>OX940951.1:38908178-41349428 GCA_954870475.1 Euphrasia confusa | reverse complement strand
TGGAACAAGGATGAGCTTCAAATAATAACATGTGCACCTAAAAACATCAACTAAACACGTACTCAAGTTGTACTCTCCACTAATCAAATTCTACTATCTTAAGAATCATGGGTGATCGATAAATCGGGTGTAACGGGGCTCGGCTAAAGGTATTCAGGAATATTTGGGGAAAAAGTGAACTAATTTTGTTCAAATAAGCGTCTCCACCACACCAAACATCCGTCAAATCTTCACAACAACCCCGACAACTCCAAACATGATATACAAACTCATCTAGCCACACAAATCTCTTGAGAAATCAACTAATAACATTTTTCGACTCTTTTTTTTTTTTTGGAGACTTATAACATGTCTCAAATTATTAAAAACACCGTATAGATCAACACCCTCATACCCCGAAACTAATACTTCACTTCCCTCCTCCTCGGAATATAGGACAAGAAAAAAAAAAAGCTAAATGTAGGCTCAACGGGGTTACTAGGGTGTCCCACGACGGGCTCAAGGTAAAAAATAAGCGGCTAAAAATGGCTATCCTAATCGATCATATCTCAATCACATTCGAAATCAAGTAAGTCATGATATACTAGCCTCGAGTAACAACCTAAGCACGTCCTAATTATCTCTAGTTCATATGGGCACACATGATATCGAACAAGGAAATAAGAAGCTCGAAAGACAACGAATCATATATCTCACAAAGAAGAAAGCTACAAAGGCTCAAGCTCTCACAAGGCTTTTGGAAAATGAAATAGCTAACATGCGATTATCTCACAATTACTCCACTGCAACTAGACAAGGGGTCAATAGTTATTCACATACCGACCTCTAGCACCAAAAATCTATCGCACTTCAAGAAACGAAATAAAACAACTAGCATGCATGAGGGGGATACAACAACTACACTCTCATGATAATCATATCTCAATCAAGGGGAAGCTATCACATACTAACACCAAACAAGTAAACGAAAGACAAACAAGGCACGACAAACACAAACACAAAGAAAAAGTAGAGAAGAAAGGGAGAAAAGAAAGCAAACCCCCCACACTTGGGCTA
This sequence comes from Euphrasia confusa, assembly GCA_954870475.1. NCBI lineage: Eukaryota > Viridiplantae > Streptophyta > Magnoliopsida > Lamiales > Orobanchaceae > Euphrasia > Euphrasia confusa. The sequence continues at coordinate 41,348,372 of OX940951.1, read as the reverse complement.
ATCCGTGTCCTCATGGATGTAGTGCCCTCCAAGGAAAGCAAGCGTCCCATAGAAGTCGGCCCCGTGGAGTAGTCCAAAAATAACGGAGCAAACAAGCGCGACCGTACGAAGGTACGGTCGATCCTCGTGGCTCATGGACTGAGTTGGCTCGGTTGTCGACTGTCGGGATTGAATTGAGTCGAGGACCGGAGTGAGGCTGCCTCGGGATGATGGAATTCGGAGTCGGGAACTATTCATGGGATTGCCTTGAATCACGAATGTCGGGGCTGCCGGGATCCAATATCGGAACTAGACGGGTCGAACTAACCGGACATTCACGGGAATGCCGTGAATCGAATCGAAGCCGAGAGTGCTCACGGGTCAAACTAACCGGACGTTCACGGGGTTGGGTTGCTCGGCTGATGGGCGGCGGGAGCTCGGTGGTGATGGGCGGAGATGTCGACGGCGGGGGGCTGTCGGGGCTGGGATGGTAGATGGTGGCGCAATCTGATGGTGGAAGCGGGGATTTGTGGCGGAGGCTCGGAGTTGCAGTGATGGGACGGGGTCAGGCGGCGGTCGGAGCGGGAGTGGTGGCCGGAGGCGAGCAAGGGCACGAGGGTAGCGGTTCTGACCGGAAGTGGTGGACGGCAAGTCTGAGTATAGGTACCTCGGGGTGCAGTCGTTCCGGGCGGAGCTTCGCGGAGGTGGTGGGGCAGCTAGTCGGAGATGATGGTGGTGAACGGAGGTGAATGGTGGACTGGTTCGGCCGGCGGCGAGCGGAGATGGTTCGTACCAACGGTGAGCACGGGCTCGGGGACGAAGGTCCTGGGGCGAATTGTTTCCGGTGGAGCTCGACGGCGGTAGAGAGGTGACGGCGGTCGTGGTTGGACGGAGATGGTAGTCGACGGTGGCTCGGCGACGGTGGTCAAACAGCGGGCTGTCTGGTCGCGGTGTTTCACTTGGCCGGAAATAGAGAGAAGCAGGTCATGGTGGTGAAGTTCAAAGGCTGACGGGGCGACGGAGACGGTGGTTCGGCTGACGGCGAGTCACAGTGCTAGAGGAGGCGGCGGTCGGAATGGAGCTGAGATGATGATAGTAGTCGGAGATGGGGATGGACTGGTTCCGCTGGCGGCGAGCAGGGGCGCTGGAGCGACGGTTCTAGTCGGAGATGGTGGTCGACGGTGGTTCGGGCTCGGTGGTGATCTGCAGAGGAAACACAAGAGGGTGAGGGGTGGCGGCTGGAGGAAGTAGGGCTAGGTTCTCTCCTAATTTCAAAAAAAAATAAAAAATAAAAATAAAAATAAAACTGAATTAATTTTTATTTTTATTTAATTATGTATTCTGCGGGATGGCATAAGGACAAAAGCGAGGTAGCCTCGGGCTGATCCTCGTGTTCCACAGTTTTCTCATTTTCAGAATTGGGTCAGGCGAGCGCTTGGTCCGTGGGCGGGCGCCTGAAAGCGAAGGGGCGCGCTCAGATGATACGTGTGCAGTTTCTCGATTATCGTCATAACTTTTTCGTCCGAACTCCAATTGCCTCGATTCAAAATTCTACAGAATCTAGACTTCAAGATCTTCGCATCCATATATTTCATAGCCTCTGATTCTCTGTGAGCAATAACAGTTTTTGACGTGAAGTTACTGCAATTTTCCGGTTCCGATCGTCATCTCGTTTTTCCTCGTCATCCCGTTATTCCTCGTTCCTCCTCATTTCTCTCGCACCATAACTGAAATATGCTCATTTTACGTCGTGAGCTTAATAATTCGTGGATAAGCCCCCGGCAACGGCGCCAAATTGATAAGTCGTTTTAGTAGCGTCAAAATCAATTAAATTTTTAGTCGAACTAGTTGGCGAAACAACTCGCCAGAGTCGGTTTCAAGGAACACTACTATCGGCGTTGTAAGAGTGTTTATTTATTTGCAACGGAGAGAAATAAAAGAGATATAGCATAATGCATTTTGGTTGGTTTTGTTTTAAACTAAAATTAACTAAGAATTAATAAACTAAAAATAAGCTAAAAACAATCAAGAAGCAATTAACGAAAATTAACGAGGTGTAATTAATAAAAAGAATGACTAGGGCTTCGGGTTCATCAAGCATAAAATTTGGGTTTTCAATTTTACGAGGTACGAATCAAAACTAAAACGTCCGTCGCCGGTAGATTTTAGGGTGTTCGATTATCATATGTTTTGTAATTGCTCCTAAGCCTCATACAAAAGTTTAAAAATCATGTTGGCATTTTATCGAACACCTTTGATGCGTTTGTAAATCTCAAATCCTAATTTATGCTTGAATTCCCCTAGCCCTAGTGTGATGTTTAGCTACTCATAATTCGATTAAGAAAATAAACAACGTTGAAGGAATTCATAGTTGAGATAAAGAAATTAAACAAGAAAATAAGAACAAGCAACTAAAGAAAAAGAAAATAAACTTACTAATTAATCAAGTGCTGAAAGTAATAAGAACAATCGGAAGCTAACCTCGATTTTCGTCCGTGAATCGAAAGCAAGAAAAACAAAGATGAAATCCTATGATGTCGAGTCTGAAGTTTTCTCCAAAACGTGCGGAAAATAAAAGTGAAAAGGCGTAGTGTTTGGAATAGGCCAAAGCCCTATTCTTATACAAGAAATTTCGTAGGTCAACAAAAGTCAAATCTGGACGCAAAGTCGGGCGGGCTCCTGGAATGCGTCGCGAGCGAGCGCCTGGTGGGAAGACGGGCTCTTGGATGGCTGGGCCATGTAGAGGACTCCAAGGGCTTTCCGTAGAGGTATAGATCGTCGCTGTAGGTGTTCGGAGTTGGGAGAACCAAGCTCTCCAATTTCGCTGCACATACACTCAAGGCAGCTGCCTGCTGGGATGGAAATTCGTGAAATACGGCCATATGACGGGGAACCATGACAGGAAACAAGTAGGGCCGTGTAGAAAATGTCAAGGGCTTTCCGATAATGTATAGATCATGTTTGTAGGTGATCGGAGTTGGGAGAACCGAGGTGGCCAAGTTTGCAGCGCAATCTCGAAAGTTGTCTACCAAATTGCTTTTACCGTTTTTCAACTCGTTTCTCGCTCTTCTCACACTAATCACGTCAACTAGCCTGAACACTCAACAAAACATCAAACCTACCACAAATCATGAGGAATACACCAATAAACAACTAAACACGACACACTCACACACAAATAAATAAGGGAAAACGACACAAAAACGTGAACATCAATATATATTTCGAGAGCCGTGAGGGATTTAATTTCAATATCGCAACAAGTAATATTAGAGCATCGTAAAAAGCTCATCATTATATTTTTTGAAGAAAGACGATATAAGTATTTTTCTCTTCTTTGCAATAGGTTGCTGATCCATTTACACTTATGAAACTAAATAGAAGCAAAATTTACAAAAATGTTGAAGGGCAAGAACTTTAACCCCAATATCCACCAATTATAAATTACAAATTACAAACTTGATTCTCGACTTCTCTCTTTCTCAAACAATTCTCACATAAATAATTTATTATTATTGTAAAATATATTTGGGCTTGGACTTGACCACTTGGGAATTGGGCCTAATAAGTACTAAACAATTACGGGCTAGTACTAGTATTACTTATTACGGGATACTAAGTAATAATTCAAAATAAATATAAAGTATAGGAGTATATATTAATATATATACTATTTAGAGTAATTTAGAGAAAAAATAAAAATGGGTTTATGATTTACATTAAACTATCATACTTTGTCTTCTTATTAAAAAAGGTAATTAATTTATTACTTATATATAATTTAATGTATTTATATTAATTGTATTCATAATTTAGGTAGACTTTTCAAATTTGAATTGTCTATTTTAATCTTTATATTATATGAATTATATTTTCCATTTATTTTTTACGTTAATAAAGGTTATTGGTGAAATCTTAATCGAAAAATCAATCACGAAATGCCTTTTTTTAGTAAATAGTTTCTGATTGAGATTCGTTTTTTTTTTTTCGAAATTCATACACTTACTAGCTGTTCTCCATCTACAATTTGTATCTTCTTCAGTCGGCTCGGAGGTAAAAAAAATTGACACTTCGATTTGCTAATTGTAGTGTTTCAATTTGTTAGATGTCTTCAGTGTTTAACCCAACTCGAGAATGATTGTCTGTGTATTTTACTATATTTTCAATTTGAATTCGGGATTTTAGTTATCAAATCGGTTGGTCGAAAAAATTAATTTTTTTCCCGACAGCTTTTCAATTTGATGTTGTGCGTAAATTTATGAAATCTATCAACACAGTTAAAACACAATTTTTCCGAGATTTTATATCTCCTTCTAGATCCTCGAACACACTACCAAGTACTGCTCTTTTAGTTTTTGTATTCTTCTGAAGAAGTACTGATCCCAGGTAGGTGTTTATTGATTATCGATTTTTGTCCAGGTCGATTGGATTTGGTTGTAATGTTGTTATAATTTCTGCTAGCGTAGTTTATGAATTTTGGATTAAGATTTTTTCGTATCATTGCTTGTAAATATGGCTGGGATTGCAACTTCTTTGTCTACTCGTATTATTGTTACATAAAACTGATTCAAGGTTAACAAACAACAATTTGGGTGCTGGATAGATGGTTGCATATGTTGCAAATATTGTTTACTGTGGTGAGGGTGCTGCAATATCGTTTGGCTGCAACTTATCCTACAACGAATTATGCGACAATATTCCTTCCCAATTATCGGCTTTGATTGCCAAGGCTTTACAAATCAAATTTTCGGTGCTTCCTGATTCAACAATCTATCGGCTACGTAACGACGTAGACATGTCCATGTTGTTTATGGTACTGGGTGAGCTGAAGTCGTCTTGGGTTGATATTAATGTTTCAACACACACCGAAGTGACTAATGTGAACAACCAAACTCCAGCTCCAACACCAACGGAGGTCAGTTTGACTAGGGACGACACAAACCAATTTCTTGGATATTTTAGAAGGGAAGATGCAAAGTCTTATATGTCCTCGTCATGGAAAAGTTATATCGCACTTAAATGTTCGTTTTTTTAACGTGGAGTTAACAACTTTAGGTTGAAGCTGCGCATGTATGCCATCGAGGTTGGTTTTGAATATACTTACGAAATAAACGAGCCCGATCGTGTTAGAACTGGTGCGTAAAGGGATCTCTTAATAGGTATTTTTCTTTAGTTGGATTGCGTTTGTGTAGCTAATTTAGTTTATTTTTCTTAATTCTTAATTTAATACCTATTCATGCTTGTTATGTGGTCGTCGCTTAACATTCATAATATTTTATATAAGTTGTAGTTTATACTCACTGTCATTAAGATGTAGTAGTGTTATATTAACGATATTATTTTTATGGTTGTGGTTTGCACATTCAAGTATAAACTGTTTGTGGACGCCTCTTTGTTGCCATTTATGTACTTCTGCCTTAATAAGGGACTGAATATCTGCATCATCAGAATCATCGACTCAACTGTACAATCATCCTTTCTCTAGGCCAATCTGAAAGGATACAATCTGTAAGTTGGATACAATATGATAATGTTCTAACTTTTGTCTTCCTGTTCAAGTCATTTTGCATACAATCTGAAAGTCTGCTTAGGGACAAGCTTTTTTCATCAAACAATATGAAATTGAACTTGTAGTTTTCCTGCACTCACTTTATAGTGAGTACTTCTTTCTCGGTCAAAGCATCCATGTCCATCTTCAACGAAACATCCGTGCTTTCACACTTGTTTAGTTTTTTCCTCTAACTTGTTTTTAGCATGAGTTCAGCTTGGAACACTACCCCTCGCATCCACAAATTTATCATGGCGACCTAATTCCATTACAGTTAAAAACAAAACTAATCAAATGATGTTTAAGACACTAGAGTAATACTCCCTCTTTCCCTTAAAACAATGCATAATTTCCTTTTTAGTTCATCCCTTAAAACAGTGCACATTCCATAAATGGAATGTCTTTTCACAATTTTATCCTCCCAATACACATTTATTTACTCTTATACCACTACTTTTTCAACTACTTACTTTATTACTTACACATCAATACCTATTATATCCTCACTTTATATTATTAAATACACAAAAAATCACTTTTTCTTAATCTACGTAAAAATTTCTCTATGCATTGTATAGAGGGATGGAGGGAGTATCACTTAGTGTATCTGGACTAATAAAGGTACAAACAAATTATAAATAAAGTGATCTATCAATTTGTTATACCGTAATAGCTGCATCTTTTAAGCATTCCTCAGAACCTGATTGACTTGACGACATAGAGTCATAATGGAAAAAACACTTTTCAACGGTGTCGAACGTTAAGAGAGTGTAGAGGAACTTTCGTCTGTGGGTCAGCGGAATTATGATTAGATGCTCGCTCCCCAAGTACTCATACAACAGCTCAAAATTAAATCATGCATTGCCACTATGTCCAGGTTCTCGACCGCTACCTGTATAAGATTAAACAGAATGTTGATCCAAATCAGAAACATTGTTATCAGAAGAAAGTGCACACGTATTAGTTTAAGGGAAAAAGAAACAATTGAGACATATGTTAGAAACAATTTCTTTTCACTTAACAATCAAGTATGATGTAATACAGTCACACAAATTACATTTAATCTAACAAATGCACTGCCCAAACCGGTAAACTGTGTGTAATAGATTATGACATGCAGGTAAATCATTATTTACCATAACTCAAGCAAAGACTTTACAATCATGGCTAAACTTTTTGGAACTAATATTTGTGATGACCATGAACAATTTTTAGTTAGTTTAGTTAAGCATACTAAACTACTTGTGCTCCAAAGATTAAACCAATTTATACATCTAGAAATACAATCTTACACTGTACAAAATAAAATGTGTTTGTAATATATAATGAAAATTTTCTATTAAACTACTACATTCTTTGTCGTTAAATAATATCACAATTTATGAATTCTGAACTATCTACACTATACAATGCGGTGTAGTGTATGTTACAGATTAAACAATGACTGAATTAACATCCAAGCAAACCCTGTTATCAAAGTTTAAATATTGGCAGTAATAGTTGTTGTGCTATGAAAGAGTTTGAGTCAGTGCATCTATTAATATATTAAACTACTAGTGTGTAAGCCATTAAACATCTTTATGAATCCAGAACTATTAAATACACTGAACAAAAAAGTACAGTGTTTATAATAGATTCTGGAAATTGTCCATTGAAACAACTGGAGACTTGTTCGTTACCTAATGTCCTGGTATCAAGTTTAAACTATTGGCACTAATATACTGTTATAAATCATGTTCTCAAGGTTAAACTAGAGGTACGTATAGTTGGTAGTGTCAATGAACAAGTTTAAGTAGGTGAAACCATTAATATAGTAAACTTTATTAATAGATTACTAGTAAACCACCTTATGATAAAAAGGTACATAATAGACTGCCCAAAAAGGGAGATGATTTGGAAATAGAATTCTGACACGTTATGGAATATTTGTGCCTAATGGGTGTTATATATAGGATCAACTTATAGTAGTCGAGTTGATGAATTTTGAACTACAAGATACACTTTCCAATCCTATGCAGTGTATGTAGTAGTTCTGACATGGAACTAAAACATCACATAAGAATTGTCCAAACATGTAATCAAGGTTACATTGTTTGGCATTAATAGAAAATATGTACATGAACAAGTTTCTAGTAAAAACAACTTGTGTGTAAACGATTAAATCACTTTATGCATCTAGAACTACATAATACACTTCACAAAAAGTTACAGCGTTTCTTATATAATTTGAAATTAATCTATACTGGACTGGGACTAACTAATTGATATACAATTGTAGTATACACACTACAATACTTGTTCGTAATCTAGTAGTTCAATTGATGAATCTTGAAATAACAGCTACACTGTCCAAACCTATGCAGTGTACGTTCTAGATTCTGTAAATGACAAGTTAGACTTTTTTATATCATCACTCAAACCAACACTGATATAAATGTTAAACTATTACAACAAGATAAACTAATACAATAAATGCCTTATTAAGCTTTTAGGTCTCCAAATAGACATTTTACAGAATTATCAACTAAGTAACTCAATGGTACTACGTGTAGTGTCTAAACTACAATTGTATATCAATTAGTTAGTCCCAGTCCAGTATAGTTAACAATCAATCAGCCAAAAATAAAAACAAGTGATCATTTGAATAGACAAACAACATATATAACATGTTTAAAATACTTACCCATGCGTGTGAAGCAAGAAACTTCGTGACCTAGCCTGTGACCAAGCCTAACTACATAAATCTAACATCACTTCTAACTATCTCCTCATAAAAGTTAGATATTTGTTTTCGAACTTTAAAAGATGTAAGACACATAACCTAGCCAGAAGGTGTTCACAAAAATGTGGTTTTGATCAAACAATTTTCATACCAAGCAGATGCGAGACCATTCATAAAAGAGCAAAAGGAACCATCTATTGTCATCCACAATGATAAGGATATACTACTAAATACACATCATAGCAAAGAGAGTAAATATATCTTATACAATAATCCCACCAATCTCATGCCAAAATAATGTGACAAGGAAAAAGAACCTGACATGCAATTCTTTAAACCGTCAATTTATTGTAAGAAAACACACTAATTATTCTCAGATATGTGTATGCATGGAAATAGAGGTTCAATTAAAGCAACATATTGAATTTCAAAACTAAATTGCTAAATGGTTTTATTTAATTCTCCCCTACCATAATAACCTTCAATTATTATTATACATAGAATTACAGTATGTGTATAAACCAAATATCAACGATAAACATAGAAACCACACATTCTAGTTTGTTGCAAGCTATTAAAATGTCTATTTTTTTGGAGTTACAGTGCAATCAAATTATTTGATCCACCAGTTAACAACCCAAAATCTTTAGAATGGATGAAAACTATTACTAAAAATGCAAGTGAACAATGAAAACAAGAACAAGGGACATTCTTAAAGAATCTATCAACCCACAAATTTTTAAAGACACATACTTTTATAACAAAAATAGGGACGAGACATCCCTAAGACTAATTACATAGTCAATGACATTGCATAGATGATAGAACTACTTCCTAGATACATAAAAAAAATTAAATTACCCCTAAAAACATTATATGACTAATAGACCAGGCCACAAAGCGACTTTATATTGAATTTTCTCACTAGATATTATCAAGGAATCCGCATCTATCATCTACCAACCCACAGATTCTTCCAGATGTGGATAAATTTCTAGAAAATAATGACATGCATAAAAAACATCTTTTACACTAATAATTTTTGCCGAATTAAACTACAAATCCAAGATTTTTCAACGGGTAGATTGATTCCCCAATAAATCATTGCTAAATTCGGTTTAATTTAACCAAAAAACGAAAAACCCTAAATCTTGAAGGCAATCTATGCACTAAAGGATTTACACAGTTATTGCTTCGAGAGAGAAAAGAAAATCATATATAGTGTACCGGTAACCATAAACCTTACCTAATTTGAAGAAAATCATAGCGTTCCAAATTCACCATCGTTCCAAAGACACTGTGTCGCCCGAGAAACTATTCTTCGTCGGCTTATGAAAAGGGAGAGTATGAAGGGAAATTTTTGGTAAGATGACATGTGATATCCCGATGGTTTATTTTGATAGTTTATGGAAAGTGTATTATTGTCCCCTTAATTAAGTGGTTTTATATTAGTTATATATAATATATTAGATAGTTTAATAAACTTAAAAGGGTGAATTTGGTATATTCTTCTTTTTTATAATTTTATCAAAGATTAAGATTATCTTATAATATGTACTAAGATAATTACCTTTTTTGAAAATGTCTAGAAGTTTGGTTTCTCAAATTTAGCGGCGGCTAGAATAAGGAAGATGAAAAATGTTAATTTAGATTTATTTTTGGTTTTTGTAATAAAAAATATTTATATTTATTATTTTAATTATTATATATTTAATAAAAAGTAGAACTGTGTAAAAACAAATACGACCTCAAAATTTGACCATCAATTGATGTAAATGGACTTTAAATTACACGTGTAAGTTACGATCTTGGAATATGCTATGAAATATTTTATGGCTACAAAAAATAGGAAAATATAAAACGTTGAAAACATGAGGTAGCTAACGGTAACAATTTTTCGTTTAAAAAGCGATATCGTATGTCTCATTCGTTGTTCCTTCACATTGTTGATACAGTTAAAGATCATGACACTACAATCAACAACGATCAGATTGCGCTTGCAAACTTGGTTTATCACCACTACAGAAAATATGTAGTGTTTCTTGTATTGATGGATTGAGTATCATCACATTCCACATAATAGTATGGTAATTAAAATAAATGAGTTCACTGCGATTGAAAGTATGAAGAGATTTTGTCGAACAATAGTGGAGATATTTACGGATCTAATAATTTGATTAATATTATATTAATTTTTTCTCTCTTTAATCTATACATATATAATTTCAGGATCCACTTATGCCACGTAGACCAATAGAAAAGCAATAATAATGTTGTGTTCACACTATAAATTATAAATAAAAATAATATAAATTATAAATAGTAATATTATTAAGCATATTTAAATTATTATATATAAATTTTAAATAATAATTTGAAATTATATATTTTTGGTAATAATAATTAATTATTATCTTAAATATATAAAATTTTAGTTTATTTTCTCAAAATTCTTTTTTATTTAATTTAATTTAATTTCAATTAATAGGCTCTTTTTTATTTTTCTGAACATAATCGATTTACATGTATACGTTCTTCTATTCATTCATTTTTTTTCCTCGATTTTTTTAATTTTATTTATTAATTATGATTTCTTCGGAGATTCCAGAATCAAATTGTCGAGTTATTAATTATGTTCGACTAGATTTTTTTTTTAATTTTTATTTTATCCATAATTCAGTTATGTTAAATTTGTTTTACAGGTTAACATACGTTATATTAATATAATTGCATTTCTCTCATCTCATCTCCTTCATGTTCACCAAATAATTCATTTTTTTTTATATTTCTATTTATTTTTCAGCTTTATAATTTTTATTTTCCATTTATTTTTTCCCCCAGTGGTTTTAGGTATTTATTGGATGTGTTTGACACTAGAGAAATGCAGAAACGAGAAACTCCTCTTCCACCAGATCAGAGGCTCCTCGATCGGGTAGAATGAGACGAGAAACTCCTCTTCCACCAGATCAGAGACGCCTCGATCGGGTAGAATGTAAATCGAGGGATGCGCCCGAGTAGCAGACACATGTGGGAGAGAGCAAATAGGTCTCATCCAATGACTAACTTCATAATATTTAAATGAAAATTTGTCATATACGAGATTCGAATGCAGAGATGAGAAACTCCTCTTCCACCATATCAGAGGCTCCTCGATCGGGTAGGATGAGACGAGAAACTCATCTTCCACTACATCAGAGGCTCCTCGATCGGGTAGGATGTAAATCGAGGGATGCGCCCGAGTAGCAGACACATGTGGGAGAGAGCCAATAGGTCTCATCCAATGACTAACTTCATAATATTTAAATGAAAATTTGTCATATACGACTTTTCCACTCGACTATGCCCCAAGAAGCTTACATAATTATATCAAACATGCGTAGTCTTTGAAAATAATAAAATTTTCATAATTGAGATAACGGTTAATAATGAGATTAATACGAATTTACAAATTTAAGTGAGAGTTCGATTATTAAATAAAATAATTTGTTAGTCCATTAATAATTGGAGATTAAATAAAATTTTAGATTGTTTTAAACAAATAAATCACGTGCATCGCACGGGCATTGGTACTAGTTTATTTTAATATTAATAGGATTCTTACATTATTTTCTCTCTCTTATCAAATGAGTATATTTGATTAATATTATATTAATTTTTTCTCTCTTTAATTTATTTTAATATTAATAGGATTCTTACATTATTTTCTCTCTCTTATCAAATGAGTATATTGTATTGAGTACGTATCTATATATTTCAATTAATTAATATCTTTTACTACACCTTCACAAAAACACGTTTCTATCTATATATTTTAATTAATTAATTTCTTTTACTACTCCCTCACGAAAACACGTTTCTGTACATAAACTTGTTATCGTGAATACTGCGATAAACTTGTTATCGTGAACTGCGATAAACTTGTTATCGTGAATACTGCGAGTTGGGCCAACTATTGCGTCTCCCCATCGACCCTTTTCCCCGGTCTTCGGTTACAACGATGGAATGAGCTGCGTTAATCCCCTCGACCCTTTTTCCCGGTCTTAGGTCATAACGATTATTCGTATGCTTATTTAAACCACATAATGAACACATAGAATACACATATATAACAAGTCATGAAATCAACGAAGCAAACCAACAACTTTGTACCTACCTCGGTTTGCCGTGACGTGGAATACTAAATTGAAAGCCTCGTAAATCCTAAGGTTCGCGCGTCTCTTCCTCTACAAACAAGTAATAGAAAATTTATATAAATTCGTAATTAGTATGTATAGTTTGGTTTACTGGTGTCGCCTAAAGATGGATTGGGTTGGTATAATGTATTTCATAAAGTACATGGACTCGGTTTCGAAATTCTAGCACACTGCCTAATCTATATAATATATTCCTAAACATTAAGTGGGCTGGCTCACAATAAAACTAACTATAGGGATCGAATTGCAAATACTTAATTCATTAGGGAGGTGGTGTACTACGGGTATAATAAATCCCTCTTTTCCCTTTTTGTGTTTACAGAGAGTATAGGATGGAAACGATGATATTTCGGTAGCTTCAGGTTCACAATAACTAGACACAATATGGTACAGAGGAAGGGTTTCTACGGCTGGGGATTTGTAGACTCGATTACATCGGAAACTGGATGAAATTGGCTATCGATTTAGGGTAGACGCGGGCTGAGTTCGGGATCGGAGCAAGTGATTCTCGTGGCCGAGAATCAAATTCGTTCGACGACGGACTTCGTCGAACGTTGACGAAGGGCGGGTCTACAATCGCCGACCGTCTCTGGTCGATTTCACTCGCCCACGAGAGGTACGATTTCGACTTGGTTACGGCTCGAGAAGGTATAAACTTGGGTACGATCCTACGTCTCGACAGTAAAAAAAAAAATTGGACCCCCCTTCGTGATTTCTCTAGCTCCGCCACAGTGATATACAATTCTTAAATGACTAAAATGCATGCATATATTATGAGAAAGAGAGATTAGATATGAATTTGATTAATCTCTCTTCCAAGATACTTGACATGCATACTTTTTTAAGGTTTTTATAATAGTTGATATATCACGAAAAAAAATGAAAAAATAATACTATCTGCATCTTCATTTACTCTAAATACACCCCTACTTATTTATAATTTTAATTATTTATTATTTTTAGGCCTTGATTTCGAAAAGTATTTAAATCTATTTTATCCTAAGATGTTAATTGTAAGACGTGGTGTATTAATAAAAAAATTACAATTATAAACAAAAAGTGGTGTAAGAATAGCGCCACCCAAAATGAAAGAAATATTTTAATTTTTTTTATTTTAAAATATAAATTTACAAATACTTTATTTACGTACTCCGTACTTGTTAAATTTTATTTGTAACTTAATTTAATTTTTAATTTAAAAATAAATGTTTACACCGTATTTTTTGGTATAAAATTGAAAATTAATATTTTTAAAATTTTATTATTCATCAAAGTTTGTCAACTTTACTAGAATAAAAAGAAATTGATTAAAATATATTAAACAAAAGTTATTAATCATTGCTTATCCAGTGAGAGGTGCCAGCGTGTACGTCAATTTAATGATAAAATAACGAATCCAACTCGAGCCTCAATAAATTTAATTGACACCGCCCCTCTATCGCTAATCTATCCTTATAGATTAACAGAGTACTAATATCAAGCCTTATAAAAGTGATTGATGAGATAATATTAACAAATACTAACTCTATATTTTATTATGTAAAATAAGTTTATTTAAATTTAATTATTTAATATAATTATTTATGTGTATGTAATTAAAGTGTAAATATTGTAATGAGCAAAGTGGGTAAATAAAAAATGCTAACGATCAAAATTAAATCCCACTCAATATTAACAACCATTTTGACTTCCTCAAGTTAAAAGGGATTTTGGCTTTGAATTTTACTTGCAATCGTGATTCGAATAATCTAAACCCTGCGTGATAATTGGGCAACGCATTTTTATATTAAAATTATACATAAATTAATATTTGATACATAGTCGGTTTCATTTGAAAGCAACATGTCTATGGTTGAATAATAGGATGAGATGAACATACATTTTTTTAGATAAAAATAAATTAGCTACAGTATATTGATATGACGTCAATACTAATTGGTCCATTGAATTTGTATACAAGGGCGATGAAGTTGCAAATTTAGAGCTCAAATTAATCTGAATTTTACTACCTCCATTATTTAACTCCATTATTTAAGCTTTAATCATTTCTTCTTTTTTCCAACATTAGCTTGAGAGAAGATATATAAAAAGTGTTGGAATCTTCTCTAAACTATGTTGCCAAAAAACGATGAAAAGAAAAATGAAAGTACGGAAATAAAATTTAATTGATTAATTACCAGTTTGTGAAGGTTACGTTCATTATCGTCGCGATATATCTCACTAAAATTAACAATCGACTCCGATAATTTTACAAACGACCGTGTATCATTTCTAGCTTGTCTACATTTTTAGAGATTTTAATGATTATTTGTGATCAACTAAATTGTTGAGACACCTTATTTATAGACTTAGATAATTAATAAACCCTAATTATAAATTAAATTAGAGTCCTAATCCAAAAATGAAATGAAATTTGCAGGATCAGTCAAAATTCACGGGCAAGTAATCTCTGTCGCCTCGACCAACAGTCATGCCTGATGCAGCGATCGCTACTTTAGCCTCACATAACGATCGCTATGTGCGGAGCAGTCGCTGCCCTATTGATCTCAAAAACGCCAAAACTCTTTGTACTTCGAGCACATATCGTCTTCGTACGCATCGTCCACAATGCCTGCTATGTAAGCAGCGATCGCTACCTCCTCCTGAGCTGCATTCGATTTTGTTTCACTCCATTTCGTCGTTAATTTGACTTTACATCTCAACAATCTCTAGCTCACTTGAAAGCAAATCTCATCAATCACCTTTCACCGCAGTGGTGTCCTCGATCCTTACCAACGAAGTAAAGTCGAAGTTTTCTTCAACTTCAACTTGCCCAACTCCGGCCCTAGGACTTTTCACGCTATTTCATAAGATTTTCTCTAGGATAGACACAATGAATCTTATCCGAATGCACTATCTCGTTCTCACAAAACAAGTATTGTAGTTAAACAAGTAATGTAGTTCTTTTGTTACAATAAACTAGCTCATCTCGTTTTTCCTTGCAATCTCTCACTTGGTAGGTAGAATACAAAGAAAAGTTGTTACTAGTACAATTATTTTGAAGAGAATAGAATTGAGTGTAATGATCGGATGAATAGAACCAAAAACACCTCACATCCATCCAGCGGTCCAGCCGACCCAATACCAAACATCCTTTTCAACGAGTCAACCCAAAAATATAAAAAAATAAAATAAAATAAAAACTCGAATGATTAAACATGGTCGGTTGTAGTATGATAATGAAAACTCAGGTCAGCACCACCACTGGAGGCCATTGGGTCCCACTCTCCCTCCCTCCCGCTATTAACTCCTACTGTGTGTGTATATATAATTGTACAAATTAACCAGCAAACAATAAACACTCACTACTTTCTCTCTCAAATAATTCTCTCTGTTTTTTAGTGAAGAAACCGAAGGAGGAAGATGGAGAGCAAAGAAGAAGATGTCCGCGTGGGAGCAAACAAGTTCTCGGAGAGGCAGCCGCTTGGATTGGCTGCCCAGAGCCAGGACAAGGACTACAAGGAGCCGCCGCCGGCGCCTCTGTTCGAGCCGGGCGAGCTGACTTCGTGGTCGTTCTACAGAGCCGGGATAGCCGAGTTCGTGGCCACTTTCCTGTTCCTCTACATCACTATTCTGACTGTGATGGGGGTCGTCAAGTCCCCTTCCAAGTGCTCCACCGTCGGCATCCAAGGCATCGCCTGGGCCTTCGGCGGCATGATCTTCGCACTCGTCTACTGCACCGCCGGCATCTCAGGTATGTCTAATTTTGTCCCAATTCAAACCCTAATTTAATTTATTGATGTTTAATTAATTAATACTCATTGTGCAGGAGGTCATATTAATCCGGCGGTGACATTCGGGCTGTTCCTGGCTCGAAAACTGTCCCTGACCCGGGCGGTTTTCTACATGGTGATGCAGACGCTCGGCGCCATCTGCGGCGCCGGCGTGGTGAAGGGCTTCGGCAAAGCCCTCTACCAGGCCAACGGGGGCGGCGCCAACTCCGTGGCTCACGGCTACACCAAGGGCTCCGGCCTCGGAGCCGAGATCATCGGAACTTTTGTGCTCGTGTACACCGTCTTCTCCGCCACCGATGCCAAGCGCAGCGCTAGGGACTCCCACGTGCCGGTCTGTGTTAATTGGGAATTGATTTATTATTATTAGTATAAGTTACAAGGTTAAAATCGTCTTTATCAATGGATTCGCAGATACTGGCCCCGTTGCCTATCGGGTTCGCGGTGTTCTTGGTGCACTTGGCGACTATCCCGATCACGGGAACCGGCATCAACCCGGCCCGGAGCCTCGGAGCAGCAATCATCTACAACGAGTCACATGCTTGGAGTGATCATGTAAGCGCTTGTTGGATTAATTAATTAATTACAAAAAATATCAAACTTGTGAGTAAGAATTATTGGTGGTAACATGTGCAGTGGATATTCTGGGTTGGACCATTCATCGGGGCAGCGCTGGCAGCACTGTACCACGTGGTGGTCATCAGAGCCATCCCATTCAAGTCCAAGTGAAGAATATGAAAAAACAACAACATTTGATTTTGAGGATCACATGAAACAAGAGGACAAATGTGAAATAAATGTAATGTTGTATTGCTTGGAGTATTTGCTTTTTTTTTTTGTGTGTGTTTGGTTGTGTATGTAATGTGTATGCATTTCTAGATGCTTTTATGATGGATGTGAATTATGAAGAAAAAAGAGGTGGGGCTTTTTTAAATATTATTATTCGGGTAAAAGTCCAACTCTACAAAAAGTAGCTTGGCTGGTTGTGTTCATTTGTAATGTCACCAAACCAAGCCTAATGTCAGGTCCCGTCATTTGGGCTGCATTGTGGGTCACGTAGTGGAGGTTAATAATCTTATTGGAGAGCATTTAGGCCCACATTTATTGGCTACATCATTATCCAGTCCATTGGGCCGCACTAGTCCACAAGATAGGCGACCCAAGTCCAACAAGAGTAAGCCCATCTTCCAGGGTTTACAAGAAGAGTATGGAATATTCTAGATATTGGGCTTGGCTCATTACTAAGAATATTCTGGAACATGGGCTTGGCCCATTATTGTACATAGAGTAGTATATAAAGGGGTCTTCCCCTCATTTGTAAATCACTCAGAAAACTTAAGCCTTTTACTAAGCAATATAAGCTTTTCTTCCATTGTCCTTGTCTTTCGTTGTTCTTTCGATTCCTAAAGCTTTTCCATTTCCTTAGCATCGTCGGGATTCAAGGTTGAAGGCTGAACTCGACCAACACACGGGGTGTTTGACTAGTCGAGTGCCGCACGAGACTCTTCAAGGGGAAAAGTCCGTGACAAGTGGTATCAGAGCCAGGTTTAAGACGTTGCTACAATGGTGAAGACAAGTGGAAGCGAGATTATTCCACCGGAGGATGGTGAACGCGGTCGGGAGCCATTTGCCAATCCTGCAACGAAGAAGAAACGCGACAGCAGCAAGGGGCCGAATATGGACCTTGTTGTGGCGGAATTCTCCGAGCGGTTCGAGCGGGTCGAACTCTCATTCAAGACTTTGGAAGAACATGTACTCGGCGAGGTCGAGGATGTCAAGGAGGACGTCAAAGGCTGCTGGGAGAGTCAAGGCAAAGTCAATGACCGCCTAGACATGATCGAGGAGATCTTAAACACGATGCGCGAGGATATCGCCATCTGCAAGAAGGCCGTTGCTAGCGGGGAGACTAACACGCCTTCAGCCAAGCCGAGGGTTGATTGTCCGAGGCCAATGGAGTTCAAGGGCGTGCGGGATGCCAAAGAACTCGATAACTTTCTATGGCGAATGAAGCGATACTTCGATGGGATGCACATCACGGATGAAGAAACTAAGGTACGCACTGCTTCTGATTACCTTACTGATAATGCTATGTTGTGGTGGCGAAGGAAGTGTGCTGAGATCGAGCGGGGCACCTACCGACTCGATTCCTACGAGGAGTTTGTGAGGGATCTCAAGAGACAGTTCTACCCCGAGAACGTGGTGTTCGAGGCGCAAAAGAAGTTCAGGGAGTTGAGGCAGACGGGGGCTATTCGGGACTATGTTCGGGACTTCACCAATCTGACACTCCAACTTCCCGACCTAACAGAGTCTAGCATGCTTTTCCACTTCGTGGACGGGTTGCAACGTTGGGCTCAATTGGAGTTAAGGCGTCAAGGGGTCAAGAATGTTGACGAGGCTATCGCCGCGGCTGAGGCACTCACCGATTTCCAAACTCAACCTTCAGGGGATGCTGCCAAGAAGAAGCAACAAGCAACCAATAAGAGTGGGGGAGAGAAGCAGGGGAACCGTGACAAAGGCAAGACACCAATGCGGGATAACAACAAAAGCTCGGGGCGTTCTTCGTACGAGAACAAGAAGAGTACCAGCGCGCCGCAAGGTGGTTGTCATTTGTGCAAAGGTCCTCATTGGATGAAGGACTGTCCGAAGTTTGGGAAGCTTGCAGCCATACTCGCCCAGGAGAAGGACGAGACCGAAGAAGAGCAGAACGTGGGGTCGTTGCAGCTCTTCAATGCTCTTAAGGCGAACCCCATTCCGGCTCCACCGAGTAAGGGGCTTTTATATGTGGAGGCGATTGTGAATGGTGTTACAACGCGAGCAATGGTCGACACCGGGGCGACACACAACTTCATCACTGAAGATGAAGGCAGGAGACTGGGGCTCTCCTGGACCCGAGGAGGGGGCATGATTAAAACGGTGAATAGCAAGGCGCAGCAGCTGAGTGGCGTGGCCCGAGGCGTAGCTTTGCGATTGGGTACTTGGACGGGCCAAGTAAACTTTTCGGTGGCACCTATGGACGACTTCAAGGTTGTCCTTGGCATGGATTTCTTACGTCAGGTAACAGCTATTCCTATGCCAACTTTCAATACTGTTTGCATCTTGGAGAAGGGGTCTCCGTGCATGGTTCCAGGCGTCGAAGGGGCTGATGTTGGGGCCAAGGGAAAGAAACTCTCAGCCATGCAAGTAGCCAAGGGGGCGAAGAAAGGCGAGCCGACTTACCTTGCAGTATTGAAGGAGAATGGAGAGACTGGATCGACACAAGAAATCCCGGAATGCATCCGAGTTGTCCTTGAGGAAAATAAGGACGTCATGCCACCCGAGTTACCGAAGGAGCTTCCACCGAGGAGGGAGGTGGATCACCAAATTGAATTAGAACCGGGAGCCAGACCACCATCGATGGCACCATATAGGATGTCTCCGCCAGAGCTTGAGGAGCTCAAGAAGCAATTGGGAGAATTGTTGGACACGGGGAGAATCCGGCCATCTAAGGCACCGTATGGCGCACCCGTTCTATTTCAGAAGAAGCATGATGGTTCTTTGAGGATGTGCGTTGACTATCGGGCTCTTAACAAGGTAACAATCAAAAACCGTTATCCTATTCCTTTGATTGCTGACCTCTTTGATCGACTTGGTGGGGCGAGAGTCTATACGAAGATGGATCTTCAAAAAGGCTATTACCAAGTTCGAGTTGCTGAAGGGGACGAGCCGAAGACAACGTGCATCACCCGTTATGGATCCTTTGAGTGGTTGGTCATGCCCTTTGGATTGACCAACGCACCGGCGACATTTTGTACCCTGATGAACAGGATCTTCCAGCCTTACTTGGACAAGTTCGTGGTTGTGTACTTAGATGACATTGTCATCTATAGTAGTTCCATGGAGGAACATGTGGAGCACTTACGCATCATATTCGGAGTCCTCCGAGAGCACGAGTTGTTCGTGAAAGAGTCCAAGTGCGAGTTCGCTCGGGAGGAGGTGAACTTTTTGGGGCATGTGATTGGGCATGGAAGAATCAAGATGGATGGAGCCAAGATAGAAGCGATCCAAAACTGGGAGCCTCCAACCAAGGTAACCGAATTACGTTCCTTCCTTGGTTTGGTTAACTACTATAGGCGTTTTGTAGAAGGATATTCAGCGATTGCCGCACCATTGACGGACCTGCTGAAGAAGGGCCATCCATGGGAATGGTCCGAGAGGTGTAATGAGGCCTTTGAGGGGCTAAAGGCCGCAATTACCCGAGAGCCTGTTCTTGCACTACCAAATTTTACGCAGCCATTCGAGGTGCATACCGATGCTTCCGACTTTGCCATTGGAGGAGTTTTGATGCAAGGGCGTCATCCCATTGCATTCGAAAGTCGCAAGCTTAATGAGACGGAGAGGCGTTACACGGTGCAAGAAAAAGAAATGACCGCGGTGGTTCATTGTCTTCGAGTTTGGAGACACTATCTTTTGGGGGCGCATTTCAGAATTCAGACCGACAATGTCGCGACGAGTTACTTTCAGACCCAGAAGAAACTATCTCCAAAGCAGGCACGATGGCAAGACTTTCTAGCAGAGTTCGATTATACCTTAGAGTATAAGCCGGGACGCACGAACGTGGTGGCGGACGCACTGAGTCGCAAGGCGGAGTTGGCGGCTATTAGCCAAGCGAAGGGGACTTTGATGGAGCGCATCAAAGAAGGGCTTGGAGGTGATCCTTTAGCAAAGACGTTGATGGAGCTTGTCGCAGAGGGCAAGACAAGGCGATTTTGGATGGAGAGCGGGCTGCTCTACACCAAGAGGCACCGACTATACGTGCCTAAAGGGGATGATTTGCGGCGTGACTTCATTCGAGAGTGTCACGATACCAGGTGGGCGGGCCATCCGGGACAGAGGCGGACTCTAGCACTTCTCGAAAGATCATGTTTCTGGCCGGGGATGCGTGGTGATGTTGAGTCTTATGTCAAGACTTGTCTTGTGTGCCAACAATACAAGGGACTCAATGTACTTCCGGCGGGGCTTTTGGAGCCATTACCTATACCATCGAGACCGTGGGAGTCGATCTCAATGGATTTCATCAGTGCATTACCGAAGTCTGAGGGGTTTGGGTCGATTTTGGTCGTGGTGGACCGATTCTCGAAGTACGGGACCTTCATTCCTTGTACTAAGGACTGCACAGCAGAGGAGGCAGCACGAGCGTTTTTCAAAGGCGTTGTGAAGTATTGGAGACTTCCGAGGAGCATCGTGAGTGATAGGGACCCACGATTCACGGGACGATTGTGGACGGAGCTTTTCAAGTTGCTGGGGACGCAATTGAACTTCTCCACTAGTTTTCACCCGCAGACCGATGGACAGACGGAGCGAGTGAACGCCTTATTGGAATGCTACCTTCGGCACTTTGTTAGTGCCAACCAGCGGGATTGGGCTAAGCTTCTTGACATTGCTCAATTCTCGTATAACTTGCAGCGGAGCGAGTCAACGGGTCGGAGTGCTTTTGAGCTGGCGACAGGGCAACAACCAGCTACCCCACATACCTTAGCCACTTCAGAACCCGCAAGGAGTCCAGGGGCCACTAACATGGCCAAAGCTTGGAGGGAGCATGCGGATCTTGCCCACGCTTGCCTTGAGAAGGCGCAAAAGCGAATGAAAAAGTGGGCCGATACACGGAGGAGACCGCAGGAGTTTGCCGTGGGCGACCGAGTCCTTATAAAACTGCTACCCCAACAGTTCAAGGTCTTTCGGAGTCTACACAAGGGTCTATTGAGGCGTTTCGAAGGGCCCTTTCCTATTGAGGGTAAAGTTGGCAAAGTATCTTACCGAGTCACTTTACCGCCAACACTGAAGATTCACCCGGTCTTCCATGTGAGTATGTTGAGGCCTTATCACGAGGACATGGAAGACCCTGTTCGAGGAGAGTCTAGCCGAGCACCACCAGTAGTGACCAAGTCTTATGATCGAGAGATTGGCGAAGTGCTCGACTCGAAGATTGAGAGACGTCGGGGCGTACCAAGAAGGAAGCAATTCCTTATCCGGTGGAAGGACTTGCCCGTTTCCGAGGCATCATGGGAGTATGAAGATGACTTGTGGCAATTCCGAGACCAGCTCCGAAATTGGGAGGCGACGGGGTCGTCGCCGAAACAGGTGGGGGAGGATGTCACGCCCCGTCATTTGGGCTGCATTGTGGGTCACGTAGTGGAGGTTAATAATCTTCTTGGAGAGCATTTGGGCCCACATTTATTGGCTACATCATTATCCAGTCCATTGGGCCGCACTAGTCCACAAGATAGGCGACCCAAGTCCAACAAGAGTAAGCCCATCTTCCAGGGTTTACAAGAAGAGTATGGAATATTCTAGATATTGGGCTTGGCTCATTACTAAGAATATTCTGGAACATGGGCTTGGCCCATTATTGTACATAGAGTAGTATATAAAGGGGTCTTCCCCTCATTTGTAAATCACTCAGAAAACTTAAGCCTTTTACTAAGCAATATAAGCTTTTCTTCCATTGTCCTTGTCTTTCGTTGTTCTTTCGATTCCTAAAGCTTTTCCATTTCCTTAGCATCGTCGGGATTCAAGGTTGAAGGCTGAACTCGACCAACACACGGGGTGTTTGACTAGTCGAGTGCCGCACGAGACTCTTCAAGGGGAAAAGTCCGTGACACTAAGCCTAATTTTGTAGCTCTCTGTTGCTTCATTTCCGTGCTCTCTTGCACTCCATTTTTCTAAAAAAAATAGTTTCACTTCATTCAAAAAATACAAAAGAAATGTAGGGCAGTACTTTTTTCTCTTCTAAAAAATAAATAAATCAACTTTCTTCAAGAAATACAAAAGAAATCTACTTATTTCTCTAAAACGAAAGAAGTACTCAATTGTAATCGTTAGCTTTTACCGTATAAATGATAATTATCTATTTCAAAGAATTATATATAAGAGAAAGAGCAAATATATTAAGAAAGTTACTCACAAGGGTTGTCGAGTTGGTGAAGTAGGAGAGCGCGTGACTGAGAGATCACGAGTTCGTTCCCCTCTTTTTATCAGTTGAGCCTGTGATGGTTTACTCAGAGCAACCAAATATTTGTTTTTGTTTTAGATTCTTTGATAGTTATACTATATAATTATATAAGGAACTGCAATTCAAAAGATGTAAGTAACAAAGTGCTTTCATTTAAAAAGATCACCAACTTTTTTAATTAAAATTACTCATCCAAAATTACAAAATTTAAAATATTCTAAAAAAATGAAAGATTAAAAAAAAAAAACTCAAATATCTTCAAAAAATTTATATTTTATGAGCTTCAACTTCATCATGTACTTCGTGTTCATCAAGTTTATCTTCATATACGGCAAAAAAAATGTGAAATTAAAAATATACTCTTCAATCGAAATTTCCACTAAGTTTCAAATTATGTGAAATTAAAAAATAATACTCTTCAATACGAAGTTTCCACTAAGTTTCAAATTAAGAGACTTTCTTAATATTTTTTGTCTTAAAAAAAACATGATCACTCTTTTCATACATTTTTCATAAAATATAAAAGATAATTTTATTTCTTTGCGACAGAGACAGAAGAATAATAAATTTGGTAAGACCATCTCCAACGGTTAAGGATTTTTTGAGTCCAAAATCACTTCCAATGGTGTTGCTTTTGAACTCAAATTGAGTACGTGAATAGTAAAATTCAAATTTGTCTCTAAGAGCATTTCCAACCGATACCAAAAACATATTATGGAGTAGAATAGATGCTCCAACCGATACCAAAACATAAATCTATTATAGGTTTTATGGTGGGATCCACCAAACAAATACTCTGTAAACACAAACCAAAAATTATTAAAATGATCTTTTTTTTTATAAATTAATAAAAATGACTCATTAATCTTTTTTGTTTCTTATTTAATATTTTTTTTAACGTAATGTTTTTAAATAATCATATCATTAATAATTAAAACAAATTATTTTATAAAAAAATAAATATCACAATATGAAATATAATTAAATATTAAATATTTAATTGATAATAAAAATAAAATAAAAATAAAAATAAGATACTTAAAATAAAATGCTATGAATTACAAAAATAAATAAACTATGAATCACAACAACAAAATTGATCGATAAGCAGGTAAATTGAAAATAATATGTATTAAATTTTTTTGATGTCAGAAGTTATGTGGTTAAATAGTAAATTTATAAAGATGTTGTTATTTATAAAAAATAGTATAAATAATTGTATAAAAAGCATATTTAAATAATATTCTTTTAAGTTTGAATATTGGTTTTTCAGTTTGAGTCAAATTCCTGTAAACTTAAACTTAAATTTATTTTGAGTTTAAGTTTTGATTTCTCGGTTGGAGATGGTCTAACTCAAATCTCTACTCAAACACTATTCATCTATTTTTTATTTATTTTAAATTTACAAATTATTAAAATTTAATTATATTTCTTAAATATTATATAAAATATTATTATTGTTTAATTTTTTTCATTTATGATTATTTTGTAAATTTTAGCTATATTTCTAAAAGTGATAATTTTTTTAAATTGTGTTTTTTACTCAAATTTATATAACTTATTATTTTATATTGATTAATTTTAATTTTGTGATTAATATTCATAATTTAGATTAAAATACAATATTATAATACACAATACAATATAATTTATAATTTATATTTGTTGTAATGCATTGGTTGAACATTTGATGGGACAATTTTTCAAAAAATATGTAATTTATAATTTATATATTGTATTTTTGCAATAATATATGTATTTTAAATTATTAATATACAATATTGTATTATGTAATTTTGTGTTGTAATTTTTAAAGTTTTATTTATTTAAGTTTAATGATTGAATGTGATTTACTGTTTTAAACTCAAATTTTGTGTCAATTTGAGTATTTTGATGACGATTTAAAACAAACTATTGGAGATGACCTATGACAACATAGAGTTTGGAGTTGTAATGAAAAACAAAATTGGATAGACAAAGATGCAAATTGATCAAAGTATTCCAATTTTCTTGATCTCAAATAAGTTAGGCATTAGAAAAAATCGAAGAAATTTTATTACAAAAAGAAACACAATTAAAGGTTAATGGTAATGCACCCCGTCAAAATGATAATTGGTTGGATTACTTGGATACCGACATCTCCTAAGTCCTTTGCCGGTGAGCCGAGCTATGACTCGGGGCTTACAGTGTATTTTCTTTTATCAAAATAAATTAGAAAGTGTAAATTACCAGATGATCTACAAGCAAACCAGATGATCGCAAAACTGGAATGTGGGTTTTGAATTGGGAAAACCCTTAAGGATATACAATGCCACACGCTCCCGACTCAAATTTCTCCCGAACGTCGCAACTCAGAAGGAGATAATGGAATGACGATACAAGAAAATGAGGAAACACGAAAAGGATGTTGAAGAGATAAAGGAATGGGCGTGGGCTCTTGTTTGCTTCTTACAACATCAACGATAATTGCTTATTTTCAATGCGGTCCAGTATCAGTATGTGTGGTCCATATTCATTCCAAGAGGATGTATTCGGTTTCAGGGGTAAGAAAAATAGATTCATGGAGTTGCGGGTTAAATAAAAAGGTTTCACATCAGTTTTTACCTCGAAATTCAGTGTTTTCTAGCCTGGAAATTGTGTTCTAATTTTCTCTGCGTTTTAATGATGTTGAATTCCTTGACTGCACTTGCTCCCCCTATTACTGTGTTGTTGAGTAATGAGATATTGACCATCTTATTGTGGACACCGATTCTTGTTATTTAAGTTGTAAAATCCTTTCAAGAATATGAAACCAAGTATCTTATTCACTTATGGTGTGCCAATTTTTTTAACACAACTCTGACTATCTATTGAGTCTGATTTCATTTGTTTTCGTACTGGCTACCTTCCTATTGCTCCTCTAAAATATGTTTTTTTTTTACTCTGAGATAAAAACTGCGTAGTTTAATTGTTAGTTTTTTTGGAAGAAAAACGTGAATTGTATAGAAAACCAGTGAACACAGCAGAGGAAGGATGGGGTTGGACGAATGTTTTGGCTTTGGCTTATGGAATGCTACTTTTTAAGTCTTCATATAATCGTGATGTTGTGTTTCTGAGTTTACGTATATGTTTTTGTTTTGTTGTTTGTTTGGCCTAATTGGTTCATACACCGAAAGATTACTGAATCACATTACATTCTGAAACCTACAAACAATCAGTTACTCTCCCAGAACCGGTCGGTGCTCTACTGACTTATTTGTTGGCAGTGGTCCCAACAGTGACATCCAACTTGGATTCATAAACTTATTATAATGTTGTTGTGCATAATACATTTATATGTAATTGTACTCGACTTTAAAAAAATTGTGTCACATGAAGCCTTTCTTGATAAACTTAATCAATGTTTACTGCTTATGAGTTTTCAAGAAGCTTATTTGGTGCCCATGTTTATGAATTAGGATATCGATGAGTTATTAATATGCTTGTTTCTGTTTATGAGTTCTCAAGAAGCTTGTATGGTGCCCATGTTAATGAACCCTGTTATCGAAGACGAATTCACTAATACCATTGTAGCGTAATTATTGAAACAAAAATTGTTCCAGATTATAACCGTTTTCTTGTGCTTCTCAGCTTTACCATAATTGCTTTTCTGGGGCATGAAAGAGAAAATTGTTTCTGTACCCTAAGTCTCATTTTCTTACAGTGGTCATAATATGATACTGTATATATGTATTTGGTGACTATACTTTATATATCAACAAGTTCATGGTCTGGTGGCGATGTTTAGTACTTTAGTGTATTGATTTCTTCACGTCTTTCTAATAATTGTCCGTATTCATGCTGCTCATGTTTGCTTGATGTAAACAGTGCCTTTTGACAAACATGACAGGAAACCGAGGATCTGGTTTCTTGACCATGAAGCAATGTATCCTACGTTCAGAAGAATTAATGGTATGTAATCTGACATCAGTATTTTATTCTTAATAAATAATTCTGTACTCCGTATTTGTAGTTCAAACATACGCTGATGAGCACGTGTCTTTGGTTGGTACGTCTCTGGTCCAAAACTACGGGAGAATGAGCTAAATATTCATGGACTTCCAATGAGAAGTTATTTTTCCTGCTCTGGTGAGGTACGTTGTGAGTTTCTCCTCAATTACTTAGTAATCCCAGGCTGTATTTAAACAAAAACAAAAATGATTCAATGAAACAAAAGTACAATCAGATATGTATTCGTGGGTGGGGCAAGCTATTAGCTATGGACCTCAGTTATGCACCCGAACCAACACATGTCACATCGGCCGACTCCATACCAAACGCCTTTTCTAGCAATACAACCAAAAGAAAAATGAAACTTGAATGATTGTTGTATTACTGTACCATAATGAAGAATCAGGTGATTAATAGAGTTCAGTGGGTCCCCACGCTCCCTCCACGGGTCGTGTATATATACCCTCACTGGACAATTGTAATAAACCATCACACAGCTGCAAATAAATACAATTTTCTTACCTTTTTTTCTTCCTCTGATTTAAGTAAGAAAAAATGAAGGTGGAGAGCAAAGAAGAAGATGGGGAAGTCGAAGCCAACAAGTCTTCCGAGAGGCAGTCGCCGAGCCAAGATAAGGATTACAAGGAACCGCCACCAGCGCATCTGTTCGAGCCAGGCGAGCTGACCTCGTGGTCGTTTTACAGAGCCGGGATATCTGAATTTGTGGCCACTTTTCTGTTCTTGTATATCACTGTCCTGACGATGATGGGGGTTGTCAAGTCGGAATCCCAGTGTTCGACGGTCGGGATTCAAGGCGTTGCTTGGGCTTTTGGTGGCATGATCTTTGCTCTTGTGTACTGCACTGCTGGGATTTCAGGTGATTTCAAGCTTAAAATATAGTTTCTTGATATATACGCCCGAGCTGTGATAAAAAAAACTCGACTTTGTTGCACTTTGCAGGGGGCTACATTAATCCTGCGGTGACATTTGGGCTTTTCTTGGCTAGAAAACTTTCATTAGCTCGGACCGTTTTCTACATTGTGATGCAAACTTTAGGGGCCATTTGTGGTGCTGGCGTGGTGAAGGGCTTCGACAATACTCTGTATCAGCACAACGGTGGTGGTACCAACATCGTGGGCCATGACTACACCTTGGGAGCTGGCCTCGGTTCTGAGATTATCGGCACTTTTGTGCTCGTTTACACCGTTTTCTCTTCAACCGACACCAAACGCAGCTCTAGAGACCCCCACGTGCCTGTGAGTGTTATTTACATTGTTCAATAGTCGCAATTACCAAAATGACCCCTGCAGTAATTGGATTGGATGATAATGTGCAGATTTTGGCCCCGTTGCCTATCGGGTTCGCTTATTTTTTGGTGCACTTGGCAACTATCCCAATCACCGGGACCGGTCTTAACCCTGCCAGGAGTCTCGGAGCTGCTATCATCTACAACGAGCCACAGGCTTGGGATCATTTCGTAAGCTCATATCTCTATTATATATGAATTGACATTGGTTATGGTATGGATATATGAACATTGATTATATATAGATCTCAAGATCAGATAAAACTTATTGATTGATGTAACAAACATGTGCAGTGGATATTCTGGGTTGGACCATTTATCGGGGCAGCACTTGCAGCCGCTTACCAAGTTGTGGTTATCAGAGGCGGTGGTGGGAACTCGGATTATATGGCCAAGTCTGCGATCGGTTTCAAGTTGATTTCGGGTGATGCTGATGATCAAGATAGTACTAGTACATAAAAAGTTGTGTTCATTGTATCGGGTTTGGGTTAGCATTTTATCTCGGTTAGATCTGCCTCGCTGTTTTGTATCCGGTAGAGGATGTCGGCCCTGATCGATGTCATCACATTCAAGTCCCAAGTGACGTCCTTTTCCCACCACAAGAAAAAAAAACATTTGATCTTCAAAACATGTGGCCGTTGTTTCCAAGGGCCAGGAAGATCATGTAATGTTTGTATCTATCCAGTTCTTCTCTTTTTGTTTTTTTGTGCTTGTTTACGTACTCACTCAATAAATTATAATTTAATTAATTTATTACTACGTGTTGGAGTTGATTATTCAATTACTACATGATTCATTATAATGCTTTGTGCATTGTATGGGTACGAGGATTAGTGGTGTTATGAAAACGCTTTATATATAATTTAATTTTCAACCATGACAAAAAAAAAATGATATTTAGTGAAAATATCAATTATTTATGTAGTGTTTTTTTGTTAATTACAAAAAAAATATTGTATAAATAGTTGAGATAGAGAGTAGTATTTCACAAGTTATTGTGTCCATAGAATTTTGTTTGTATAAATAGTTGAGATAGAGAGTAGTATTTCACAAGTTATTGTCCATAGAATTTTGTTTTCATTTGAGTTTTTTTGTTGTTGCTACCAATTTATATTTATTTCTATCTCAACTAATTATATTTATAAAAAATGTGTATAATTAATTGAAACAAAAGTAGTTCTATTTTTTACTTATTTCATATTTTTTTATTCCATATATATATATATATATATATATATATATATATATATATATATATATATATATAGTTTAAAAAATGAAATGTACATATTTATCAATTATATATATAATTGATAAAAATTAGAGTTTAAAATATACAGTAATTCAATAGCTTTTAAGTTTTTTTGGATTAGTTGATAATTATGTATATTCGATCAACTATAAATGTTACGTCGTTCAATTTCTATAACAGTTCGAGTATTTAGATGAAAGTTTTTAACATGGTATCTGAGCCTCATGATATGCGAGGTCTTGTGTTCGACTCTCATTAGACGCGACTTCTTTTGAATTAATTATTCACTTGTAAGGAAAATATTGTCAAATACTCCATCTCTTTCAGACTAATATTCACTATGAAGGGAGTAATATCTTTTATTTTTATTGAAAATCGCCTTCTAAGGCACAGGGTGGAAATTTACCCTCAAATGAAAGAGAATTACTTATTTTCTCAAAATGTATTTATTGTAAATGTTTACAACTTCATCCATTAACCAACCATGAAAGTAGAAAGAATAATAAGTAAGAATCAAAGGAATTTAACATGCAAATTTTCAAACATATACTACACTCATTTTTCAGACTAATATTCACTATGAAGGGAGTACTATCTTTTTGTTATAAACTCAAGAGAAATAGAGAGAGAATAATATAGTATAAGAGAGACTATATAATAGGAGAATAGAATTGTTATGAATTGTTGTATTCATTCATATTGGGAGACTCCTTTATATAGGATACAATCTAGGGTTTCTGACTTAGCCAACAAGTCATTCACTATAATATAATAATATTTATAACACTTCCCCTTGAATGACTATGTACAGAATTGCTGCCTCGTTAAAACCTTGCCAAGAAAACCCAGTGGGACAAAACATGAACGAAGGAAAAAGAGTACAGCTTGCTCCCCCTGATTGTAATCACCGAAAATATTTGACTTCTTGAAAGTAAATATTTTTGATCAACCAGTCTCATTAAAACCTATAACTAATAAAACCATATAGGAAAAACTTAGTTATTCAAGTATACATTTTGGTCTTCAGGACACAACCTTTGAATTGTCGAGTTTCACGTTCATTTGTATCATTGTATATTTTTCGTCCTTCTAGGACATGCCTTTACCAGACATCTATTGACTAGAGCATTCACAATTGCAATAACCGGCCGGTAACTCTTCTGGAGTATTTTAGATGCTTCTAGTGTTCAATATACATTTCTTGACAAATGAACAATAATGTAAACTTCAATTCACAATCATTTGAACTTCAGGTTGAATATCTCAGTTTATTTCGAAAACAAACTCATACCGAGTGATGTACATGTCTCGTTAAAAACCTCGTTATAAAACCCTGTAGGAAAAAATACTCGAGGAAAAGAGTACATGACATTCACATTTATATTGTGTTGATTGTCTCGTTAAAAACCTTTAACTAAGAAAACCTCGTGGGAAAAATTTAGTAGAGGGAAAAAGAGTGCAATCACTGATTCACTGGTCTTCGGGACCAAAATCACTGGTCTTCGGGACCTTGTCTTCAATATCATTTGTGTCCATAATGACATAGTAATATGATATTGTACATATTCTGATTTTCATTTCCTTTCATATCAGGAATTTTAAAATCCATCTAGGATTTTCATGTATGTATCTTTTTAATAACTTCTACATGGTCAAATCATACATTTCGATGCATATAACTATCGTTGTTGCTGCCAGAAATATTAAGTAGCGGAACTTAATGTCATCCTTAAAATATTTGATTAACATCGAGTTTCTGCGAAAAACTCTTGAGCAACTAATCTCGCTTTTATATCTCACCACATCATTATTCGTTTTTCTTACGAACGTGAACACCCACGTATATCCTTCTGGGATAATATTTTGAAGTGCGTACTATAAATTCAAAATAAATCTTTATTTAGCGAGTCATGCTCAACCTCAATTGCTCGTTTCTATTTCTTTGAGTGCTGCCGGCACACTATCATTGATTTAAGCTTTGGATCCAAATTTTCTAGAGCAACTTCTTGAGGCAAATATGTCGTTGGCGACTTTTTCCATGTGGATGACAATTCTATACCCCAAATCTTTCATCATTTCCCAAAATATTTAATTTGGTTGTTCCGCAATCCCACGATTTTCTATTATCATGTGCACATGCTTTTTCAATGGGATTTCCATCTAACTCTCTTCAGGAGATTTTGAAGGTGACTTAATTTCTTTGTTTTTCCGCGGATTTATTTTATATCTTAAGATCGATCTACTACGCTTCAGGCGTATGTTAGAATCAACATTTGAGTTGATCTCTTTGGTATTTGAACTCTTATAGTTCATTTATCACAAATATATGTGATTTTGTCACACCTTCATTAATTTGGCAGATTACTTGCTAAATATTGCAAGTGTCTTATTTTAATGAACTTCGGGTTCAATTGATTTGTGCGTAGATCTAGAATTGAAGATCTTTTTCATTCAATGAAATTTCTCGACATTTATATCTTTTATATTCTTATCTCCCCCTAATGCCGGGAAATGATCTTCCTTTAATATGCAAATCAGCGTAATTGCTATAAACCAATCTTCTGGATCGTGATCTTCTGGATCGTGGGCTCGAGATATTTAATATATGTTATTTTCTAATATGCACGTTCATTAAAATACGCTCTAGTGGTGATATGAATATAAGTTGCATATTAATTCGCAGATGGGAAATAACAATTTCCACGCATCATGATATGCATCATTTTCATGTTTTAGTACATGTAATCGTGGAGATAATTAGTAAAGCTCTTCCGGAGCCCACTATTTACCAATGATCCTTCAGGGATACAGTATTTTTACCAACGATCCTTCGGGGATTCAGTATCTTTACCAATAATCCTTCGAGAATCAAAATATTAGGTACAAATTACTTGTGTCATTCAAACTTTATTTACGAATAATCAAATCAAATATTCTTCAGGAATATTTATCAAATTTAATAAATTGTGTATTCTTCAGGAATAACACGTCAAACATTAAGAAAATAATCGTCTTTTTCGATATTTCATGAGTACCCATTTGTTCTCGATTTTCAAAAGATATCCTTCAGGGATAATTCATATGACGAGAACAATCGAATTTGGCTACTATGAGTACCATGTTGTAACTTTATTAAAAACATTTAATGTTTTCAATTTTGCTTCTTCAGGAGCAATCAATAAAAATATTCTTTCAAGAATATTTTGCATTAATTCTTAAGAATATCAATATCGATATAAAATATTTAAAGTTTAATTGCTACATCATAAGCAATTTGATTTTATTTGATATTTCTGCGGGAATATCATATCATGATGTTCTCCAAGAACATTTAAAATTTAATTTTGATATTTATTCATAAATATCATATCATATTATTCATATCACAATGTTCTTCAGGAACGTTTAGTTTTGATATTTCTTCGGGAATATCATACCACGTTTTGGTAGTACGATCAACTTCGGGTGATCATATCGATCAACTTCGGGTGATCGTATCTTTCTTTTAAATCTTTCCACAAAGCTAGTGGATCTTTCTCGGTGAATTTTCAAAGATATTATTCGAGATTATTAGTAAATATTCATAATCAATTTGATATTGACATTTCTACAGGAATATCACATCACGATATTCATCAGGAACATTTAATTTTGATATTTCTTCGAGAATCAATGTTCTTCAGGAACTTAAGCATAATTAATTTGATATTACTTCAAGAATATCATATTATAATGTTCTTCGGGAACATATGATATTACTTCAAGATTATCAAATTATAATGTTCTTCGGGAACATATGATATCATATCAAGAATATCAAATTATAATGTTCTTCGGGAACATATGATATTACTTCAGGAATATCAGATTATAATGTTCTTCGGGAGCATTTGAATTTAAGAAGAAGGGAGGAAAAGTAGATATATTTATAATTATTAATAAATATAAACAAACATATAAATTCTTGCCTTGGAGTTCGGATCTTGGATAAGTAACTTCGATGAATAACGCGGTTGAGCTTTAGTGCTGATAACGTGTTATAAACTCAAGAGAAATAGAGAGAGAATAATATAGTATAAGAGAGACTATATAATAGGAGAATAGAATTGTTATGAATTGTTGTATTCATTCATATTGGGAGACCCCTTTATATAGGATACAATCTAGGGTTTCTGACTTAGCCAACAAGTCATTCACTATAATATAATAATATTTATAACACTTTTATTTTTATTGGAGATCGCCTTCTAAGGCACATGGTGGAAATTTACCCTCAAATGAAAGAGAATTACTTATTTTCTCAAAATGTATTTATTGTAAATGTTTACAACTTCATCCATTAACCAACCATGAAAGTAGAAAGAATAATAAGTAAGAATCAAAGGAATTTAACATGCAAATTTTCAAACATATAATACTACACTCATTAAATTTATTATTATGGCAATGCAATATAAATCATCCCGTTTGTAGTTTTATTTCTTCCCGTTAGCAAATTGAAAAAACATTCAAATTATAAGGGCATTTTTGTAGAAATACATAATGAATGACAATGATGTTTTTTTTTTATTAAAAATTTAAAATATACTCCCTCCGGCCATTAATAGATGTCATACTTTGTTGGACACGGAGTTTAAGAAAATAGTTATTTTTTAATTTTTTTATTAAAAAGTAAAGAGTAAAAATATATTTTAAAAGTGAAAAGTAAAGTAGTTGTGAGTAAAGTTTAAAAAGTAGGTGGGGTAATGTAGAATAAAATTGTATATTAAAATGAAAAAATTAGAATAATTATTTCCTTTTTAGGGGTGTGTCAACTATTATTGGACACCCCAAAAAGGAAAGTATGACAACTGTCTTTGGACCGAGGGAGTATATCTTATCTAAAAAGTGTAGTTTAAGTTTTGTTCTCATATTTATAAAGAGCATTTTTTAAAATAGAATCAAATAGTTACATATATTAATTTCATAGTTACAACATAGAGCATATTTGACTGAGCTTATAAGCTCTTTAAAACAGCTTATAAGTTGTTTAAGAGCTTATAAGCTCTTAAAATTTATTTTTAACATTTTAAAAAAAGAACTTAAAAAACTTAAAAATAAGCTGTTTAACAGTTTATAAGCTGTTAAACAAAAAAGTAAAGGAGAAATACTTTTTTTTTCAACAGCTTATAAGCTCTAACTTAAATCATAAAAGACCAAAATATCCCTATAATTATTATATTTTATATATATACAAAAATTCCAAATTTATTATTTAGTTAATATAAATATTTTTAATTATTTTTTTTCATATATAACAATTTATTTATGGTAATTTTATTTATATAAGATTTTAAATTGCCAAACAAATTAACATCTTATAAGTTTATATATCTATTTTATCCAAACGGTTTAACAACTTATTTATTAAATAAAACGTAATAGCTTATCAGCTCTTAAAACAACTTATAAGACGTAACATCTTATAAGCTCTTTTAAATAAGCTCGCACAATCGGGCTATTAGTATAACAAATTTTAGTTTCTTGAAATAATAAAAAAGGATAAGTTATTAATTTTATTTATTTCTTTAATAATTAGTGGATTTAAAAATATATCATCCTACCGAAAATATATATTATAATTAATTATAACTTAAATTAATATAGTAAAAGCAAATAAACTTCATTTTCATTGGCGACGTAAGATTTCATAAATACCCTCGAGTCGAAGAACATTTATTTTCTCCCTCCATGGCCCGTCTTCATTCATTTATATGCTAAACCTAAAATTACATCTCTGTGAAAAAGCAACAAAGCAGTCAACCAAATCGATGGCCTGTCAAGCCCGGCGACTGATCGGCGACTTATCGAAGCGGCTATTATGCCCTAAGCAGCTACAGCAACATCGCAATTTCGGATCGCCTCCGCCTCCGCCCGCCGTTTTCGTTGACAAGAACACGCGCGTGATTTGCCAAGGCATCACCGGAAAGAATGGCACTTTTCACACCGAACAAGCGATCGAGTACGGTACCAAAATGGTAATCTATAGGTCTGAAATTGACCTCATATGTTTCTTTGGATCGCACTCCTTTCTGATTTTCCCCTGCATCGCAAGCAACGGAATTCTGCATTGAATATTTTAACATAAATGCAAATCGTTTTTGTACCCTCTTAGAATCTCCATGTCTCCTTGTTTTATAGATATCTGGTGGTTCCATTGAGAAATACCCAATGTTTTATGACCGGGCTTTTCATGTTCTATAGTTTTGATCCTAAGCAATCATTCTTTACAATGGTAAACTACTGAGAAAAAAAGAGTTAAAAGCATGCTCCTTCCAATCACAAAACATGTTTAAATTGTTATCTGAAATATATGGGTATACATCGGGCATACACATGTTCGTTCATAGAATTTGCTTAAATTTTTATTCGAATTACGAGGGTATACATTAGCATACACACATTGTATACATGGATGCATCCTGGATTGAAGTGTTCGTTTCTGATGCATATGGGTAACAAAGATATTCCCAAACCTACATTAACTAAATGGTCATACCAAATGAAAATTAATTTAGAGATCTCTCTCTGCATGTGTGTGGTGGGAGATTTGTTTGGTAAATTAAATCTTTGTACATTCTCTATTAATTTTATCAACCACTTGCAAAAGTATTTGGTGACTCTTGTTTAGTTATGTACGGTGGTGCCTAACTATATATTTTTATTTTGTTTCCATGTTTAGAATTTGTTTGTTGCTTAAGCTGCATACTAAAACTATTTATACTATATACACATCCATGCATGTGTGTATATATATATATATATATATGTGTGTGTGTGTGTGTGTGTGTGTGTGTGTGTGTGTGTGTGTGTGTGTGTGTGTGTGTGTGTGTAGTATTGTACCAATTTATGACCAGTGGATGTGGCTGGGCATGACTTTTCTTTGGACTCCGTCCTCCACTCATGGACAAGTAAATATAAACTTGATTTTTTTTTCTTAGCTTTCATTTTATATAAATCACATTTATAGACTTACTTTTTCTTTTCAGTGAGTTAAATATTTATAAAATTGAATTTGAATAATCCTTGATAAGCGATAACGAATGTAAGAGTATGATTCAATTTGTGTTTACTAGTTTTCTGGTTAAATTAATTAATGGCATATTGATTATATATATTCCATAGGTTGGAGGAGTGACCCCTGGAAAAGGTGGAACAGAGCACTTGGGACTCCCCGTTTTCAACTCTGTTACGGAAGCAAAAGCTGAAACAAAGGCTAATGCATCTGTGATTTATGTACCTCCACCCTTTGCAGCTAAAGCAATCATGGAGTCATTGGAGGCTGAACTAGATTTGATTGTTTGCATCACAGAGGGAATACCCCAGCATGATATGGTAACATAACTTTGTCTAGTGTTCAACAAAGAAAAATTATGCGATAATTCTTTTACCTGCTCTCATTGATGCAGTTTACTGTTCTTATTGTGGATTTTTTAAGGGCAAAAGAAGATTACTCGGCCTTTAAAATTTTAGCAATTAGCCAATGCATTAATTGTGGTGAACTTTCAGTTCTTTTTAACTTGTGATGAACTTTTTCAAACAAAATAAAATACGATGGAGTTCCATTAATGTGTGTGTGTGTATCCAACTTGACCCTCTCTTAAATACCTCTCATTTTAAAATACTTACAAAAATACCTGACACCAATGCATTCCCAGACTAAATTGAGTTGGTTTCTATAATGTCAATTGAATCTTTTGGATTATCACTTACATAATTAGTAAGAAGTTCCTTCTTGACTGTGTATACCAAGTATGAGTTCTGTCCAATTTTTTTGGTTATACGTAATTGTTGAACCTTCAATATGGTATACTCACAACCAGTTTTTTGGCACTATGGGCATACTTTTTTGTCTCTTATAATAGTTCTGTTTTTTCCTTTTCAGTAATTCTTACCCAGATGTTAGTTGTTACTGCTAACCTTTTTTTGTCTATACCATAATTAGAAGCATGAAATGTGTCTGTAAAATGATGTCATAACAACCCCTTTTAAGAAGCCTTTGGAGATTCTCTATTGCTTACAGTCGTACATTGTGGATTTAATGACATAAAGTACAATGTAGTCCTGACCCATTTACATTAGCTTATAGTCGTTTGAATTTCTTGCTCTTTAATCTCTCTTTTTCTGTTCTTTAAATGTTCTGTTTTTAATTGCAGGTTCGTGTGAAATCTGCTATAAATAATCAATCAAAAACTCGGCTAATTGGTCCAAACTGTCCAGGCATCATCAAGCCAGGGGAGTGTAAAATTGGAATTATGCCAGGATACATTCACAAACCTGGACGCATTGGAATCGTTTCTCGATCTGGTACATTGACTTATGAAGCGGTGAGATTAATTTCTGGCTGTACGGTGTCTTTTTGGAAGTTGAATTATTCAATATTCCACCCATGTCTTTCCATTCTTAGAAACACAGTGATCATAATGAATATTATACTATGTGCATCATATGTAAACCTTTATATGTTATCTTTGTATGGTTTAACCAAAGCTATTTCAAGTGGGGACTGTAATTTATAAAGGCTATTCTTGAAGATGACAAGATTGCTGATAGATATGTTAATTAATAAAAACAACAGCCTTTGCCATGTCATTATCTCTCGATATACACATTATACAATTCACTTTGTTGTAACTACTGTCTGGCCTTGTCACTGGTATATTCCACCTTCATTTATCCGTACCCTCTCTTAGTATTAACTTTCACCATTCCATTTTTCATCCTTTTTTCAGCACATCATAAATGTGTGCTCCCTCTGGAATAGGGATTAGGGATCCACAAACTTTATTGAGTTTTGGCTTTATTGGAATTCCATATCATTTTCACTTAAATGGTGGGATCTTAGTGTCCTAAATATATTAATTATTTTCTCATTCCCCCCTCCCCTAGACTGTAAATTAGTGTATGAACAAACCATTCATATTTATCGAACTGAAATCATAATATAAAAGTGATGACTGTTACTATAAAAAAAGTAGTGTAGTGTTTTTAACATGTGGCAGGACAAATTTATATTATTAGACTTGGCCGTGTTAGAAGAATGTAGTATCAGTCACTTCGAATAATTGTTTATAAGTTTAATTTTTCAGTTCCTTTCCCATTCAATTCTCCTTTACTTGTCCTAAGCCAAAGCCAAAACCAAAAGCTCCTTTGATGCAACAGTTCCCCACCAGTAAGATGAATGCAATGTACAAGAAACAAAATAAACTCAGTTTTAAATGCACTCTTACAACTGATATTAATTCATGCAGTGTCTGGCCTTTATTTGTTTGGATGCATACTTTCCCCCTCACCTGAGAATTTTGGTAGCAGTGGATTGTTTTTTAATTGTTATTATATACTGTTTGACACTTCATCTATAACTTTGTTACGTACACATTTTCTAGGTTTTCCAAACGAGCGCTGTTGGCCTTGGACAATCAACATGTGTGGGAATTGGGGGAGATCCTTTTAATGGAACAAATTTTGTTGATTGCTTAGAAAAGTTTCTTGTGGATCCACAGACAGAAGGTAAATTTATCATACTAATCACACTATTCTTCAGTTTAGAAACAAATATTTCCATTTCTCGGAGACTTATATGCAATGTTCTAAAAGGCGTTAGGCGCTAGTCGTGCGGTGACCCAGGGACTAGTGCCTAGACGGATTAATCTGGGACTAAGCGGTTTGCATTTTTATATTTTATTAATTAATTATTACTATATATTTTGAAATATTTTGAAAAAAACATGTAATAAATAAACTAGAAATAATATTAGTAGAAACTAGCAAGTCTCAACATAGTAAATATAATCAAAATAACTTGCAAATTAAAAAAATTACATCATTTTCTTCTTTGTGTGTCTTTAATATTCATTTGATGTTGGAGGTCTATTTAATTGATATTCTATTTGATTTTTTTGTACTTTAACAAGTCAGTGAAATCTGTTACTACATGCAAAGTTTGATTGATTTTTTTATAGACTTGCCAGGATTGAAGTACATTTTTTTATTTATGTACATGAATATCCATATACTCCAGTAGGGGTTCAAATTCCAGACCGGATAAATTTCGGACCGGTTCCTGGTCCATGAAAAATTAAAATTTCAATTTCTGTTCTAGCTGTACTTTTGCACCGGTAAATCCTGAACTGGATTGGACCGGATTTATTAATATATATACATATATTAGTTCTTAATTACAAAGAATTAGTTATATTTTTGTAAATAACTTGATAAATAATTTTACTAATTTCAATATACTCCATATTATTTCTTCATCCATGGCTCTGACAGACATAACACTGCAGGATCATGTTTATGTGTTTATGTACAGTTTGATTTTCCAGGCCTGCCTCAAATGACTGCTTTTTGTTGAGATAATTTTGCCATGATAAATTTAGTTTTACTGGAGATACATATTGATAAATTA
Source organism: Euphrasia confusa (assembly GCA_954870475.1). Classification (NCBI taxonomy): domain Eukaryota; kingdom Viridiplantae; phylum Streptophyta; class Magnoliopsida; order Lamiales; family Orobanchaceae; genus Euphrasia; species Euphrasia confusa. The sequence goes on along the minus strand of OX940951.1, from coordinate 41,308,195 downwards.
TTAATGAAAAGTTGCAGTATTTATGCTGAATCATAGTAGTAGTTTATTTGTGATTTGAGAAAATAGGCCGCACTTATTTTGCTCTCTCGTTCTCTTATTTTCAGTATAGGTACGCTAATTCTTATGTCCCTTCACTCAACCTGCTGAATTGTGATATTGATATTACTTTTTATTTCACATTATAGGTATCATTCTTATTGGTGAGATCGGTGGTACAGCCGAGGAGGATGCTGCGGCCCTTATAAAGGTAAGTCTGCCCTCACTGTTGCATGATAAATTAAAGTACTTCATGGATGTTTTCTCTCAAAGGATTACTTTCATATGCAATTTGAAATGATCCTTTTTTACATCCACAAGTTTTTTTATGTTCTTGTATCAAGCATTTTGATGCTTGATTATTTAAATTTGTATAATGTTGAGTTCTAATTTAGTTGCTTTTCCATGAATATTATGTATTGCATTTTCTTGCTTGGTTAAATTTGTGTTTTCTGGAGAAGTTCCCTTTGGCTCAGCAACTTGCACAATCAGGTTTAATTTATCATGTTCCTAAACCAGTTGTAGGTGACCATCTACGGTCATTAAATCTTGATACATGAATCTGCAGTATTTGCAGAACAGCATTACAAACAGTCTATTTTAAGGAATAAAATTCCCTTGGGTTTTCCCTAATCATAGTTACTGATACTGCACACTTTAATCCTGCATATAAGCAGCATAAACCAAGAATTTATGAGAGTTCAGATGGTTAATCAAACATATTTGTGATAATTATAGGAATATGGCTAGGTTTTTTTTACTAAAGGTTTAATAGAATCAACCAATCACAATGTTGTGATTTACAGAACAGCATTTCAAACAGTCTATTTTAAGGAATACAATTCCCTTGGGTTCTCCCTATTCATAAGTACTTGAAACTGCAGATACTGTAATCCTGCATACAAGCAGCATAAACCAAAATTTTATAAGAGTTCAGATGGTTAATCGAAGGAATTTTTAATAATTGTAGAAATATGGTTAGGGGATTTTTACTCAAGGTTGAATAGAAACAACAGATCACAATGTTCTTTGGAATATAGGGTATGGACTTATCTCTGGTGAAGTAGCTCTTAGTTTGGTGAATGAGCACCCTGCTATAAACTCTTAGTAAGTAATCTGTGCTAGGTTCTGAAATATCAAAAAAGCAGATATGTGCACACATTATTTTTTGCTTTTTAAAGATCTACCTGATGCTTAAATTTTTTATATAGGATTGCAAAAAAATATTAAAATGAAAATTGGTAGGGTTGAAGAAATGTTGGAATTGCTATTGGGTTACGAAGTGGTCCGTATTGCAAATTGATAAGAAGAAAAAGTATATCCCGATGAGTGGAGGGTTCAGGATAAGATCTTTTTAATTTTGACCTCTTTTCTGCCAACCAGTGCATTTCTTCCTTTGGAGATTATAGATTAAACAGAGGGGTTTCTTACTGAAGCAATCATTCTAATTCTTGAGAACTTGTTGAGAAGAAACTCCATTTGCTCTATTTCTTTGTCAAGTTGTCAGTACATCTAATAAGTGCTTGAGATGTAGGATGTAGCTGCTATCGTGGCTCTGGGTGCATAATATATCTTCTGAGTTGATATATAATTAGAATTCTACTTTGGAAATTTGTGGAAGGATCGGTCATGGTAGCAAGGTTAAACGCTGTGAGAACCGAGGAGGCGGCAATGTGCTAATTTTTTTGAAAATAATAGCCTGGAAAGCTGTTTGAAAAATTATAATTTCTCCGTCCAATAAAAATGGTTACACTTTCCTTATATGCCCTACAATGGAAAGCATTACACTACCCCTTTTTAGTTACTATAACAATTATAGTCTAATTAATCATCGCACAAACCCAATTCACACAATAAAATACATTATTTCTTAATTCCCTCAGCCCAAATCTTTGTAACCCTTAGAACGGGATGTAGGTATTAATAAAATTTGAGATCAAGTGGATATTAGATGAAATTGAAAAGTGTAATGATTATAGTTAATGGATTTGAAAAATAAGATATAAGTGTTATTTATGATTGTGAAATTATAATAGTTGACATTTGGCAGCGATGGTTTAGTAAAACTAATTATTTGATGTGATGAAGTGAAAATGAACAAATTGTAAATCACAACATCAAAAGCATATTTCGAAAGAAAATCTTACAATTTCTTATAGCATCCACATCCTTGGTCTTTTGTCTCATAAAATAACAATTTACACCACATTACAAGTCTTACTATAATTTTGAATGATGAATTGGATTGTTATTTTGTAGATGCTTTCACGTTTTAATGTTTCTTTATTTAGAAGGTTTGGGATTTCTGATTACTTGTTTTATTTCTTTGTGTTTTCTATTTACTCATAGTATTTATCTGAATCTTTTCTGTTCTTTGTAACAGGAAAGTGGGACTGAAAAGCCTATTGTCGCTTTTATTGCTGGTCTCACTGCTCCGCCCGGTCGAAGAATGGGCCATGCAGGAGGTACTGCATGTGTTTCTGTAAATTCCTATTAGTTTATTTCCTTTGCGTGTGTTAAGTTGTCATCTTTTTCCTAAATCCTAATGGATTCAGAACGTTTGCACGTTGATGAAATCTTTAGGGCTAATTCCGCTCCCTCTGTCTCCTCTTTTTATATTGACCATATTAATTTTTCTACATGTCTTGATGAAAAGATGTAGGCTATTAAGATTATTTTTTAATTCCAATCTTATTTGATTTTGTATGAAAAACCGAGATGAATATTAAAACTCAATTTTTATATTTTATCATTTGCGTATTTGGAGTTTTCATAGGCAGTAGAAACTGACCGATTATCTTATCGAATTTGCAGCTATCGTATCAGGAGGGAAGGGTACTGCACAAGACAAAATTAAGACCCTAAGAGAAGCTGGGGTTACTGTGGTTGAGTCGCCTGCGAAGATAGGCACTGCAATGCTCGAGGTCTTTAAACAGAGGGGGCTTGTTTGATGATTTTTTGCATTTCCTTTACTTTGTTTGGCCGCTTTTGCTACGGAGAAGTTACTATTTTCTGATTCAGTCGAGCACTTGTAGGTTGTAATAATGAACACATTATGCGATTTGTGAGAAGGCTAACTTGCCTTCAATTCTTGTCCAACATATTGAGGTTAAAATATTATGGTCTCCAGCGGATTTATATTGTGTAGTTTAGTGAATCGATTGGAATTTTGTCCACCCTTGATGTCATACTGGCTACTATTACTACCCTTGAGCAAGACTGTTTGTAGCTTGGTTAATTTTAAAATAGCTGAACATGTTATTTAGTTTGAAATATTAAATGCATTGATCCCTCACGATTATAAATCTCTTTTTCTTATTTCGAATGACAAAAGAATAGGGAGTAATATTTAGTAAACACAAATTTTGCTCTCACGTTTCCATTTCCCATCAACATGTGGTCTCTCATAAACATTAAAAAAAAAATTGCATTTCAAAAAATAAAAATAATTTTTTCAATAAAAAATAATATAAATATAAAAATAATATAAATACAATATTATGTATCTTTAAATTCACAATAATAGTTTTGAATAATAAAATTTGATCATATATGTGTAAAAATTGTGTTTAACATACAAATTAAATAAAATATTAATAAATCTAAGGACTATAAACTTTGATCATATATTATATGTTATTAATTTTGATAAATATTTCAAGTCATCTTAAACATGTTATTGATTTTAATAAATAAAAACATTATTAATAAATATTTTTATTATATATTAATCATTTATTCCTATATAGAGGTATGAGAATTAAAAAATGTATGATGACAAGGTGGAGTTTATTCTTATTTATAACTGTTCCCAAGTTGGGACTTAAATTTTTTATTACTATAGGGAGTTTATTCCTATATAGAGTATTACTATATAGAGTTTCTATTGTATATGCAATCGAAGCAAAGTTTGGGGTAATTATAATGTTTTTTGGGGTAATCACGAATGAGGGCATTTTTAAGATGGTTATTATTTATAGTACCCAATCTTTTCTCTTAGTATTATATAGGGCACTCTGCCCATTTTATCATTTTTCATTAAAAAATTAAGAAATTAATTGATATATAAAATTACGCAAAAATCTAAACTATCATCTTACATTTCAATAGTTCCTCATTCGACTACACACATATATTAAAGTTTCGTCAAATACATTCGAAAATCTTTCATCTAGGGCTCATTGATATAAAATCAATACTAGAATTCTATCATAGATATAAAATCACTTGAATTCAGAAATTTGTCATAGATAATCTTTCTCATTGATATAAAATCAACACTAGAATTCTATCATAGATATAAAATCACTTGAATTCAGAAATTTGTCATAGATAATTTATATAATAATATTGATATATCTATCATAGATGTCATAGATAATTCATATAATAATATTGATATATGAAAGAAAAAATTGAAATCTATCATAGATATCAAAGAATTAATAAAATAACATATGTAAACCATAAATCTATTATAGATATTTACAAACTAGATATTTACACAAAGAATATTCCACATACGCATCTCATAAAACACGCATCCTTTTCGCGGCAGCTCATCCAAAATATATAATTATATTTATATATAATTATAAATATATATGTACTAATGTTTGCGCAAATTAGGTAATGCAAATATATTTTGTTTGCGCAATATATTTTGATATTAACATATAATGTAATCTCATGTTTGCGCAAATATATTTTACCAAATATATTTAGCGCAAATATATTTATATATATTAGTAGCGCGTTTAATATTAGTGAATATTAAAATAAATTAATATATGTTACCGTAATATTATTGTAGGGATATTTATGACTTTATACATTTTAAAAAATGCCCCTACTTAGTATTTAAACAATACACATACCCTAATAAATAAACAATTAAAAAATATACAACCCCTACAAATGAGGTGAAAAATTATAGGTGTTGAAAATAATATTAAAAACCAATCTGCCCCATACCCTAATATTACCATGTTTTTTTTCATTTTATTTATGATGATTTTCAATTTTTTATAATAAGTTGAAAACACTAGGACTAAAAAAATTGGACCTTTAATTTATACTACATATTTGGAAATTTTGGACTTTATAGAATTTATAAAAATTAATTATAATTAGAGAATACAGATTCCTTTCAAAGAATTATACTAATATAACTCGTTGGACTAAAGTCTTAAGCTTTGTTTTTTTTATTTAATAATATTTGTTCAATTAAGTCCGGTTCGATCCAATTCATTTCATAATAAAATTACAAAAAATAAAAATAATTAAAAGGAACATTTCAAGCATAAAATATAATTCATGTTATAATATTATTTATAATTTTTAAAAAATGTTTAATAAATTACACTCAATTTTTTTGAATTAAAAAAGCACTATTTTAGAAAAAAAAATCTTAAAGTAAACTCAAAGCAAATAATAATAATTATTATTATTATTCATGTATAATAATTAAGAGAAATCAACTAATTCCCTTTATATAAACAATCTTAAAATTTTACCTAATAAAAATAATAAAAATTATTGCTTTCCAATAATTATAAACATCACATTGCTTTTTTACTTGCATTTTACTTTAAAAATGTTTGTCTATTGTAAATCTAATAGGAGTGTTAAAGGACATATGTTAATGTTTTATAGAGGTTAAGGATATATAATTATATACACAGCATATAGAGATTATTAAGTAAAAAATATTTCTTCTTTTTCATAATAATTGTCGCACTATTTTTTAAAATAACAAAAAAAATGTTTTTTTATAAATAACAAAAAAAATGTGACAATTGTTTTGAAACAAAAATAGTAATTTGATTTTTAAAATTATAAAACAAGACACAAATTTTTAGAATCTGATTGTGATTAGTAACTAGGTAAGTAATTATTATACACTATCTCAAATTTTTAGACACTTGAATAGGATAGTTACTCGACATTTTGTAGTCAATCGAAATTTTGACGAATTCATATTTTTTTGGCAGTAAATTTTTATTGACGAGTCTTTTATAGATAGTCTAAAAAAATCTAACAAGAAATCGTTTACTAACGGATTTCCTACCGAAAATGACAATAAAACCTAGTTTTTTTTAGTGACTTAATTCACAAGAAAAAAAAATCTTACAAATTCCAGTTACATTATAAAGTCTTCACATTGCCAATATCATGTAATCCTAAAATATTTCATGCCACTTATACTTCATTGATTTAGAATTATCTATTTCTTATCCTTTTGTGAGACTTTTAGGTATCACTCCACAACATGCGTTTTTAAGTTTAGTTGCATTTAAACTAGTACAAAACAATTATTAAGATCTATTGTGTATCTCTTGTTATTTTTAAATCGCCTTCTTTACATTTATATACTCTCTCTCTCATTCAAAATAACATGACCATTTTCTTTTTTGGATTGTTTCATTATAATAAGACTAAAAAAAAGTATCTCTTACCCCTAAAACCGTAATACTAAAATACCATTACAAAATTAACACTCAAAATCCAATTAAGACACAATTAATCACATACACATAATTAACATTCCATGGTAACACAATTCTACAAATCAAAAAACACCCCTTTTAAAAAAACACAAAATTAAATACTCCACTCACCAAATTTATAAACTCATGGCTAACTTATTGACTATAAGAAATGAAATAAATGCTTAATACTAATTGGAAAAAAAATGTTGACTAAATTGATTCTCCCTTAATTGCTCTTTTCATTCTTATAATCTTTTCCAAATATTTTATCATTTCTATTCTTATCAAACACAAAAATGATTAAAATAATAAAGTTAAATAAAAAAAATATGTATGAAACACAGATACAATTACTTAAGATACTATTTTCCACACTAATTAAATATTTTAAATAACGAATTTACTCATGGTAAACCTTTTACAATTACCCATATATTCAGTTTGCTCCACATCTAATTAAATGAAGTTATTTTTTTATGTATCTTGTTCATCAACCAATATTTTGATTTATGAGTTTTATGCATATTCATTTTTCATCGTGACTGGAAAACACCATCTCGAATGAATCTACAAGTTTGAAATGGCAAATGATGGAATTAAAAAGATGTCAACTATGCACCAGGTTAGAAGAAATACATTCTCTTTTTTGGTATATTGAAATGGACATAGTCGAGTAATGTGGAGACTACTTTCATAAGACGACTTTCATTCTCATCATTATAGATAATTTGATCTATGATAAATACCCTAGACATCATGACATTTCCAGATAACAATTCACAAGTCTGCATCCTTACTGTTGCAAACATGGAGCAATCTAAAGCTCTTTTAACAAATCATATTAATTTTCGGTCGATGGTTTTCTCTCTCTCTCTCTCTGATTCTTCAAGTTGTGACAAGCTATTTTAGTTTTCGATTTCTCAGTTGCACCTTTATATTTGTTAACAACTGAATCATAGCTTTCATCTTTTAATCAGTAAAATGTTGATTGAGATTATTTATGTATTACGGCTGATGTGCATACATTTCGGTTGTGTTTTTGTTACATCTTGTTTAATTAAAATTTTAATTTTTGCAGCTCTGATTTCTTATTCTCCTTACACTATAAGAAAAACTATTTTAGCGACAAACTTGTTTTTTCTTTAAGTGTACATATTTTATAACGATTCAAATGAGAGACAAAATAAAATATCAACTACATTCTAACTTTGAATAAAAATATAATAAATACAGTACATTATATACATTCAGTGTTCCAATTTAATTTGGTAATATAAAGATTTGAAGAGTTGAAGTGCATTGCATATGCTTACAACACAACGCAATAACAAATATTGTATACATTATACTCTAATCATCGTCATCACAGTCTTCTTTTATTGTTAAACTTGTACTGATCTTCAACTTTCAACGTCTTTGCGAGAAAAACCAAAGTTATTCATCATCGTGATCAATTGATCATAATCATCTTTTTCTTCATAAACTCTACAATAAAAAAAAACACAAATAATGTATAACATAATATATATAATCAATTCAAAAATTAAAAAACATGAAATAATGTAATCCCACACCTCACGATCTACATTTTTAGTTCGTTCGTCGATCAACTTGAAGTTGTCATAGCTTTTGGTTCAAAAATACTCCCAAGAACATGATATATTTAAATTAATTAAACATTAGTTAATCATATTGTTGTAAATCGGAATCATTAATTAATAAGGTGCATCGATCAATAACCCTAAACTAAATCAATTAATTTAAAACAAAAAAAAACTTGATAAAAAATTAATAATACCTAGCTAATTAGCGACTGAGTTCGATGCGACGTTGAGAAAGTTGTTGGGGTACTAATTGTCGTGGAGTTGCTGCGATATGATTCCGAGATCTATATCCTTTCTCCGATTTGCGCGAGTTTGTTGCGGAATGAGATTTTGTTAATTAATTATAACTTTATAAGGAGAGTTAGTTTATATAATAAATATATAAATCTCCCATTATTAAAGGAATACGTGATGTCCATCGTGGTTCATACGATTAGGCGGTTTCTTTTTAATATTTTTACCAATAATTGTGATTAAATTTTATTTTGAGATTAAAGAGAATGAAGCATAAAAATATTTTGTCACGATTGTTTTTTATTTTATCACACAAACATTACACAAATTTAAAATAATATGATGACTTTAAATGACTAATTAATTATTTTTCCTCACTCATAATTACTTTTAGAGGCAAAAATAAGGTTTGTCATTTATAATTTAGTCTCTAAAAGGATATTTTCTTGTAGTGAATTATTATACTATGTTTTTTTTTCATTATCATAAGGTATAAGTGAAAACTCGATTTTCCATCGGTGTATTTATATAGGGAAAATATCATATATAGTCATGCTCATAAGTCAAATTCTACAAGTAGTCATTTATCTTCAAAAATTATCAAAATTAGTCATTTGATCTGTTACTATAGGTTAAATCATGAGGTGGCAATAGGCACGACAAATAATCATTTATCTTAAAAAACTATGGTGGCAATAGGTATGAAAAATAATCATTTATCTTAAAAAATTATCAAAATTAGTCCTTTAAATTTTTCAGTATAGTGCTAAGTGGTTAGTGTCAAATTTTAGTAGATCCTTTCAAAACCTAACAAGTGCAATTTAATTTTTGTTGTTGTAAGTAATCTATTGTAGTAGGTCAAAGGACTTCTTTTGATAATTTTTAAAGATAAATGATTACTTATAGAATTTGACTTTTTTTTTTGTCTATGTCAATTGCATGTCTTGGGATTCGAACCAAGGACCTCAAGTCCCTAATTCAAGTGCTCAACCAACTGAGCTAACAACCCTCGACTATGACCTATTATTACCCATTGAACTTTATCATGAGTTGTTACCAATTCAAAGTTGGGTTCTCATGCTTAATTTTTTGTTTTTTTAATTAGTCCAATAATTTTGGTCAAATTACTCACTCATTTTCTTGATAATGATTAGTGAGATGATTAATTACACCACTTTGTAATTAAATTTCTTATCTTTAATTGTAATTACACATTTCTAATTAAATTTCTTAGTGTTTTAAACCAATATGTTTGCTCTTCTGTAGAGCAATTGTCACAGTATAAAGAAATAGCAAACATGGGTTGTGTCCACAATTCTATATCATTTTTTTAATCATTCTGCTTCTTTTTCTGCTGAGGAAGACCATAAACTTATTGTCTCTTTTTATATTGAGAATATCCATTAAGAGATATATTTTTCTCTAAACTTGCATCACAATAACTTTTTAACACATTTGAAAGTTATTATCATCTTAGTCTTTTTAAGATAACCAAGATTCATTGAAATTACTTTCCAATGATATTTTGAATATTTTCTCTAGAAGCTTCTACTATAAAAGTAATTGAATTTAGTGAAATAAAATCATGACCAAAGTCATTTTCTTTTCTTACTCGTTGAATTATACCTGGATTTAAACTTTGAATCATTTTCACAATTTTTCTGTAGGATTATTTGATGCATATGTGTTACCATCATTTAAATTCTCTTGGTTTTTATCTTCGTAAACTTTAAATTTATTTTCTATGATAGGCTCAACCATATTATCTAAGAATCTATTTAAAAAAATTCAACTCCTTTTATCTTCTATGATAGGCTCAAACCATATTATGTAAGAATCTATTTTTAAAAAATTCAGACTCTGAATTCACTATATTAGGTTGTATGTCCAACAATCTCTATACTTCATAAATTTGAGCATAACCAACAAAACACTTTTAATGTCTCTTGGTCATACTTGAATTTATTAGGAAAAATAACTTTATAATAAGCTATACAAAAACAGAGTAGGAGTCACCTTATTTTATCTTGTCACTTGTATAGTTTGTGTCATCGACGAACAATAACTTTATAATAAGCTATACAAAAAGAGAGTAGGAGTCATATTGTCACCTTTTATAGTTTGTGTCATCGAAGATCGAAGTTCGATGGAATCCTTCTCTTGGAAATTGCACTTTCTTATTGATTTCTTTTTTCTTTATTATAGACATATTGTTTTTATTGTTACGTATTTTTATATATATATAGAAAACATAAATTAAAAAACCTTAGGCGTGTAACAATATTTTCATTATGTAGAAATCTATATAATTTGTTAAAAGTTAACGCAAAATGTTGCATATAATAATTTGCGTTAACTTTTAAAGTTTATTAAACTTTATCTCGTATCTGTTTGATTAATTATTATTTTGTATTTGTTCGAAACTAAAATATTATATCTATTTAAAACAAATACAATTTATTTTAACAAATACAAATTACTATTGTTTTTCGATTTTTATATATATAGAAAACAGAAATTAAAAAACAAGAAAAACAATATTTCCATTATATAAAAATTTGTTTACAAAATATAAAATTCTTTTGAGAAACTTATAAGAGATATTTTATTTTGTACTTTCTTTCGGTATTTTTTTTGCATCTTAAGCAAAATTCTTCTTGTTAATCTTAGAAAGACTAAGATGATAATAACTTTAGAAAGTTATTGTGTTGCAAGTTGGATGTTCAATACTAATGAGAGAAAATTTAGATCTCAATGAATATTCTCAATATAAATAGAGGCTATAAGTTGTCATCCAATAAACAAACTTGCATATTATATTGCATAATAAAATCCGAGTTTAATTTTTAATATCGCCTCACAGAAATATGAATTTTATTTTAGTATATTTTTAAATTTTTTTTTTTTTTTATCATAAGTAATCGATAGTCAAACAAGACAACAGTTGACCAGGGTGGCAAACAATTCTGGAACGGAGGGAATATGATTTTAAAATTGTAGAACTTAAGAATGTTTTACAATAATACATATAACTATTAAATTAATTTATATGACTTTAAAATTCTAAAATTTAAGAAAGTTTTACAATAATACATGTAACTATTAAATTAAGTTAAACTTTTTAATAGATGTTGATTTGTAAACTTGAAATTCTATGCAGTTTATTTAATATCTCAACTTAATATGTAAATTCTTTATTTTTTTTACTTTTAAATAACATTTTATTTCTACTTTATTTATATATTATTTAAATTTTTTCACAACTACTTTAGTGTTTTACTTAAGAAATAAGTTTTTACTTTTCACTTTTTGGTTAAAAAGTTACAATATAGTCAAAGTTTGTTAGAGATTAAAAAAAATTGGTCTCATAAATGTAACCTTTTTTCAATCAAGTCCCACATATATTCGTTTTCTCAATTTAATCTCAAATATGTCGAATTTGGTTTCAGTTTAGTCATTGTTTGACGAAGTGCCCATTGATGCTGACCCAGCGCCATGTGTCAGCATTCCATTGGTCAACGACTTTTTTAAAAAAAAAAAGATAAAAGTCGTTGACCAATATGATGCTGACACGTGGCGTTGAGTCAACATCTATAAGTACATTTCGGCGAAAATTGAAAATTTCATACAAAAAGTATTAAATTGAGACTAAATTGAAAAAATAGACGTACGTGGAACTAAATCGAAAAAATGCTATATTTATGGGACCAAATTTTTTTTTATCTTATTTTGTTAGCTCAGTTGGTTGAACATTTGAATTTAAAACCATAAGTCTAAAATTAGAATTCCAGACATGTGTGTAAAATATTCAAATTTCTCCAATTGATTTAAACAAAAAAGAGTTGATTAAATTTTAGTGTCTATCCACTACATAAATAATTGAAACGAATGACTACGCAACTGCCAAAACATATGAGAAGTAGTTAACTATTTTTAGTAAATCGGATTATTAAATAATTATAAATTTTAGGTGGTTTAGATTATTGCTGTACTGAAGAACTGGTCTACTACAACTAATTTGGTCTATCACGCCATGAATATTGCACAATTTGTTAAAAAATAATCCATAGGTAATTTAAACATAACAAATACTGTATGTACATCACTTTGAGGTAATAAGTATTTGAATGTATCTAAGATGATATGATTATTTTTTCTTCCCTCATTTTTACGTTCCTTCATTCATGATCATAATAAGAATAATTGACATTTAAATTACTTTCCCACAAAACATTCTACAAAGCCGTCATTATGAATGCATTAAATATATATATATTTAATAAATGATTTTCGGTTCTTTAATTTTTCCACCAACCCAACACGTAAATTTTGTCAATTCGTACTCAACTAATAATTGTGGTACGTATATATATGTATAGACTTATAGTGTAGAGACCACATCTCACTTTACACTTAAAACTCTTATATATGAATGTAATCAATCATAAAGGATTATAAGGTATATGTCAATGTCTCCACACTAAATTAACATCCATTTCACGGGGTCACTTCTATTGCCATATAAGGTACGAATGCATACCTTCTCTCTTTCTCTCTGTTTGTTCATTCGTTCGTTCGACGTACGATAATGTATACGTGTGGCCCGTGTCGCTCGACTATCCATCTCTTTTCTAACTCGTGTCACAGATTCCGCTTCGTTCTGGTTGGGAAATTAAAAGGAGGGAATGAAAAAGAACAAGCTAGCTGATCATGTGATTGGCAGTTGAAGAAAGAGTGAGTTTAATTTGTCAATCACGTGAAATTAATTTATTGTGAGAAATTTATAATATATATATATATATGGAGGAAGGGAAGTCGTTAGAGAGAGTGGTTTCGCAGAGGGCGTTCCAAATGAGCAGCTCGTTTTCGTGCCAAATGTGCGTGGTGGGCTTCTTCGGTGGGGTTTGCTTGACCTCTCTGTTTCTGACTGCCCTCACTGCCTCCTTCGGATACCGTGCTGCTATTTCCTTCTCGGCCGGTTTCTCCTCACTCCCGATTATCGGTAAGTTTGATCCACATATCATGATCATGATATATATCTATGATGTATATTCTTCAACAGATTTATAGTTCAATATCATGTTGTTTTTAGCTAGGAAATGGGGTTTGGGATGATTAGTTACATTTAACTATACCCCTGGGGTTTGGGATTATTATAAAATGACCCTGATTTTTTACCCTTTTTGTTTTAGGGTATAGTACACAAAAGGTAAATTATGTAATTATTATTTGTATTTGTGTGGGACCACCCTCGTAATTATTTTTAGAGATAAAACCGGAAGTTGGGAAAGGCTTCATTCACCTTCACTTTATTATTTTTGTTTTGTGCTTTGTATGGAAGCAACAACCTTTTTCCTTTATAGCTATGGAAGGGCCTAATTTTAAGACTCACTTTTTGGTGACAAAGTCAATATACTTATTTTTCAAGATGTATATCTCCCAAGTCATAGGGGTATTTCGTTTGGAGGTATACAGGGGTTTTAAAAAAATCGTTTTTATTATCTCCACGGTTCTTAAAGCTCCTGCCTAGATGGCTAGACCTCATCTAAGCTATAGGCCGAGCTCGATAGCCTAAATTTTAAGTTCTAGATCTCAATCGCGCGTAACCGTCAATTAAACTCACTTTTGTGTGCCTGACAATTCGAATTTGGTAACAAAATTGGCAAATAAGATGAAATAAATAGTGTTATGATAAATTTTGAGTTTGAAACCAACATTGAAATAATATTAGATACGTAAAAAAGAAAATGATGCTATGAATTTTTAAATTTGTTAGTTGTTTTAATTATATATTTTTATGAGATAATCATGGCAACATATTTAGAATATGATTCATTAACCATACAATCAAAGATAAACTCATTAGCAAATATACGCTTATGTTTGTAACATGACAGGTGATGAATCAAGTGAGAGAGTCGTATACTATAACGAGAAATCAGACTATAGTGTTTCCTCACTATACACAACATGGACCATTCTACTTCGTAAATCGTATGCTCCAAAGAATAACCCAAACAACGTGCCTAAAGCCCCTCACCTAGAGGATTGCAAGTCGAGCGTGGAAGGGAATCGACGCCTTGATCCTCGCCGCCTTCCCAACGAGACCTACCCTCGTTGGACCCTTTGGGGAGGAATGTTAGATGCCCTTTCCCAATCCGAAACTCCCGACATCGAGCAGCTCAAGTACAACATGGATCTAGTATCTCAAGGAGCTTACCCTCCATGGGTATGCATGCATGCATGAATGTAATATTAATTATATATATTGTCGTGTCTATCGATTACATATTCTTCGATTTTCTATAACAGATCACAGGATCAGATGCCGAAAACTATCCCCTGACTAGGAAAGCGCAACGGGACTTGTGGCTTCATCAGCACCCTGTAAATTGCCGAGACCCTAGTGTTAAGTTCCTAGTCGCCGACTGGGAAAGGCTACCCGGATTCGGCATCGGAGCACAACTAGCCGGAATGTGTGGCTTGCTTGCTATCGCAATCAACGAGAAGAGGGTTCTCGTAACCGGCTACTACAACAGAGCCGATCATGATGGTTGCAAAGGCGAGTGCATGGCACATATATACATGATTCAAGAAAGATGGTTCTAAATATTTAGTTGTATATATCGGAGAATATATAAGTTGTCCAACTTCCATAACAGTTCGAGCTTTTAGATGAAGCGGCTTCTAACATGGTATGATTTTTATTTTTCTCTATAGGGTCGTTGCGCTCTAGTTGGTCGTGTTATTTCTTTCCGGAGACGTCCACGGAATGCAAGAAACGAGCCTACGAACTCATGCACGACAAAGAAGCTTTAGAGAAGGGAGTTGTAACATTGAAACAGAATTATAGTTCCAGAGACATGTGGACCGGACGGGTGCCTAGGTATGATCGATACGTAAAGTACGCATTAATTGTTTTTTTTTTTTTTTTTGGCGCGGAAAACTCATGCATCCATCTTAGAAGTTCTTCCACGTGCTCTATGCTTCAGGGCATGGGGAAGTCCATGGAGTATTATGCAGCCGACCACAGAGATAAACGGGAGCTTGGTCGTTCGTCACCGGAAAATGGACCGTAGGTGGTGGCGAGCTCAGGTACAAATTTGACGAGAGAGATCGATCGATAGAGTTTTATGTACTAGAGTATTATTTAATCATTCTGTTTTTTTTACTAAATAATTTTTTTCTTAAGGCTATTCGCTACTTGATGAGGTTTCAAACGGAATACACATGCAACCTAATGAACATCGCACGACACAGTGCGTTTGGAAGGGAAGCTGCGAAAATGGTTTTGGAGTCGTCCTCTGAGGTTCGTCATTTTCCTTTGGGAATTAGATTAGTAGTTGTATATATATATACTCTCTGTATCTCGTATCAAATGACCACACTTTTGAATGTCTCGTATCAATCGGCAAACCTTATTATATTTTTTTTTATTTTAAAAAACATATATACATTTTTTTTTTTATAAGGAGGAGAGACGAGAAACTCCACCCCCACCCGAAAAAACATATATACATTGAAAAAACATATATACATTAATAGACTTACCCACACAGCCTATCAAATAGAGAAGCTCAAGCCCAACAAGATACATGAAGCCCATGCATCTACGTACGGATTCATTAGAGCAATCATTTTAATATTTTATTTTTTAAACATTACTCTCGAATCTCGATTAATTTATTGATTTAAAATTATATTTTATTTTCAACTTTTTAATCAAAAAATTAATAAAAATATATGTGACCATTATTGTGAAACCGAGTGAGTACATGATGGCGTATCTCAATCGTTTTGCAGGATGTGGAAAAGAAGAAGCCCGACAATATGGAAAATTTCGTGTGGTCTAACCACAAGACATGGGTTCCTCGGCCGTTGCTGAGCATGCACGTGAGGATGGGCGACAAGGCTTGCGAAATGGAGGTCGTCGGATTCGAGGAATACATTCGTCTCGCGGAAAAGGTGAGGAGGCGATTCCCACACCTCCACAGAGTGTGGCTTTCTACCGAAATGCAGGACGTGGTCGACAGGTCCAAATCGTATCCGCATTGGAAGTTTTACTACACGAACGTGACGAGGCAAAGCGGGAACATGACAATGGCGGCTTACGAGGCGAGCCTCGGGAGAGAGACGAGCACCAATTATCCGCTCGTGAACTTCTTGATGGCGGCAGAGGCCGACTTCTTCATAGGAGCTTTGGGTTCGACGTGGTGCTTCCTCATAGATGGGATGAGGAACACGGGTGGAAAAGTCATGTCCGGTTACTTGAGCGTCAACAAGGACAGATTTTGGTAGCACACTACCTCAATCTATGTTGTTATAAATTAATTTCGACCTATTCAAATTAATGTGGAGTTTTTCGACTTTTCTAATAGTTCCTACTTGTTTAGATATATATTGTGGCTTCTACCATGGTATCACAACGTTAGGCTAATGTCGATGTTCCGAGTTCGACTCTCGCTAAATATCACTCCACTCGAATTAATTGTCTATTTGTTGGGCTTCTAACAGATAGAGAGAGTCTCAAGAGGTTGAAATCGACTTCTGACAGATTTTAAAAATTGCGCATGCAACTATATGAAACTAAAAATATCAGTTGAATATTCTACTCTCTCCGTTGATACGGTATCAATAGTTTTTGGTACATATAAAATTTTTCAATTTTAAATATTATATAATAAATATTTGAAGTTTCAAGCAATTTTTATATTATAATTATAATACTTAATATTGAATATTATGTATAATATTTTATTAATATTAAATTTATTTTTTCATTAAAATTGTTTTTAATTATAATAATATTAATTTTTAATGCTTGACGGGCTAGTTCGAATCCGAAAAATTTAGGGTTAGACTAATTTACAACCCAAATAAGCAAGAACAAAACTGAACTGAAATATCCCGACAGCCCAAATGGTGGTACAGTAGGATGATAGACCGTTCTTGTGTAGTCAAAATCAATTGAAAATGTCGAACTAATTATCGAAGAAATTTGTCCACGCTGATCTCTTGAAGAATACTACTATCTGTATCGTTTATACTTTCAAGAATTTGCAAAAAATATAGCATGAGAGCATCACAATGGTAGGTACAATTCTTATGTAGCATCAAATTGTACTATGTTCACCATTGAGAATGTGGATAGTTGAGGAGAGATAAAATTAGTATCAAAGTTTAGATATTACTTACTGTATTAGGTAAATTTGATATGTCTCATAGTGTCGGTCACACATGCATAAAGAGGAAAAATTGTACCTCAAACTACTGGGTTGGTGAGATACAAATTGATAAGTACAATTATTTTGTGATGTGTCAAATAAATTGTACCTCAATGTGAGGTACACACATTGAGATGCTATGATGAAAAGTGGTTTTGGTTTTGTTTTTAAAAACTAATTCTAAGAGTGGTAGGTTTGATTCCTACATTGCATTAAATTGTACTTAAGTACACTATTGTGGATGAGAGTACAATTAAGTAGAAAAAAATTGAATATCAAAGTTTTGATACTAGGTACAATTTGAAATGTGGGCCAAATTTAATATTTTTTATTTTAATATATATGTGTAAATAAAATTAAAATGGTCCCCAGTGACATAGGCGAGTGGTAATGCTTGTGATGATATTGGTGTAATTCCTCGTCGACGCAGGGTTCGAACCTCGGGTGGGACAAATTTTCATTGAAATATTATGAAGGTTTGTCCTGAGGTGAGAACTTTTGGCTCTCTCGCACAAGTGTATACTAGTCGGGCACATCCCTCGATTTACATCCTACTCCTATTCCCTTATCAAAAAAATAATTCGAATCTCGGGTGGGACAAATTTTCAATGGAATATTATGAAAGTTTGTCATGTGGTGAGAATTGTTGGCTATCTCGCACAAGTGTCTGCTACTCGAGTAATTCCTCGATTTACATCCTACTCCTTATCAAAAAAATAAAATAAATAACAAGTGTCTGCTACTCGGGCACATCCCCGATTTACATCATACTCCTTATAAAAATAAAAAATAAAAATAAAAATAAAAATGTGTATAGTTGTAGGACCTACAAATGTAAAAATTGTACATTGCATTGTTGGGAAATGTAAATATAAATTGATGATATGTATACTTTATTTGTAATGTGGCAAATAATCGATGTGGCACAAATTTGTACCTACAAAGAGGTACACCATTAAAAACACTATAAACGAATCAATTGAAAATAATCAAGACAAAACAAGCAACGAGAAAAAAGGAATTTCAAATAATATAAATAATAGTAGAGGTCGGATAATTGATTCTCTATTTCGGAATTCGATTGTAGCTTGCAAAACTACACGAGAATGTCCGTTGCAAAAAATGCAACTAAACAAACAAAGTCTAGTTCTTAAATTTTTTGGGGAGAATGCTCAAGTAGAGAAAGATGGAAATTAGGGTAGAGCCGACCTACTAAGCGAATTATAAAACACAAGAGAGAATAATCCGGTTGTAATTCTCTTCCAACCTTGTATTTAGGTTTAAAGTATAGCCCTAAAAGAAAGGTTTTGATCACCCAAACCAACCATTTAATTCTCTAACAAAGCATCCCAAAAATGGTAATGAGTGTGTTAGTCGATTGCTATCACAAGGAAGCTTGATACCGTCTCTCGGCTCCGTCGTCGTTCAAGCATTTTATCAAACACTATGTAAACATGACTTTAATCTAATCTCTTAATTGAAAGACTAGCCAAAATAATTGTTTGTAATCGAACCTTGGAAAGAAAAACCCTATTCTCGGTGACATCAATCGTTTTAAATATTTCCGATTGGGTCTAATGCCGATCACGGGTGATTATCCTCAAACGTGGTTCGAAAATAAATCAATTGGGTCAACTAAAGATCTCTCAAGCATTTTATCAAACATTATGTAAGCATGACTTTAACCAAAACTCTTAATAAAAAAACTAGCCAAAAATAGCCATAAAAATCAACAATCCAAGCATGAAATCGAAAACATGTTAATCACAATTCTCAAACTAATTCTCAAGTTTTATACAAATACAACTCAAATCAATACTAGAAATGAAGAAATCACAACAAAACAAAATGGAGAAAGTAGGGAAAGAAATAGTCAAGTGATTGTGGGTAGAAGATTCTCTCGACTCCGTCGTCGTTCGAGCTTGATACCATCGTCAATGGATGCTTGAACTTTGGGGAAGATGATATTCTTCTGTCTATTTTCACTAATTCTCTCTCTAGAATTTCCAAGTGTTTTTGATGTGTCAGAAGTTGTGTTTGAGGAGTGTTCTCTAAGCATTTATACTCCTCCAAGTGAAAAATAATCGTTTCCCACAATTTCCCATTGAAAATTGGAGTGAAATCGAATGTGAAATGTCACTTTTAGCCTCCGATCAATGAATTTTATACTCGGTCAACGTCATGTGGCGCGACCGCACCAGGCTCTCAGCAATTTGGCCAGGCGCGAATGCGCCAAATTCTAAGCAGTCTGGCGCGAACGCGCCAGCCAATATTTTGGCCAATTTTTATAGCTTTCGTCTTTGCTCGATAGATATTTCTTCGGACTTCATTTCGTCGATCCCTTCGGTCAGAATATAGAATGTGGAGTCATCGTCATGACGTGAGAATTTCAGATCGATCCAACGGTTAACGAAGTCGAGATCATATTTCTTTCGAAACTGCGCAATTTCTCCGTTTTTGTCATTTTTTTTTCGTCCGAACTCCTATCATCTCGATTCAAAATTCCCCGAAATCTAGACTTCAAGATTTTTAAATCTATATGTGTAACAAGCTCAAATTTAGAATGATCAAAGTTAGTTTAATGCTCTATGTTGCAGCAAGTTTTCGGTTCGGCTCGTCGTCTTGTTTTAGTGTCTTTTTTCCTATATTTTGACATGAAAACTCGACTACACCACACGTAAGTCTCGTCAACACAATAATAAGAAATCCTTAAATAATCATACACATATATACAAAATATATACAAAATCACGCCAAAAAACATTACGAAAATCGAGCAAAACTTCGGCACTTCAAATTCCCGTCACAACAGGGGAAAAAGAGGATTCATGAAGGCTCGTCCATTGCCGGAGGCGGAGAACCCTCCCCTTACCTGGGGGAAATTAGGATTGAAGCTCTCGTAGGTGCCGGAGCCCGGAGAACCCTCCCCTAACTTGTAGGGGATGGGAGAATTAACGATCGAAAGTGATAGAGGTCTCCCTGTCGGAGCAATTGATACCTGAGAACACTCATCTAACATGTAGCAGATGGTCGAACTAACTACGTTGGAAACTGAAGTTGGGGCTCAGTTTAGTTGCTTTAAACTTAGTCCAAAACAACAATTTTGCAGTCATTAGTCTTATCTCCGTGCACCACCCTCTTTTGTCTTTGCAATAATCTTATGTAAGCATCTATCAACACTTCTTGCATTCATATGCTTATTTATATGCATATTTAATATTTATGGTATAAAATTGTAAATTAAATTATCTTGCATTTATATGCTTATTCATATGCATATTTAAAGAAGCTTCTGGGGTGGGGATTGGTGTGGTTTGTAGAAATGAGTGTGGTGAGGTTTGTTGGGAGTCACGGTCCAGGAGAAGTGGTCGAGAGAACCCAAGGAGGCGGAGGCGGAAGCAGTGTTGGTCGAGATCAAAGAAGCTTGGATGGCCAGTTGCTCGAAGATTGTCATTGAAGGAGATTGTGTTGGTGTCATAGAAGATCTGTCAAAGCGGAAGCATGGGAGAATCAATATTTTCTTAGTTTATGATGAAATTTTATCTTATTTTAATAATTTTGAGTCGGTTAGATTTTCATATGTTAGCAAAAAGTTTAATAGGGTGGCGCACGAGCTAGCTCATGTTCGCCCTTGGTCGTACGGTAGACGATTTTGGTCTAGTTTGCTTCCTCAAAATATTGACGATGTAGTGACAGAAGATTTAAGTTAATCAAGTAACCCTCGTGGTTCTTAAAAAAAAAAAAGCACAGTTTATTTACACCTCCAAAGTTACTGAATTTACCCCATTTATTAATTTACCCCCTAAATTTAATCAAATGGATTAGTTCACCCTCCCCTAAATACCAATTTTACCCTTATTACTTAAAAATAAATAAAAATTACTCCTTACACTCCTTCTTAAACCCCTTCTTAACTCTCTTCCTTTCTCGTTCTTCTTCTTCTATCGAGGTCAGCCATTAACTGGATCAATTTCGACCCCACTTTATAAATTCAAAAATCTACATCAACAACTTAAACAAGTATGAAACGGCTTAGCAATTATCATCAAGCTATGTGAATACTTTTGAGATAGAGCGTCACGATATTGTTTTTTTTTTCTTTTCTTGAATCAGTGATAATAATCTTATTAGAGTTGATTTTCTAAACTTACACAAGGTTTGTGTGCGGACATCTTCTGGATTTGGGTTTTGGTTTCTGAACGAGGTTTGTGTGGAGGACAAGATTTGATCTTTTTTTTACACGCTTAAGGGTTTGGGAAAAACAAATCGGGAATTATTGATTTAAGGGTGAGAGGAAGCATTTTCTTTTTAATGAATTGTAGAAATTTTGAGATCGAATTTTTTCTACTGTTGTGATGATGATGATGATGATGAATGATTATCAAGATTTAGGGGGGTGTATTCGTTTAAGACTCTGTAGGATTTGTTTGGACTTTTAAAATTCAGGGGTATTCAATCCGGATTTTTAAAAATCTATTAAAATCCGGAGTTATTCAATTCAGATTTTAAAAAGTCTATTAAAATCTACATGTATTCAAAACTCAATGGATTTTAAAAGATTTTTAAAGTCAATGGATTTCTATTGATTTCATCCTAAAAATATAAAGGAAATCCATTATTTGAAATCTCTCCCAAATACATGAGATTTCAACGAATTTCTATTTTAATTGACAAATTAATTATTAAAAAAAATAATAAAACTTAAAAAAAAAACTATATAAATAAAAATAAATAAAATTAGTAAACATGAAATAGATAAAATAAAATTATTAATTAATTATTGAAAAAATAATAAAATTTTAAAAATATATAAATAAACATAATGAAGTTAAAAAAACATTAATAAATAAAGAAATCAAAAAATAATATGTATATATTTTTTTGTATGATATATATATATATATATATATATATATATATATATATCATGAATACTATTTACATCAAAACAGAAAACGCAAGCTATTCATTCAACGAGTATTGAGCATTGCTTGCTAATGGTATTTGAAAAATGAACAAGCTAATTCATACAACGAGTATTGCTTGCTAATGGTTTATGAAAAATGAACAAGCTAATTCATACAACGAGTATTGCTTGCTAATGGTTTATGAAAAATGATGTCGACGTATACCAATATTTAAATAAAAATAGGAATAATAATGTTGAATAATTATATTTTTTATTTTTAAACTAATACATTTTTTGTATTTATTTTCTAAACAATTTGATTTTGTTTTAAAACAATTTGGATTTCTTTATATGTAAAAGTCTATGATAATTCAAGTAAATCAATTAAAAAATAAATTTCACAATTACGTAAAGTCTATCAAAATCCGTGAAAATCAATAAGAAAAAGTCAATCAAACTCTTCCTAAACTCCGTAGATTTAGAAAATCCACAAAAATCCAAGGACTTTTAAAAGTCCAAAAAAATCCATTAAAATCCTGATTGAATACAGCCTCCTTAATGAATCACTGATATTTGGAGTTAAAGAGTTTAATCGGGTTAACTTTATTTGAATATGCGAGATTTTCATTTTTAGCCTTAGAGTTTATTGAGGGTAAAATAGATATTTTATACCAATTTATAAACTTAAAATTTTATAAGGAGGTGAGTTTAGTATTGTTAGAGGTGTAAATAAACTCACCCAAAAAAAATACATATTTAATATTTATGGTATAAAATTGTAAATTAAATTATATGTGAAACACAAAAATAATAAATATGTAGAGCAGAAAAATAAAAATAATGTATAAAAAATAAATAGAAAATAAAATATAATTATATATATATATATATATATATATATATATATATATATATATCTTCAAGTTGGTTAAAATAACAATAATTTTTCATATTTATATAAAAGTAAATTATATATAGATTAAAAAATAATAAATATGTGGTGAATAAATTAAAAATAAAATATAATGTGTTGAGCACAAAAATAATAATTATGCGTGGAAAATAAATTAAAAATAAAATATAATATTTTGTACTTTGATGGTTAAAATAACAATCATTTTATCATTAATGTGTCTATTAATATTTATAAAAAAATAATTTATATATGAAACACAAAAATAATAACTATGTGTGGTAAATAATAGTTTATATTACAGTATATAATATCTATGAAAATCCAAGAAAAAAACAATTGAGTACAAAAATAATAATATAATAAATATATGGAGCACAAATATAAGAAGTATGTGGAGCGATCTAAAGCTCTTTTAACGAGAGAAATGGGAAGTTAATCTTCAAGTGAAACGTGAAAAATAAAATTCATTGTGAATGAAGAATATTTTTTGGGATAATAATGTAATTGTAAGAATGTTTAAAGGTGGAAATTTGTGTTTAATTATACCTTACAGTGTTTGGTACCACAAGAATGGTACCACAAGAATAGTACACTTTTCTTGTCCTGTCTTTTCGAAACTTATATTTGTCTGATAATCATATCTTAAAAATGATAATAGCTTTGATTTTGTTGTACTGATGTGGAGCGCTCCAAATCCTCAACTCAGTTATTATTTGTGTATGTAAAGTGAAAAGGCTGTTAAAAACCAATGAAAAAATATATATGCTTAGGTAATTTTTTATTTTGACTTTTATTCTCTTTTCACTTCATGTAAATATATTTATGCATTCTGATTTCGTATTATATGCTATTTTGATACATTAACTCTCTTTTATGCTCATTCAGATGTACTTTGTCCAAGTTTGTTTCGGTTGGACACTAAATACATATCCCATTCATTCTGGAGACACTAACAAGAATCTGTTCATGATTGTTGTCTTGAAACTTGTTGGTTCCAATATATCAACAATACAACATTCCGATGATGACCCGCAAACAACATTGGTATTCTTATCTATCTTGAGATTATTTTCATTGAACATGGCATACTAATTAGAATTAGATATTTTTTGCGTGTTTTATTTTGTAGGCTCACGCTTTTATTAATACCATTAAAGAGGAGAATGGTGCTCGCAAAGATGTCATCAAGGAAGATATACAGGTAATAAACAATTTAGTTTTTTATAGCTGGTCTTCTGGAAGGTTGCTTGCTTCTAATTGTTGATTTTTGTCCCCTGTATTCAGAATGCTATCACCACGCTAGTCAACGAAGTGACCCCTGAAAACTCTGATGTCGATAAAATTTCGTAAGTATCTAATGTTTTTTGTGTAAGATGCTAAATTTCAGATTTCATTTGAGGTGCTTACTTTATTGTGATTGGAAAACACCATTTTGAATGAACCTACGGGTATGTAATGGCAAATTATGTGCACCAAGTTTGAAGAAATACCTTCTCTTTTTTGGTAATTCGAGTAAGGTAGAGACTACTTTCATAAGACTTTCATTTTCTGGTTGCAGGTTATATCTTCCTTGAGTGGTGCGATCATTGTAGATGATTTGATCTATGACAAGGGCCTCATGCATCATGACATTCCAAATAACAATTCACGACTTTGCTTCCTTACTGTTGGCAGCAAGGAGCAATCTAAAGCTCTTTTAACGAAGTCTCAAGTGATGGTCTCTCTCTCTCTCTCTCTCTCTCTCTCTCTCTCTCTCTCTCTCTCTCTCTCTCTCTCTCTCTCATTTTTATATGTGAAATCAAATCAGTTTAAGTTGTTAACTACTGAATCATTGCTTTCATCTTTTAAGAATTAATATCAAGGTGAGTATTCAAAGTGGATCACAATCATTTGAAAAATACACGTCACACCGCGATGATTTCTGGGTTGCTCCTAATGTTTATACATTTGAAGGAATCTACAATGCATGAGAAGGTGAGCTGGCTTCTTTTGCCAAATTTGCTTCTTATAGCATACTTAATACAGTATCATAAGGGAGAAGTGAATACTCGGTTTTCTACCGGTCTATTTATGTCCCACTTTTTTGCTTTTGAAAAGGTTGATCTTATTTATACTTCTGATTTTCTCTCTTTTTCCAGGTGGAAGAAATGTTAACTAAGTCTGCCCCTTTTTCTGAGATCAAAACAATGATCATCGGGCTTGGAACTGGACTACTTCCGATGTTTATGAAACAAGTGTTGTGTCTTACAACTGAGGTCTAACAACATTTTGAATCACTATATATAAAGTTCAGTTTGCTATTTTGAATCACAAACTACAAGTATGAAATTACAAAATAGTCTAAAATTCGAACAACAAGTTTTATACAGAAATGTGGAGCCGACGATAACTTTGTATCTCAACGAAGAAAACTACTCATCTCCCCACTGATTGAAGAAACTAAGGAAAAGTGAACAACACAAGTCATGAAACCTAGTGCTAATTAAATCCTTTTGAATAACAAGTATGAGATCTTTCGGTTGGACCAACACTCGGAGATCGTTATTCAGCCACAGTTTCAACAAAAAAATCTAGGCAAGACATACATTTATTGTATGGTATATACTAATTTAACATTGGTAGTAAAAGAATATAAACTACACAGCTATATATTACATGCAACCTACTTTTCGAGTATTGCAACATTACCCATCCACGATAAACAGATCTTCTTGGTCATCACCGTGAACCATGCCGTTCACATGGTTCAAGTTCTGCATCATCTGAGAGACAGATAGTGGCCATTGGCTCCACTATGGCCCGTAAGCCCAAAAGGATGCCGTTTACATTCTAATGAAGGTAAAAAAAAATGTATTTCATCGAGTAGTAGTTAACTATGTTTAGTAATTCGTATTATCAAATAATTTTAACTTTCAAGTGGTTTAGATATTATTGTTGTACTAAAGAAATGGTCTACTACAACTAATTTGGTCTATCACGCCATGAATATCGCATAATTGGTTAAAAACAAATCCATAGGCCATAGGTACTTAAAACGTAACATATACTGTACATCACTTTAATTGAGGTAATAATTATTCTAATGTAACTAGCTAAGATGATATGATTATTTTTCCTTCCCTCATTCTTAAGTTCCTTCACCACGTACAAGTTACGACCATCATTCATGATCATAATAAGAATCATTACTGTAATATTTTTAATTACTTTCCCACAAAACATTCTACAAAGCCGTCATTATGAATGCATTAAATATATATATATTTAATAAATGATTTTGGGTTCTTTAATTTTTCCACCAACCCAACACGTAAAATTTGTCAATTTGTACTCAACTAATAATTGTATAGACTTATATAATGTAGAGACCACATCTCACATTACACTTAAAACTCATATGAATCAATCATAAAGGATTATAAGGTATAGTCAATGTCTCCACACTAAATTAACATCCATTTCACGGGGTCACTTCCATTGCCATATAAGGTACGAATGCATACCTTCTCTCTTTCTCTCGCTCTGTTTGTTCGTTCGTTCGACTTACGATTATATTTACGTGTGGCCCGTGTCGCTCGACCATCAATCTTGATTGTATCACAGATTTCGCTTCGTTCTGGTTGGGAAATGAGGGAATGAAAAGAAGAAATACTATAGCTCATCATGTGATTGGCAGTTGAAGAGTGAGTTTAATTTGTTGATCACGTGAAATTAATTTATTGTGAGAAATATGGTATATATGGAGGACGAGAAGTCGTTGAAGAGAGTGGTTTCGCAGAGGGCGTTCCAAATGAGCAGCTCGTTTTCGTGCCAAATGTGTGTGCTGGGTTTCTTCGGTGGGGTTTGCTTGACCTCTCTGTTTCTGGCTGCCCTCACTGCTGTTGTTCTTCAATTGCGGTACGTACTATATTTTCTGTGTTTTATGTTTTATGTGTTATTCTTCAATAAATTATACTGATAATTGTCAAGCTAAAATAAAAGTTCTAACAATCTAAGACAGAAATTCTTTTTTAAACTTTTATTTTTTTTAGTTTGACAATAGATCAAGCTCATATGGTCAAGAACCACATTGAGAAGCCTTCGGTATTTAAAGTTGATGATTTTAAGAGATGGCAACAGAAAATGATGTTCTACTTGGCTACGTTAAATTTAGCGCAAGTGATTACCGAAAAAGCTAGTGCCAACTGAAGGAGATATTCCTGATGAAATTCTCAAATATGTTGAGAAATCTAACGAAGTAGTTGGATTGATTTCAATCTACTCAAAAGACAGGAAGAAATAATTATTATATTTCTTTTAATTGATGATAGAAACAAATTTTTGCTATGTTTATTTGATAAACAATAAAGAAGCATTAAACATGGTTAAAATATACTGCGGTATATAAGAAGAAAACATTGCTTTCCAATGGAGTAATAGCATTGGATTATATTAAATCAAAGGAAAATATAGCTGACCCTTTGACTAAAGGCCTACCTAAAGAGCAAGTCGTATTTACATCGAGGGGAATGGGTCTAAAGCCAATACAATGAATCATTACTTGGCGGAAACCTAACCTAGCAACATTGGAGATCCCATGGTCTAGGTTCAATAGGCTAACTGGTTAAGGAAGATTCAAAATTATAGAAACACACAAAAATCTATTCCTATGATGTAATGACGTATGTGTTTTCCGTTGACGATTAAGGGATAAATATTATTATTTTTAATAATGCTAATAGCTTATGAAGTGGGATAGTGCGGACTATTCTTAATTAGCATTACCTATATGAGAGTGATGTCGGGTCGCATCTATGAGAATTAATATGGCTTAAAATTCTCTAGAGCTCTCATGAAGTCGGGATATGTTCAGGACCAAAATGAACACAACCGTATAAACTCGAAAGTATGATGATGATATATGTGTGATACTTATTGTTGTATTATTACAAAACGGTGAATAGTTCAAGATGAAATAATCACTACCTCACCAAGTAATACCAGTAAGTATTACTAAGAAAAGGTTCAAGTCAACAAAGACACCTCTTTCAATGCATATTGATTCTCTGATCTCTGAAATAAGGATGATGTATTATATAGCTTATTTTCTATTCAAATGTGGGGTATTGTTAAAGTTTGAATAGAAAATGTGGGGTATTGTTGGAACTTATCAGAGTTTAATCGTACAGTAAAATAAGTAGCTTTTAATATTGGACATTTGTCTTAATGACGTGCCAAAATTAAAACTTTATTTTATATTTATTTATTTATTTTGATTAAATATTCTGATAATATTATGCCGTTAGCGCGAGAGGTTACAACTTTTAGATGAGTTCTCTTTTGAATGAACTCATGCAACGTTCATAAATTGTAACGTTTAGAAAATGGTAACTGCTCTTGTTTTATAGCCTATATAAGGAGACATCACGAAGCACAGAAAAAACACAGAACAAGAAAAGTTTCTTTGTACAGAAAAACACAGAACAAAAAGAAGAGTTCTTATTACTAATATTTCAGAGAGTTACAAGTAGAGTTTGCAAGGATCTCAAGTTGGTGTGTAACAACGAGAGTTCGATAATTGTATCCTGCAAGATAGACGTCCGAGAACTACATACACAGACGGTAGTGGGCGAATTTCTGTCTTAGGAGATTGCTGCGCAAGCCTCTATCAAAACAAGTTAGTTTTATATATATATAAATATATTTGCGTAAGAATCATTAAATATATTTGCGCTCAAAATATATTTGCGCTAGGATCAGATTATATATATAAATATATATATGTTTATATCAAAATATATTTGCAAAATATATTTGCGGTACGGAATGAGCGCAAGTATAAGTACAAATATATAATAATTATAATTGCGTTACGTACTATATTTTCTGTGTTTTATGTTTTATGTGTTATTCTTCAATAAATTATACTGATAATTGTCAAGCTAAAATAAAAGTTCTAACAACTGCCTCCTTCGGATACCGTGCTGCTATTTCCTTCTCGGCCGGCTTCTCCTCACTCCCGATTATCAGTAAGTTTCATTATCATGTTATTTAGCTAGGAAATGGGGTTTGGGATAAGTTACATTTAACTATACCCCTGGGGTTTGGGATTATTACAAAAATGACACTGATTATTTACCCTTTTAGTTTTAGGCTATAGTATACAAAAGTTAAATTATGTAATTATTGTTTGTATTTGTGTGGGACCACCCTTTGTAATTATTTTTAGAGATAAAACCGGAAGTTGGGAGAGGCTTCATTCACCTTCACTTTATTTATTTTTGTTTTGTGCTTTGTATGGAAGCAACAACCTTTTTCCTTTATAGGCTATGGAAGGGCCTAATTTTAAGACTCACTTTTGGTGACAAAGTCATACTTATTTTTCAAGATATATCTCCCAAGTCATAGGGGTATTTAGTTTGGATACCCCTAATATATATTATATATAGGAGTGTATAATATTTTTAAGTGGAGACATTTTTAATAAGATTTTAAAAGTTTTTTTTAATCGATCGGTTCTATTATCTCCACGGTCCTTGTTCTTAAAGCTCCTGCCTTTATCTTCATAGGCGGTCCCAACATATATACTTAGATTGAGGACTCGAATATGATAACAAAATTGACAAATATATCAAATGAAATAGATAATGTTATGATAATTTTTTAGTTTCATGACACCAATATTGAAACAATATTTATAATGACAAAAAAATAAGAAAATGATAGTCTGAATTTTTAAATTTGTTGTTTTGACTATATTTCATCATCTCTCATAATTATAATCACGGTAATATATTATCAATATGATCCCTTCTCTTCAACTTCATTAGCTAACATGACAGGTGATGAATCAAGTGAGAGAGTCGTATATTATAACGAGAAACCAGACGATAGTCATGTTTCCTTACTATACACAACATGGACCAACCTACTTGGTAAATCGAATGCTCCTCCGAATAACGTGCCTAAAGCCCCTCACCTGGAAGATTGCAAGTCGAGCGTGGAATGGAATCGACGCCTTGATGATCGCCGCCTTCCCAACGAAACCTACCCTCGTTGGACCCTTTGGGGAGGAATGCTCGATGGCATTCCCCAATCCGAAACTCCCGACATCGAGCAGCTCAAGTACAACATGGATCAAGTAGCATCTCAAGGAGCTTACCCTCCATGGGTATGCATGCATGCATGCATGAATATTATATTATACATATTGTTGTGTCTATCGATTACATATTAATTCCTTGATTTTCTATAACAGATCACAGGATCGGATGCCGAAAACTATCCCCTGACTAGGAAAGCGCAACGGGACTTGTGGCTTCATCAGCACCCTGTAAACTGCAGGGACCCTAGTGTTAAGTTCCTAGTCGCCGACTGGGAAAAGCTCCCCGGGTTCGGTATCGGATCACAACTAGCCGGAATGTGTGGCCTGCTTGCTATCGCAATCAACGAGAAGAGGGTTCTCGTCACCGGCTACTACAACAGAGCCGATCACAATGGTTGCAAAGGCGAGTGTATGACACACATATGTATATACATGTGATTCAAGAAGATATATGATTCTAGATATTTGGTTGATTTTTATTTTTCTCTATATATAGGATCATTGCGCTCTAGCTGGTCGTGTTATTTCTTTCCGGAGACATCCACGGAATGCAAGAAACGAGCCTACGAACTCATGCACGACAAAGAAGCTTTAGGGAAGGGAGTTGTGACATTGAAACAGAATTATACCTCCAGAGACATATGGACCGGACGGGTGCCTAGGTATGATCGAGATATACGTAAACATGCATTGTTTTTTTCTGGCGCGGAAATTAAGTTTTTTTTTTGGTAAAGTGGAAATTAAGTTCATGCATGCATACATCTTAGAAGTTTTTCCACGTACTCTACGCTTCAGGGCATGGGGAAGTCCATGGAGTATTATGCAGCCGACCACAGAGATAAACGGGAGCTTGATCGTTCACCACCGGAAAATGGACCGTAGGTGGTGGCGAGCTCAGGTACA
This sequence comes from Euphrasia confusa, assembly GCA_954870475.1. Lineage (NCBI taxonomy): Eukaryota > Viridiplantae > Streptophyta > Magnoliopsida > Lamiales > Orobanchaceae > Euphrasia > Euphrasia confusa. The sequence goes on along the minus strand of OX940951.1, from coordinate 41,276,794 downwards.
AATTTGACGATCAGAGATCGATCGATAGAGTTTCTATGCATGATTTAATCATCCCGTTTTTTTTTTTACTAAACAAATTATTCATCAGGCTATTCGCTACTTGATGAGGTTTCAAACGGAATACACATGCAACCTAATGAACATTGCACGACACGATGAGTTCGGAAGGGAAGCTGCGAAAATGGTTTTCGAGTCGTCCTATTCCTATGAGGTTTGCCATTTTCCGTTTGAAATTAGATTAGAAGTTGTATATATACTTACTTCTGTCTCGTCTCGTATTAATGACTTACACTTTTTTTTGGATGTCTTCATTCAAAAATTTAATGAACCCATGCATCAATAATAGACTTACACACAGCCCATCAAATAAAGAAGCCCCCAAGCACAACAAAATTCATGAAGCTCATGCATCTACGTACCCGATTCATCTCTCATAACTTAATATTTTATTTTTTCATTTATTTTTTAAACATTATTTTCAACTAATTTATTAATTTAAAAATATATTTTACTTTCAATTTTCTTTTCAAACGTCAATAAAATAATATTTTTTTAATATCCATGGACTGGTTGACCATTGTTTTGAGACAGAGTGAGTACATGATGACGTACGTATACGTATCTCTATCGTTCTGCAGAACATGCAAGAGAAGTCGAAACCCGACAATATGGAAAAGTTGGTGTGGTCGAACCACAAGGCGTGGGTCCCTCGACCGTTGCTGAGCATGCACGTGAGGATGGGAGACAAGGCTTGCGAAATGGAGGTCGTCAGATTCGAAGAATACATTCGTCTCGCGGAAAAGGTGAGGAGGCGATTCCCTTACCTCCACAGAGTGTGGCTTTCTACCGAAATGCAGGATGTGGTCGACAGAACCAAATCGTATCGGCATTGGAAGTTTTACTACACGAACGTGACGAGACAAAGCGGGAACATGAAAATGGCGGCGTACGAGGCGAGCCTCGGACGGGAGACGAGCACCAATTATCCGCTCGTGAATTTCTTGATGGCGGCAGAGGCCGACTTCTTCATAGGAGCTTTGGGTTCGACGTGGTGCTTCTTGATTAACGGGATGAGGAACACCGGTGGAAAAGTCATGTCCGGTTACTTGAGCGTCAACAAGGACAGATTTTGGTAGCACAATATGACTACCTGATGAATTTATGTTTGTTAAAATATGACTCGAATCCGTAGGAATTTTGTTTCCTTATTTAGGAAAATTAGAATTATATTTAATATAATATAATTCTATTCCTTATGGATTTAGGAGTCATATATTAGGAAAAAGGGTTTATTCCTATTCTTATTGGTTACCTAATTTATGGGTTTTCTACACCTATAAATAGGGATCTCCATAGACACAAGTAGAACACGAGAAGACACCATCAATTAGAGAGATAATATTGTGTGAGATTAGAGGGTTTTAGAGTGGATATCAATCCTTGTAATCGTCGGCAATATTATAGTGAAAGTTCTCGTCGTTCCTCCCGTGGTTTTTCCCGATTTGGGTTTCCACGTAAATTCCTTGTCTTCTTTTCTTGTCTCCTTCTTTATTTATTGTTGAGTTATATTCGGGGTTCCGCATATTGTTCGTACTATACATCGTCGTTTTACAACAAGTGGTATCAGAGCTAAGGTTTCGATGGCGAGCGTGAGGTACGATCTACCGAATTTAAGTCTCAACACGAGGTTTCCTATTTGGCAATACAAGATGAGGTTAGTCCTCAGATCTCTTAAGCAAGAGATTGTTCTTCTTGGTGTTGACAACAAGCCGAAAGACATGAAGCATGACGAGTGGGTGGAGCTCGATCAGATGGCTATGGCGACCATAGGGCTTCATGTTTCGGATTCGTTGACTGAGGAAACGACGGAGGCAAAGACCGCAAAGGAATTATGGGAGTTGTTGGAATCGATGTGCGTTGAGAAAACGGTGTCCAGCAAGCATCACTTGAAGAGAAGTCTCTACTTCCTCAAGATGGCGGAGGGGTCATCGATTCAAGACCATGTAGCGAGATTCAAGGAGCGTGTAGCTGACCTTGGGAAAATTGGCGTGAAGATCGAAGATGATGATCTTGCGTTTTGGATGTTATGCTCGCTACCCCCCTCCATGGCGGCTTTTCGGGACACGCTTCTCTATGGACGAGATAGTCTCACGTTTAAAGACGTAACTTCGGCTCTCTCGTCAAGGGAAAACGTACAAAGGATGGAGTCCAACAAGGATGGTGTGCCCGATGTGGGTGAAGGACTTAGCGTCCAAAAGAAGTACCGTGATAAAGGGAGCGACTCGGGGAATTCGAAGTCGCGACACGGGAATAAGGTGTGTTTCTATTGCAAGAAGAAGGGACACATAAAGTCGGAGTGCTACGCGTTGAAGAATAGGGAGAGCAACAACAATAATTCCGGTAATCGGAATTCCGGTGACGTTGGATTAGTAGATGGGAATTTCTATGGAGAACTACTAATGGCTCTAGGCGAGAACTCCAACTTGTGTGATGATTGGATCTTAGACTCGGGTTGCTCGTTTCATATGTGTCCGGACCGATCGTTGTTCGAGACTTATGAATCTTTGGAGCATGGTGCGGTGTTCATGGCTAATGACACCTCGTGCAAGGTCGAAGGGATTGGGAATATCCGATTGAAGATGTTTGATGGCACGATGCGCACGCTAGGCGAGGTAAGACATGTCCCTGACTTGAAGAGGAATTTGATTTCCTTGAGTACCCTTGATATGAAGGGCTACAAACTCACTTGTAAAGGTGGAGTTTTAAGGGTTACCAAAGGTGGTTTGGTAATATTGCGGGGAAAGAGAAAGACGAGTCGTCTTTATGTCCTCGATGGAAGCTCGGCGAAAGAAGTAACCGAGGTTGATACAAACTACACCGGAGAAGGTGGAGTTCATGAGGCTACCGAAGAGGCTTTGGTAGTGTTGGGAGGAGAAGAAAAGGCGAGACGACCTTATGTCCTCCAAGAAGGCACGGTGAAGGAAGTAACCGGGGCCGAAACCCGACTCTTGGTAGAAGAGTCTATCCGGCTTAGAGGCGCGCAACCAAGTAAGGCCGGAGTGACCAAGCTGATTAAAGATGAAGCGGTGAACGAAGTAACCGTGGGAAAAACTAGGCTCTCGGGTGAAGAGTCTACACGACTAGACCATGTGCGGCTTGGGCATGTGAGGAAAGTCGACAAGAAGGATCGAGTGTTTCTCGATCTATGGAGTGTTTCTAAACCTGGTGAGCCATGTGCGCTTGGAAAGCGGTCGAGAGGGTATATCTCGAATTGGGCTCACAATTCGAAGAAGACACTCAGGTATGTACGTTCCGATTCATGGGGACCTTTGAAGGTCCAATCTTCTAGGAACTAGGCCCGTTGGGGCATTTGGAGGAAGACGAGGGACGAGACTATTGAGGGCGATGTGATTTCGCTTTATGGTTTGATGTGCGATGAGATTTCGCATGCGCGATGGGATTTCGCGGTTTCTCGTCAAGGTGGAGATTGTTAAAATATGACTCGAATCCGTAGGAATTTTGTTTCCTTATTTAGGAAAATTAGAATTATATTTAATATAATATAATTCTAATCCTTATGGATTTAGGAGTCATATATTAGGAAAAAGGGTTTATTCCTATTCTTATTGGTTACCTAATTTATGGGTTTTCTACACCTATAAATAGGGATCTCCATAGACACAAGTAGAACACGAGAAGACACCATCAATTAGAGAGATAATATTGTGTGAGATTAGAGGGTTTTAGAGTGGATATCAATCCTTGTAATCGTCGGCAATATTATAGTGAAAGTTCTCGTCGTTCCTCCCGTGGTTTTTCCCGATTTGGGTTTCCACGTAAATTCCTTGTCTTCTTTTCTTGTCTCCTTCTTTATTTATTGTTGAGTTATATTCGGGGTTCCGCATATTGTTCGTACTATACATCGTCGTTTTACAACAGTTGTTAAATTAATTGTTATATTATTTGGACGATAACCCATTAATATAAATGTTAAGAATCTCAATTTTTCTAATACTTCGAGTTGTAAGATGATATGATTTTTAGGTTCGACTTTCGAGATAAGCTACTCCGTCCGAGTTAATTATTCACTTTTTGGGCATTTCTTGAAGTCTCGAGTTCGATGCCTAAGCAGTGGCGGAGCCAGAAAATATTACTAGTGGGGGCTGAACTTAAGGTTGCAAACGAGTCGATTATCAAAGATTAGAATTAATAAAATTTGTTTTTTTTATAATTACTCTATTCGTCTCAAAAAAATATTAACTAGGACAAAAACTTAAGGTGTAAAAATATATTTTATGTTAAAATAAAATAATTGTAAGTAAAATTTTAAAAATATGTGAAAAAAATAAGAATTTTTGACAAAAACACGTTAAACTAAAATAATTGTGAGTAAAATTTTAAAAATATGTGAAAAAATAAGAATTTTTGACAAAAACGTAAGGTGTAAAAATATATTTTATGTTAAAATAAAATAATTGTGAGTAAAATTTTAAAATATGAGAAAAAAAATAGAATAAAATTATATTTTAAATTGAAAAAATAAAATAATTATTTTATTTTGATTTATGGAAATAATTTTTTAGGGATATACAAAAAAAATTGCATAATTCTACTTAAACAATACGGAGTATTTAATAAAAATGTAAAAATATCTAATCTTAAATTTGAAAGTGTCTTTTAAAAGTGTGAAATATAAATTTATAATCTAAAGTAGTACTTATTAAACCAGTATTACTTTATTTTTTTGTTTTTATTTTTAACATTTTTATAAAAAAAAAATTGAATTGAACAAAACTGAATTTACTTAAATTAAATTAAGAAAATCCAACATACCTTAATTTTAAAGGAGTTGTGCTGTATATTTATCTTACCATTTTAATATTTTTAAAGATTGAGCACAATTGTTTTCGAAAAAGATTCGTATATAATATTTGTTTTTAATAGAATATATTTTTAATTTTAATAACAAAAAAAATATTTTTTTAATTAATTTCAGCCCCTACTAATTTTCCACGGAGAGTCCCCTTTACTCTAGGAGCTAATCATCTATTTCCATTATTATAATAATTTTTTAAAGGTAAAATATATATAAAAAATGATTTCAGTGGGGGCTGAAGCCCCCAGAACCGTGTGAGTGTATCCGCCCCTGTGCCTAAGTTAATTATCTACTTGTAGGGTTTCTCAATTTTTTTTTTCATTTAATTTATTAAACATTCGTTTTTCAAAGTGTACATCTGAAAATTATTCAGAAACCAAAAAAAAAACATTCAATTGTTTTTTATTTTAACAAAATATGTTGGGGTGAGGAGAACTTTTGTGGTTAATTTTTTTCCCTTGGTTTTCATAATATTTTTTAAAAAAATAAATAAAATAATTTTGCAGAATTAATTTGAGTGATACCTAGAACTTAGTTTTCTGTTCTTTTTTTTTTTTTCATTTCATTTTATATATTGATTGATTAAAGTTTGAAGATGTGGAGTAATTTATGTATTTTTAATAGCTTTGTAAAAATTAAATTAATATAAAATTTTGGAAATGATGATGTATTTTATTTATTTTAATTAAAGGGGCATATTATATTATGAATATTAAAGCATGTGTATAATACTTCTTCCCCTTTTAAAGAGTCACACTTTCTCGTAGCAAATGAAGTGTGAGGGAGTAAAATTTAGTAAAATTGTTCTACAGTACTTCTTGTTTTTAAAGGTGCAAAATTTATTTAAATCTATTTCAAGGCCAATATTGGGCCCATGCACCTAGTCGAAATAGGAGTAGTGTTATATTAAGAAAAACAATGCGATTTGTACCCTTAATAGGAATCGAATTCCTATTTTTATTCCTATTCGTATTAAGGGGTGTCTATGTGGTCACCCTTATATAAGAAGGGTTTAGCTCTTTATCTCATGAATTATAGTCATTCATTCCTTCAATTGAATACATCGCATAACGATGGTAACATCAGGAGAAGTTGTGTCACTACCACCAGAAATCGGAGCGACGGTAGATCTGGAAATCGGAACGACCGTAGTAGATATGCCACTACAAGAAATCGAAGCGCCAAAACCAGAAAAAATAACGTGGATAGAGCGAGGTGAACAACTTGATCAGCCACATCGGAGAAAAGTTTGGATGAATGTTTCTAGGGTTTCATTCATCGCCACAACCCCATTATTCGCTATGTTAGACAACCCGGATCCAGATAGTCCCAATATTTTTTCGGGTATAGCCATCCTGTTAATGGTCGTTTATTGTATCTTGCTTATTTACGTATCCTATGGACGCGAGCCCTTGCCCTACACGCTCCGGCATTCTGAGAAACAATTGTACGAGTCTACCTTTGTCGTTGTTTGTTCTTGTTGGACTTACATTTTTAGAGATGCCAACATTTTTGCAATCATTCTTGGGCTTGCTCTTATGTTCAACGTTATCCCGATGCTGAATCTGTGGTGGTGTTTCACCAACATCGGCCTCGAGGATTCCTGCTTGATCGTAGCAATCGATGTAGTGTTGGTTTGTTTCCGAAATTACGGTGGCGTTGCTTTCACGGTGGTTGCTGGCATAGGTGTTGCTCTTCAGTTGATCAAGGAACCCTTTGGTCGATATTGTTCTATAAAAACCAAACACTCTACTAAGCAGCTTGTGATTTGATCTGAACATATATACAGTTTAATTAATATATGTCTTAATATTTAAATTTCTGTAATTGACTTAGATATAAAAAAACTATGCTTGATTTGTTTAAAAATTTAAGTTTTTTTATTTTTTTTATATCATGAGATTCAAGGAATTTATAACCAACTATATGTAAATCAGAAGACATTGACAATTTAATCGATGAAAGTAAGTTTCGAATTTGACGAGTGCGATCCATCGATTGAGTTTTATAAATTGGTATTTTAAACATAACACGCTGCTTGGTGATGATATTTAACATTAATTCATAAAATTTTCATGGTTTGAAAGTCGTTGAGCAATCATTTTGCAAGGATATGTGATGCTACGTATCATCAATATATTCCTTATTAAAAAAACTGACATTTTTTCTCGCCTCGAGTCTGAAGGGGAGACACTTCACATGGGGTTTTTTAGTTTTTCTAACGGATTCTTCATTAGAGCATCTCCAATGGTGTACCTAAACATAGGTACAATTCATTTGACACATCATCAATAATTTGTACATATGAATTTATACTTCAACATCCCAATAGTTTGAGGTACAAATATGCACCTTTTTTGCATGTGGGACCCATAAAATAAGACACAATTTCAATTTGTACCTAGTATCTAATATTAGATACTCCAAAATTCTCTCTCATATTTGTACCCAAAGTCCCCAATGGTGTACCTAGGTACAATTCTATGCCATGTAGGAATTGTACCTGCCATTGGGAATGCTCTTATAATTAATTGTATTCTGACATTTCACATTATAAGTCGCGGCCATCGATTCACTTGACTTGTCGATACCACGCTTAGCGGAAATTGATGCACATCTTTTGACCGAAAACGTGATTTTTATTCAATTACTAATATTTTATGAGAGTGGTTTGAATTTCTTTTATGCATTTCCATTTCCTTTTTCATTCCAATTAGTACTAATTAATTAACATTTTCATTTCCATTTCCATTTCTAACAATTCATAAAAATCTTCTTTATTAGTAATTTAATTCAATTTAATACACTCTTATTGTATGAATATCTTCCATTTTCCTTTTTCTTTTTCTTTCTTTTAATTTTTAATAAAATAATTAGTTTTATTAATATGTATATATAATTTTAGTTTTTTCTTTTTTACCAAAATAAAAAAATAACATTTTTTTTTTAATTTTGTGTCTTACAAAGTGTGAAAATATTGACAAAGTAAGCTATTCTCATATAATGTACTCTCTTTATACAAAGTATTTATGCACTGCATAAATAGTTAAGATGAGAAAATATTTATTAAAAAGTTAATACTCCTACATTTTTATTCAAGAAAAGTTAGTACTATATCTAAAGTTGAAATGATAAGCCATGCTACATCCCTTTTTTGCATCTTTCTTTTTTGTTTGAAGGATCTGTCATGCTACTGATCATTGACCAAATTATGCATATTCGCACATGGGTTTGAATGGACTTCTACGCCCATCCGCTGTCCACTTCATTATTTATTTTGCAATTTTATGTACTTTTTTTTTTTTGTTAAATAAAATGCCAGTGCCTCTTCATCTACTACCAAAAAAAAGAACAGAAAAAGAAAATTGGAGCGAGAGTTAGCTCAATTCCGACTAGAGCCACGATGAGTTGAATCGATTTCAATTGCACATTTTATGTTTTAGTGTTTTACTTGGAATCGACATGAGCTTAATAAAATTTGATTGAGCAAGACTCATGACATGTAATTGGGGTTGAAAGCAATAAAACACGGGCCAAGATCACCAACTTTAGAAACAAGAAAAGCATGACAAAGTTCAAGTAAAGCACAACCAACATAGTATAGTTAAGGAGTATTATTACATTATTGAAGCCATTTTGGAAGAGGAAATAATGTACTCTTGATTATAACTTCACTAAACTCAAAACCATCTCACAACCAAACCCATAAACTCATTAGCAAATTCGCAAGTTGAGGTATTGTCATTCGCTAATCGATCACAGCGAATCCCACCAACGATTTTGAGTTCTGCAAGTGCCACAGAGATGGTTTGAGTTCAGGCACCACATTCATATACACATTCCAACTCTGTTTATACATACATCATTTTCACACACGGAATACAAAGTCCCCAAAGCCTATAGAGTCTTGGGTATATTCACATCCCCAAATCCAAGCCCTCCGAGCACCATTGCCCATTGTAGTAGAGAGTTTTTCTCAGCCTAAATCCGCCATTGACGAAGCAGCATTCACAATCCATGGATGCCCTGAATTAAGTTCAAAACACAAAACAATTAACCTCAAATTACAGAGGAAACGAATACACAATCGAATAATGGAATGCTTACTTAGGACTTGCTCTGCAGATAGCCTCTTAGAAACATCTCTGCAAATCATCTTCCTCAACAGATCCTTCGCCTCCGGCGACACCGACCGGAAAATCTTGGTCGGAAATCTCAGATTCCCCCTCAGCACGGCCTCGAACGTCTCCGCCGGACCATCCCCGTAGAACGGGGGGACTCCGGCCAGCATAATGTACAGAATCACCCCGGCGCTCCACACGTCCACCTTCTCGCCGTAGTCCCTCCCCGTGAGCACCTCCGGCGCCACGTAGTACGGCGTCCCCACGACCCCGGTCATCCCGGAAATCTCGAAGAACTCGGCGGATCCGAAGTCGGCGAGCTTGAGCCTCCCCCGCGAATCGAAGAGGACGTTGTCGGGCTTGATGTCCCTGTGCGCGACGCCGAGGCGGTGGCAGCAGGCGACGGCGGTCATGAGCTGCTTGAGGACGGCGGCGGCGTCGGGCTCGGAGAATCGGGCGGCGGAGGAGACGCGGTCGAAGAGATCGCCGGCGTCGCAGAGATCGGTGACGAGGTGGAGGAAATCGTCGTCCTCGTAGACGGCGTGGAGGCGGAGGACGTAGGGGCAGGCGGAGAGGAGGTGGAGGATTTTGGGCTCGGAATCGAGGCAGCGGCGGTCGGTGGGGTCGGAGGAGAGGGAGTGCTTGTAGATGGATTTGCAGGCGAAGGAGGAGTTTACGGCGTCGCAGCAGCGGTAGACGACGCCGAATCGACCGCGGCCGAGCTCTTCGCACAAGTGGTAGTCTCGCTTCAGGGCCTCGCACATGATATTCGTGAAAGGTCGGTGGTTGAATTGGTGTGAGAAGTTGGGGATTTGGTATTTTACATTTTATACAGAGAGAAGAGAAGAGAAGAGGGGTATTTTTTGGGAATATTCGAGAGTTTCGGTATGTGACGTCCGGAAAAACGGACTGATTGTTGTAACTTTGTAACGTGAGTGGTGACATATGCAACACATAAAAACGGACGGAACAGTCCAAATTCACTTGTTTCTCTGTTTTTTTTATTAATATAAAATAATGTTTAAATTATATACTTAAAACAATGGATAAATAAAAATGTAAAATATATTATTTTTTAAAATATGTATATTAAATTGAGACATACTAAATAAATATATATTAATAATTAATTGAGAGAGAGAATATAATTAATTGTGATAGATATAAATTGAACAAATTATTGTTGAAAAAGAATATTCGGGAGTTTAGGTAGAGATGGAAGTTTTGTGACGTCCAAGAAAAGGGGACTGATTGTTGTAACGTGAGGGGTGACATATGCAACATATAATGGGAACTTCCCACACTTGCAAGTTGCAACTTGATTGCTTCTCTTTATTTTTTAAGGGAAAAATGTTTAATTAGAGGAGAGATCGATGGATTGGTGATTGGACTCCAAGTGTGACTTATTGGTCATGCGATGTTAGCGTGTGTTTTCTTCCTTCATTCGTGTGATTCAACTATTGTAAGCTGTTGATCTATTTTTAAAGCTAAATTTAAATGTTAAATCACAAAACAAATTCAACTATTATAAGTTGATGACAAGTAATTAAACGAATTGTGAAAGAAATTGAACACACAATGTTGCGGAAACTCAAATCCGAAAAAAATAAAATGAAGGAGATCATAGGAGAATAAATTTCACTATGGTGATAAAATCAAACTTACAACATTTAAATCTTCATTGGAGACTAGTAATTTTTTAAAAGTTTCAATCAACTCTCATGATTAGTATGGATACATCTACGGATGAGATCTAACTAGAATAGATAACAAAAAATATACTAAAAAAATAACTAAAAATTGTCAATATGGAGCATTACATCAAGCCTCAGGCGGGAGGTGTCACATTCAGGTGATGGTGCCAAAGTATTTTGGGTGTGTTCCCTTGGTTGTTCCATTCATGAATTAGACATGCGAATTATTTTAAAGCTTTTAAGGAGTTGTGAGTCATGAGAGATTTGGCATTATTTGTTTGTGTAACACGAAACTCAAAATATATCATTCCATTTGCGGACTCAAATTCAATTATTGTACATGATCAACAATTTTTATGCAAAGGGCTCATTATTTATCTTTTTGATCTCGAAAGAGATAGTATCATATACTAGTAATATTTTTTGTATAAAATGAGTAATAAATACAAAGTACAGTATATCAAAATATCTTAATTTGTAATTTCAATATTTTCACATTTGTAGGGCACAAGATTATAAAAAAGAAATTATTATTTATAATATGTTGATGAAGCAAGACAAAAGTAGAATTGTAGTAGTACTATTGTATTTAAAAAAAAAGTTTGAATAAAATAAATAATAAATAAATATTATTTGTAAAGATTAAAAGAAAGAAAAATAAAAAATGAAAATTGAAAGATGGAGTATTACTATTAGTAATGAAACAAGAGTGTACTCCATTTAAACTAATAACGTTGAATTAAATTAATAAACATGATTTTTATGAATGGTTAAAAACTATGATCTTTCAACCCGTGCGATGCACTGGGCTTTCAGCACTTCTCCGGTTACTATTTCAATATAAAAATATTAATAGAAAAGTTTTAATAAAATTTTAAATACAAAGTTATAAAAAATGAGGACAACATTTCGACAATATTTTATTGATTTCGGATTTTTCAAAAATTAACAATGTTATAGACTCAATGTTTTAAAACCCATCTAATTTATTTATTTTTGCTTAAGAAATAAAAAATTTAAATCTACCAAATGAATGGATAATTTTAAATTTTGATTCAAAAACATATTAATTAATATATAATAATATAAAAGTTAGAAAGAACACATAATTTTTTACGTGAATTAAAATTTAGAATATTTTCATCATCATCAAGTGTGAATAAATAAAATTAAAAATTAAATAATATATTTATGTTTGTACACATTAGTTTGAAATAAATAAAATTAAAATTTTAACAAATTTTTATTCAATTCGAATTTATGGAGTTGAACTATATTAACATTTGTTATATAGTTCAAAATGAAGAATTACTTTGTTCAATATCCCTACAAAACGTAGATAATTTTTTTTAAAAAATAATATTGATGTTCAATCCAAATGTCTGAAAATTTCCTTGTACACAACATTTGTAGTCTTATTCGTTAGATTACCATTTTAATCACATATTAAGAATTTCAACTCTGCTCGGTTAGTGACCCTTGAAACTGCAACATACAATTGTCTGTGTGTGAACACCGACATCCTCAACGGAATCTCAACCTGTAACAAAGATTGTCCTTGACTTTTGTTAATAGTCATAGTATATAAGATATTATAATTGAGAATTAGCGACGTTGAAAGTGAAAGAGCAATTTTGAATCTGAAGGCATAAGTGGCAATAACGTAAGTTCCAAGTTTTGTTATTACAAATCGAGTACCATTACATAAACCGGCAGTATGATTAATATTTCGTAATAACATGATTGACACTCCATCCTTCAAAAAATGAAAAATAAATATAACTTAGAGTTAAATATCTAAAATAAATTCACAAAAATAATTAAACCCTAAACAACATGATTTATGTTTATTATTTTAAACATAATGATTTAGATGCACTGAGATTATTTCATAACAATGTTCCGTATGAATTAATTTAATAAAAAAAAAACAGCAAAATATTGCATCGATAGTAAGGGATAGTAAGTAGATGAAAATTAAATATAAAACTCACAATCGAAATTTCAATCATATTTGAAAACTTGTATTGAATGTTTTTATTAATTTTATATCAAACATGAAATAGTTATTAAAATGCAAGAGTTATTTAAGTTTTAAATAATTGTTTTGATCGTGTTGTTATTATTTGTCTACTCAATTTTTCAATATATTTATTAATCTCATAAAACACGAATATTTATATAGATAGAATGATTATATAGTTAATAAAATTAATTTTTTGAATAATTGTTTTGATTGTGTTTCTATTATTTGTTTACTCAATTTTTCAATATTTTTATTAATCTCTTAAAATATACAATCCGTGTAATTTATATATAAAATAGTGAATTTATTATTTAATTAATAAAATTGAAATATTAAATAATTATATTTTCGATCATAACCTTTAAGTATATGATTATTGTTGATCATAATTATAATAATTAAACTAAGATAAGATATTTTAGTATATGGTATAATATATATTTTACATGCACATATTACGTTTTAGAAAAATTGAAACAGGAACACGTTTAATAATTTTTACATGTATGACCACTTTAAACATAAACCATATTTCAGCGATTAATTTAAATATTTAGTGAATGAACAAATTATTCATTCAATTGCGAATTTATTGGAGCGCTAATTATTTAGTTAACACAATAAAAAAGTAGAAAAAAAGTAAATGAATTTAATGTTTCATCATTTTTGTGTAATTAATTTGATATAATTTCAAATTTATTTCCTTGTGGTATATGTAAAATTGAATCATTATTAATGAAAAATTGGCTATACACAGTAAGTACATCAATTAGAGTTCATTCATTCTAAAATTAAGGACACTTTTTTTTTTATTAAAAGTTATTGTTTCAATTGAATAAATAATTATAAATAGTTAAAAATGAAAAAAAAATTATAAATACAAATTGAACAACTTTGTTGACAGATAAAACCTTGAACGACAATATACATGTTAGCTTTTAGAATCGTAACCTGGCTCTAATACCACTTGTTACGGGACAAAGCTCTGAACGGCACACGATCAAGACTGGTGCCACTAGATACTACTTGTTGTAGATCGACGATGTATAGTACGAATAATAATGCGGAACCCCGAAAATAATTCAACAATAAATAAAGAAGAAGGAGACAAGTAAAGAAGACAAGGAATTTACTTGGAAACCCAAATCGGGAAAAACCACGGGAGGAACGACGAGAACTTTCACTATAATATTGCCGATGATTACAAAGATTGATATCTACTCTAAAACCCTTTAATCTCACACAATATTATCTCTCTCTATGATGGTATTAACTCGTGTTCTACACAAATAATTATGTCTATGGAGATCCCTATTTATAGGTGTAGAAAACTCATAAATTAGGTAACCAATAGGAATAGGAATAAACTATTTTCCTAATATATGACTCCTTAATCCATAAGTAATAGAATTATATTGAATACAATATAATTCTAATTATCCTAAATAAGGAAACAGAATTCCTACGGATTCGAGTCATATTTTAACAATACAATTGTCGTGCGTAAACATTGTTCTTTTAAAATATTTACCAACGTTGAACAAAAATTGACATTGATTTTGTTAAGACATACACTTCTCCGAAAATTATGTTTGTACACAAAACAAATGCCTACTAAAACAACTCATCTCGATTCAATTACTTTGGTCGTGTATCGAAGCAAAAGTTATGGTGGCATACTTTATTTTTTGTGCTCTGAGATGATGACGTGAAAAAAATGTATGAACACACTGTAAAAAAATCATTCATGTCACAATGTTTTGTAAATAAGCAGTTAATATGAAATTTAAATATAATAGTATAAGTAAGATTGAAGAAAATCACTTACTTGAAGAAAATTACCATCGGCTGCAAAAATAAATAAAAAGTACACAAATTATTAATTACATGACATAATGTAGTTTTTAATCTTAAGAGCAGATTCTTTTTAAGAGAGTTTAGAGAGAAAATCAAAAAACAATTGTGCATTCAATAGAAGAAAAAAAATACATATATCAACTTAGTCAATTCACAAAGATAAATACGTAGTACAACTAATGCACATCTTATAATACATTGACTAAATTAAAATGATTGCTCCTTCCAATTATAAGTTCACTTGGCAAACACCAATTATATTCAATATCTACCAATCCAATGACATTAACATGATTAAGCCATATTTGCACTTTTAAAACAATTTAAGTCGAGAGATTGCCTTCCAGAAAATTGACATATGGCGTCTAGAACCTAAGATTAATGAGCACAAGGAACCAAGCATCTCTCATTCATTTTCATGGCCCGTGCATAAACATAAAACTGAAAACAAAACGGAAAATATCAAACAAAACTGTGACGATCGAAAAATCTTTCCCAGTTCATATTGTCTTTACTAATCAACAAAATCCAAATATAGATGCCAATTATTTATTTCATCATCATGGAGTGACTTTAAATTAAAATATCGCCTTCAATTAGTTGTAATATATGATGAAATCAGACTAATAAACTTACGGGAATGCTTTCAAAACAAAAAATGAATTAAAATGAAAATGAAGACATAAGAAATAATATACAAAAAAAAATCAAAAATTAATTAAAAAAAGCAAAAAATAATATACGACATAAGAAATAGTATGAAAATGAAAAAAATAAAATAAAATTATAATACAAAATACAGTAAATATAGTGACATAATTTACCGTTTGGATAAATGGCAATGAACATACTGCCAAGAAGGCCACGAGATTATAAAAAAAAAATTATTATTTATAATATGTTGATGAAGCAAGACAAAAGTAGAATTGTAGGTCAATTTATACCTTGTTTCTAGGAGTACGATTCTAATTGTACACTCACTATTATATCTTCATGTATTTATTGATAAATATTCATTGTGTAAGTTAATATATTCATTAATATGTTAATTTAAGAAATATAATAATTATTTTTTGATAGGAAGATTTCTTAATTATTAAATGATGATTTTATTGGGTTTTTATATTTTCAAGGGTGGGAGTAGGATTTTAATTGTACTCCCAGGAGTATGATATAGGTATTGGAATTGTAGTAGTACTATTGTATTTAAAAAAAAGTTTGAATAAAATAAAAAATAAATAAATATTTTTTGTAAAGGTTAAAAGAAAGAAAAATAAAAAATGAAAATTGAAAGATGGAGTATTACTATTAGTAATGAAATAAGAGTGTACTCCATTTAAACTAATAAAGTTGAATTAAATTAATAAACATGATTTTTATGAATTGTTAAAAATGGAAATGGAATGTTTTGAAATGTATAAAAGAAATCCGAACCACTTTCTTCGATCCCCCAGCCCCCTCTCTATCTCCGTCACTCTCTGCTCTTCAATCCTCTCCTCTCTTCCGCGTAATGGGCTTATGATTCTCTCATCGGCAATCAACATTTACTCCCCGTCCTCTTCTCCGAAGGATTCGTTTTCTTTGACGGCGTCGTCACTCGATTTCCTAAGCTCTCTTTTTGTTGTGTGAATAATGGCTGCTCTGCATTATTGTTGGTAATTAATTTTTCATATGTTCAATTTCTGATTCAAATTCACATCTTTTTCTGTTCCTTAATTTCATCGTGATTTCCCAGGATTTTTTAGGCCAAGTTGCTTTGTATTTATTTGCATGTTCAATTTCTTCACTTTTGCTTTGATTTCATGAGAATTTGAAGTTGATTGTTGAATGTGGAGGAAAGTTTTGCCAATTTCTGTTCAGATCATGAGGTTTATTTAAAGTAGAATGCCTGAGAAATTATTACTCAGTGAATATTCACGGATTTAGCTGAAATCCAGCTTCTACATTGCTAAAATTACTACTCTAGTCATCATTAAATGTTGGCCCGATATCTTTTGAAGATTCAGGTATTCGGGTTAATTTCCCCGAAATTGTGTATTCTTATTCCTATATGTTGGTATGATGGTGTGCAATATGTATGAAAAACAACTCAAGGGTTTCGATGATTTGTCTAAAAAGTTGTCTCGTACTCTATAATTGAAATCCACAGACTTACGTATCAATTTTGTTGATTTAACAACGTGTTCAGTTTTTTACAGATTCACCGACATCCATAAACTTGTTTTTGGCAAAATCTGGGTAGTGCCGCATTATTTCAGTCAAACTCGTGCTAAATGTCAGATTTGTTATGAGATAGTGGACTAAAGTTCAAAAGTGACTACTTGGATGCTAAATTTCCGAGTAGTCAACGTTGCAGGACTTAAAATTTGGTTTTGCATGTTGTTCCATCTTCAGAGATATTGAGATTCATGGGAAGTTTCGACTTGCATAGTTTACAGGATGATGCTATCGTCCACGAGTCCGAATCCAAGAACTACGAAGAAATGTCATATGAAGAACTGAAGAATGGTAAGCATCAGGTCATAAAAACAGGCCAAGCTTACATGTGCCCTTACTGCTCTGACAAACGGAAGCATGACTACCTGTATAAGGACATCCTCCAGCACGCAAATTCCATCGCTAGTTGCAGTTCACTGAAAAGAACCGCAAGAGACAAGGCAAATCACCTTGCCCTGGCAAGGTATTTGGAAACCGACATAGCTGTTGATGATGCCGGTCCTTCAAAGCCATCTTCTGAGGTAGTAGTCGATGTCCTTCAAAATCATGACCATCATGAAATGTTTGTGTGGCCATGCATCGCCATAGTTGTCAACATTCCCACTGAGTTAAAGGATGGTCGCTATGTAGGGAGTAGTGGTAGCGAGTTCAGGAATTATTTGGTGAAGAGAGGATTTAATCCGACAAGGGTGCAGCCCTTGTGGAAATCTCAAGGCCATTCGGGAACTGCAATTATTGAGTTTCATAGGGATTTGTCAGGATTTACCGACGCCATGTGTTTTGAGAAAGCATACGAGGCTCGCCATCATGGAAAGACTAAGTGGCTGGAGAAGAATCGAAAAAAGTCGGGCCTTTATGCATGGGTAGCTCGCGTGGAAGACTATAATTCCAATAACATAGTTGGAGAAAATATCCGAAAGTTGGGGGATCTTAGAACCATATCGCATATCATGGGCGAGGAAGCTCTGTCAACTAACTTATGCCCCTACTGCCCTACGACAAGAAAGAGAAACTTCGTGTATAAGGACCTTTTTCAACATGCGAGCTCGATTGGAGATTGCAACTCAAAGAGAAGAAGTGCAAGAGACAAGGCAAATCACCTAGCCCTGGCACAGTATTTGGAAAGAAACGTATCTGTTGATGCTGGGTCTTCAAAACCTTTGGTTAAGTTAGACCATACTCGTGATGATGACATGACTGCTGGGGTAGATGCCCAAGAAGACCATGAAGAGGTGTTGGTATGGCCATGGATTGGAATCATTGTCAACATTCCTACTGAGCTTAAGGATGGTCATTATGTAGGGCAGAGCGGTAGTAAATTGCGGGATCAATTGGCTGAGAGAGGATTTAATCCGAGTAGAGTGCGGACTTTGTGGAATGATCACGGCCATTCAGGAACTGCTATTGTAGAGTTTCGAAATGATTGGTCCGGATTTACTAGTGTAATTTCTTTTGAGAAAGCTTATGAGGCTAATCATCACGGAAAGATGAATTGGTTGGCTGAGAATGAAGAAAAGTCGGATCTGTATGCATGGGTGGCTCGTGCGGATGACTATAATTCTGATGACATGATTGGAGAAAGTCTTCGCAAGATTGGAGATCTGAGAACCATATCTGATATAATGGAAGAGGAAGCTCGAAAGACAGATAAGCTTGTGGGTAATTTGACCAATGCTATCGAGGCAAAGAAAATGCATTTGCTTGAGATGGAAAATAAATGTAAGGAGACTGAAAACTCTCTGAGCCAGTTAATTGTGGAAAAGGATAGTATTCATCAAGCTTACAACGAAGGTTGTTCGTGCATGAATTTAACATGTTATTTTATTTTATTTTTATTTATTTATTTATAAATAAAACTGACTGCTTAGATGTACTTGTAGACCTGATTTATGCCTTTTGGTCTATCAGAGATCAAAAAGATTGAGTCAGGCACTCGAGATCATTTCCAGAAGATATTAAAAGATCACGAAAAGCTGAAACTTCGTTTGGAAACTGAAAAGAGAGATCTTGAGCTTCGAGGTCAAGAGTTGGTGAAGCGTGAGACACATAATGAAATTGAGAGCAAAAAGCTTGCGGAGGAGCTCGAACAGGTTCAGCATAATATCTCTTAGATGTGACATATACTTGTATGCTTATGTTTCACGGCCTTAAACCATTTATCAGAAAGCAGCTAATAGTTTTCGTTTATCATGCAGGTACTTTGAAGTTTTTTCTTAACATTGTCAATGGATAACGTTACAACATAGGATGTGGTATATTCTTGTTGATGGTGGAAAGATACGATTCGCACCCAACACAGATTATGATGGGATTTTCCCACCATCAATAATTCTAATTTGTGGAAAACTCTTGGGTGTGCTTCTGTTCTACGATTTTTATACATGAATTAACTGCTAGTCCTGATTCTTTAGTTTCGACTGGTTAATTTCTGTATCCTGGATCTGATACTGCTTCATTTTGTATATCTGATGTCTCACCAACATGAAAGGTAATATTCATGTTAGTTTGGTGTTCCTTGCTTGTTGTGGACTAGAAAAGTAGCAGACAATCTTGTCTCCTTTTGCTTTTGTCATGCTATTTCTGATGTTACTAATTTCAGGCAGGATGGTTTATGGCTTTAAGTGTCCGTTGTTAATTAAAGCTATTGTTTTACTTTTCTCACTTTCCTGCCTTTTTTGTCTTATCTAATCAACCATTAAGTGGTTTGAATTAGTTTTTCATAGTCTTGCATCGTCGTGTCCTTGGTTCTTCGAAGTGAATTTACTAGTTGGCCTCATACTTTCCATGAGCTAGTAGCCTGTAGCTAGATTCTATTCTAGATATCGTATTGATAATGCATGTCACATGTCCAATATCATGTTTAGAGTTTCCTGACCTTTAGGTGCTATATTGTTTGAAGGAAGCATCATTTTTCAGTTCACTTACATCCAAATATTTTGGTGCCTGTTTGTTAAGAGAACAGTGATTTTGAGTTTAATTATCCATCTGCTTTTCATATCAGAAAATGAGCATATGTAATCAAGCCTTTACGGGAATCTATTTTTCCAGAATGCTGTAAGAAATTGCTCTCTTCAAGCTGCTGCTAAGGAACATCAAAAGGCTGACAAAAATGTGATGAAGTTGGCTGAAGAACACAAGGTATTTATGGTGTCACTGGATGACCTTAATCATTTCCATTTTCCAAGTGAATAAAGGTGACCTTTTTCTTGTAGTGAAAGAGTAGAGATCTAGGGGAAAAATAATTGTTGTGATTGATTTGCTGGGAATCTTTTATAGATAGTGATTCTTATTTATACATTGTGATAAAGATAAGGTTTTTGGTTTTGGAAACAGGTAGTTATATCTTATTTATACATTGTGATATACATAAATAAGTGATTGAGCCAAAGATAGGACATATATATAATATATCTCATTTTCTATCTTGAAAATATTTTGATGAAAATTAGTGTGATCTGGAGTTGAGATGTGCTGGAGAAAAAAGAGAAAAATGTTTTTTTTAGTTAAAAAAAAAAAATTGCTGGCAAAATTGGAAACCTTTTAAATAATTTTTATTTCTTGTGCCATTTTCCCGCTCAACGAAGAAAATCTGGAAAAATCTTTGATATGTTCAATTGTTTATAGTAAATTTTTTGCAGGCAAAATAGGAAACCTTTAAATTTATTTTTTCATTTTCTGTGCAATTTTTTTCGCTCACGATGAACATCTGGAAAAATCTTTGATACGCACCCATACCCTTGGTTGTTCTTGTCTCCCTTAGAATAGATGCTGGACTAGTGTGATGTTCTCACATTGACTAGAAGTTGTATGCTGGGCTTTGTGATTTCAGAAAGAGAAGGAGAAACTCAACAAGAGGATTATTCTACTGGAGAAACAACTGGATGCAAAACAAGCGGTGCAGCTGGAAATCGAGCAATTGAGAGGTAAACTCAATGTCGTGAAGCACATGGGTGACGCAGGCGATTTAGAAGTGTTAAACAAAGTGGAAATGCTGCTTAGGGCAATGAGAGAGAAGGAAAGGGAGCTTGAAGAAGTCGACTCGTTAAACCAAACTTTGATTGTGCAGGAGCATAAGATAAATAAAGAGCTACAAGATGCTCGGAAAGAAATGGTTAATGTGAGGTTTCTAATTGTTTTCCATTTATAGATATAGAGTTAATCTAATTTAGCTACTTGACTGGGATATGAGTGAGGTGCCAGGCTACGGAGTCACCCAGTTCTTCGTAATCTTACTCTATAAATATTAAGTAATCTTATGGATTTCCTTTGTTATAGTAGTACTATATTATAAGGGCTATAGTTTTAGCATAAGTCTTATGGATTGAGTGGCTTTGCTTTGTAGGGCTTGAATGAAATGCCGATAAATTCTCATATTGGTATCAAGAGAATGGGGGAGCTCGACAGTAAGCCATTTCATCAAGCAATGAAAAGAAGGCACAATGAGGCGGAAGCAGATGAGAAAGCTACAGAATTGTGTTCGCTGTGGGAGGAGTACCTTAGAGACCCTGAATGGCATCCTCTAAAGGTGGTTAACATCAACGGTATATACAAGGTTAGTAGTTTAAAGGATATTGAAGTAATACTTCAGTCTTGAAATTTATTATTTAAGTAACTCGAGTATGGAGAACCAAAAAAAAAAAAAAAAATTATCTGACATGAAATTGAAATAAAAGGCTTGAGATGGAAGTTGAAGTGAATTATTTTACGAGAAACTTTAAATTATTAAATGATAGCCGTAGTTAATATTTGTGTCTAATTATTAATTTTCAATAGACAAGGGTACTTTCTTATTTTGCCTTAAGAAATCGAACTTTATCACCGGATAGGAACAATTAGACTGGCATTGAAAGCAAATCTAGCAATCTTGTTAAAAGGAATAATATCAGGAGTTAAAGCCTTATCTAAGGATCCGATTGGTTGAACTGATTAAAAAAGTGGAACAGATAGTTGCCGGCTACCGAGAGCTGATCTAATTTGTTGATTAGAGTAGCTCATTAAAAGGTTAATTTATAGACTCAGATATAAACAAAATATATCACAACATACATAAATATATAAATTATGAAAAACACTATAAAATTGAAAATAAATAGTGCTGGAGTACTAGTATTTTCGTAAATTCTTCAACAAGCCAACAACCAAATGTTTTTTTTTTTCTAACCAGAGTTACTTAGGACTAAAACCGACAATAATTATGCATAGAAGCCAATGAGGTGACTACGGTGTTAGTTCCTCAATTTGCTCGACCGATGTGACCAATTGAAAATATCTACTTCGGATTTTGCAGATGCCCCCCTCTTCCTTGTTCAGTTTACTCCTAATTTAGAGGCTCTTAAAAGAACTGTTATTATTTTCTATATTTCCTTTGGGTTGGTTTAGGTTGTGATAAGGGACGATGATGAAAAACTGAGAGAGCTGAAGGAGAACTATGGGGACGAAGTATACAATGCTGTCACGGCAGCTTTGTGCGAGATAAATGAATATAACCCGAGTGGAAGGTACACTATTTCGGAGTTGTGGAATTACAATGACGGCAGGAGAGCTAGCCTCAAGGAAGGAGTCGAGACCCTACTGATGCAATGGAGGTTGTACAAACGAAAGCGGGTAATGGACTAGCACGCTTGCACAATTATTAATATACTATGTAAGAGGTACCTGTACCTAAATTATGTTGGCTTCACGTTTGTTGATCATGTGGTAAATAAATAAAACTGATCATGTTGTAGGTTATGAATAATATTAGTAACATACTATTGTATTCTTGAAATCATTTATTTTTATTATTTTTATTTTATTTTTTGTAATTTTATTTGGAATTGAATCCAGATGAATAGGTAGTTAAATCAAATAGAATAGGTAGTTAAATCAAATAGAATAGGTAGTTCATAGTTGTCAACTTTTCTCTTTTTTTTTTTTTAATTTATTTATTTTTTATTTATTTATTATAGTAGCTAAATATTTATTTATAAATCAAGAAATAGTTTCTCATCTTATTTATTATATAGTTGCCAACTATTGTGAATAAAAACAAAGAAATAAAATAATTTTTGAAACATTAAGTTTACCAAGTATTATAGACGACAGAGCATAATTATGAATAAAAAAAATTAAAAGGAAAAAATCGAAACAATACATTTACTAACTATAAATATTGACTAAGAAAAATTCCATACTATTTTCGTGCAAGACTAATGGTTACATTTCCTTTTTAATTTGTAAATAGAATGTGATTATTAATTTGGAAAGTAGAGAAAAAGACGAATGAGAATATTCTCTTTAAAAAAAATTCAAGTGAAAGAATGAAAATGTGGACATTTATAATAACTTGCTTTTGGGTTTTAAGGACTTGTTCTTTTGAGTGACTGAACTAAAAACAATTTGAATTGAACTGAACCGATTTGAACTGAATTAATTTTTTTATACAAATTTTAATAAATTTTATAAAATTTTAAATATTTTTTTTTAAATATTGATAATATTATGATAGTAATTAGATTGTATCTTTAAAATTATAGATTGAAATTATTTTTTATTTATTTTATTTTAATTTATTTTGAAACGAACTTAATCGAGTTGAATTGAAGCGATCTGAACTGAACTTAAGCAATTTGAACTGAACTATACTGAAATTAAGTCCAAAAGAATAAGTCCTTTAAACATGAAAAAAGACGCGGGGTGAACTTAACTCTTTTAAAATTTGTCAGCAAGGCTTGATCCGAAAGTACTTTCGTTTTGAGCTTGAGTCTAAAGCTATTTGTGATCCATAATTTGAATTGAACCATTAATTTAGAGTATGTATTATTTAAAAAAAAAATAATGTATCAATGATTTGATTTTGCAGATTAGATCAAGATTTTTTTGCTCAAGTCTAAAAATATTTGTGATTGAAAGTTCGAATTGTACAATATATTAATGTAAGTATATTAGTTAAAACAAAAGCATCAAATATTTGATTTCACAAATTAGATCAACAATTTTTTTTTCACATATATTGGTGTCGTCTAAATATCAATATATTACTTGCCTAATTTTTTAAGTTGTGATCGATACATTCTCCTCGAATTATATTAAGTCGATTCTTCTAGTCAAATTTTAGATCATATACTAGTTCTTATGATATGTAAAATTGAAGACAAACATACAATACACAATATTTCAATATAAAATTGATATATATTTCAATACAAATTTGAATAGTCACCTTAATGTAAAATATATTATCTTGTCGATTTACTCTTGTTATTAACAAAAATAGCAAAATGAGAAAGTTTATGATTCAAAAAATATTGAAATAGTTCTAATTATTTATGTTGATTCTTAAAATAAAAATACACTATACTAGTGTTTGAAAAACAATTGTTCTAGAGCTTATTTAACCCAATTATTGGTGACACTTGATAATTTATCTATTACTAAAGTGATCAAGTGAGTATGTAGTGGTTGTAGTGCACTGTAAAGAATTGTTGCCAACTACTGCTCCATCGTGCCTCCACAAAACCCTATCGAAATCATCTCCGTAAATAATAAAAATAAAAATAATTAATAAAAAAATAAGCAGCCAGGCAATCATCAAATAATCATTAATTCTGGTCAAATTTATTTCTCCCTCTTTACCTACTTCTCTCTGTTTTTTATTTCTGAAAATGAGATTTATAGTGAGGATCTTCATCCGATCGAGTTGGCCTGATTTAGGGTTCGATTTTTTAAATTAATTGATAATAAGGTTAATTTACATTTACAGGTGAAAGGCTTTCGGAAACTCAACTCGAGATCTGATCGAAGCAACAGGTTTTAATATGTTTTTTTTTTCAAACTTTTCAATTAGCTTTATTTATTCATTTTTGTTTTGACCCTGTATTATTTGATTTTGATTTTTTCGAAAAAATAAGCTAAATGGGTATTGTTTAATAAATTCATTATATTTATCAGATATATTTTGTTGTGATTTATTTATTTTTGGAAAAAAAATGATGCATTTCTATATAAAATACAGAAGAAAATAAATGTAACCAAATTGTTGGTTAACTTTTGTATTAGTCATATTCAGGGTCTTGTGTGCTTGTTTCAGGATATCAGTGTCTGCACTTTGAAGCTTGATTGTTACAAAGTTTGTAGTTCTTCTTTAAAGGCTTGGATTTCTATTGAGTTGAAAACCGAGGCGAAGGAGAATCTGGTTTTTGATATATGAGGATTTGAGGGGGTTATATAATCTTATGATGAGTGGTTCGAGTTCCTACAAACTAAGCGTTCGTCATGGATAACAACTCTAGGAGGGGTTATGGTGGCTCCACGTCTGGAATCAAAGTTAACAACCAAACATTTCCAGTGCTTCTAGATCCTAACTTGATCAGAAATTTGAGAGTTAGCGATAACTTTTTAAACGGGTCGAATCATATCGATGTCGCACCACTTTCCACTCGTTTGAATTTCGATTCCCGAGTCCAATCATCCGAAAGCAACCCTCATGAGGATCTTGATTTCAGCGATGTGGTTTTAAAGTATATAAACCATATCCTTATGGAAGAGGACGTGGAAGAGAAAGCCTGCATGTTTCAAGAGTCTGCAGCGCTTCAAGCTGCAGAAAAATCGTTCTACGATGTAATTGGAGAGCAATATCCTACTTCTTCCAATGGCTACAAAAACCATGTGCCGAATTTAAATAAAACATTCGAGTACCCGTCTGAAAATTCTCGTGGACTTGTATTAAATAGTTGTGATGATGCGGAATCGTTGTGTCCTAATTGGGATTCTGATCCTAACCGTAACAGGCTTTCCTCACAAATGCCTTCTCAGACATCTCATAGTTCATCCAGTAGCAGTGGTACTGTTGCTGATTGCCCGATAGATTCTCCGGTGAGTACCCTTAAAATCTCGGATATATTCGGTGATAGTCGGTCTGCTATGCAATTTAAGAAGGGTGTGGAAGAAGCAAGCAAATTTCTTCCTATTGGAAATAAGCTGATTGACAGTTCGAGTTCCAATGAGCATCCGAAAGTGGGCGAGGCAGTAAAGAAATTCAATTGCGAGGAGGAGCTTATTCATGTGTCGAGAGGAAAAAAGAATCCGTACCACGAGAGTTCCAGTTCTCAAGAGGAAAGGAGTACCAAACAATCTGCCCTTTATACCGAATCAACCGTGAGCACGGACATGTTTGACAAGGTGCTTTTGTGCAGTGGAGGGAGAAATGAAATAGCCATTCGTAAAGAATTGATTGAAGTAACCAAAGGCGCTCCAAAAGATGTTCAATCACAGAAACCCGAAGGCGGGAAAGGGCCCGGTAAGAAAAAACGAGGAAAAAAGAATGTAGTTGATATGCGAACCCTTTTGACCCTTTGTGCTCAAGCTGTTGCAGCTGATGACCGTAGGGCTGCATCTGATTTTCTGAAGCAGATCAGACAGCACTCTACTCCAACTGGAGACGGAATGCAGAGGCTTGCCCACTACTTTGCTCAAGGCCTCGAGGCCCGTATGGCTGGATCCGGGACTCAGATATATAAATCCCTTCTCAATTTTACTACTTCTGCAGCTGATTTCTTGAAGGCCTATCATATATATCTCGCCACCTGTCCTTTCCGGAAGATATCTAATTTCTTTTCGAATAGGACCTTTATGAATGTGGCTAAGGATGTTGCGACTCTCCACATTGTTGATTTTGGCATTCTCTACGGCTTCCAATGGCCTTGCTTTATTCAACGACTGTCGACTAGGCCTGGTGGGCCTCCTAAACTTCGCATCACGGGAATTGATTTCCCGTGCCCCGGTTTTCGTCCATCGGAGAGGGTCGAAGAGACCGGGAGGCGTCTGGCGCGTTACGCTGAGACGTTTAAAGTTCCGTTTGAGTTCAACGCTATAGCTCAGAAGTGGGAAACCGTTAGAATCGAAGATCTTAAGATCGATAAGGACGAGATGCTTGTGGTGAACTGTCTTTATAGGTTTAGGAATCTACTGGACGAAACTGTGATGGTGAACAGCCCGAGGAATATCGTTTTGAACCTCATCAGGAAAATCAGTCCCGTTGTTTTCGTGTTGGGAATAGTGAACGGTGCCTACAACGCCCCCTTTTTTATCACGAGATTCCGCGAGGCGCTTTTTCACTACTCGTCGTTTTTCGACATGCTGGATGCCAATATTCCCCGGGAGATTCACGAGAGGATGCTGCTTGAGAAGACAGTGTTCGGACGGGAGGCGATGAACGTTATCGCGTGCGAGGGTGCGGAGAGGATTGAGAGACCAGAGACTTACAAGCAATGGCAAGTTCGGAATATGAGGGCTGGCTTTGAGCAGCTCCCTCTGGATGAAGAAATTACAAAGACAGCAAGAAACAGGGCGAAATCGTCTTATCACAAGGACTTTGTTATAGACGAAGATGGTCAGTGGTTGTTGCAGGGGTGGAAGGGGCGTATCGTTTATGCGATTTCTTCATGGAGGCCTGCATATTGAAATCCAAAATTGATCGTCATAGTATTTTGAGGGGTCGAGAATTAGCCAATGTGTGTAAGGAAGGATGATGGCCATTCACCGGGAGTTTGTGGATTGTGTCCATTTCATGTGTTCGCTATCCTTGCTCGAACAAAATCAGTGGGGAGGTCTTGTGATAGTCGATGATAGTGCAGACGTATATCAAGTGATCTGTGCTAGATGAACTCCGAGGCGTTAGAATATGAAAACCTTTCTTCTTTCTTATTGCAGAGCTACCAGTTGCATGTAACTTATTAGCCTGGATAGTACTACTGTGTAAACTATATGCTATGTAAATTTCCTAGAAATGACTGCTTTTTTACTGTCTTGTATTGTACTTTGTTTGGATTAAGGATAATTTGTCAATTTTTCTTCTACCATTATTGAAGCTTTAAACTTTTTTAATGTTTTAGCAAAAGCCAGTTCACATGATTTGTCCTTGTTGGTGGAGTTTCTTTATTTTGAAATTTCAATTTGTTTCCTTTACAAATTAAGTTTATTTCAAAATAAATTAAAATAAAATAAAATAATAAATAATTAGTATCAATAATTTTAGTATACAATTTAATTAAGTTAGATTATTATTACATTTGTATGCACATGTTCTTCTTGAAAATTATAAAAAAAAAATGTGAATAAATAATTGAGTTGAGATAGAATGAGTATTATTTTTATTAAAAAAAATTATATTTAGTTCAGTTTAAGCTCTTTAGGGTTAATTCAGTTAACCAATTCAAATTCAAAATTATAATAGATAAAATAGAA
Source organism: Euphrasia confusa (assembly GCA_954870475.1). Lineage (NCBI taxonomy): Eukaryota > Viridiplantae > Streptophyta > Magnoliopsida > Lamiales > Orobanchaceae > Euphrasia > Euphrasia confusa. Next base: position 41,248,780 of record OX940951.1, on the reverse strand, counting down.
GTAAAATTATATAATAAAAATAAAAAATAAAAAATAAAAAATATTTGTTTGTTTTCTTAGGATGTCTTAACTATTCCATATACCTAAAAATTGAGAAACCTATACAAAAAATTAGAAAATGAAAATTGAAGAGGACAAAATGCAGCCTTATTAAGATGTTAAGGAGAAGTGAAATTATAAAGCTCTATACAAAAAATTAGAAAATGAAAATTGAAGAGGACAAAATGCAGCCTTATTAAGATGTTAAGGAGAAGTGAAATTATAAAGCTCGTAATCAATACGTACAAGTGGGCCGGGGAAGGCCCAGCAAAAGCCCATGTAGTGCAACGGGGCCTATAAAATTTACCGGACGCGCCGGTGCGAAACATTTTTGTATCATTTCCTAAATAATAATAATAATAAATTCATAATAATAATAATAATAATAATAAGATATGCATAGCCACTCATTTCGGTATCTTCAAGGCTGCCCCAAGTTGGCCCCACTCGTAACTCACTCCGTCAATTTATTTGACTCTTTATTTATTCTCACTAACGCCGTCAACACTAATTTACATTTTTAATTTTAATTGGATGGCGACATTTCTTCTCTTTACCATTAATAGTCTTGAGTAATCTTTTGCCAGACAAAAATAAAATCTATTTTTCTAATTTTGTAGTCTAAGAAATATGAAGTCAGAACCCAAAATCGTTTAGTAGAAAATTCACATAAAAAAAATCAATTCGCATCGGTCCTCGTTTACAATTTAATATTCATACTTTGATCGACAGCTAAATTATAAAAACAATTGTCTGTTTTTACTTTTAATTCAAATTGTTTGTAAATTTATATTTTTAAATTAATAAAATAAAATATTTTTAGTAAAGTTTTAAAATTATTTTTATAAAATATAGATAACATTATATTTTCAAGTAAAAAGTAAAATAATTAAGGTGATTTTGATAAAATAACACGTTTAAAAGTTTGTATGTAATTTAAAAAATATTAGTTTTTTTTAATTATAATTTTTAATATTTTACTTAAATTGACATTATATTAACAATAAATACTCCATAAATTAAATAAGTAAAATAGTAATTTACTTTTTAATAATATGTTTTTTTATTATAATAATACCGAAGTTATTATTTTAAAAATTAAATAAAGTAATATTAAAACACTTAATTAAAATATATATTTAATAAAGTATAAAATCTAAATATATATGTCAAAATACATTTTTTCCAAAATAATTTAGTACTATGGTTTACAATAATAGGATTTTCCTTATTTTTTTACTTTAAAATACAACTTTAATTCTACTTTATTTACTATTTTTTTAACTCTACTCATAACTATTTTAATTTTAAACTTAAAAATATATTTACACTCTTCATTTTTTGATCAAAAAATAAATAAATAATATTTTTTTAATTTCTGTGCTCGAAGAAAGAGTTTTATATTTAACGAATCAGAGAGAATATTTTTTAGCCTAAATAATTTATAAATTTCTCATTATTTGATGTACTGTATAGTGCCAATGGTCATGCTACATTCCCAATTTCCTCAATTAATTCATGAACATCAACGTCACAAAAAGCACACCTAATTTAAGACCCCCTAAGAACATGAATTAATAATACTTTATAACGCCATATTGATTTTGATGTATTAATAGACTGCAACTTGACAATAATCAAATTTCCCTTTCTTACTTCTTTTTTTTCATGTACAAACTTAGTTCTTGACATAATAAATTTATGTTGCAAACAAAATAAGTATTTTTCATACAACAAAATTATTAAATATTTGCATAATATAAATCAACATACTCCTCGAGTATACATAATAAGTATTTTTCATACAACAAAATTATTAAATATTTGCATAATATAAATCAACATACTCTTCGAGTATACATTGCAACTAATATAATCAACAACAATGTTTTTGGAATGTTTACTTAATGATTCGACATCTCTCTTACACGTTTTTCATATATTTTGGTCGAAAACACAATACTTTACCATTTAAAAAAGAATTTACAATTTTGAACGAAATATTCACATTAATAAATACACCTAATGATCCAAATACATAAAATAAATTATCCTATTTTTATACACTATAAATTTATATTCATAATATTTTAATAATTCAAATGTTATTATAAACAATAATACTACTAAAAAAAAGGCATATTCTATCTAAGAGATAAGAGTTGTGGTGGGAAAGAAATTGAGAAATTTGTTAATTAGAGGTGGTCCAACCCAACACTATCCCATTCTCAAACATCCACAAAAAACACCCCAAACGCGATTTGACAATTTACGACCGGACACTTTTGCCCCTGCAACCGGCTATTCCGGTCGCGTGGTGAAATGAGGAGTATAAAACAATAACTCGGCCGAGGGGTTTTAGCACAGAGTTTTTATTCGTAGATGGTTGTTGCCTGTTGGTTGGTTGGTCGTCCCAAACCCAAGAAGAGGTTTTACTTTTTTCTATATCGAAAAACCTCTTTTCCATTTTTTTTTATTAATCGAAATTCCCAATTTCTATATTTTATTTTTCATGAAATGCAGGAGTAGTATACTTGCGTAACGTTCGTGAATCGGTATTTCTGTACAGAGACGAAGGGATAAGAAGAAGAAGACTATTTCGTCAAATCGATCATCAGGTAATTTGAGCGTGTGGTAAAATTCTTATACGTGTTTCTCTCTGTAGGTTTTTTTCTTTGAATAATTTGGGGTTTCGGTTGGTTTATTTGATGTTCGTTCGCGTTGATGTTGCATAGATCTGATCAATTTTATTTTTCTTCCCAATTTTTGAAATATATATTTAAATCTGGGAATTTGAGATGATCAGGCTCCGGATCATGTTTCTGGATCTGATGATGGCAGAATTCTATTATTGCAAGAAAAAATAAATGGAATTTTCACTTTTATTTTCTGTGAATTGTTTTTTATCATTTGGTATCAGATCTTGGTTCTTTCATGGATTTCTTCTTAATTTCTTATGATCTAGTGAGTTTAAGATTATTTTATAGGAGTAATATTTTATTTTATTTATTTTTATTTTTATTTTATCTTCCAAATCAGACACTATGATTTTGCATATTGCTCTTATGATCTATAATGCAGCCTTTTAATATTCTTTAGATTTGGGTAATTTTCCAACACCACACTACTGCATTTGATGATCTCATATTGGCATGCTTTCTAAGATATGGTATCTAAGAAGAGGCTGGATTATGGTGTGGATTTCTTCCGAGCTCCTATTATTCCTAGAGCTCCACGATCAATAAGGGTAAACCATTTATTTTGATTTTTATGATTTATGCGATCTCCGTCGTTTACCTTAATAATATTCACTGTGTTACCACGAAACTCATCTAGCTTTGCTTGACAGAGAAGGGCCCCTCACAAGAATTTGATTGAAGACGACAATCTTTGTGCCTTTGAACTGCTTGCAGCTGTCGCTGGTAAGCTGTTACAGGAAAGTGAAAGCTCTGCTTCAAGTAATGTAGCCGGTGGGAAGGACAAACAGGGTGTTTCCGGGGATGGAATTGAGAAGGTCCAGTCTGTAGATGTTAAAGCATTGAAGTCAGAGAGCCTTGACCATGGAAGTTGTGTGGAGAGTACATGTGTTCCCAAAACCTCCATTCAGGAGCAAACTCACCTTTCCAAATCCAAGGTACCATCACAATCCGAAAATGGTTCGATTCAGGAACACACTTCTAAATCTGTGGGTTGTGATGTCTCAAAGAAAGTTTTCTCTGATAAGAAACAAGGAGTTTGTGAATTCAAGAATGCAAATGGAAACCCCACTTGTAGTGTTGCGGGGTCTGTTTCTTACTGTAAAGTCAAGAATGAACCTAGAATGGATTTAGAAGATGAAAAATGTCAGATAGGTGACTTATCAATGGCCAAGGCATCTAATGTAAAGGATCCTAATGAAGAATGTGTGAATAGTAGCATGCTAATTAATTCAGATGGTAGTGTACAGTTGCCCTTGTACAGGGAACCTGTTGCTGATGCTTTCTTGCGAAAGCACTGGACTGGTGTAAATTTAGGAATTAGAGATGATGATGAAAATTTGTATGGGTGCAAGAAAATAAGCACCAAGGGTAGGCCCTTTAAGCCTCAACCAAGAATGCAACACCGAAGAATAAGAAAGATGCTGACATCCAAATACAGAAAGGTAGCTCCAAAGCTGAAGGGTTATGAAACTTATAACACTAGTAAGTGATGGTTGTATAATCTCATATATATTCTCAAGTTTTCTGTGTATTCAGCAATTTAAACTGCACAAGTATATAACCATGCCTCTTCATCTTTTGGTTTTCAGGCAAGGGAACTAAATCGTTTTACCAGCATAGGAAGCGGATTTATACTCAAGAGAGATTTCAACAAGTGCCTATTAAGAAAAGGAAACTGTCAGATAACAATTTCTTAGGTTCATATGATCAAGATACAAGCATCAATAGCATCTCTAATTTATCTGAGAAGGGGAACAGAGCCGGTAATTTTAGCATAACTCCTAAGTCATGTTTGTAATTTGTACTAGTTTTTAATAGGCAGTGTTTCTAATGAATTTTTTTTTGTGCTTGCAGCATGTGGAACAGTGAAAGCTCATAAAAAAGCCAAGGATTCTAATGGTATAAGAATATTCCCTGCAAAATGCTTGATTCTTGTTTTTAGTTAATTTTTTATTTTTTTGACAGAGGGTTCTGACTATTGTTTATCTCTTTCATCAGTGAAATTTAGCATCAAGGCCTTCAAGGTGCCCGAACTTTTTATTGAGGTCCCTGAAACTGCAAGTGTTGGTTCTCTGAAGGTATGTGTTCATTCAGTTTCCTAGTCTTTAAAATATGAGATCTCCTACTGTTATGTATGATGCAAATAGAAAGAATTTCTTTGCGATCATTTGCAGAAAAGTAATCTTATTTGAGATGAAATGGGTGTTCAGTTTTCTACTTGGCATGTTGTTTTTATCAGAGAACTGTGATGGAAGCAGTTACTGCTATTCTTGGAAGCGGGATTCGAGTTGGTGTAGTTCTTCAAGGGAAGAAGGTTAGAGATGACAATAGAACTCTGCGACAGGCTGGTATTTCCCAGAATAGCGATCTTGACAACCTGGGTTTTACATTAGAGCCTTGTTTTGATCAAGTTTCCCCATCTAAGGCTGCTAAGAAATCTTCCTCGGTGTTGCCATGTGTAGAAAATCAAGAGTTACCAGGGTATGATTTCTTTGGGCTTGATATTTCTACTGATTTAGATTTTGTATTTGGTAAGCCATGTTGATAAATCAGTCATCAAACAATGTGTTTAGCATGGTCATAAAAAAAAATTCCATCATCCCGCCATTCTACAAATGGCAAGCTTGTGCCTGCTCTGGATGATTGTATATTTGATTGAGGGGAATGATTAAACTTAGGCTTTGTTGTTCTATCCTTGAATTATTTCCTTTAATTATTGTTATTTTTTGCTCAAATGTAATGGCAGTCGGTATATTTCTTTCCATTTCTTTGTTGACTCACCTCTCGTGAATTGTATTACTCGTCAGGTCTCCTGTTACTCCAAAGATTGATTTGGACATCTCAATTCCAACTCAATTCACTAAATTTGAGGATGATGAGGTGGATGACAGACTCATATCCTCCCCGCAGACTCCTACAAATGAACAGGATGGACTATCTGCTCTTGATTCCAAGAATGCTTTGGTCGCAATGCCACCATTGAATGCGGGGCCGCTTTCGGTAGTCCCGGTGAACTTCAAACTTAAACGCAGTGAGCTTTCACAGCGTAGAACTAGGAGACCCTTCTCAGTCGCAGAAGTGGAGGCACTTGTTGGATCCGTTGAAAAACTGGGAACCGGGAGGTAGGATCGTAACATGATATGAAACGTATAAGATTATTCAAATACTTTACCAATACATGCTCTCATGTAGTCATGTTTTCATTTACTGAAAATATCCTTTGGTGATCATACAGGTGGCGTGATGTTAAAATAGGTGCTTTTGAGAACGCTGATCATAGAACTTATGTTGACTTAAAGGTATGAAATCTGCCTGTAATTATAACACTAGGGTTCTTTGTGGGGTTGATTTGAGTCATTTCTGATGTCTATTATGCTGTTATAGGAAGCGATTTTGCATTATATATATAAATATGATTTGACACTTTGTAAGTAATCCTATTAGGCTATTACCCATGCATGTGTGATCTGATGCTGGTATTGGTTGGTTTATACAGGATAAATGGAAGACCTTAGTCCACACAGCACAAATTTCTCCGCACCAAAGAAGAGGCGAGCCGGTGCCACAGGAGCTTTTGGACCGTGTTTTATCTGCTCACTCTTATTGGGCCCAGCATCAGTTGAAACAACATGGAAAGCATACAGTCGAAGCTTTGAAAACTGCTGGTGAGGAGATGGTAGGAGCTTGAAGAACTGGAAACTTGTGATCGTGAAATGTAAAAATGTTAATGTATTAGGAAGTCATAACATTGAAGCTGTAAAAAAAAAGGTTGACTGGTAATTTGAAGTGTCGTTGTACCTATCTCACTCACTGGTTTATTGCCTAGTCGTTGCATTTACTTTTTGATAGACGACTGTTAAATATTTTTCTTTTGTTTCTGTACATGGTTATGGAATAAAGGTATTTTTAGCAGATTGTTCTTAGTTGGACATGTGGATTTTACTTTCTTGGAATTTATTTCTGTTGTGTGTTTTGTTGAACAACATAAACGTTTGGCTTGATGATGAATAATGGAAAAAAACATTTACATGGAAAATTCAAAAACAAAAATACTATGAATTAATGTTATCAGATTAAGTTAATACTAGTTGATAAATATAGACGATCGTCGATCTCAAAAGTGTAATTGATTGTCTTGAATGAAATATTAATATTATTGAGAGAACATAAAAACGAGATGAATTATTAATATTATTCAGACGTGAACATAAACGAGATGATAAAAATACTTAGTTATAATATTTTTTTTTGGTAAAAATCAATTTTATTAAAAAATAAAAAAGTGCAATACATAAATATGCTCATAAAAAAGAATGGGAAATAGGCAAAAAAGTCCCTTTGAGTTTAATATATGAGTTCGGCGGCCCTTCGTATAAAAGTATGAGTTATATGAGCAATTTCGCGTACAAAGACTTAATTACCCTTATTTTTGTCAATAAAAGAAAATAATAAATAAAAAAGATAAGTAAGCGCTCGCCTCTTGAGAAGACGTCTACCTCGTAACACCACTAACACGAAATCCTGTCATTTTCGTGCCTAGCTAAACACGAAAGATCGAAAGCACGATCGTTTTAGTTTCATGTTTGTCTGAGCACGAACTTGTAACTTAATTCGTGTGGAATACAATATTTTCATGATTTCGTTCTATTTTGCATGCATATTTATCACCACGAACACGAATTAACGAAATAATTAAAATCCGAATCATTCATTAAAATTCAAAATATGATTGCGACTGGTACATCAAATAAGAAAAAAAAAAACTAATTCGAATCAACATCGCTAACAACTATTTCAGGCACCAAAAGCGATGGAGACGGTTGAGGCGGCGGCTGAGCAATCCTCCTGCGAAAGTTTAAAAATTCGCAGGCACTGCGGTCAAACTCGACGACTACATATTTGTCCACTGGAGTTTGTGGACTTATCGGGAAGTACTGAAACACGAGGAACCAACCGGTTTGAATACAGTGATCCCTATAGAAACTGGGTCATTCCGACGAAAGTATAAATCGCAGTTTACTCGGGTTACTGTGACGTCATAATGGTCGTTGTATACATCGTAAAACTGGATCATCTTGTTCTCTAAGTTCCTCCCGACGTGACATGCAAACTCTGGAGAAAGTAGAAGATGGGTTTCCCAATTCCCAATCAGAACTTTAAAGAATCGACATTACATGTTTTGAGATTGTGAAATGGGGAAGGAACTCGAATATAAATCGAAAGTATAAATCGCAGTTTACTCGGGTTACTGTGACGTCATAATGGTCGTTGTATACATCGTAAAACTGGACCACCTTGTTCTCTAAGTTCCTCCCGACGTGACACGCAAGCTCTGGAGAAAGTAGAAGATGGGTTTCCTAATCCCCAATCAAAACTTTAAAAAATCGACATTCCATGTATTGAGATTGTGAAATGGGGAAGTGATTCCGGCGTGACACGCAAACTCGCAAACTCTGGAGACCAATATTGATATAGTTTTACAAAAAAAAAATTGACAATTATTTCAATCATATGTTTCACGGACATTTGATGTATTCTCAATTTCGTATTTCAGATCCTTTTATCCTACACAAATACATCCCCTTTTGGTCTCCATACACGAACGAGACGATCGTAAAATGAGCAAGTAGCAATCACTTCATTCCTCTTCCCTCTCTGCCAATCTGCACCATACGCAAGCGAATCGTGTTTGTTATACGTCTCCACCACTTTCAGTCGATCCCCTTCAAATCTAACGATTGCAAATCCATTATGCATACAGGCCGTTAAAACAAGTCCCTGTATGTACGGATGGTGCTTAATTCTCCAAACTCCGCCACCAAGCCCTACTGAAGACTCATTCACGGGCTTCGAAATCGACCTAATGTCCCATACCCTCAGGAATTCGTCATAGCAACCAGTGAGCAGAGTATTCGGGTCGAACGGGCTTTTAGCTATACAACAAATACCCATTTTGTGAGCTTTGGTGTTTTGGAAAACTGAGTTAGAAGGCTCATCCCGCAAATCCCAACAACTGAATCTGCAGTCGTCGGATCCCGTGTAGAGTAGTGTCGGTTGTTGGATATCAAAGGAAGCAGCCCAAACCTCAAAGTCGTGGGCTTTCCATTCTTGTACTGTATTTAGTTGCGCTTCGCAGAGTGAGACAACAGAAACTGATCCGTCAGAATGGCCTACCGCCACAGATGTAGCAGACGAATCCCAGTCGATGCACAAACACATTGAAGAACTTATAAATTTTCCATCAACCACATTTAGGCAAATCCCTGCATTGAGGAGATATTGTCATTGTACATATGCTATGAGTTTCCTTTTATAATACTCCCATAGATTGGGAGTTCCAATGTAGTGTATAAAAAATAAATATATCAAGTAGTATACTATAAGTCTAAGTAATCGAGTAATGGACAATAGATATGAACATATATATGGCTGTATTTACTGAAGGTACGTAAACAGAGAGGGAATGAGTGATAAACTACACTAAATAATTGACAAGTTATAATACATGGCAAAAATGAACTACAACTTACCAGGTGTTTCGGAGCCATTCGAATCAGAACCTTGCAGGCTATAAATCTTAACATAGCCATCAGCATCAGCCTGAGCAAGCAAAGGACTCGATGGGCTCTGCAAGTGAACTGGGCTCCACTTTATATCGAAAATACCAGCTGTTTCTACTTTGTGAATGGATTCGAGATGGCCAGCGTCAACATCAAAGAGTGTTATACAGCCCGAACGACTCGGACAGTCTCCCTCTTGGAGCACATACGTGGAGGCCGCAAGCACGTTATGGAAGGACTCGTGCGGACAAAACTCGACGGCATCTGCATTCCCATCTAAAACACAATGGCCCACATCCATTTTAATCACCTGAAAAAGAAGGAAAAAAAGTTTTTCGATTTATATCACTAGATGGGTTGTATAAAAAAAAAACTTCAAAATCTTCTTTTGTGCATTTCATCAAACACTTTGAGCGCAGGGCTCGTTGCTGGTTCTCACAACCGGAATGTGCTTGTTGTTATCCATGGACACGAAGAGGTGCGTAATCATGCATGCAAACAAGAATAGATTTACATACAGGACATTAGAAATATATAGATATATACTCACCTTTTCTGTTGTTGGATCATATTTACAGCATAAGCCTCTGAGAAATCTGAGTGGCCAAGATTGTGAGATCTGTGGGGATGAGATTGGTCTCACAGTTGACGGGGAGCTTTTTGTGGCTTGCAATGAATGTGGTTTTCCCGTGTGCCGTCCTTGCTACGAGTATGAAAGAAGAGAAGGAAGCCAACTCTGCCCACAGTGCAAAACCAGATATAAGCGTCTTAAAAGGTAAATAATGAAATTTGCCTAAACACATCTCTAAAAAAAAACTATATTTGTCAATTTTCACTAATATAAAAAGCATTTTTTTAAACGCTGTACCATATTTTTAGATTTTGGATAAACCCTAATACACTAAACCCTGCAGTTTGAAAACCCTGCATTTTGAGTGAAGATGAGTGGAACGCCTGATTTCTTTTACAGAGAAGCTCAGCGTCTTGGTTATGTCGCCCGCTCTGCCTTTAAGGTCGTCTTCCTTTTCTCCTTTCTGTATTCGGGATATCAACAAATTTATTGTCTTACCTGCGGACTGTGTAGTTTTTTCCAATTTTTATTATTATTTTGGTTTGCTTAATTTTTCTTGAAATTGGGAATGGGGAAATCGCAGTTGATTCAGATGCAGAAGCAGTACAAAATTATAACCCCTGGGTGTTCTGTTCTTGATCTCGGCTGTGCTCCTGGGGCTTGGCTTCAGGTACTCTCTTTTCCTTTCCAGTTGTTTGCAAACTCTCTCCATTTGTGAGATTGGGTAAGTTTTGCATTGATTAGAAAATTCTAATTTGATTGCAGCTATGTGGTAATGCAGGTGGCATGTCAGAATTTGGGTCCGTCGGGAAAGGGTGGAGTAGTCGTGGGAATCGATATTAAGGTACTTTCATCTGATATTTGGTGCTCTGGATCAAGGACAAAATTTTCAGCCGTGTCTCGATTTTATGAGGACTCGTTTTTATGAGGACTCATTTTGTAGGACACTGTTTCTGGTTAGTTATATACAGTTATTATGGTTACTCATACAAATTGTTGATCGATCTGTGGTGTGATGCAGAGCAGAAGGTGAAAGTTCCATCTATGCATTGTGATTCTAGGGTTAAAACTGTTTGTGCTGATGTCATCAACCTACAAAGCGAGCAAGTTAAAGCACTCTCTCCTCGGGTATACATTTCACTCTGTTCTTCTTTTCCTTTGATATACAGATCAAAAGTTAAAACTGCTTCTGATAACGCTGATAGACTCTTTTTCTTCTGTGTTGTTGTGAAGATTTGGTTTATCTTGTAAATATTATTCTTTTTGCTATCAATGACTTGATCTAATGTTTACGCATTAGTCATTACATTATGGTCCGAAAAATATTGGAAGGCCTGACATGCCATTATGATTATACTTAATAATTTAATTTGTGGTTAGTTGATAACCACAACTGGGAGACTATACTACAAAGTTCAAAGTGTTAGTGTAATATCTTACTCCAACTTAAATTTTCATGAAACGTGTTTTCAGTTTTTTCCCTTTACCTGATTGGAAAAATATGTAAGCTGATATCGTTTTTAGTGTGGGTTGATATTTAAGAATTTGATCTTGAAACAAAGAGAGTATGGAAAAAGAAGAAGGATTTGGTAACTGACAATTTTTTTCTGACCTAACGTCATTAGATCAAGGCTTAAAGATCCATCCTTTTATGAACCACATAGATATCTGGAACTTGTTTGTAGGACAAACCTGAAAAGATCCAATTACAAAATTTTCTGAAATATGTTTCATCTCTTCACGGCTTCACAGCCTCCAGTTCCCGCTACCAATTTCTACTAGGAATATCTCTCTTGGTTATGTCGTAGTACATTCGAGGATAGAGGGAGAAGACTTGCTAAGTGTAGAGTGTTTCGTAGATGCACTTGGCTTGAAAAAACTCTGAAAGTACATTTCTAGTGTTTGTGAAGGACTAATAGTGAGCGAGTCTCAAGCTCTTTTATTTAAACATGGGAAACTGGAAATATGTTGTGTGATTAGATTCGGCTCCAAATTAAATCATTTTGTAGCTTAATTTTTTTTAATAAACCAATTCTGAAGGTTTAATAATCAACCTCATTAAGTCAACGAATAAAGCCAAAAGATATTATGATTATACATTACGTGTTGTATTGATTTTGTGTCACTTAATAATATTATAATTTTGAAGGACCTCATAGTAATCCTACATTATACTGAATATCACCCTCTCAAAATATCGCATCAAGCTGCAAACATGTAAGGTGGTGGAAAATGCTGTGTACCTGCCTCTCTATCCTGTCTTCTTTCTACTTCTTCCGCCTCTTCTACTACGAGGCAGTTTGATAGCTTCTATTTTCCTGAACTACTCAATTGTTTTATTTTTATTGGATGACAGTGGCTTTAATCTCTTTTGTAACAAACTCATGGGTCATCCTCGTTTGTTTCTGTTTAGTTTTTATTCGCTGGTGATATTCATTGGCTTCCCAAGAAGTTGTAGTCAAATGCATATTTTTGTGGATGAGCCATTGAGTTTCTCTAACATGTCAGAGTTTTTATTTTTCTTACATCCTTTTTAAGTAGTTGGGCACAGGAAAACATGATAATTTATTCGGTATAGAATCACATAAATGATGCTTACTATTCAATTCAATCAATTGTTGTGCTTTTAACTTGTTCTCAATTCACAAGGAATCAGTTATTCATATGGATGATTAACTCTTTTTCATATATGGTACTCTACTGAATACTGATGCAACAGTGGGTTGCTTGATTTACAGCAAAAAGGATTCTCTGTCATACTATCGGATATGTGCCCTTTAGTTTCTGGAATCACAAGTAGAGATGCAGCTTTATCTGCCGAGTTAGGGATGCGGGCAATTGATTTGGCAGTTGGGATGAGGGCAGACCATAACATTAGTAATAATATTGAATCATCATCTGTAGAAGTCCAACCAAATGATTCAGATACCTCAGATGGTGTGCTGCTTCCAGGGGGGAATCTCATCATTAAGCTTCTCGAAAGTGAAGATGTAAAAGGTTGGTGTCAGTCCACTACAAACGTCCGTTACTTCGATCATTTATTGATAGAGTTGTTGATTAGTGTATCTTGGTTATTTATTGCTTTCAGAATTCAACCAAATATGCAAACCGCTCTTCAGAAAGGCTTCGTGGTTGAGGCCTAAAGCGACTAGATCTTGTTCCAGGGAGATTTATTTGATTTGCCAGGGGTTGAGATAGGTCATTTCAATCTAACTGGAGCTGGTTGAAAGTTCGCCTAGTTTTGAGAAGATTTTTACTTTGAAAACAACACCCTAAAGCGACTAGATCTTGTTGGTCCAGTGAGATTTATTTAATTTGTCAGGAGTTGAGATAGGTCATTTTAAATCTAACCGAAGCCGGTTGGAAGTTAGCTTAGTTTTGAGAAATTTTTACTTTGAAAACAACACGATTCTTTGGCCAGCATTTTTAAGAAGATGACACAGTCTTTGTTCAGCCAATTGCGAAACATACCATGTTCCATATAAACTGTGTTTTTGTGATAAGCAAAAGTTGTCATTATTTGTTTTGTGGACACAAGGAGATGGAAATTAGACGGAAAACAAAAAAAAAAGTTTACATTCCAGTCAAAATGATGACAGAAAAAAAAATGTTAAAACGAAAACGGCCTTGATGTTGTGTGTATATAGTATATCAATTTACAGTTCACAGGATGGTGATTTAGTAGCAAATGTGATCGATGATGGACTTGACAGGTTCGTGTGATCAGCGGATTTGAGTTCTGCCTAAAGACCAAAGGCCAGTGTCCTTTACTGCTGCCTGAAATTACAAATTCGGAATAAGTGTTTGAGAAAAGAAGTTTGAAAAAACTGTAGATACAATATACTACTTTCGTCCCAGGAAAGTAGTATACTTTCTTGGGACTGAGGTAGCACATCACTGTTTAAGTAATTTAAAGACGAGAATAAAGTCAATAATGGTTCCAAACATCAGCCGCCTAAAACTTACAGGCGTTTTCACGGATGGAAAAACATTCCAAAATCTGAGCGTCTCATCTCCTGCTCCGGTAACAATTTGCTGCAAATGTCGGAGTTACAATGATCTTTAAAATGTTTGACAGATACCATGAATTGCATTCAAAACTATATACCACAAGGAAAACAGAAAAAAACCAATTTCATGTGCTACTCAGAAATACCTGACCATCTGGAGACATTGCGAGATACAGTACCCGTAAACTATGTCCCGTCAGAGTTGCAACCTTTTAGAAACCAAAACCAAGTCAAGAAAGAATTTTCAACGAAAGAACTCTTAGGAAAAAAAGCATAACATGATCAGTCCTTTTTACCTTGGCCATAGATGGATACTTCCACACCATTATTTGATTTTGAGAATATCCATGAGTGCTGACGATTTCGTTCACATTTTTACTCCAGGCTAGATTACATACCTACACGAAAAATAGTTAGTCTAGTTAACCCTTGAAAACTACCCTTGAGCTTATCATCTTTTTAAATTACAAATACTTTATTTATTTGTGTTACCAAGTCACATATTCAAACAACAAGAACTTAAGAAAGTAATTTTCTGCAATGATTCAAAATACAATGTTATAAGAATATTAGTTAGACAGACACCTGGCTCCCAGTGTCCACGTGATTTAGCTGATTGCCGCTGGATGTGTTCCAAAACCGAATGCATCGATCAGCAGTCCCTCCTCCGGATGCCAGGAGGCCATTTTGGTGAGGTGACCATGCAATGGCTTTCACGGCAGCTGTATGCTCCGTCAGTTTCAGAATTGGTTGCTGAGAATGCTGATTCCACACCAATAGCTGAAAACCCCATCAAATATTTAGCTACAACAAATCTTGATAGAATAATGCAATTTGTTGGCATAATAACTATCTCTGTATTCATGAAATCAGCTAGAGCTTACCTGATTGTCATTGCCACCGGAAGCAAGTTCTCGGTCATCGTGAGACCATTTCAGTCCACATACCTAAAGTGTTCAATGCAAAGATCACATTAGAACCCCTCTTCTAAGAAGCAATTTTATTATATTCATACTGCATAGTTAAGCTGTTGTTACCTCTGATTTGTGTCCAGTAAGCTTGCTAATATAATCACTTGGAACGCGAAGATCATGCTGTAGTATGTGTCTATCTCTGCTTCCAGAGGATAATATGCGCGAACTCCATGCCAGGACTCCGGCTCTCGTTTGATGTCCACCCATTGTTCTAACACGTTTGCATTGAGTTCCATCCCAAACCTTAAGCCATGAAGAAAACATACATTCTTTTGGTACCAATGCATTTTAGAGAGCTAACTATAAAACCATATGATGGGAAGAAAAATACCTGAACTTGACCAAGATTTGTGCCGACTGATATGTATGACCCCTCTCGAGTCCATTGGACCGAGCTGACACCGTCATTAGGACCCAAGTCACACAGTTTTGTCACCTATTAATAGTTAAACTTTGAATTAGATGATTAATACAAAATAGCAACTAGTTCTGTCTCATTGGTGGTAATAACAAGCTAACAACTCACTTTACAGTTCGAAGCACTCCACAGATAAACACAAGTACCCAATCCCACAGCAAGGACATTCTGAGAAGACCAGTCGACCAAGTTGAGATAGAAATCGTCTTGAAGAGATGGTGCATCCAGAACCTGTAATGATGTACTTTTAGTGAGCTGCAATCTACTAGAGTAACTAATTTTCACCTATTTTTTTTTCGATAGAAAAGCAGAGTGGCACAAACAGGTGAGAGGATAAATAAACATGACTCAAGTTAAGTTATCTATTTATATGGTTTTAAGATGAAGCATGATTCAAAATCGAGGGTACTCGAAATATTTCTATAGTTGTCTGTTGCCATACAATCGCGAGTTTGTAATTTTCCTAAAATATTATAGGCCACATATAAAATACTTGAGAAAAATCAGTCCAAAAAAGAGTGATTGATTTAGCTGTATTCATGGTTCATTGAAAACTACTGAGGTATTACTAGTATCATCCATATAAATGTGTTGGTTTGTTATTCCTTCAAAACCTCAGATCTTTCGTTCAACTGATACTCCAATTGGCCAACATAAAAAATTCAACACAACATAAATTTGTACCTTGTGTGGGTTCTTGGGAACCTTCCTTGGCGGCTTGGGTGGAGTCGACGACTCTCCAGAGAGCCCGGTATCCTGCCCCAAAATCGAAGGCGAAAACGGAGAATTGGGCCCGGAAGAATGCTGCTCGGTTTTGAACCTCAGCATGTTCTTGCTCGGGCTCATCGCCGGCGACCCTCCTTTAGACCCACCTGCAGAAAAATCACAAGAACCAAAATCAGTCCCAAAGAGCTCAGATTTCAACAACCTGGAGTACGCATCACTCCCGCCGCCCTCCTTCCCCGGTGACGTCTTCTCGATGAGCCCGAACGTGTGGAGCCTCGACGAAGATCTGCATGGGATGAACCTGTCGCTGCAAGCAGAAGTAGATTTGGACGGAGACGATGATGCCGAGAGATTCGAAATCGTCCTCGGAGACATCGATTTGAGCGGGGAGGAGAGCTTGAGGGAGGGAGACGAGAAGGTCTCGAGGCGTAGAGATGACTCGGACATGGATGAGGGCAAATTAATGCCGCTCTTTCTTCTCTGCGCGGAATCCATTGATTGAAAAAAGTGAGTTCGTGATTAGGGTTTTGGGGGGCGCAACGGTAAGTTTTGGGAGAGAAGAAACTGTAGTGAGGGCGTGGGAGTGATGAGATGATTTATGGTTGGGTTTTTGTCAGATTTGCAGAGGCTCCTCTCAGTCATACCAAAAGCACCAGCTACAACTAGCCGTTACTAATGCTAAATTTTTAATAATATATTTTCCCATATTTAACACTAATCTTGCTTGACAAAGAGCTTTCTAAGCATTACTTTATTTGGCTTGTTAAACCAAATCAAGTAATAAAATAAATGTAATTTTAGTATAATCATATCAATTTTTTAACCAAACAAACGTAGAAACATATAAAAAAAATTATCTCATTAAAATTATATCAATTCTGTTGAAAAATGTGATTCGAAATCGCACTCAAATGTAAACAAACCTAAATTAGAGGCCATTGTGTAAGGTAGTGAGCATTGTCCGGTGTTCAACTCGTTCTAGCACAACTTCAAATAGTTCAAGATTGTTGGAGTTAAGATGCAGTCAACAACCACTTAGCATCTAAATACATGAAATATCTCAAGGCAATAGTCACACTTCCATCACAAATAACAAAGGAAGTGTGACTAGGGCTGGATTGGTAGGTATACCAATTGTATTTTCCTTATACTGTGTACCAACCACTATGTAATTGGTATTAAAAAATTGGAATTTATACCAACCAATTATGTTGGTATACCAACTAATTGGTACGGTAGGTACGCGGTAGGTACGGTTGGTACGTAGTTTCTACCGACATATTTTGAATTTTATTTTATATAACGATTTTTTTCTTTCCTTTTTCATATTATCGTCAATTTTGATGAAAATACTTATCTTATGTTACTAAATTCTAGTTTTTTTATATATCATCACCAATTTTAATAAAAATACAAATATTTAGAGTTTATGTGTATTAATTTTTTTACTTTATTTTTTTTTGTTTATGTAGGAAAAACATACAAATTTATAATGATATATATAAACATGAAGTACAATTTTATTATGATGGTAGAAAAACAATATTCAACAATATGTCATTTATAATATATAATTTTTCACTATTTTTCTTTATATTTTAAGATATTAATGTATTACTAATTTGTTTGGTATAAATTGGTACATACCATGTACCATGGTACATGAAAATTTTGTACCGTGTACCGTACCAACTTTTAATATTGGTACGGTATACTGTACCGTGTACCGTATACCACTTTGATGGTATACCATTAAGGTTGGTATGAGTAGGTATATGAATTGGTTGGAATGGAATCATTTACCATTGACACCCCTAAGTGTGACTATTAATATGGGACAGAGGTAGTATAATAATGTCTTTTTACCTATTGTCAAACATAGCTCGATTAGGACGATTTCGAATTTGAACAAATAGATGTGAAAGACGAATTTTCTACATGGGAATTTCAACTATGATATCTACATAATTCACTCGAATAGGTTTAAAGTTTCAAGTAAATAAAAAATAAGTATGTTTCTTAAGAAGTCATTTTATGGCTTAAAGTAATATTCAAAAAAATGGTAAAATGTTTTGACAGGTTTATAATGAAGAACGATTTTCAAACGAACTCTTATCATACAATATTTGTTTTTATATTTAGAAAGGATCATGATAGATCTTTGGTATATCTTATCATCTATATCGATAATATGTTGAGTGCGTCTAAAAATAAGCAAAATGTGGAGAAACTGAAATTACAAACTGAGAAATAATTCGAGATATAGGATTTAGGGGTAAAAAATATTTAGATGAAAATATTTGGCCAAAGAATGTATAGAGAGAAGTGATTTGTAGTTCTATTATTACAGTTAATAATTTAGGTGTAAAATATGATATTACTTTATATGAATAGGTTAGCTTTTTAAGTACACCGATTATTCAATACACCATATTAACAATATTTGTTACTATTAAATAAATTAATTCATAATCAGTAATAACAAGAATTTCTTTTCACAACAACTCTGGTTCTCTCTAGTCTCCATCCAAACACACACACACACACACACATATATATATATATAATTGTATTATTTATATTGATGTTTCATGATAAAAAAAGCATATGGAGAAAAATATGAATTGAAATATTTTTGTTGGGAAGAAAAAAAATCAATATTTTTATTCTTAATTTTATTGTTTTTTTTAATTCATTTAAAATTTGATAAGTGTTGTTAGTATATAGTTAAGTGATTTATTGTATTATTTCTGCCTACATATCTTAGAGACTTACACAGTTACACTATTTCATGGACCAAATGATTTCAAAGTTCAATAAATAAACTAAAATTCACCACTCAATCTCAATGTATAAAAAGCACAATTCACATATTTTTCCATTCATTTTACAGAGTCAAAGTGGGTTTCTCCATCTCTCCTAAATCACAATTACAATTCACATTTTTTTCAGTAGTATACTACCTCATCATTCATCAATTGATTTTAATTTTTATTCACGAATTTCACATTCTTTTTTCAAGAAAAAGAAAAGTTTGAAGCAGTAAAAATCAAACCCTAATCTGTTTGACTGCGAAGATAGAGTTGGAGGCGACGTCGTTGGAACTTGAGCGCTCAGCCCTCGGCTTGACGGCTCGTACAGTCGCGCCTTGCGCATTTGCTCGATTATTTTCTCCTCAAGAGTCTCAACTCTTTTCGTCCTACTGTTCACTTCAGAGTTCAGATTACGTATGGCGCGTAGATTAGTGAATTAAATATGTTTTATATGTGTGGGATTTTAACTGAGATATTTTATTTTTTTAGAGTGGGTCAATTACTGATGTTGGGCCTTTGAATATGTATAAATTGTGTTGAATATATATAGTTACTAATTTTTTTTCCAGCATGGCCTCGGCCCATGCTCGTACTTAACTAGATTCGCACATAGTTGTTATCTTATGTAGCGACCGCTTCAAAATTTAATATTTTATAATTTTAAATATAAACGTAACAATTTAAAATATTAAAGAACATAAAAGGTTAAATAAAAATCTCATAAATAAATAATATTATTTGATATTATGTAAAATTGAAATAATGGTGGAACTAAAAAGATTACACCTTATACAATTCATACCTCAAACAAATAAGTAAACAAAGTCCAAATAATTAAAACACATTTTTTACCTAAAGCCAAACTCAAATAATTGAGCCTCCTCTCCTCTATCCGAGCAAATCTTCCTACTGCCAAGTATCTTGATAGACAGCGAATTGTCGGTCCACTTGCTAACTCAAATTATTGTCCACTTGCTAACTCAAATTATTGATCCTACTCTTTTGTCTTCAAATTATTGATACAACTCCTCCCCTTTGCCTTCAACTATAAATATCTACACACCTGCCAAACAATACACAACAAAAAAAATATTCATAAATAATATAAGATTTTACTTATACATCCTCTGCAAATCAAGCTTCCATTTTTTCTTCCCTCTCCTGCAGCTTAAGGTATAGTAATCTTCTCCTCCCCTTTTTGTACATTTTATTGATTTATACCTTCATAAAAAAAATGGATAAAATATATATAAACCATAAATTGAGTTATACCTTCAGAAAAATAACTAAAATCAAATTATATGTGATGTTCCTTGAAAACATGTTTCATCCCTATTTTTTCCCGTTGTTATAATGAAAAAAAAATTCATTGAAACTAAACCTTTTTCTTTTAACCGTAGCCAAAATTGAAATTGTGTACCCATTTCAACCCTTCTTTGAATTACCTTTGAGCACTAGAAAAAAACTCACCGAACAACCATATGTTAGGATTTGCGCCTAATCGCGTCGCTGCAAGAGACGAATAATACAAGACGAAAAATAAAACGAAAGAATAAACGAGACAAGGAATTATAGTGGTTCACCCAATAAGGCTACGTCCACTCGCCGCTGCAGTACTTTTCACTAGAATCACAATAAACGACTCCGGGGAGTTTACAAACGCACGCACACGTATCACAATAAACTCACGCTCTCGTCTATTCTAGCACTCTAGTATTCTCACGATGATATTCGGATACACAATACAATTGTTGGAGACTCCCTTTTATAGGCCTAAATACATGAGAAACCCTAATCCCAATTTAGGTAGGAGTCCACGCTGAAAAAGGACACAAATCCGCGAAACTTAGCGCACAAGTCAAAAATCCCGCTGGCAGAAAAAGGGGGGTAGCGACCGCTACCCCCGGGGTAGCGACCGCTACCCCAGCGCTACCCCAAGCGCTAGCCGAGCGCTACACGCTCGCTGATCGGGGCTGATTTCGGCTGGACAAGGGCAGCGCACGCTGCCCTGGGGGTAGCGACCGCTACCCCTCTTCTTTGACCGACTTCCCCCGATCGTCTTCTTTCGTCCTTCTTTCGACTCGATTCGACTCCATCTCCCAACAATCTCCCACTTGGAGGCGAATCCCGATCACCTCCCACTGCAGCGGCATCCCCGGTCATTACCAACGTCGCCCAGTCGAAGTTTCCACCAACTTCGACGCATCACGACTTCTCAGGTTCTTCCAGGCCTTCATCAACATGCACTTCGAATTTTTCATAAACTTTCCTCCAGCAGAGACGCAAGAAAGCTTACCCGAACGCATCTCCTTGTTTTCCACGGACAAGGAACCGTGTGACAATAACGAGGTCGCCTCGTTTCTCATTGCCAGCTCCCACTTGCTCGATTTCCCAGCCAACATTGCCCCATCTTCTCGACTTGAAAGCTCGTGACTGGTCTTCAAGATCTCATCCGGTTGGTCTTTTCTCACCGGAAAATCTTCCACGTCACTTCTCAGCTTTCCACTCTTCGACTCTCCCTCGAACACCGAGAATCGAACTTTGCTCTGCTCTTCGAGAATCGAACTCCGATCCATGCGAGAATTTCCCGAACTCTCCCTCGCACGACCCAGTCCGCAATGCTCAGGCGCATTGGTGTTGTCGGCCCCACCAATATCGTCACGACCTCCAGCCGTAGTGTAAAGGGTGCCCGTCTTTCGACCACGAGCAATCACCATCGCACCCTTCGTCACCTTCCAAGACCTATCATCGAAAGTCACCGTATGGCCGTCTCTCGCAAGCTGACTAACCGAGATCATATTTCTCTTCAGCTTCGGCACATACCTCACCTTCGAAAGCTCCAACGTCTGTCTACGAGACGTCTTCAGTGTCACGTTTCCAACACCACCAACCTTCAAAGTTCGACCATCCCCGAGGCGAACTTTCCCACGATTCCCAGCATAGAAACCCTCCATGCAATCGCGTCTCGTCGTGGTATGAAATGACGCTCCCGAATCCAACACCCAGGAGTCTTCAGGATTCTCAGAAGATGTTAGCAAGACATCTCCATCATCCTCGTCAGTCACCGCATTGGTTTGAGCCCTCGCAGACTCCCTGCAATGCCGCATGATATGTCCCTCCTTCTTGCAATTCCAACAAACCACTTTCTTGCCTCCGCTGCCATGATTAGTGTTGTTCCCTCGACCTCGTCCTCGGCTCTCAGCACTCAGGGCAGAACCAGACGACGGTGTCTCCAGAAAATCCTTCTTTCGCAATTCCTCGGCCAGAACGCTATCTCTGACATCAGAAAATTTTAGATTTTCCTTCCCCATGGAGTTACTAATCGCAGCCCTCATGGACTCCCAGCTGTCCGGCAAAGATGCCAACAAGATCAGTGCACACACCTCGTCGTCGAACGCAATTCCGACCGCCTTCAGCTTGTTCAGGTTTGAACTCATCTCATGGATATGAGCCGCAGCATCGAATCCATCTTTCATCCTCAAGTTGAATAGGCTCTTCATCAGGTGTATCTTGTTGTTGGCAGTGGGCTTCTCATACTTGTTGGCAAGGGCCTTCATCAAGCCTTGAGTGGTCTTCTCATCGGCCACATCATCCGCCACCCTCATCGACAGAGATAATCGGATTATCCCCACAACCTGTCTGTCGAGCTCAAGCCATTTATCATCTTCCATCTTCTCCGGCTTCGGACCCAATGGTTGATACAGCTTCCTCCCGTACAGGTAATCCTCGATCTGCATCTTCCAGTGCCTGTAGTTCTTCCCATCAAATTTCGTCACAGAGAAATTCGCAAGATCTCCCATCGTCTCTTCAATCGCCTCCCTTGAAGCTCTGATACCAGTTGTTAGGATTTGCGCCTAATCGCGTCGCTGCAAGAGACGAATAATACAAGACGAAAAATAAAACGAAAGAATAAACGAGACAAGGAATTATAGTGGTTCACCCAATAAGGCTACGTCCACTCGCCGCTGCAGTACTTTTCACTAGAATCACAATAAACGACTCCGGGGAGTTTACAAACGCACGCACACGTATCACAATAAACTCACGCTCTCGTCTATTCTAGCACTCTAGTATTCTCACGATGATATTCGGATACACAATACAATTGTTGGAGACTCCCTTTTATAGGCCTAAATACAAGAGAACCCCTAATCCCAATTTAGGTAGGAGTCCACGCTGAAAAAGGACACAAATCCGCGAAACTTAGCGCACAAGTCAAAAATCCCGCTGGCAGAAAAAGGGGGGTAGCGACCGCTACCCCCGGGGTAGCGACCGCTACCCCAAGCGCTAGCCGAGCGCTACACGCTCGCTGATCGGGGCTGATTTCGGCTGGACAAGGGCAGCGCACGCTGCCCTGGGGGTAGCGACCGCTACCCCTCTTCTTTGACCGACTTCCCCCGATCGTCTTCTTTCGTCCTTCTTTCGACTCGATTCGACTCCATCTCCCAACACCATAAGCAAACCAAATCCTGAGATCCATCCTTACTTCAAGAAGAGTCGTCGCCCCCTCTATCACTTTATTTTATTTTGTATGTTTGTGTAAAGAAAAGTGACAAGTTTGATTCGTAAAAATTTTGAGCCCTGTATGACCCATTCCATTCACACTACTGCTCCTTAACCTAGAGAAAACAAAGGGGGTTTCTTCCTTAAGCCTCCAAAGAATAAATATTGACCCAAAATTTATTTTCCAAACAAGACTCGTAAGCTCAAGATTTCTAATCAGAAGCCCATGTTCATTTCAAACTCAAAAGTCTAAATACCCAAATATGTATGTGTGTATATATATATATATATATATATATATATATATATATATATAGTCCCCTTCCTATGCGGACTAATTCGTACGAACTTAATAAATTCTGAATATTTTATTAATTTTTATTCAATATTTTTTTTTGCGTTAAATTGATTTTGTGTTTTGATCCCAACTCGTTCTCTCTCTAAATCTTATGCGCATCACGCGAGGGAAGAGAAGAGCAGATGCAGAAGAAAGAGGACGATTCGGTCAAAGTGCTGAAGATACAGAAAGCTACTTGGATGGCAGACGGGACCCGCTGGCCCGGCACTTGGCTGACTCCTTCAATTCGGCCGAGCATTCGAAGGGCGATCACGCGGGAATAATACAGGTGATGTTGAAGCCTCCTAGCGACGAGCCTCTGTGCAACACGTAGAGTGATGAATCTTGCTGATGTCGACATTCGATCGCCTCCCGACTTTTGTGCGATTAAAATAAAAAAAAAATTGGGACAAAATCAATTTAACGCAGAGAAGTAGAGGCGAGGAAGGCACGCCGACGATGGTGTCGAGGTATGAGATTTTGGTGGTTTCGGAGGCTCTCAGAGTGGCTGTCGATTTTGATAGTTTTCTGGAGCCCTAAAAAACCGGCCGACCCGCAAAGATGTCTTTCGGTGTCGTCATCCGGAGCGTCATCGGCTGAACAAAGCGTCGTTCAGTGAAGTAGTGGGCGAGCCTCTCAGGGACGAGTGCCTCCGTATTTTATACATGAGGTCCGCCACCGCCTTAATGTTGAACCTCTCCATTGCTTGTGCACACTGCATTAGGAGGCTGCTCAGATCGACAACGACTCGTTCGTTTGTCGATTAATGGGGTTTTTTTGTCTTTGATTTCTGGGATCGTCGTACTTCTCTAGCTGCCCGGCTTCGTTGTTGTCGTTTTCGATGGCGGCTTCTCTTTCATCACCCAAACCTGCGAATAATTCTGAAGGCAATTCTCCTGTTGCTTGGCAATCTGGTCTTCTAATAGTGGCTGGATAATACCTTATGGGATTATTAAAGCACACAAATTTTAGTAAGTATAATATTAAAATATATATAGAGAGAAGTTAACAATATATATTAATATAATATTGAGAATTTTATTTAATGCGTACGTACCGGTCCGTGGGAGAAGCTCTCCCTATATATATATATATATATATATATATATATATATATATATAATACGTGGACTTAATGAAATTAGGAGAATGTTTTCAAATATTAGTAATAGTGATAAAAAATATTACCGTACATATAGCAAGGTGATATTGAATAGTCCGTGCAGACATGAGTACTTTAATTTGATTGTTTAGGAGGCGTATCTCTTGGAATGTAAGGTTCTCGCACGTGTTCGACTGTATTCTCGCACATCAAAGATAGGGTCTTTCTTATCTCTTTTAATGTTGTAAATTTAAATGTGACGTACATGAACTGTTTTCGAGGCGACTGAACGATATTATGTCATAAGACCTGTGATCCCATGAGGGGTCAGTGACCGAACTAAGGGTCATCGGGGAGAGCCCGCCGTGTTTTATGTGCGCACCACATGTTTCAAGTATGTTATGTTTATCGTTGATGTCTTTCGCATTTGTGAACATGTTAATGTGTGGTATGTTTTAATTATCGGCATTAGACTAGATATAGATTTTCTCTACTGAGTCGTTAAGCTCACCCCTTCAACACATTGTTTTTAGGTACGAACGGGAATGCCAATGGAGGAGGCGACTGGGCAATGGAATAAAAACCTCTCACAAGTATTACGGTTAATTTTTCGTCTATTATATTATGCAGTATTAAAATTATGAACAAATGGTTTGATTGATAATTAAACATCAAAATGATGAAAGTGGTGTATTTTGTGACGCAACATAAAATGTAAAATATGCCTATGTTTTCTAAAAATCTAAGTAAAATATTGTACTTTGTTTTTACTATAAAATCTTACTATTTTTATTATATTATTTAATGTAGTATTTTAATTACTATTTTTACACTAAAATAGTATAGTGTTTTATTCACTTCTATTTTATAAATTTTAGTATTTAACTATAAATAAAAACTTATTTTAAACCAAAAATAAATAAATGGATATAGTATTTTTAACTACTATAAACTAAAAATAAAAAAATAAAAAATAAAAATACTACGTAGTATTCATAATATAAGTATTTCGTGAACTTAATATTTTCAAAACTAAAATACTATATGAATAAATTATAGTATTAATTAATATATGAAAGTCGGGGTGTTACAGTATGGTATCAGAGCCCGAGTTTTTACGGTTCTGTAGACTCGCTCAGTTATATATGTGTTATTTATGTTGAAAAGGTTTTCCATTTGTCCTCGTGCTTCCTTGCCGGCGTCCTCGAAAACAAAGGTATATATATATATATATATATATATATATATATATATATATATATATATATATACACGTATGTATATAATTATGTGTGTATTTGATAATTTTCTTGTGGCTCAGCGATAAGGTGGTTCTCGATCCCCTTACCGGTCCTATTACCGGTTATGACGCAGCGAGGATGACCCTCGCCACACTCCCGAACCACTGGAAGCTGAAGGGTGACGCCTTGTGTCTATCTCTTTCAGAGGATGCTCCGGGGATTTCCTGTCTCCTGCTCGACTGTGGTAGGTTCATCGGTATGTTGGTTCAGGAGTGGCTCAACAGCTTGGGAGAGCAGCTAGGATTGATTCCTCCAGAGGTTGAGGAGGAGGATCTCGATACTTTATTCGAGGTGGACTCTGTGCAGGATAGAGCTGGTCCCTCCTCGAAGGGGGATGACGTGACGGTTATCGAGTAGAGAATTATAGTTATACTCTACATCGAGTTCTTCTAGATGCTATATATATATATATATATATATATATATATATATATATATATATATATATATATATATATATTAGTTTTCTAACACTACTGACCTATTTTGGGACTATATGTTTTGATCATCGGATGATACTAATTAAACTAAAGAAGCATAATGTAATATTAGGGGCTCGAATGCAATTTTATTATGCATATTGAAGATTAATATATTTTGGTATTAAAAGTTTTAAAATACCTTGTGATATGGATTTAGGAAATGGCTACGAGACGTGGAAACAGGAATGGAGTAAGAAATGGAGTTGGAAATGGAAATCATACGACTGGAGGAGTACCGCACACGGTGGACCTAGCAGTTGGGAATATGACGAACATGACGTTTGCCGATTTCCTACGCCATTTTCAGAACAATGGAAATGGGAACGAAAGAGCAGTCGAGCAGTTTCGACACTATCACCCCCAAGCTTTAATGGACGAGATGGGCCACTAGCGGTAGAAGAGTGGTTTCGATCATTGGAAAGAATTTTCCGAATGATTAACTGCAACGACAAGCAGAAGATAACGTGTGCAACTTTCCAGATGGTCGAAGATGCAGACCATTGGTGGGAAAGAATCTAGAGAAACAAAACTCAACCGGAGAAAGATGTTTTCACCTGGGACGACTTCAAGAATGTCGTCATGGACAAGTTCTTCCCACAGTCCGATAGGGATTGTAAGGAGACTGAATTTCTAACTATCAGGCAAGAAAATCTGTCAGTTACAGATTATGAGAGGAAATTTAACTAGTTGAGTCGTTTCGCTCCCCACCTAGTGGATACGGACTCTAAGAAGTCCTTAAGGTTCCGCAGGGGCTCCGACCTCAACTAGCTGGCATCCTATCGGCCCAGGGTAACCTGGAATACGCTGATATGGTTGGAAGAGCCCACGACGTAGAGGCAAGCTTGGGCATGGGAGAATCAAGACTCAAGCAGCCAATGGGTTATGAGAAACGAAAATGGAATGGAGATAACCAAGGCCATAACAAACAATTGAAAGCTGGAAAAGATTTCCGCTTTGGAGGGCCGGACAACCAGCAAGTGTGTCGTGAATGCGGGAATAAGCATCAAGGAACATGCATCTGGGGTCAAGGCAAATGCTATAAATGTCATCAGATAGGGCATCATATTCGTGACTTCCCTCAGCATAACCAGAAGCATGGTTTACCTCAAGGGCATAACATGACAAGAGTGGGACAAACTGCTGGAGGGAATGCACGTATGTATGCGATGTCACGCAACGATGCCGATAAAGACCCAGGAGTGATGACAAGTATGTTAAACGTTTCAGGGGTTCCTGTTTTTGTGCTATTTGATACGGGTGCTTCACACTCGTTCGTATCTAGGAAGTTTCACGACTTAGCAGGACTCCATAGTACTATAGTAGATAAACCACTAGAGGTTAGCATGCCTTTAGTAAGTACTATGGTAACGAACAAACTAACCAAGGGAGTGGAGATTGACATTGAAGGTAAACAACTTACCGCTAATGCATACGTTATAGAGATAAAGGATTTTGACCTCATTCTCGGGATGGATTGGCTCGACAAGTGTCAAGCTAAAATCCAATGTCGCAAACGAGAGATCACTTTCGCTCTACCTGAAGGGGGACATATCAATTACTATGGGGAAAAAGTCAAGCTAATGCCTCGAGTAATATCCGCATTAAAAGCGATGAAACTGATACAGAAAAATTGCCAAGGCTATCTTGTTAGCTTTGTAGAAAAGTCAAACCCCGAAGTCTCGCCAACCGACGTACCAGTGGTTCGAGAATTTTTAGACGTCTTTATGGAAAATTTACCAGGAGTACCACCGAACCGACAAGTGGAATTCACGATCGACTTGGTGCCAGAAGCAGCACCAATATCCAAGGCACCTTATCGAATGGCACCAAAAGAGTTGCAGGAATTAAAAACACAAGTCCAAGAGCTATTGGACATGGGATTCATCCAACCCAGTGTTTCTCCCTGGGGAGCACCAGTTCTCTTTGTGAAAAGGAAGGATGGAACACTTCACATGTGTATCGATTACAGAGAGCTGAATCGACTCACTGTGAAAAACAAGTACCCGCTTCCGAGAATCGAAGACTTGTTCGACCAACTGCGTGGTTCGAGCACTCTCTCAAAAATTGACTTAAGATCAGGATATCACCAATTAAGGATTAAAGAAAGTGATATTCCAAAAACAGCATTTAGAACTCGTTATGGACACTACGAGTTCGTAGTAATGTCGTTTGGACTGAGTAACGCGCCGACTGTTTTTATGGACTTAATGAACAGAGTATTTCATCCGTACTTGGATAAGTTTCTCATAGTCTTCATTGGCGACATTCTTATTTACTCCAAAAGCCACAGTGAACATGAAGAACACCTACGCATTGTCCTGGAAACACTTCGCATAGAGAAGTTGTACGCAAATTTTGAAAAATGCGAATTCTGGATAAATAGATTTGTATTTCTTGGACATATCATCTCCATTCAAGGGATCGAGGTTGATCCAAGCAAGATCGAAGCCGTGAAGGAATGGGGTACTCCCACAAATGCAGGAGAAATGATTAAGTCATTTTTGTAGTGTCACAAATCAAGTAAAATTATCGAACTAGTTGCTAGAGCAACTCGCCCGAGTCGATCTCTCGAGGAACACTACTATCGGCGTAAAAGCGTTTATTTGATTGCAACTAAGACAAGAAGAGAAATAGCATAATGCATGAGTTGATTTTTGGTTTTTGAAATTAATTCAAAAATTAACTAGAGTAATGAAAATACGAGAAAGCGAGAAATATGGTTTTTAAGTTAAATGAGAAATGAACTAGGGTTTCGGGAATCGCGAGTATCGTTTCCGAGTTAAAGGTTGAATTCATAAAATTATTCTAACATGTCCGTTCCCGGTTGATGTTAATTCAAGATCGAAATTCAAACGTTAACCCTATTCGATATTCACTCATCCCTAGCCCTAGCAAAGAATTTAGCTACTCATGCTTTTGCTTGAAAACGAATTAAATTTTTGAAAATAAAAGTTCATGAAAACAATTTGCAAAAGTAGATTAATATTGAAGCAATTGATCAAACACGAAATTCAAGAACGAACAAAACGAAAGAAGGGATAAAACTTACTAATCAATAATCAAATCCAAACCAAGGTACCCGTCGGCGGAAATCTCCGACTTTTTCCGAATCCGAATTCAAGAGAAACCAAAAGATGAAAGCGTAAATTGAAAGCTACGGATACAAGTTCCCAGAATTCTCCAAGTCTGAAATTCAAAATCTCAAAAAGCGTCCTAAACCCTAGGTTAAAAACCCCTTAAATAGTCTTGAAAATCGAGGGGTCAAAACGGGTCAAACCAGGCTGAAAAGGGGCAGGCGAGCGCCTGAGGGCAGGAGGCGCTCGCGCGCGGCAGGTGGCAGGCGACCGCCTGGTAGGGGGCGGTCGCTTGGTGGCAAAAACCAGCTCTCTGAAATTAGAGCCAAGCGACCGCTTGGCAGAGGGGGCGATCGCCCGCGATGGTGAGGAGGCGATCGCCTGAGGAGAGGGCGGTCGCCTGGCGTGGTTTTCAGAGCCTCTGAAACTGGAGCAGGCGCGCGCTTCGTCAGGGGCCGGTCGCCTGGGTAGCTTGCGAGCGCGGGGTGGCTGGGCGATCGCCTGGTATGTAGTAGCAGCGGTTCGGTTCGTATCGACTCTCTCGTGCGCTCGTTTCTTCGTCTTTTCAACACAAGTAAGCTCGAATCCCTGCACACTCGACAAACACATCAAACACACCAAAGCAACGGAGAATACTCAAGAAAACAACACAAATGACACAACTCACACACAAATAGACACGGAAGATCGACACAAAATCACCGACATCAACTCCCCCACACTTGGTTTCTTGCTTGTCCTCAAGCAAGCAATAATGATAGAAAGAATTATATCCAACACACATGCCAATCGCGTACTCACATTCTCAAAACCAAAAAATAGACCCTCGATGCGTACGTAAAAAGTAAAATGAACAACTATCGACCCACAATGAATTAGAGCACTAAATATCACATAAGCATCACCACATGTCACAATATCACGTTCCCTCACAAGGATTCACTCTTCTTCTTTAACTCTCGGAAAGGGTTCCACTCAAAGCACGCACAAGTGAAAGATAAATCAATGAAAAAACTTGTGCACTCAAGGAAGGGAAGCACATATACGGACAAGGACGAGCTTCAAATAACATCAAATGCACCTAAAGACATCAACTAAAAACATAGTCAAGTTACACTCTCCACTAATCAAGGTCTATTATCTTAAGAATCATGGGCGATCGACAAAACGGGTGTAACGGGGCTCGGCTAAAGGTCAAATATCCGTATAACGCACAACACCCCTTTCCACATCAAATTCAACAAAAGAACTCATCAACGCCACATCGAACATCCGAGCAATTAACTAGTAACATTATTCGACTCTTTTTGTTATTTTCTCTCTTTTTTTTTTTGGAGACTTATAACATGTCTCGACTTTTTTCTATTTTTTTTGGGAGACTAAACTCGTCTCATTTTTGTTTTTCTCTCTTTTTTTTTTGGGAGACTTATAACATGTCTCATTATTACAAAAGTGGCAAACATCGTAGAAAGTAATCACCTTATATCCCCAAGTACAAAACTTCTCTTCTCTCCTACACGAAGTATAGGACAAAAAGAAAAGACTAAACGTAGGCTCAACGGGGCTACTAGGGTGTCCCACGACGGGCTCGGTGTCAATACAACGAAAAGCGGCTAAAATGGCTATCCTAGTCGATCAATACCCAATCATTTCTAAAATCAAGCAATTTATGACGTACAAGTCTCAAGTAACAACCTAAACATGCTTTAGCTATCTCTAGTCCATACGGGTGCATAAGATGTAGAACAAGGAGAATAAGAAGCTCAAGAAATCAACGAGATATCACACAAAGAAGAAAGATAAAATGGCTCAAATTCTCACAAGGTCATATGGAACGTGAAACGGTGACATGCAATTATCTCAAGGTCACTATACGGCATCTAATCACGGAGTCAAAAGTCATTCACATACCGACCTCTAGCATAAAAAATCTATCACACCTCAAGAATCGAAATAACACAACTAACATGCATGGGGGACATAAGGACTATACTTTCATGAAAATCATATCTCAACAAAGGGGAGCTATCACATTCCGACACCAAACAAGTAAAAGAAACACAAATAGAAAGAGACGGGAAAGGGAGAAGAGAAAGGCAACCCCCCCCCCCCCCCCCCCCACACTTGGGCTAATCCATGTCCTCGTGGATGTAGTACCCTCCTAGGAAAGCACGCGTCCCAAGAAAATCGCGGATGTCCAAAAGTGTCGGGGCGAACAACCTACACACCAACAACTCAAAGAAAACCACAAAGGCACAACCAAGTAATAAAGAAAAAGAAAGAAAACACGACTCCAGGAAAAGAAAAACAAAGAAGAAACTATATATATACCGCGACCGTACGAAGGTACGGTCGATCCTCATGGCTCGGGTGGTGGGTACTGTGGCCCTCGGAACATGGCCATCATCTGAGCGTACTGGGTGACATGAAAAGCCTGCTCCTCGTCCTGACGAGTCTGCTGGCAGGCAGTCTCGGCTACATAGTAGTCATGATGAGTGGTCTGCTGGGCCTCGATCCGGTCGAGCCGACCATTGAAATGGTCGTACTGGAGAGTAGCTTGGGCCTCCATCCAGTTGAACCGGTCATCAATGTAGCTCCGAGTAGCTCCCGAGGTGGCCCAAAAATCCTCCCGCATATCATACTCGATCTCCCTCCTACTAGTCTCCGCGTCCTCGAAACTAGTCCGCATATCTTGGAACTGATTTATCATGTCGTGGAACCCGGCAGTGTACGACGATTTGGTCGGATAGGGAATTGGATCTCCATACCCCGAGGCATATCCTGGCTGTGGTAGCTGGGACGGGGGCTGGACCGGAGGTGCGGAGCTCGTCGACGCGGCATTCCTCGAGCCTCGCCCGATTCGCACGGAATGAGGGAGGAATTGTCCAGCCGGGTCGAGAAGGTGAGAACCGTTGAGCTCTTGTAGATCAATCGCCCGGGGATTCGCCACATAGTCCGTCGGAAGCGTGCTTGGGTCGTTCATGTCGAGGAGGTCCGACGAGTGCGCGAGCCCCGTGGCAAAGAAGAAAAAGGAGGCGTGGTGGGCTCCGCGCTGAACTGTCCTCACCAGCTGATCCAACACATAATCGACCGGGGTAGAGGCATAGCCCTTGTATGCGCGCTCTAGGAGAAAGAGCTCCGACTTATTCACCTTGTTCCCTTCATCTTTCCCGGAGAGGTTATATGCGATGAAGCGGTGTACTAGGAGGAGTGCCGGGTCGGCTATCTGTACACTCTTCCCGGTGTGAATGGGAACCGAGGTAATGGCTTCCCATTCCGCATTTTTGTCGATTTTCTCGGGGATGTCCCTCTGGGCTCCGTCCAACGGGAATATGAAGATTTTCGCGAATGTCTTCGGACTGAAATCGACTTCATGGCCCAAGAGACGACAAGTGTAGAATCTCCCATTCGAATGTCGCTCCAAGGTACAAAGCATCTCAAGGCCTAGGGATGGCGAATAACCAAGGTCCAGTTGTGCGATATCCCAGATCCCCTACAATTTTAAGTACTTCTTCACGTCATCATGTAGGCCCAATTTTCTGATCAAATCCCAGTCGTACGGGCGGGGGAACTCAAAAGGGTGCTTACGGAAAGCAACAAGTCGTCGGCCTTCCTTTTGGTTGTAGATTGGGAAATCAGCGGCGTACTCATCCCGGAGGTCAACCCGACGATTAGCCGGAGGTGGCTGTGGTTGCGGGGACGACTGCCTCTCCTCATCTTCGTGCTCCGGGACCTCGGATGGTCCCTCGTCAGTCCGTGGCCTCTTGGATGCCGGGGCTTTCTTCCTACTTCGTGTGTTCACCATGTTAGTAAAAAAACGAATCACAAGGATTAAGAGGTTACCGGGATTGCCGGAAGTAATCACGGGACTGCCGTGAGTAACAAACGAAAGTCGAGACCGGTTGTCGAGAGTTGAAGTCGAAGACGAGTCACGGGAGTGCCGTGAACTTGGAACGAGGGCGGATGACGGGGCTGCCGGAACGAACGAGACTTCCGGAGTTAATTCAAGGGAATGCCGTGAACGGAGACGAGGCACGGGACGAGGGTGATCGGCTCGATGACTGACCGGGGGCGGAGCTATGGAAGCTTGAGGTTGAATCGAAACGGATCGACTCACCGGTGTTCACGGGAGTTCAGTGAAGTTGCTGCGAGGTGGTTGAGCGGCGTCTGAGCGGCGGTCGTCGGCGAGGACGACGGTGGCGAAGTGCCGGGGCTGCTGGGAAGTCAACGGCCGCAACTGAGGTTCGGGGCATGGATCTTCGGCCGGAGTTGGGTGGTTCGATTCGGGTCCATGCGGCGACGGGTTGCTGCGAGGACGACGGCCGGAGATGGTGTCTGGGCAGCCGGAGCAGGCCGACGGGACGGTGACTGGAGGTGGTGACTGCGGGCGGCGAGCTTACGATGATGGTTGCGAGCGGCGGGAGCGAATGGGGGTGGCCGGAACTGACGATGATGATGGGTGCCGGAGCTGGGTTCTTCAAGAGGACAAAATACGAAAACTGAAGGTGGCGGCTCGTGAGATTAGGGCATCCTCCCTTTTTCAACCTGAAAAAATAAAAATCAAAACATAAATTAATTAATTTATTTATATTTTATTAATTAATAATAATTTTTTTTTTATTCAGGGAAGGAGGTGAGCGCTTCGCTATCAAGCGAGCGCTTGATCAGAATTCGAGCCCTCAGAAACTGACACCAAGCGACCGCCTTCAAACCGAGCGATCGCCCGCGGCAGCTCCCAGGCGAGCGCTTGCGATGCCAGCGATCGCTTGCCCAATTTTTTGGCTCTCTGAAGTTTGAAGGAGACGAGCGCTTGACGGAAAGGGCGAGCGCCTGCGAGGGTCACCAAGCGAGCGCTTGGGTCAGCAGGCGGGCGCCTGGTCGCGATTTCTCCGTCTTTTTCCTAGTGGTCATGCGATCCTCTCGAGCTCAGTTTCCTGTCATATAAAATCACAACTTAGCTCGGTTTACGTCGAGAGCTTGACGTCCGTGGGTAGGCCCCCACGTGGCACTCATTTTTAGAACCGAAAGAGCGACACGGTCCGTGGACTAGTCTCCACGCGACGCTCGTTTAGAGTCTCGAGCCCGACTAACGCGCTCTATTCATAAGAGACGTCCCCGAGTAGAATCGACTCTACTCCGATGGTTTGCGGTTCTCCCTCGATGTACGGTTTAACTGGACATTGACTTGAAATGCCTCCTTCGTCTTCGGATTGTAGAGCTTAACGACTCCAGACGTGAACACCTCTAAAATCTCATACGGTCCACTCCACCTCGATTTGAGTTTCCCCGGCAACGGCGCCAATTTGATTAAGTCGTTTTTGTAGTGTCACAAATCAAATAAAATTATCGAACTAGTTGCTAGAGCAACTCGCCTGAGTCGATCTCTCGAGGAACACTACTATCGGCGTAAATGCGTTTATTTGTTTGCAACTAAGACAAGAAGAGAAATAGCATAATGCATGAGTTGATTTTTGGTTTTTGAAATTAATTCTAAAATTAACTAGAGTAATGAAAATACGAGAAAGCGAGAAAGATGGTTTTTAAGTTAAATGAGAAATGAACTAGGGTTTCGGGAATCGCGATTATCGTTTTCGAGTTAAAGGTTGAATTCATAAAATTATTCTAACATGTCCGTTCCCGGTTGATGTTAATTCAAGATCGAAATTCAAACGTTAACCCTATTCGATATTCACTCATCCCTAGCCCTAGCAAAGAATTTAGCTACTCATGCTTTTGCTTGAAAACGAATTAAATTTTTGAAAATAAAAGTTCATGAAAACAATTTGCAAAAGTAGATTAATATTGAAGCAATTGATCAAACACGAAATTCAAGAACGAACAAAATGAAAGAAGGGATAAAACTTACTAATCAATAATCAAATCCTAACCAAGGTACCCGTCGGCGGAAATCTCCGACTTTTTTCGAATCCGAATTCAAGAGAAACCAAAAGATGAAAGCGTAAATTGAAAGTTACGGATACAAGTTCCCAGAATTCTCCAAGTCTGAAATTCAAAATCTCCAAAAGCGTCCTAAACCCTAGGTTAAAAACCCCTTAAATAGTCTTGAAAATCGAGGGGTCAAAACGGGTCAAACCAGGCTGAAAAGGGGCAGGCGAGCGCCTGAGGGCAGGAGGCGCTCGCGCGCGGCAGGTGACAGGCGACCGCCTGGTAGGGGGGCGGTCGCTTGGTGGCAAAAACCAGCTCTCTGAAATTAGAGCCAAGCGACCGCTTGGCAGAGGGGGCTATCGCCCGCGATGGTGAGGAGGCGATCGCCTGAGGAGAGGGCGGTCGCCTGGCGTGGTTTTCAGAGCCTCTGAAACTGGAGCAGGCGCGCGCTTCGTCAGGGGCCGGTCGCCTGGGTAGCTGGCGAGTGCGGGGTGGCTGGGCGATCGCCTGGTATGTAGTAGCAGCGGTTCGGTTCGTATCGACTCTCTCGTGCGCTCGTTTCTTCGTCTTTTCAACACAAGTAAGCTCGAATCCCTGCACACTCGACAAACACATCAAACACACCAAAGCAACGGAGAATACTCAAGAAAACAACACAAATGACACAACTCACACACAAATTGACACGGAAGATCGACAAAAAATCACCAACATCAAGAAATTAGTAGTTTCTTAGGTCTGACAGACTATTACCGGAGATTCATTAAGGGATTTTCAAAAATAGCTGCACCGATGACCCGTTTAACAAGGAAAAACGAAAAATTTGTGTGGAATGAAGAATGCGAGAAAAGTTTCTTGAAGCTGAAAAATAAGCTCACTATGACACCAGTTCTGACAATTCTTGATCCTACAAAAGATTTTGTTATTTACAGTGATGCGTCCAAATTCGGTTTAGGTTGTGTCCTGATGTAGCAGGGAAAGGTAGTTACTTATGCTTCGAGGCAACTCAGACCTCCCGAAGTGAACTACCCTACACACGATCTGGAATTGGCGGTTGTCGTGCATGCTCTAAATATTTGGCGACATGACTTATATGGAGGGAAGTACGAGATCTTCACCGACCATAAAAGTTTGAAGTATTTATTTACTCAAAAGGAACTCAATATGAGACAAAGAAGGTGGTTGAAACTCGTAAAAGATTATGACTTCACCATTAGTTACCATCCAGGTAAAGCTAATGTGGTTGCTGATGCCTTAAGTCGTAAGGGTAAGTTGACAAATTTACTTTCCGACCAAAGGAAATTGATTGAGGAATTTGCTAAGATGCAGATTGAGGTAGTGGTACCACATAAAGATACTAAAATGATATTAGAGACTTTGACGCTACAACCCACGCTGAAGGAAAAGATCAGAGAAGCTCAATATCAAGATGTCTTTTTGAGGAAAATGCGAGAAAGAGCTCAAAAGAAGGATATTAAAGGATTCATTATCGCAAGCGACGACACCTTAACTTACGAGGGAAGAATTATTGTCCCTAAGGATGAGGAACTGAGGAAAACAATAATGAGCGAAGCTCATTGCACTCCTCCGCACATCCTGGTGGGAACAAAATGTATCAAGATTTACGGTCCATGTTCTGGTGGAGGGCCATGAAAAGGGACATTGCATCTTTTGTCGAGAGATGTTTAGTGTGTCAGGAAGTGAAGGCTGAACACCAGCGTCCATCTGGACTACTACGACCGTTAGAGATACCAGAATGGAAGTGGGAACACATTACTATGGATTTTGTAGTAGGTTTGCCACCGTCTACAAGGGTAATAAAGCTGTTTGGGTCATTGTAGATCGATTAACGAAATCTTCCCACTTTTTACCCATCAAGATGACTTTCAGCATGGAACAGTATGCTCAGATCTACATTAGGGAAATTGTCAAGTTACATGGTGTGCCTGTCTCTATATTTTCTGACAGAGACACCCGCTTTACCTCAAACTTTTGGAAAAGTTTACAAAGCGCGCTAGGAACAAAGTTGAGGTTTAGTACCGCCTATCATCCTCAGACCAATGGACAATCTGAAAGAACGATCCAAATATTAGAAGATATGTTGAGAACATGCATCCTCGACTTAGGTGGTCAGTGGGAGACACTCTTACCTTTAGTTGAGTTCGCATATAATAATAGTTACCAAGCGACAATTGGTATGGCACCGTACGAAGCCTTGTACGGAAGGAAATGCAGATCTCCCATATACTGGAATGAGGTAGGAGAAAGAAAAATTTTAGGACCCGAGTTGGTCCAACAAACGGTTCAGCATATTGAAACCATTCGAAATCGGATCAAGATTGCGCAGGATTGACAAAAGTCGTATGCTGACCGTCGAAGAAAGGAATTGTGCTTCGAGGTTGGGGATAAAGTTTTTCTCAAAGTAGCACCAGTAAAGGGAATTATAAGATTTGGAGAGAAAGTAAAATTTAAACCACGATTTATTGGACCGTTCGAAATTCTCAAACGAATTGGGGATCTTGCGTACGAGCTGGCTTTACCGCCAAGCCTATCTGGGGTAAGACACCCGCTTTACCTCAAACTTTTGGAAAAGTTTACAAAGCGCGCTAGGAACAAAGTTGAGTTTTAGTACCGCCTATCATCCTCAGACCAATGGACAATCTGAAAGAACGATCCAAATATTAGAAGATATGTTGAGAACATGCATCCTCGACTTAGGTGGTCAGTGGGAGACACTCTTACCTTTAGTTGAGTTCGCATATAATAATAGTTACCAAGCGACAATTGGTATGGCACCGTACGAAGCCTTGTACGGAAGGAAATGCAGATCTCCCATATACTGGAATGAGGTAGGAGAAAGAAAAATTTTAGGACCCGAGTTGGTCCAACAAACGGTTCAGCATATTGAAACCATTCGAAATCGGATCAAGATTGCGCAGGATTGACAAAAGTCGTATGCTGACCGTCGAAGAAAGGAATTGTGCTTCGAGGTTGGGGATAAAGTTTTTCTCAAAGTAGCACCAGTAAAGGGAATTATAAGATTTGGAGAGAAAGTAAAATTTAAACCACGATTTATTGGACCGTTCGAAATTCTCAAACGAATTGGGGATCTTGCGTACGAGCTGGCTTTACCGCCAAGCCTATCTGGGGTACATAATGTCTTTCATGTATCCATGTTAAGAAAGTATGTAAATGACCCGAGTCATGTCGTGAGTTACCAGGAACTGAATGTTAATAAAGATTTAACATACGAAGAAACTTCAGATGTTATCCTAGATCGAAAGGTCCATTGATTAAGGAATAAAGATATTATCCTAATCAAGGTACAGTGGAAACGTCACACCAAGAAAGAAGCCACATGGGAAAGAGATGAAGAATTTCACGCTAAATACCCAAATTTATTCACTACAGGTATGTTTTCAATTTCGATGACGAAATTATTTGAAGGTGGGTAGTATTGTAGCGACCGCGTCAAAATTTAATATTTTATAATCTTAAATATAAACGTAACAATTTAAAATATTAAAGAACATAAAATTTTAATTACAAATCACATAAATAAATAATATTCTTTGATATTATGTACAATTGAAATAAGGGAGGAACTAAAAAGACAACACTTTATACAATTCCTACCTCAAACAAATAAATAAATAAAGTCCAAATAATTAAAACACATTTTCTACCTAAAGCCAAACTCAAATAATTGAGTCTCCTCTTCTCTATCTGAGCAAATCCTCCTACTGCCAAGTATCTTGATATGCAGCGATTTGTCGGTTCACTTGTTAACTCAAATTATTGTCCACTTAGTAACTCAAATTATTGATCATAGTCCTTTGTCTTCAAATTATTGATACAACTCCCCCCCCCCCCCCCCCCCCCCCCCCCCCTCCCTTTGCCTTCAACTATATATATCTACACACCTGCCAAACAATACACAACAAAATGAATATTCATAAATAATACTCCTCCGGTCCAAAGACAGTTGTCATACTTTCTTTTTTGGGGTGTCCAACAATAGTTGACACACCCCAAAAAAGGAAATAATTATTCTAACTTTTTCATTTTAATATACAATTTTATTCTACTTTACCCCACCTACTTTTTAAACTTTACTCACAACTACTATACTTTTCACTTTTAAAATATATTTTTATCTTTTACTTTTCAATTAAAAAATACAAAAATAACAATTTTTTTAAACTCCGTGTCCAGAAAAGTATGACATCTATTAATGGTCGGAGGGAGTATAAGACTTTATGTTGTGTTTTTGACACAAAACCGAGAAGAGGGAAACGGCGCCCGCCGTTTGGGAAACGGCGCCCGCCGTTTGGGAAACGGCGCCCGCCGTTTGGGAAACGGCGCCCGCCAAAGATGTTCAGCGCCCGCCGAAGGGGTGCCGGCGACCGCCGGAGAAACATCGTAGGCTCGGATCGGGACTGGGAGTTTTTGGGCATTTCGGCGCCCGCCGAAAGGCTTTCGGCGACCGCCGAATTGGGTCCCGCGACCGCCGGTTGAAAACGGCGGTCGCCGTTTTGTCCAGTCGCGAAATTAGGAAGGTTTTCCTAATTTGGTCCGTTTTGGTTTCCTTCTCCTACAAGACATAGCATGGGCGTGAATTATTGTTTCCATACAATAATTAGGACTCCCTCCTATATAAAGAGAGCTTCTCCATGGACACAAACAACACGAGAAACCACAAGTTAATACCATCATAGAGATAGATAATATTGTGTGAGATTAGAGGGTTTTAGAGTGGACATCAATCCTTGTAATCGTGAGCAATATTATAGTGAAAGTTCTCGTCGTTCCTCCCGTGGTTTTTCCCGATTTGGGTTTCCACGTAAATTCCTTGTCTTCTTTTCTTGTCTCCTTCTTTATTTATTGTTGAGTTATATTCGGGGTTCCGCATATTGTTCGTACTATACATCGTCGTTATACAACAAGTGGTATCAGAGCCAGGCAACGATCTCGTGACCT
Source organism: Euphrasia confusa (assembly GCA_954870475.1). Taxonomy (NCBI): domain Eukaryota; kingdom Viridiplantae; phylum Streptophyta; class Magnoliopsida; order Lamiales; family Orobanchaceae; genus Euphrasia; species Euphrasia confusa. The sequence continues at coordinate 41,208,305 of OX940951.1, read as the reverse complement.
TCCAGAGCTAGACTACGATCCTACTACCTTCCGGAGCAAGGTTTATATGACGAGCGTGAGGTACGATCTACCGAATTTAAGTCTCAACACGAGGTTTCCTATTTGGCAACACAAGATGAGGTTGGTCCTCAGATCTCTTAAGCAAGAGATTTGTCTACTTGGTGTTGACAACAAGCCGAAAGACATGAAGCATGACGAGTGGGTGGAGCTCGATCAGATGGCTATGGCAACCATAGGGCTTCATGTTTCGGATTCTTTGACCGAGGAAACGACGGAGGCGAAGACCGCAAAGGAATTATGGGAGTTGTTGGAATTGATGTGCGTTGAGAAAACGGTGTCCAGCAAGCATCACTTGAAGAGAAGTCTCTACTTCCTCAAGATGGCGGAGGGGTCGTCGATTCAAGACCATGTAGCGAGATTCAAGGAGCGTGTAGCTGACCTTGGGAAAATTGGCGTGAAGATCGAAGATGATGATCTTGCGTTTTGGATGTTATGCTCGCTACCCCCCTCCATGGCGGCTTTTCGGGACACGCTTCTCTATGGACGAGATAGTCTCACGTTTAAAGACGTAACTTCGGCTCTCTCGTCAAGGGAAAACGTACAAAGGATGGAGTCCAACAAGGATGGTGTGCCCGATGTGGGTGAAGGACTTAATGTCCAAAAGAAGTACCGTGATAAAGGGAGCGACTCGGGGAATTCGAAGTCGCGACACGGGAACAAGACGTGTTTCTATTGCAAGAAGAAGGGACACATAAAGTCGGAGTGCTACGCGTTGAAGAATAGGGAGAGCAACAACAATAATTCCGGTAATCAGAATTCTGGTGACGTTGGATTAGTAGATGACCAATTCTATGGGGATTTACTAATGGCTCTAGGCGAGAACTCCAACTTTTGTGGTGATTGGATCTTAGACTCGGGTTGCTCGTTTCATATGTGTCCGGACCGGACGTTGTTCGAGACTTATGAATCTTTGGAGCATGGTGCGGTGTTTATGGCTAATAACACCTCGTGCAAGCTTGAAGGGATTGGGAATATCCGCTTGAAGATGTTCGATGGCACGGTGCGCACGTTAGGCGAGGTAAGACATGTCCCTGACTTGAAGAGGAATTTGATTACCTTGAGTACCCTTGATATGAAGGGCTACAAACTCACTTGTAAAGGTGGAGTTTTAAGGGTTACCAAAGGTGGTTTGGTAATATTGCGGGGAAAGAGAAAGACGAGTCGTCTTTATGTCTTCGATGGAAGCTCGGCGAAAGAAGTAACCGGGGTTGATACAAGCTACACCGGAGAAGGTGGAGTTTATGAGGCTACCGAAGAGGCTTTGGTAGTGTTGGGAGGAGAAGAAAAGGCGAGACGACCTTATGTCCTCCAAGAAGGCGCGGTGAAGGAAGTAACCGGGGCCGAAACCCGACTCTTGGTAGAAGAGTCTATCCGGCTTAGAGGCGCGCAACCAAGTAAGGCCGGAGTGACCAAGCTCATTGAAGATGAAGCGGTGAACGAAGTAACCGTGGGAAAAACTAGGCTCTCGGATGAAGAGTCTACACGACTAGACCATGTGCGGCTTGGGCATGTGAGGAAAGTCGACAAGAAGGATCGAGTGTTTCTCGATCTATGGAGTGTTTCTAAACTTGGTGAGCCATGTGCGCTTGGAAAGCGGTAGAGAGGGAATATCTCGAATTGGGCTCACATCTCGAAGAAGACACTCGGGTATGTAAGTTCCGATTCATTGGAACCTTTGAAGGTCCAATCTTCTAGGAACTAGGCCCGTTTGGGCGTTTGGAGGAAGACGAGGGACGAGGCTTGGTGGTAGTGCGATGTGATTTCGCATGCGCGATGTGATTTCGCGGCTTGGTGGTATGTGATGGGATTTCACATGTGCGATGAGATTTCGCAGTTTGGTGTCAAGGTGGAGATTTGTTGTGTTTTTGACACAAAACCGAGAAGAGGGAAACGGCGCCCGCCAAAGATGTTCAGCGCCCGCCGAAGGGGTGCCGGCGACCGCCGGAGAAACATCGTAGGCTCGGATCGGGACTGGGAGTTTTTGGGCATTTCGGCGCCCGCCGAAAGGCTTTCGGCGACCGCCGAATTGGGTCCCGCGACCGCCGGTTGAAAACGGCGGTCGCCGTTTTGTCTAGTCGCGAAATTAGGAAGGTTTTCCTAATTTGGTCCGTTTTGGTTTCCTTCTCCTACAAGGCATAGCATGGGCGTGAATTATTGTTTCCATACAATAATTAGGACTCCCTCCTATATAAAGAGAGCTTCTCCATGGACACAAACAACACGAGAAACCACAAGTTAATACCATCCTAGAGATAGATAATATTGTGTGAGATTAGAGGGTTTTAGAGTGGATATCAATCCTTGTAATCGTGAGCAATATTATAGTGAAAGTTCTCGTCGTTCCTCCCGTGGTTTTTCCCGATTTGGGTTTCCACGTAAATTCCTTGTCTTCTTTTCTTGTCTCCTTCTTTATTTATTGTTGAGTTATATTCGGGGTTCCGCATATTGTTCGTACTATACATCGTCGTTATACAACACTTTACTTATACATCATCTGCAAATCAAGCTTCCATTTTTTCTTCCCTCTCCTGCAGCTTAAGGTATCGTACTCTTCTCCTCCCCTTTTTGTACATTTAATTGATTTATACATTCATAAAAAAAAATGGATAAAATATATATGAACCATTAATTGAGGTATACCTTCAGAAAAATAACTAAAATCAAATTATATGTGATGTTCCTTGAAAACAAGTTTCATCCCTACTTTCTCCTGTTGTTATAATGAAAAAAAATTGTTGAAACTAAACCTTTTCTTTTAACCGTAACCAAAATTGAAACTGTGTACCCATTTCAACCCTTCTTTGAATTACCTTTGAGCACCAGAAAAAAACTCACCGAACAGCCGTAAGCAAACCAAATCCCGAGATTCATCCTTACTTCAAGAAGAGTTATCGCCCCCCTCTATCACTTTATTTTATTTTGTTTGTTTGTGTAAAGAAAATGGACAAGTTTGATTCGTAAAAACTTTGAGTCCTGTATGACCCTTTCCATTCACACTACTGCTCCTTAACTTAGAGAAAACAAAGGGGGTTTCTTCCTTAACCCTCCAAAGAATAAATATTGACCAAAAATTTATTTTCCAAACAAGACTCGTAAGCCCAAGATTTCTAATCAGAAGCCCATGTTCATTTCAAACTCAAAAGTCTAAATACCCAAATATATATATATATATATATATATATATATATATATATATATATATATATATATATATATAATACGTGGACTTAATCAAATTAGGGGAATGTTTTCAAATATTAGTAATAGTGATAAAAATATTACCGTACATATAGCAAGGTGATATTGAATAGTCCGTGCAGACATGAGTACTTTAATGTGATTGTTTAGGAGGCGTATCTCTTGGAATGTAAGGTTCTCGCACGTGTTCGACTGTATTCTCGCACATCAAAGATAGGGTCTTTCTTATCTCTTTTAATGTTGTAAATTTAAATGTGACGTACATGAACTGTTTTCGAGGCGACTGAATGATATTATGTCATAAGACCTGTGATCCCATGAGGGGTCAGTGACCGAACTAAGGGTCATCGGGGAGAGTCCGCCGTGTTTTATGTGCGCACCACATGTTTCAAGTATGTTATGTTTATCGTTGATGTCTTTCGCATTTGTGAACATGTTTATGTGTTGTATGTTTGAATTATCGACATTAGACTAGATATAAATTTTCTCTACTGAGTCGTTGAGCTCACCCCTTCAACATATTGTTTTTAGGTACGAACGGGGATGCCAATGGAGGAGGCGACTGGGCAATGGAATAAAAACCTCTTACAAGTATTACAGTTAATTTTTCGTCTATTATATTATGCAGTATGAAAATTATGAACAAATGGGTTGATTGATAATTAAACACCGAAATGATGAAAGTGGTGTATTTTGTGACGCAGCATAAAATATAAAATATGCCTATGTTTTTTAAAAATCTAAGTAAAATATTGTACTTCGTTTTTACTAAAAAATCTTACTATTTTTATTATATTATTTAATGTAGTATTTTAATTACTATTTTTACATTAAAATAGTATAGTGTTTTATTCACTTCTATCTATACAATATATAAAACAGAAAGAATTTTACCGTTGGATCTATCCATTTTTAATTCCTTTTAATTCCCCAAAAAAATCTAGATCGTTGGATTAACTTTTGTGTTCACACTTTAAGGACTAAATAATAAATAATTATAGTTATAATTAAGAAAAAATTATTGATATTACCGGTTGTTTAATTCTCTAATTAATCAGATTTTAAAAATATTAAATTTCCTATTTTAGCTCCTTATTTTAAGTAATTATATACTCTTTAATCTCCATGTTGACCGCGTGATGAATTTAAAATATATTTTATACTAATCAATATATTTGTTTCCATATAATAAGGAACTAATTCTATTAATTAGCTTCTTCATCATTAATACAGATTTCATTCCGCAAGCTATTTTTTTTTTCTGCAAATCAAAATTTTGAAACGTCGAGATTTATCCCATTTTTTATGTTTGTTTTGCAGATTGCCGGATTGAATATGGAGTGCAAAACATCGTGATGCTTCTTATTCATTGATTAGTCCAGAAGTATTTCGAATTTTTAGGTATTATTCTTTTCCGAAATCATATCGCCTCTCGATCTATTCTATATTACTATCATTTTGTTTTTTCAAATTATTTTTGTTGATTTTTTCTTGCAGATCTCTCAAATGTAAGTATCCTCTTTGTAATCATTTTTTTTGTCTTGATTTATTTCGTTCTCTGTACAATCTAATGAATATATCTCATATAGTTCATTTTTTTCGAGTTAAATGAATCTTATTACCTGTGTTCGATTTCCTTTTTCAGGTTTTCTTCTACTCTTCTTCGTACCTGTATAATATTCGTTTGACTCGCAATGTGTCTTCTTTACGGATACGTTGAGAATTCCTACTATTTCCAGCAAAACGTTTCACTTCATATCATTGCGAACAACAAGGTATTTTAGTTATCCGATTTAATGTCGCCTCTGATCTATTCGAGTTGCCTATCATATGTTTTGTTTAATTTGTTTTGTATATGGTTTCTTGCAGATTCCTCAATGTAAGTCTCCTAGATCATCTTTACTTCCGTCTTTTTTATCGTTGTGTGTTTTTACGTTCTCTTTACCCTCTTTACAATTATTTGTTTTTGATTTCCTTTTCCAGTTGCAGAGTACTCATCTCCACGATTCAAAGCATCATCCAAATCAGAATAAGAGTCGCAACGTAAATCTTGATGATGATGCTTCAAGAGGTATGAAGTACTCCTATCATATGTTTTGTGTAATTTGTTTTGTATATGGTTTCTTGCAGATTCCTCAATGTAAGTCTCCTAGATCATCTTTACTTCCGTCTTTTTTTTCGTTGTGTTTTTTTACGTTCTCTTTACCCTCTTTACAATTATTTGTTTTTGATTTCCTTTTCCAGTTGCAGAGTTATCATCTCCACGATTCAAAGCATCATCCAAAGCATAATAAGAGTCGCAACGTAAATCTTGATGATGATGCTTCAAGAGGTATGAAGTACTCCTATCATATGTTTTGTGTAATTTGTTTTGTATATGGTTTCTTGCAGATTCCTCAACGTAAGTCTCCTATATCTAATTACTTCCGTCTTTTTTTTCGTGGTGTTTTTTTACGTTCTCTTTACCCTCTTTACAATTAATTGTTTTTGATTTCCTTTTCCAGTTGGTGTACTTCATACCTTAATAATATTCATTATTTCATTTGTCCGCACTAATCGATCTAATTGTTTGTTTTTGTTTCCCTTATTCAGGTTGTGTACGAAGTAGTTGAATAATAGAGGATCTTCTCTCAAGGTTTCTTATTTACGAATACGTTTAAGAGTACTTCTAAATTCCTAGGTATTTTAGAAATCCGAACTAATATCGTCTCTCGATCTATTAGACCTGCCATAATATTTATAGTGTACTTATTTGATTTCCTTAGCATATGTTTTGTATAATTTAGTTTGTATATTTCTTCTTTCAGATTTATTAATGTAAGTCTCCTCTCTCTAACTATTATTTCCGTCGTTTTTTTCGCTGTGTTTTTTACGTTCTCTTTAACCTCTTTATAATTAATTGTGTTTGATTTCCTTTTCCAGTTGGCGTAGTTCATATCTTAATAATATTCATTCTTTCATTTGTCCGCACTAATCGATGTAATTGTTTGTTTTTGTTTTCCTTATTCAGGTTCTGTACGAGGTATATGAATAATAGAGGATCTTCTCGCAAACTTTCTTATTTACGGATACTTCTAAGAGTACTTCTAAAGTCCAAGGTATTTTAGAAATCCGAGCTAATGTTATCTCTCGATATATTAGACCCGCCCTAACATTTATATTATAATTATTTGATTTCCCTAGCATATGTTTTGTATAATTTGTTTTGTTTATTTCTTCTTGCAGATTTTTCAATGTAAGCCTCTTCAGTCTAACTATTATTTTCGTCGTTTTTTTTTTTCACGGTTTTTTTTTATGTTCTTTTTAGCCTCTTTTCAATTAATTCTTTTTGATTTCCTTTTCCAGTTGGTGTAGTTCATACCTTCATAATATTCATTCTTTCATTTGTCCGCACTAATCAATCTAATTGTTTGTTTTTGTTTCCCTTATTCAGGTTGTGTACGAAGTAGTTGAATAATAGAGGATCTTCTCGCAAGGTTTCTTATTTACGAATACGTCTAAGAGTACTTATTAATTCCAAGGTATTTTAGAAATCCGAACTAATGTCGTCTATCGATCTATTAGACCTGCCCTAACATTTATTGTGTACTCATTTGATTTCCCTAGCATATGTTTTGTATAATTTGTTTTGTATATTGTTTCTTTCAGATTCCTCAATGTAAGTCTCCTCTCTCTAACTATTATTTCCGTCTTTTATTTAGTTTGTTATCTGTACATTTTAAGTAATAAGTTTTGTGCTTTTATTTTTCGCATTAATCAATCTAATTGTTTTTTTTGTTTCTCTTTTTCAGTTGGTTTAAGACGTATTAGTTAGATTTTTTATTTAATCGCATGCTTTCTTATTTACTGTTATGTCGAAAAGTACTTTTAAATTTCAAGGTATTGTAGTTATACTGAACTAATTAATCGATGTAATTGTTTGTTTTTGTTTTCCTTATTCAGGTTCTGTACGAGGTATATGAAATATAGAGGATCTTCTCGCAAGCTTTCTTATTTACGGATACGTCTAAGAGTACTTCTAAAGTCCAAGGTATTTTAGAAATCCGAGCTAATGTCATCTCTCGATATATTAGACCCGCCCTAACATTTATAGTGTACTTATTTTATTTCCCTAGCATATGTTTTGTATAATTTGTTTTGTTTATTTCTTCTTGCAGATTTCTCAATGTAAGTCTCCTCAGTCTAACTATTATTTCCGTCGTATTTTTTTTCACGGTTTTTTTTTTTTATTTTCTTTTTACCCTCTTTTCAATTAATTGTGTTTGATTTCCTTTTCCAGTTGGTGTAGTTCATACCTTAATAATATTCATTCTTTCATTTGTCCGCACTAATCGATCTAATTCTTTGTTTAATTTCCCTTATTCAGGTTGTGTACGAAGTAGTTGAATAATAGAGGATCTTCTCGCAAGGTTTCTTATTTACGAATACGTCTAAGAGTACTTCTATATTCCAAGGTATTTTAGAAATCCGAACTAATGTCGTCTCTCGATCTATTAGACCTGCCCTAACATTTATTGTGTTATCATTTGATTCCCCTACCATGTGTTTTGTATAATTTTTTTTGTATATTGTTTCTTGCAGATTCCTCAATGTAAGTCTCCTCTCTCTAACTATTATTTCCGTCGTTTATTTCGTTTGTTATCTGTACATTCTAACTAATAAGTTTCGTGCTTTTATTTTTCGCATTAATCAATCTAATTTTTTATTTTGTTTCACTTTTTCAGTTTGTTTAAGACGTATTAGTTAGATTTTTTATTTAATCGCATGCTTTCTTATTTACTGTTACGTCGAAAAGTACTTTTAAATTTCAAGGTATTGTAGTTATACTGAACTAATGTGGCCTCTCGATCTATTCGATCCGACCTAACATTGATATATTTTCGTACAGACTAATGGAAAGGGCCACTGAGTCTCCGCACATATTATTCGGACGTCGACTACTCCAGCAATTTATTGTAGATGCTTACCCCAATGGTTGAGTCGTACAGACTAAATTTCTTCAAGCATCATCAGCAAGATTTACGTTGCGACTCTTATTCTGCTTTGGATGATGCTTTGAATCGTGGAGACGATAACTCTGCAAATACCAGGAAGAGTATTATTTTGCCTTCTACCTTTGTAGGAGGAGCACGATACATGATACAGAACTATGATGATGCTATAACCATATGTAGATGGTTTTGTTGTTTCAGTATTTCACGTTGCTAATGTTCCTATCCGAGTTCGACTTTTCCTTGATGTTTGACTTGCTGTGTATAGATTCATGACAATGTTGTGATCAGTTAAGTCTACTTTAGAGATTTATGTAAAAATGTAATATCTAATGTAATCATTAACCACTTATATTTATTCTTGGTTATGCATTTGTATTCCAGGAACATAGAAATTATTTAATGCTTAATCATTCTTATATTATTTATAAGAAAATCAAATTTCGGGTGTTTATATAAAATCATAAGATTTATTGAATTTTTACTTCTACTGTTAGTTAATCTGTAATCATTACAATTAAAAAAAAAAACAAATTTGGGGTGTTTATATGAAACAAATCATTTTTTTATTTCAAATTCAAATTACAGATTAATTTTTTTGAGCAAATAATGTGAAAATTATCTCTTCGAATTTCTAAAAATAAGTTTTGTAATATATTCTACCATTAATAATAGTCCACTTAATTATTGTATATTTCTTTATATAATAATCAATATAAATACACAATCTAATTTTTAATAGAGTTTTAATATTAAAGGAGTGTTACTATTTTTACTTATTCTGAGTTCGACGCTTTAATATTCAGAGATTAGTACTTTTCTGTGTGGCAACGACAATCTAGGGTTTTGTCTGAAATCTTGCTTTTCCTTCTCCAGATCTTTTTCAAGACTCATAAGAGTCATGAATTCCAAATATACAGAGCATGGATATTCTGCTAGCAGTTCGAGTAAAGGGAAAGGAAAGATCAATCCTGGTGTAGTTGATTGTGAGTATTCTTTCTGTTACCTATTGTATAGAATATTTTGATTCTTATGAATTTAGTTTAAATATATCATTTCAGTGTTTGTTATTTATTGTTTCATCCACACGTACTTAATAATTTTGATTGATTTTAGTATTTATGAACTCATGTACCCTTTCTATCTATTGACATACAATTATTTGTTTATGTATCTAATTTTTTATTCCTTTCGATTTAAGTATCTTCTTTATACCCAATTTTTCATTGATTAGTTTTTTTTCCGTCTCTGTATTTGGAGCCGTAATAGATTTCATAATTTAATCGACTCTTCTGAAATTAGGGTTTAGATACCTCTGATGAAATTATTTGTTTATTAACTATGAATCTAACATTATTCTATACGTTTCTTTTTTGAATAATTCCAATTACTAATTAGTAATGATCTGATTAGGTTTGTCTTATTTGTTTTTTTTTGTTTTCTTATTTCTCCAATTAAGATAACATTTTACTAAATAGTTGTATTCGTTGTTTAACAATTTTTTCATTCTATCTATTATTTACTGAATTTATAATTACGTCTCAAGTAACAAGAAGAGTACCCTGTCCAATGAGATTCCATATTACGATCGACGATGGTGATATTGATACAATTGTAAGTATATATATTATGTTGTCTTTAATATTTTCTGTAAATATTAAACTCTAATTTTGATCGATTGTTTCTTTTTCTAAGCAAATGCCAACTTCATTCATAGAAAAGTGCTCATTCCGTATGCCGTTCAAAACAAATATCAAGACACCTTTTGCTCCAATGCATCCTATCGCGTTGGCTGAAGACAAAGAGGGTCGTCTACATATAATTAGTGGTTGGCAGGAGTTCCGCCAGAAATATCAGATTATGCAAGGGCAGTTGTTGACGTTCCATTGGATCGATCCGTCTCATTTCAATGTACACATCTATGATGTGGATATGGTTGAGATAACCTATGATGTTGACCACATCCGAAGAGGACGGGAAGTAGATTTAAAAAGTCTCGCTGACAAATTTACTGAAAAGATTGAAAAACATCAAAAAAATCGCTTTGTAAGTTGTACTATCGGTGCTTATAATTTGAATTTTAGTTTTACATTATTAACTTATTTTTGTTCCTAATTCTCAGATGATTCCTAGATGGTTTGCCGACAAGACTCATCTTGATGATAAAACAGAGGTCAATATATCAAATGGAAAAGGAATCAAAATGTCTGTCCCGGTGCGTAAACGAAGTCGAAGTGAATCTGATACAAATAAAAGTATTTTTCTTGGCAGTGAGTGGAAGGATTTTTATGATCTGAATAAGATCAGGGTTGGTAGGAAGTTGGACTTCTACTACGACAGTACTTCAAATACGTTGTATGTCGTTCCAGAATTTGGATGGTTGTCGGATTCTGACTCCGATTAATACTTTATGTTTTAAGTTTGATTTTCTATCTTTTATTTTACTTTGAACTGATACTTTGTTAATTATCTTACATTTTGCCATGTGTACTTAACTTCTCTACTTTATATCTCCTACATTTTGTGTTACATATAGTCAGGTATCAACGTTTTATATATTTAAAGTAATTGTTTATTTTCTTTAACCAATATTTATATGTTTCATATTAATGTCCACGTTCAATTTTGAAATTCCTATAATAAGTTTTCATTCAAACATTTACTGAATGTTTTTCTTTAATATAATATGTAGGAGAAAATCCTTTTTTTTAAATTATAAATTTAAATTTTTTTTGTCGATATTATATTTTTATTTTGGCTGATAAAATTTACAAGAATTTCCATAATAAAAATTAAACTACTGATTTTATCATTTTCCATATATACTTTCTTAGCATAATAATGATACTAATTATGATGGAAAATATTATAAATCAATTATAGACAAGATCACAATTAAATTTTTGTGATTTTTTGTATTATTGTATTCGATATCTATGTTCTGTCTTATCACTTATCTTATTCCTATATCTTTGTATAGCTATTATAAAAACTCTCTGGAACTTATACATTATTTATCTACTCATTTATAATAACTTTCGTAAGCATCTATGTCTTGGTTATATTCTTCTTTATCTGATGTCAATCCCTCCGAAAAGAAGTTCCGAGCAGTTTTACTAGAGGTATGTTATTGAAGTTTATATTTACATAGACAAATTTATATATTTGCAATATTTATGTGTTAAAAATAAAACAAAATTAATTTATTATTGTTATGTTTAAGTCAGGTTGTAAAGATTTGCAGTTCTGTTAAAGTCCATGAGGATCTTTCATCACGATGTTTGTATTACGTAATTTGTCCCACCTGCAAGCATTCTCAGTATGTCAACTTCAGTCATTTTTGGTGCTATTTCTGTCACAGTGATCTCATTCGTCACCTCAAGATTAAAATTCATATCCAACTTCATGATGGAACGGAATTCGTGAATTTTGTTTTGACGAATGACGTTGCATTATTTCTAAATCAGAAATCAGCTGCTCAAATGGTTTTTTCAATTCTCTCGGTATTTAATCCTTTCCTAAATATATATTACTATTTTTTAATATAATTTTATTGATTTGTTATTTTCTGAATTTACTTTTATTGCGTTGGGTGATTTCTTAATATGCAATGTATTTTTATGTATAAAAGGGTAGTGCCGACAATCCAATCGATGCTATCACGAATGGAAGTATAAAACAGAACGTAACTTATGCGGCTCTGTCATCCCTTATTGGAAACGAGTTTATGTTAAATGTCAGAGTTGACGGAGAACATCAGTTAGCAAGATTTTGTCGTTACATTTTATGTATGAGAAATTTTGAGTCCATATTATTATGGGTTCACAAGGAAAGATTAATCCGTAATCCATCCTACCTTTCAAGTCGTGGCGGGTCTTCTAATCATGGCAAAAATGACAGTGGATTGATCCACGAATGATGCTTTCATTTTAATTGATATTTAATAATGTCACTTATGCATATTATTATTTCCCTTAGATGGATTGTTTTTCTATGCCATTCAATTAAATATGATCTTATGATTATTCAACTTATTTTATACAATAAGTAATATTGTTTGTTTTTTTATGATTATTTTCTGAAATGCGACAAATTTAAACTTCCCACGTATGTTAACAATATCATAATATATAAAACAATTATGGTCCCTTAGTATGTATGCAATTCTATTGTATGGTCTCTTCTTGGTGACGAGTTCTATTCAATTATTTGGTTGATTTAGACAAACTTTCAAAGAGATCTTCTTACGCTTGCAGAAAGAATGATTTGATTTCCTTGCATAAGTTTATTCTTTCAAATGTTCCTTTCACTTTTGGAATCCATTTAGAAGTTAAACGATGAATCGTTCAACGATTATGCAAGACTTACAAAATCGAAAGTTTATTATATTTATTCCTTTTATTATATTTTCTATCCCGTAATTTTATTATTTATTCAATTTGATTGATATGAGTTACTATCAATATTACGAAATAATTGTTTTATTAATGAAGTTCTGGAATAGTTTACAAATAAGATAAAACTAATTGTTAAGCATATAAATACAATAATATTTATTTACGTTGAATTATTTAAAGATAATCTCTTTCAATAGTTTGTACTAATCTTTAAAAACTAAATTATTATATTAATTAATTATAATAATTTTTAATACATTTATTTTAATACTAGATTCGAGTAATGATTTTTCGCAAATCTTTAACCCTAAATATCGGATTTATCTCATATCAATGCTTAAATATATTCATTATTTATCAACGCATCCGTATTCTTATTCATAAACAAAAATGTCTAACTTCTATTCTTCTTTGGCCGAAATCAACCCTGAGAACTTCGAAGATATTTTATGTATTCGTGTATGTAGGAAATGGTATACGTACGGAGAAGATAAATTTGCAAATTCCTTTGAGATTTTATTGGTCGACTATGCTGTAAGTTGTCAAACTTAAGTCTGCTTTCTTAACAGTTATATTGTTTTTTTCTTCTGATATTGTTTGTACTCTTATATTCTCATTAAAGGGTAATCGTATGCAAGCTTCAGTTCAACAATCCCTCTTTGGATTTTTTGACAATGATATTAAAGAAGGAATGGTGTGCGATATTCGACATTTTGATGTTATTGAGAAACCTCTTTCAAATTTGATATGTGATCATAATTTTATGATACTCTTTAAGAGTAATACTTATATCGGTCCATCAAACAGTCCTTTCTTCTATCATAATTTATTCGTTTTCAAGAGTTTCTCAGAAGTTAAAGATCCTTCAACTGTCGAAGCTGGACATTTATTTGGTAAATTTTGTTGTTCAAACAATGTATGTTTTTTTATGATCGCAGTATTATATAATCTCATACAATTTTTTCTTGCGTAGATGTCATTGGCCATGTGATTGATATCAAGGAAACGACATCTGCCGATCGATTACATATTATGCTTCAAGATTTAAAGTATGTAACTTTATATGTCTATCCCGTTGTCCTTAATATTAAAATTTATACTTCAATTATTAATAAAAATAAATGTATTGTTTTTCTTTTGATACAGTGGTAGCCATTTGCGTTGTGTTTTTTTCCAAAATTTTTCTCCGAAGATATCTGAAATTATTCAATATTTGAAGAGGGATAAAGTATCTGATATAGTTTTGGTTGTTCAGCTATGCAAAAAAACATCAATTCGTGGTAAAATTCGCATATTATTAATTCTTACGCATGGTTTAATTAACATTTTTTTTAGTAATTAATTATTTTAAAAGTTTTTATTCATTTGAATGTAGGTGAAATTTGTATTTCAAATCACGGCTATGCAACAACCATAAGGCTCAACCAAGATTTGCCTGATATTCTTTATTTTAGAGCAAGGTAAAATTGTATTTGAACTTAAGTTAACAGAACTAAAAATTATATTTTTTGTTAAAGACACTTCTTAATCAATTCTTATAGAAATTTAGTTACAAATTTTTTATAAAATGTTATTTTATATAACTAATTCATTGTTTCGTACTTATAATCAATTGAAGGATGCCTATGAGTATAGGTTCTTTTTCATTTGATGGATCTCGATTTTCTTCTCCGTGTGTGATGAGTGCCGAAACTGAATTGCATAACAACTCACTAAAGGTTTTATCTTTATTCCGTATTAAACTTTCTCGGAAGGTATATTACTTGGAGAATTTATCCTCTATACTGAATTTCATTCGTTTTTTTACTTGAATTATAAATATTAAATGTTTCAGTTTGTTACTATAATTTTTAATGCAGGTTCAAAAACTTTGGACAGTTGTTAAAGTAACGGAAATTATAACTCATAGCGGTTGGTTTTACACCGTATGCCCAACTTGCAATAATTTAGAGGACGTTACCTCATCCAGTTTGTTGTGCTATTCCTGTCGTCAAGATCTTATTCCTCACTCAAGATATAAAATTCATCTTCGAGTTGATGATGGAAATGATAATGCAATTTTTGTCTTGATGAACGATCTTTCGGACTTTCTAATTCGAAAATACGCGGCTGAGGTTATTCGTTCAATTATCACGGTAATTAATTCTATCATTCATATATATATGGTTTTATTTATTACTCATAGTTTTACTTCTTTTGCACCTTACTAACTGCATTTTGTTTTATATTATTATCAGGTTTATCCCAACAATTCTGATGTTACTTTCGGCAATGAAAGTATAAACAAAGTAATCCCGGATGTTGTGTCATCACTTATTGGAAAAGAGTTGATATTGAAGGTCAGAGTTGATTCAGGACATTTATTGGGAAGATTGTCGGAGTACATTGTGGATATGGGAAGTGATAATTCTGACATTCTACCACGGCTAAAAGAAAAATTAGTGCAGAATAAGTACTACATTAAACTCGATCATGGACATTCGGAGAAGCATTAGCAAGTGCAATGATGATTCGTCTAATAATGATTACTTCTATAATGCTTTTATTTAATTTACGGTTTTATGCTGAGATTTTATTTCGAATTTTTTTTTATTACACTTTACTGAGTGGTAAATTTTTTATATCTCTTTATCTTACTGCATTCGTATAAATTATATTTAAAATTTATTTATATTATTAATTAAAAGAATTTATAATAATTTCCGAGAAAGTGTCATTCTCATTATTATTATTATTATTATTATTATTATTATTATTATTATTATTATTATTATTATTATTTATAATAATAAAATTTAAAGATTATACGACTTTTTATATTGTAGCAAAAAATGTTTGTATTAATATATTTTTTAATCAAAAGTATTTGTTTAAATTATAGTAGATATTGTGAATATTTAAACACATACTAGGATATTGATGCGCCTCTTTTTTTCCATACCAAGTATAACTCACTTTCAACAAATCTAGGGTTAAGTATTATTCCTTTTTGAACTTCTCTTCTTCTTGAATAGAACTTACAGCTCCGAATCAGGTACGATATGTTAACTATACTTATCTATGTTTTCAGAATAATTGAAGATATTTGATTTAAAGTTGTTGTTCATGTTAATTTGTTTCTTGATTCCTTAGATTCAAATGAAAAACGCTCCAAAGGGTACTGCATATTTGATCGTTAATCATAATTCTTATTTTGATAAGATTTTAGATATATATATCAATTTATAATTCGTACTTCGTCAAATTGATTTAGGGTTTTGAATCTGTTCCGTAAGTATGTTATTTCTTGCCAAACGACAGAAGAATTTATTCAATATGTCTTTTCGTTTTAAATTATATATATCTTATTTTAAGGGAGCAAATCAATATGTTTTCAAATTAGAGTATGATGTTGGTATTTATGTTGTTTATTTAACCTTATATCCGATTAACAGTGTTTTGTTATTCATAAAGAAATCGGGTTTATGTTGGTATTGTGTTTTTAATTGTGATTTGATTTTAATCATAATCAATTTCATTTTGAGTTGTCTTATTTTAATCAATTGCTTCTTACTCGATCTTAGAATGTCCCGTAGTAATTCAACAGAAGATCGTGGCAAGAACGTTCCTGTTTTAGAAAGTTGTGAGTATTATTTAATTTTTACATTTTCAAAAAATATTGTGTTTCTTATATCTTATATATTAAGTATGTAATGATATTTATGTATTTGCTAATTGTTGTTTTGTTCATTTATATTCTAAATATGACGATGCTTTATGAAGCAAGGCGAGGAATACCATACTCCCCTAGATTCCACATTACTATCTCCCCTTATGATTTGGAATTTATCGTAAGTATGAAATTTACGTTTCACCTTATTTTGTATTATATAATTCTGATTTTAACCAAAAGATGTAATTGGTCAGATCATTCCAGATGCATTCTTAAAACAGTGCACTTACCACATGCCGTTGTTCACAAGTCTCAAGACCCCGAATGGTGACTATCATCCTGTCGCTTTGGGTCAACGGGATGCGAAAGGTCTTCGTGTAATGAGTGGTTGGGCTGCCTTCAGAAAAAAATATAATATTATATGTGGGCATTTGTTGACGTTCGAATGGGTTGATCCTTCGCACTTCAATGTTAACATTTTTGATCCTTATGATAGGGTTGAAATAATCTATGGTCCCGATGTTAATCCCAGTGTTCCGGTAGTAGATGTCTCAACTTTGAAGTAATAAGTTGAAAGCCCTTTCGATTCAGATATGGATTTATAGAACATATTGTGTTTCAATATCAATTATAATCCAGTATTTTTATTTTTTATTAGAGACGATGTTATTTTTATTTACAGTATTATAAATTGGAGATTTTTCAAGGTACTTTTCTCTATTTTGAATTAATTTAAATATTTATTAATTAAACTTCATTTGCTTTAATAAATAATTATTTTTCATCCTCAATCGTTTTAATGGTAACCAGAATTACCATTAAATAAATTATATAATAAGATGTTTTAATTTTATTTTTTTATTGATTTCATTGAGTAAACAAACAATTCAAATTCTTTAAATATTATATTTTTTTGTTTTTAATCTGAATACATTATTAGATTGATATAGTTATATTTGGTAAAATTCATTAATTATGACAATTAGATATAGTTTTAGATTTCAAGATCATATTATTTTTTTTTATAATATATAGATTTAGATTTTGATCGTTTTTTATTCTTATCTATATATGGTTATAATAATTTTTATTAACTGCAGACTATTCATAATAATTTAAGTGTTTCAGACTTTATATATAACCGTATGGCGCTTCGTATTTCTTCATATAGAGATCTGTGAAACCACAAATAATAATTTCAATAATATAATACTTTACTATCGTTCTATACACTGTCTATTGAAAAAAACATGGATTTACCACATCGTTTATCTCAACTAAGTATTACAGATTTTAACGATTGGAAAATTGTTGTTCGATGCACAAGGAAGTGGATCACCAAAGACTTAGACAGTTCTCTGTCGAGTATTGACGTTGTTCTTATGGACGAACAGGTTAGATACCTCATCCATCTAAGTCGATTTTATATATTTAAATTATGTTCTTATTACTGTTTTTTTTTTAACAATCTGAATGTTTTTAATAATGAATAAACGTGTGTTAGTACTACTTAATCAATGATAAATACCAAAGATGTCATTAGATCTTATACCTGTTAATAGATAATTAATTAGAATATTTTCCTAAATTTGAATGTACCATTATTTGTTATTATTTGTTCCAGATATTTAAAATCTTTGATGAATGATATTACAAATCTTATATTGCAGGGGTCACGTATCCATGCTTCTATATGCAACTCTATGTTCAATTCTTTTGATGAACAGATTCGTGAAGGTGATGCTTACGTTATCAAAAAATTTAAAGTTGTCGGTAGTCCTACCACTAAGCCAGTATTGGAAAATCAACGGATGATATTATTTCTTGCCGATACATCTGTCACCAGTGCAGTAGATCTTGAAATTACAATTTCGCCATATAAGTTTATTCCTTTTGAAACAATCACAGAGGATGCTTATCCCGATACAAGTCACTTAATCGGTATGTGACGACTTGCATTTCTCTTACTTTAAATCGTTATTGTTTTACAGTCTTTGTATTTGTTTAACTATTTACGTGTTTTGACTACTTATATATATTTTTTGTTATGAAAGATGTAATTGGTCATGTTGTTGACATTGATTACTCCAACATGTATGGAAATAGCAATGAGTGTGATGCCTACATTCGTTTTGTCATATCTGATGTCAAGTAAGCATTTCAATTTATTTTTCATGTTTTTTATAATACTTCGTATCACTACTTAAATTACATTTTTAAATTTTTTGAATTAACAGGTATACCGAAATTATTTTGTTGCTCTTTGGTCCATTTGCTAATGTGATCAAGGGATGTATTGACACGTGGAAGGATGACTTATTATATAAACCCATTTTTATCGTTAATTTGTGTTCCACCACCAAATACAAAGGTTATATAGAACTTTGGGATCTGTTAAAATGATCATACATTATACTTATTTATTTTATCATAATAAATATATATTACATTTTACAGGTGAGTTTGTTCTTCGTAACATCGGAGATGCTACTCGAGTCTTGATTTATAATCATATTGAAGAAGCCGTTGCATATAGAAAGAAGTATGTTATTTATCTCAACATTATAACATAATTTATATATTGCTTTTCCTTTTTCATTTATTTAAAAAAACTTAGATTAATGTATGTCTTAATTTTATGTTGTTAAACAGATTGGCCGAATACGACGAAAAAGCTGTTGACATGTTCGAAGTAGATCTTTAAATTACCTTCTTCTTCTTATACTAAATATATTTCCATTTTGTAATAATATTTGTTCTGATTATTGAAATTTTCTATGAATTAATATTCTATTTAATTTTTTTATAATTACATTATTTTGTATACTTTTATACGTTAATCATTAATCTATTTATTTAATAAATTTTATTTAAAAAAGCTCCATTATTTTTTCATAAAAAATGTTTAAACATATCAAATATCCATGTTATACGTTAATCATTAATCTATTTATTTAATATATTTTATTTAAAATACTTCGATTATTTTCTCATAAAAAATCTTTAAACATATCAAATATCGCGAAATATTTTCATATTTATATTTACAGTCAAGAAATAACTAATAAATATAATTCTAAACTTTTTAAATAAGTAATAAATATGTTTCCAAAATATTTTCTATAGATAGCTGATTTTTTTAGGTTTTACGCTGCACATATACCAATTGCTACCAATAGAGAATATTTCATATACGGTTCTTACTTGCAGAGCAGTTTCTTCCGTTTCTTTAATGGTGAACGATATGCTTTCCAGTTTAACTACTACTCGGACCAACTTTAATATCGTTGTGCGCATATGTAGAAAATGGATGTCTTCCGGATCCAAGATCTTCCCACATGATTTGGAAATTGTCATGATTGACGCAGAGGTAGTATTAATAATCTTTTTATTTATTCGGTTTTTCTATTTGTTATTTGTAATCTGTTACAGACTAAACTATATTATAGTTACGATCTTTTTATTGTACTGATCGTATCTCGAATAATTGTATGTAAACAGTACTTTGCGTTATACAATTGATTAAACATACCTACAAAAAATATCTACTAATCCCGGAAATTTTATCTTTTTTTTTTTAATTTCTTATTCACTAGTATTTGATATAAATAACAATCTATCTCTCATGTAGACATATATTGAAATTTTTTCAACAGGGTACTCAAATTCATGCATCTGTTCCCAAAGGTTTGTTTGTAAAAGAGTTTGACCGCAAAATTATTGAAGGTGAAGTGTACAATGTTAAACACTTCAGGGTAATGTCAACTGTGTATTCAAATTTGATTGTTGACAATTCTTTGATGATTCGGTTCATCAAAGGAACATCGGTTGAACCATTATACGACCCATGTTTTCCCAAAAAAATGTTTAAATTTCAACCATTTTGGAGTATCAGTCAACATTCCTTTCCTGACTATGGTCCTTTTCTAGGTAAGTATGTTTTGTTTACTATGAAAAGCAATATTATATTTAAAATTGTTGATAAACTAATTTTATCAGCAATTGTGATTCCTTATATTAGTTTCTTTTGTGCAAGATATAATTGGACATGTTCTTAATGTTGATGACTCCATGATGAATGGCGATTGTGGTCGAGGCCCTAAATTCATCCGATTTCGTATTGGAGATCTCAAGTATGCTTTATTTGTTTTATTAATATTTATTCTTTTCATTTTATTTTGTCATGTTCAATATGTATTTATTTATGATTACAGTTATAAGACCATTTCATTTGTGCATTTTGGACCAATTTCAAGTGAGATAAGAAGAATTATGGATATGGCAAAACATAATAGATTGGGTCATGTTGTTATCATCGTTCAACTTGCGGCCACTATGATGTTAAATGGTAACATCATTCATTTTAAATTTGTTACGAGTAATTATTTGTTTATTTTTTTTATATTTAAATATTTTAATCCATTATAATTATATTTCGTAGACGAGTTTGTATTGCACAATATCGACGGTGCTACTAACGTGATTCTTTATCATCATGTCGATGAGGCTGTAGAATACCGTAAAAGGTATGGTCTAATTTTAAATTAAATTTTGTATTGTTATCTATAGTATTTTATTTCCAAATCCTATAATGATAATATAAATGTTTTTACTTTTTTTATTAATAATTTACAGGTTCGTTGAAAGTTGGCGCAAATTTCCAAAGTAATCGACTTTTGATTAATTGCAAGATATTTTTATTGTTATGATTAAACTATTCTTTTTATATTTAGTCACTTGAATAATCTATCTTGCATTATGTGCGATTATTATCTAATGAACAAAAAAAGTGATGTAATTTATTTATGTTTTTATATAGTCAGAATTATTTTTTATTTATATTTTATTGGTATCAATTTCCATGGGATTTATAACAATTTTATTTTTTTATGAAGTTATCTAAACCAATTTCGTCTAAACAATCATATGCTAAATTGAACAAACAAAAATTATTATGGTATAATCAATATAATATTGTAGTTGCCTAATTATAATCAATATAATAATAAATTAAGAAAACAATCATGTATATATGGTATATTTCTTTTTTATTTAATTAGACTTCTATTAACTTTTAATATTTTTTTACAATATTTGAACATATATTTTTTGGGTGCGATTTTCCTTATTTTTATTATACCCAATATAGCACGCCGCAAACGATTTAGGGTTATTCGAAATTTCTTCATCTGACAGACGAGAACGATTCTCACGCTCTCCGAATCAGGTAACAATAATATGAAATAATCTATCAAAAGTAAATGTTTTTATTAAGCTTATTGATGACAATTTCGTAATAATCTCGATCTAATCTATTGAATAAGATTCAAGAGATTACACGTTAATTTTGTTATAAATCCCTCAGTTTATGAATTACGTTTTCATGATTCCTATGATTCCTGTTATTTCTGCTATTGTTGTAAATCCCTAAATAGATCTATTGTATCGGTCAATCCATTTTCAAAAGGATGTTTTTTGTGGACGGACACTCTTTCTTTAAATCAGATTTGTTTTTCTTTATAACAAGTTAATTACCCAATTATCAGTATTACTTACTGTCCATAATTCTATTCTATTGTATTAGGTTAATTTTGGATTTGATAATAAGATGTCAAGTAACAATTTCAACAACCATCTCCCCGATGATGCTGATGATGTGAAAGACGGTACGGTTCTTCTCTAAACTATTTTTGAATCAAGTTTTATTTTTTTTGTTATACACTATCTTAATTGTATATTAATAAATATTTTCGATAAAATCTTCATCTTTCGCAAAATTATTCATTGAAGGAGTAAATAAATTTTATGGTATTAAAATTGTGCTCAAATAAGGTACTTTGTTAAGTATTTTGGTTGTTTGTATTCTGCCTGTCACCGCAACATCTGCAGTACCTAGAGTGGTTCACTATGCTCCCGCGTTCCATGTTAAGATTGATCATCTTACTGATAATATCATTGTAAGTATGTACAATACATTTTTATAATCTTTATTATGATTATCGGTTGTACGTACATCACTATCTTTTTATAGGTTTTTCCAGTACAATTTGGACTAAAATGCACATACGATATACCCGAGTACACAAATTTCAAGACCCCTAATGGTCCACCGATGCGTGCTTCCTTAAATTTAGACTTTATGGGTCGTCTTTACGTACGTGCTGGATGGCCTCAATTCAGGGATCGATATCAGATTAAATGTGGTCAATTGTTGACCTTTGAATGGATTAATCCATCACACTTTAGTGTACACATTTTTGGAGAGAATAACGTTGAAATAAAATATGCAGTCGATTTCATTCGAAATGTTCCACTACAGTTTGATGTCTTGACTGTCCCTAACAGTTTTAATCTAACTATTCAAGGTCATCACTATTATCGTCTGGTAAGTCGTACTTGACATTCATTGAATTTTTGATTGTGTACATTATGAAAAAGTCTTTCTAATGTTTTCGTGTTTCTTTTTCAGACGATCCCAAGCAAGTTTGTTGTCGACAATGATTTAGGTAAATGTTCTGAACTGAATTTGGTCAATGCAAAAGGAGAAAAAATGCTTGCCATATTGCGAAGAGGAAAAGGAAAGGATAAAAATCGCGTTTTCCTCAGAGAAGATTGGAGAGCATTTTGGGATCAGAATAATTTCACAGTTGGAATGACTTTGGTTTTCTCTTACGATCGTGTTTCAATAACATTGTGCGTCAAACCAGTTCTTGACTAAAATTCAAGAATC
Source organism: Euphrasia confusa (assembly GCA_954870475.1). Taxonomy (NCBI): domain Eukaryota; kingdom Viridiplantae; phylum Streptophyta; class Magnoliopsida; order Lamiales; family Orobanchaceae; genus Euphrasia; species Euphrasia confusa. Next base: position 41,185,277 of record OX940951.1, on the reverse strand, counting down.
CGCTATAATGCAATGTATTTTTTTATCCTTAAAGTTAGTTATTCGTTTAATTGAAACATTGTTTATGTCGGTATCATTTTTGGAAACGAAAAACAATGTTTGATTGACTCTATTTGATATTAATGTATTTATGCTGATTTAAGTTAAAATATTATTAATTGTAAGTATTTATTTCAAGATTGATCATAATATTAATTTCTAATTAGCAAAAGTAATTTATGTAATCTATTGATTTTCTTTTCAACAAATATAAATCTTTATTCATTTATTAATTTATTTATGTATCTGAATTCATAATTTCCTCAAATTATGTATTTTATTTCATTTTTCTCATAACTTAACAATGCTATTAAGTAATAATTTCTTGAAATAAGGAAATTTATATCTTTTATTATTTTATATATATTTAAACCATTAGATATTCGGCAAGAAATGAAGTTATTAACAGTAAAGATATATTTGAATCGCGATAATATATAACCGATATCTTTAACCCGTAACCCTAATGTAATTCCCTTCAGCTATAAATAGTCTAACCTACCTTCGATTTTATTATAGTGTTCAGGCAAATAAATAACTGACGCAATGTCTCACTATTATTCTTCTTTATCAGAACTTAACAGTTCAAGTTTGGATTCGATTTTGTGCGTGAGGATTTGCAGGAAATGGTTTACAGACGACGAACATGATGTCCAGACCATGAACTTACTGATGATTGATATTAACGTAAATTTTTATTTTTACATATTATTTTTAATGTTTATTTTATTATTTTTTGTCATTAATTCTTATTTATTTGATCATATTTTTTTCTACGTCAAGGGTACTCGAATTCAAGGTTATGTTAATCACGTACTCATCCGAAGGTTTGACGATTATGTGAATGAGGGCGATCTCTGCAATCTTCGTTATTTTGACGTTGTTGAAAATTCAAATTCAATCTCCATAAGTGGTCACAAGTACCTGATTGAGTTTAAAATTCAGACATACATATCCGAGTCCAACTATCCTTGGTTTAATGAGTCTATATTTCGTTTCAAGCCATTTCTTGAAGTTGTAGGTGATACAACTCCTTCCGAAGGTCCTTTATTTGGTAAATTTTTCATTTTTTTCAAATTTATATCCACTGTTTTTTAATATTTTTGTGTAGATCTACTTCTTATTTCAAATTACATTGTTTATTGCATGGGATTAAATATTCGTACGTGTCTAGATATTATTGGTCAGGTTATTGATATCAAACAAATGCCAACCCGTGCTAATGCGTTGCAAATTTTGTTACAGGACCAAAAGTAAGTTCGTTTATTCGATTACAGAATTATCACATCTTATAGCAATTTAACAATGATGTTTTAATTGTATTTTTTAATTGAATTATTTTGAACATTTACACTTATTGTTATTTCGACATTAATAATATTATACGAATTGATTTCAGCAAAAATAGGCTGAGATGCATTTTGTTTGATCCTCTTTCTTCCGCTCTTGATGAGTTTGTACTGGGACTGAAAAGAGATATATTGCATCCTATCGTAATAATTGTTCAGCTCTGCAAGAAAATGTTCTATAAAGGTATTATTTTAAATTATATTACCTTAGATGTTTTTAGCATAAATTTAATTGAATTATTTTCGTTTATATATGTTATAAAATATTTATATTTAGGGGAAGCATGTATTACAAACCATGCCAATGTGACTAATGTTAAAGTGAACTCGAAATTGCGTGAGATTGTTTTGTTCACTTCCAGGTAATATGTTTTTTTGCACATGCTTTACAACAACAATTCAATATAATTTATTTATAACAATCCTTAATGCATATCAATACAAGAATTATATTTTGTTTGACATATTTTTTATTGACCGGTTTAATCTTAGGTTGGCTATTTCTGAAAAGCGTTATCCTTATGATGGATCAAAATTTGCTCCTTTGTGTGTGTTGAGCGCTGAAAAGGAATTGCGATCCAATCCCCCTAATGTATTATCTCTTTCTGCTATATCCTTCTGTGTCGAGGTATGTGATTTTTTTTTTGTATCTAAATCCAAACATGCTTTTTCTAACATGATCATTATATAACAATGACTTTATGTTGATTACTATGTAATCAGGTTGCTAAGATTTGGACAGTTGTTACTGTCACTAACATTTATGCTGAATGAGGATGGTACTATACAAAGTGTCCAAATTCCAATGTCCACGATGGCGAAAATCGTTTCAATGTTATTTGTGTATCATGTGGACGGGATCTCATTCCTTCGTCCAAGTTTATAATTGATGTTCAGGTCCATGATGGAATTGACTTTGGTAGATGTATTCTCACAGATGATCTTGCAACATTTTTCATTCAGAAATCAGCATCAGACATTATTCAGACTTACATTTCGATAAGTACTCTTTGTATAAGAACAATTCAATATTGATCATTATTTTATGCAAGTTTTTAATCGGGAGTTGTGGAATTGTATTTGTCATGTACACAGGATAACATAGCTGCCGATAAAGAATTTGATGTTAATTCCATGCCATCTAGCTTTACCAATGAAATTCCTAATGATTTGCGTGTTCTTATTGGAAAAGAGCTTCTCCTCAAGGTTAAAGTTGACAGACGGAATGTGCGAGAACCGGCATCGGATTATGTTGTTGAGAAGGGTACTGACAATTCAAACTTGGTGCTCTTTCACAAGAGAAGATTATTCAATTAATCGATATTGACTTTGATCAATTTTCTGATGATTATTCATTGTTATCTTTTATTAATAGTTATTTCCGACATTGCAATTTATTTCCTTCTACAATTTACTTTTAATATGAATTTTGTTTAGTGAATTATTTGAAATTATTTATCAATCATATTATGTTATTTATATTTTTTTCATTTTTATTTGTATGTCTCAAATTTCAAAGTTTGTTTTGATTTTTCAATAGAAACTTATTTTTGAGAAAAGTACCAAGATAACATACTCTTTATATTTATATATTTTATTTTTTAAGCTTTAATTTAAAGTTTATATGTTTTTATAACTATTAATCAATATTAAAAGAAAATATTATAAAATCTAATTTATTTTTCCTTAATTATAATTAAGATTTTATTCATACATTACGTATAGAAACAATCTTTAATTATTCGTACAAACAAGTTAAAATATTTTTTAACTATAAATACATTGTATTTAACTCCATCTACTGTTGGATTCTAATTTATTTATATTCAAGATACATTCAATTTTTAATACTACTATTTATTGGAATATCTTATACAAATCAGAATTACTTTAAATAATTTTTTTTTATTTCCTTAATATTCTCAATGGATTATACCGTCAATATTAAATTAAGGAATATGTATCGGTCCCTTATAAATGAAATATTTATCCCTCATGTATCTATATATAATATTTGTATAAAGAATCCCTTTACACACCAACTCTCCATCTTTTTTCTTCTTCCTTTCTCAAGTTTCACTGTTATTTATTTATATGCATATTATTTCTTAATTAAGTTTAATATCGAGATTTCAACAATATACCTATGGCCGGTCATGATCTCTTAAAAGGTCTAACTACTACCGGAACGAACTGGGACATCGTTGTAAGAATTTGCCGAAAATGGTTCTCTCCCGGTTTGGATTCCAACAGATATACAATGCATATTGTGATGATTGATCTCATGGTTAGAAAACTAATTTTTAAGTACTTCTTATTTTATCATTTGTTTTTTATATTTATTCAATTTCCTTAATTATTGTTTCAGAATTATGTAGCAGTACATAAACGTATATTTATATTGTTGTGTCATTGTTGGTACGTATAAATTGATGTGCTCATATATTCCCTTCCTACTGTGTTCTAGGGTTAATCAATTTCAGGATTACGTTTGGTGGTCTTTGTCAATTTTTTTTTTGTTTTGTTTTTACGTACTCAATTCTAATAAAAAGTCATATTATTTATATCACAAGTTTATTAACGGATGTAATAATTGTTGTATCAGGGTGATCAAATTCATGCATTTGTTAACCCAGATATCATCGAATTCTTTAACAATAAGATTCATGAAGGTGAACTCTACAGCGTGAAGTATTTTCGTGTGGTTCCGTCGCTTGATAAAAATATGATTGCCGACAATAAACATACGATCTCTTTTTTAAAAAGAACTCATGTTCAACCAACATGGTATCTAGAGTTTCCTAAATCCGTTTATAATTTCCGTCCTTGGTTTTGTATCAACGAGCACAACTTTCCATCGGATGATCCTCTACTAGGTATGTAATGGCTTTTCATTATTTCAAATATTTTAGTATATATACATATGCACATTTTTTTTAGATATAATTCTGATAATTTATGTAACATTTTGTTTTACAAGACATCATTGGTCACATTGTTGAAGTTGATTGCAAAATGATTAATGGAGTTCTCGATCGGGGACCTGAGTTCGTTCGTATTCGCATTGACGATCTACAGTAAGTTTGTTTATTAACTATTTAAATAGAAACTTACATTTTATTATGTTTAAAGCTTATTCTATTATTATTTTATATTGAATTTCAGTTTTAAAATTCTTGAATTCATATATTTTGGTCCCTTCCCGACTGAAATAACTGAAATGGTCAAATTTGCGAGTAATCAACGATTGGGACATGCTGTTATAATAATTCAACTTGCCTCAACGATGATATTTAACGGTATTTATAATATTTCAGGATTTTTCATAATTAGTATATGACTGAACCTCAATTATTTGTGTTGTTTTTGTAACAATGTTATCTTATAAAAATTGTAGGCGATTTTGTTTTGCACAATTCAAATGAAGCGACAAAGGTTCAGATATATCATCACATCGACGAAGCCCTTGAATATCGTCACAGGTACATATTATGATCACATTATGTACTTATCTATAATTTATTACGATGTTAAAAAAATCTTGCACTATAACAAATTTTATTTTCTAATAGGTTTGAAGATCTGTGGGACAATGTGCGCTAGATCTGGAATAAAGTTGAAAGTTGTCTTATTCATTCAGCATGTTTATCGATATTGAAAATTTTGTCGAAAAACATAAAATAAGACAATCTTCTCATGAGATTTTTTTCATTTTTTTATGTTTCTTTGTAACAGAATTTATATTTTTATTCAAAAATTTGGTCTATTAAATTTCGCCTATTATAATTATTTTAAATCTCTTAGTAGAAATAATGTTTATCTTTGTAACTTTCAATTTACGCAATGTATATTTGTGTTCATAAATTAATAAATTCATTTAAAAATGTCTTAATTAAACACCCGATTATTTTAAATTAAAATGACAATTAATAAATGTATTATTAAAGTAATTAATAATTAATTAAGATTTACCAATAAATTTTTTTTAATAACTACTTCGTGCCCCACGTAGGTTGAGGAACATATTTGGTGGATATTTGTACTTTTATAACTCACATTATATTATGTTATTATATTTGATGAATCATGCTAAAATCTTTAATAAACAATAATCTCTTTAAACCTTTCTATTATAATTGTAAAGTGCTAAGAAATGTGTAATAAAACACAAATAATAATATACATTTGAAGAAATTATTATTTTAACAATTATTTTTTTAACAATTATTTATTTAACAATTATTCAAATACTATTGTACAACTCACGGTTAAAAGTTTTGCAGTATAATTAATCATTGTGCAGAACAATATCCTACTTACATTGTGTTTTTTGGCAATGCAATCAACATCTTACATGGGAAACTACAAAAAGGAAACTTCCATTCTCTTTTTGTCAGAACACATATCGAAAGGTGTCAACTGCCGTTTCATCTTCTTCTTCTTCTCTTCTCTGGAAAAATGGCCGTTCGTCATTCTATCTCTCAACTGAATCCTTCAACCAGAGATTGGTCCATAGTCGTTCGATGCACTCGGAAATTTATCAATGAAAGCTTTAACAAAGTTGAATCGAGCATGGAGTTCGTACTAATGGACATGGAGGTTAGATTTATAATTACTTTTTATTTTACATATTTTTTTTTAAATCCAGAAATCAGGTCTCAACATAATCCTTACTTCTGAACAAATTGTTGTTTTTATTTTAAGATATTTATTTTTTTTATAAAATAGGTGTTTACCAGTAGATGAAATTCATCTTTCTACTCAAAATCCGAACGATTATTCAAAGCGATTTTTTAGGGTTTTTAATGAACGGTTTCTTAATTCGTTTTCAGGGCAACCAAATTCATGTGAAAGTTGAGAAAAATATGGTCAGTCGTTTTCGTGACCTGATTTCTGAATCAGAGGCTTACGTAATAAGCATTTTCCAGGTTGTAGAAAGCCCACTTATAAATCCGCTTTTGGTTAACCCTTATATGATATATTTCGATGTGGATACGACTATTCGCAATGTTGTTGACCGAGGTTTTCCAGTTAGTCCTTACAAGTTCGTCTCTTTTGATCAAATAACTGAAAAAACATATCCAGAGAATGGACCACTATTTGGTATGCATCTTTCCATATATTTTTCTTGGATTTACAATTTAAATTCTGTGTTATTTCTCTGATTCATATTTGGAAAATGTTTAATTTTTGAATTTTGATTGTTTAAGATGTTATTGGTCATCTGATTGAAGTCGATGATACAATGATGTATGGTGATGGTTCCGGTGGTGATGAATACGTTGTTTTTGTTATTTCTGATCTGAAGTAAGAAATGTTCATTTGTTTTGTATTAGTTTGACAGTATTATGTAAGTGTGCTTAACAAAGAATTCATATTTTCTCTTATAGCTACAATCAGAAGACTTTATGTATGTTTGGTCCGTATTCCAATGAGATCATAGCTTATGTCGACATGTGGTGGGAGTACAGACTATACGGATCCGTTGTCACTGTACAGCTTTGCAATACTACGTTTATTGATGGTGCGTTACTTTTTGTGTCAATTGTCTTTGTCAATTTTTGTTTACGGTGTTTGTTATACAACGTCGTGTTTATTCTAAGTACAACTTACAGGGGAGTTTGTTCTGTGTAATACTGCTAAAGCTACCCGAATGACTCTATATCATCAATGTTCGGATGCCGTTGATTATCGACAGAGGTATTATCTTTGACCAATTCATTTTGTATTCAATTTTGTATTTAATACTGATAGTTAAGTAATCTGTTCCAATACATTGTTGTATTTATTTAGTTTTGTTGTGAAGGTTGGGTTGGAACTAGCATTGCAGTTGAGAAGATATTGAGTCAGATTGAACGATGCATTGTCTTGAAGTTCACCAATCGTTTTCTAACTTCATCGTTTCTGTAAATTATTTGAACAATTTTTAATACTCTTGCATGTTCAGTTTTTTGGAAAAGTAGTTTGTGAATCATTAGTCCACTTATTACTCTTTAGAACAAGTAGGTGTAGATTTGTATCTATTTGTAGTTACTACAGTTAACTATCATTTTGGTGGTTATGCTATGTTATTATATTAGTGCCCATTGTTTATGTAGTATATTTTGTACTTGCAATCATATGATTTATGTAGTATGTAGTTGGACATGAAACATTTAATACTGATAGTAAATTTTATTATGCCATTTAAATGCACTTCTAACTAACTAATTCACTACTTGCAATCATTTTATCTAATCAAGCAATTAGTTTCCATGTTGATTTGGAAAACTTCTTTTTGTTACTTATTTGTATATTATTTAGACTAATAAATTTAATACGGTTAAGAATAATGAACAATAATTAAATTTAATTTATCATTTTAAACGATTTGATTGCATCAAATTAATACGTTAAACATAATAAGATATTAAAGCCGCAATTTTTGTTAATATATTTAATCAATTTAAAAAAATAAATTATTATAAACAAGTTTAAGTTGAGTATTCAACGACATTCCTTAAATAAATTAAATATTCAATTGATTATTATATATTTTTTAAAATTAAACTAATTCTTATTTAATTAATCATTTTAAATAAAACAAGTAAATCGTAAGTAATTTTAGTACATCTTAATAACCATAAGATATAATTAATTAAAAATTAGTATATTAGGTAAATTTCTGTTTTTTACAGAACAAAATTTTCCAAAAGCACATGAAGATATTAACGAATATTTTCCAACAATTATAAAATTTTAAAAGATCTCCCGGATCATGTGTTGGTTTTTATATTTTACATTATTTAAGATTACAACTTCAAATATCTTATGGTTGACCCGATATTAATTACTTTTAAAAGATATGTTTTCTTTAAATAATTTAATTCGATATATTGATCGTGATATATTTATGTATATCTTTGAAGCATATCGATTAAAGATACTCAATATGCTTATAAATACCCATTCAGATCATTTTTTACAACATCAATCATTCAGCAATCGAAAATCATATGGCTTCTAATTCCAAAATGTCCATGGTTTTCACTCCTATTTCTGAGATAAGTAAGAATAGAATTGACTGGAATATTATGGTCCGTGTGTGTAGGAAGTGGTTGGTTACGGCCAGTGGTAAAATTCCAGAATCGGTTGAGCTGCTTTTGATGGACAAAGAGGTTTGTCTAAATTTACATCTTTAGTTCTTAAATGTTTTGTGTACATCTCAAAACACTACTGTTTTTAATAAACCCTTAATTTTGTATTAATTATTATTTGTTTCTTCTTTTTTCAAGGGTTCGAGAATTCAAGCAACCATAAAAAAATTCATTATCAGTCGATTTGATCCTGAAATCAATGAAGGTGATTTAATAACAATGAGACAATTTTCTGTTGTCGACGGCCCAAAGAATTTCCCTGTAGCAGACCATCGATTCAAAATCAATCTACAAAAGAACACTATTGTCGCACCAACTGTTGATCCCAGATTTCCCAAATCTATTTTTAATTTCATCAGTTTTTCTGATATAACAGAAAAAATTTTAGTTGACGATGGTCCACTTTTTGGTATGATTTTATATATTTATTTTACAATTTTGTTAGTTGATTGCATTTAATAATTATTAACACCTTTTTGTTTCTATAATCTATTTGTGTTTATTACAAGATATTATTGGTCGTGTCGTTTCCATTAATGACTCCAGAATGTCCGAAAGCTTCAACAAGAGTATTCAGCTGTTTATTGAAGACTTGGAGTGAGTCTATTTTTCTTATAATTACTATAACTTCTTATTAATCGATTTTTTGTTATATAATTTGTGACCTGACTAACTAAAATGAATTGAAGGGGACACAAGATGCAATGCACTCTTTGGGAGCCATACTGCAATCAGTTGAAAGAATTTGTTGAACAATTTCGTTTGAATAGGACCATTGATGATAACTGCATTATAGTCCAGCTATGTAGGCGCAAGACTTTCAGAAGTAATTATTTTATACCAAAATTTACATTACTTATTTTACAATTTTTTTAATATAATTTTTATTTTTTTAATTTATTTGGTACATCGTTATACATACAGATTTAGTTAGTGTCACAAACACTTACCATGCCACCAAAGTTATCGTGGATGAAAACCTAGACGTCGTTGCATTTCGGATTAAGTAATTGCTTTATTCTAATATTTTTTTTTTAACTTTCAACATTTTAATCATGTATGTAATGTATACATTATTTCCCAAAATTATAATGCAGATTACCATTAAATGATACAAAATCCGCATCTGTGGAAGGTTCGATGATGTCCAATTCATCATTTGGTAGTGTGAAATGCGAATTGATGAATGAGAATACTCATGTATTGAGTTTGAAGGATTTAAAATCTACTGATATTGTAAGTACTTATATTTTTTACTCATTTTTAAAGTAATAGAATAATCCAATAATTGTCTTGCTTATTAATTTGCTTAGTAATTTTATTTTTGTTTTGTTCTTTAGGTTGGGAAATATTGGATAGTTGCTTCCATATCTGAAATTTGTCACGAAAGAGGTTGGTCCTATACCAGTTGTTCAAAGTGCAAGAAGAAGGTTACTGTAAAAGATTCCAAAATGTTTTGTGACAATTGTAATGCTTATGTTGTCGGAAATGCGCGGTACAAGGTTCATGCAAACGTTGTTGATGGATCCGACAACATCGTTGTACTTTTGTGGAATGATATTGTGACCTCACTTACTGGTATAACAGCGAGGGAGGTATTTGACAATCTTGCTTTGGTAAGATTTTGCATTTATTATATTACAAACTCAATTATTCTTTTGTCCATGCAACTGTATATTAATACGACCTATACAAATATATTGATTTATATATTTATAACTTACATCGTTTCTTTTTTTTATAGGAATCAAATGATAATGATTATGCTGATGGAAATTCGAAGGAATCGTCTAATATTGACGTTCCACAATGCATTGAGGACCTTATTGGTCAAGAGTTCATGTTCAAAGTCCTCTGCGAAGCGAAGCACATTGAGGGCAGGGATAAAGTGTTCGTGGTTGAGAAGTATTCTGATGATCAGGATCTTATCGAATCTTATAAAAAGATTGATCACAAACCTATTGCCTTTTCTTCTATTGAAGTCAAAACTGAAGTTCATGACTCTGAATTTGATGCAACGGACAACATTTTATCCGCTGTGAGTTTGAAAGAAGATTTTAAATCACCGGAGGTCATGAAAAGTTGCAAGAGGGTTTTAGATATGATATCCTACGATGATGAGTTCATTGACGGTCAGGGATCCATTTCTTCAAAGTTCAAGTCTGAATAATTCATCTATTTTTAAGCTTGCATTTGATACTTTTTAATTTTCTTGCACAATTTCTTTTCAATAAATGTTTGTTCTTTTTTTAGTATCGTCATTGTTTGGATTTTAGTTGGTTTTTTGTTTCATTAATTCAATTTTTCTTTTGGATTTTAATTTTTTAATTAATGTATTAGAATTTCTTATTCAATTTTTAGAATAAATGTAAACTAACATCAAGTAATATTAATCCTGATTAAATCAAACAAACAAGAAATCTCAATTTTAATTAGTTTATATTTTATAAAATTATTAATTTATTGAAAATTATATGTACACTACAATGAAATATATATTTTTGCTGATTTTCAGGAATATCATAAAAACGAATCTTGAGATAATAGGAAGATAATCGTTATCCAATATTATATATTTGTAATTTACATTTAAAATGATTTTGTTTCTATAATTCAAAATTAATTGTTGCAATATAAATATTTTTTTAGTTAATAAACAAATCCTAAGTAAAAGGTCTAGGGTTACAGTCTTTTTTTGTATACTCAATATTTGTATTCGTTTTCACGAATACAAGGTTGGGGATTTTTTTCTTACAACTTTTTCAATACATAATTCGTTGTTTTGTATACTCTAATACAGACATCTTATATTGTTTATTTTTCGAGTCTATTTTGATTTCTGTTTTCAAGTAGAATTAACATTTTACCCGGTCGAAGAACAATATTGAATTGTTAAGCTTTGAACATGTCTCCAAACAATAATGCAAGGCGTTCAGGTAATTGTACTAAACAACGTTTTGTTGTCTGGATATTGATATAATTCTTAAGCTTGCATACATGTTTATTAATGAGTATATATTTTTATAATCTCAATTATCCAGACAAAGGTAAAGGGAAGTGTACTTCGTCGATCGGACTAAGGGAAGAGAATAAAGAGAATAATTTTGGTTAGTCAATATATTTTTTTTTCGTTTTTTTTCTACTACGATTCTTAATTGTTTCTGTTATTTTTGATTATTTTGTTTAATCTTTCAATTTCTCAATGTTCAGAACCGGTGATTTTCGATTCTTATACGAATATTATGAATACGAACACGGTTCGTAAGAATGTTATCAGAGGCACCACAATTCAACCTCAAGGAGTTAATGTCAATAGAAATCTTACTATAGGTACAACTAAGTCGTCGATGGCATTGTCTAGCTCATGTAAGTACTACATTTCAGTTTGAAATCACAAACAGTCTCTTTAATTTCATACAAAAATATTTTATAATCAATAGTAATTTATTCGTATATGTTTTCTATTTTACAAAACGTCGTTATTTAAGACAACCCGTTTATTATATTTTGTCCAGCGAACAGTACTCCAGTTATAAATCAGGATATTCAAGAAAATATATCTCCTGTTCAGGGTTCGTGTGTTACTGAGCATCGCAGCACTAAACGAAAAGTACTTGGAAGTCGTTTGGGCAATGTGAAGCGTAATAAACAGATACTGCCTTTGGGTGATATAACCAACGGTAAACCGACTACATATATTCTTACTACAAATATTTTAGTTATGTCTTTAATTATTTCGTTCACATTATGAACAATTGTTTCTTTCTACAGTTAGAGAGGCGACTCCTGAGGATCACAGATATAGTTCAATTAAATTTGGTTGCAGACCAGAGAATGTAATCACTCAAACTGCACGTAGTGCAATAACTACATTGCGTGGTAAAGAGAACGTAATCATGCAATCTGCACGTAATTTGGACGGGGAATTTTCATCCGTGAAATCCAAAGGTTCTGTAAATTTAATATGCTTAATATTTATTCTTCTTTTACTATTATTAATTAATTTCATAAATCTGTTTTTACATTTATCTTCTAACTATAATTTGGTTGTTATCAAGGCAAAGCTCCAATGAGACAAATAAATGTTTCGCCGAGCCATATACAACTTCCCATAAATGGGAATCCGGGACCAACAAGTTTTGCACGAAATACTGATCGAATTTTAAATAAGTTTGCGCTGTATGACAATGCAAATCCAGCTTTATTGAACGTCGAAACTAAGAAAAGAAGAGGTAATGTATCAATTTTGTTATAACAGACATTAGATATTATCACGTTTCAATAATCATTGGATCAGTCTTCCTAGACATTTGAAAGAACTGTTGATATATGCATGTTAACGTATATTTTTCAGTATCTTATCATGATATGGGCGATCCTATTCATAAGTGCGAACATTGTGGCGCAATATTCTGGTACGATGAAAGGATTGAAAAAGGAAAAAAGTGTCGCAACAATCCGTTGTACAATAATTGCTGCATGCACGGTTTGTCAACTTTCAAAATTTTTTGTTAATTTTTATAGTGATTATTATTTCTGAAACGATTAATGTCTAAATTATTTTTTTTACAGGTAAAATTGAATTACCTCCCGTTATGGACCCTCCTGATGATTTCAAAAATTTATTGTATGGGAAGGACAAAAAGAGCAAAAAATTCCAGAATTCTATACGATTCTACAACATGATATTTTCTTTTACTTCGATGGGGGGCAAAATTGACAATTCCTTTAACACCGGGAGATCGGCTCCCATCTACAGATTGAATGGAGAGAATCGTCATTTAATGGGTTCTTTGATGCCGGAGGATAATCAGAAACCAAAGTTTGCTCAATTGTACATATTCGACACTGAAAACGAAACAAGAAATCGTCTATCTGCAATGAGGTAATTTAAATAATTAATAATCGAATGAATATGTTGTGTTTTTAAATTTAACAAACAACATATTATGAATAATTATGGTATTACAGAAAATCCGGAACAGAAACAGATCAAGAAGACGACAATGACCCGAGTATTGATAAAGAAATTGTATGTGATATAAAGAAGATTCTGGACAAAAACAATATATTTGTCAAGTGGTTTCGTTGTTCTGGAGAAATCTTGAATAAGTACAAAGCTGCGGACATCAAGCTTCGGTTAGTTTCGCGTCGAACCAGAGATGGAAGAGTGCATAATTTGCCTCAAGCCAGTGAAGTTGCGGCGTTGATCGTTGGAGATGTCGAGAATCTTGAAAACCGTCGAGATATAATTATCCAACGTAAAGACAAAAGTTTGATACGAATAAATGAATTGCACGTTGGTTATTTGCCTCTGCAGTACCCCTTGATGTTTTTATACGGCGAAGATGGATTCAGAGATGATGTTCTTCATTGTGAGACCGATCGGAGCAAAGAGAAAAATTCCAAGACTGTAACGATGAAAGAATACTTTTCGTACAGACTAATGGAAAGGGCCACCGAGTCTCCGCACATATTATTCGGACGTCGACTACTCCAGCAATTTATTGTAGATGCTTACACCATGGTTGAGTCGTACAGACTAACTTTCTTGAAGCATCATCAGCAAGATTTACGTTGCGACTCTTATTCTGCTTTGGATGATGCTTTGAATCGTGGAGATGATAATTCTGCAAATACCGGGAAGAGAATTATTTTGCCTTCTACCTTTGTAGGAGGAGCACGATACATGATACAGAACTATCATGATGCTATGACCATATGTAGATGGGTTGGTTATCCGAATTTGTTTATCACTTTTACGTGCAACCCTAAATGGCCGGAGATTGAAAGATATGTGTCCGACAGAGGTCTTTATGCCACGGACAGGCCAGATATAGTTGCTCGAGTATTTCACGCTAAGCTTGATAATATGATGAGGGACATTCGACACGACAAACTTTTTGGAGAGACAAGTGCTGGTAAGAAATTAGTAATTTAAATTAAATTAGTCTAAATCATTATCCATATTTAGATTAATTATATATTTAAGACCAATGTTTTCATAATTTAATAAAGTATAACTCGGGTAATTTTGTGCAGTTATATACACTATCGAGTTTCAGAAACGCGGATTGCCTCATGCGCATATTCTCCTGTTTCTCAAGGGCTATTCTGAGCACGTGTCTGCTGATGTTGTCGATTCAATAATTTCTGCAGAGATACCAAATGAATCTGATGATGAAGAATATTATGATTGTGTGAAAGAGTACATGATGCACGGACCTTGCGGAGAATATGATAAAAAATCTCCTTGCATGTTCGGAGATAAATGCACCAAGCACTTTCCCAAAAAATTTGTGAATCGTACTACTGTAGACAACGATGGTTTTGTTATGTACAAACGGAGAGATGAAGGTCGTAAAGTCGTTAAGAATGGAATTGAACTCGACAACAGGTAAATTTTATATAAATTTTTAACATGTCTTCATTTTTAATATAAATTTTTCTTTTAAAGCTTAAACTAAATTTTATATTTTTTGTCCCGTATAATTATTCTTCAGGTCTGTGGTTCCCCACAATCCGGTTTTGCTGAAAAAATACAACGCCCATATTAATGTTGAATGGTGCAACAGATCGCGTTCTATAAAATATTTGTTCAAATATGTTCACAAAGGCAACGATCGTACGACTGCTGTATTTTATAAATCGCACGAACAACCGGAAGGTGAAAAGGTCATTGATGAAATTAAACAGTACCTTGACTGTAGGTACATATCAGCATCAGAAGCCGCATGGAGATTGTTTGGATATGAAATTCACTTTAGAGAACCGAACATCGTAAGACTCGGTTTCCATCTCCCCGATGAACAATCAATTGTGTATAAAGAAAGTTCTTCTGTCACTGAAGTTGTGACAAAGATGTCTTCCAAGGAAACCATGTTCACCGCTTGGTTACTGGCAAATACTAAATATCAAGAGGCACGGAACCTGACCTATGCTGAAATGCCTCAAAAATTCGTTTGGGACAACGAGACTAGAGAATGGCGTCCGAGAAAAAGAGCGTTCGCGTTCGGAAGATTATCATACATTTTTCCCGGTTCTGGAGAATTGTATTATTTCAGGATATTGCTCAATGTCGTCCGTGGATGCACTTCTTATGAAGATGTTAGATTTTACAATAATAAATTATATTCATCCTATAAAGAGGCGTGTTATGCCCGTGGATTGCTTGACGATGATAAAGAATACATTGATGCAATAAAAGAAGCTTCAGTGTGGGCCTCGGATCAGATGCTGAGATCTCTTTTCGTAAATATGCTGATTCACAATGTTCTAAGCAGCCCACAAACTGTATGGGAAGAGTGCAAGGATGAAATGTCTGTTGACATTCTATCAAAATATCGCAAGGAGATGAACTGCCAAGGTATTTTTTTTAACTTTCAACAGATTATGATTATTATTTTTTAATAGTACATATTATCAATAAACTAAAAAAATGTCGAGTATGTTGCAAGAACTATTATCTCGCTATTGTGCTGTTATACGGATAAATATTTAACATGTTGTTTTTTATGGAAATCAGAATTAACTCTTACCGATGATGAAATTCACAACAAGTGCTTGCAATACATTGAAGATATGATGAAGCGGGAAGGTCGATCATTGAAAGATGTTAACAACATGCCGTATCCGACCGACAGTCTTGAATTCCCACGTAACAGCCTAATAGCCGCTGAGCTTTCTTACGACAAAAATGCTCTTCGAAGGGAGCATGAACAGTTAGTTGCAATGTTGAACGATGAACAAAGTAATGCTTATAACTCAATCGTTCGATCTCTGGACAAGGCTGAAGGCCAGGTTTATTTTTTGTACGGTTATGGTGGTACGGGTAAGACATTTGTTTGGAAAACGCTTTCAGCAGCTGTTCGATCGATAGGCCATATTGTCTTGAATGTCGCTTCTAGCGGTATAGCATCTCTTCTTTTGCCTGGAGGTAGAACAGCGCATTCTAAGTTTTCTATCCCCATAACTTTGCATGAAGCATCTACGTGCAACATCACACTGCAAAGCGATCTAGCCAAACTTATTGTTAAGACCAAACTTATTATATGGGATGAGGCTCCTATGATGCATAGGTATGAACAATTGACATTTCTTTTCCATTTGGTTTGTTTTGTTGCAATTATAAATTATTTATATATTATACAAATTAAACAATGTCATAAGTTCGAATAAATTTTTGTTTTTTACAGGAATTGTTTTGAAGCTCTCGATCGCACGGTACGTGATATAATGAAATCACACCAACCTGAAGCTGCCCATATGCCGTTTGGAGGAAAGGTCATTGTATTCGGAGGAGATTTTCGTCAAATTTTGCCGGTTATACCTAAAGGTAGGAGAGAAGATATCGTTGGTGCCACTATTAATTCTTCACCAATATGGAGAGATTGCAAAGTATTACGATTGACGAAGAACATGAGACTACAGAATTCAGTCGATCGAAATGCCTCGCGCATGTTGCGAGATTTTTCGGAGTGGTTATCATGCATAGGAGATGGTACTTTGGGAGCTGACAATGATGGAGAGGCAGATATAGAGATACCGGAAGAGTTTTTGATAACTCATTCCGATAACCACATAGAATCCATTGTTCAGGCGACCTATCCATCTTTTCATGAACACATCGGAGATATAAGTTTCCTTGAAGGACGAGCGATATTGGCTCCGACATTGGAAGATGTTGATAGAATAAACGAGTACATGGTATCTATGCATAATACGGATGAAAAGATTTACTTGAGTTCGGATAGTATTGCCCAGTCCGACCGTGGCGTGAGCATGTTTGAGCAGATGCATTCCGTTGAGTTCTTAAATACCATCAAGTGTTCGGGATTGCCAAATCATGAATTGAAATTGAAGGTTGGTGTATTTTTAAAAAATTTCAATATGCATACGTATTATATATTTAATTTATCAATTTTAAATTAATCAATATTAGTTGTAATATATTTTGTATTTATCAGATCGGTGTTCCAATAATGTTGTTGCGGAATATGGATGCCACTAACGGATTATGCAATGGTACTCGCTTGGTTATAACACAGCTTGGTAATCATGTGATCGAGGCAAAAGTATTGGGAGGAAATAATTCTGGGGATCATGTTTTAATTCCTAGAATTCCTATAACGCCTTCTGATACAAAATTGCCGTTTGCGTTTCAACGAAGACAATTTCCGATTATGATATCTTATGCCATGACGATTAATAAAAGTCAAGGCCAGTCCTTGAGAAACGTTGGTGTATTTTTGAGGAAACCGGTATTTACGCATGGTCAGTTGTACGTTGCGCTTTCTAGAGTAACCAATAGGGAAGGTTTGAAGCTTCTTCTCTGCGACGAGAAAGGTAATCTCACGAACAAAACCACCAATGTAGTATACAAGGAGGTCTTTCAAAATTTGTAAGTTCATTGTCATAGAAAACAAGTGACGTTGTTGATTAATTATAAGTATTTGTTTATAATATCAAAATACTATTAATTATTAAATCTATATATTTTTGTATTAATCAAAATTTTCTTATATATTAATATGAAATTACATGAAAAACAAGTTATGTAATCAATATAACAAGGACACCGTAAAAAGAATATCTTCGAAGATCCCAGTGCAACGCACGGACAAGTGGACTAGTTTTATAAATTTTAGTATTTAACTATAAATAAAAACTTATTTTAAACCAAAAATAAATAAATGGATATAGTATTTTTAATTACTATAAGCTAAAAATAAAAAAATAAAAAATTAAAATATTAAGTAATATTCATAATATAAGTATTTCGTGAACTTAATATTTTCAAAACTAAAATACTATATGAATAAATTATAGAATTAATTAATATATGAAAGTCGGGGCGTTACAGCTTACCTTCTAAGTTCTAAGAGGATTACATAATTGAGAGTTATTAATTGGGGGTATACTTAGAGGAAATACGGGTGCGAGTCACCATATGAATATTATATTTTTTAAATTATATTACATTTCTAAGCATGCAATGTTAATTAGTTTATTAATTAGTAATTAAATAATTTAATAACATTTAAATAATTATTTTTTTAGTGTATCGCGCAATAAATTAATTGATAAATTTGATTGGTTGATTGAAATACTATAGTTTTTGTTTTATACATTAATAGATATATTTCAAGTTTTATACTCTCAATATGAATAAGATTAAAATAAAATATTTCGTGAATAGTGTTGAAAAAAAAATATATTTATATATTTAAAAAAACACCCCTATAAAACCTGGTTTTCAGTATTCAACAAAGACTCACTTACAACTTGAATAAAAGAAAAAAAAATACTTGAGCAGAAAGATTTGTGTGATTTAATCGATCTAAGTGTTAAGTTCGATTGAGAGAGAGGTTGTTTTATCCTGGGGACGACGCTGCTATCTTCTGCAAGCACAATTGGGCAGAGCCGCGAAACGTCTTAAAGAAAGCGACCTAGTCCGCGACTCAGCCTTGTTTCGATTTTATTGTGTTACTATTTTTTTTTTCTGATTTTACAGGTGCTATTTCAACAAATAGCTTGAGAGTAAATTTTAATTTTTTATTCTTATCATATATTTTGGTTGTTCTTTGCAAGTATTTTATCGATTTTCATGATATAAATAAGATTTTAATATGACATACACATGTTCTTATTATACTCTATTGAAAATGACTAAAGTCGGTATTTTTTGCTCCATCCCAACTCTGAAAGATGGATTGATCTTTTTTATTCTCTTTTTTGTTGAGTTTAGTTTGGATCCAAACAAACCCGATGGTGATGACTAACTGAACGACGAGTCAAGATGAAAACTGAATGATATTCGTTTGGACTGATTTTAATCGTGTAATTCCGTGGTTAATATTTCCTTCTTCTTGTGTTATATCTTTAATTCCTTTGGTGATATTCTACATCCAGTGGCGGAGCCAGCTGAGGACGAGGGTGGGCCTTGGCCCACCCTGAAAAAAAAACTTTTAATATATATATATATATATATATATATATATATATATATATATATATATATATATAATATTTACTTACTGTGTGTCGTGATATGCGGTAAGGAAGCGTGAGTAATTTTTTTTTTTTATTTCTTTATTGTTGGTCTCAAATTACACATTACACACATTTATTGTTTTTTATATTACTTTTTAGCTTTTTTTTCATTAATTAATTTTAAAGATAGAGCAAAAATAATTTCAGTAAAAAAATATATAAATAATTTAACTTGACTTAAAATATATTAATAAAATCATGAAAAATAAAAAGATTACTTAGTTAATTAATAAATTTAACTATAATTTGTTTTATGTAATACTTTGTAAGTACATTTTAACAATAATTTATAATTTTATATTTATAAAAAATTCATACGTGTATAATTATCAATATATTATAATTAATAAGTAATTAAAATGATTTTATTTTATTTTTTTTAATTAGCATTTTTTAAAATATTTTATACTATTTTTGTTTAAAATTTTTATTTATTTATATATAGACAAACCAATTTGTTTTATATTATATTTATTAGTATTAATTTTTTATTTCAAGTATAACTAAATTTATTTTGTTGACCGATAAGCAATGGATTTTTTTAAATATCATATAGTTTTAATATAAATTTGTAATTAATTTTTTTATTATAATAAATTGATCTTTTGTTTTTATTGATATTAATATTTTTTCTATGGAATGTTTAAATATAAGTTTTTTTAATATTTTTATTTTACTCATTATTAAATAGTTTTTTTAATATATATATATATATATATATATATATATATATATATAATATTTTGGTAAGAATTATTTTGTAAATTTGGCCCACTCTCACTTCTAATCCTGGCTCCGCCCCTGTCTACATCAATATGTCCTCTACTTGCTGTGTAAATTTGGGGATAATCGAACATTTCATTTAACAAGGATATCGATTTCGCCAACGCTGCGCAAAGTTGGACGTCAGTCCGAGTCTCTTTGTGCATTTTTTCTTGTTTTTTTTCTCAATCCGTGTTCAATAAATACTAACCCATAATCATAACAACAAATACACAGTAGGCTAGTAGCACAAAAAGAACTCAAAAAAGTTTACAAAATAATGGGAAAACTCGCAAAAAATGTGCGAAACAAACATCTTGACTACGACATTAATATAATCAATAATAGAATAAAAAAAAACTCAAGGAAATTTCACAAAAGAAAAACTCACTAAAAAATGTGCAAAACAAGCACCTCGACTACCACAACACGATTATGACTTTCCATCAAAGATTTAATGACCTGTACTTTTGTTCTTTAAATTTATTCTTATGTTCTTTTGCTTTTTACTTTCTAAAAATATGTAAAAATGATCAAGTTTTGTAATACGGTAAACGCTATGACACACAACATGTAGATACGAGAGCAACCTTATATTTATCGTGTCATTTGTTGGAGAATTTATATATATATATATATATATATATATATATATATATATATATATTAAATTGTTACAAAAATATTAATTAAATAAATCATGTGATATATTTGAATTTAAATGTTGGTCAAATGGTTAATGACCACCATTACTATTTTGTAACTTCCTCCATTATGATTGCATTGAATGCTCTCATTCATCACCCTTATAAGGTCACTTTGCATGCATTTCATAGCACACAACACAACAACATAATAAGAAGCATAAGAGATGTCTTCATATAGAGAGTCTAGTAGAGAGTGTCTACATATTGTCGAGAGTTCGATCACGGTTAGAATTTGCTTCCTTCTAACGTGAGGGTGTTGTACCTTGGGAACTTAATTGTCCATTGGAAGTCTCGGAGCAACGAGACGGGCAAATATAAGTTTAAGGGAACACGGCTTTCCGTGGCCTCACCCATAACCTTTTATATGCTATTGTGCAGGTTTGAACAAGAATGAATAACTTTCAAGTTGACGAAAAAATCATTTGAAATGAAGAATATGTTGATTTTATTTTGAAGATCAAATTACAAGACACGAGAGAAAAGATTATCCCAACAATCTTAAACTTATATTTGTCTTTATCTTTTCTCTCTTGAAATTTCTTTTTCTTTTTACATTATTTTGTAATATGTAATCGAAAAGAAAAAAAATGGAGAAGAAACATATATTATATGTATATATGTATGATGTCGATGAAACATGGAGGTTTCATTGATAAAGGCTATCAACCTTAAAATCGAGATGCAAAAATCGGAGTCTTTATCGAAAGAATCACATATGAAGTGAATCTCGTCGGGACTAACTAATCCGATAGATTGATGAGTAGACATTGTGGTCACTCACAAAATATATGTGCAAATAGATAAATATTTCACATGATATTAACCATGATTGAGAAATGCTTTATTGCAATTCTACAATTTTGAGTTGTTAACAAATGATTTAAAACAAAGGTTTTTAAATCTAAGAAAAGAAAATTATTATCACAATTAGTGATATACATATTGACAAGAAAAAGTCATTGATAAATAAATTAGTTCGAGTATACATATATGATTATGTAAGAGTTTGATCTAATTGGTGATTACATAAAATCACTAGAGGTTGAAATATATAAAGATTATATGCCTCATTGAATAAATAAATAATAAAATATTGTATTTTTTATGCATATTTAATTATTTATGTGATTTAATAATGAAATGGTCATTATTATTTAATTATTTGATTTGATTAATAATGATATTGGATTCATTATTATAATGATGGTGTTGAAAAAAAAGTTAAAATGTAACTTACCACTACCATAAAATATAATAAATAACAAAATTTATTATAGCATTATTTTATTGGTTAAAATAATATTGAAATTCATAATGAGATATGAAAGAAGAAAATATAATAAATAATGAGATTTATTATATTATACTAAAATTGAAATTCATATTAAAATATGAATGATATTTATAAGTAATAAATAATGAAATTTATTACATCAATAAATACACAATAAATAGATGATTGATATTTCATCTTTAATATTGTACAAAAATTGATATTTATTTAATAAGAAGTAAATATGAAACTTTTGAAATTCGTATTGAAGTATGAATGATTTGTACAACAAAATTGGAAAATGATTATTTACTTATGAGAAGTAAAAGAAAAAAAAGAAAAAAAAAATTGATATGAAAAAATTAAGTTCGTGTTGTTATTGAAAATTTAAATTCATCAAATGTAAGCGACTAATTTTAATTCAATGTAATATTGCACAAATGATGAGTATTAAGTCTAACATGGTGAATGTTAAACTATATTGCATCAATGTGGGGGAACGAGTTTTCCGACAAGTATGTGATAAATAAAAGACTTTAATAATATTTGTAGATGAAGAGTCCTCATTACAAAATTTTAAAGTTATTAATTCACGATTATTTGAAAAGTACATTGTAATACTTACAAAAATCTGATTCTAAAATTTATATAATCCATGAGTGGATATATACTAATAATAGTGTGATTTTGTGAAAATCATATGAATATTTATTATGAAATTAACTATTGAAATGTACTTCATAGTTAAAATTCTATTGAGAATCAGGTTGTTGAGAAAATTATATCTATAGAATATGAAAAGCTTAAAGATATAATAATCAAATATATCAATTAAAACTCTGACGAGAGACAAAATTGATATATCATCGAGACGAATAGGATTTTGAAGCCTATAAAAAATGATTTTAACTCATGATGGCAACCCAACCTAAATTGTGAACTCCAATGATAGGTTCAATGGGACAACCGAATTGTGGGGGTAAATCGAACAAATCACTTGACCTATTCCTATGATGAAGAAGTGATACATGTGAAGGTTAAGCTAAAGAGCTTTTAATGATCATAATAATGTGAGTATGATGGGTAAATGAAAGATACCTTTAAACGAAAGATCATCTATATTGAATGTGAAGGGGCCGCTTCTATGAGATGATTTAAAAAGGCTAAATCTCTAAACCATTCGATGAATACCAAGGCAGTTCAGGGCCAAAATGGACAACAACGAGAAGCGTAAAACAATATGGATAGCGATTCGCGTGAGTATTGTTGTCTTAATATACATAAAAGTCGAACAGTTCAAGGCATCACGTCCACTGATTTGCAAGTATATTCGACATTATTTCACTAAGGAAGGTTCAAAGTTGTTTAACTACCTCTCCTAATGCGATGAGTTGTCAAGAAACTCTCTAATGTCTGCATGTGCATTCTAGGATCATGTGCATGTGCAACCAATGCATTCATGTGGGGGATTGTTGGAGAATTTATATTTATATATTTTTATATATATTAAATTGTTACAAAAATATTAATTAAATAAATCATGTGATTTATTTGAACTTAAATGTTGGTCAAATGGTTAATAACCACCATTACTATTTTGTAACCTCCTCCATTATGATTGCATTGAATGCTCTCATTCATCACCTTTTATAAGGTCACTTTTGCATGCATTTCATAGCACACAACACAACAACATAATAAGAAGCATAAGAGATGTCTTCATATAGAGAGTCTAGTAGAGAGTGTCTACATATTGTCGAGAGTTCGATCACGGTTAGAATTTGCTTCCTTCTAACGTGAGGGTGTTGTACCTTGGGAACTTAATTGTCCATTGGAAGTATCGGAGCAACGAGACAGGCAAATATAAGTTTAAGGGAACACGGCTTTCCGTGGCCTCACCCATAACCTTTTATATGCTATTGTGCAGGTTTGAACAAGAATGAATAACTTTCAAGTTGACGAAAAAATCATTTGAAATGAAGAATATGTTGATTTTATTTTGAAGATCAGATTACAAGACACGAGAGAAGATTATCCCAACATCATTCACCTTGCATTGAAGAACTGCGTTCACCTTGAATCAAAAACTCGCTAATAGGATTGTTAAAGATACGTCACTGGAGGCCAGGATTCATTTGTAGATCAAATCGAACCTACAACGCAAGAGCGCTTTGTTTGGTCCGATATTGATGCGTTATTTCGTTCGATTTTATATCATGGTTAGAACTTATTTATGTGTTTAGACTTTGAAGATAACTAATTTTGAGTAAATGTGTGATAAGAATTGAATCCATGATGATAATTTTTGTATGAAAAATGGACGAGGATTGTGCGAAAACGGGTGAAAATTATGAGAGGAATCCTCAAACCCGGTGTCCAACATTGCCCCACGGCGAGAGAATCATCATTCTTGGAATGTGAAACGTTGAATCGTCTTGAAACCTGCACAACATATTTTCACTAATATTTTACAATCCGACGAAAGGAATTTACAAAAAAACAATCGAGAAAGAAGATACAACTCACGAATTGCAAGACACAAATTCTATTTTTACACTAGAGGAAGAATTGGACAAATATATCGACCGTGAAGCAAATCGATCGCTGGGGCATACATTCATGAACTCTCATATTCTAAATCCATTG
The DNA here is from genome assembly GCA_954870475.1 of Euphrasia confusa. Lineage (NCBI taxonomy): Eukaryota > Viridiplantae > Streptophyta > Magnoliopsida > Lamiales > Orobanchaceae > Euphrasia > Euphrasia confusa. Next base: position 41,160,313 of record OX940951.1, on the reverse strand, counting down.
ACCATGCTGTCTCGAGCCCGACTTGCACTTCATCTTTGAATTGTCTTGATATTTTAATTTAACGTCTAGGACTTGAACATATACATTCTCAATGTTCACTTTGTTGATGAGATTCGAAGAAGAAGCTATAAGTTGGCTATTGAGGGATAAGAACATAATTTTTTGAAGAGCATAAATTCTTAACTTGTGTTTGATTTTCAATGGTATGCAACCTGACTTCACTCTATGAGCACGCCTCAGTGTCACGTGGCTCGACTTTACTCTAAGTGCATCAATCAATGTTACGTGAATAAATTAAGGGAATATTACAGAAATTTACTTAAGGTTTGGTGTTTTTTAAACACTCACCTACCTAAAAGGAAAACTTTTAACTTTACCTAACTCATTTTATCGTTTTTCACTTACCTATTTTGTTAGTCGGATCAGAATATTTCATAGAATATTCCGAGATTACAAAATCCATGTGTCATTTGAAGCTCAATATGATCAATATTTGACTCTTTAAACAATTATATTTTTTAATTAACATAAATGAAAATTTGCTTATAATAATACATGACTTTTAAAATTATCAAGAGTAAATTACAAAATTAAATCAAAAGATCAGAAATTAGAAAAAGATAGTCAGTAATTAGTACTCTCCCTTTCATAAAAGAAAGTTGCAATATTCTCCTTTTTGGAGGTTCGCCTATAATAATAGTTGATACACTTCAAAAAGTAAATAAATATTTTTACTTTTTCATTTTAAAATACAATATATTGGGGCCCGGCCGAACATGTTGTGTGTTGCACCTCTATTCTATTTACAATTACTTCACTTTTAAATATAAAAAAACATTAGGTAATATTAGGCTATGGGGCAGATTGCTTTTTAATATTATTTCGAACACCTATATTTTTTTCACCTCATTTTTAGGGGTCGTATATTTTTAACTTTTTTATTTATTAGGGAATTTGTATTTTTTAAATACTAAGTAAGGGCATTTTTTAAAATGTATAAAGTCGTAAATATCCCTACACCTTAACATATTAATTTATTTACTATATACATATATAAATATATTTGCGTAAGAATATAAATATATTTGCGCAAAAATCAGTAAATTATATATATAAATATATTTGCATAAAAATATTTTATTTATAAAATATATTTGCGCGTAAAATATATTTGCGCAACATTATTTATATATATATATATATATATATATATATATATATATATATGAATAGATATCTATTATAGATTTACCACATACACTAATATCTATTATAGATATGTCATAAATATGTCATATGTATAGATATCTATCATAGATGTATACATATCTATCATAGATATAGATATGTCAACTAAAATTTTCCCAAATTGATTAAAATGCAAAATGTAAAATAAAAAATCTAGAAATTTAACACACTTAATTCTAACAAATATGCAAATATGGACCTGTTAATATTTCATGTTTATATGGACCTGTTAATATTTCATGTTTAGATATGTATTTCATGTTTAGATATTTAACATACCTAATTCTAACAAATATGAAAATATGGACTTGTTAATATTTCATGTTTAGATATGTATTTCATGTTTAGATATGTTATAATACTATGTGTCTAGCGTAGTTGTTTAAAATCTCAGCGGATGATATTAGATATGTAGTTATATTAATTACTAATATACTTGAAAAGGTTAATAATGGAACAATGCCCCATATCAAAATTAGGAAAAAATATAGGTACTGATTATAATTCTACTCTTAGAGATGCCCCGGTCATGATTCCCCCAAAACATTAAGCCTTTTTATTTTTTAGTTAAAAAAATCAAGAAAAAAAGGTATTGGATCTTAATAGAGTTGGAGGGAGTAAAAGTAAACTATCTCACTATCATCCACCCCCTGTCCGCCGAACCACGGCAGCGCCGGCCACCCCACCCCACCCCACCCCACCCTACCACATCGCACCTATTAAACACAATCGTCCTCCAGATCACTGTACAAGTCGCCATTTTGATTTCATCGGCAACCTCTTTTCCTATTTATACCTTGATTTAAATCTTATTAACAGGGCGTTCTCAACTTTCGTTGTGTTTATTAGAAACAGTAGATGTAGATCTGTCTTTCTACTCTAGCAAATAAACAGATACCGAAATAATCTAGGAAGTTGCTGTCTAGTATACGACTATGGCGGCATTCATGGCGGTCTTAGAGTCTGATCTAAGGGCTCTTTCAGCGGAGGCTCGCCGCCGTTATCCCGCCGTCAAAGACGCCGCTGAGCATGCTATCTTGAAGGTGTATCTCTCATTCTCTTCTCCATTCAATTTGCAAATAGTTAATTAATCACTTGAATTTCAATATTAGGTTGATTGCTTTTTTAATAATGTGAACTGACAACTGAGCTTGATCTAAAATTTCAGCTTAGATCACTTGCGAGCCCCAATGAGATTGCCCTCAATGAAGATATTTTCAGGATATTTGTGATGGCCTGTGAAGTTAAAAATGTTAAGCTAAGTGTGATCGGTCTGGCTTGTCTGCAAAAGCTCATCTCACACGATGCCATCGCCCCGTCTGCCCTCACCGAGATCCTTTCTACTCTCAAGGAAGTAAGCCCGAAATTAAATATGTGATCAAACACGTCTTCTAGACTTCACTGCCTATCGAGTTACTTGATCAATAGGACATATTTTTCACGTATACATTTGGTGATTTTTTTCATAGAAGGTCAATATATTTGTGTTTTGGTTAGATAGAAGCTAAAGAAGAAATTAAAGATGATCAAATTTGTGCAATTAGATGCAGGCGAAGAATACATTCTCCCCACTCTACCATATGTTGCTATAGATTCTTGTTGGTAGTTCATACAGTTTATAAAAAAGTGATGTAGGATAATGTAAATATTGCTGCTCACGGCTGTGACCATTATATACTTTCTTTGGTAATCAATGCTTCTAAGACAATTTTTTAATGAAATGAAGGACTCTGTGAAGGTTACTTACATGAAGGAAATTCTTTTTTACAAGTACCATATCATAAAATTTAGATCATGATCTTTGAAGTCTGAAGTTCACAATTGTTTTACCTTTAATAGCGTGTTGTTAAAAGTTCTTTTTTTTTATCATGTTCACATTTTAAAATGTAATTATACGTACCATTTAATTACATGAATGAACTCATCCGAACACTTTAATCAATCTAAGAAGTCATAGTTGTTTGCTTCGGGAAATTTTCATAGGGACACACAAAAGGAACGTGGAACATTTTCAAAGGAAAGTAGTATTATAAAATTAATTGTAAACATAATTTTTATTAATTAAATGTGACAGATGTAAACGCTTAATCCCCGCTTAGTTCCCGCTGAGTCCTTCTAGGCGCTAGGCTATGGATCGCCACCCGCCTAGTGCCTAGCACCATTTAGAACCTTGGTTATGAGCAATTCTTAAAGTTGATTTGTTATGGTGTGAGCAACAACTGCCCAGAACAACTATCAGTGAACAATAGCTCCTGTTTCCAATTCTTAAATTGATTTTTTATGTGTGAGCAACCACTGCCCAGAACAACTATCAGTGAACAATAGCTCCTGTTTTTTTTGTTCCTAACCTACATGAGCTTTAGTTAGTTAGGCTAGTCACTCTTATTACTGCACACTTTCTCAACTTGGCCATTTTCTTACAAGATCAGCACTGAACTTCGGGTCTTAACAAACATGATTTTTTACATTGTTAGCTTGGCTTAATGAAAAAAGAAAAAGGGTTTTGAGGTAGCTCAAAGGAAGTGCCTTTTTTTTTCCTTTTTTTTCAATAAATATATGAGGACAAAAAAGGTCAAATGGTAGCCATATTCCTTTATGTCACTGTACATAAATTTGTCATATAAAATTGTTCTTTGTGTAAAATATGAGCAAGTGTTTTCATTTATGTTAAATAAAGCACAATATTTTATATGAATATATCCAACGCTTGCTTCTATTAAGAAAAAGCCGTTTTCATCTTAATTTCCACATAATTATATTAATTGTAGCCTTGGAATTCCATTCCCTAAAGAATGATTACATACTTTTGAAATGGAATCAAGTCATTAACCTATTGACACTACATCATGTTTTATTCCCAAGGGTAACGAACCCCCTTTTTGAACTGTTTTCTTCTATAAGATGCAATGTCTTAGTTTTAGTTATGTAGAATTAGATGTTTCTCTCAGAAAAGGAGCCTTGTATGATATTTATGATTTTAGATGTGGATATTTTTCCACATTTTTTTTATCACACTGCCTTTTCCATCTTACTTCGCTTCCTTATCCATCTCTGTAATCCTTTCCAGCACGGTGAGATGGCGGATGAGAGCATTCAGCTGAAAACCTTGCAAACTATACTCATAATATTTCAATCACGTCTACAGCCTGATAATGAGGTAACACCAAATTCATAATTCCTAATGATTTATTCAAGTATAACATGTTTTACTTACATAAGCTATGATTATATATATATTCATATATTTATTAGGAACTGACTATGATGTATAAACGTGAATAAATTTCTCATGTACATGAAATTTGAGTTTTGATGAATGCTTATTTTTGCTTGTCGATTTGCTGGATATGGTCTCATAAATCTCTCTTTTTCAAATGCAAAATATGGATTTGTCTGTACCCTGATTAGTCTATAGACAGAAGTTCTGGACATTGTGGGCTAGTGATTTTAAATATTTCTGCATTTTTCATCAATGTAGTTATTGTGAAAGACAATATCAGGTTACTTGGGCAATTATTGAAAACCACGTCACTAGACATTGGCTGAATGCTCTGCTAAGCAAAGTGCATTTATAATGTTGAAGAGAGCGACAAGGAAAAGTGTTGTAATATTATATTTATTAAGAATCAGTTGCTGTTTCTTGCTTTATTGTTATTTTTTGAAGAACATGAAATATCAAATGTCGTGATGAAGCTAGAATTATGCAAAGGGGTTGATATAAATTTATGATTTATTTAATCTGCCTCTAGATGTGACATGCTAGTCATGCCATTGCATCTTTCCTTTAATGCCAGCCCAAGTTGTATTATTAGTTGACTTCACGCCAAAAGTATGGATGTGGTAATACATTGATCTCTATTTGGTGACCTGATTGTATACTTTTGTCATATGAACTTTAGTAAAGATCCTGTTTATGTTTCATATGAATATTGGTCATTTAGTTTCGTTAATTTGAACTTTTGTTTTTGATAGAAGCAAATGCCATGTTTTTGGTGTATTGTGTATGATTTATTGAATTGCATTACATGTTGACTTTTCTTCATTGACAGGAGAACATGGCACGTGCTCTTGGTATCTGTCTCCGGCTCCTTGAAAACAATAGGTCATCTGATAGTGTGAGGAAGTGAGTAACCATTGAATCTTGCTTATACATGGAAATCCTTTCCACTTTCTTTGTCTTCTCTTGCGAAAGTCCTAATATGATTCCTGTTTGTGATCTTATCCAGTACGGCTGCTGCAACGTTTAGGCAAGCAGCAGCGTTGATATTTGATCACGTTTTGTGTGCAGAATCACTTCCGGCAGGAAGATTTGGTTCTGGAGGATACATTACTCGAACAAATTCTGTAACTAGTGATGTCAATCGCAACATAAAGCAGTTTGAGTATGTAATTCATTCATTTCATTTATAGTTATCACCATAATTTATGTTTATAGTGTGGTTGGTGATATATATGCCATTTTTGTGGTGATAGAATAATATTTCCTGGCTATGGTAGACATGATGTGTAGAATGCTAGTGTTCCAAATACAATTCTAAAATGGTTACTCCATGTACAACCAGGTTGCTGGAGTTAGATGTTATTGCGGGAAGGGCATCAGTAATGAGGGACACTCTTACAAAAACTGGGAAACTTGGGCTTTGCTTGCTTGAGGACTTAACAAGTCTTGCTGCAGGTGGATCTGTATGTGCTGGGTTTGTGCTGGATTTGAATCAATATACAACCTTTTTTTTTATATATAACGATTAATCACTGATATCTATTAAACTTAACTAAAATGTATCCGAATTATTTTCATAACTCTAGTTAGCCATAAATAATTGATTTGTTTGTTTCTATGATTTTTCAGGCTATTTGGTTACGTCCTTGTTCCATTCATCGGTCATTTGCTCTTGACTTACTTGAGTAAGGAGTTAATTATTTAGTTTATTTATATTCTTAGTGTGAGGTCTCTTTACAATAAAGTACTCTAGAGTACTAACTTAATACTCTCCCCATCCTCTAAAACTTTGCTTAAAATGGCACAAGTTTTAAGAAAATGTAATTTTTTATGTGTTAAATAATATAAAAGGTATAATGGGTATTGTTGTGTAAGCAATGAATGAGTTAGATGAAAACGTAATGGTTTTAATGTAAATTAATGAGTATTGTTAGGATAAAATTGTGAAAAAACTTTATATTTATGGGTGTGCAAACTTTTAAGGGACAACCAAAAAAGGAAAGTAGGCAAAGTTTTAAGGGACTGAGAGAGTATGCGCGAAAATTGGTGTTCTAAACTCAATGTGTTTATATAAGAAGCAAATACCTAACGATACTCATATAACAAATGCAGAATTTTTAGTCATCATATTTTGTTGGGATAAAATCATATTACGTCCCTCCGAGAATGTCCATTTTCATAAACAGCCATCAACTTTTTTTTTTCTTAGATATCGTCCTTTTGCTACTGTTTTCGGCCAAAAAGGACGATATCTGAGAGTTTTTTTTCTCAGATATCGTCCTTTTACGTGACTTTTTGGCCGGAAACAGTAGCAAAAGGACGATATCTGAGAAAAAAAAAGTTGATGACCGTTTATGAAAATGGGCATTCTCGGAGGGACGTAATATGATTCTATCCCTATTTTGTTTGATGACCATGCTAGTGATTTGTTGCTCATTGTTATTCAAGCGTTCCTGAGAGTGATAGTGCATGCTATGTGTTGGTTTCTTTGGTTGAAAAAAATTGAAAAATCTTTGAAGATAGAGAGAAAGCTTTAGTGGAAGTATAGGATAGAATCATCGAATAAAGTTTGGGGTCTCATGGTGGATTTCTATTCACAAGGAGTTTTAAGACTTTTTTTGTGTGTAGTGGGTTTCTAGTCATAAGGAACTTAAAAGAAATTCTGTGTCAGATATTGTTAGAGATTGGAGTTCTACAATTTTCTTGGCCTTTTATGTCGTTAAGGATCTTCATCCATTTGATCCAGGAGCAAACTCTTCTTTGAGATGGGCTATTTTTATTTTTTGGTAGTTATATTGTACCTTGAGTTTTATAAAATTTTGTTTTTTATGATAACAACCTATTATTAAAAGAGGCATTATGTAAGCTGATGCATTTTGTAATTGGGAATATGAATTGTTTTCCTTTTATTCAATCACCATAAAATGGATTGCCTGTAAAATATTATCTGAGCTGGAGGTGAAAAGCAGAGACTTTAAATCAAAATTTTAATGAGTTTTTCCCTTAGAGCTGGTGGCGTTAGCAAGTATGATGGATCTAATTCGAAGTCTCGGGGCATTCATGCTATATATATGGCTAATAGAAACTCAGACTTATTGATTGTGACCTTGGAAAAATACCACACTATTAGACATCAAGAGGAACCTTGGAAAAGATCATAAAGAACATCAGCAACCTGATTTGGAATTGAGCTTCCTGCATTTCTTGCCCTGTTGTTCATTCATCAAAACCTAGTGCATTCACAAAGAAATCATATTTTTTAGGTCATGTCATCTGTCACTGTCTCCCAAATTAGTTGAGAGTAATTAAACATCAGTGTCTCTTTTAAATCTGGACAAGGATGCTCTATGAAAGATAGACATCCTAAAGCACCAAATTGCGTAGTAGTTCTGGACGTGAAAATAACTTTTTCCTTGTCACTATTTGATTATTAACATTTGAAACCTAATTAGATATACATTCTTCAAAGCAAATCCTGGATTAATGCGGGGGTGGCTGTAGCTTCTATAGAGTTTGTCTTTTCTTGCTTCATTTCATGCTCTTGTTTTCAATTTCTTTTGTTCGCATTATGAATGTGTTTGATTGAAGTTGGGCGAGTTATAATAACGAAGTCAGAAACATAGACATCATAATCACTGTACTGGTAATTTACTACATCCGTCCCTGAACAATTTGCTTAGAGAAAGTGGTTCGGAATTTGAGAAAAAGTGATTTTTTTTTGTGTTTAATAATATAAAGTAGGGGTATAATATATATTGATGTGTAAGTAAATAAAGTTGTTAGTTGAAAAAGTAGTGGTATAAGTGTAAATAAATGTGTACTGAGAGGATAAAGTTGTGAAAAATCTTTCCATTAATAGATGTGCAAAGTTAGGGACAACCAAAAAAGACAAGTCTGTAAAGTTTCAAGGGACAAAGGGAGTAATATGTTTATTCTTGCGATAATATTGCGGTCCTGGTTTCAAGCTTGTCACCTTGGAAGGGAAGGGTGTTTTTGATGTGGGATTTTAAGTAGCTGCGTGCTTCATTATGCATTGTCATTTGTCACTCCTAGCATGTTAATGAGTTGTTGGTTTTGATTTAAATGTCATTAAATTTATGTAGCATGTAATAGTACTCGGGATAAATAATATATTATAGGATGCTTCAGATGTATTGATGACAGGTGTGAATAATCTTAGACTCTGGTAATTTTCAGGTTCATATTGTATAACTATGTAGTAATCTTCCGGACCTTGATTCCTTTCGAACAGGTACTAATGGAACTATTTTATGCTAAGATCTTAAATTTATATATTTTCATTGTCATTTTATAATATATAGTTTAACAAAACAGGTTTTACGTCACCAAATATGCTCACTTCTCATGACATCACTTCGTACGAACTCTGAGGTGGTGTTTCTAGTGCGCCTTTTGCAATTTATGTAATGAATGATTTCAATTCCGACAGGTTCTCTAATATATACTATCTTCTCTGTTTCCCGAACCCCTACCCCAATTTCTTACACCATTAGATTGAAGGTGAAGTAGGAGAACCTTACTTTCGCCGCCTGGTCTTGCGGTCGGTGGCCCATATTATCAGATTTTATAGTTCATCCCTCACAACTGAATCTGAGGTATTGTATCCCTTGTGTAATTATTATTTTCATGTTTTTTCTTCATAAACCAAATTTTGTAATTAAAAGTTCACTCGGAACAGCCTTCTCTTATATGCTAGAATTAGTAAGATATGGATGTGGCTTTTGTTAGTTACAGAGAAAAACTAGAATAAGTAGGAGAAAAGGGAAAATGACATAGCAAGAAGTCAATGCAAAGGCTTCTAGGGATGAGATTTGGGATAAAATTAAACACAAAGTGTCTTTGTGGTCTCTTAATCCACAATCTTTGTGATTTAATCTTTTATAAAATATGAACTCTGAATAAATTTTGTTCTCACTCTGCAAATGCAAATCTAGTTATTCTTAGTTCTTATTACTGGAACTTGAATACTTAGAAATTTGAAGGTTATAAATGCTGCAATCCTACCTACCTAATGCATATGATTTAAGTATATACTTCCTAAAAATTAAGCCAAAAATAATACTCTTCTCAGCAATCAAAATAATAACATAAACGAAAAGATAACAAGGAGTGATAAATTAATCATTTACTGTATGATAAACCTCGTATGTATTCAAGTTAAATCTAAATTATATTACAATTGTTCCTAAATTAGCTGTAATCATATAACTCCAATTACCCATCAAGCATTTCCACGGCAATCAAAGCATAGTTGCACAAATAAATTATATTTATGTATCTTCTTAATTGTGGGAGCACGTATCCCTGTTTATGGTTGTGCATTTATCTGCTAATATGAGTGACTTTCTTATTTAATTTTTTGAAACAGGTGTTTCTCAGTATGTTAGTGCGAGTTATATCTCTTGATCTACCACTGAGGCATCGCATTCTCGTCCTTGAAATATTAAGGGTAATGTCAACTAATCCGACAACTTACCAAGCAAAAGGTTTTTTGTTATACATATGATGTTTCCATCTTAGAACAACTGGTTTGGGCTAACTGTATGGAATTTCATTTTGACAGGGTTTCTGCGTTGAAGCGCGCACCTTGCGTATTCTTTTTCAGAATTTTGATTTGTAAGAACATAAAGCCTAGTTCCTTTCTTTACTATTTTACTAGTACCCAGATGAGTATTATTGGAGGTTCTCAACTCATGAGGATCAAAGTGCATTTCTATTTTCCATTGTCTGAATGCAATTTTAATAATACTTATAAAAAAATTGCATATAGATCATTGGCATGGGAACAGGGTTTCATGTTTTAGAGATGCTTTATTGAGAATTTATGTCAAAGGTCACCTTCATCTATATAGAAGAACAAAATGGAGTTATACTTTATGTTGTTATAATGATTAATTCATCAATATGTTTATGAAGAATGCCACCTCGGCACCTCCTCGTGTTTCAAAATTTATCCTATTTCTAAAACTCTCCTCATTTTGAAATCATATTTTCCAGCCAAACTTAGCAGTGGTTTGTGATAGTAAAGCAAAATATATTTTTTGGTTTTCATCCATTTAGTACTGATGCATTTTCTTTATCACACTGTTGTCATATATTCACATCAGAACATCTATTATTGGTTTAACTTAAACTCTATTTGCAGTTTTGTTTGCTATACCTATGGAAATTTAATATATTCCTCCATTCTCCTGCTAGAAGTCAAAGTAGAAAATCCATGTCCACATTGCTTTTGAGATAATACTATACTAGTGTATTTACTTTGTAATAAAGGCTTGAGCATTGAGCTATTTTACTGTTACTCAATTCAGTCAGTTATATACAAGTCACCTGAACCAATTATTAATCACCATCACTTTTTTGGTGTTAACTTGAAGAATGGGTGGTAGTCTAAGAATTAAATTTGTTGGTAATGCCACCTATTTCTATATATTTTACTGCTGACATCCCTTATTCTATTAGTCTCCGAAGTCCCTCCAAAATGACATTTAAATGAAAAGAGTTTTTGTCATGGGTTTGTAATTTACCTTGGCTGATTCTTGCTATTTGGATTTCTCTCCTGAATCTCATCTTTGGCATTCCATTTTTTCTTAAAGCTTAGGGTTTGAAAATCCTCTCCCTGTAATGTGGGTGAGTTCAAAAACATATAATCCATTTGTCCCACTTGTATCTTCACACTTTTCTTTTATGGATGTCCCACATATTTTCGCACTCACTGGAAGAAAATAATTATACTTACTTTTTTACTTTATAATACATACAATTACATCCTTATATTTTTACCTACTTTTCTAACTTTATACACAACTATTACTTTTCCACTTTAAAACACAATTTTACCCTTGCCTTTTTTTTTATCAATATAATAAAGTAACATTTTTTCAACTTTCCATGTCCGGGAAAATGTGAAGATATAATTGGGATGGAAGAGGTATTGAATATCAATCTGTTCGCATTATGGTCTTAAAACAAACCAATAGACCCCATATTGATGTTATATGCCCAAAATACTTGTGAGTATAATATCCCCCATCAAAAAAATAAAAAGCATGTTATGCTTCTTACTATTGGCACAGAATTCTTGAAACAAATTGGATAAGTAATTAACTTTAATTTTTCTTACCTTTTTTTCCCTTTAAAAAACAAAATAATTAATTGATATTATATTCTTATACTTAATTGTGTATTGCAGAAATCCTAACAACTCAAATGTGGTTGAGAGCATGGTTAAAGCACTTGCCCGCGTGATTTCCACTGTGCAGGTTAGATCCCAACTTCTTTCTTTGACGTGTAGTTTCTATAGATGCTTTGAGGATGATCCCTATAGCCATGTATAGTCTAAAACATCATCTAATGCATGTAGACGCACATGCTGACAATTTATTTATTTTAATAATATTTATGTAATAATGACTGCGTTACCATTCAAATTTCCTTGTTGTCACTATAACATTACATTTTTTATGAGATGGGATAGAATTAAATTAAATAGTCAGTTTTTGCCTATTAGTCAGAATGCTTCCATGGGCAATTTTGTTTTTGATATATCTAGAAATTGGTACTATGCAATGTAATCTGACTTTGTAATCAACTTTAGGGAAGTCTCGACCCTACTTTTGTAATAATGTGTATTTTTTATAAACAAACATGAGGTTTCTGGGTTCTTCTCGATTCATAAATAAGATTTTTTTTCCTGATAAAGGTCCTGATTTTTGTTTTCGAAGTTGGTGTTGAAGTGCTTTGGATGATTAAGTTGTCCTGTCCAAGATGAATTTTTGTACTTTTTATTTTTAATTCTTAGCTTTTATTTCTTTCCTCCTGCATGCTTCTTTGATGTTTTCTTTTATTGTCCATGAAATTATATAGCGAATTTTTAATTAATGATCCTTTTTGTAAATGTTGTAGTACCTAGAAACTGGCGAGGAAAGTCTTGCAGCTGTTGCTGGAATGTTTAGCAGTAAAGCCAAAGGTAATGTCATTTTTTTATTTATAAAAAAGTTAACATATGCTTTCAGACAAAAGAAATAAAAAGACTTGTAATGCACATACTAAGAATAAAGGACTCTAAATTGGCCAAGTACAGAAGTATTTGTGTGTTTTTCTTTAGGCATTTTAAGTTTGTAATCTGATCTCATATTCTCATCACATTTTCACTCATAACTGCTCAAGATTCAATTGTTATTTAAATAACTCTAGCTTCCTTCTTTAATGACATGTAGCGAAACACAATATTGTTTTGATTTCTAGGTATCGTTTCCATGAATTGTACCATGAAAATCACTACTGGTGGAAATTAGAAATGAGTAGACTGTTGGAACATAACTTGGAATCTGTGTTAAATATTCTGAGTGTACAATATCTATAGTTGGATAATGTGGGGAATTATGTTCGGAATCCTGCCTGATTAAAGACAATAACCTACTTCTATGTTACTAATTCCAATGTGCCTGACCCACACTAATTAACAAAATAAACTCAACACAACTGGACCAGTATTAAATAAAATAAGCAGTAAAATGCATCAACGGATCACTAACAGACTGGGGTATAAGTATGTATATTTCATTTTTGCTGCTACATGAATTTGATTGGCAACATACATGAGTACTAATATGTGATCAATATTACATTTCCTACCTTAATTTATAGATGGTTAATACCTTACGCCTCTTTCACAGTCCATTATAGGGAATCAATCTTTTTGACTAATTCTGCCTCTTGCTTAGTTCTTAAGAATGATATGTGAATAAAGTAGTTAACCTACTTAGATTTCGGCAGAGCAAGCATCAGGCTGAGCCATCATTTCTCATGTAAATAAACTTCAATTTCTGTTATATGATTTAAAAGTTTTCAAAGATAAAGAGTCAGGAACTTCAAATAATCAACTCTAGAGTGGTGAACTGGTTTCATTCGTAAAAATTTGTACAAATACTGTGGATCATGCAGTTCATCTCCAGTTCCTTTTTTTTTAGCAATATTCTTTAAATGGGAATGGCTTTCTCAATGACATGTGGAGATTGATATCATGTCAGGTATTGAGTGGAGCTTAGACACTGAGGCATCCAATGCTTCTGTCTTGGTCGCTAGTGAAGCACATGCTATCAGTTTGGCAATTGAAGGATTGCTGGGTGTCGTTTTTGCTGTTGCCACTTTGACTGATGAGGCAGTGGATGATGGTGAAGTAGGATATACCTATCTACAATATAGTTCTTTCTCTCCATTTACTTCGATATCATAAGAAGCGTCTTTGTGACCTTTTCTTTTCTTTATTTTATCTTGGTGAAAACAGCTAGAGTCCCCCAGGTGTGATACCAATCCACCTACTAAGTGTACTGGGATAACTGCAACACTTTGTATATCAATAGTTGATTCATCGTGGTTAACAATACTAGATGCTTTGTCCCTAATTTTGATGAAGTAGGTCTTGACTTATCTTTTTCTAATTTAATTATCTATTATTATTATGTAGTTAGAATTTGTGGCGTCTGATATCTAGTTTATCATAGGTCACAGGGTGAGGCTATAATACTTGAGATATTGAAAGGTTACCAGGCATTTACACAGGTATTTGCAACCTTCATAAGTTTCCATTTTTAAATTCTATGAGAGAATGCCTTTTTACCAATTCTGCAATCATACCCTAGCTGATGGTTTTTGAACCATGGGCATTACTTCATTGCCAAACTACTTTGTCCAATGCATGTGTTTTCTGAGTGCTACTCATTTTTTCGCAGGCATGTGGAGTTCTTCGTGCTGTAGAACCTTTAAATTCTTTTCTGGCGTCCCTTTGCAAATTTACAATTTATATTCCCTACGAAGCTGACAAGAGGAGGTATGTTTATCAATAAACTTATATGAATTATCGTGGTGTTATTATTTTAATATAATCCTAGTGTCCTATTTAAACATTGTGAATTGTGGATGAAAAATGTGTTTCACACTTTGATATTGTGGTTAGAAATACATTGTATGTGCTATTTTCTGCTGAGTTTATGTTGAAGTTTATAGGAGTCAAAGCTCGCGGGTTATCTCCTTGGTAATTCATTCATCCTGAGCAAAATTTGATAGATATACCTGGTTTTATAATGATAGACGAGGCTTCTTTAGCTTTTATCTGATAAACTGCCATTTATTCTTGTATCGATTTCAGTTGCACCCATTTGACAGCGTTAATTCATTTTTTCTGTACTTGTTACCCTAGTACTTATCTGGTGGAGTAGCTAAAGTAATTCTACATTACTGACATTTGGGTTATTTATCTCTTCTTTTTCAATATATCTCCATATGTTATTTACACTTTACAGCTCTGTGACAAAACATAAAAAACATAACTTGATCACTCATTTCAAACAATCTAGCTTTTATTTACCTCAATTTTCAAATCGTTTTTTTTGTAATAGTTGGATTATTTCCCTTATGTTATCCCTACGTTCACGATAACCTTAAAAATGGAAAGGGTTTGGTGTTATGTTACATATAGATTTATTTTGTTTTCTTTGTGTGCTCTACCTTCATCAAATTTTTAACTTTGGATCATTTTTTATTAGTTGGAACATTATTTCCCTTATGTTATCCCTATCTCCACTATAAACTTAAGTAATGGAAAGTGTTTGGTGTGTGTGTTGAAGTATAGAATTATTATTGTGTTTCGTGTGTGCTCTTCCTTCATTAAAATGTTTTTAAAATATACAGTTCAGGAATTATTATCTTTGTCTGATGTGTAGTGTAATACAATCTCCAAGTTCAAAACGTGCTGAACAATTAGGTGACCAGAAGGAAAGCATTGTTCTTACATCGAAAAATGTGCAGGTTATGGTTTTGTAGATTAAGTTGTTTTGGATCAGTTATATTATGTATCTAGTGCCAAAATTCCATCTCCCATACATATGTGCTTAAAAAGGTAACTTTCATTTCATATACAGGCTCTAAGGACTCTCTTCAATGTAGCTCACAGATTACATAACGTATTGGGTCCATCATGGGTTTTGGTATGTTTTTTTTATCATTAACGTATAAGATTGTTTCCAATTCTAATAGAGTATATTTTTGTGCTTTATATTGTGAAGGTTCTGGAAACCCTATCTGCTCTCGACCGAGCAATTCACTCCCCTCATGCTACAACACAGGTATATTTGAAACTTATAATGTTTATAATGAGAACAAGTTTCAAGCTAAGTTATCAATCAGGCTCTAGTTCCATTCTTTTATCTGATATTAGCCTGTTGCTGGGGCGCTAAAATTTGTCATATTTATGATTCACTGGACCCCTTTTTTTTCCATTGGATGCGGAGTTATTTGAGATATCATGTTCTCCTTTTGGATATTCATAATGTGAATTAAATTTCAATAAAGCCTTTGTATTCTGGAAACGAGCACTGGGTCCTTTATTACAATCTTTTAGTCCGTAATTATGGATTTTTTAAGATGGGATCTGTTTGCGATATCTTTATGATTCGCTTCAAGTAATTTATGCTTTCTCCAGTGCTTTGAGACACCTCTAAATATATGCAACTTCTATGGTTGAACCACCTAAATCTTTGGGAGTTTGTCTCATTTATATCTTCTCACTTTCCTTAAATGGATGTCCCACACTCCCACATATATCTTCACTCCCCTACAAAGAAAATAACCTTACTTATTTTCACTTTAAAATACAATAATACCCTTATCTTTTCACCTACTTTTCCAAATTTACTCACAATTACTTTTACCTTTTCACTTTTAATACAATTTTGTCCTTACCTTTTCTTTCAACATAATAAAAATAATTTTTTTTCTTAATCTTCGTGCTCGGCAAAGTATGAAGATATTACTGGGACAAAGGGAGTAAGTAATATCTCAAATGCCTTTTTTTTTACTTCACCTTCATAACCTTGTTGCATGTATCACAAGTATAAAAGTTTCTTTCTGAAGTAAATGAATTGCCTTTAATCACTTAAACTTCTAGTCTGACAACTCAAATGGTGCATATACAATTGTCCAAGCACTTTTTGTAGCATTTATAAATTACTCCTTTCTCGTGGATGGTCATTTTCCAAATTTCGGACTTTGAACTTTGTAGGAGGTGTCTGCAGCGACTCCAAAGATGTCTAGAGACCCATCTGGGCAATATAGTGATTTTAATATTCTGTCCTCATTGAATTCTCAGGTATATATATATATATATATATACTCATTCTAATTCCTTATGTATTTATGTGTAGTGTTGTAGTAATTGTACAACTCTTTTTCTTGACCATATTTAGCTTTTCGAGAGCTCGGCGTTGATGCATGTGTCAGCTGTTCAATCGCTTCTTTCTGCTCTTCGCCAGTTGTCATGTCAATGTATAGCAGCAACTTTGAGTAGTGTTGGGCAGACATCTAATCAAAAACTCGGAAGCATTAGTTTTTCTGTTGACAGAATACTATCTATCCTCACAAATAATCTTCACAGTATGTTCCTATACCAGTTCTGCAGATATGATGTTTTTCCTTCATCATTCATTAGTTTTATACAAAGTTGTTACAAAATATGCTGCATTTCCACATGTATTTTTTTACTAGTCCCACTAAAACGTGTTAAAAACATTGTTGCTATATTTACATCACTAATTATTTACATTTCAATCTAATCACCTAGTTGCTTTCATTCTTGTTTTGCTTCGTACCTTTAAACAGCCAAGTGTATAAAAATAAAAATACACTACTGAACTTCAGGTCCCCTTCTAATCTCAAGGCTTGGATATTAATTGAAAATTTCATGTGTAGACACCATTCTCCGGTGATATCTTGTCTTTCTGACAGTCCTTATTCAACACATACTGAGTAAATAAGTTTCGATGAGGGTACTGCTTGCATTCACCAATTGCAAGTATTGCAAAAAGCTCAAAGAACCACAATAAATTTAATGAAAGCTACCTTTGAAATATTACACTGAAATATTACTGGATAGACTTAAAAAACTCAAAAAAGTGTCTATAGTGGAGTTCCTAGTACATTTCTGTAGGGATTATGTAGATTTAGTTGATGAATAGTGTTATTGACACTAGGAATGCTGTGACAAAACTAAACCCCATATGTACCGAAATTTGGTTACCGGAATTTGTATAATATGTTAACTGCTCTTCTTATTTTGATTTCCATTATGAGCATTCATACTTCATTTTTACTCCATTGTTCTGCGGGTGAACTATGTATGTGTGCAAGCATTCTGATCTGACACTGAGATGCAATAAGAAGGATCAGTTTGATCAAAATTTCTAGCTTTAGCTGATAGATGAAATGCTCATAATATGGTTCTGAGCTATTTATGAATATCTATCTATTACATGTTTTTAATTGATTAATATATAATCAAATCAATGAAGCACAAAGGAAGACTTGGTCTTAAAATTTGTTGTAGATTATGCTTGCCACGTTGCTAATACTCATCAGGGTAAGCTTACTGATAATTTTATGAGTTGGACCCATTATGTGTTGACCACCAGCATTTTGTTTTCTCTATTTTTTTCAGGGGTGGAACCATTATGGGATGATGTAGTAGGCCATTTCCTTGAGGTAATTTTATTAGCTTCCATTTGGTCAAATGTGCACCCGCATCCATTGTGATCACTGCAACATGCTTTGCAGCTTGCTGATAGTTCCAACCCATTACTACAAACTATGGCCCTTGATGCATTAGATAAATCCATATGTGCTGTATTAGGTTCTGACCAATTTCAGGAGAATGCTTCTCATGATGTGAGAATTTCTCTCTTTTATCTATACTCTCTATCTCTCTTATATATTTTTATCTCCTACCCCGTTCATGTTTTTATCGTTTGGTTGTGTACTTAACATATAATTTCATTGAAATCCTCTGGAAGCTAATCGACGAATCGAAGTTGAGATCACTTGAATGTGCTGTCATCTCACCATTAAATAATCTTTATTCTTCATCCAAAAGTTATGATGTTCGAGCTGGATCTGTGAAGATTCTTTTGCATGTTTTAGAGGTAATTTTTCCAGGCACATATTTCACAATATTTCACTCTCAATGTTCACTATGCATTTCTTGGTCTGACAAAACAACTGTTCAGAGGCATGGGGAGAAATTGCGCTACAGTTGGCCAAATATTTTGGCAATGTTAAGGTGCTATATTTGTTTTCTTAATGATCTCAGTTTGTTGTGATGATTTAAACTACTAATTATTAGAATGTTCTATCTTATTTCCAGATCTGTAGCTCATGCTTCAGATAAGGATCTCATTGGGCTTGGATTCCAGGTGAGTGAATGAAGTATCATAAATATATTGGGACAATTTGAACAGAACCAATGATTTTTATGACGGAAATGTTGAATATTATGACGTGTAAAGCGCTAACTAATCATACTACCAGTGATAGGCTTGCTACTTGGTATACAGTACTTGGCTTTATTCTACTATTGGAGTTTTAGTGTAGAGTCATTTGTATTTGGTGCATGGTCCAAAGTTCAGTTATCAACAAAATATCCAAAGGTATTGTTCCCTGTCAGTCACGCTGTATGTGAACAATATTCGGCAATACAAGAGCTGATTTATTTTACAATGTGCAAATTAATAAGATACCGATTAAATTTTTACTGGATATTACTAGTAACAGATTTCTGAACACAACTACTCTAGTACTTGGTGTAATTGCGAGAAACTTACCTTGGATCTGTTGCCATAGAGATTTTTACCACTTGATTCACTTTTGATCAATCTTAATTATAAATACAAATGTTTTATGGGTATGGTTCAAATGCGTTTTCGATGAGATGTTTTTATCAGTTGATCACAAATAACCCCTATCTACTATAACATACCTTTTCTCCCCCTAACAATTTTATCCATTTTCTATTTTAACATACAATACATGGAGATATATGGATCACTTGAGGGAGGGATGATGTGTTGGGTTGTTTTTCTGCTTCAGACTGGTCATTTTACAACAACTTCTACCACTGGAAATATTAGCTTTAGATTTGAGGCTATATTCCTGATCTGTGTCTTCAATTGAAAAACTAATGAAGTTCATTTTGTGTAGAGCCTTCGTGTGATAATGAATGATGGGCTACCAACTATACCTTTTCATTTTCTCCATGAGTAAGAGCTTCTTTCCATTATTGTTTGAGATTTCTAATTTTATTTGCTCGTCAGTTCATGTATTGAAAAAGTAAGCGTGAAGAATTTTATGAAGATCCAAGTTGCGAGAAAATTGAACTGTTAAATGATGTTAGATCTGAAATACAGTTTTCATTGACATATATTATAAAAGAAACAACATGGGCCGCCTTAGCCTATCCTTTGAAATAGACTCTTGCGGCACATAGCCTTGTACTGTCAAGTAGAAGTCTTAGATTGAAACAACAATTAAAATATTGAACTCTCAGGAACAATACGAATACGAAGAACGTCCAAGAATATAATAAAAGATAATGTTTAGGAGTCCTAAACTTCACTAACCTAGGCCTCTATTTATACTTCTAGGCTAGGAGTCCTAATCAAGGAAGGATTCTCCCTCTAGAATCTCTTACTTGCTCGACCGAAACAT
The DNA here is from genome assembly GCA_954870475.1 of Euphrasia confusa. Taxonomy (NCBI): domain Eukaryota; kingdom Viridiplantae; phylum Streptophyta; class Magnoliopsida; order Lamiales; family Orobanchaceae; genus Euphrasia; species Euphrasia confusa. The sequence goes on along the minus strand of OX940951.1, from coordinate 41,140,290 downwards.
TATCTATTAGGATTCTGTATATAAACACATATAATCCTCTTGTTGATTTTTCCGCCATCGTTAACACTGAGATGAGCTGCTGTTTGAGGCAGTTTAGCTTTCCAGTCTCCTATATTGTTAAGCCACGTAGTGGAAGAGTAGTCCTTACTCGTCGGCTTTCTTAATGTATCCCAAAGTATGTGTAGCGGCATAGTGGCTGTGACATTAGCTTTAATAAAATGACTCAGCATGTTCAAAATGCATTGGTTTTCTGGTGCCCAAAGGTGAATGCCTTTTGAACATGCTGAGTCATTTTTTTAAAGCTAACGTCACAGCCACTATGCCGCTACATGTTCAAAATGCTATTGTTGTATAAACTATGTATCTATGTATACACAACAATAAGTTTTGGCTAGACCCATTTAAGCTAGATTTATTATATTTTTACTCAGCAGAATGACAGAATCTATTAAACCGTTCACTTATATTCTTATTTCCTACTCCAGTCACAATCTCTGTAAATTAACTACACCAATGCAACACTTGATGAAATTTGCTCCAATTATGATGCTGTGATGTAAATCCAGTTTCGTCTTCCTAGATGCAGATATAATCTACTCTTTGAACCTTAGAAAAGTTTTTTATGAAAGCTTCTCCTTGGACATTCTTATTGTACCTAAATATCACATCTGTTTTTGTTTCTCTGATGCACTATTCTATTGTTTTGCAGATGTATTGATGTCGCTGGGTCGTACAGTACTCAGAAGACAGAGTTGAATATAAGTCTAACAGCTGTAGGTCTGCTATGGACCGCTACAGACTTCATTATGAAAGGGCTTATTGATTGGACCAAGGAAGAACTTGAAACAGGTTCATCATCTATTATGGTCTTGGAGTATTTTACTTGTACATCTGAAATTTTTTCAGGAATTGTGGTGTCTTGTTTTGGGTTTCAGATCCAAGAAATTATGATAAGCAGGGAGAGCCAGCTCTTGGTTCTCATGATAACCTTACTCACAACACATACTTTTCGAATACAGTTGAACGGGACAAGTTGCTTTTTTCAGTATTTACTTTGCTTCATAAGCTGGGAGCTGATGAGAGACCAGAGGTAATTAAGATTATTGAATTCTTGCAAAGTGACATTAGGAGCCCATCTATTAATCATAAGTATCCTTTTCCAATTGATGGTTGCTATTTGTTTACTTACTCAAAAATAGGTAAAATGAATTGTATAATGAGAAACGTGTTTCGCTTCTGTATAGTAAAGAAAAATTCTGGCGTTGACCTAATATACATTTCCAATTATATTCGGATGTGTGTTTCAAAAATAAGATTCTTTTTTTATTAACTTATGTTCAACTACTTTCTCCAAACAATATTTTCAAGTCAATTAAAAATGGTTAAATCGAGTCACTAATCATTACTTTTTCCCATAAATCTTATATTCCCCCACTCATAAATTTATGATTTCCCACACACATTGGACCAGAAACAACAGCTTCATGAGTTAATTGCTTGTTAAGAGCATCCCCAATGGTAGGTACAATTCCTACGTGGCATGGAATTGTACCTAGGTACACCATTGGGGATAGAAGTACAATTAGGAGAGAGAATTTTTTGAGTATCAAATATTTGATACTAGGTACAATTTGATATGTAGGCCCAAATTACTACTTTTTAATTTTTTGTTCTTTTTTAATGTGTAAATAAAATAAATGTGTATAGTGGTGGGACCTACAAAAGTAAAATTGTACCTTCATTGTTGGGAGATATAAGTATAAATTGATAGGTATAATTTATTTTTGACGTGGCATGTGACGTGACACAAATTTGTACCCAACTAGCGGTACACCATTGGAGATGCTCTAAGAAGTCTTTCTTGGCATTACTGAAGTGCTGTTGCTTCATTATACTTGTTTTCTTCCTTATTCCATGGGAGGAAACTATGTGATTTCCTCCAATATACTACTCCTTTCCATTCATTATAAATGAAGTTTTGGATTTTTTAATCTTTGGATTTTAATTGACGTTTTAATATTGTCTACCATAAATGCCCCCAAATTTTATTCTAATCAATTATAAGTGATTGAATTGTCATTAAATTGTGGTTTTACTTAAATTTCATTAAATGATGTTATATGTGGTATAATTATTTTTCATTAAAATGTGTAAAAATTCTCAAAACGACAATAAAACAAGATGAAGTAGATGTTAGTCTTTCAGCTCCGACTAATATTATATATTTAGGTAAGGAACTCAGCAATAAGAATGCTATTCCAAACCCTTGGAAGTCATGGGCAGAAGCTTTCGAAAAGCATGTGGGAAGATTGTCTTTGGAACTATGTTTTCCCATCATTGGATCGTGTATCTCACTTGGTAAACACATCATATTAATGTTTATTGAGATACTAAATTCTAGTTTGTTTTTTCGACTGATAAAGATTCCTGCTTCTAGGCTGCCACATCGTCAAAAGATGAGTGGCAGGGTAAAGAACTTGGAACTAGCAAGGGAAAAGCAGTACATATGCTTATACATCACAGGTATTATGCTATTCTGCTTTTATTTTTATTTTATTCCATGGTATTTCACTTGCCCTTTAAATTACTTCATGATGCAATCAATTGTCTTAATGAATGAATTGACAGCCGAAACACAGCTCAAAAGCAATGGGATGAGACTCTTGCGCTGGTTCTAGGAGGCATTGCCCGTATTTTCCGATCCTTTTTTCCCTTTCTTAGAAGTTTAAGAAACTTTGATTCTGGTGCGTTTCAATATATTTCTTTCACATTCTCATGGCATGCATTGTTTAGAAATCAGCAATAAATTCATTCGGAATTTCAGGTTGGGAGTCTTTGCTAGTGTTTATCAAGAATAGCATTTTAAATGGTAGTAAAGAAGTTGCACTTGCAGCGATAAATTGCTTACAATCCACCGTAGTTTCCCATTCTCCAAAGGTAATAACTAATAAACTAACAGTTTGTTGTTTATGCTGCAAATTTCATGCTCAATGCGTTTCATATTAAAACATTTTTGGTGCCTTATGTTGGCTAATTTTTTCTTATAACCTGTAAATGTGGTCTCTTTTTATCTCTGTTTTTATCCTTTTCACTCAGGGAAATCTTCCTATAACATACATTCGCTCAGTACTCGATATTTACGATACCGTTCTTCTAGAATCACCAAACAGAAGTGATCAGGTCTCAGACAAGGTGAAGCAGGAGATTTTACATGGTCTCGGTAATATATCATAACTCATCTGCTTCGTGTTTTTCTTCTATATCTAAAACTGACATTTGAGAATCTGTGAAATATCACATCCGACCTGGTTCATATTTTTCTTCACATCTGGCATTTCATGACAATTCTCCTGAAATAGTGGGTTTTGTTTTACAGTGTACTAGTTTACATGTTTTGCAATTGATTTGTTTCTCGTCTTCTTTCCTGTGCAGGAGAACTATATTCACAAGCTCAAGGGATGTTCGACGATGCTATGTATAAACAGTTGATATTGGTTGTAGATTCAACAATTAGAGAAGCCACAATCTCCAATAATAATTTTGAAGCAGATTATGTAAATATAATCTTTTCATTGCAATTTGCTCAGTATTCCTTCACTTAATTCTTATTTCTCTACAGGAAACAAGACTTATCACTATAACTATATCATAAAACATGTCTTGTTTCGGGCATTTCTATAGGAATTTCTATAGATGTTTCTGCAGTGATTTTTTTTCAGAGTATTTAAATCAGAATATGTGAAGCAAGTACACAGCAAAGTTATCTATTGGTTAACTTTGATCATTTGTGTGCTGAACATGAGAATATTGCTTATAACATCAGGAGCATTTTAAAACCTAGAACTCAAATGTTCTGTGAAATAACAAGTTTTCCTTCATGTAGGGCCATGTACAACCTGTGCAACGGACTATACTCGAAATCCTACCATCATTATGCCCTGCTGCGCACCTCAGTTCAATGTGGGTTCTGCTGCTCATGAAATTAGTGCATTATCTTCCAGCAGCTGATCTCTTATTAGATAACAAGGATTGTACCAAACCAGTTGGCAATGGTAATCATATTTCTCGTAAGACCTGCTATCATTATCTAGCCAGAAACTTAAATCTGCTGTGATTTTTGTGTCATAGCTGATGTGCCTAACAAGACTTCTTCAACTACACCAAAGAAGGAAGGATTTATCCTGAACGGCACGTACACCTTCTTCGCAGAGAAGCTTGTACCTGTGCTAGTTGATCTCTTTTTGCTGGCTCCAGTTAAAGAAAAATATGATGTTTTTCCAAATGTAATTCAAGGTCTGGGGAGGTGAGGTTGCTCTTAACTGATAAATACTTAGTTTCCATTGACTCTTTCAATAAAAAAAATTGTTTTGGAAAATTTCAAGAACTTTAATCAGGATTTTGCTACTTGCTGATCTCGCTGAAATGTTTCTGGAATGAAAAGGAATTAAACTTTTAATATATTATGAATTTGATAATGTTTGATCTGATATTTTTTGTATATCAATGTGATGTATATAGCAGCAATTCCTTCTGAAACCAAATCCTGTGAGAATGTAGTAATATATTTACCGTCGATGAGATGATTGACATTTTGCTCACTTATGGCAAGTAACAACAAATCAAAGCATGTGAAATGTTCATTAGTGAAACCAGCTATGTTTGGCGGGCCATTATATTGAGTGCACAGATGACCTAGTTAAATTTTCAGCATTGTGTTTTTTATTCTATGAAATCATTTAAAATGTGTGGTAACCATGCAGTAAATGTTGCGAGTAATATAAAAAATATATTGGAGATTTCGATGTCCTTTCTTACTTGCTCTACCATTTTTTATTTTGTTATATATTTATTTTTTGTAGGTGTATGACAACAAGAAGAGATGATCCTGATGGCACACTGTGGAGATTAGCTGTTGACGGCTTTCAGCGGATTCTAGTTGATGATGTAAAAAACTTTAAGTCGGCAATTGGCACAGATCTAACTATCACCAGTTCAAGAATACACACTTGGAAGGAAGTTGCTGACGTTTATGAATTATTTTTGGTGGGTCACTGTGGCCGTGCGCTACCATCCAATGCAATCTCACCAACTGTTAGTCAGACCGACGAGTCTCTTGAGATGAATATCTTAGACACTCTGGGAGACAAGATTCTTAGATCAGATGCTGGTGTCCCTATTGATGTAATTTTCAACTTCCCGTCAATTGCTAATATTCTTTCCTCTGCATGCTACACATATCTGAAGCTAAGTTTTTGTAATCTATTATGGATTTGAGATTCTTTGGTATTGCACAAGGAGTGTATATGACCTTAGAAAACAGAATTAAAGTCAGGTATATACCTAGTTAAAGAATCATCGATGGAAGTTGCTAGGTGTATTTCCAAAGTTAATTTTAGTTAATTTTGATGGCAATCGTTGTTTTCCTTTATTAGGAATGCATATGAAATGAGTAGGACCTAGAATATAAAATTAACATCAGGCATATACCTAGTTAAAGAATGTTCATTGATATTATTACAAATGGGCGGTCAGTGCATGGTATATCCTATAATTGTGCTTCTGATTCCTCTTGTTTCCACTCAGTATTGTCTCTAAGTTATGGGGTGCCTTGTTGCATGAGATATACGATAATAATAGTAGTCATAATATGATGTCCTGATGTTGTTTTTGGGACCAAAACTTTATAACTAATATGTACCTGTATTATTAGTTTATATAATTTTCTCATATACTTTCACTAACGGCTATAGTTCTTTTTTTCTCCTATGCCACCACTTCATATTATGCATTTATAGGCTCCATAATTTCTGTTGCTCCCCCGAGAGTATATTTTATTAGTATTAAGCATTGTGTAAGCACTATTTTTCTAGGAAATAATATGCTACTGCAATTAACATGATGCTGCATCAACAGATTCTGCAGAGATTGATATCCACTCTCGATCGATGCGCATCCCGAACTTGTTGTTTGCCTCTTGAAACTGTCGAGCTTATGCCTTCTCACTGCAGCAGGTTCTCCTTGACATGCTTGCAGAAGCTATTTTCCTTGAGCAGGTAATTTGCTCTGTATCTGTGTAACCTAAAAATGATTTGTGTTCAATAATATCTCACCTAAGGTTCTTCCATGCAGCTCCAAAATAAGTGAGTGTGGTTTTGCTAAATCGGAAGTTAGTAAAATATCTACTGTGACACTGATGTCCAGATGTGCCTTCATATTGAGAAAATTCTTGACAGATGAGAATGAATTGGGTTTGTGACAACTGCACACATGCCTCTTTACATTTTTATGCTCCATTTGTATGGGATTTTAATCACTGCATTCCCCTATGCAGGTGAGCGAACATTGCCTTCAGCAAGGATGGAAGAAGTTATATTTGTACTCCAAGAGCTAGCTCAACTTGTAATTCATCCTGAAACCGCATTCTCTCTTCCTTTGCCTCCTCAATTAAAAGAGGGTGTTTTTAAAGAGAATCAGAGAAGCCGTTCTCATTTGCTGGTTCTATTTCCCTCTTTTTGCGACCTTGTACTAACGAGGTAAGAAAATGGATTTGCTTATGATTCTTTGTTGTGCTCTCGCAGTCTCCCTATATGACAATTTTTTCCCCTTTATTTATGTGACAAATATGTATGCAGAATATTCTCTAGACTACAAGTGATAAGCTAGAATGCTGATTATCACCTTAAGAATCTTTCTCCTTGTCTATACATATTTCCTTATTCGTTACTAAATATCCGAAATTGTAATTTTAGTTACATCATTAAGGGTGGGTTTGCAATGACAGAGAAGATAATGTATAATAAATACTAGCAGTTTTTGCGTTGGTTAAGATAGGCTGGTGAGATGGGTGATATATTATCAAGGTGTGAAATAATCTGTAATTTCAGCCTTTGGTTATTAACTTGTGCTAATGAGGTTACTGGTGATAGGGGAGACTTGGGCTTAAAAAATTAAATTCTTTAGGTCAATCTTTTTTCTAGTAAAAGGCATTTTGTAAGAAATGAAAATCAGCTTTTGTATTCTAATATGATATTCACTAGTCATGAAAATGAGAAGAATGTGGAGGTATATATAGTGACTATATTTGATTAATAATGGCCTTAGAAATGTTCTCATTTTCGATAAATGTAGTAATTTTATTCTTGCTTTGGTGGTTATAATTTGTTAGTCCTTTTGCTTGTCTGTAAATTCCCATAACCTCTTTTTGGCAGGGTATTGAGGATTCGAGAGCTTGTACAAGTATTACTAAAACTCACTGCAACAGATTTGGGTTTGCAGAATCTCGACATAAGCAGTTAACAATCAGGTGCATGATGATTAATGAGGCCTCTGTAAATTCATGCCAACTTTGGTTTGTTCGTACCATTAGTGGGCATTGGGACTTTTGAGGTTATAGATGAGGATCTTTCCTCTTCCTCATCATATTTTTTACATTTATGAACTGAGGAATGATAATTAATGGACATTTTTTTAACTGAGCTTCGTGTGCTGCTAGTGTACTGCTAATGAATCCCGTTTTCAACAATACATGTTTCATCAGCAAAATCTATTTGAATATCTGTATCACTAGGGTTAACTATCGGTCAGTTGTTCATAGAGGTACGAGCACACAGAGAAAACCTACTTAATTCTTGAATTTTCTGAATGATTAGTTTTTTTTTCTTCCTTTTGCTGTGAATAGATTTGATTTATTTTTCCTTTTGCTGTGAAAATTTGTTTCATCAGGTTTCTAGTTTTTTCATGGTGACCAAACTAGACACTAGGCCCCAACTAGTTCAAACAAAGAATCAGATTACATGCTTTCTTCAAATTCTCTTTAGTTTTAAGTTATACAGGTGATCTCACTATTTGGTCAGATCGGATCCAAAATCGTATTCATTTACCTAACCCAACACCAATTTGAAATGAAAAGAGGAGTCATAATAACTATCTTTTTCCCTCCCCTGTGTCATTTTCTTACTCAGACTAATTCCTCTGTATTTTTTATTTTCTTTTGCGTTTAAATCCATAGTAACCGTGTTGAATCAATAGTTGTTTCATTGTGTTGTTTCTGGACGGAGAAAGGAGGCGACATTGATTCATCGCTACATGTGTTGTCCTTGTGTATGCTTGGTTTTTGTATAGATGTGAGTTAGTGTTGAAGGTGTATGTAATGGTAGAAAAGCTTTTGTTGTGTGATTCTTGTAAATATGAATGTTTGCCATTACTGTATTAATTAGGTCAGTGAGATTCATTGTGTCATACCAATACTATATAATTTTAATTCATTGCATTAAATATTTTTAATGTGAACAACTGTCAAAATACTAAAAGTAGGAAATAATTGTATACTATTTTATTTTCTCCTGAGTCCTGACCTGTTTCAATATGCTCAAAGCTGGCCACTCTCCTAAATTAAATTCTACACACCAAACCCTAACTTCCCAGAAACAATACTCCAACCCTAGCGTTTGATCGCACATGCATGGTTACCTAAAAGGTAATTCACCTGAGTCACATTCCATGAAGTGGTGACATGTGGAGATCAGCTACCCAAAATACCTCGTTGCTTGATTCAATTTTGTCACAAATTAGAAGGCAATTGTGCTTTTGTTTGAAATTATTGTTTTACTATTTCAAATCAGTTGTGCACTTGTGTTAGCTAATGAAGAGTATTAAAATATTGAGGAGGTGTGATCATTAGTATGTAAAAGAAAAGGAGTATAAAATTTTACGGACTGTATAGTGTTGTGTTTGTATATTTTGTAATTAATGATGGACTGCAAAAAGATTAAAAGCAAAGGTGGCTAAAAATGGAAAGTATGAAATTGCATGCAAGAAGACTAGGGTTAAGGTAGGCTGTCTGTCCAATGTCAAATGTCAAATGTCAAATGTCAATTCTACCCACGCTTATGCAGGAAGCAACAAATCCTTTACAAATCTTTATTTACAGGCCCATTAATTTAATTATTTATATTTAATATTTTGAATTCCCTTTGAAAATTATACTTAGTTAAATAATTCAATCTATTTTTATCTTTATACATTTTTTTCACGCAATTGCCCAATGTGAGTTTTTCTATTTTAAAGATCAACATTTTTTTTTTTATAATATTGGTATTCGAGGAGGTGTGAGATTATAATCTTTAGCTAGAGAGAGGATATAGAATATACACATTCCTCATTCCTTATTCCTTATAATATTAATTAAATACTACTATCGAAACATGTATAGCAACTGCGGTGAGTCAGTAAGAATTAATGTTTGTCCTAAGTTTAGGTAACTCGGATTGCGACTCTTAACTGTTTCTTATGTAATACACTACTGTAATATTTCATGCAAAATATATATATATATATATATATATCACGTATGTACTTGCTCTTTTGATCATCCCTTTATAAATAACACTCTTTCTTACTCACTCTATAAACCTCTCTCTCTCTCTCTCTCTCTCTCTCTCTCTCTCTCTCTCTCTCTCATATTGTGAAATTAGGGTTTTCATGTAGAGAATAAAATCCGATCACTGATCAGCCAGTTTTTGCTGATGGAGCATCATCAAGATTCACATACCTACCTACCTTTGTATATAAATGAGAATCTTGATGATGCTGCAGCGGCAAGGAAATGGCTTCAATTCTTATATACATGTAATATATATTGTTCAATCTCATTATGAGGTACAATCATACGATAAGTTACCGTATATATATGGTATATATGTTATGCCTAAATATGACGTAATTTTTTTCTAACATCAAAACACATTCGATTCACTAAGTCAGTACACAAAAACAAAGTTGTGGTGGTGTACGTATTTCTTTACATTAAATTATGTATTTTCGTGCGTTGCATGATTTTTAATTTATGTTGCTTTATACATTTACACATTCTTACTTGATAAATCTTTTTTTTTCTTTGTAAAATATGATTCTCTGATTCAGTAATATTTATTTATTTTTATTTCCAATTTACCAAAATATCTTCTTTTTAATAGTTTTTTTTATTACTAAATTGATATTGTGTATATATGATATAATTCTGGTACTATAAAATAAATTTTGTACTTATTCTTAATAAAAATAAAAAGCGATGTGGTATAATAGGAAAAATGAATACAGTATTTAGGAGCAGCTATAAGAACGGCCCACGGTAACAAGTAAGAAATTAAACTAGGAGCCCAATTGTAGTTGGCCCGGTAAAATTTAGTCCAACTCGAGCCTTTAAATATTGCTACTTCATTTCTCTCTTAAATTTTTAATTAAATAAAATTCATCTTATTAATTCACATCAAAAATTTATAAACGTCAATGATAAAAATTGAATAAAATTACTACCAAAACAAAAATATTTTACTACCCTTGTAAAAATAGAGTGACGATCACTACCCTTGTAAAAATATTTTACATAGTAAATATAATAGATAATTAATATACTTTGATGTATATGAATATAATTAATATCCGTAAAAATAGTTACAGCTACGGAAAAAATAGTTACATTTCATTTTTTAAAATTATTTTACTAATTATAGTAGTATTAATTAATTATAATTCATCAACACACCTCACACAATAAAATACAGGTGTACTAATTCATAATTTCTCACTCTAAATTTTTGTGACTTTTACATTAGAGGGAAGAGAACAATTGTTTTGAATGGAAAAAAAAAATCGTTTGGGCATATGCTGTAAATCTAAGCATACAACAAATAGACTTTGAAGATCAATTAAAAATCCTAAAATGTCTTCAATTCATTTTCTAAAAAACAAAATGCAAGGTCTGGTTTCCTCCAAGTATTCGAATATAGAAATTACAACATATAATAGGAAAAATAAAAAAGGAAGAGCAATGAAATGTCCATCCTGACAAGAAATGCCAATCATACTGTCCACTCACAAAAGTGACATTTTTTTGTCCCAAAGTTTTGATTGGTGTATATCTCCTGGCTTTACCATACACAACACAATTTTGAAGGTATAGAAATTCCAAAATTAAATTTTTCTAATTGCTAGTGTACAAAAATAAGCAAGGAAGATAAATGGCTAGATCATAGGAGATAATCTCAATTCTAAGAAAATTAAAGAATTTTTGAAGATGAGGTCTGAATTTTGTTCTACTGTACTTCCGTCCTTTTAAAAATATTCCATTTTAGTTTTTAATGAATATTAAAAGATAATTTTTTAGTAATTAAAAGAAAAAAATGAAACATTTTCTCAAAAGACGAAAAATAAAGATAGTGAGATATTATATATATTTCATATTTAGAAGTTGACATGGAAAGTTAAATATAATGTTTTATCGATCTTGGACTACGATTAAGAGCTCGAGACGAGTAGAATCGTAGGTCCAAGAACAACTCGATCGAATTGCTAGAAAAATACGTACGCTGAGATTGACCTATATAAGAGAGTTTTATCAACTTAAGACAAAAAGATTAAAAAAGAAAAAAACCAGAGCTTCCTTCGTGTACAATTCATCATTTCCGTTAAAATCAATTTTAAAGTGTTTGGTGTTAATTAGAGCAAGATCACGTTCCAGTCGAGCCTTGAACACATTCAGACCCCAAAACAGGATAAACCACTCTAAATCCGACTCTAAATCCGTTTATGCTCTTTTTTTATATATATATATATATATATATATATATATATATATATATATATATATATATATATATAAGTGAAGTGTTGATGCAACATGCATTCACGCTAGGGGCGGATACAAAATATATTAATATTAATATTAATATTAAGCTCCCACCAATTTTTTTATAAATAATATTAATATAAAATTATTAAACTTTACTAGTAAGCCCCTCTATTCAAAAAAGGCAAGATTAGTAATTAGTGAAGGCTCATTATTAATCAATTCAATTAAAATTAAATATTTGTTATTGCTGACCAAGCAGGTATTTATTTTTATTTTTTTATACAATTTATTTTATACAATTTAGATTAGATTTTAATATTTAAATATTTAATTAAATTTCAATTCATTAATTTCAGACAATCAAAATTTTAAATTTCTACATATTAATGGAGCTTTGTTTTTAAAAAAGACTCGAAAAGATGATTTATCTTCAACTCCAACTCTGACTCCAACTTCGATTTTTGCTCCAACTCCAACTTCGACTCTGAGTGAACCTATTGTCAATGTTGTGTTGTAAACTCAATCTCGCGTAGAAGTTCAATTCATTTCGAATGAAATTATTAGCAATTCGAGATTACGAAAATCAATTGAGGAGTATGATATTTCTATTTGAGATCGCGTGCGAAGAGAATATTTGACTATGGGACCTTGTCAACTAATTGGCCATATGTATCAGAAGAAAAAATATGGCATTCAAGAACGAAGTTTTCAAGATGGTACAAACAGTTTTCATGGCTCGAGTATAGCGTATCAAAAGATGCAGTATTTTGTTTTTGCAAGTGTTATCTATTTAAGAATTCTTATAAAGGCAGTCGATACGGAGAAAAGTGTGTAATAATATGAAATGGAAAAATTCAATTATCATGTCGGCGCAGCAAATAGTTGTTACAATGATAGAATTCAGTTTGATGCTTTTCAAGATCAAAGGCACAGTGTATCAAATGTACTTCGATCAAATTCTCGTGCGATAGAAGTTGCATATCATGCTCGTTTGACAAACTCATTGGACGTGACTCATTATCTTTTGAAGTAAGGATTACCATTTCGTGGACATAATGAGTCAACAACTTCTTCAAATCGAGGTAATTTTCTTGAGTTGCGACATTGGCTTGGTCAACATAGTGATATTTTTCTTAATTTATCGGGTCCTAATGCTCCTGGTAATAATCAAATTACATCCCCACAAATCCAAAGACTTAACAAATGCTTGTGCTCCAGAGATCACTCTTGCCATAATTAATGATATTGAAAATAAAGTTTTTACGGTTTTGGTTGATGAATCTCATGATATTTTAGTGAAAGAGCAAATGAGAGTTGTTCTAAAATATGTGAATGATAAAGAATATGTGATTGAACGATTCTTTGGAATTGTGCATGTGGATGACACCTCTTGTTAGCTTTTGGACAAAGCTCGTAATGTCACTAGATGTAGATTCGACGATGTATAGTACGATAATAACAAGAATCGAAAAATAACTCAACAATAAATAAAGAAGAAAATGAATTTACGTGAAAATTCAATTGGAAAAAACCACGGGAGGAACGACGAGAAATTTCACTATAATATCACAATAATTACAAAGGATAGATATCCACTCACAACCCTTTATAATCTCTCTCAATATGTGATATAACTCTCTAATATGCTGGTGTTCTTCGTAGTTTGCTCGTGTTATAATTGTGTCCATAGAGATCCTAATTTATAGATGTAGAAGATCCATAAAATAGGTATTAAATAGGAATATGAATTACAATCCTTTCCTAATATAAATCACATCTCCTAACATGGTTACGAATCCAAATATACTTATCATATTAAGCCAATAAGTCATCATAGGAGCTTCTAGGATCGAAGAGCACGCTGAAAAACCGATCTCGGCTAAGAAACAGACGCGTTGGGCGCAGACTGGCGCGCCGCGCTGGTTTCGGGTGCGCCGTGTTCTAAGGGTGCGCCGCGCTGGTTCCGGGTGCGTTGCGTTCTAAGGGCGCGTCGCGCTGGGTTTGCACTAAAACCCGGGCGCGCCGCGCTGTGAACCCTCGACTTTCTGGGGCGCGCCGCGCTGGTTTACACTGAAATCTGGGCGCGGCGCGCTCTGAGGCTTCTTCACCAAATTCCCATTTGCAACTTCATTTCGGCTTCAATCCTTAAGCGGTTTTGAGTCATATTTCAACACTTCTTCTCTTACTTTGAAATGCGCCATTGATGATTTATTTTCGAAACATAGATTATCTTTATCCAAGTTGAGAGGTCAAGGTTATGATGGAGCTTAAAAAATACGAGGTGAGTTCAACGGATTGAATGCATTAATATTGCAAGAAAATCCTTATGCAATGAAGATGACGATACGCCCAACTCATATGAAGTATCATCACTCTAAGAAATTCCATTGCCACTGATACACGCAATGAAGAAGACGATACGCTGAACTTTAACACATAGCGAACTTCATGCTAACATGAAGTTGAAGCATAGAGGCTCATTGGAGCCATGCATCTGCTGAAGCGCGCTCAAAATCGAAGAACGCGAGATTCAAAATTCAAGATTCAAAAAAGTTTAAAATTCTGAAAGATACGTCAACAATGAACCATCAGACATTAGCCGAACGTGTGACCAATGAGATACAACCGCCAACAGCGTTCGCACGTGCGACTCTACTATATATACATGTGACCCTGATCCCGAGAAAATATTTATTATATTCAGCTTTCTGAAATAAGGGTTTCCCTTAGTTTTAATTGAGGAGTTTTAGGTTGTGCGATGTGCATCAGTCATCCTTGTGAGAGTTTTCGTGTAGTTGCTTTGCGCTGTGCGCCAACTACTAGGGTTAGGTAATTTAACTCTAGGCACATTCATGTTGAGTCACTGGCTAGTGGAAGTGTTATAACACTTCGACTGTTGTTTTTGATTAATTTTCCTACCATTCTCTCTACATTGTAAACACTTTGTTTCCATGAAATGAAAATGAATACGTTTATATATATTTGATCTCAAATACTTTTTTGTATTCTGTGTGACGTGCTTGTGTGTGTGTGCAACAATTGAGTAGGCGCCACCCTGTGAAGTGTGCGTCAACAACACCACGTGCCAACCTCAGTGTGCGTCGTCATTCGAGTCAGGCGCCATTTGCTAGGCGCAGCTCGAACCACTATTCACTATTTGAATTATTAAAGTTTATGAGTTTGTGATAACTTCGCGAAAAGTTGGTATCATACGTCAAAAACATAATTACAATTGGTATCAGAGCAGGACGTCATACGTATAAGACGTGATCCTTACTCCGACTTCATATTTTCCGCTACAATGGAGTCACCGATGTTTGTTCCGAAACCGCTTATTCTCACTCATCAGATGTATTCTAATTCGATGGTTAAAGTTGCTGCAAGAATTAAAGGTCCTAACTTTAGAGCTTGGATGGCTGTGTTGGAAGGATGGGAGCGCCCATTTACTCTTGATGCTGAGGGAAACATAATTTCCAAGCCTGAGTGCAACTAGTCAAGAGAAGATCAAGAAGACAAAGCATTACTCCTTATCTGTGAATCGCTTGAGATCAGCATGTATCATCTGGTCAAGAATTTTCTGCTAAGGAAGCATAGGAAACTCTTGAGAAAACATGTGAAGGCAACAAGGTTTTCAAGCGCTCAAAAGTTCGAACTATTACCACTCATTTTCATCAACTTCAAATGAGAGAAGATGAAGACATAAATGACTATCTTAACAAGATTATGAGATATGTGAATGAAGCTCAAGAACTTAGAGAACCCTTTCTTAGCGTAATGGTGTATGATAAAACTCTACACAACATAAGCTCAAAGTTTGAAATCAACGTTCTCGCCCTTGAAGCGCGATCAGAAGGCGATTCATGGGTTTACGCTGATTTGATGGCAGACTTGAGAAACTATGATCTTATGCAGAAAGTGCGTCGAAATTCAAATATGGATTTTGTCTACGAACACTTGACCGCTTTGAAAACTTCTGAGAAAGGAAAGAGCTCGAGAACTTAAAAGCCACAAAAATCTCGCTCGTCTAGTGAGCACACTGAAAACATTTAATTTGCTGATATTGCTGAATCGGATGATTAAGATGTTGAGAAGTTGTTGAACTCTAACAATCTTGACAAAAATGTTGTGGTTACTTACATTGTCACCTAAACAAGACTTCAGAAGAAAGAACAAAGCTCGAAACATGAGAAAATTTCAGAAAAACTCGAACTCTTTTCAGAGTCTTTCTGACAGAATGTTCAAAGGCAATAAAACTATTATCATACTCCACTGGAAGTAAACATATGACAAACGTGAAATGTTTTGAATGCAAAGGCATTGGACATATAAAAAATGAATTTCCTAATCTATATCGCCAAAAGAAGCTTCTTGTTAGCTATGTTTTGATTGATGACAAAGACGTTCTTTCTCAGAATGATTACTCTGATGATGAAAACTCTCAAGAGAATGAAGATAATGCTCTTGTTGTGACTTTTGGTGATTACTATGAAATTGATGAAATCTTAAAGGACACAACAACTGTTGATAACATTTTCGCATCGCCTCCAAAACAGATAAAATACTTTGATGAGGAAATTTTCTCAGATTGTGAATCTAAATCTGAAATGGAAGAGGCAACACCAAAAATTCTTCAAGAAGAAGTTGAATCAGGTAAAATGTTATCTTTGAAAGAAAGCTTTTTGGAACTACAAAAACTGCTTGAAGCAGTGACTACTGAAAAAAGAGCACTTCAAGTGTCTCTAAAAAATTTGAAAGAATCATTTGATGACCTTTTTGAGGAGAAGCATAAATACTTCAAGGAGGTAGTTGAGTTGAGAGAATTGTTTGAAAAGTATAGTTCTCGAAATTCAAAGTTGAAAGCATCGCTAAAAAGGGAAAATTGCATAAGTGAAGAAACTTCGAATTTTATTCAAAAACTCAGATGCTGAGAACGATGAATTGAAATCATCTTTGTTGGAAGACTCAAACCGATCTTGCTATGAGTGTCAAAGAATGCTATAATTTGAAAGACAAATTGCATGTAACAGATGAACTTCTAAAGAAAATGAACATTAATTATTCAGTGTTTGACAATGCAGCATTATGTGTGAACCCAAATTTTATGGATTGGGTTTTAAACAAGTTTTCACATATGTATACTCTACTCCACATGATAAGTAGATGAAGTTTGTTGAAGCTTCTTCTGAAAAACAATTGGCTGCTGAAAATGAAATACAGATAGACTCTGATGTGGTTAAGCGAAAGAAGATTGCAGAGGGGAAGAGAGTTATTACATCCATCTCGGAGATCGAAACTACTTACTCTTCAACAAAGACATATTAGTTTCCAAAGACAATCATCAAGAATACCAGAGGAACTCTATATTATGAAGTTACCCTGATGAACAATTTAAACAAGTCAAAATCTGTGAAAACAACACTACGCGCTCGATCTAGATTCAACTGTGATCCGCGCTAAATTTCATAGAACGAGCGCAAACCACTCAACGTTCAAAATAGTTTATTCCTTCCTCTATCATGGAGATGCACGATCCCGCCGATCCCTTGTATCTTAAAGCTTGATGCGCGAGCACACCCTTGGATCGAGGGTGCACTTGGGAATTCGCACTATGATTATCCTTTTTTTTGTTTCCTTCGACTTGGTTTGACTTTACACTCAACATATATATTACATAGCGAGTTGTTACGCCCTAAATTTTCAGTGCGCAAAAGCAAGAGAATTACTGATGGATACGCTTTATTGATGACAACTACTCCAAACTAAAGATGGAGACGATGGATCTCTCTTTGAGTAAAGAGATGTTGAGTCGGTTGAGTTCTGAGTGTTTGTTGTTAGTCAATAATTAAAATTGAATGAAAATAATATGACCATATACGGTCGGATCACACTGATCGAGGACTTGAGTCATCCGCCTGAAGATCCCAAGGCAGGGCAAAACCAATAAATTTCGAGATGAATATTGACGTTTATATATAAAGTCATGCATATCAATGCATGGCTCGATCCATGCATGAAGCCCATGCACAGAAATCATGGAGGCCCGTTTATATTATGGAGACCCGTTTATATCTTTTTCTTATTTTTTAGATTCTTTATTGAAGTTATTTTTTTTAATATTGTTATGATTAGGGTTTTCTGCGTGTCTATATAAACGCACGCAGATGTTATCGTTTAATCATTAAGTAAAATAATAAAAAGTATCTAAAGTTTATTTTATATTTGTTTCTTCTCCTTTTTGTCCGGTTCTCTCATCCTTTTTCATATCTTATCACAAATTCAACAATGAAATCACCAAAATTCTAATGTTGACGTGTTGCATGAAGTCCATGACAGAGTGCTGCCTACTTTGTGTCTTCAAAGTAAGGTTTGGAGTTATTATTTCAACACATACAAATGATATAGGAGTAATTTTCATCTTAAAATATTAAACATCTTAAAAATTAATTTTTTTAATTTTGATACAAGTTCAAAATATTTTCAACTAAACATTTGAAAAATTCGTAATAAAAAGTAAATAATGAAGTGGGAATACCACTTTTCATTCACAAATATAAAACATCTACTCTTTTTAACCCCACATATAAAACTACACTCATTCTATACAAAATGAAAATGAAAAGTCTTATATACCCTTACTTTTTTATTCTCTCTTTTAATAACAAAAAATCAATTAAAATACATTTTAAAAATACCAAAAAGAATTTCTGTGGGGCCCACCCTTACACAAATCAGATTTTTTTGAGGTTGGTGGGGGTGTAAATGCATGCATGAATGCATATCCCCTCTACCACCTCAAACCCTCCATAACTCAAACCAAACCCATTTCAAAAAAAAAAAATGCTCTCATTTCTCTCTAAATAAAAGCAAGCTCGGTCGAAATCTACGTGAAAAGAGCTGCTTTCGACGGGAAAAAGGTACGTTGCACGCAAGGATTCCCCGTCTTTTTTTTTCGAACTGTTTTTTTTCGCCCTCGGTCGAAGCCCTCAGTCGAAAATGTGACCGAGGGGACGACCGAGGGCTACTGGGTTCTTGAGCCCTCGGTCGAGAATTTTGGCCGAGGGCCCTCGGTCAACCGGCCAAGTGACCGGATAGCAAGGCCCTCGGTGACCGGATAGCTCGGCCAAGTGACCGAGCAATTTTGGCCCTCGATCACCGATCGGCCAAGTGCACTTGGTCAAAATTTGACCAAGAGCAGAAACAATTTTTTTTTCTTAAATTGAATTGTGCCCTCGGTGACCGGATAGCTCGGCCAAGTGACCGAGCAATTCTCGGCCTTCGATCACCGAGCGGCCAAGTGCACTTGGTCAAAATTTTGACCAAGTGCAGAATTTTTGAATTTTTTTTAAATTGAATTGTCTATTAATTAATGGCTTGTTTGGATGTATATTTTGGATTTTCTAATTGAATTCAATTGTTATTTGTAATTGTGATGGATATTTTGGATTTTCTAATTGAATTCATTTGTTATTTGTAATTGTAGATGTCGAATCAACGAATCACGGTACGTTACGGTGGTCGTTGGGATCGAGAGGGCTACGTTGACGGAATAGACATATGCCTCTTCTTTCGTAGGGAAGAAATTACACTCGACACTCTCGTGAGCCGGATTCGTGCGGTTTTGCGCCCTCCGCCCAATGTCGAGTATTTGTTGTATTGTTATACTCGAGGCTATGACATGAGGAGCGTGCGAGCTCCTATGCTATGCGACGAGGATGTGTCCCGCATGTTAGACGAGCAAAGGGCTGAGTGCTTTGTGTTCGTCGTCGAAGTAGAGGGACAACAAGCTGCGCCGGAGGTGAATATCGAAGAAGAAAATCGTGATCGGGGCGCACCGTCAGAGAACGAGAACGAGAACGAGGAGGTACACACTTCCGAGGACGAGGAAGAGGCCCGTCAGTCCGATCTCTTGGATTCTTTGACCACGGAGTGGACCGAGTGGATCAGGCAGCCGGGCGTGGTTAAAAAGATTATGTCGCGCCGTAATATGTCCTCGAGTTCTACTGCGGGAGGCGGCGAGCAAGCCAAAGCTTTTCAGAATGCACAGAATAATCCACTGCGCAATTGGATCATTCCACTGCCGACGTTTGACCCCGCTGTTCCGTTGCGTTCTGTCGAATCCCAACCGATTTATGGTCAGATGGTAGTCGGTGCCACGTTCCGAAAGAAACAGGATCTGAAGGTGATGGTGGGGATGTATCACATGGAGAATAACGTGGAGTGCAAAACTGCTCGCTCGAGCATTGATCGGGTGACGTACGTTTGCAAGCTGGGGCGTGAGAAATGCCCGTTCAAATTGTGTTCCACGGGTTCCGATAACACCTTTTGGAGGATTACGAGGCTGAACTTGAATCACGAGTGCCGTAACAATTTGGGGCGGACTGCGGATCGACAGGTGTCGAGCAGGGTTGCGGCTACTTTCTTTGCACGCCAGTTAGTCGGGAATCGGGAACTGAAGCCGAAAGATATGGTTGATGATTTGAGGAGATTGTACGGAGTTCACATCAACTACAACTTCGCCCTGCGGACAAGGAATCTGGCGCTTGAAATAACGTACGGCGACTATCATGGATCGTATCAGAGGCTCCCGTCATATTTGTACATGCTGAAAGAACTTAATCCCGGGACTATGTATGATATTCAGACGACCAGTGATGGCGTGTTTTGCCACATGTTTGTTGCGCTCGGGCAGTGCATTCGTGCATTTGAGCAGGGCACTCTGAGGCCGGTGATAGTAGTCGACGCCACCCATTTGAAAGGGAGAAACACTGGTGTGTTGTTTG
Source organism: Euphrasia confusa (assembly GCA_954870475.1). Classification (NCBI taxonomy): domain Eukaryota; kingdom Viridiplantae; phylum Streptophyta; class Magnoliopsida; order Lamiales; family Orobanchaceae; genus Euphrasia; species Euphrasia confusa. Next base: position 41,119,881 of record OX940951.1, on the reverse strand, counting down.
TCGCCGTCACGAAAGACAGGAATGAGAATATTTTCCCGCTTGCGTTTGGTATCGGTCCGATAGAGAATGACGAGGAGTGGACGTGGTTTCTCAAGCAACTCAGAGATTGCTACGATGGGACCGATGATCTGCTCATTTTGTCCGACCAGCATAAGAGCATCGCGAATGCTATTCGGAGTGTCTATCCCCACGCGACTCGTGCGTTGTGCTATCACCACCTCTCGAAGAATCTAGCACGGTACGACCAGCAGCTGGTCAAAGCTGTATACACTGCTGCTTATAGTTATCGGGTGGATGAGTTTGAAAAACATCTATCGCATGTGAAGAGTCTCAGTGACAGCGCTTATACGAGCCTTATGATGGAGTTGTATTCTAAATGTCTAGTTTAGTGCAAATACGGAACTCCTTATCTATACCTTAGTTCGATATATGATTCAAACTTGATTGCATTTAATGCAATAGTCCTTGATGTATACGTTGTAGACAGTATGGCGTGAGGAGACACGCGGAAGATCATACTGTCGGTTACTCGTATACTATCGAACAGTAGCTCACGACTTAGATGGACAGGGACAATCCATCGGTACGTCATAGTGTGACTGGTAGATAGTCGGTCTTGACTATCATGTTACACTCGTACACTTGGTGTATTGAGCAGGACCACAGGAGGGCGTTCGATTTATACTAATCAGAGTAATCGAACTAGACCTCAGATATTACGGATATATGAGTTCCTAATCCCTATATAATCATAGGTGCGTGTGTCCAATGCTCGGTTCTTTGATATGCCAATGAGTGAGACTAATTGATTAGTCAATATCCTCGGTAGATTGGGAATCGGTATTGTACACATGGCATGCTATAGATTATAGACAGGAAACCTTGTCCCATTTATTGGGTTGATGATGTCCCCGAGATGAGCTCATAAAGTTTATCATGTAAACCCTGCAGGTGGATTCGTTCCACATGATAATAAGGATGAGTGGTACTTGTCTCGGATAATAAGAAATGAATTAATTTAATTATTAGTAATTAATTAATTCATGGACATGCGATATCTTAAACACGGGGAAAATCATATATGTAATTTCGGCGGAAATATTATTGGTAAAATAATATAGATTAATTAATTGGGAATTCAATTATAATTTTATAGTGGAATTAATTATAATTAAAATTGGATTTAATTAAAGGTTTTCTTTTAAGGACACCGGTTTAATTAAATCACAATTTAGCCTAATTAATTAATTATCCTAAGGTCCCTAGTGTGGCCTATATATATCCCTATTTCTCTCTTCTCTAAACCTACAGAACGCAGTCTTTTATTTTTCTGCGTAAGAAAATAAAGAGAGCGAGAAAGGTTCAAGAGAGAAGAAGAAGAGAAGAGAACCGGAGGATCGTTGCCCACACAACGTCCGGGATCGAGGGCTAGGATACACACTAGAAGATCTGGGGTGTTCGCCAATTCGGCTTCTCCGAATCACGCATCAAAGGTAAAGAATCGAAAACCCTATTCCGCATCTTTTTCGATTCTTCTCGTACGTAATCATACAACAAACCACGATCGGGTTTCCAAGGACCGTGGTTTATGTTCTCAGATCATTGGGCGGTCTCTGGCCGCCGGAGCAGTGGTCAGAATCGAGAAAAACGGCCAGAAACGGGCCTGGAACAGCAGCGTCGCGCTGCTGTTCGCGACGCTGTCGGCCGACGGCATTTCATGTCGGCCGACATGGACTTGTCGGACGACACCAGATGGTGTCGGACGACAGAGAGGTCAGCAGCCCCTCGTTTCGCGCGGTCGTGCCTTCGGTGCGATGGTTGGGCGCGTTTCGGGTCTGGGGCTTCGTCGTGAACACAGTAGGCATGCTGGAGGTCGACTGGGCGTGTCCGGATGTTCGAGTAGTCGAACGGACATGTCCCGGGTAGTCGATTTCCAACATTTGGTATCAGAGCCGGTTTATCGGTTTGTTGTATTGTTCGTACGTTTTGTGATGCAGGATGAACCCGATTATTATGGCCAATGTTGTGATGGATGTTGTGCTTTAATTTTGTGGTTTGATTAAACTCTCGGGCTTGTCGAGATTGTTTTGTTTTTGGAATAACGTTGCTTGTTTGTAATAGATAAAAACGACGGGTTGAGTCGTTAGGTTTATTTATTTATTTCGTCGTTTCCGGGCATGTATAGGGTCGATCACCTTGTATAGGATCGATGCCGGATTTAGTAGATTTATTCTTGTAATTTTTCTTACTATTTTTGGTGGATCGAGACGAGACCAAAACCCGGAGAAACGAGGATCGAGGAGGGCGAACCGGCAACGGGCAGCCATCGAACACACCCCGGGTTCGCGACGGGCAGCAGCGGGGCTGGGGTTCGTTCGACCCCACGAACGACTCAACGAGGCTCGAGACGAGGCTCCAGTGGGAGGAGTTCGTCTCTTGACCCTCGAGCGAGTCGGTGGTGGACCGAGATCGAGACGAGCAACGAGATGAAGTTCCAAGAGACGTGCATTGGAGAATACTTAAGGCCATAATAATCGGGGCCACGTTAATTGCTTTTTATGTGATTTACGTGCCTTTTATTATGCTTAATTATTTTATGCATGTTATCCCTCAATCGTAAAATACTAAGTGGGAGAGGGATTGGAAACAATCCCGCGGTCTCCATTCTCTGTTTTGAATGTGATGTGTATTGACTTACGAGTTGGCTTTAGTGTCATCCTCCCTATCGGATAAAGTCGATACACGGATATCACTGGATCAAAATTCGAATTCAATTCCACTTATAAAAATCGAACAATTATATTTTTCAAAAGCAAGTGCCTAATCTGTTTTTCAAAGACTAAGTTCAACTCGACTCATTCTCACCCCGGGGAGTGGAATGGAGCCAAAGCGCTTGCTTATGTCGATGACACAGATTAGAGACATTCGAGTCATTCGATGACTAGATCGATTGTCTGGTTGGCTCCCTCACCTAGTGAGAGATAGGGCTCAATTGCATGATTGATCGCTGGTTAGAAACTTCGAGTTTCACTTACGAGATATCAAGCTTTGAATAATAAAATTGTGGTATTTAATAAATGTAAGAGTCAATTAACAAAGTTGTTTGTTTTAGTAAACGTCCACACTATCGTGGCTTGCTAAATGGAAACGGTACTTTGGGTTAATTGAGACTCTATGACATTTAAATAAATGGGATTCAATTAATAAAGTTGTTTGTTTTAGTAAACGTCCACACTAACGTGGCTTGCTAGATGGAAACGGAACTTTAGGATTAATTGAGGCTCGACAGTTATAGAAAGTCGTGGAGGACCGCATGTCAACGTAAACGTCCACATGAACGTGGCTTGCGGTGGGCATGTAGTTCCCGAGCGGTGGACTTAGTACTGAGAAATGGTATACACTTAGGTACGCTTTATAGTATCCTCCCCATCGGAGTCACTGCTATAATGATGTACGACCGAAGTAAAAATCCAATTATAAAATCGTTTGGATTAGTATACGTCCACAAGAACGTGGCATGCTAGTTTGATGGGATTTTGGAAATGATTGGTAGTTTAATGATATTATTTGAGGGAAATGATATCGAATTAAACTCATTGTTTGTTTTATATGGTATTATTCCCATTAAAAGTCAACAAACTCACTGAACCTGTTTTGTATGGATTAAAGGAGAGACTTGGACATTGTCCTAACTGCAGAGGGGTACAATTATGTACTCCAAGTCAATTGACCTGCTGAACCAAATGATGCTTCCACTACTGAGGAAAGGAAGCTCATTGGAAATGGATCAAGGCTATGAGATGACGCGGAGCTACATTATGGCTTTCATGTCAAATGTGCTGCGACATCGGGATCAAGCCATGACCATTACCTATGATATGATGCTTAAACCTCAAGAAGCTTTTTGGTTATCAGGACAGGACAGCCGGGCAAAATGCAATGAGGCAACTCATGACGGCCATCGCATCCGAAGGAACACCCGTGAGGGATCACGTTCTTAGGATGATGTGCTATCTGAATGAGATAGAGATTCTAGGATCAGTTATCGATGGGGTAACCCAAGTCGATATTGTGCTCCAGTCTCTGCCGAGAAGTTTTGAGCAGTTCCGCCTGAACTATAACATGAATAAGGGGTCTTACTCATTGGCGGAACTCCTGATTGAACTTCAAGCGGCTGAGGGAATCTCTAAGGGCTCTCAAGCACTTGTGGTTGAGAAATTGGCTCTTCCTAGGCCTCCGGGCGGCAAAAGGAAGAAGAAGAAAATACGGAAACCCAGTGGGCCTAATATATCTGGACCACGGAATGGGACAAGCAAGCCCAAGGGGCAAGTGCTTCCGTTGTAAGCAGTCTGGATACTGGGAGTTTTAATTGTCCTCTCAAGCAACAAGAAGTTGACTCTTCCTTAGTCACCGAAACATGTTTAGTGGTAGTATCTGCCAGTACCTGGTGTGTGGATACGGGAACCACTAATCATGTCTGCACTTAATGCGGGGGTTCCAGGAAACCTGGAGACTTAGAAAGAAAGAAGTTATAACCTACATGGGCAATACTGTTAAGGTAACAGCCGTTGCAGTGGGAGATGTTAAATGTTTTAACGTTAGGATTTTAGTTCTAACAAATTGTCTTTATGTGCCGGCATTTAGAAAGAAATTTCTTTTCGGATTTCTAAATTGGTTTAGAATGGATATTCCGTTTCTTTGGATGGTTTCATACCTATCAGAGTAGGAAACGGGGATATTATCTATTCTGTTACATTGATAGACAATTTAATACTAAATCCGTGTTCTTCCACGATGCAACACACCGGAGCTAATAACACATTGTCAATAAGAGTAAAGATCCTTCTAGGATGAATCAAATGTACTTATGGAATCTTAGGATAGATCATTTTAACTTGAGTACGATTCAAAGGGTGAAAGCTGATGGACTACTCAGCTAGGTTGAAGGAAAGGACTTTCCAACCTTCGAATCATACTTGGAAGTTTAAATGACCAAGCAACCCTTTACGGTTAAAGGGAAAAGATCCAAGAAAGTACTAGAGTTGATTCGCTCTGATATATGCAGACCTCTTTGAGGAGTAAGGCATACTTATCAGAAAATGGGATTAACTCCCGACAGACTACACCATTTATGCCTCGGCAAAATAATGTGTTGTAAAGAAGGAATAGGACTCTTATAGATATGGGAAAGTAGACAATGAGTTATTCGGAGTTACCTAATTCGTTTTTGGGATATGGCTTGGAAACAGCGGCGTTTATCCTGAACTTGATTCTTTTGGAAACTTGTACTGATATTCGGTTGTTTGTAAGATACCCTAAGAAAACGAATTGAGATATGTAATATAGTCCAAAGGACCAGATGTTCGTTGATTGCATCAATGTTCGGTTCTTAGACATGGACTATATATATATGCAAGATCACAAGCCCAAGAGTAGGGTAATACTTAATGTGCTTAGAGGGACTGATTATGACTTAGAACCAGCCTAACTGAGTAGTTCACTACTGTAATCTTTATTCACTAAAGACACACCGGAGCGTCGTCATAGTGGGAGGGTTGTTAGACAACCCGACAGGTTTATGTTTATAGGAGAGTCTTCGGACTTGTTACCTGGAGAACATGAAGCCGACCCCTAGATCTATGACGAGACGCTGGAAGATCAAGATGCTCAGTCTTGGCAAAAGACGATGAAATCTGAGATTGAATCTATGGATTCAAATCATGTCTAGGATCTTGTAGCACCTCCCAAAGGTGTAAAAGCCATTGGATGCAAGTAGGTGTACAAGAGGAAAAGAGGGTCTGACAGGAAGGTGTAAACTTTCAAGGCTAGGCTTGTTGCGAGAGGGTGCACCCAGAAAGAAAGGGATCGATTATGAGTAAACTTTCTCGCCGGTAGCTATGCTAAAGTCGATCCGGATTCTTTTGTCTTCACATGGAAGATGGAAGTCAAGACGGATTTCTAAATCGAAGTCTTGACGGGACCATCTATGTGGGACAGCCAGAGGGATTCATCGATAAGAGCCAAGAGCATTCGGTAAGCAAACTTAATCAATCTTAGGATTGAAGGAAGCTTCAAGATCTTGGACACATGCGGACCTATGATAAAATCCATTTCATGGATTCATTCAAGGCATGTTTAGGTCCTGTGTGTAATAAAGATGTGACAGAAAAGATGTGGTGTTTTCTCATTATTTATGTAGACGACATCCTTCTAAATTGGCAACAATATGAAAGATGTTATCGGACATGAAGGGATGGTTGTCCGAGTAATTCAATGTAAGAGACTTAGGAGAAGTCGAGAATGTTCTTGGGATCAAAGTTACAAATGATCGCCAGAAAAGAACATAGAACTTATCTCGAGTCTCATACATAAATACAATTCTTACTCGTTGCAGCATACAGAATTCCAAGAAAGGTCTTCACCTTTTAGATATGGAATTCATCTATCTAAAGTTTTGTGTCCGACACAATAAAGGAGATAGATGAAGATTAAGCAGTTCCCTACACCTTAATGGTGGGAAGCTTAATGTATGTAATGCTATGCATGAGACTGATATCTACTATGCCGTGGGCATGGTGGTGAGATATCATAGTAATCCTGGAAAGGATCACTCGACTGATGTAAAGAACATGTTTAGGTTCCTGCAGAGGACCAGGAATTATGTTCTGAGTTACAAAGCAGTCAAGTTGTTTCCTTTGGATTACATAGAATTGGATTTCCAAATCAAACAGGGAAAGTCGAAAGTCGAAGTCAGGCTATGTGTTCTCACTGTGAAGTGGAGCAGTCACATGGAAGAATGTAAAGCAGCGATGCATTACGGACTCTACCATGGAAACTGAAAGGATAACGGCCTGTGAGGCAGTTAAAAGGTCAGTATGGCTCCAGAACTTCCTAAGGGACTTAGATGTGGTTTCTAGTTCACCCAAAGCTATTTTGAATAGCGGTATTGGAAAACTTGAAATGCCACGAGTCCACAGTGGGAGATAACATGTAGAGCGCAAGTACCACCTGATTCGAGAGATCGTCTAGTAAGACGATGCAGTTGTCACCTAGATAGCATCGAGAGGATTGCCTGGTAAAACCCGTTCACAGAGGCACTTCCAGCGAAAGCGTTGGGTAGGCGTGATGAGGTTATGGGAATCTGATGTTTGGGAGAGGGCGACTAGACTTTTAGTATAAGTGGGAGATTGATGGAGTTGTATTCTAAATGTCTAGTTTAGTGCAAATACGGAACTCCTTATCTATACCTTAGTTCGATATATGATTCAAACATGATTGCATTTAATGCAATAGTCCTTGATGTATACGTTGTAGACAGTATGGCGTGAGGAGACACGCGGAAGATCATACTGTCGGTTACTCGTATACTATCGAACAGTAGCTCACGACTTAGATGGACAGGGACAATCCATCGGTACGTCATAGTGTGACTGGTAGATAGTCGGTCTTGACTATCATGTTACACTCGTACACTTGGTGTATTGAGCAGGACCACGGGAGGGCGTTCGATTTATACTAATCAGAGTAATCGAACTAGACCTCAGATATTACGGATATATGAGTTCCTAATCCCTATATAATCATAGGTGCGTGTGTCCAATGCTCGGTTCTTTGATATGCCAATGAGTGAGACTAATTGATTAGTCAATATCCTCGGTAGATTGGGAATCGGTATTGTACACATGGCATGCTATAGATTATAGACAGGAAACCTTGTCCCATTTATTGGGTTGATGATGTCCCCGAGATGAGCTCATAAAGTTTATCATGTAAACCCTGCAGGTGGATTCGTTCCACATGATAATAAGGATGAGTGGTACTAGTCTCGGATAATAAGAAATGAATTAATTTAATTATTAGTAATTAATTAATTCATGGACATGTGATATCTTAAACACGGGGAAAATCATATATGTAATTTCGGCGGAAATATTATTGGTAAAATAATATAGATTAATTAATTGGGAATTCAATTATAATTTTATAGTGGAATTAATTATAATTAAAATTGGATTTAATTAAAGGTTTTCTTTTAAGGACACCGGTTTAATTAAATCACAATTTAGCCTAATTAATTAATTATCCTAAGGTCCCTAGTGTGGCCTATATATATCCCTATTTCTCTCTTCTCTAAACCTACAGAACGCAGTCTTTTATTTTTCTGCGTAAGAAAATAAAGAGAGCGAGAAAGGTTCAAGAGAGAAGAAGAAGAGAAGAGAACCGGAGGATCGTTGCCCACACAACGTCCGGGATCGAGGGCTAGGATACACACTAGAAGATCTGGAGTGTTCGCCAATTCGGCTTCTCCGAATCACGCATCAAAGGTAAAGAATCGAAAACCCTATTCCGCATCTTTTTCGATTCTTCTCGTACGTAATCATACAACAAACCACGATCGGGTTTCCAAGGACCGTGGTTTATGTTCTCAGATCATTGGGCGGTCTCTGGCCGCCGGAGCAGTGGTCAGAATCGAGAAAAACGGCCAGAAACGGGCCTGGAACAGCAGCGTCGCGCTGCTGTTCGCGACGCTGTCGGCCGACGGCATTTCATGTCGGCCGACATGGACTTGTCGGACGACACCAGATGGTGTCGGACGACAGAGAGGTCAGCAGCCCCTCGTTTCGCGCGGTCGTGCCTTCGGTGCGATGGTTGGGCGCGTTTCGGGTCTGGGGCTTCGTCGTGAACACAGTAGGCATGCTGGAGGTCGACTGGGCGTGTCCGGATGTTCGAGTAGTCGAACGGACATGTCCCGGGTAGTCGATTTCCAACACCTTATTGTTATCGGGGTTGAGACCTGGGCGAGGTCAATGTGTGCTGCACGACGATATGGTTTCATGACATCGAATGCGGCCGAAGTCTTCAACGGTGCTATCAAATGGCCACGGAGATTACCAGTCTGTGCGATGCTCGAGGCGATTCGTGCGATGATTGAGAGATGGTTTGACGAGAAACGAAGTAAAGCTAACGAGAGACAGAATGAGCAGCATGAGCTGACCGAGGAGGCATTGGCCAAGTTGTCTAATCAGGATATGTTGAGCCGTTATTTCACCGTTCGAGAGGTCAATGCGAATGCCCGGTACAGAGTTCAGGAGGATGACAAGTCTTATCTTGTGGATATCGCGAATCGCACGTGTGAATGTCGGGAGTTCGACTTAGACCTAATACCGTGTCGTCATGCTGTGGCCGCTATTAGGTATGATATCATTTTACCTTTAAATTTAATTTTAAATTGTCGATTCCACTAACTTGTTTGTTGTTTTTATGTAGACGAGCCGGATTTTCATCGTACGATTTCGTGAGCCCCTATTTCAAGATGAGCAGCCATGTCGAGATGTACGCGACGCCTATTGTGTCGTTGCCACATTATGATGATTGGGTGGTCCCGCCGGATGTGGCATCGTACGTAGTTCTTCCTCCAGTAGTGGTTAGCCAGGCTGGACGTCCGAGGACGACTCGTGCTCGTTCCGCTGTTGAGAGCTCTGCACGACGTGATCCGGTTTGTTCCACCAGAAGTAACATTGTACGTATGTCGTGGTTTAGACCTAATATCGTGTCGTCGTGTGCAGGTGTGTTCGAGATGAAAGGGCGTAGGTCACAGCAGACGCGTGTGCACTGTTTTTATTCCACCTGAGAGTGTTGATTTGAATGGTCCTCCACAAGAAACGGAAACGGAAGAGTCGAGCCGGAGAAGGCAAAAGAAGAAGTGCAGCATCTGCAAAACCGAGGGTCACGCGAGAAGAAAATGTCCCGTGAGTACGGAGTGAGAGGTTGATATGATGGTTTTAGTTTTTATTGGTACTCGTGAATTATTTAAGACTTGTATTGTTTTATTATCGTCGACTCTCGTGTGATTTGGTGTTATTTGGATTGATTTGGTGTTTGTGTTTGTGTTTGAGATTGATTTGCAGGTTTAGCTTTGATATTAACTAAATAAATCCCGTCAAATTTTTTTAAAATTATTTATAATATATTAACCAATTTAGCTTAATATGATTTGTAAAACAAAAATTAATATTATTTTTTAAATCAAATCAAACAAATATATAACTTTATAAAAAAATAATAATATATTTTATAAAACATAATTAACTTAAGTATATAAAAAATCTAATTAAACTAAGTATATAATTAGATTAATTAAATTAAGTATGTAATTAGATTAATTAAATTAAGTATATAATTAAATTTGGTGTTATTTAGGTTGATTCAGTGTTATTTTGGTTGATTCGGTGTTATTTAGGTTGATTTGGTGTTTTTTTGATTGATTCGGTGTTATTTCGGTTGATTCGTTGTTATTTGGATTGATTTTGGTGAAAAAATTGAAAAAAACAGGTTGCACTTGGTCATGCACTTTGTCACTGCACTTGGTGGCTGCACTCAGTCAAAGTGACCAAGTGCACTTGGTCGCCGGTTAACTAACCGAGTGTTACTCGGCACTTGGTCATTTTGACTGAGTTCACTTGGTGGTGACTGAGTACAGAGACCACCAAGTGCACCACCAAGTGCCCCACCAAGTGCACTAGAATAATTTTTTTTAATTAATTTTAGGCCAATAAAGTGTTGTTATGTTGTTATGTTGACATTAAAGATCATTTTGGAGCCTATAAACATCAAATAAAAATGAAAACAAAGCCGAATTAGTACTATTAAGATGAAACGTAGAAGTTTGACTATTTTTTGAACTAACTAGTAATATTGTTACAAAGTTATCTACATACTTACCAAATTGTTCATGATCCGCATGCGTAATCACTTAATTCACCAATTTCAAAGGTTGATCATGTTTTTTGAATTATTTTGACTATGAAATTGATGTTTCATGTAACATAACAACTTTACAATTGAAAAAAATGCATTAAAATCAATTAAAATGTAATTATGTTCTAAAGCACTTGGTGGGGCACTTGGTGGGGTACTTGGTGGCCGGTGCACTTGGTCACAGTGACCAAGTGCATCGACCAAGTGCCGAATTAAAAAATATTTTTATTTTTTCACAGCCACCAAGTGCAGCCACCAAGTGCAAAATTAATTCTTTTTATATTACTTAATTTAATTTATACTTAATTTAATTAATTTAATTAATTTAATTATATACTTAATTTAATTATAAAAATTAATTTAATTATATACTTAATTAAATTTTAGTTTTTATAATTAAATTAAGCATAGAATTAAATTAAGTATATAATTAATTTAATTTATACTTAATTTAATTATATACTTAATTTAATTAATTTAATTATATAATTAATTTAATTATATTTTTTATATACTTAAGTTAATTATGTTTTATAAAATATTTTTTTTACAAAGTTATATATTTGTTAGACTTGATTTAAAAAATAATATTAATTTTTGTTTTAAAAATAATTTTAAAAAATAGGTTAATATATCATAAAATAATTTTAAAAAAATTTGACGGGATTTATTTAGTTAATATCAAAGCCATAACCTGCAAATCAATCAATCCAAACAAACAAAAACACCTACAAATCAATCAAAATCAACACACATATAAATCAATCCAAACAAACAAACACACTACGACTCAAACCTACGACTCGAACGTACGACTCAAACCAAAGATCTTCCGAGCAACATATCTACGATACTGGATCAAGTACTGGTCGTCGAGCGGTACTTTCAGGTGAGTGAGCGACTTGTTGATGAGACGATCGAGATACATGCACACGTACGGGCCACAGTTGGAGCTGTCGACCTGGGTAAATTGGTTCTTCGGGACGACGATCTTAAGAGCAGATCTCTTGTGGGCTTTTCTGAAAAAGTTCGCGTCCGCATCCCAATATCCTGCACAAACCAATAGCCGAGGCAACAAGTGGTGCAACGGTCGCAGCATCGGTTCCCGAATGTCGAGGGGCACACGGAATACATCAGCACCTTGGCGGCCTTCACGTAGTCGGCCGGGTCTGACCCCAAGTCCCTACCAGTGAATCTCGTGTTAAGCTCTTGCACTTTTATAGCTCGTCCGAATCCGAAGTGCCTATGAAAGAAAGAGCCAGGAGGAATAATGTGCGGGGCCGAAGTATCAAAGGCGTGGTTCCCAAAACAAAGCCTGGTCACCAAGGCGTACTCCTGTGCTCGGAAGCAGATGATCTTGCCCCCGAGCGAAAACCAATGCTCGAACGGAGGTATCGTCGGACCCACGATCTCCCGAGCTAACAAGTGGTGCATGGCCGCGTTCGATTGCCCGTCTCTTCGAAGGTACATCAACCTTCCAAAACACGAACGACGGAATGTCCGGTGAGCCTCGTGCGTATCGTCAACGGCTCTCAAAATCCCTTTTATGCTCTTCAAAACGGGGAACCGGTCGTACAAATTTAATTCTTTCGACGTGTGAATGAATTGTGGCCTCCTCCACCGGAACCCATCCTGCAAAAGCACAATTAATTAATAAACATAACACTGTAAATATCAAAAATCAAAAAAAAAAAAAAAAAATTCTGCCCTCGGTCGAGCACTCAGTCGATCGACTGAGTGCACTTGGTCGACCGACAGAGTGACCGGATAGCGCACTCGCCCGGTCACTCGCCCGGTCACTTGGCCGGGCACTTGGCCGGTCACCAAGTGCCCTCGGCCGAGCTTCTTCTTCCCCGCGGTCGAGGGGTCGACCGAGGGGTCGGCCGAGGGCCATAGATCCAGAAATTTCAGAGCGTTTTAAACGCATTTCGACACACAATTTCGACTCCTAACCAACTACAACACTCATATACTAGGTATAGGAGACCAATTCATGTATAAAATCGAACAAATTATTGAAATAATCGAAATTCGAAACTTAGGTTTTCGAAAACTTACCGGAGCTTGGAGCGGCCATTGTTGCTCCTCTTGGTGCTCCGGTTCCTCCTCGTCATTGTGCTCGTCTTGGTGCTCGTTTTCCGACATTTGGGGGGACCGATTTTTTGGATTTTTTTTGTCTTTTACCTTATTTTTTTAATTCTTTTGTTATGTTTTGAAATTAAGGGGGGTAAATAGGACATTTCCAATACATTTTGTATAGAATGGGTGTAATTTTAAAAGATGAGTTAAAAAGAGTAGATTTTTTATATTTGTAACCATTTTAAATTTTCTCTCAATAATGAATGTACAAAATAACTTTAAATTTATTTATTTTTGCGTTTAAAGGGGGCGGCCGTAATTTTAGTTTTCATCTTAAAATAATACAGTACACATTTTAAATAGCAAAATGTCTTTTATTGGGCCCACTTTTTTATTTAATACTAATATATAGAGAGGTTTATTTTTGTTTTAGAAATTGAGTTTTGTACCTTGACCGGATGGATGGTATATTAATTAATTAAATACTGATAATCATATACAGTACTTTATTATAGGAAGAATTTATGATTTTGTAGTAATTTATTTAGCATTAGATGTGAAATAAAAAAAATTGGAGATACCCCCAACGACCCACCCACCCACGGACGCGAGGGAGTGTAATAAACCGTATATATAAAAGCAGAAGCAGAGAGAGTTAGATACCAAATTCCACTTCCACTTCCACCGGGAGACGGCGGCGGCGATGGATCGAAAATGGGAAAACACCTTATCTAGAAATCGGCGGTCTTCTTTCACAAGAAAGTGTGCGGCGCTCGTTAAGGAACAGAGGGCCAGATTTTATATCGTGCGCAGGTGTGTCACCATGCTTATTTGCTGGAGGGATTACGCCGATTCTTGAAATTTCAAATTTCGGTTTTTCTTCCTTTCTCAGAGACTGTTTCTTCGTGTTTACAGCGTGCGTCCGAGGAGGAAGAGATATTATATTAATTACAGTTTAAAAAACCTTTTTTTTTCTCTTGTATGTTGTACATATTAAAGATCTCAAAATAATATTGCTGAGATTCTTAATTTCTCTGTTTTCTGGGTTTCGTTTTTTCTTGACTTTTTCTCTGGTGTGAACTGAAATGGATCTAACTGCAACGGCTGCTTAGCTAAGCTGACGTATGTATCTTGTTATTATTATTGTTTGAATTGATTGTCGACAGTTAGTGATAGCGAAATGAATTGTTTTTTTAACAAAAAAGATTCGTTTCGAGAGAAATACTCCTTTCATCCTATCCTATTAGAAAATGCATATAAAATGTAAGTAAATTAAGAAAAAATATTTTTTTCCCAAAAAAAATAATTAATTAAAAAATAATAATATAAAAATATATAAATGTGTATTGAAAGTATACAACTGTAAAAATATATTCTATGTATAAATGTGAATTGTTTTAAGAATAAACACAAAAATAAAAATATACATCATTGTTTTTAGAGTATCTCCATCCTCAAACAATAGAATAATTTTTCTGAATTGAGAAATTAAGAAACATTATTTTGTTAAAAAAAAAGATAAATTAAAAAACATTATTTTGTTAAAAAAAAAGTAAAGACTATATTTTTATTTCAAAAATAAAGTTATGAGTTAATTGAAAAAATAAATATAAAAATTTAGAATAAATTTGTATTTTAAAATTAAAAAACTAAAATAGTCTAGTACTATATATCAATGACATTTAATGTACTATTTATGTTTAGGGGAATCATGTACGCATGTACACTTTTAATTTTCTAGAGACGGAAGAGTACAATTTAAAAATAAAAATCTTTAAATAGTTCGATTATTTGGTTTGGTTTGTTAAGTTAAAATACTTCAACTGAAAATTTGTGTCCATACAAAAATTGTTGATTTACTAATTTAATTAATCAACAATCCTTTTGTCCTTATTACATGTAAAGTTTTCCATGTATGATTAATGTTTATGTTAACAAATTTATTTAGGTAAGACGATGAAAATTCAATTGCCGATTCTTACTATGGTCGGAAAGAGGAGCACGACCGCCATGACTCGATCACCTTAATTGGGCAACCATGTCCCGTGACTCGTCGTTTTAGGTGGTCAATATGTGGGACATCACTTTCATTTAATTTGGTAGCGATTACTATATATTTTACTTATACAAACAAATACTGATGTTAACATAAATATGAATTATTACTACATGATAATCACAATACTAAAAATATTTGTATAAATAAAGGGAGAGAGAGATGACCCTTGTAATTAATTAGTTGATAATTCTTTGATTAAAATATCTTGATACATATGTTAGTTTAATGGTAAAGGGTCAGTTATAATTATTTGGTCAACGGTGTCAGGTGTAATTATTTTATATTTTGATCATTTTTAAAATATATTAAATCAATACAATAATTTAACAATAGTGAATTTATTTGATTTTGATTATTTGATAGTACAATACTGAGTACAAGTTTATTTCATATACATAAGAAGTAAAAAAATAATGGAGTATATTTTTCTTCTTTCCATCACAAGTGTTTCATTTTTAATTTGAGCTTCACAGCCAAAAGCTTCTTAATTACTTTTAATTTTAGATTATACTATAAAGAAAATTATTATTCATTTCCTCTCAGTAAGTTGACGAATTTTGCTCGACACGGTATTAAGAAACTAATAGTATTATTTTATGATTAAAAAGTAAAAAATAAAAATGTATTTCAAAATTAAAATAATTTTGAGTAAAATTTAAAAAATAAGTATATTAAATAATAGTAAAATTGTATTTTAAAATAAAAAAAAATCTGTTTTTAAGTGGATCAACTATTGTGTGTGGAAGGCAAAAAGAAAAGTTAGTTAATTATGAGTAGCAAAATTTTAAACTACACAAAGTCATATTCCTACCCATAAAATACATTTATATTAAAATTCATATTACAGTATTACTCATACAATACATTTAAAAAAAAATTGAATGGCTAGAATACATTTTTTAATGGAACAAGCGTCGGTTGATGGGATTCCACAACTAAATAGAGCATAGAGCATAGATAATAGATTACCCTGATGTGAGTAGTAGAATAGATAATAGCTGAGCTGGGACGGACAGAAGAGGGTTCGATTTACAATGCATGCTTTTATTAGTGTAAGTACTACAGTACATTTGTATGTTTTCGTACGCCAAATGCAAATTGACGTTTCTGTCCTCCCGATACCCTTCAGCCTTTGACCTACTAGTATATATTTGGACCACTTTTACTTTGGTGGGAATACCGGATTCAGGACCACCTCATAAAATAAATAAGTTCTGAGGCTCTGTCCATAAAAGTAGAAGTTTATTAGGCAATTGGGTTGGAAAAGTCTACACTACCCTCTCGATGTTTAACAAATGAATATAAACTGAATATGTAATTTAAAATAGAATTTCTCTTTTAAAAATTAATAATAAAACTCCAATAGACTATACACGATAATATGACACCGTGAGCCCAATCACGATAATTGTACGCCGTGAGTTCAACCACGATGAATAGACACCGTGCGACCATCAACGATAAATGGACACCGTGAGAACATAAACGATAAATGGACACCGTGAGAACATCCACGATAATTGTACACCGTGATACCATACACGATAAGTAGACACCGTGAGAACATCCACGAAAGTTGCTCGCCGTGAAAGCATACACGATAAATGGACACCGTGAGAACAACCACGATAATCGTACACCGTGAGACCATGTGTTGAAATATGACTCGAATCGAAAGAGAAGTAAATCGGGACGAAATTTGGAGTCGAGATGCGAAAAGATCGATGTAGCAGTCTGGCGCATTTGCCCCAGCCTGCTGGGGCCGTGGCGCATTTGCGTCAGCCTGCTGAGGCTGTGGCGCGTTTGCGTCAGACTGCTGAGGCTGTGGCGAGTTTGCATCAGCTTTCTTGTGCGATTTTTCGCTGCGTTTTTTGGACTTCAAATATGGGTTTTTGATTTATTTTATTGGTTAGGAAATAAGAATTATATTAGAATATAATTCTATTCCTTATGGATTTAGGAGTCATATATTAGGAAAAAGGTTTATTCCTATTCCTATTGGTTACCTAATTTATGGATTTCTACATCTATAAATTAGGATCTCTATGGACACAATTAGAGAGAGCGTGTAGAACACGAGTTACTACCATCATAGAGAGAGATAATATTGTGTGAGATTAGAGGGTTTTAGAGTGCATATCAATCCTTGTAATCGTCGGCAATATTATAGTGAAAGTTCTCGTCGTTCCTCCCGTGGTTTTTCCCGATTTGGGTTTCCACGTAAATTCCTTGTCTTCTTTTCTTGTCTCCTTCTTTATTTGTTGTTGAGTTATATTCGGGGTTCCGCATATTGTTCGTACTATACATCGTCGTTTTACAACAAGTGGTATCAGAGCCAGTTTCGATGGCGAGCGTGAGGTACGATCTACCGAATTTAAGTCTCAACACGAGGTTTCCTATTTGGCAATACAAGATGAGGTTAGTCCTCAGATCTCTTAAGCAAGAGATTGTTCTTCTTGGTGTTGACAACAAGCCGAAAGACATGAAGCATGACGAGTGGGTGGAGCTCGATCAGATGGCTATGGCGACCATAGGGCTTCATGTTTCGGATTCTTTGACCGAGGAAACGACGGAGGCGAAGACCGCAAAGGAATTATGGGAGTTGTTGGAATCGATGTGCGTTGAGAAAACGGTGTCCAGCAAGCATCACTTGAAGAGAAGTCTCTACTTCCTCAAGATGGCGGAGGGGTCGTCGATTCAAGACCATGTAGCGAGATTCAAGGAGCGAGTAGCTGACCTTGGGAAAATTGGCGTGAAGATCGAAGATGATGATCTTGCGTTTTGGATGTTATGCTCGCTACCCCCCTCGATGGCGGCTTTTCGGGACACGCTTCTCTATGGACGAGATAGTCTCACGTTTAAAGACGTAACTTCGGCTCTCTCGTCAAGGGAAAACGTGCAAAAGATGGAGTCCAACAAGGATGGTGTGCCCGATGTGGGTGAAGGACTTAACGTCCAAAATAAGTACCGTGATAAAGGGAGCGACTCGGGGAATTCGAAGTCGCGACACGGGAATAAGACATGTTTTTATTGCAAGAAGAAGGGACACATAAAGTCGGAGTGCTATGCGTGGAAGAAAAAGGAGAGCAACAACAATAATTCCGGTAATAAGGATTCCGGTGACGTTGGATTAGTAGATGGGAATTTCTATGGAGAACTACTAATGGCTCTAGGCGAGAACTCCAACTTGTGTGATGATTGGATCTTAGACTCGGGTTGCTCGTTTCATATGTGTCCGGACCGGACGTTGTTCGAGACTTATGAATCTTTGGAGCATGGTGCGGTGTTAATGGCTAATGACACCTCGTGCAAGGTCGAAGGGATTGGGAATATCCGCTTGAAGATGTTCGATGGCACGGTGCGCACGTTAGGCGAGGTAAGACATGTCCCTGACTTGAAGATGAATTTGATTTCCTTGAGTACCCTTGATATGAAGGGCTATAAACTCACTTGTAAAGGTGGAGTTTTAAGGGTTACCAAAGGTGGTTTGGTAATATTTCGGGGAAAGAGAAAGGCAAGTCGCCTTTATGTCCTCGATGGAAGCTCGGCGAAAGAAGTAACCGAGGTTGATACTAGCTACACCGGAGAAGGTGGAGTTGTTAAGGCTACCGAAGAGGCTTTGGTAGTGTTGGGAGGAGACGACAAGGCAGAGAGACCTTATGTCCTCCATGAAGGCGCGGTGAAAGAAGTAACCGGGGCCGAACCTCGACTCTTGCTAGAAGAGTCTATCCGGCATAGAGGCATGCAATCGAAGGCCGGAGTGACCAAGCTTAAAAATGAAGATGAAGCGGTGAACGAAGTAACCGTGGGAAAACCTAGGCTCTCGGATGAAGAGTCTACACGACTAGACCATGTGCGGCTTGGGCATGTGAGGAAAGTCGATAAAAAGGATCGAGTGTTTCTCGATCTATGGAGTGTTTCTAAACCTGGTGAGCCATGTGCGCTTGGAAAGCGGTCGGGAGGGTATATCTCGAATTGGGCTCACAATTCGAAGAAGAAACTCGGGTATGTACATTCCGATTCATGGGGACCTTTGAAGGTCCAATCTTCTAGGAACTAGGCCCGTTGGGGCGTTTGGAGGAAGACGAGAGACGAGGCTATGAAGTGCGATGTGATTTCGCATGGGCGATGTGATTTCGCTTTTTGATTTGATGGGCGATGTGATTTCGCGGCTTGGTGTTATATGTGATGTGATTTCACATGTGCGATGGGATTTCGCGGTTTCTCGTCAAGGTGGAGATTGTTTAAATATGACTCGAATCGAAAGAGAAGTAAATCGGGACGAAATTTGGAGTCGGGATGCGAAAAGATCGATGTAGCAGTCTGGCGCATTTGCGCCAGCCTGCTGGGGCCGTGGCGCATTTGCGTCAGCCTGCTGAGGCTGTGGCGCGTTTGCGTCAGACTACTGAGGCTGTGGCGCGTTTGCGACAGCTTTCTTGTGATTTTTCGCTGCGTTTTTTGGACTTCAAATATGGGTTTTTGATTTATTTTATTGGTTAGGAAATAAGAATTATATTAGAATATAATTCTATTCCTTATGGATTTAGGAGTCATATATTAGAAAAAAGGTTTATTCCTATTCCTATTGGTTACCTAATTTATGGATTTCTACATCTATAAATTAGGATCTCCATGGACACAATTAGAGAGAGCGTGTAGAACACGAGTTACTACCATCATAGAGAGAGATAATATTGTGTGAGATTAGAGGGTTTTAGAGTGCATATCAATCCTTGTAATCGTCGGCAATATTATAGTGAAAGTTCTCGTCGTTCCTCCCGTGGTTTTTCCCGATTTGGGTTTCCACGTAAATTCCTTGTCTTCTTTTCTTGTCTCCTTCTTTATTTATTGTTGAGTTATATTTGGGGTTCCGCATATTATTCGTACTATACATCGTCGTTTTACAACACCATGCACGATAAGAAGACACCGTGAGATCATCCACGAAAGTCGCACTCCGTGATAACAAACACGATAACTGGACTCCGTGAGCAAATCCACGATAGTCACACGTCGTGAGAATAATCACGATTATTGAACACCGTGATACATACACGACTAGTGGACTCCGGGAGACCATCCACGATAAATGAATACCGTCAGAGTACACAATAATCCTAAGCCGTGAAACCAGTCACGATAAATGGACAACGTGGTACGATATGATACACGATAATTAAAAGCGACTGTGTGATAAATTTGAATGAGAATATGAAAATGCAGAAATATAAAATAAATTAAAATCTTATAATTCATTATAGTAACGATTACACAGAAGATTTAAAAGCAGAACCATAAAACTTGAGAACAATTGATGGATCAAAACTCTAAACCCTAAACACAATCGGTCAGCTGTATACCAAAAAGCTAAAAAAACAAGAAAAATAACAAAGCATCACACCAGTGAATCTGCAGCACAGGTTCTTAAGCCTCGATCAGAACTGGTAAATCGAAGGAGGTAGACAAGGAGATCAGGCTAACATGCACTCCGAATCATCACCACCGACACCCCGGAGTCATAAGGAGACACAGATGAATACTAGGGGAGGTTTTGGAACCTCGCGTATCTCGTGCAAGATGACCCAGGGGAATGATGCTTTAATTTTGGAAACTCGAGTATCTCGATACAGTAATGCAACTGCTGTGAAATTCGAAAAAGTGTGGTGATAACTGCTCCATGAAAAAAACCAGAACAAAACAGAGAAATGGAGAATTAATGGATATAGAAAAATAGAGTTCTTTCGTTCGTATTTATAGGCGTAATATTCTGAACCATCCAACCACCAGGATTTCAATCGTTCCACTAAACGATTCAACTGCCAACTACGCTTATTAATTACTCGTATTAATTAAATTAATAGAAAATCACCCCATCGAACACTCCCTATCCATTAATTTGATATGACCATTCAATTCAGGGAATTAATGCATCTCTGTTCTGAATCATCCCACCGCCGGATTTCAATCGTTGCTCGAAACGACTCATCAACTCCCAACCACGCCCATTAAACACATTGCGATTAATTAATTAAGAAAATAAATAAAACCTTAGAACTGTGTCGCCGTGGGGTTCCCTCGGTGGATTGTAACACCGTGCAACGGTATTAGGAAGGTAGAAAACCCTAAAACCTAATGTGACGCCGTGGATATTCCACGGTGTTTGTAATACCGTGCACCCAGACACGATAAGTGGAAACCCTGAGCCATCCACGATAATAAAACGCCGTGTTACAATTTACAAATCACGATAAATGGACACCATCGACGATAAACGGACACCGTGATAAAAACACGGTAGGTGACACCGTGAGAACATGAAAGATAATCGTACGCCGTGAGACCATCCACAGTTATATTACACCGTGAGACCATCCAAGATAACCCGTCACCGTGAAGAAAGGCATGGAAATCTTATACCGTTTACATACCACGGTCCACGGTTAAAGGTGATATATTAATAAATTTAGGGTTTCAACGTGTCCAAAAGCACTGCATCCCCATTCTCCATCCTCGAACCTTCTACATTAATTGCATTTCAGCAGGTCCAACAACCACAAATAATAATTGCATTTCACCTCGACGTTAATGACACTTCAACAACCCATTGGGCAGTTGCTGTGTTGCTGCTAAAATAAATATGAGAATTTTAGAGTAAAAAAGAATAATGGTCTGAAACCAAACTCAAAACCCATTGGGCAGTTGTTGTGTTGCATTTCTCTCGAATATTGCTAGTTCATTTACACAACAAGCTCAAAACAAGTTCGTTGTCGAGTCTCTGAAGCACATCAAAGGTACGAAAACAACGAAGTAGCACGTTTCGCATTTTGTTTAATTGTTTTAAAGCACACTAAGGTGTTTTTCACCGAATTTCGTCGTTCACCGTGAGATAGAGAGCACGTTGCACGGTTCACTGAAGGTGTAATAGGTTTTACTTAACCCCGACGTGTTTACGAAATCACCGTATTATGACCACGGAGATTTTACCGTGTTATTTATAGCGGTGGTGTCACCGTAGCACGTTGTCTTCGTTCACCGTTTGATACTTAATCGTAATAACACCGTGTGATAAAAAACATCTCGTTTACATCGTGCATACTTATTAGACCATGCATGCATGCAGGTCGTTAGGTTTTCAATAGCTGTTTGTTTTAATTATCTGTAATTTTATATCACAGATGTCGTGGCAGCGTGTTTCTTTACGACATGGTGGTCACTGGGAACAGTCAGCATACGTAGGCGGAGATAGCGTGGCCATACACATTACGTGTTCAGAAATCAGTTATGTTGATCTAATCAATCAAATTAGATCTGTTTTGAATGCTCCAGAGGACAGAGATTACGTGATTTTCTACTTAGACGTGCAGAGAAGTAAGGTTAGTTTGCAGAACGATACAGATCTATTGCGATTCATCGTTCAAGGAAAAGTTACCAATCACGTGCTCTTTTTGACTGAGAGAAGACAATATCGGTCTAAGAATGCTAATGTTGGAGGTACATATTCTGAAGCAGAGAATGTAAGCATTACTCCACCTCAACCACCATCTTGTACTGAACCCGATGACGAGGAAGTATTTACATCAGATGATGAACGAGCGGAACGTGATAAAGAGTTAAACGATAGCCTAATTCAAGAGTTTAGTGATTGGCTTCAACATCCGAAAAAAAAAGAGAGGATTGTGGGATCCCATAAATTATCATCTGATCATCAACCGATCCACGAAGAACCAGTCATGGAACATAATCTACTACTACAGCGAAAACTAAGCAACTGGATGATCCCGATGCCCGATTTTGATATTTTTCCACCACCTATACGTTGGGTCGAAGAAAGTGAACCCGAAGATGGTGAACTCGCAGTTGGTTCCACGTTTCGAAAGAAATCTGACTTGGAAATATCTTTGGGAATGCATCACTTGGAGAGTCGCTTAGAATATGTCACTGATCGTTCAAACAAAAAGCGTTGTGCATTCGTTTGCAAGCACGGTAGGAAAGTATGCACGTTTAGATTGTGTGCTAGTGGGAGTGATGATACACTATGGATGATCACAAAGTTGAACTTGAGTCGCACTTGTCAGACTATATTGCATCGTACTACCTGTCGACGAATTAAATCTGTAGTTGCTGCTAGTTACTTTTCTCGTAAACTTGTCAAAGAAGGTGACGTTCTGAAGCCGAAGGACATGATAACAGAGTTGCGTGAGCGTTACGGCGTTGAGATGGATTACAGTTTCACTCTCCGAGCGCGGAGCATAGCGATAGAGATGGCGTATGGCTCATATGCTGAGTCATATCATAGGCTCGCTTCGTATTTCTATATATTGAGAGAGCAGAATCCCGGCACATTTTATGAAATACAATCCACACGGAATGGGGGGGGGGGGGGTGTTCCAACACATGTTTCTTGCTCTCGGACAGTCTATTTCTGCATTCTATAGTAATCTAAGGCCAGTGATTGTTGTGGACGGGACTCACCTCAAGGGAAAGAGCCAGGGGATATTGTTTGTCGCCATGACGAAGGATGGGAATGAAAATGCCTTCCCACTTGCAATTGGGATTGGTCCGAAAGAAAATGATGAGTCGTGGACATGGTTCCTTCATAACCTGAGCAGGTGCTTCAATAGACAAGATGGTTTGATTGTCGTATCCGATCAGCATAAGAGCATCCAAACTGCCGTTGCGTCTGCATACCCGAATGCAGTGCATGGGTTTTGTATTTACCACATTAAGAAGAATCTAGTTCGCTATGGCGGTCGCGTCAGGGCCGTAATAACCTCTGCATCAAACAGTTACCGTGTTAAGACAATGCACAAACATTTAGCTGATTTGGAGAGGCTGAGCCCTGACAGGGCTTACAAGAGAATGTTAGAAATAGGGGTCGAGAGGTGGTCGAGGGAAATGTGTCCAGTACGACGATATGGTTTCATGATCTCCAATATTGCCGAGTGCTTCAATTCTCGTATGGTCTGGGCGAGACGTCTACCCGTATGTTCATTGGTCGAGGCATTCCGCGCAGTCTTGGAACAATGGTTTCAAGAGCGAAGCGCGAAAGCTGCGTCAAGAGAACATGAGTTGACTGAAGAGACGTTTAATAAACTAACTTGCGCGGTGGAGCAAGCTATGCGTATGGTTGTCCGAGACACAACCACATCTGACGTGTATAAAGTGGAGGATGGTAAGCTATCTTTTCAAGTTGATCTTCAAAATCGGACATGCGAATGTCGACGCTTCGAACTTGATGAAATCCCCTGCAGTCACGCTGCAGCCGCTGTTAGGTACGTACTAATCAAACAAACACTTTCAATTTATTAATTCGACAATATGTTCGTACTTGTTAGGATCGTATCACTTCACATTGCCACCACAACTTCTATTTCTCAGACAAAGAGGATTGCATATATATGACTTCGTCAGTGGATATTACAAACAACACAATTTGATGGAGACATATTCGACTCCTATCAAAGGACTTCTGCATCCTGCTGAGTGGGTCGTTCCAGCGTATATAACTGATCACGTCATTCATCCTCCGGTTGCGGTGAGACAGGCTGGTCGTCCGAGGATGAGCCGTGCACGGTCTTCTGTCGAGGGTAATGCCCCCAGAAGAAGAAGACAGCCTCAGAAGTGTAGTAAGTGTAATTCGACCACACACAACGCGCGCAAATGTGACCAAGTTGTTTTACCCACCGAAAGCCAGACGCTCGAAGATGATCAGAATTCTCAACCCACGGTGGAACCAATCCGACAGAAAAGACAAAAGAAAAAATGTAGCGTATGCCGGAGTGCAGACCATAACATACAGACATGTCCGGTGCGGGGGGATTAACGTTAATTTCTGTGACCATGCTGAACAATTGTGATATTTAGGTATTGCAACTAATTATGGGTTTTTTTTGTATGATATTCTGCGATTGTGTGTTTTTTGGATTATTTGGGGTTGTTGGGATTTGAATGGTTTCTGTGAATTCGTTTTTTGTGTGTCACGGTGAATCTTATAAATGACCGTGTACCACCGTCCGTGTTATATTTGTAGTACATCGTGTGGCGGCCGTGATATTACGCCGTGCATCGGTTGTCCCGCCACCATCTTGGAAACTAGTACTACTGGTACAATACTCGTTAAAATTTATCTGTTCTCCGCACGGTATTCTATACGGTGATATATCAAAACATCACCGTGTAAGTATGAACAATGACGTTTTTTGGTGATTATTGCTCGGTTGTGTGAATATTTTGGTTAAAATGCTAATCCAAAGTTAATTTTCCATCTAGATGATTATATGAAACCGACAAAACTCCACAATTATGCAAGAAACGATTGAATGTGATATATCATGTGCAATATATGATCACACTTGAGAGTAAGTTGTAACAAATGAATTAGACATCTCTTGAATTTGAGACATGCATACTCCAAATCGAATCATACGTGTTTAAAATCAAATACCATACGTCTCAATGATTGAAACATATCACAGTGAACGTTAATAAAGAATTCAAAGTGTGTACAAACCATGAGAACTCGTTTTTTTGGTGTTTCACGAATTCACGATGAATGTTATAAATGACCGTGTAACACCGTAAGTGTTATGTCGTGCGACGGTCGTGATATTTAGTATTTACACCTTGCGAAACTCCATCCCTTCAGTTTTATTTTCGATAATTTAATTAGAATTTTAAATATAAATCGGTAAAATTAACTCGCGCCTGCAAAAGCTGTTTTGAGTACAGTGCATCGGTTGTCCCGCCACCATCTTGGGAACTAGTACTATACCAGTACTTTTCTCGTTAAATTTCAAATTTAAAAATTGATCTGATCTCCGCACGGTAACCCGATACGGTGATATATCACAACATCACCGTGTAAGTATGAACAATGACGTTTTTGGTGATTATTGCTCGGGTTGTGTGAATATTTTGGTTAAAATGCTAATCCAAAGTTAATTTTACATCTAGATGATTATATGAAATCGATAAAACTCCAAAATTATGCAAGAAACGATTGAATGTGATATATCATGTGCAATGTATGATCACACTTGAGAGTAACTTGTAACAAATGAATTAGACATCTCTTAAATTTGAGACATGCATACTCCAAATCGAATCATAAGTGTTTAAAATCAAATACCATACGTCTCAATGATTGAAACATATCACAGTGAACGTTAATAAAGAATTCAAATTGTGTACAAACCATGAGAACTCGTTTTTTTGGAGTTTCACGAATTCACGATGAATATTAGAAATGACAGAGTGTTATGTCGTGTGACGGTCGTGATATTTAGCGAAACTCCATCCCTTCAATTTTATTTTCGATAATTTAGTTAGAATTTTAAATATAAATCGGTAAAATTAACTCGCACCTGCAAAAGCTGTTTTGAGTTTTGAGTACTGTCAATACTAATAATAGACCGTGCATCGGTTGTCCCGCCACCGTCTCATCAGGTTCTCCACGAAAATACACGACTAGTTAAATTTCAAATTTTAACATTGATTTTAAAACCGCACGGTCTACTGTCACGGTATAAATTGATACCGTGTGACAAAGAGACCGTGTGGTCATCGCGGAGTTGTTTGACACCGTGTCATACTGAACTCTCACGGTGTCTAATTAGAAATTTGTTTTCATGTGTCACGGTGATTTTATTATAGACACGGCGATGATGTGTTTTTTTATTAGGTCTCATACATAATACAACTACCACTAATAAATGGGCCTTAATAAGTGGGATGCGTAAATCCGAAACGGCGCCTATCACGTCGCAATTATTTATAATTACACGCGACTTTCTGTAATAATTAGTTAAACGCGACCTTTTGGAATCCAGCGAGAAACATTATTTATAGTGATTTATGCAGGCCTAATCCTCTATTAAACTCTGAATATTTCTTGGTCCTTAATCCTCATACCAATAATGGATACCCCTCAGTTAGCTGATGCTTTCATTGTTGTGCTGACTGATGAACATATTGAATCTAGACGGTTTCGACTTCCCGAACGTTTTCTACCGTTTGCGTGTGAGATACAGTACATAGCCTCCGCTCTTCTACCTCCGCGATGTTCACGGTGAGAGGTGGGCAACCTTGATGGGCTTTAAAAATGGCTTGGCGTATTTCTTCAATAATTGGACTGAATTCAAACACATCCACAAGTTGAAGAAAGGCATGACCCTCCTGTTCGAGCATAGGCCACTTCCAGACGAGTTCCTGGTGCGGATATTTCAAGAGGATGGAGATGAACTCAAGTCATTCTTGCCGAGACCTGCTCCAGGAAAGAGAGCATTCGAGGATGTACCTTCGTCGTCGTCACCTCTGAAAAAGAGTAAACCATCTTAGGGTTTCGGCGTTAGATTTTTCTTTTGTAAATCGGCGCCTTTTGTAATTCGGATTCCCCTAATTTAGTACACCAAAATTACTCCGTATTCCTTTTTCCTTGTTTCCAAAATTATACGCTGGAATATTGCACCGTTGTTTTCACGGTCAATATAAGATTCACGGTGTACACATGGTCTTACCACCGTGTGTATTTCACCGTGTACACACCGTGCGCGATAGTATACACCGTGAAAACTAATTTCTAGCCCTGCAACAGATTTTTCACAATGTAGTATATGGAGAGAATGAAGCAAACGACCTCAAATTTCATATTTCGAAAATAACACAATGACAAGTTCATTGAAAATCACTTAAGCATAACAATAATTATGATTACAAGAACCATAATTATGGAGACAATAAACAGAGTAGTCTTCAACTGGATGGATACGTCGTGCAATGATGTCTCCGTCTTCTTCAGATCTTTCCTAATTTTAGCTTCTGTGGCTTTCTCTTCCGCTCTTGACATTTGTTCATGTTGTATCTCTCCCTCATTTGACGGGTTACACCAGGAATCGAATGTATGATCTTGACAATAATACATCAATTTCTGATAATTCTCAGATTTCGAGGACACCACACGAATCTGAAGTTTCTTCCGACATTTACCACAAACTTTATCTTGGTACTTCAATCGGCTTGGTTGACCAGTACTCACGGAGTTAACCGATTGTGTAGACATATTGTTGTGATAAGTTTTTGACTGATTTGTTTTGGATGATTTGAATTCAAATTTGAATACAAATATTGATCCACCGTGACACGGTAAATCATAGGAGTCTACTATTGGCTACAACACAGTACTGTGATTACACCGTGGACTTATTCATTCAGGCACCGTGTACAAATATTCGTTCACAAAACAGCAATTACAAACCAGTATTAATGAATCACAATGTGAAAGCAACCAACCTGTTTATACTGACACGTCAATCAAAATGGATCAACAACATCATTCAAGCTCAGCCAAAAAATCTTCAGGCATATCTGTTTCCTGACCTCCTCAATGTACCCTTCATCGATGTTTTCGTTACGATGCATCAGAGGGTCGACAAACAAACGGTCAAGCTGCATGGTACAGTAAACTCCACAAGAGTGTTTATCAGTAACATCCTGGATGAATTGTTCGGCATCCGGCATGACTTTCAACTCGAAGGCCTCCGTAATCGCATGATGTTGACCCTTCTTTGCCCAGTATTCTGATCTCCTCAACACAAGAGGTAAAAACTCCATTAACGGCCTCAATTCGTCCTTCCGAAATCCGTATTTAGGATACGTCGCCAGTTGAGTATGAATTAATGAGTCATACAACTCGATAGTCCAATCTTCGGGGGATATTCGGAAGGTGACCCAATGACGGTGGACATTACAAATCGCCACGAGCTTTACATGCCATGTTTAAGGTTTGCGAGTTAGAATTCAGTTTCACACTAGTTAAAATGAAGCATGTATGCTTTTCAATACTTACGTGAGTAGGCTGGTCGGACTCCATTGACATCGGACCATATGTGTCATCCACTGCTTCTCGAAGAGAATCAGGCACTACCCAATCATCAATAGAGCCACGATGAATCTTATATGCAGCATCTATAGTACTCTGGAAAAAGATATTATTAGTAAAAAGAAGGTGTCCAAAATGAGAGTACTGTAAAACTTACCCAAAATTGAGTGCTCAATAAGACTGTGTTTGTACTCCCTTTAACATCACGACCATTGCACTTCAAATAAATAATATAGAGATCTAGCACCTCAGATTCGAAGGCCCAATTGAAGTCCTCAATTTTATCAAACAATTCTGCACCCACTCTGTGGTCTATGGAGCCTCGACTGCACGAAATCAAGTCGGTAGACCTGGAATTCATCCATTCTCTGAACAACGTTTCCACATATTCGAGTCCGCTTTGGTTCGCACTAGATTGCGAATGGAAACGTTTCATGAGTTCGAAGACTTTTTGAGCAACAACTTCCTTAAAGCAAGTGCCAGAATCATCAGCAAGGAACGAAACAATATCTGCCCTCAATTCGGCAGACCAAATCCTACCTACCTGGCGATCGATCTCATCGTTGTCCGGCCCCTCAGGACCGAAGACACCTGCTTTTCGACAGCAAATGTCCGTCACAGAAGTCAGATCAGGTCTGGAAACACGTCGCTTAGAAATAGGCCTTTCTATAGCACGTGAAGCTTTTTGTGCAGCACGCTTGTGAGACGGCTTGGCTCGATCTTTCTTCTTAATACCTCCTTTTCGTCGAGGTGGACAGAATTCAACAGAAAATAGCTCACAATCATCTATAGATTCATTTACAGTAACATAAGATAATGTTTTGGCCTCTTCCGGTGTAGGAATTAACGATTCAAAAACTTCCATCTACAGACAAATATACTCTGTATCAACGTACAACAACAATAAAGTTCAACGCGTGTGCTTTTTAATAATGAAAATTCAATAAAGTACCTTCTCATTGAAGAATATAGTGACATCGCACGCAGCTTGTTTCGATGCAATAGAGTCCCACATCAGGCAACGTGGAATTCTCGTAACCCGAGCACGTTTCGCGCATAATGCTCCGATCGACGGTACGGACTCGTACATCCAAAACTGAAAAGCCCAAACCGGCCCGTAGAAATGGTAAGTAGATTCATCATCATGCATGGACGTCGTTTTGAGGTAGTAGGATAAATTCTGATAGGAATAAGCGCCCCAGGGAAATTCCTCCCAACAATCGTGGTCCTCGACCAACAACCATGCCGACTTATCGATTTTAACCTTATGGTCTCGGCAAAGCAATATGAAATAATACATGAGTAGCTTGGCTACTTTCATATAATCCTCCGCCTTCGCTTCTTTGCCGAGATTTACATCCTCGAACTTTTGGCGTAGCTCCGATAAGCTAATGGTTGTATCTCCTTTGAAAAATCGAATAAACAAGCTATCGGGAGGAAACTCATGTGACTCAAAAATATCAAAGCCAGTGTAGTGCCCAAAATTGAGTCCCGTTACCATGGCATAAGCAGCCAGTGTGAATTTCGCGATCTTCTCACCGACATAAAACCAATGTTCCATCGCCGGTAATGTCGGACCAGTCAACTCTCTACATAGGAAATGATGCAAATAACGAGATGCGTGTGCAGCATGTCCTTTAACTAATCCTTCGTTGGGTTTTACGAATTCCAGAAAATGCTTCATATAGGAATGCTGAGCGAATTCAGCCAATGTTGCATCGCCGCCGTCGATTGAACCCATAACACGCTTTATCAAGTTTATCACGTCGAAACGGTAATACAAATTGATTCTTGGGGTGATCGACTGCAAAGCTACTGGTCTTTTCCATTCGTACCCAGCCTGAAAATATCAATCAAATTAGAGAAGATTTCACGATTCACGGTGAGTTTAACTTAACACCGTGGCACGTCAAAGGGTGAAATGTACACGGTGAACATCTAAGGGTGTAGTGTACACGGAGATGTTAAATCCACGACGAGCATATACAACAGTTATCAAGGGTATACGGTGAAGATACACACGGTGATGTCAACCACCGGGATCGTGCATAACCATAAGACGGAATTACACCGTAAGAAAAAAACTATTGAATATCACGGTGTAAATTCACCGTGAACATACAAAACGGTGTTTTTCCACGGTGTACAAAAACTATTGAATATCACGGTGAAGATACATACGGTGATGTCAACCACCGGGATCGTGCATAACCATAAGACGGAATTACACCGTACGAAAAAAACTATTGAATATCACGGTGTAAATTCACCGTGAACATACAAAACGGTGTTTTTCCACGGTGTACATTACACACGGTGTATGTACACCGTGGATCGAGCACGTACAAGACCGTAAGTACACATACACCGTCAAATAAAACACTGTCGTGAATCGTGATCATACACGACCGTAAGTACACGCGGTAACATTACACCGTGAGATAAATCACAGTCGTGGATCGTGCTCGTACAAGACCGTAAGTACAAACGGTGTAAGTCACCCGTGAGATATATCACCGTCTTAAAATCTACCGTGATAATACACGGTGATAAAACTCACGGTTGAACCGTCGTCTACCAGAACTGACACACAACCGCATGCGAAAAAATTGCAGAGAGCAATAAACCATTAACCATTTTAAAATGTCGGAAACAAAAACCATATCTTGAATGAATATACCGGTATCAAATTACAAATCGAATGATTTAAAAGCATCAAAGCTCGAATAATCGAAAGTTGGAAAGCTAGGGTTATGGACTTACCGGAGGTTGAGCGCGATTGTCTAGGGTGTCCATGTTGTCACTGCTTGCCATAATGATGATCGCCGGAGACGGAGTTGAATAATTGATTCGATAACGGTCGGGGCTGATGTTTCACCGTGGCGGCGCTCGTCGTGCTTGTGAATTTCAAAAGTCGAAAATTGATTTTGTGAGGCAACTTTATTTTTCTGATATTCTTTTTATTAATTTTTAATATTCGATTTGTTGTTTTGTGAGAAAAGATAACTTTTGAGGGCACTTAAGTCTTTTCATTCAAATTGGCCTACTTAACTTCCATTTTTATGGACGAGGCTTCAGAACTTGTATACTCTTACGCTTTGGCCTTTAAATGTCTCCACCCCTTTACTTTTTATCCAAAACCAAAATCACCTTCCCCTCACCTCATCGTGATGCCAATAATCTTTGTTCATTCAACAATAATCTTTGTTTAACAGATGGAAGAAGAAATATTTAATACAATAAATTTCTCTAGCTCATTGTTGTCCTCATATAACCAGATAACTAGCCTCTGAAATATTTAATACAATAAATTTCTCTAGCTCATTGTTGTCCTGAGATAAATAGCCTCTGACTGTATATTGTCAAAATTAAAGTTTTTATACCTCAACCCAAATTGATGGGTTGCTTAAGGGACTATTGTTTTTTGAATATTTTTTTGCCTTTTTTGTCTTTAGTTATGTTTTATTGAGTCATTATTCATTAATATATATTTGTTATAAACTCAAGAGGAATTGAGAGAGAAATATAGATTAGATATAGAGAGAACATGGAGGAGAATAGAATTGTTATGAATTCTTGTGAATTGTTGTATTCGTTCATATGGAGAGACCCGATACAATCTAGGGTTTCTGACTTAGCCAACAAGTCATTCACTATAATATAATAATATTCATAACACTCTCCCTTGAATGACTATTTACAGGATTGCTGCCTCGTTAAAACCTTGCCAGGAAAACCCAGTGGGATAAAACCTCGACGAAGGAAAAAGAGTACAGATTGCTCCCCCTGATTGTAATCACCGAAGATCTTTGACTTCTTGAAAATAATTATTGGTGATCAATCTTTCTCATTAAAACCTGTAACTAATAAAACCATATATGAAAAACTTAGTTATTCAAATATACATTTTGGTCTTCAGGACACAACCTTCGAATTGTCGAGTTTCACATTCATTTGTATTATTGTATATTTTTCGTCCTTCTGGGACATGCCTTTACCAGACATCTATATTGACTAGAGCATTCACAATTGCTATAACCGGCCGGTAACTCTTCTGGAGTATAATAGATGCGTCTAATGTCGAATATACAATCCTTGACAAATGAATAATGTGAACTTCAAGTCACAATCATCTAGAAGATTATATTTTCTTTTGAACTTCAGGTTCAATATCTCATTTTATTTCGAAAACAAACTCATATCGAGTGATGTACATGCCTCGTTAAAAACCTCGTTATAAAACCCTGTAGGAAAAAATACTCGAGGAAAAGAGTACACGACATTCACATTTATATTGTGGTGATTGTCTCGTTAAAAACCTTTAACTAAGAAAACTCCGTGGGAAAAACTTAGTAGAGAGAAAAAGAGTGCAATCACTGGTCTTCGGGACCAATTACTGGTTTTCGGGACCTTATATTCATTATCATTTTTCTCCATAATGACATATGTAATATGATACTCTATTCATGTTCTGATTTTCATTTCCTTTCATATCAGGGATTTTAAAATCCATCCAGGATTTTCATGTATGTACCTTTATAATGACTTCTACATTGTCAAACCATACATTCGATGCATATATTTATCATTGTTGCTGCCAGAAATATTAAGTAGCGGAACTTAATGTCATCTTTCAAAAATATTTGATTAACATCGAGTTTCTGCGAAAAACTCTTGATCAACTAATCTCGCTTTTATATCTCACCACATCATTGCTCGTTTTTCGTACGAACACCCACATATATCCTTTTGGGATAATATTTTGAGGTTTGTATTATAGAGTCAAAATATCTCTTTTATTTAGCGAGTCATGCTCAGCCTCAATTGCTCATTTCTATTTCTTTGAGTGCTGCCGGCACACTATTATTGATTTAAGTTTTGGATCCAAATTTTCTAGAGCAACTCTTGAGGCAAATATGTCGTTGACGACTTTTTCCATGTTGATGACAATTCATTCTATCAACCAAATCTTTCACCATTTCCCAAAATATTTAATTTGGTTGTTCCGCAATCCCACAATTTTCTCTTATCATGTGCACATACTTTTTCAATGGGATTTCCATCTAACTCTCTTCAGGAGATTCTGAGGGTGACTTAATTTCTTTGTATTTCCGCGGATTTATTTTATATTTTCAGATCGATCTACTACGCTTCAGGCGTATATTAGAATCAACATTTGAGTTGATCTATTTGGTATTTGAACTCTTATAGTTCATTTATCACAAATATATGTGATTTTGTCACACCTTCATTAATATGTAAATGTATTTGGCAGATTACTTGCTGAATATTGCAAGTCACTTATTTTCATGAACTTCGGGTTCAATTGATTGATGGGTGGATCTAAATTTATAGATCGTTTTCATTCCATGAAATTTCTCGGCATTTATATCTTTCATATTCTTATCTCCCCCTAATGCCGAGAATTGATCTTCGTTAAATATGCAAATCAACATAATAGTTGTAAACCGATCTTCAGGATCGCGGCCTCAAGATATTTAATATACCTTATTTTCTATTATGCCCGTTCATACACTTTAGTGGTGATATTAATATACGTTGCATATTTCAAATTAATTCGCAGATAGGAAATAACAATTTCCACGCATCATGATATGCATCATTTTCATGTTTTAGTACATGTAATCGTGGGGATAATTAGTAAAGCTCTTCTGGAGCTAACTCTTAACATTTGATCATTTGAAATACCAGTATATTTACCAATGATCCTTCGGGGATCAAAATACTTGTGTCATTCAAACTTTATTTACGAATAATCAAGTCAAATATTCTTCAAAAATATTTATCAAATTTAATAAATCAATTGTGTATTCTTCAGGAATAACACGTCAAACATTAAGAAAATAATCGATTTTTCGATATTCCATTAGTACCCACATAATAAGATACATTTGTTCTCGATTTTCAAAAGATATCCTTAAGGATAATTCATATGACGAGAATAATCGATGTAACTTTATTCAACAACATTTAATTTTTGAACTTTGCTTCTTCGGGAGCATGTAACTTTATTAAAAAACATTTAAAATTTAATTGTTAATGTTCTTCAGGACATTTAAAACATAATTGCTACTACGGGAGCAATTTAATTTGATATTTATCAAATAATATCAAATCATGATTTTCTTCCAGAACGATCAATATAATATTTTAAACCGGAGTATATGTTCTTCAGGAACAATCATTTTAATTGATATATTAAAAATACTTGATTTGATATTACTTCAGGAATATCAATTTATAATGCGACTCAAACTTGTGAGAAGTTACTTTCATGATAGCTTTATTATATGCCTCCACAAATTTAAAATCTTGTAATCGAATGTGGAGTCAATCATACCACGTTTTTGGTAGTACGACCAACTTCGGGTGATCGTATCCTTCTTTTAAATCTTTCCAAAAAGCTAGTGGATCCTTCATAGTGAATTTTCAAAAATATTATTCGAGATTATTAGTATATAATCATAATCAATTTGATATTGATATTTCTACAGGAATATCATATCACGATGTTCTTCAGGACATTTAATTTACTTTGATATTACTTTGTGAATATCAGATTATAATTATTAATTTGATATTACTTTGTGAATATCAGATTATAATGTTCTTCAAGAACATATGATATTATTTCAGGAATATCAGATTATAATGTTTTTCGGAAACATATGATATTAGTTCAGGAATATCGGATTATAATGTTATTCGGGAACATGTGATATTACTTCAGGAATATCAGATTATAATGTTCTTCGGGAACATTTGAATTTAAAAAGAAGGGAGGAGAAGTAGATATATTTATAATTATTAATGAATATAAACAAACATATAAATTCTTGCCTTGCAGTTCGAAACTCAAGAGGAATTGAGAGAGAAATATAGATTAGATATAGAGAGAACATAGAGGAGAATAGAATTGTTATGAATTCTTGTGAATTGTTGTATTCATTCATATTGAGAGACCCATACAAATCTAGGGTTTCTGACTTAGCCAACAAGTCATTCACTATAATATAATAATATTCATAACAATATCCTATTTTTAAAGTACAATAATCTTATGTTTTTTATTTATTTACTCGTATTGTATATATATGGAGAATTCATCTTTTGAGAAATTCAACGCGTATCCAAGTGGAGTTATATAATTACTACTGTACTTAAGTAATGAAAGCTGATTAATTTAAATGGCCATTATATTTTATAAAATTAAAATAAGAAACGTTGCACACCTATTTCTCTTTTCTTTTTTATTGATCTATTTAAAAGTCTAACAAATATAATGATTTTATACAATATAATCTCTCTATTTCAAATAAATAAACATATATTTTTTTAAATTACTAAAAAAGTTGTATCTATTTATCTGGAACAGAATAAAATTTGTGTGATTATCATAATAATTATTTAAAAATAAAATAAAATAATAGAACAAGAAAAGTGAAACGTTTTTCAAATAACGAAGATTATATGATAAGTTGAGGCATATAATGTCAAATTATAATTTGAATTATATACTTCATATAGTATTCAGTTCCCACGATTCCGATTGTTTGTGTTTTAATAGGTTTTTAGTGTTATTTTTTGATAATTCGAAAGTGCCATTATAATCAAAGAGTGGATGATCATCAGCGATATTTTTCATGTCATTAGTTATAGACGTATAGCTTGCTTCAATGGCAGCAGCAATATCAACAATAGCAACAACTTACCGAGGTAACATTGGTGACAATAGACTCTGCTTTGTTAATAATAATGACTTTATTTTTATCATTCTAAAGAAAAAATCGCGCAAACGAATAAAAAGGATTTCCAAAAAGAATTACGGGTATCACGGGTAATGTAAATTTTATTGTTGATTTGTAAATAAAATTGAATGTGACCCTTTTTAACATTTTAATTCAAGTCAATAATAAAATCAGTTTAAACGATTCATCAAATATATATATAATTGATAATATTGCGGATCTATGTTTGGTCAAGAGTCATGTCAAACAAGCAATTATATGTAAATTATGGATAATGTATCAATCACAATTCGATCACAATCATAATATCATGGGATAAGGTAAACCAATTGCTTGTGGCCTCCTACAATATCACTTCACGTGGCAATACACTCCAATTTCACATGGCTGCATTCTATGCCTTTGATTGATCAAACATTAATTTAATTTAGTACTCGTGTATCTTTTCTTTTTCTATCCCAATTTACTTACTCAGTAGTAAGTAGTCTCTGTGTCCCTTAACATGTGCATAAAAAAAAAACCACATAAATTAAAAAAATTTATTTTTGTATATTTAATAATATAAAATAAAGCATAATATGAGTGATACTCTTTGCACATTGATGCGAGATGTGACAGTTTCATTTTTTTTTTTACTTTTTTAATATTTTAATTATTTAATATAAATATATTAATTTTATAATAAAAATACGTTTTTCAAAAATATTAATTAAAATTCATTTTTACCAAAAATAAACAAATAAAACAAACTTCTAAAGTATAAAATTGCCATAAAAACTTTCAAACACTTTAATATAAATAAATTATACTATAAAATACTTATTATACTTTAAAATATTCAATAAATAATTAAAATACTAAAATAAGTTTTAAGCGTTACACATTTTAAGCCGTTAACAAAAAATTTTAATTGTTTATATTTATTGCGCAATTTTCTGAAACAAAAAATCCTAATATGTTTTGAAATTCGGGATAAATTTAATTGTGTGAGTAAGTATAAACAACTTAATTGATTTTTAAAATTGATATTTATATTACATGCGCATTTTATAGGTTTCAAAATTTTAATTTTTTTTATTGCGCAATTTTCTGAAACAAAAAATCCTAATATGTTTTGAAATTCGGGATAAATTTAATTGCGTGAGTAAGTATAAACAACTTAATTGATTTTTAAAATTGATATTTATATTACATGCGCATTTTATAGGTTTCAAAAATTTAATTTTTTTTAAGTTTTCGTAAAAACAAAATTTAATTAATGTTTTCCTATTTTTATTATAAAATTAATATATTTTTATATATTATAAAATCTCCAATCCGTTTCAATTATTGATTTTATAAATGCAACCCTTTATAAAAAGGGAGATTTTGTTAAAAATGTAATTTTATAAGTTTGTATATAATTCAGGGTATTAGTTTTTCTTAATTATAATTGTAAGTAGTTTACCTAAATTAACCTTTTATTAATAATAAAAATAAATTAAATATAAGGGTAAAATAGTAATTAACATTTTAATAATGTATTTTTAATTGTAATAACATGGTAGTTACTATCTTAAAAACTAAATAAAGTAAAATATTTAAACACTTAATTAAAAAGTAAAATTAAATAAAGTAAAATATTTAAACACTTAATTAAAAAGAAAAATTTATGAGGTAAAAAATCTAATTACATAAATTTAAATACCCTTTTTCCAAAATAACTCTTATAAAAACTACCGATGAACATTGTTTCAATTATTGATTTTTTTAATGCAACCTCTATAAAAACTAATGATGAACATCAAATAGATGAACATTAAAATTTATTTTCCATTTTCTCATACTCCCTCTGGCCATTAATAGATGTCATGCTTTTCTGGAACGGAGTTTAAGAAAATTATTATTTTTGTATTTTTTAATTGAAAAGTAAAAGGTAAAAATATATTTTAAAAGTGAAAAGTAAAGTAGGTGTGAGTAAAGTTTAAAAAGTAGGTGGGGTAAAGTAAAATAAAATTGTATATTAAAATGAAAAAGTTATAATAATTATTTACTTTTTTGGGGTGTGTCAACTATTATTGGACACCCCAAAAAGGAAAGTATGACAACTGTCTTTGGACCGAGGGAGTATTTGACTACGAAGAGAAGGAAATTTTGGAACAAAGTTAATCTTGCTGGAAATCAAGTAAGGAGGTGAGCTAGCAAATCAACTCATAAACTTCATATTTCTAACAAAAACAACAAATCAAAGGCAAGTGGTTTGATATTTTTTCGTCGTTTCGATATAATATATTTCTATTAATTATTGATTAAGTGTTGTTGAGTTTTGATATTCGGTATATATATCGTTGGAAAACTGCTTATACGAAGATCAATTACGTACAATAAGAGGTGATATGCTACGTGGCTGTAACTACATATAATATCTTCACAATGACATTCGGAAGAAACTGGCGGATATTTAGCTTTGAAACCCTATCATGCACTTCCTAGCGCAAGAGTGGTGTTAGGCACGTGAACAATTATAATTATTGGATATTGGTAAGAAAAAAATTCATGGTTTTTATTATATAATTTATAATATATTTTTTTGCAGATAATAACTATAACTTTGATTTCAGTTGCATATAAGATCACTATCATCCATCACTATCATCCAGTGCCGTGGATATAGAAATACTGGATGGAAAGAAGAGACCCATCCTCATATGGTTTAAGTTTCAATTTTAAGAACAAATGGATCTATACAATTATCTGCACAACAATACTGCACAACAACAGAATGATCAATTTGAGGCTGATAAAGATGCCAAAAAACAAGCTAAAAAACAGTTTTACAATTTTAAAAAAAAATATGTTATTAGTATAATTATTGTTTGTTTTCTAATTTAAATGTATATCAAACTTTTTTTCTATTTGTTTTCTAATGTAATCAATTTTTTTAACATGTGAAAATGTTAAGACAAACAAAAACGTAAACTCAAAAATAAGTTTTATTTTAAGTTTACAGTAATTTCACTCCAATCGAGATTCCAATACTAAAACTTAAAAGAATATTCTCAAAATATTCTTCTAATACAATTTTTCATAAATAACCAATATCTTTACAAATTTACAATTTAACCTCATAACTTTTGACATTAAAAAATTTAATAGTCATTATTTTCAATTTAAAATTTCAAACATAATAAAAAAAATTGTGATATCCTCATACTATTATTTTATTTTTAACGTCAATTAAATAATTTAATATTTAATTATATTTTGTATTATCATGTTTATTTTTATTTTATTATTTAAAATAATTTTATTAAAATTTATTTTAATTATTAATGATATGATTATTAAAAGAAATTACATTAAACAAATTATTAAATAAGAAACTAAAAAAATGTTGATAGATTATATTTATTAATTTATATAAAAAGGATCATTTTATAAATAATAAAGTTTTTGGTTTGAGTTTAAGGTAAACGTAAATTTAAATATTTTTTCTGTGGGTCCCACCTTAATAACTATAATAAGTTTATGTTTAGGTATCGCTTGGAGCATCTCCCCTACTCCAAAATAGGTTTTTGGTATCGGTTGGAGATGCTCTAAGTCTCGTTGTATTTGTTTATATTTATTGCGCAATTTTCATAAACTAAAAAATTAATATGTTTTGACAATCGAGACGAATTTAATTGCATGTACAAGTAAGTAGAAACGCATGAATTAATTGATATTTAAAATTGATGTTTATATTACTTGCGCATTTTGTAGTAAAAATATTTACTTTTAGTAAAAATGAATTTTAATTAATATTATAAAAAACGTGTTTTTATAATAAAATTAATATATTTATATTAAATAATTAAAATATAAAAAAGTAAAAAAAAAAAAAAAGAAGAAATTAAGGAATGTTATTTGTCACATTGATGCCGATGCCGTCGCATCAATGTGCAAATAGCATTTGTGGCATAATAGGTAAGTATACATATGTTAGTAATAAAGTAGTTATATGAAAAAATAGTAGTATAAAAATAAATAAATGTGTAATAGAGAATAAAATTGTGAAAAATACTCCATGCATTTTATTTATAAATATGCACAGTTTCAAGGGATATAGATGAAGAGAGTGTGTCATATAACTTAATTAGTACTCCTTCTATCCCTTAAAACAATGCATACTTTCTTTTTTAGTCCATCCCTTAAAACAGTGCACATTCCATAAATGGAATGTCTTTTCACAACTTTATCCTCTCAATACACATTTATTTACTCTTATACCACTACTTTTTCAACTAACTAGTTTATTACTTACACATCAATACCTATTATACCCCTACTTTATATTATAGAACACATAAAAAATCACTTTTTCTTAATCTACGCGCAAGTTTCTCTATGCATTATGTTGAGGGATGGATGAGTAGTTCATTTTGTTACCTTTATATATAAATGTATGTTGTTTTTTATTGGTTGTATGGTGAACTAGTCTGTTAGCTCGAGTGCTCTTTAAGCGCATTCTTGTGCAATTACATTTTTTTAGGGATAATTGTAGTTTAGTAGCTCAACTATAAGCACGTTTGTACGTTGGTTACTCAACTTGCACTTTGTACACTCGAGTAGCTGAACTTTAACAAATTTGCACTTTCATGCAAAAATAGGTTTTTTCCGACGACATGTGAGAAACACGTGATCTTCAGTGCCAGATGTCATGTTTTCTATGGATTAATGGGTGAAATTATATTATTGACCTTGAAGACATTTAATTTATATTTTTTAATACTTTTTATTATGCAAGATTTTTTATTTTGCTTTATATCTTTTAATATCTCTAATTATATCTTTTAATATTTTTTATTTTGCTTTATATTTTTTAATATATTTTATTATGGTGATTTTTTATTTTGCTTTATGAATTCTTATAATAAAAAAACACAATTACAAAAATAATAATAATTTAATTGTAAAATAAAAATCAAATTATATAAAAAAATACAAAAACACTTTTTATATTTCAAAAATCAATATCAACAAAAAAAAAATTTAGGAAAAAATCTTTAAAAAAATTGTAATAATTCAAGAAAAACTTATGTAATATTTTTTTATTAATATAGAATATTTATTATTTAATACACTTGATTTTAGAATATTTAAGTAAAAAGTCAAAATTACCCTTTTTATTATATTAAATGAGTATAAAAATATTGAAAAAAATCACGTGAATCTCACATGTCGCCGGAAACAACTCTTTTTTAAATTAAAGTATAATTTTGTTAAAGTTTAGCTACTCGAACAAATTACAAAAGTGCCTATAGACCATCTACTAAACTACAATTATCCCATTCTTTTATGATATGGACTTTTATAAAAAAAAAAGTTTCAAAATCTTCAAAGCACTGCAAAACGCCATCTACAATGATCCCACTCAGTCTAGAGTCGATCCGTAATCCAGTGATCCCGGGCCCAGTCGTACACACCTCTCCCAGACAACCTCGGGAATGCCACAGATCCCTCCACAGGTAGCTTAAGGAGAGATGTCGCCAACTCCAAGAGCATGTCCTAGGCATCTTAGCAGTCCAGAAAGAATGCCGCGACATATACAATTTTTTTCATAATTGATACATAACTTCGATAAAAATAAACATTATTGTAATCTCATTATCCTTAGAGTGAATTTATTCTCCTTTGCTCGTCATTATTTTTTTATTTTAAAATTTTAAAGTTATATTGTACTTGTTAATCTCGTTTATATTTTTATTTTATTTTATTTTTATATAATTGAACACGAATGTGAAATTGGATGGAAAGACACACACATAAAAGAGAAGGAAGACGAGATGAAATGTGTAAAAATAATTGCATTGTGCAGTGTTTAGTTTGTTTGAATTACTTTGGTTATATACTAATGGTAGTTTAACAAAAACAAAAAGGTAGTCACACAATTTCAACTATTAATCACTCCTAAAATTCATTTTCACTATTGTTTAAAAATAACTTTCACACACTAATAAGTTATTGATATGAAGGAAACCTATGATGAAAAGGCAAAGAACATCGATCAATCGGCACCAACAACAGCGAGCATTCGACATAGAAATGTTTTAGAACAAAGGCAACTTCTTCCAAAGAAGAATATAAATTTTAAATCCAAATTTTGTCAACAACTACTCTCGAGTCTCGAACGATCAATAACATGTCATTTTTTTATTAAAGAACGCTTTAGCTGCTTGACATCCTTGAGAAACAACTCCAAGTCCTCAACCCTCACCTTAACCATATCATCTCTGACACCAATATCAGTAGCTGAGGCCGCATGCATCAATACAACCGGCCTAGAAACACATAACCTAATGGGCAGCGCATAAAACCCAGACCTAATGCCCTCAACAGATGACACCTGTCCACTGCCACCAAAGGACTTGCCTCCCTTGTGGCTTACCAGATACCCTGTCTTACAGTACAGTGCAAAATCCTCACAGTTGTTAGTAAGCAAATCATAATCCCCAAATCCCTTGTGAAGCAAATACATAGCTCGATGGACCACAGCCATAGGAGGGTCAGATTCGGCCGTAGTGCATGTGCCCCCTCTGATCTTTGCGATGAAAGTTAGGCCTCCAACTCCGCAAAGATCCGTCTCCCAGGAAACAGGTCAAACAGGACATGATCACTCCACTTCCATGTTTTCGGAAACCACAGTCAAGAATACCTGAACAGGGTGTTTGGGTATATGGAGCTGATGATGATGATGAGAAACATGAGGCGGGGACATTGTTGGAAGAACTCGATGAGAAACACGATGTGGGGTTGATGGTAGAACTCGCTGGGAAACACGATGCGGAGTTGATGGAAGAACTCGATGGAAAACAAGAGGCGGAGTTGATGGAAGAACTAAAATGGCCGTCCTGAGTGAAATGGACGACTTTGTTTGCACCAACGTAGATACCTGATGATGAGTAAGTAGTATATTAATATGTGAGTATAAAATTAGTAGACTAAAATACAATCCTCAATTTTACAAAAGGCGGAAAATAATCGAATCATCGGTTAAATATGAACGCAATGCAATGAAGAACAAGTACCGTGGTGAGAGTAAGTGTAGGCTGTTCTCCAAGTGTAGATATGGTCGCCTTCTTCCAAATCACTTCTTTCTATGCTGTGCGACAGAAAACCCATTTTCGTTTGAATACACTCTTCGTCTCACTCAACCTGAACAAGAAGAAGAATAAACAAGCTAGCTTATTATATTTTCATAAACAGCATTGATATCAACTTTTCAAATTCCTGGGGTCCAATTTTCGATACAAAACCCAAGGACCATTGATATAATTGGAGCATTTCATAATGGGTAGGTACAATGTTTCCTGCTTGAGTGACATAAATTTTTATCTAGGAATACTATCCGAGAAGTACAAATTAGAGCACTTACCATGTTGTAAGTACTCTAAATTACAATTTTTTATCAATCAAAAGTAACTTGTTTCTATTAATTTATACTTACATTTCTCAACAATGCAAGATATAATATTTTCTTTTGTAAGTTCCACCACTATGTCAAATGAAAATATTATAAATTCGGCAACAACATTTGACATAGAAAATGTTTGAAACAAAGGCAACTTCTTCCAAACAACACTTCAAAAAATAAATCCAAATTTTCTCAACAGATATCAACCCAATGAATAATTTGCCATATTTTCAATCAAGAACGCTTTTGCCGCTTCTCAGACCGAACATTCTCATCACCATCACCCACCTCATCCTCGAGAAACAAATCCATATCCTCGACCCTCACCCGAACCATATCACCCCTAACACCAACATCAGTAGCATACCTGTTGAAAGAATAAGTCATGGCCCCTGCCGCCACCATCACAGCAGGATTGGTAACAAACAACCTCAGGGGCATTGTAATAACCGCAGCTAAAGGAGCACAAAAAACAGATGTGGCCTGTCCACTTCCACCCAAGCCTTCCCCTTTCTTGCTGCAAACCAGAGACCCCGTCTTACAGTACAAAGCGAAATCCTCACAGTTGTTTCTGAACACGTCATAATTCCCGAATCCATTGTGAAGCAAATACATAGCTCGATGGACAACGTCCTCAGGAGGGTCTGATTCGGCCATAGTGCACGTGCCCCCGCGGCATTTGGCGATGAAAGTCGGACCTCCAACTCCGTACTCGAAACGGCACAGAGACCCGTCTCCTAGGAAACAGGTCAAACAAGACATGATCACTCCACTTTCATCTTTTCGGAAACCACAGTCGAGAACATCTGAACAGGGTGTTGGGGTGTGTGAAAAGGATGATGAGAAACACGAGGTGGAGCTATTGGAAGAAGTCGAATGGTCCTGCGTGAAGTGGACGACTTTGTTTGGACCAACATAGATGCCTGAGTGAACAACATAAAAAATCGCAACAAAATTGATACGTAGCTCCGTAAT
This sequence comes from Euphrasia confusa, assembly GCA_954870475.1. NCBI lineage: Eukaryota > Viridiplantae > Streptophyta > Magnoliopsida > Lamiales > Orobanchaceae > Euphrasia > Euphrasia confusa. The sequence continues at coordinate 41,074,933 of OX940951.1, read as the reverse complement.
GTGAGTTCACAGTTACTAGATTAATCGAATCGAATCGGATAATCGATTACAGATTATCCAACCTAATTACAGAATGCGAAAGGTAATCGAATGGGATCGTTCGTTCAGAATGGATATGAATTCACAGTAGGAAATGAAGAAGATGTAGAAATTAATACAGTATGAACCTCCATAAACCCTACTGTGAGTGTAGGATTACTAAATTAAGCTACTGTTCCCAACGTTCAACATTATTACAAAATGCGAAAGATAATCGAATCGAATAATGGCTATGAATTGAAAATAGGAATGTATGAAGGCAATGAATGAAGAAGATATAGAAAAACAGGGAGAAAGAGAGAAACCGTGGTGGGAGTAGGTGAAGGCAGTCCTCCAGGTGTAGATATGGTCGCCTGCTTTCAATTCCCTTTTCTCTACTCTGTGGGAGAGAAACCCCATAATTATTCTCTTTGGACTACACTCACAGTCACTCAAACTGAACAAGAAGAAGACGAATGAACGGCATTCGTATCGAATTATTCGGGCCCAATTTCTGACCAAATTAGGGTATATCAACCTTTTGAATGTGCGTTAATTATTTCTTTTAATTTTTAGTTATTTATCTTTGTGTTAATAAAACCTCACTTGTATAAGGCAATTTATTTTAAGTAAGTAATTGTGATTGGAGATTAAAAAGTAGGGAAATATGACAATAATGTCAATTTTTAATATTTTTTCGGCAATAAGGCTTTCGAGAAATTACGCGTGCTAATTAGGCCGCCTAAAATGTGCAAAGACATCGTTGCTCTCGCATATATACACATTTGAACAAACGGGTTTCCTCAATAATTACTTTTCCCGCACACGAAGCCCCCTCACGAAACCCACACCTCCTACCCTCTTTTTTCTCTCTCGGCTCCCGCTAGAACAACACACAGAAAACCAACCAAGCTTCGTAACCACCACCAACAACACACGAAATCCTCTCTCACTTTTCCTTCTCATCTCAGCTAATATGGCTCTGTCGAAGAAAACCGCTGCCGCGAAGAAAACTGTCGGGAAGAAATCGACTCCAACCACCATTTCTGTGGCTGCTTCCGAAAACACTGTACGGAGGCTTGTTCAGTACACTCCGTCGAGTGAAGAGCAGGTGAGCCCTAGCCTTCAGCCTGCCGCCGGCGAGAAGAATGAGAGGAAGTAAGTATTTCGAACCCTAATTCGATTTTCACTTTCAATCTGTTAATTTCCATTGATTGTGTGTATTTTTATGTGTTTTTCGGTGTGATTATGTGTTGATCAGTTTGATTGTGTGTGTTGGTGTATGTTCAGTGTTAAAATGTTCTGTTCAGTGTTAAAATGTCCTGTTCAGTGTTGTACATGCCATTACAGTGCTTCTGCATGCCACTCAGTGCCATTGCATGGTCACTCAGTTTTGATTGTGTGTGTTGGTGTATGTTTAGTGGTAAAATGTTCTGTTCAGTGTGAAAATGTCCTGTTTAGTGTTGTACAGGCCATTCCAGTGCCTCTGCATGCCATTTCAGTGCCATTACATGACCACTGATTGGTGCATTTTTTGTGCTCGTTTATTGATTGTTTTCATAGAATATTATATTTCCGTTGGATCGGTTTATTCGTTAAGTTGAGGAAAATGTGTATATTTATAAGAACGGTATGACCGACACAAGTTTCGTGGCATGTAGGTGTAAACGGCATTAAAATGGAGCTTTGGGATGGTAGGGAAGGAGATGAAGAAGCATGGCAGCCGGTGACCAGCACTGTGCGGTCTCGGGAAAACTGACGGTACGACTTCGTTAACCGTTGGATCGGCCTGAAATTTGAGCAGGATGTTTCCGACTTCTACATCTACAATATCAACGGTTGGATCGACGATACAATGTACGAAAAAGGACCAGTTTCTCTCCGAACGAACCAGCAAGGTCAATAGGCGAATTTGACTTTACTTTTAGATTATTAAGGGCTTTTTGGTCTTTTTGTATGGGCATGTAGAGAAAATATAAATATTGTGTAACTCTACTTTTTCAATCATCCATTCATCTTCACCAACACCCACCATTTTCCCACATTTTCTCTCTTATATTTTTCATGTTCTTAAATTCCAAGATTTAATATTTAGATTTCTCTTTATTTATCGATTATCTCACAAAACTACATTCACAAACATCGTTCACCTCGCCGAGCCCGTCGTTTCTATCGGAGCAATTTCTTCGGGTGACACGTAGAAGTTTGGCTCGATTCCGGAAGCACGGCTCACCTCCTCTCGATTTCTCGACCCCCTTTGTGAGCTCTTTTCGATTATGAGTTATCTATATATTATGTGCTTGATTGATTGTGTGATTATGAATAGCTAGTCTTTTAGTTAGGGTTTTAGAGAACTTTGCGTAGAGGCTTGAGTCGACAATGTTTTAAAGGTTTTCAAATGAATCGAGGAGTCGATCGGTTCGAGTCGTGGGGCCTCGTGTTGAATATCCTCTCCGAGGAACATCACTAGTGGGTTACGCACTCAAGTCGAGAGACGTTTAGGTGCGACTCAAGGTCGTCTCGTGTTGAGGACCTCTCTGAGGTGTATCACTAGTGGACGACGCGGTCGTACTTAAACGGCCTCGTTTATAAATTGAGGAATTGCTAGGTGCAAGTTGTGGGGTCTCGTGTTGAATATCCTCTTCGGGGCACATCACTATTGGATCACGTGCTTGTGTCGAGCAATGTTTAGGTACGGTTCAATGTCGTCTCGTGTTGAGGACCTCATCGAGGTGCATCACTAGTGGACGACGCGATCGTACCTAAACGACCTCGTTTATGTGAAATTCAAAGGTTTATTTGTGTGTCGACCCATCCTCCGAAAGCGAAGGAACCTAACTCCCTAACCTCTCTCACATTTGACTTCATTTTCCATTTATTACTTGTTTTAATTACTTGCTCCTTTAGTTTTAGCTTAATTGATCAATTCACTTTGAAAACCCCCCTTAGTTGTTAATTTGTTTCTTATTTCTTTTACAAACTCAAACTAAACACGAACACACGATGATAGACATGTGCCGATAGTATTACTCCTCGAGAGATCGACCCGGGGAATCTACTTTCGTAGGTTTTTCGGTAAAAATTATAAATAAACTTTTTGTTCAAACAGCCACTCAGTGTTGATTGTGTGTTTTTTGGTGGCTGTTCAGTGTTGTATGTGCCTGTTCAGTGTTGTATATGCCTGTTCAGTGCTTTGTGTGTGCATTCAGTGTTTGTACTCACATCCATGTGTGTGTTGATTGTGAATGAAATTACGTCCTTGACGTAAGATACCAACTTTTCGCGAAGTCGGTGTAAAGGGCGTAAAACCTTCGTGGGTCGAGCCTCTCAGCGCTTTACTCAATACTGGGTGCCTAAGATTCAAGCGCCTAGGAGAGGCGCTCAAATCAGTACTCGACGCCTAAGAGGTATGTGCTGAGGTACAAGTCACTGGGCGCCTGAATGCAACACACTCAGAGGAGAAACCAAGTCTCTTAGAGAATCACCCTCTCAAGGAAAAAGTACTCAAATCACAATCTTGTAATCTTGAACAGCAAGTAGATAGGAGACAAGATATATGTAATATGTTTCATTTCATTTAGAATCAAACAAAACTATTACAAGGTAGAGAACGGTAGATAAAATGATCAAAGGATGCAGACCAAGTGACGCAGCACTCTAGCACTCCAAGGATCCACCGCTTTGCGTCTAGAGCTAAATCACATAACTCTAATACAAGGCGCTCAGCGAAAACAAACTACACGAAAACTCTCTCAAGGAATGCGCAACAAGCGACAATCCTAAAACTCCTAAAAATACTCTAAGTAAAAACTCGATTTCAAAAGTGAGGGTGTGAGTAGTGATTTTCCAAATCGGGAACGAGGGTATTTATAGGAGTGCCGCACGTGAGAACGTCGGAGGAAAGTGATCCTCATTGGTTACACATTCGGCTAACGTCAATCGGAAATTCTTGATGTCACACTTCCAGAACCATCTTCGAATCTTGAATCTTTGAACCTTGAAACTTCAAATCTTCGAATCTTCGAATCTTGAATCTGGGCGCGCTTCAACGGATGCACAGCTCCAAAGCTCGTCTACGCTTCACCTTCAATTTGACATGAAAAAATTCCAAGTGTTGAAGTTTTGGCGTGTCGTCATCTTCATTGCATTTGATGAATGTTGATTTAGCGCGACTTCAAACCTGGCGCTTCATCCTTCAAGCGCATGCCATGCGCATCCTCAGAGAATTTCATTCTCAGAGGATTGCATCCTTAGAGGGTAGCATCCTCAGAGGATTGCATTCTTAGAGGGTAGCATCCTCAGAGGATTGCATTCTTAGAGGATTGCATCCTTAGAGGATAGAAGCACCCAGCTCAAGGCGCCCCATGCATGTATCTTCAAGGAAGAGATTCGGCGCCTGAGAATCCAAACAATGCGCCTAGCGCATTGCATCTTCAAGAGCCGGACTACGCGCCTGATACTCCAAGCAAGGCGCCTCACGCATGCAGCTTCGAGGGTCGAGCCAAGCGCCTGAGGCGAACAAGTCAGCCAAGGCGTCTCGCGCCTGATGCGCCTAACCCCATGCGCCAGATGCACTCAGTGCGTATATCCTCCAAGGGTTTGTGCTCCAATATTCAATACTTCGAGATGTCATCCTTGAGCTTTTAAACCCTGCAAAATAGAACAACGAGGAAATACAAAGTTGTAGCCAAAACATACATTCACAATCTCCCCCCTTTTGGCACAACTCGTAAAGGAGTTAAACATACGAAAAGCTCCCCCTCAAACAAACATCCAAACATTCTAAGTGAAAGGAAACTTAGATAAATAGGGAGTTGAGGGAAATTAAGATAATATAGAATTCAGAGTTATAAAAAAAACTCAGAGTCACACGCCTCAGGCGCTAAAACAAAATGCATGCAAGTGTTCAAGAGTTTAATGCATGCAAGGAGGCAATTAAAAAAAACTTAAGTAAAGAAAAAAAAGTTCAGCAGTGAAACAATTCAAACATTTAATCAGAATCTTCAGGGAACTCGATAGGAGAATTGACTTCGACGTCCACATCCATATCCTTGGCGCCTTCTTCATGCACCTCCTCCTCTGCGCCTTCATTCTCAGCATCTTCTTCTTCTTCAACATCTTCATCATCAGAAGCATCATCTTCACCGCCATCATCTTCACCGTCTTCATCATCAACGCCTTCATCATCAGAGATGTCAACCGCAATCCCTTTTCCCTTGATATCTTTTGTACCTGCAAGTTCAGAGGAAGAAACAAGAGGCTTGGATTTTTCATCAGTTACGATCTTCAGATCCTTGGAGCCCGACATTTCCATCTCAAAGAGATTTGAGACTTCAGTCTTTGAGTCCTTTTCCTCCTTTACTTCAACACCGTACTTCCTCGTGATTTCACTCATCACATCCTTCATAAGCTGATACATGAAAGTACCATGAAGAGAGTCAGAGGCTCCGATTCCTCCCCCTTGGCGAACAACCTGATGATACCTCATAAGGATAGCATGATGATTATTCTCAGAGATAATCAACTCATTAGTTGTTTGTATGTTGGCAGCTCGTTTGATCATCAAGTCATTTGAGGCATCAATCAATTCCTCAAGAATGCTGGACGCCACAACCGAATAGGAGCCCGTCATCTGTTCATTTGAGAAAGTGAGAGGTTCAGGCGCCTTGGATGGAGAGGTGTTAGGCGCTAGATTCGATGTCTCAATGGAGGAGGCGCGTAGGCGCTTAACATTAGAGGCGCCAGACGCCTTGGAAGCTTTGCGCTTCGAGGACTGTTTGCGAGGAGAAGGAGGAGGAGTCACGGGTTCAGGTACGTCAGATGGATTCAGAAAACCTCTCCAAGGGACATCCACTCGATGTTTTTCCGGATCCATGTAAGTCTTTGCAATTGCAATTGTGTATGATTTCTTGAGGGGAAGATATGGTGAGTAATCCAACATGTTATATGTGAACCCTTGACGACTTAGCATGTAGCATATAAGGCAATGGAAAGGAAGAAAGAGATCCTTGGAGATCTTGGAATTCTTGAGCTTTGCGATTTCTGCCAAAACCATAAACGTCATCATACCAAGATCAAATTGTTGACCAGTGCCAACCCGATACATGACATGCATGAGGAGAGGAGTTAAAGTCTTGAGGCTGTTATGTGGTACCCAATTCGAGGAGGCAATGCGAAAGATCATAGTATAGAAGGTAGATAGATCAGCTACCTCTGGCAATTTTGTTTTCCTCTTACCACCCGTCACAAAAGTTCCAATCTTAAGTTCTTGTGCCTCTTCCTCGGGAGATGGCTTGACCCACTTGTGTTTTTTCATTTCAGCATCTAGGCGCCCGAAATGTTCATTGATGTGTTTAGGTTGAAATTTATAGACTTTGCTTCGAAACACAAACCTTCCAAACAATTTACTTCGAGGATTTATGAAGTCCTCATCCAACGCAGCATAGAAGGCACGCACAACATATGGCGAGTATTGATACCGAGCATGGGCGGCCTGATAGAGGCGCATTTCATCAAATGCATCAGAGATTTGATACTCGTCGAACTGGTCCTTCCCAAAAGTTGTCAGGGTGAATTGTCATGATCTTCATACGCTCCATTCGTTGCACAGATCTTTCCTTGTAGAAATCCGAGGAGTAAGCAGGTGGGATCTCGTCAATCGTTTGAGCATATTGGATTATCTTCTTCTGTGTCTTAGGATTCGATGGTTTAGCACTAGATGGACCAACAACAGTAGATGGCAGAGTGGATTGCTCCTTAGCAGCGATAGTAATTTGAGACTCCTCAAGGATAGGCGTCTGTTCATGCGCCTCGATAGCCAGCGCCTTAGTATTAGGCGCATCAGAAACAGTCGCCGTAGAGGTGGGCGCCTTCGAGGGATTCTCCTCAGAATCACGCGCCTCAGAGACACCAGTTGTTTCCTCCTCGATTTGAGAAAGTGAAGCTTTCGAGGGTATGAGACCGGCATCAATTTTTTGTTGAAGAGTCTTGGGAGGTGATTGAGTACCTGACTTGTGTTTCTTGGTATTGATTCTGATTTTGAGAGGATTCGATCCTCCTGATTTCAAAGAGCCTGAAGACTTCTTTGATGATGTCGAGAGGGCACCATCTTTTGACTCCGTAACCGCCATGAGCGAAGGCGTGGGAGACGGACCTACCGACATCGAGGCGCGATGCGCCTTCAATTCTTCATAAGCCTACGCCTTTAACTCTTTAGGCGCCTCCTTGAACTGTTGAGTCAGATACTTAAGCATTTCCTTGTTCGCTTCATCCACAGCATTCGACATCCTGTAACAAGGATTCAAAGTCTAGAAAATAAGGATTAGGATTAAGAAAACACAAACAAGAACTTATGAAAAAACATAATCAAATAGAAATCAAATTTAGGATCTTGTTGACGAAAAATTTGAGTGTTCTTGAGTGTTCTTGAAAATTTGCAGAGAGAATTGAGAATTAAGAGAGCGTAAAAAAAATAATGAAAGTGAAGTGAGGCCTATTTATAGGTTTCAAAACCCTAGAAGCCCAAAAGTCACAATTTGTACGGGCTTTGCACAAAATCGGCCCATGCAATAAGAAACGAGGCCCAAAAAAATGAATCTGTAACCGCTCTTGCGAGGATAATGGAATCGACGCGAAGAACCCGCAAGATATTAAGCTCTGAGATTCACTGAGTAGCATTAGGCGCCGAGATTATCGGTCTTGAAGAAGTTGAAACGCCTTCAAGTGTAAGCGCCAAGGGTTTTCGTAGAGGCATCAGGCGCCTGGTGATCTTTCCATCAAGGATTTGGGGTTGGACTCTTAGACGAAGTGAGGCGCCTGAAGAGAGAGACGAGGCGTCAAAGATTTGAGGCGCCGAGGAGGTCAGGCGCCAAGTGGATTTTTCGCCAGGGAACCAAGTCGAGAATCTGGAAATTGAAGAATGTTAGGAGCCTTGGAGAGTATTGAGGCGTCAAGTGTTTGAGAGCCTCCTCTAATGCATTAGGTGCCTTAGTGTTCACGCGCCGGGGATTGAGGACAAGATTCTGGCGTTGAGAGTATGTCACATGCCGAGAATGCCTTATGCGCCAGGCTCCTTGAAGTATGAATATCCGAAGAGTGAGATCCTCGAGGTGCTGAATATGAATCTGCAAGAATTCAATATCAAAACAACACATCCCGAGTTAGCATTCAAGCGTTCAACACAAATCAAAACATTCAACGACATTTTAGTGGAGATTCAAGCGGTGATACGAGGCAGTGAAGAGCAAATATTTTCCCAGAAAAGAGTCCACATTTCATCACTTCCCAAAAACCAAAAAAATTCACAAGAGGTGATAAATAACTTTGAGGTATAATGAAAAATCTCTCAAATTAAAAACCGGTGATTTGGACCGAAGTATGTTGATAGACATGTTTACTTGTCCTTCGTCACAATCACAAGGATGCAGTCGTGTTTCGTCGAAACATATTTGATGAGTTTGCACCGCACAAGAGATTTTAATTCATGAATGCAGGGTGAACTTTTAAGGCACTCCACTTGGGACTAGCTTTACTACATCAGAGGGGAGCCGGCGGAAAATGTGATTCGACGTCCTCTAGACGAGTTTTAGCTTTAAATGAAAAGCAACAGATGCTCATTACAGCAGTCAGAGGGGAGCAAGGGTCATCCTGCATCTCCGAAGTGTGATGGTAGAGCATCTTAGATTAGAGCGTCCATGTGCTACCTTTCGAAGAGGGGAGCCGGCGGACAAAGTGATCTGGCGTCCTCCGTTACTTGGTATTATGGATCTATGCAGATGATAGCTATGGGAGTTTAATGCCAAGTTCACATGTTTGCATTCAGAGGAATAAATGCACTTGGGTCCGAAGACTAAAGCGGCCTCGAATCCATGTTTGTCTGACTAAACTAATCCACGACGATTCCGAGTGCGTATTCAGAAGTAAAGAAACTACTCTTTCAGACTTCAAAAATTTTCGTGAACTCTTAAAGAGAACACATGCAGAGAGAATTTCTTAGAGTTTGAAATCTCTCAAAGTCAAGAGGTTTGGTAAAAATGTCAGCGAGCTGTTTTTCTGTTGAAATATGTTGTAGACTGACTATATCACGATCAACCAAATCTCTAATGAAATGATGTCGAATGTCGATGTGTTTAGTTCGAGAATGCTGGACAGGATTTTCGCTGATTTTGATAGCACTTTGATTATCACAAAACAGCACCAATGGAGCACTCTCGACAAGATAGTCATCCAACATTTGCTTGAGCCAAAGTAGTTGAGTGCAGCAACTCCCGGCAGCGACATACTCAGATTCCGCCGTTGAGAGTGCGATACAATTTTGTTTGCGGCTATGCCAAGAGACGATGTTATTTCCAAGAAAGCAACAACATCCCGATGTGCTCTTTCTCTCATCAGTGTCACTTGCCCAATCAGCATCAGAGAAACCGACAAGATTTGAGGAGGTGTCGCCCGTATACCAGATGCCTAGATCCGAAGTCCCTGAAATGTATCGGAGAATCCGCTTAACGGCTCGAAGATGATCTTCCTTGGGATCTGCTTGGTACCTAGCACACATGCAAACACTAAACATTATGTCAGGACGAGTAGCAGTGAGATAGAGTAAGCTTCCAATCATGGAACGGTAAAGGGTTTGATCAACGCTTCGGCTCTTCGTTGATTTTGATAGGCGTTCAGTCGTGGCCATCGGAGTCTTTGCTGGCTTTGCTTGATGCATCTCAAATTTTTCGACCATATTTTTCGCATACTTGCTTTGAGAGACGAAGATCCCATCAGGTCGTTGAGAGATTTGAAGTCCAAGGAATTGATGCAATTCTCCTTCAGGGCTCATTTGGAAGGTGGAAGACATAGATTCTGTGAAGGCTTTCACAAGCTTAGAGCAAGTAGCTCCAAAAACAATGTCGTCAACATATATTTGGGCAACAATCATATGCTTGCCCTCCCGTTTGATGAAGAGAGTCTTGTCGACGGAGCCTCGCAGAAAGCCAAACTTCAAGAGATAATCTGTTAAGCATCCATACCACGCACGTGGAGCTTGCTTCAATCCATAAAGAGCTTTATGAAGCTTGTAGACATGATTCGGTTTAGAAGGATCCTCGAATCCTTTAGGCTGGGCGACATACACTTCTTCCTCCAACACTCCATTCAGAAAAGCAGCTTTGACATCCATTTGTCGAAGTTTGATGCCTAGATGGCATGCAATCGCAATCAAGAGTCTTATGGATTCAATCCTAGCTACTGGAGCAAAAGTCTCATCAAAGTCAATGCCTTCGACTTGGGCATATCCTTGAGCAACGAGTCGAGCTTTGTTTCTCACCACTTGCTTATACTCATCTGTCTTGTTTTTGAAGATCCATTTAGTTCCAACAACATTTATGTTTGAAGTACGAGGGACCAAGGACCACACATTGTTTCTTGTAAATTCATTCAATTCCTCTTGCATAGCCATGATCCAAAACTCATCTTTCAAAGCTTCTTTGTAATTTTTCGGCTCATTCTCAGAGAGGAAACAAGAAATGCCGATTTCGTGGAAAATAGCAGAGGTGCAAATATTGTAAAGTTCATCTTGAGGATTTGTCGTTTTCTGGGAGCGAGTAGTCCGCTCATTCAAATTTCCAATCATTTGTGTTTGAGGGTGTCGTTTTTGAATGTATCCAGGAGCTTCGCGCGGAGCATCTGCTGGATTTTCAATAGGAGTAATTTCTTCATCCTCAGAGGAAGAATCATCACATGGGTTGCTGAGTTCTCCTTCTTCATGTGGAGTATTGGGAGTTGAGATCTCTGGAGTCTCAGTAGTAGGAGAATTTCCAAAAGTTTGAAATTCAAGGATTCCTTCCTTAACCCAATCTTCTTCTTCCTGTTTTCCGAGATAGTCTTGCTCATCAAAGTTGATATTCACGGTTTCCATCACTTTCCGTGTTCGAAGATTGTAAGCTCTGTAAGCATGACTATTTTGACTATAACCCACAAAAATTCCTCGGTCGGCTTTTTCCTCAAACTTTTTCAGAGGATCCCTATCCTTCAAGATATAACAAGTGCATCCAAAGATTCTGAAGTGTCCAACAGATGGCTTCTTTCCATTAATAAGTTCATAAGCAGTTTCCGTGGTTCCAGATCTTATACTTATTCGACTCAAGATATATCCAGCAGTGGATACGGCTTCTGCCCAAAAGGATCTCGCAAGATTCTTGGAGATTAGCATAACACGAGCCATTTTTTGAAGAGTAAGATTCTTTCTTTCAGCTATCCCATTTTGTTGAGGCGTCTTGGGAGTTGAGTATTCATGATGGATTCCTTTGAGAAGGCAAAACTCATTGAAGCTAGAGTTTTCAAATTCGGTGCCATGATCACTCCTGATCCTCTTAACCTTAGCTTCATGATTCGTGCGAATCCATTTTACAATGCCCTTGAAGGCATTGAAAGTTTCATCTTTAGAGGCTAGAAATCTTGTCCAAGTATATCGAGAAAAGTCATCAACCACCACAAGAACATATTCTTTCTTTGCTATACTCTTCACTTCCATAGGACCCATCAGATCCATGTGAAGAAGTTCAAAAGGAGCAGAAGTGCTCATCAGACTTGGGAGAGGTGGATGTGAAGATCTCGTGAGTTTTCCTTTTTGGCAGTTTCCACAAACTCGTTTCTCAATCTTGGGGAGTTGAGAGATTCCTCGAACTATCTCCCCCTTAGCAAGTTTACTCAAGTTTCTCGAGCTTGTGTGGCCAAGTCGTTGATGCCAAAGATCAACTTCATCAGAGACAGTTACCGAGAAACAACTATATTCCGTTGTATAACAATTGTTTTTGGCTCTTGGACCTTCCATTATGCACTTTCCCTCATTGTTATAGACTTTGCAAGAATCCTTGTCAAAACTAACATTCAGCCCCTCATCACACAGCTGGCTGATACTTATTAAATTTGCAACAAGACCTTTGACGTGGACAACATTCTTGATCGGAGGTAATCCTTTGATGTGTAGAGTTCCCTTACCCATTACGATGCCTTTCGCTCTCCCTCCAAACACCACGGGGGCACCTGTCATAGGCTCGTATTCTTTCAAGAATTTCTTCGTTCCAGTCATGTGTCGGGAACACCCGCTATCGAAATACCAAATACCTTTGGATCCTTTCTCAGAGGCATTTAACGCAACATTGCAGAAAATAAGTTCTCTTGGTCTCCATTTATTTGCGAAGGTGGAGTTGAGTTCGGCTTCACTCCTTTGTTTTGTTGCCCATTTCTTTTTGATATCGAAATTCTGAGAATTTCTCGAAATCATAGATTTTGCGTTTTTCTGATCTCTCAGAGGTAGAGAGTTTTTCTCTGAGAATTTACCTCTTAGAAATTTTCTCTGAGGATTTTGTCTTGAGAAATTTTCTTTGAGGGTTTGAATAGGATCCACCTTCTTGACTTTCTTAGCTGAGCCATTCTTGTTTTTCTCAGTCACAAATCCACGATTCATATCATTCTTCAGTCTGTAGCAAAACGGTCTAATGTGTCCAGGTTGATTGCAGTAGTGGCACACATACTTTCTTTCTCTTCGAGATCCTTGTCTCACTGAACCTCCACTCCTGACAGTTTTTGAGTGAGGAGAATTCTCATCAGATTCCAAGATTTTGGTTTTGCTCAGTTTTTTCGGAAGAGTTGCTTCATATGGTAAAATCCCTCGAGGATGTTTCACAATAAACTTAGGGAATTGGTAAGTCTCATATTTAGAGTAGTTTATCGAGTTCGACATTTGAGGATCAACATCAGGAGACGTCACCACCTTTTTCCCTTCGGATATCTCCTCTCTCTTAGACAATTCAGACTCACTCAAGATTTTTCCTTTAGCACCCTCTTGAGGATTTTCAGACGCTTTGACGAACTTTACTTCCTTCTTCTCAGGAGTAGCATATATGGATTCAAACACCTTTTGGAACCCAAGTCCATAACGCTTTGGATTCATGTAAGAGGCGGCGTTGTCAAACACCGAAGAATTCGTATTCATCTTTTTCAAGAGTTCATCAGTCATGAGAAGTTTTTCCTTCAGAACGTAACGTTCTTTGTCACTCATCGCAAGATCAGTTTGAGTTTTTATCAACGAAGATTTCAACTCATCATTTTCAGTGTCTGAGTTCTTGAAGAGAGTCTGGAGTTTCTTAACTTCAGCTGTTTCTCTTTTCAAAGAGACTTTAAGTTTCGAGTTTTCAGAACTCGTTTTCTCGAAGGCTTCTCTTAGCTCAACCACTTCCTTGAAATACTTGTGTTTTTCTTCGAAAAGATCATCGAATTTGACTCTTAGAATTTTCAAAGAATTCTTCAACTTTAGATTTTCAGAGTGTGACTCCTCGAGAAGATTACTCAGCTTGACAGCTTCTTCGGAGAATTTTCGTTTTTCCTCAGAGAATTCGTTGACAGATTCTTCCAAGAATGTTAGGGACACGTTGAGTGCTCCGTTCTCAATGATCGATGCTTCATGTAATTTTTGGAGTTTCGATAGATTCTCATTTGAGGCATGTATTTCAGCAGACTCCAATTCAGTTCGAAGTACATTTGGAGAACTCTCATTCTCTAGATTCACAATCTGAGAAGATGCCATCATCAACAACTTTTCTATCATTTGAAGCCATTGTTGGAGTTGTGTACATAATGTCTAGATTTAAGTAACGGAAACTCACGATCCATTGCCACTAATCTATTTAATTAAATAAATAATTATTTGCATTTAATTATTTATAAATAAATATATGCAAATTATAGTCCTAGATTCTATACGTTGTAGTTAGTATGGTGTGTCGGGCCCACACAGAAGATCATACTATCGGTTACTCGTATTTAATCGAACAGTTGCTCACGACCTAGATGGACACGGACCAATCCATCGGTATAGTCGTTGTGTGAGAGAGAAAATAATCTGTCTTGATTATTTTATCACACTTGTACACTTGGTGTATTGAGCGGATCTGCTTGAGATTTATCGATTAGGATTGCCGGCGATAATCGATTCAAGTCTCACTGTATTTTATTCTTAATCCCCGATACTATTGCGGGTGTGTATATTTAATATAAGTGACTTTGATTTACCAAAGGAATTAACCGATTTAATTATTGGGTTAATTACCGGTTAAGTTGGGTCACTATATTTTATATATGACATGCCGTGAATACTTGACGGGAAAGTGTATCCCGTAAGGGTTGATAATATCCCCGAGATGAGTTCATAAGGAATTATTATGTAAACCCTGCAGGTGGATTCGTTCCGCATAATAATTAAGGTTGAATGGTACTGGTCTCAGAAATAAGAGATGAATAAATTAATTAGCAATAAATTAATTTTATTCATGGATATTTATATCTTAAATACACGGAATAAATAATACTACCGGAGAAATATTATTTGATATAATATGGTTTAATATTGGGAGTGCAATTAATTTTATATAGTGGAAAATAGAATTAATTAATAATAGTAAGGATTAATAGATTTGGGTTTGGGCTCAATTTAATCACTATTATTGGAAACCCAATATTCCACCTCCTTAAGATCCCCTACGTAGCCTATAAAAGCACTACATGGTCTTCTCTATTCTCTCATAAGTTCATAACTTGAAGATCACAATTCAAGAGAGAGAAAGTAGAGAGGAGGATCCATGGAGTTCGGTAGATCGTCGCCCACACGACGTCCGGGCTAGTGCAAGGAATACGTGGGAAGATCTCAAGGTCGTCAAATTGAGTTCTTCGTTTTTCCGAACAACGAGAACGAGGTAAATCGTAAAACCTCTTTATGATTTTATCGTTTAATTATCGTGAAAATACCATGAACCAAGATCTGAGGGACGAACCCGGGGATGGGGTTTGACCGCGCGGTGGTGATTCGAGATCACCGGGCCGCGTGCGGTCAAGCGAGCCCCGCCGGGATCGAAAGCAACAAACCCTCGGCTGGACGCCGAGGGTGGCGATCGGCCCTAGGGCGCGATCGCCGTGCGCGAAGTGGAAGAACCCTGGCTGGACGCCGGGGGTGCGATCGAGTGCGTGCTCGATCGCTGGGGGCGCGGGCTGGTGGCGCCCCCCGTTCCACCGTGAGCGGCGAGTCGCCGTACTCGACGCGGGGCTGCTGGAGCAGCCCCATCGATCGCCTTGAGCGATCGCGAGCCCCTCGCGGGGGCTCGGCTAGGGCAGCCGCGGGTTCATCCCGCGGCGGGTGTTCTTGGCCGGGCTCCGGTTCGTGAGGTGGTTCGTGGTTGTTTTCCGGCGAAAGGATTTCGATCTCCGAAGGATTTCGGTCGGAATTAATTAGATAATTTATTTATTTAAATTTATTAATTCCGGGATATCGATTTCCAACAATTGGTATCAGAGCGTTGGTTTTAGTTCATGGTATTTTTCGATAAATTGTTCTACCTTGCAGGGTTTCCGATTATTATGGCTAGATTTAATTATTGTTAATTAATGTCATAATATTTCTCTTGATTATTAAACTCTCGGTGATGTCAATATTTGTTCTTGTGTGGTGAATGCTTGTTCTTATTTTTCCGGAAATTGTATGAGGTCGATTTCATGTAAAGAATCGATACCGGATAGCGTAGTAATAAATTTGTAATTTATTTTACGTTGGATCGATTCCGAAACGACGACCGGAAAATTGTGACGGAGGAGACGAAGAGAGGGAGGACTCGGTTCGGCCATCCCCATGGTCGAACCATGAAGGATCGAAGGCTGCGGGGATGCCTCAATCGTGGCTGGCCGGAACCGCCGACTCCACCGGTGGTGGTGGATCGCCGGTGAGGCTAGCCGGGCGGTTGGCGACCCTCGGTCGATGCTACGGGGATGGACACGGGGATCCCCAATCCGTGTTCGTTCCGGTAAAGATCCAACTTTTCTAAATTATTCGGTTTTCCTATTTTGAGTATTCCTATTTTTGGGAATTCTCATGGAATAGGAAAAGAATAAATTTAGAATAAATTTATTTTTCCTTATTGATTATTCCTATTCTTGGGGATTTTCATAGATTAGGAAAAGAGAATAAATTTATAATTAATTTATTTTTCTTATTTAATTATTCCTTTATGGAATTTTTAATGGATTAGGAAAATAATTAATTTGGAAAGTTTAGGAGTCCTAAATTAATTTTTCCTTATTTAATCATTCCTTTATGAAATTTTTAATGGATTAGGAAATGAATTAATTTGGAAGGACTAGGAGTCCTAAATTAATTTTTCCTTATTTAATTATTCCTTTATGGAATTTTTAATGGATTAGGAAAAAAATTAATTTAGAAGGACTGGGAGTCCTAAATTATTTTATTTCCTTATTTCATTATGGAAATCATCTAGAATATTCCAAATGGGTCTTGGATAGGATTCTAGAGATTTAATAGAATTAGAAAGGAAAATAAAAATAAATAAAAATATTAATAATATTTAATTTTATTTTTGATTTATTCGATTGACTTAATTTTCGAATTAAGTAACTTTTGGATTTATTAAAAATAAATAGATTTAAATATTGGAATTAATATTCCCGTCACATGGAGCATTCAAGAACGAAGACTAAAGACTAGAAGATGCGTACGGGGATGCGATAAAACCATAATAGTCGGAAAATAATATTCTAGTATTATTTTGATTATGTGATAATATTCTATGTGCTTTATTTCATGTATGCATGCTTATGTGTATTTAATTATGCATTAGATAGCGTATCCCTTTGTTATAAAAAGCTAAGTGGGAGAGGGTATGGAAACATATCCATGGTCTCCATTGCTGTTCTCTTGGTGACTTTTATGGACTTTTGAAGTTCGTTTAGGCAAGTCATTGGAGGAGAATTCTTGTAATTCCTCTTACGAGAAACAATAATTAAGTTTATCAAACAATGCCTAATTTGTCTTTCCAAAACTGATTTCAAGTTGACTCATTCTCACCCCGGGATAGGGTCATTCGCATGGTGAATCACTGGTTAGAAACTTCGAGTTTCACTTATGATTCTCCGCGTCTTGATTTACAAGATTAAATGAATCAAGTAATTTGGAGTCAATTGTAAAAGTCTTTTGGTGTAGTAAACGTCCACACTATCGTGGCTTGCTACATTGAATGGGATTTTGGAACGATTGATGTAGACAGTTATAGAAGGGAGTAAAGGAGCGTATGTTAACGTAAACGTCCACACTATCGTGGCTTGCGGTGAATATGCGTATCCCAAACAATCTTCTTAGATACTGAGTAATGGTTTACACTTAGGTACGCTTCTTAGTATTCTTCCCATCGAAGTAACGCTAATGATGATGTACGACCGAAACAAATCTAATTGCTAAATCATTTGGATAGGTAAACGTCCACACTATCGTGGCTTGCCATATCTGATGGGATTTTAGATGTGATTAGTGGTTTAATGATATTATTTGAGGGAGATAATATCGGAGATTAAATCGATTGTTTGTTGTTATATGTGCTCATAGATTAGGAAATGGCTTTGAACCCACTTTATGTGATACGTAAGGATTTAAACTCATTGGTCCCTAAATGTATTGATTGGAATAGAGATCTAGACATTGCCCGGACTGTTAAAGAGTACAAGTTTGTACTCAGTGAGCTTTGTCCTCCCGAGCCTACAAATGTCTTAACTGATGAGGAAATGACTGATTTTGATATCATGTTCAAACTCAAGGAGATGTTTAGACATGACGTAGTGGCTAGACAAGAGGCGATGAGGATACTCATAAAGGCCATTCAATTCGGAAACGCTTAAAACACGTTTTTGAAATGATAGACCTTTTAGACGAGTTGAGACGGAAATCGCAAGCTCTTGTAGCCAATGCCATAGGTTTCGAACCTAAAGGGTAAAATCGGGGGAAAGGAAAAGCAAGCAAAGAAACCCAGTGGTCCTAAGTTTCTTGGACCACGAGATGGGACGAGAAAGCCAATAGGCAAGTATTCTCGATGCAAACAGTCTAGGTACTGGAAGTCTAATTATCCTCTCAAAGAAAGTACAAAATTTTCTTTAGTCGTAAAACATAGTCAGTGGTATTATCTACCGGAACCTGGTGTGTAGATATGGAACCACTGACGGTATGTGCATTCTAAATGCAAAGGTTCCAGGAAACCCGACGCCTTAGAAAAGAAAAGATCGTAGTCTACATGGGCAATGCTGTAGAGGAGGCAGCTGTTGCAATGGAGGACATTTTATGTACCTTCATATTAGAAAGAACTTTGTTCTGGATTTCTAATGAATGGATATTTTATTTCTTTTAATCATTTTATGGTTATAAGAAGAAATGAAGATATTATCTATTCTGGTACATTAGCTAGCAATATATAAATGATGAATCCTGAGTCCACCACGATGCAACGAACCGTAGTATATAACTCGTATTACTTTTAAGAGATGTTTCTGTAATGAATCAATTATACTTGTGGATTCTTATGCTAAGTCATGTTTATTCAAATAAGAAGTTCAAAGGTCGAAAATTGATATTTGATCAATTAAGTTGAAGGAGTGGACCTTCCGACCTAAGAATCTAACTTGGAAGATAATATGACTAAGCAATCCTTTATGGATATAAGATATAAGATCCGGACAAGTATAAGAATTGATCGACTCTGATGTATGCAGACCTATGTCTACTCAGACAATAAGGTACGAGTACTTCATTTGATGATTACTCAAGAAATGGATTAGAATACCTGATGCGCCACAAAATCAAGTGTTTTGAAAAGTCAATGGACACTAAGAAATTGTGGAGAACCATCAAGGTATATCCATTTGTAGCCTGCGATTTGATCGCGGAGGCAAGTACCTGTCTGAGGAATGCATGGCATACTAATCAGAGATTGGGATTTGATCCCAAATGACTACACCATGCACTGTTGTGTAGAAATGGTGTGTCATAAACAAAATGGAACTCTTATAGAAATAGTAAAATTATGAGTTATACGGAACTACCTATGTTCTATGGATATGTCTGGAAACAACGGCGCATTCAAATGCGGTTGTAGAATATCCTAGAAGAACAAAAGATGTGTGTTCAATAGTACTATGAACCAGAAGGACGTTATAAGTTCTAATGCCCGGTTCTTAGAGAAAGACTATATGATGAACCACAAGCCCCAAGTGACATGATACTTTGAAATGAGAGAGAAAGATTAAGACTTAGAACCAGCCGAACCGAGTAGCGGTACACCACTAACTGCACCTACTGTTATAACTGTTTATACACCGGAATGCCATTGTAGTGGGAGGTTGTGTGACAACCGGAGATATTCATAAGACTAGTGATGGAGTTGTATTCTAAATGTCTAGTTTAGTGCAAATACGGAACTCCTTATCTATACCTTAATTCGAGATATGATTCAAACATGATTGCATTTTATGCAATAGTCCTTGATGTATACGTTGTAGACAGTATGGCGTGAGGAGACACGCGGAAGATCATACTGTCGGTTACTCGTATACTATCGAACAGTAGCTCACGACTTAGATGGACAGGGACAATCCATCGGTACGTCGTAGTGTGACTGGTAGATAGTCGGTCTTGACTATCATGTTACACTCGTACACTTGGTGTATTGAGCAGGACCACGGGAGGGCGTTCGATTTATACTAATCGCAGTAATCGAACTAGACCTCAGATATTACGGATATACGAATTCTTAATCCCTATATAATTATAGGTGCGTGTGTCCAATTCTCGGTTCTTTGACTTTCCAATGAGTGAGACTAAATGATTAGTCGAGATTCTCGGTAAATTGGGGATCGTAATTGTATGCACGGCATGCTATAGATTATAGACAGGAAACCGTGTCCCGTTTATCGGGTTGATGACGTCCCCGAGATGAGCTCATAAAGTTTATCATGTAAACCCTGCAGGTGGATTCGTTCCACATGATAATAAGGATGAGTGGTACTAGTCTCGGATAATAAGAAACGAATTAATTTAATTATTAGTAATTAAATAAATTCGTGGACATTCGATATCTTAAACACGGGGAAAGTCGTATATGTAATTTCGGCGGAAATATTATTGTTGAAATAATATTAAATTAATTTCGGGAATTCAATTATTATTTTTTAGTGGAGTGAATAATAATTAAAATTGTGGAATTTAATTAAAGGTTTTCTTTTAAGGACACCGGTTTAATTAAATTGCAATTTAGCCCCTAATTAATTTACCTAAGAGGTCCCTAGTGTAACTCTATAAATAACCCCCCTTTCCCTCTCCTAAACCTATTCATTCGCCGCTTTTTATTTTCAGCAGAGAAAACAATTGTGTTAGCGCAATAAAGTTTTTCTCTGTTAAAAATAATTTAAGTTAGCGCTAATATTTTTCTCTCAGAGAGAAAAAGAATATTACGCTGGTAGTGGAGGAGAGAGCAGACAAGGTAAATTCCAACGGATCGTTGCCCACACAACGGTTGGAGTCGGGGAAGAGGCATACGCTAGAAACGTCTAAGGTTTCAACAATTCGGCTTCTCCGAATCACGCGACAAAGGTATGAGATCGATCCCTAATTCCGCAATTATCGATCTCTAAATTCGTTAAAAATACATCGAACGAACGATCGGGTTCCGGGAGTCGTGGTACGTGTTCCTCGACTGCTGGGGGGTCAAGGACCTTCGGAACGGTGGTCGGAAGAGGAAAAACGGACCGGAAACGAGCCCGGAACAGCAGAACGCGCTGCTGTTCGCGGACGAACAGCGCCCGCTGAAAGGCAAACGGCGACCGCCGTTTTAGGCCCAATCAGCGCCCGCTGTTTTGTGGGCAGCGCCCGCTGCCTGAGACAGAGCAGCGGCCTTGTCACGCGGTTGTCCTCCGGGGCAATGGCTGGGCGTGATTTGGCACATGGGCTGCTACGTGAACGGAGCAACGCTTCCGGAGGTCGACTGGGAGTGTTCGGATGTTCGAGTGATCGAACGAACACATCCCGGGTAGTCGATTTCCAACAAATGGTATCAGAGCCGGTTTTGTACGTTCGTTGTATTTTTGCGAGATTTGTTTTGCAGGTTTGAACCCGATTATTATGGCCATGTGATTGTGCTGTATGTTTTGTGGTTTGTTAAACTCTCGGGCTTGTCGAGATCGGTTTTGGTTTTTGAAATCGTTGCATGTATGTAATAGTTAAAACGACGGGTTGAGTCGTTTAGGTTCTATTTATCGTTTTCGTTGTATCCGGATTGTATAGGATCGATCAACCTGTATAGGATCGATGCCGGAAGTAGTTAGTTTTACTTATGTAATGTTGCTGCTACTTGGTGAATCGAGAGAAGATCGAAGACCGGACGAACGAGGGTCGAGAAGTCGAACCCGCAGCAGGCTGTGCACAAACGGCGCCCGCTGGAGGGCAAACAGCGGTCGCTGTTTGCAGCTCCTCCAGCGAGCGCTGGATATAGGGCAGCGCCCGCTGCCCTAGGCTTGGCAGCAGCACCGCGGGGGTTCGACGGACACCACGGAACGCTCGTCGAGGCTTGGGGCGATACTCCAGTGGGAGGGGTTCGTCTCTTGGCACTTGGACGAGTCGGTGGTGGATCGAGACCGAGACGAGCAACGAGCCGAAGTTCCGAGAAGACGTGCATCCAAGATATTTAAGGCCATAATAATCGGGGCCACGTTAAATGCTTTATATGTGTTTACATGTTTTTATTATGCTTAAATTGTTTATGCATGTTTATCCCTTTCGTAAAATACTAAGTGGGAGAGGGATTGGAAACAATCCCGCGGTCTCCATTCTCTGTTTTGATAGTGATGTGTGTCACTTACGAGTTGACTTTAGTGTCATCCTCCCTATCGGATAAAGTCGACACACGGATATCACTGGATCAAAATTCGAATTTAAAATCCACTTATAAAATTGAACAATTATTTTTCTCAAAAGCAATGCCTAATCTGTCATTCAAAGACTAATTTCAACTCGACTCATTCTCACCCCGGGGAGTGGAATGGAGCCAAAGCGCTTGGTTATGTCGATGACACAGATTAGAGACTTTCGAGTCATTCGATGACTAGATCGATTGTCTGATTGGCTCCCTCACCTTGTGAGAGATAGGGCTCAATTGCATGATTGATCGCTGGTTAGAAACTCCGAGTTTCACTTACGAGATATCAAACTTTGATTAATAAATTGTGAAATTTAATAAATGTAAGAATCAATTAACAAAGTTGTTTGTTTTAGTAAACGTCCACACTATCGTGGCTTGCTAAATGGAAACGGAACTTTGGGATTAATTGAGGCTCGACAGTTATAGAAAGTCGTGGAGGACCGCATGTCAACGTAAACGTCCACAAGAACGTGGCTTGCGGTGGGCATGTAGTTCCCGAGCGGTGGACTTAGTACTGAGAAATGGTACACACTTAGGTACGCTTTATAGTATCCTCCCCATCGGAGTCACTGCTATAATGATGTACGACCGAAGTAAAAATCCAATCATAAAATCGTTTGGACTGGTAAACGTCCACAAGAACGTGGCTTGCTATGTCTGATGGGATTTTGGAAATGATTGGTAGTTTAATGATATCACTTGAGGGAAATGATATCGAATTAAACTCATTGTTTGTTTTATATGGTATTATTCCCATTAAAAGTCAGTAAACTCACTGAACCTGATTGTATGGATAAGAGAGGAAACTTGGACATTGTCCTAACTGCAGAGGAGTACAAATATGTACTCCAAGTCAATTGACCTGCTGAACCAAATGATGCTTCCACTACTGAGGAAAATAAGCTCATTGGAAATGGATCAAGGCTATGAGATGACGCTGAGCAACATTATGACTTTCATGTCAAAAATGCTGCGACATCAGGATCATGCCATGACCATTACCTATGATATGATGCTTAACCTCAAGAAGTTTTTGGTTATCAGGACAGGACAGCCGGGCAAAGTGAAATGAGGCAACTCATGATGGCCATCATGTCGGAAAGAACGCCCGTGAGGGATCACGTTTTTAGAATGATGGGCTATCTTAATGAGATAGAGATTCTGGGAATAATTATCAATGGGGTAACCCAGGTTGATTTGGTGCTCCAGTCTCTGCCGAGAAGTTTTGAGCAGTTCCGCCGAAACTATAACATGGATAAGAGGTCTTATTCATTGGCGGAGCTCCTGGTTGAACTTCAAGCGGCTGAGAGAATCCTTAAGGGCTCTCAAAACACTTGTGGCTGAGAAATTGGCTCTTCCTAGGCCTTCGGGCGGCAAAAGGAAGAAGAAGCAAATACGGAAACCCAGTGGGCCTAATATATCTGGACCACGGAATGGGTCAAGCAAGCCCAAGGGGCAAGCTTCCGTTGTAAGCAGTTTGGATACTGGGAGTTTGATTGCCCTCTCAAAGCAACTAGAAGTTAACTTCTCTTTAGTCACCGAAACATGTTTAGTGGTGTTATCTACCAGTACCTGGTGTGTGGATACGGAAGCCACTAATCATGTCTGCACCTAAATGCAGGGGTTCCAGGAAACCCGGAGACTTAGAAAGGAAGAAGTCATAACCTACATGGGCAATACTGTTAAGGTAACAGCCGTTGCAGTGGGAGATGTTAAATGGTTTTAACGGTAGGATTTTAGTTCTAATAAATTGTCTTTATGTGCCGGTATTTAGAAAGAAATTTCATTTCGGATTTCTAAATTGACTTAGAATGGATATTCTGTTTCTTCTGATAGTTTCATACCTTTCAGAGTAGGAAACAGGGTTGTTATCCATTCTGGTACATTGACAGACAATTTAATACTAAATCCATATTCTTCCACGATGCAACACACCGGAGCTAATAACACATTGTCGAACCCCAATAAGAGTAAAGATCCTTCTAGGATGAATCAAATGTACTTATGGAATCTTAGGATAGATCATTTTAACTTGAGTACGATTCAAAGGGTGAAAGCTGATGGACTACGCAGCTAGGTTGAAGGAAAGGACCTTCCAACCTTCGAATCATACTTGGAAGTTTAAATGACCAAGCAACCCTTTACGGTTAAAGGGAAAAGATCCAAGAAAGTACTAGAGTTGATTCGCTCTGATATATGCAGACCTCTTTGAGGAGTAAGGCATACTTATCAGAAAATGGGATTAACTCCCAACAGACTACACCATTTATGCCTCGGCAAAATAATGTGTTGTAAAGAAGGAATAGGACTCTTATAGATATGGGAAAGTAGAAAATGAGTTATTTGGAATTACCTAATTCGTTTTTGGGATATGGCTTGGAAACAGCGGCGTTTATTCTGAACTTGATTCCTTTGGAAACTTGTACAGATATTCGGCTGTTTATAGGATACCCTAAGAAAACGAATTGAGATATGTAATATAGTCCAAAGGACCAGATGTTCGTTGATTGCATCAACGTTCGGTTCTTAGACATAGACTACATATGCAAGATCACAAGCCCAAGAGTAGAGTAATACTTAATGTGCTTAGAGGGACTGATTAAGACTTAGAACCAGCCTAACTGAGTAGTTCACTACTGTAATCTTTACTCACTAAAGATACACCGGAGCGTCGTCGTAGTGGGAGGGTTGTTAGACAACCCGACAGGTTCATGTTTATAGGAGAGTCCTCGGACTTGTCACCTGGAGAACATGAAGCCGACCCCTAGATCTATGACGAGACGCTGGAAGATCAATATGCTCAGTCTTGGCAAAAGACGATGAAATCTGAGATTGAATCTATGGATTCAAATCATGTCTGGGATCTTGTAGCACCTCCCAAAGGTGTAAAAGCCATTGGTTGCTAGTGGGTGTACAAGATGAAAAAGAGGGTCTGACAGGAAGGTGTGAACCTTAAGGCTAGGCTTGTTGCGAAAAGGTGCACTCAGAAAGAAAGGGATCTATTATGAGTAAACTTTTTCGCCGGTAGCTATGCTAAAGTCGATCCGGATTCTTTTTTCTTCACATGGAAGATGGAAGTCAAGACGGATTTCTAAATCGAAGTCTTGACGGGACCATCTATGTGGGACAGCCAGAGGGATTCATCGAAAAGAGTCAAGAGCATTCGGTAAGCAAGCTTAATCAATCTTAGGATTGAAGGAAGCTTCAAGATCTTGGACACATGCGGACCTATGAGAAAATCCATTTCATGGATTCATTCAAGGCATGTTTAGGTCCTGTGTGTAATAAAGAAGTGAAAGAAAAGATGTGGTGTTTTCTCATTCTTTATGTAGACGACATCCTTCTAAATTGGCAACAATATGAAAGATGTTATCGGACATAAAGGGATGGTTGTCCGAGTAATTCAATGTAAGAGACTTAGGAGAAGTCAGGAATGTTCTTGGGATCAAAGTATTAAATGATCGCCAGAAAAGAACATAGAACTTATCTCGAGCCTCATACATAAATACAATTCTTACTCGTTGCAGCATACAGAATTCCAAGAAAGGTCTTCACCTTTTAGATGTGAAATTCATCTATCTAAAGTTTTGTGTCCGACACAATAAAGGAGATAGATGAAGATTAAGCAGTTCCCTACACCTTAATGGTGGGAAGCTTAATGTATGTAATGCTATGCACGAGACTGATATCTACTATGCCGTGGGCATGGTGGTAAGATATCATAGTAATCCTGGAAAGGATCACTCGACTGATGTAAAGAACATGTTTAGGCTCCTGCAGAGGACCAGGAATTATGTTCTGAGTCACAAAGCAGTCAAGTTGTTTCCTTTGGATTACATAGAATTGGATTTCCAAATCAAACAGGGACAGTCGAAAGTCGAAGTCAGGCTATGTGTTCTCACTGTGAAGTGGAGCAGTCACATGGAAGAATGTAAAGCAGCGATGCATTACGGACTCTACCATGGAAACTGAAAGGATAACGGCCTGTGAAGCAGTTAAAAAGTCAGTGTGGCTCCAGAACTTCCTAAGGGACTTAGATGTGGTTTCTAGTTCACCCAAAGCTATTTTGAATAGCGGTATTGGAAAACTTGAAATGCCACGAGTCCACAGTGGGAGATAACATGTAGAGCGCAAGTACCACCTGATTCGAGAGATCGTCTAGTAAGACGATGCAGTTGTCACCTAGATAGCATCGAGAGGATTGCCTGGTAAAACCCGTTCACAGAGGCACTTCCAGCGAAAGCGTTCGGTAGGCGTGATGAGGTTATGGGAATCTGATGTTTGGGAGAGGGCGACTAGACTTTTAGTATAAGTGGGAGATTGATGGAGTTGTATTCTAAATGTCTAGTTTAGTGCAAATACGGAACTCCTTATCTATACCTTAATTCGAGATATGATTCAAACATGATTGCATTTTATGCAATAGTCCTTGATGTATACGTTGTAGACAGTATGGCGTGAGGAGACACGCGGAAGATCATACTGTCGGTTACTCGTATACTATCGAACAGTAGCTCACGACTTAGATGGACAGGGACAATCCATCGGTACGTCGTAGTGTGACTGGTAGATAGTCGGTCTTGACTATCATGTTACACTCGTACACTTGGTGTATTGAGCAGGACCACGGGAGGGCGTTCGATTTATACTAATCGCAGTAATCGAACTAGACCTCAGATATTACGGATATACGAATTCTTAATCCCTATATAATTATAGGTGCGTGTGTCCAATTCTCGGTTCTTTGACTTGCCAATGAGTGAGACTAAATGATTAGTCGAGATTCTCGGTAAATTGGGGATCGTAATTGTACGCACGGCATGCTATAGATTATAGACAGGAAACCGTGTCCCGTTTATCGGGTTGATGACGTCCCCGAGATGAGCTCATAAAGTTTATCATGTAAACCCTGCAGGTGGATTCGTTCCACATGATAATAAGGATGAGTGATACTAGTCTCGGATAATAAGAAACGAATTAATTTAATTATTAGTAATTAAATAAATTCGTGGACATTCGATATCTTAAACACGGGGAAAGTCGTATATGTAATTTCGGCGGAAATATTATTGTTGAAATAATATTAAATTAATTTCGGGAATTCAATTATTATTTTTTAGTGGAGTGAATAATAATTAAAATTGTGGAATTTAATTAAAGGTTTTCTTTTAAGGACACCGGTTTAATTAAATTGCAATTTAGCCCCTAATTAATTTACCTAAGAGGTCCCTAGTGTAACTCTATAAATAACCCCCCTTGCCCTCTCCTAAACCTATTCATTCGCCGCTTTTTATTTTCAGCAGAGAAAACAATTGTGTTAGCGCAATAAAGTTTTTCTCTGTTAAAAATAATTTAAGTTAGCGCTAATATTTTTCTCTCAGAGAGAAAAAGAATATTACGCTGGTAGTGGAGGAGAGAGCAGACAAGGTAAATTCCAACGGATCGTTGCCCACACAACGGTTGGAGTCGGGGAAGAGGCATACGCTAGAAACGTCTAAGGTTTCAACAATTCGGCTTCTCCGAATCACGCGACAAAGGTATGAGATCGATCCCTAATTCCGCAATTATCGATCTCTAAATTCGTTAAAAATACATCGAACGAACGATCGGGTTCCGGGAGTCGTGGTACGTGTTCCTCGACTGCTGGGGGGTCAAGGACCTTCGGAACGGTGGTCGGAAGAGGAAAAACGGACCGGAAACGAGCCCGGAACAGCAGAACGCGCTGCTGTTCGCGGACGAACAGCGCCCGCTGAAAGGCAAACGGCGACCGCCGTTTTAGGCCCAATCAGCGCCCGCTGTTTTGTGGGCAGCGCCCGCTGCCTGAGACAGAGCAGCGGCCTTGTCACGCGGTTGTCCTCCGGGGCAATGGCTGGGCGTGATTTGGCACATGGGCTGCTACGTGAACGGAGCAACGCTTCCGGAGGTCGACTGGGAGTGTTCGGATGTTCGAGTGATCGAACGAACACATCCCGGGTAGTCGATTTCCAACAACTAGGTGAGTCTTCGGACTCTGGACCTTGTATACATGAAATCGATCCCTGGATCTACATGGAGGCAGTACTAGATCTAAATGTGCCTTCTTGGAAAGCAATAAGGATTATTGCTAAGAGGCAAGATCATTTAGAGTACAAGCTTAGTTGATCCATTTATGGATTGAAACAAAGCATTGAGTTCGTGGTACTTGCAAATTGATGAGATAGTCCATTTTATGGATTCATCAAAGCATAGACGAATCGTGTGTATTGGAAACGTAATGGAACAAGATGGTGTTTCTCGGGTTTTATGTAGAGAACATTCTTATCATTGGTAACAATGTAAAGATGTTATCAAGACATAAAATGATGGTTGTCTAGATGAATCATTATGAAAGATAAAGGAAGAAGTTGGACATGTTCTAGAGATCTTGGATCTCTAGAAAGAACATTGTACTTCTCCTGGACATCTTACATAAATGATTATGGTTCGTTTTAACATGCAAGATTCCGAGAAAGGTTCTTTACCTTTCAGAGACGTAATGCATCTATCTAAGGATATGTGTTTTTGAAACACAAAAGGAGATAGAAGCAATGAAAGCAGTTTCCTACACTTTAAGTGTGAAAAGCTTAATAAATGCAATGTTGAAAACGAGAACCTGATATCGACTATGCGGTTAGCATAGTGGGAGGATATCAAGGTAATCCTGGAAAGGAATACTTGACTGCTGTAATGAACATTTTAAGTACTTTCGAAGTACTGGAAACTATGTTCTGGATTACGGAGCAAACAAGCTTTTCCTTTGGATTACATTCTCTTAGATTTCTAATCGAACGAGGACCGGTGTAAGTCGATATCAGGCTATGTGTTTCACTATTGAAGGACAAGGAGTTTTAACATGGAAGAGTGATAAGCACGATGCTTTTCGGACTCTGCCATGGGTAACCAAATAGCGGCCTCAGAGGCAGCGGAAGTTTTGGTATAACTCCGGGATAATCTCTGGGACTTAGATGTGATTCTTAATTTGCCAAAGGCTATGTAAATAGCGGTGCAATGGCAAATGGTAAGAAATCACAAGTCCATAAGTGTAAGATAACACATAGTGCAAGTACCACCTGATACGAGTCATCGTCGAGGGAGACGACGCTGTAGTCACCAAGATAACTTCAGAGCGGCAACCTAGAGTGCTCATTCACATAGTACTTCTTGGAAGTACAACTTAAGCACGTGATGAGTATGGGAGTCGGGAGTTTGGAAGAAATGACTAGACCTTAGTACAAGTGGGAGATTGTTGGAGTTGTGTACTTAATGTCTAGATTTAAGTAACGGAAACTCACGATCCATTGCCACTAATCTATTTAATTAAATAAACAATTATTTGCATTTAATTATTTATAATTAAATATATGCAAATTATAGTCCTGGATTCTATATGTTGTAGTTAGTATGGTGTGTCGGGCCCACACAGAAGATCATACTATCGGTTACTCGTATTTAATCGAACAGTTGCTCACGACCTAGATGGACACAGACCAATCCATCGGTATAGTCGTTGTGTGAGAGAGAAAATAATCTGTCTTGATTATTTTATCACACTTGTACACTTGGTGTATTGAGCGGATCTGCTTGAGATTTATCGATTAGGATTGCCGGCGATAATCGATTCAAGTCTCAGTGTATTTTATTCTTAATCCCCGATACTATTGCGGGTGTGTATATTTAATATAATTGACTTTGATTTACCAAAGAAATTAACCGATTTAATTATTAGGTTAATTACCGGTTAAGTTGGGTCACTATATTTTATATATGACATGCCGTGAATACTTGACGGGAAAGTGTATCCCGTAAGGGTTGATAATATCCCCGAGATGAGTTCATAAGGAATTATTATGTAAACCCTGCAGGTGGATTCGTTCCGCATAATAATTAAGGTTGAATGGTACTGGTCTCGGAAATAAGAGATGAATAAATTAATTAGCAATAAATTAATTTTATTCATGGATATTTATATCTTAAATACACGGAATAAATAATACTACCGGAGAAATATTATTTGATATAATATGGTTTAATATTGGGAGTGCAATTAATTTTATATAGTGGAAAATAGAATTAATTAATAATAGTAAGGATTAATAGATTTGGGCTTGGGCTCAATTTAATCACTATTATTGGAAGCCCAATATTCCACCTCCTTAAGATCCCCTACGTAGCCTATAAAAGCACTACATGGTCTTCTCTATTCTCTCATAAGTTCATAACTTGAAGATCACAATTCAAGAGAGAGAAAGTAGAGAGGAGGATCCATGGAGTTCGGTAGATCGTCGCCCACACGACGTCCGGGCTAGTGCAAGGAATACGTGGGAAGATCTCAAGGTCGTCAAATTGAGTTCTTCGTTTTTCCGAACAACGAGAACGAGGTAAATCGTAAAACCTCTTTATGATTTTATCGTTTAATTATCGTGAAAATACCATGAACCAAGATCCGAGGGACGAACCCGGGGATGGGGTTTGACCGCGCGGTGGTGATTCGAGATCACCGGGCCGCGTGCGGTCAAGCGAGCCCCGCCGGGATCAAAAGCAACAAACCCTCGGCTGGACGCCGAGGGTGGCGATCGGCCCTAGGGCGCGATCGCCGTGCGCGAAGTGGGAGAACCCCGGCTGGACGCCGGGGGTGCGATCGAGTGCGTGCTCGATCGCTGGGGGCGCGGGCTGGTGCCGCCCCCCGTTCCACCGTGAGCGGCGAGTCGCCGGACTCGCCGCGGGGCTGCTGGAGCAGCCCCATCGATCGCCTTGAGCGATCGCGATCAGCGATCGCGAGCCCCTCGCGGGGGCTCGGCTAGGGCAGCCGCGGGTTCATCCCGCGACGGGTGTTCTTGGCCGGGCTCCGGTTCGTGAGGTGGTTCGTGGTTGTTTTCCGGCGAAAGGATTTCGATCTCCGAAGGATTTCGGTCGGAATTAATTAGATAATTTATTTATTTAAATTTATTAATTCCGGGATATCGATTTCCAACAGCCATAACAAAGATATTTTCAGTAGTAGCTGTGTCCTTCAGAAAATCATCTAATTCAAACTCCTCATCAAAAGTGACAACAAGAGCATTGTCCTCATTTTCTTCCGAGCTCTCATCCTCGGATTCATCATTCTCGGAGATCACATTTTCTTCATCGATCACCACATAGCTGACTGGTAGCTTCTTTTTGCGATGTAAATTTGGACACTCATTCTTAATGTGTCCAAACCCTTTGCATTCAAAACATTGCAACTTCGAGACATCATTGCTAGAAGATAAATATGGAGAAAGTTTAGTGCCCTTGAATTTGTTTCCAGAGAACGAAGCTTGATTCTTGCTGTCTGGGGTATTCTGAAAAGAGTTAGAGTTTTTCTGAAATTTTCGAAAACTTCAAGCACGGTTCTTTCTCTTGAAATCTTGTTTCACAAGATAAGTGACTATGTCAGTCAACACAACAAGTTTGTCGGGATTGTTTGAGTTCATCAATCTCTCAATATCCTCTGCCTCCTCATCATCAGAATCCTTCAAATCGGCGGAGAAGCTACTTTCATATTTTTTGGCTTGAGAATTCGATTTCTTAACCCTTGATCTCCTTGAGCTCTTTCCTTTCTCAGAGATTTTAAGCGCGGTCATTGGCTCATAGACAAGAGACATATCAGGGTTACTTCGCACCTTTAGAGCCAAGTCATAGTTTCTTAAATCCGCCATTAAGTCGGCATAGTCCCAATTTTGATTACCTTCATCACGTGCTTCAAGAGTTAGCACTTTGCTCTCGAATCTGGAACTAAGACTATGAAGCGTTTTCTCATACACCATGATAGCTGGAAGAACTTCTCCAGGTTCATACAACTCATTGACATATCTCATGATTTTGTCTAAATACTCATTTATGTTTTCATCTTCTCTCATACGGAGTTGATGGAATTGAGCAGTGATAGTTCGGATTTTTGAGCGCTTAACGGCATGGCTTCCCTCACATGTTATCTGAAGAGTTTCCCATGCGTCCTTAGCCGAAGTGCAATTCTTAACCAAATGTTGCAGCATCTAAAGCTGTAAAAAGAGACTGTTTTGGACACGGAACTTTATCCAAATGTTGGTTATAATTCCGGACACAAATAATCAAGTAACTTGTATTGTGATTATACGGTGTCCTGTAGCGAATGCTAAGGAACCGAGATCTCATCAGAAGTCCAAACATGTACTCGAGAGAATATCATGTGATCTAAGAGATCAATGACAGAGGTGACGTCTGAGTCGAGAGTGTCACTTCGGAAGATAACTTTGTAGATCCCTGTACCAGGCCTTTATCTAATATGTCCGCGAGAAACATCGAGGGTCGATGGGACTAAGATTCATGGATAGTTGGCTCTAGGTCAAGTGGGAGATT
Organism: Euphrasia confusa; assembly: GCA_954870475.1. Taxonomy (NCBI): domain Eukaryota; kingdom Viridiplantae; phylum Streptophyta; class Magnoliopsida; order Lamiales; family Orobanchaceae; genus Euphrasia; species Euphrasia confusa. The sequence continues at coordinate 41,042,759 of OX940951.1, read as the reverse complement.
GTTGGAATAGGTGACCGGCGAGCCAACGGTTGGCCGAGCGGTTAACCGTATTCCGTTATATAACGGTTTATTTCGTTAATTAATGAAACCTATATTAATGGCATATACTATATCTGCTCCCAATGTTGAATCATAGATATAGTCCTGTACAGTTACACATGTTGTATGAATTCGGTTTTGTGGAAACCGAGAGATAATTCTGTTAACGCAACGTAACTGGTCAAACTCAGTTCCTAGTCGATGGGTTACGCCAATAACAAGGATACCCGGCCTTTCCCCCTTGAGACTAGCACTTAGTGTATGTGGGCTAATCTCGAGCCTCGGTGTTGGGACATCGACATACTTGAGTGGGTGCTCACTGTTGATGAGTTCACTGAACCCCCTCTCCCTGGAATCTCTAAGTGGTTATCACTGATCGAGTAGAGAATTCCATAATATAGTTGTACACAATTAATCCTTAAGACCCAGACATCACCGTGACTTCATCAGAGGACTAGCTGTATCGTGACATGTCTCTGATTCCCTGGAAAGGGAGTAAGTCGAAAAAGGAGACAATGTTCGTGCAGTTCGAAATCTGATGTGAAGTCTGTGCATGGTAGTAGGGGATCTGATCGCTTGATATAGATCATAGATGTCCTGTGTGTTCTGATGGTTCGTAGTCCCGGAATCTCTGGCCAGAGTTGAATAGTGAGGTGATTAGAGAAATGTGTTTCTCTGAATCAATCACGAATGGATTTTACGAAACCTAGAACGTACGCACAGTTATCAAACTCAACAAGAGATCTCGATTAACCAATATCTCTAGTTTGATCGGGACATATGTATCGGAGGGATCGTACTGTACGCTAACTATATTACAAGGTTCTTGCAGGCACTTCATTTGTATCTAGGGAATTAGTGAAGCGTTGCTGCTAGACGCTCGTCACTGATTCGTTGGGCACCGACTTGTTCGGAGATTAAATAATATGATTATTAATCTAAAACTCTTGGGAGTAGTTGAAATAAGAACAATATGTTGTTCGAATCACAATATGTTGTGAGCCCACGGCTAGTTATACACCTGAACCATTGAGGGTCACATTCTCGTGTAAACCGATCCTTGAATACGATCATGTATTAATTAACTGTTAATTAAGTACATATAGTCGGAGGTCAATATGATTGAATCCGAGATTCATAATTGTGATTATGAGTTGGAAATAATACTGAGCTAAAGAAAACGGACACGATGGTGTACACTTTCTATTTTGGGAAATTTCCCGATTTAGCAGTACCCCTGAAATGGGCATTCCGATTTTGTGAAATTGGAAATTTTTATTTTTATCTCATATTGATGAGAAAATTTAAACGAGAAAGAAAATATAATCGTTATATTTTTCGGAGATGAAATTGATTGTCAATTTTGGAGAAACGTAATGACGGCTAATGTATTGGGCCGGCTAGGGTTAATGGATCCGATCCATTAGGGTTTGAGCCCAACAAGCTCCTTTCTTCACCTATAAAAGGAGCTCCATAGGCATGAGAATTAACACACCAAAGTGAAGAGCTCAAAACCCTAGCCTCACTTTCTCTCCTCTCCTCTCTCCCTCTCGTCCGCCCCCTCGGCCCCTCCCTCGGAGGACCGCCGACAACCGGAGCCGCCGCCCGCCGCCGCCTAGTGCCGCCGGCGGCAGCCGCCTCCCCTCGCCGGAATCCGATTCCGGCACCGTTTTTCTGGCCCGTTTTTCCCGTCGTATTCTCCCTTACGTGTTTCTAGTGCAATACGTAAGTTGGATTACCTATACGAGGTAAAACCTGATTAGACGAGAGACGCCGAAGGAACGCCCGAGCACAGCCCGAGTCGCGCCCGTGCGCTCCAGCCGTGACACACGAGTCCATCCGAGAGCCCCGCCACTCGCCCGGCTCTCCCCGCACACGACCCGTGCCGTCCCTGCGTCGCATCCGCGCGACTTCCGACGAACCTCGTTTCGTCCGATGAATCCCTGAGGTACTTACGATTAAATTTAGATTTAATTGTTTGCGTTAAATGTTTGCGCTATGTACTGTTAATGTTTGCGCTGTGGGATTTTTAATTGATATAGAAAAATTAATTGTGATTAATTTAAATGTCAATTAAATTCAAATGGATTCGAATTAAATAATATGATTATCTTAATTGTCAATCTGATGCAAATTAATTATGTACGGATGTTTACATAAACTCAAGTTGATTAGAATTAAATAATAGGATTATGTTAATTGTCAATTTGACGCAAATTAATTATGTCTGTATGTTTACGTAATTAATTGTAATATATTAATATGATTAATATAATTGCGCTATAAGTAATATATTAATATGATTAATATAATTGCGCTGGAAGTAATTAATTAATATGATAAATTTAATTGCGCTAGATTTAATTTATGTAGTATGGGATGCATGAATTAAATATTTAATTATTTGATAATTAAATTAAATGGTGAATTATTGATTCTAATTAGATTTGAATTAAGTCAATTAATGCATGTAAAATTGAAAATATGATTTTCAATAAAATAAAATAAATATAATGTAAAATGTTTACATTAATGAAAAACGGTTTTTCATAAAATTTTTGTTTTCCGCTGCGTATACATGCACGATCCCCAACAGTGGTATCAGAGCGTAGGTTCTGAAATTGATTAATTTTCTATGAATATAATCACCTAAAGCATGCTGTTTGTTGAATTGATTGATTTAATGTTGTTTAATTGGGACTTAGTTGTTTCTATTAAGATATTTATTTTTATCTAATAGATCCAAACAATGCCTAATTTGTTATCAAGTAACAATTCAATGTCGAACATGAATGCACCTCGGGGAGTGATTCATCTAGACTTGTTTTTGTTAAAACAAATTAGAGACATCGAGCCATATGATGGCATGATTCGATGGTCTGCTCGGCTCCCCCATTTATGGGAGATAGGGTCGCTCGCATGATGAATCGCTGGTTAGAAACCTCGAGTTTCACTTACGAGACATCACGTTTTGATTATTAAGATATTAATAAATTGAAATAGAAAGGAAGTATCAATATTTAATTTAGTGAAATTATTCATTGACCAATTAAATAATTGATTTAAATATTCGATCAACAAGGTGATAGATTAATTAATTGATTTAATTGTTAAATCAAGTTAATTAATAGAGCACCATTTAATTTGCATAACTCGTTTTAATTGTGATTAAATGCTATGTGAATTATGTGAGATATATATTGTGATATATGTTATGATCGTATGTGCTCGTTAGGATGACCTATAGAGGACATAGTTGTTAAGAATCAACAATCGATCACTCACTTCATTCTCTCCTGAGAATGTATAACGATTATTCTGATGAGATAACAAACCTATACTCCTCCATTCTCTCCCGAGAATGTATATCAAGCCTTAAAGGAGAACCGATGTGTCGTTCTTTCTCCTTTCCTTCTACCGACAATAAATTATGTGAAAGCCACTTACAAGTAGTATGGTATGCCGTGTTAGCGGGGAGTACTGCTTGTGAGTTAAGCTGTAATTTATTGACATAAGATGGAGAGGTGTTAGCTACGATTCTTTTAAATGTGTGTGGTCGGATAGATTAACTATGGGCTTACACATGTTTACTGGAGTCCAACTTTCACTTCTCAGATCGGTAGGTCGGTCTTGACACATGGTTGACTTTGAAGGGTACGATTAACGTAGTTCATTGTCATGGTGAGGAAAAGTAATCTTTAGGGTCACATAGAGATGTGATTGAAAATGTTTCTACCTTTAGGTGAATGTAATCGGGCTAGATTAACTACGGGTTATATTCACGCTATTGGACCTAAAGCCCAACTAAGGAAAAATAAGTTTTCCCGTCTGTCTGCTAGAGGATAGCGGAATTCGAAAAATTTAGTGGGAGGCAATTAAATGATAAAGACCAAATATTTAATTGTAATCATTAATAACGAATTATCTCAATGTTAATCTTCTTAATATTTCTCAGTAATATTCTCTAAGATATCCCGTAACATCGATACTCGACCAATCCAAATCAAAACTCACTGGCCCAAACCATTTGAATTGGAATCTTAATCTTGTGATTTAAAATGATGAGTGCCTCTATGTACTTGAGAATAGATTATTTGATAATCTCACTCAACCTTTGACTGCTGAGGAATGCCACTTATGAGAAGTGGATTTCTAGTTCTTATGAATCGTTCATTATGAACTACAACATGAACAAAGCTCGATCCTTCAATGGATAAGTTGTTCAAGATGTTGATCAAAGAGTCAACCATCAATACGAGAAATTTGTTCTCATTATTGCTTCTTCATGAAAGAAGTGTTCTTCTTGAAGAAAATGACGGAAATGGTTTCCGGTCTAAGTGTAAAGATGGATAAAGGTGATACTAGAAGGGCGACTAAGAACAAGGTCAACAAATGAGTTGATGACGCTTGCCATCGTTGTGTGAATAAAGGCCATAGGGCCATAACTGCTAAAATACCTTGGGCAGAAATGTTCTGACAAAGGTTCGTATTGGGTTATAGTTATTCTATTGTTTTGAACAATTGATTATTTGTTTCGTCTAAATTTAGAAACCTGCTATTAATAGAAATGTTCTATTATTAGATCTTACTTCTATATTTGATATAGAACGTAAAGGTTTTAATTTTGTTTTGGAAATCCGATTTCCTTTATACAAAATAAAGCAAATATGATTTGCTAAAGACGATAAACAAATAAACAAGAATGAACTAAACCCAAATATCAGCAATGGATAGAAGTCAAAACCCCGCACAACTTTAACACGCTAGTTGAGTGTGTTGAAGATCTATTGGATTTGATCCAAACGGAGATGTGTGATCCACTAATGTGTTACTGGTGGGGGTGGTTTTCAACTACCAAATGTACTTATGAAGTACACGTCTCTAATTTTGAAGTGTTCAATAATTTTAGACATCAAAGTAGGAAACCAACTTGGTTGCTATATTACGATATGATCGTGGTAATAAATATTTAAGCACCAAGCTTATTGACTATCTAAAAGAGAATATGATTCTATGGCAATGGACTCCGTCTGGAACTCTTTAATTGTATTGAGTGTCCGAATGTTGGAATCAAACTTTGTTGGACATGGTTCGATCCACAAAAGGGTTCACCAAATTGCCGACGAAACTGTAAAAGTCCTGCACTTTTGACAGTCGTCCATTTGCTGAATAGTGTTACCACCAAAGAAGTTAAAACCACACCATATGAACTTGGGCACTCCCGTATCCTGCTTGCGTGAAGCGGCTAGTGGGAGATAAGTTGGATAGTGGATCCAGCTTATGCCATTTTGTGGGGTATCCTGAACATTCACAAGGATACCTGTTCTACTATATTTCTAAAACAAAATGTTTGTCTAAAGAAATGTTGCCTTCTTAGCGAAGAAGTTTCTATTCGATAGAAAAGGCAATATAGTAAATCTCGAAATAGTTCGAGAATATGAACCACACTATGAAGTTCAAAAACAAGTACTTGGAGATGAACCAATTCAACAAACCACTAATATACCTCTTCATCTATCGGTTCGTAAATCCGAAAATGTTCGGAAGGTACCTGGTAGACGGTTCCAACTTGATGATGATCAAGATAAAGTTTACGATGGATATGATCCAATAAACTTCAACTGATTCGTATTGGATACGAATATGGGACATTGGCTTATTGCCATGAAATTCATAATGGACTGTATGTACTCCAACAAGGTGTTGACCTTGGTAGATCCACCAAAGGGAATTGTTCCCAAAGGCTGCACATTGATCTATTAATTATGACATTGGAGTATATATAGATATACATATGAGTATATATAAAGGTGTGACCTTTAAAGCAAGGATGATGGCGAAAGAAGTTACTCAAAGACAATATGTTGTTTATGAGGTAATCCTTCCATCAGTCGCTATGCTTAAGTCCATTACAATTTTGCTGGCCATTTCTGCATAGTACGACTATGAGATATGGAAAATAAATATGAGGTCTACTTTCCTTGAATGTGATATTATGGAAGAGTTGTAGCGCAGCCGGAAGGCTTCATATTTTCTGGAAAGGAGCAAAAGGTTTGCATACTCCAGCGATCCATTTATGGATTGAAACGAGCATCCCTAAAATGGAACATGTGTTTTAAATACAATAGTCAAATCGTTGACTTGGTATAAAACTTGAAGGTACCTTGTATTCAAGAAGGTTAGTGGGAGCGCAGTGAAATTTAAGTGTTGTACGTTGATGACATACTAATCATAGGGATGATTGAGTGATGTTGCAGTCAACGAAAGCACGGTTATCCACACGTTTCTCGAGTAAAGGATTTGAGGAGAGGCATCCTACGTATTGTGATACGTCACTATAGATATAGATCTAGAAGGATGCAATATCTTCTCAATCCTTGTACATAGAAACTGTTTCTGAAATGGTTTAGCATGGAAGAATCCTGAAGAGATTCTTGCCAATGTCCCATGGGGTTCATCTCTCGTAATTCGTGTGACTGTAATGTTGATGGAATTCGAGGAGATGAAATGGACAACACATATATCTCCGCACTAGGGAGCATTATGTATGGCATGCTGTGTACTAGACGTGATATTATAAATGTTGTGAGTGTCACAAGTGAATATCAGTCGAACCCAAGACCGGCTTATTTGAAGTCGTGAAGGACGAAATCCTTGAGCACTAGCAATCAAAAGCATTAAGGAGTTGTTCTTAGTCTGTGGGAGGTCCGAGTTGAATTTAGAGGTACTTGCGAACTCTAGTTTTCAACCGGATGTGGATGACTAAAAGTCGATATCAGGATTCATATTCGAGCTTAGAGGTGGTGTCGCATGCTGGAATGGTTCCTGCAACGACTAATGATTCTACCACGAGAACCTGAATATGTTGCAGCATCTAAAGCTGTAAAAAGAGACTGTTTTGGACACGGAACTTTATCCAAATGTTGGTTATAATTCCGGACACAAATAATCAAGTAACTTGTACTGTGATTATACGGTGTCCTGTAGCGAATGCTAAGGAACCGAGATCTCATCAGAAGTCCAAACATGTACTCGAGAGAATATCATGTGATCTAAGAGATCAATGACAGAGGTGACGTCTGAGTCGAGAGTGTCACTTCGGAAGATAACTTTGTAGATCCCTGTACCAGGCCTTTATCTAATATGTCCGCGAGAAATATCGAGGGTCGATGGGACTAAGATTCATGGATAGTTGGCTCTAGGTCAAGTGGGAGATTGTTGGAATAGGTGACCGGCGAGCCAACGGTTGGCCGAGCGGTTAACCGTATTCCGTTATATAACGGTTTATTTCGTTAATTAATGAAACCTATATTAATGGCATATACTATATCTGCTCCCAATGTTGAATCATAGATATAGTCCTGTACAGTTACACATGTTGTATGAATTCGGTTTTGTGGAAACCGAGAGATAATTCTGTTAACGCAACGTAACTGGTCAAACTCAGTTCCTAGTCGATGGGTTACGCCAATAACAAGGATACCCGGCCTTTCCCCCTTGAGACTAGCACTTAGTGTATGTGGGCTAATCTCGAGCCTCGGTGTTGGGACATCGACATACTTGAGTGGGTGCTCACTGTTGATGAGTTCACTGAACCCCCTCTCCCTGGAATCTCTAAGTGGTTATCACTGATCGAGTAGAGAATTCCATAATATAGTTGTACACAATTAATCCTTAAGACCCAGACATCACCGTGACTTCATCAGAGGACTAGCTGTATCGTGACATGTCTCTGATTCCCTGGAAAGGGAGTAAGTCGAAAAAGGAGACAATGTTCGTGCAGTTCGAAATCTGATGTGAAGTCTGTGCATGGTAGTAGGGGATCTGATCGCTTGATATAGATCATGGATGTCCTGTGTGTTCTGATGGTTCGTAGTCCCGGAATCTCTGGCCAGAGTTGAATAGTGAGGTGATTAGAGAAATGTGTTTCTCTGAATCAATCACGAATGGATTTTACGAAACCTAGAACGTACGCACAGTTATCAAACTCAACAAGAGATCTCGATTAACCAATATCTCTAGTTTGATCGGGACATATGTATCGGAGGGATCGTACTGTACGCTAACTATATTACAAGGTTCTTGCAGGCACTTCATTTGTATCTAGGGAATTAGTGAAGCGTTGCTGCTAGACGCTCGTCACTGATTCGTTGGGCACCGACTTGTTCGGAGATTAAATAATATGATTATTAATCTAAAACTCTTGGGAGTAGTTGAAATAAGAACAATATGTTGTTCGAATCACAATATGTTGTGAGCCCACGGCTAGTTATACACCTGAACCATTGAGGGTCACATTCTCGTGTAAACCGATCCTTGAATACGATCATGTATTAATTAACTGTTAATTAAGTACATATAGTCGGAGGTCAATATGATTGAATCCGAGATTCATAATTGTGATTATGAGTTGGAAATAATACTGAGCTAAAGAAAACGGACACGATGGTGTACACTTTCTATTTTGGGAAATTTCCCGATTCAGCAGTACCCCTGAAATGGGCATTCCGATTTTGTGAAATTGGAAATTTTTATTTTTATCTCATATTGATGAGAAAATTAAAACGAGAAAGAAAATATAATCGTTATATTTTTCGGAGATGAAATTGATTGTCAATTTTGGAGAAACGTAATGACGGCTAATGTATTGGGCCGGCTAGGGTTAATGGATCCGATCCATTAGGGTTTGAGCCCAACAAGCTCCTTTCTTCACCTATAAAAGGAGCTCGGCTTGAGAATTAACACACCAAAGTGAAGAGCTCAAAACCCTAGCCTCACTTTCTCTCCTCTCCTCTCTCCCTCTCGTCCGCCCCCTCGGCCCCTCCCTCGGAGGACCGCCGACAACCGGAGCCGCCGCCCGCCGCCGCCTAGTGCCGCCTCCGGCAGCCGCCTCCCCTCGCCGGAATCCGATTCCGGCACCGTTTTTCCGGCCCGTTTTTCCCGTCGTATTCTCCCTTACGTGTTTCTAGTGCAATACGTAAGTTGGATTACCTATACGAGGTGAAACCTGATTAGACGAGAGACGCCGAAGGAACGCCCGAGCACAGCCCGAGTCGCGCCCGTGCGCTCCAGCCGTGACACACGAGTCCATCCGAGAGCCCCGCCACTCGCCCGGCTCTCCCCGCACACGACCCGTGCCGTCCCTGCGTCGCATCCGCGCGACTTCCGACGAACCTCGTTTCGTCCGATGAATCCCTGAGGTACTTACGATTAAATTTAGATTTAATTGTTTGCGTTAAATGTTTGCGCTATGTACTGTTAATGTTTGCGCTGTGGGATTTTTAATTGATATAGAAAAATTAATTGTGATTAATTTAAATGTCAATTAAATTCAAAATTGATTCGAATTAAATAATATGATTATCTTAATTGTCAATTTGACGCAAACTGATTATGTGCACATGTTTACGTAATTAATTATATATGTGTAATTAATTAATTTGATTAAATTAATTGCACAATTCAAGTTGATTAGAATTAAATAATATGATTATGTTAATTGTCAATCTGATGCAAATTAATTATGTACGGATGTTTACATGAACTCAAGTTGATTAGAATTAAATAATAGGATTATGTTAATTGTCAATTTGACGCAAATTAATTATGTCTGTATGTTTACGTAATTAATTGTAATATATTAATATGATTAATATAATTGCGCTATAAGTAATATATTAATATGATTAATATAATTGCGCCGGAAGTAATTAATTAATATGATAAATTTAATTGCGCTAGATTTAATTTATGTAGTATGGGATGCATGAATTAAATATTTAATTATTTGATAATTAAATTAAATGGTGAATTATTGATTCTAATTAGATTTGAATTAAGTCATGTAAAATTGAAAATATGATATTCAATAAAATAAAATAAATATAATGTAAAATGTTTACATTAATGAAAAACGATTTTTCATAAAATTTTTGTTTTCCGCTGCGTATACATGCACGATCCCCAACACCTGAATGCAACACACTCAGAGGAGAAACCAAGTCTCTTAGAGAATCACCCTCAAGGAAAAAGTACTCAAATCACAATCTTGTAATCTTGAACAGCAAGTAGATAGGAGACAAGATATATGTAATATGTTTCATTTCATTTAGAATCAAACAAAACTATTACAAGGTAGAGAACGGTAGATAAAATGATCAAAGGATGCAGACCATGTGACGCAGCACTCTAGCACTCCAAGGATCCACCGCTTTGCGTCTAGAGCTAAATCACATAACTCTAATACAAGGCGCTCACCGAAAACAAACTACACGAAAACTCTCTCAAGGAATGCGCAACAAGCGACAATCCTAAAACTCCTAAAAATACTCTAAGTAAAAACTCGATTTCAAAAGTGAGGGTGTGAGTAGTGATTTTCCAAATCGGGAACGAGGGTATTTATAGGAGTGCCGCACGTGAGAACGTCGGAGGAAAGTGATCCTCATTGGTTACACGTTCGGCTGACGTCAATCGGAAATTCTTAACGTCACACTTCCAGAACCATCTTCGAATCTTGAATCTTCGAACCTTGAAACTTCGAATCTTCGAATCTTGAATCTGGGCGCGCTTCAACGGATGCACAGCTCCAAAGCTCGTCTACGCTTCACCTTCAATTTGACATGAAAAAATTCCAAGTGTTGAAGTTTTGGCGTGTCGTCATCTTCATTGCATTTGATGAATGTTGATTTAGCGCGACTTCAAACCTGGCGCTTCATCCTTCAAGCGCATGTTATGCGCATCCTCAGAGAATTTCATTCTCAGAGGATTGCATCCTTAGAGGGTAGCATCCTCAGAGGATTTCATTCTTAGAGGGTAGCATCCTCAGAGGATTGCATTCTTAGAGGATTGCATCCTCAGAGGATAGAAGCACCCAGCTCAAGGCGCCCCATGCATGTATCTTCAAGGAAGAGATTCGGCGCCTGAGAATCCAAGCAATTCGCCTAGCGCATTGCATCTTCAAGAGCCGGACTACGCGCCTGATACTCCAAGCAAGGCGCCTCGCGCATGCAGCTTCGAGGGTCGAGCCAAGCGCCTGAGGCGAACAAGTCAGCCAAGGCGTCTCGCGCCTGATGCGCCTAACCCCATGCGCCAGATGCACTCAGCGCGTATATCCTCCAAGGGTTTGTGCTCCAATATTCAATACTTCGAGATGTCATCCTTGAGCTTTTAAACCCTGCAAAATAGAACAACGAGGAAATACAAAGTTGTAGCCAAAACATACATTCACAGTGAAGTTTTTGACCAGGGTTCGATTTCGATTTCCCTAACAAACATATATTTTTAAAATGGTCCATTTCCCTTACAAATATATTTTTAAAATGGTGAAGTGTCCTTTGTGATGTGGAAAATAATATTTATAGTTTTTATTAAATAATTTCTGTTCGATTTCGATTTCCCTTACAAACATATATTTTTAAAATGGTGAAGTGTCATTTGTGATGTGGAAAATAATATATGTAGTTTTTATTAAATAATTTCTGTATTTAAATCGGAGGCTATAACAACTAGGAGTGTGCAAAAAAAATTGAGAAATGTCATTTCTGATTTGGAAAATAATATTTGTAGTTTTTATTAAATAATTTCTGTAATTTACATCGGTGGCTATAACAACTAGGAGTGTGCAAAAAATGACTGGATCCGGACTGGACCGACTGGATGCAATCTGGTCCAGTCTCCGGTCTTAAATATTTGGTATTCTGAGTTTCGGTCCGGTCCGGTCCGGTCCAAACTCGAAATTTACCGGTCCGAAACTGAAATCCGATTATATATATATATTAGTGTGTGCGTACGGAGGGAGCTTATGCGTCGTGCGTAGTGATGTTTGTTGATAGCGAAAGGCGGTGATGTTGAGAGTATTGTATGAGAGAACAAAATATAATATGAAATAATTTTTCTATTCCAAATCAAGTCTGAAAAATACAACATACAAACCTCTCCTTATATAGAGAGTACAAAGGTTCTAAAACCGAACAAATTCAAACACTACGGACAATACACATGACTTTTACAGACCACTATTACAAAGCTACCATTATAGATGTCGGGTACTCTTTGGGCCCCATCGTCACATCATATAATGCACTATGTAAAGACACAAATATAAAATTACAAATTATTAAGAACCACGTATAGTGGTTGAGTGCATCTGACAAAGGTGACACTAATTCCTTGAGTGCTTCTGCGAAGATAGCACTTATAATGAGTGCTGCTGCTGAGAAAGCGTCATTGCTTTTAGCTCAATTAAACTGGATTAGGGCATTCTTATCCCAACTTGGTTTTGCCTCGTTTAGAGTCTTTAGCTTGTTGTGTTAATGTCACTATTAGGGCATCCCAGACGTCGGCTGGTGTAGGTTCGTCTTCTTGTCCTTCCCCCGCAAAATAATTAAGGGAACTGTTGGAATCAATAGATCCTCTTGGCGATGCTGACTTCATTGATTCATCTCCGTCTTTTGCTATCTCGGTTGAGAAGGTGTCAAAGAATTGATTTTTCATGTGATCTAAAACTTTCTTCATTATTTCTTCCTCCGATTCCCTTGGATATTTTTTTCTGAAAGAAATTTTTCAGGCTAGACAGTGAAAGTTGTTGGGAGCATTGTTCTTTTTCTCCTTTTCTTTTATCTTCAACAATTGTTGACTGGATAGTTGAGGCCATTTTCTCAATATTTTCTTCTCCCATATTAGTCCACCATTTGTAGAAAAATTTTCTTTCCAACATGGGTATATTTAGTTTATTCGAGGAGGCTGAAATTGTCCATCTCCAAATCCAGGGAATTTGGAATTTTGTAAAAAACAGGAAAGGACATTGTTCAATAATCAACCTGTCTGAGTTTAATTTGGTGACCAATGAACTATTGTCACACCAAGGATTATATAAATCCATAATTTCCTTTGGTAGTATTTCCAAAGAAGGGCCAAATTTTGACCACCACTCATAAAACCAATTTGGAATATGCTTATTAAGAACTTCTGGGTTTATTGTGAAAAACCAAGAATGCTTATTCTTAGGGTTCTGGTAGTAGAACGCTTTTGAAAAATCCTGGATATAATCCCAATAATTGAAGTAGATATATTTACCTTCTGCCATTCGGATGGCTTTGTCTCCATTAGGGTTTATTCCCCACTCTCTTGGCAGTAAAACTTTGTTAATATGACACTTGCTGAAATTTATAAAACTTTCAGGGTTATTATTTTGATAGTGATGAGTAATGGTTACCGATTCGGTAATTTTTAGGAGGACTTCATAATTTGGCCTTGTTTTTCCATGTAGACCGGCATACCCTCTTGATTCAAGATACCTTGTTCTGATTGACCATCCATCATTTGGCATCATTTGAATATCTTCATCTTCTATGTACAGAACATCTTCTGTGATTGGATTTTCAAAGTACTCTTTTTCTTGTTGTACTTCATTGGTAACGTCTTTATAAGACGTTTTATTAGAAGAGGAGGAAGGTATATCTTCCTTTTTTGGAGGAGGCAATTGTGGCACAATTTTGCCTCTGCTATGGTATACTGTCCAATCCCCTATTAGGGGAATCGTCGATTCTGTCTGGGATAACATATTGCTATTCCCATATCCGCGGCCTCGGGAATATCCACGACCTCTTCCCCTATTAGGGGTTGTCATTTCCCTGTAAAAATTCACGGGTTAAGAAATCAGCAAGAGAATTATTTTCTCCTTTTATGTATTCAATATCAAATTCAAAGGCCGATAACTGAGCTTGCCAACCTGCAAATATTTGCTTAGAGACAAGTTTTTTAACATCTTTTTCAACTATTGATTTTGCAGAACTACAATCAATTCTCAGTAAGAATTTTTTATTTAATAAGTCATCTTGAAATTTAGAAATACACTTTATAATAGAAAGCATTTCTTTTTTAATAGTTGAATACTTCGACTGCGTGGGATTCCATTTTCCTGAGGTAAACCTAACAAGATGTTCTTTTTTGCTGTCAGGATTTAATTGTTTTAAGATTCCACCATAACCAATATTTGAGGCATCAATTTCAACAATTTTAAAGTACTTAGGATTAGCAAGAGATAAACATGGCAAACATCTTACTTTGGACTTAATTTTTCTAACAGCTTGTGAATGCTTTTCTGTCCATGGTGAGACATTTTTTCTTAATCTAGAGTACAAAATTTTTGTGTCTTGGGCTAAATTCTTATAATAATCTGAAATATAATTTAGACTTCCAAGAAATCTTTGAAGCTGTTTTGTATCGGTGATATTATCTGGGAATTTTGAAGCAAATTCTATACTTCTTTCAATTGGGATTATCTTTCCTTGAGAAATTGTATGTCCTAAGAACCTAACTTGGACTTGAAATAATTTCATCTTATGGGCGGAAATGACTAACCCATTATTTTTTATTAAATTTTTAAATATTTTTAAATGTTTTATATGTTTTTCTATTGTTTTAGAAAATACTAAAACATCATCTATATAAACATTTATAAATTCTGTATATGGGTTAAATATTTCATTCATGATATTCTGAAATTCCGAAGGAGCATTTTTTAAACCAAATGGTAATACATTCCATTCATAATGACCAAATGGAACTGTAAAAGCTGTTTTATACCTATCAGACTCATTAATTTGAATCTGCCAATATCCTGACTTCATATCAAATTTTGAATAGATTAGAGCATCGTTTAGTCTATCTAATAAATCCTTTTTATTGGGAATTGGATATCTAATCCATTTCAATACCTTATTAAGGGGTTTATAGTTTATGACTAACCTTGGAACTCCTCTTTCCTTTTCAGCAGCATTATTTACATAGAATGCTGTACAACTCCAAGGAGATTTAGATTTACGAATTAAACCTTTCTTTTCGAGTGAGCTTATTTCTTTTTTGCATAATTCTAAGTATTCATGGTTCATTTGAGCTGGCCTAGCTTTAGTAGGAATTTGATTTTCTTTGAATTCCTCTTCATAAGGTAGAGAAATAACATGTTTCTTTCTGTTCCAAAATGCATTAGGTAGTTCATTGCATACTTCTTCTATAAACTGTTTTTCAATTAAACTAATTTTTTCTTGTATTTCTTTTTTCTTTAGCTGATCATTTATATTAAGAATTTCTATTTCATCTTTTAAGAAACATATTTGTTTCTCTTTATTGAGAAGAATATCTCTTACTTCATTTAACATTCTTGTGTGCGGATCAGTTATGAATTTGAATAATACATTTTTTCCATTTATTATTGAAGAAATACCATTTTGGTCAATATTATTGATTGGCATAATTTTGTGGAGGAAAGGAGTTCCTAAAATAATTCTGTGAGTAAGATTTTTTACCAAGATAAAAGATGTTGGCAAACATATTTCTCGATTGCAAATATTGACGTTTGAAAGTTTATATTTAACTCTAAGTTTATCACCACCTGCTTGGGTTAGTTATTGTGTTGTTTTGGAAAAATATTTTGTAGGAATTATTCCTTCTTGGATGCAATTTAAATCAGCACCGCTATCAATAAGTGCTACCTCGTTTTCTAATATAAAATCCCTATTAATAATTAGAGTAATCTTTACAAACCATTTTTGTGATGTTACTTGATCTAAAAGATTTAGATACTCCAAATGATTTGTGTTTTGAGGAATTTCCTCTATTTCTTCACTTTTGAAAGGTTGACTTTCTAATGTTGTAAGTCTTTGTGATAGTACAGCTTGATTTTGTTTTAGCTGTCCTATTTCTCCTTTCAGAGAACTAATTTCTCTTTTTAAATAACCAATTGAGACTGGAGTCTCTTTAATTTTTGTCTGTTGGAATCTGTGTAGCACTTCACTTAATTGATAAGGTGCCTCAATTAGTAAGGGAGGTTCTGGTTTGTCTTTTATTAAAGTTTCAATTATTTTCTTTTTTAGACCGGAGTCTGTAATTGACTCTAGTACCTTTAATATTTTATCTTGTTCATCAGTCAGGACATTTAACCCATTCATGTCAACTATGGATTTCCAGTAATTATCTTCATTACATTGACAATCCTCATTGTCAGTATTTGAAGATTCAGAGGACGTTCCATATATAACTCCTAATTCTTCTTCATTTGAAGATTCAGTATCAGTTTCAGAGTTTATTAATACTTTTTCTAACTGCAATCTTAGGTTTTCATCTTGTATTTCATTAGAGCTTTCTTTGTCCAGCATCGATTTGCATAATGACCAATTTTGCCACATTTGTGACAGCTTATATCTAGTTTTTTAGCTTTCCTTTTTCCTTTATTAGGCATATGTGGTTTATCTTTTCTTAAGAATTTTTTATTATAATAATTTCTTTTGTAATTCTTTTTATAAGAATTTTCTTTGATATAATTCTTTCTTCTAATCTTATCGAGTTTATTATTTTTAATATCAGGTGGCCTGAGAGGCTTTCCTAGGTCAAAAGCAAATTGCTCGCAGAATTCACCAAGCTGGTGTTTTTCCGATTTTTGTTGCTTTTTTAGTTGATTTTTTAATTTAATATCATTACAAAGGTTCAATCCTTCATTTATGCAGGTATTTATTAGTTGACCATAAGTCAATTCTGAGTAATTAATATTGATTCCATCATTTTTAACACGTAATGATTGCCGAACTTTTTCAGCAAAAAGATGAGGGAGGCCGTCTATGAACTTAGATTTCCAATGAATTGAATTGGGGTTTGTGAGTTGATAAACTCTTGACAAAAATGTATCTTTGTACCATCTAAAATGAGTTAAGGAAGGACATCTTAGATTTTGAAGAAGAGTTTGAATTTTTTCTCCTAAGGGAGTTGAAGTTCCTACAAAATGTTGTAGGATCGATAAACACAGTGTATAAACTGCGTCTTCTTCGCCTGTTGTAGCCATACTAGTACTTGGATTATTTGGTTCTGACTTAATTAATTTTTTGTGGTTTAGAATTTCTATTTTTTGTGTTTCTGTTAAATAATGATCCCACCATCCTCTTAATTGTCCAACAAAAACAGTAGTTATAAAAGATGCTATAGAACTGTCACTATTTCCATGTTGCTTACAGACAGTTGAGTACATAATGATTCTATGTATAAAATCAATTATTTGTTTATCATTTAAACCGTCTATATTCCATTCGTATATAGCCTTTCCTGAGTATGAATTTTGAAAAGGTTCAGGTTCTTCGAAAAAAAGATCCTGAGGGGATGGTCTTTTGTAATAATATTTTTCAAGAGGTTTTGGCATATGAATAGGATTTATTTCATTCATATTATGACCTTTAAACATTTCAGTTAATTGATCTACCTCATCTGTTTGACTTTTAATATCATTTGGTTCAGAATCATCTGTTTCGGATAAAACCCTTAAGTGTAAATCTTTTAATTTCTTTTCAAGGATTTGAATAAAATTTTCACTATTGGTTTCCATTCTGAAGCCATTTATGTTAATTGGGGGTTGAATCATTGGTGTATTAATTAATGAAGGAAAATTTTCAGTATTACTCTCGCTTTTACAAAATTTTTGTATTATTAATTCTTGTTGGCTAATCTGTTTCTCAATAGATTGTTGAAGGGTTTTTAAATCTTTCTCAAGGGAAAGAAATTGATCTCCTAAACAAATCAAGTAGGTATTTGTATAATTTTGAGATTTAATTATTGCATTTAATTCTTTTATCGTAATTTGAGCACTTTCTACTTTCTGTAAATTTAAGTAAGCAGTGGCTTCTGTACTAGAATTTAAGCAAATTGTTTGTTCAGGAGGAAAAGGTGCAGTTATTTCACCTTGATTAGTTTTCCATGTTTTTTGTAAAACTGAAATTTGATTATTAGTATTATTTATATAGTTCTTAATAAACCAAGTAACGAAAGAAAGGTAATCTTGAGTTTTCTCAATATAATTGTAATATTCTTCTTTGAATGTTTTTAACTTGTTTGAAGAATATTTATTGAAATACCATTTTCTAAACAATTCATGCTTGTCTAGCTGAAATTCTGCATTAAGAATTTCTCTCATCTTACTTCCTGGGGATAAATCAATCATTTAAACGTGAAAACTCATTTCTGATTGAGTAGGTGATTTTCTACTTTGGGTATAAATTCCTTCTGGAATTTTATTTTGACTTATTCTTATTGTTTCAACTGTGTCAATCTCTTCTCTTAATTGAGAAGTGCTTGCCCTAGCTGATTCGTGAGGGGTACAAAAATAATCGTTTATGGTCGAACATCTTGATGATGTTGTTCGGGGTAACCTTATTGTTCTATCAGAACCAAATTTTATCTCTACGTCTCCTTCGGAGGTCTCTATTATTTGATCTATTTCATTGTTTATTTTTGGTTTTGGTTCCAACTCTTGCGGAAGGGTCCAAGATTCTGGGAAATTTATTTCATTCCACTTAATTAATCTGTTGGTGGCAATGTTTGAGGTTAATAAATTTGTTTGAACCACAGTTGTAGTTCTTGGGGAAGATAATCTTCTTTTATTAATGTTTGGATTTAAAGTTTGTAAAACTTTATAATAAACTCTATAGCAAATTGCTATTATTTCACTTCCAGGTTTAAAATTATAACCATTTGTATGAATTGTTAATTGCATTGCATCTTGTAAATTACTATCTGTCATTGAGAGAGTTAAATTTGGGGACACATCGAAATAAACTGGTCCATGACATAAACTAGTTTCAATTAAGGCGGCTAAAGAAGGTTTAAAATCTCTACATCTACCATCTCTTACGTATGCCATTATACTTGAATTTACACCTAACAAGGTTAAGGGTTTAAATGCTAGTTGAATTAACCCAATATGGATAAATTTATAATTTTTAAAAGGAGCTAAGTCTCTTTTTGACAATAACCTAATTGTTTGTGTATTATCGGATATTCTGATTGTTTGTTCTAGCGTTTTAATTGCAAAACTTGCTTTTAAGTCAAGAAATCCAATTTCATAAATTTTATGTGGGGATACTGAAGGTATAACCCATTTATTTAATTTATTCAAATTTTTTGGATATTCTATTAGTTCTGCGTTTTTAACAGATTCTGTTTCATGTTCATCGTTATCCCAATTAGACATGGATATTAAATGCTGTCAATTTGTTGTGGTTTGCAAGACATTAGAATTGTAAGCTCAACTTTAAACATGTTTATTTTAAAACAAAATTACTTAAATAAACATTCTTTTTGTAACCCTTACAAACGACAAAAGTCGTTTAACTATCAACCAAAAAGGGATAGACGGAGAAAACTCCAAAAATCAGGGTTAACGAAAATTTTAGCAAATTTTCTTTTTATCTAGCCTTAAATATGCAATCGAAACATTGTGGCAAGAAAAGAAAACACTAAAAATTTTCGACATTTTTACTCCTTTTTTTTTTTTTTTTTTTTTTTACATGTTCAAATTTTACTTACTCATCTAACATCTTACCACCCACAACAAAAATCTATCTTTGTAATTCCATTAATTTAATAGATATAGAAATAGTACCTTGTATGGGGGTTTTGGCTCTGATACCAGTGGGAGTGTGTGCGTACGGAGGGAGCTTATGCGTCGTGCGTAGTGATGTTTGTTGATAGCGAAAGGCGGTGATGTTGAGAGTATTGTATGAGAGAACAAAATATAATATGAAATAATTTTTCTATTCCAAATCAAGTCTTGGGCTAAATTCTTATAATAATCTGAAATATAATTTAGACTTCCAAGAAATCTTTGAAGCTGTTTTGTATCGGTGATATTATCTGGGAATTTTGAAGCAAATTCTATACTTCTTTCAATTGGGATTATTTTTCCTTGAGAAAATTTGGTATATATATATATATATATATATATATATATATATATATATATATATATATATATATATATATATATATATATATATATATATATATATATATATATATTTATCCCAAATATTATATTTAGAGCAATATGTAAATAATTAGTATATTTTTATTTTATATTTATGTTTATTCATATTATATATGTAATTTTTTAATTATTTTATTTATTATTTTGGCCTTATTTAATATTTAAGATTATTTAAAAATTAAAAATAAGAATTTTAATTAAAAAATGAAAAAATCGGTCCAAACCGGTCCAAACCCGGACCAGACCGAAATTTACCGATCCGGTCCGGACTTGACTGGATAAGTCCCGGTCTGGTCTCAGGTCCCCAAAAAATATTGATTCCGGTCCCGGTTCAAATAAGTTCTGGTCCGGTCCGATCCGATCTTGGAACGGTGCACACCCCTGATAACAACGGTTAGTGAACCATTGTAAATTAACATTTTTAACCGACGTAGAAGCTTCTTTTTTGTAGTAGTGAGTAAATCAATAAGAAGTTGACACGTGTCATAGGCAGGGGCGGACCCACTCATAGGCGAGAGTAGGCCTTCGCCCCCTGAAATTTCAAAAAAAAATCACTGAATATATATAAAGTAGTATATATATATATATATATATATATATATATATATATATATATATATATATATATATATACTATACGGAGTATCTATTACATTGAGGCCAAGTTGGCCCACGCTGAGATTTAAATAAACATGTTGGATGGTGATACGAATTTCGTTGGGGATCGAAACGAATAGAAAAAGAACGAAGAACGGAAAAGATAGATGATATCGGTGGAAAGGTCCCAAAACCTCTGAATCTGAATCGTGAAATAATCTAAGGACGAAACCCTAGACCCCAACACGTGATCGACGCAGCAACTCGGGAATGAGAAAGACACACGAACGAAGGGTGGATCGCTTCGTTGATTCGTCGGTTGAATTCTTTGGATAATCGGGTAGAATTCGAACCCAAGAGAGATTTAATAAAAACTCACAAAAATATATTTAGTCATCATCAAAATTAAGTTATTATGTAAAAATGTCTTAGGAAGCCTTTATATAGGCAAAACGAAACATAAACGTAAAGAAAAAAGGAAAGAAAAGCAATAAAAACGCTAAAAACCCTAAAATCCGCCGCTGCTGTCATTTTGTGAAGATGTCGCCCGACATTCAAATGTCGCCCGACGGGATTTCTCTGTCGCCCGACATTCAAATGTCGCCCGACGTTATCGTAGTGTAAAGTCTCTGTCGCCCGACATTGGACCTTCGACCACAGGATTTTCTTCGGGCGCAGTTTTAGTCCACTGTTAGTCCACGTCTTTTCTGAAGATGTCGGCCGACGGGCATATGGTGTCGGCCGACACCAAGCCAAACTTCACGGCTGAACTCCCCGGCGCGTCCTCGGCTCATGCCTGACCTCCGTTCTGGCGTACTCTTCGTCGTTCTAGCTTGAAACAGAACTCGGGTCGCATCATTCCCCTCCTCTTGAAGAGGATTTGTCCTCAAATCCAAGCCTATGTCAGGTTCGAACACCACTCTCACGAACACACTCGGAACAATGTCAGTCTGATGCTCTATCCCTCGAGTCGATGATAAATCCGGAAGTGTATCCTCAGGGCAAACATCATCAAGTTCCTGCCACACAAAACGAATAAAAAAGGGTAAGGCAGGTAGATCGTTAGTCTAGAGCTTCGCCTCCTCGCACAACACCACAGACGTCGGTTGCCCTTCTTTCTTTGCTTGTTTCACCATGGGTAACTCCAATTGCGGCAGGTCCTCGGATTTCATCAATTCCTCCTCGCTGTCGGACTCCACCGACTCCTCTGCGACGTCGAAATCCACCGAAACCGACGGTGTTGGTTCGTCTTACTCTTCAACGAACTCCACCGAAGCCGAATCTTCCTCGGATTCCTCCGAAATCGAATCTTCCTCGGAATACACCAAAACCGACTCTTCTTCGGATCCCACCAAGGCCAACGGTTCTGGCTTCTCGCCTTCTTCATCAGTCGCTACTTTCCCAGGCTTCATTGTCGCTTGTACCAGCTCCCCTAACAGACGCCTAATATCGCTCCAACACTCGTCCTGGATCTTTGCTCGGGACCTCCTTTTATCAATGTCAGAAACTTCATCCTTCTTAACATAAAACTCCCGACTACGATCACGGGCTCGATGATGGACATTCTGCACTCCTCGAAATTCTCTCTCTCTCTGATACCCTGTATTATCATGATGAGCTCTCTCCTCTAAGGCGGTGAGTCGTTTATGCACTACCTCCATCTCTGACGTAATCATCGTTCCTAACCGTGCATTCACCTTCTCCAACGCAGGTGCCACAGACTTCCTCCACCCAACACGAACGGCCTCCTCGAGGAACTTAATTTGGGTATGATCCATCTCAGTCAACCTGCAAAAGTGTTAGAAACAAAATAAAAAATCCCTCACCACTCTCGTGTATCACTCAATATGGTAAGTCACTCAATACTCGGTTCTCTCACTTTCTCTCTCTTAAGAATCGAACTCTCCCAACTTACCGGTCGAATTCAATTCCAACAAAAAAATCTCAACCCAACAGAGTCCACGAATGAACGAATGACTTTAAATTGCTGAACGAACGATGAACAACAATAAAAAGAATAATCGAGCTCAAATTCAATTTTTTTAATAATAATTACTGTTCATGAACAGTAATTTTTGAAAATAAAATAATAATAAAAAATTAATTTTTTTTAAAGGAAGAAGAAACAAATACGAAGGAAGAAAAAAAGAATAAGAAGAAACGAGGCTACGTATTCAGAAAAATAAAGAACCCAAACCTGGGCTCTGATACCAAATGATACGAACCTCGTTGGGGATCGAAAAGAATAGAAAAAGAACGAAGAACGGAAAAGATAGATGATACCGGTGGAAAGGTCCCAAAACCTCTGAATCTGAATCGTGAAATAATCCAAGGACGAAACCCTAGACCCCAACACGTGATCGACGCAGCAACTCGGGGATGAGAAAGACACACGAACGAAGGGTGGATCGCTTCGTTGATTCGTCGGTTGAATTCTTTGGATAATCGGGTAGAATTCGAACCCAAGAGAGATTTAATAAAAACTCACAAAAATATATTTAGTCATCATCAAAATTAAGTTATTATGTAACAATGTCTTAGGAAGCCTTTATATAGGCAAAACGAAACATAAACGTAAAGAAAAAAGGAAAGAAAAGCAATAAAAACGCTAAAAACCCTAAAATCCGCCGATGCTGTCATTTTGTGAAGATGTCGCCCGACGGGATTTCTCTGTCGCCCGACATTCAAATGTCGCCCGACGTTGTCGTAGTGTAAAGTCTCTGTCGCCCGACATTGGACCTTCGACCATAGGATTTTCTTCGGGCGCAGTTTTAGTCCACTGTTAGTCCACTCCTTTTCTGAAGATGTCGGCCGACGGGCATATGGTGTCGGCCGACACCAAGCCAAACTTCACGGCTGAACTCCCCGGGGCGTCCTCGGCTCATGCCTGACCTCCGTTCCGGCGTACTCTTCGTCGTTCTAGCTTGAAACAGAACTCGGGTTGCATCAGATGGGCCATAATTAAATACATACATAAATACATACGGCACTATTACGCATATTTATATAAGTACATACTAACACGTATATGGGTATTAAATAAAATGAGAAATAATTAATTTAGTTTAAGATATAAGTAAATAAAATTTTTATAACTTATTTAAAGGGTGATAAATTAATAGTACTTTGAATCTCATATTAATACATATTATCTTAAGCTTGTACACACGTACAAATAAAAACTCTCAATTTTACAATTTTCCTTAATTACTTTAAAATTTTAAATCAAAACATTATACTAATTAACATTTAAATAATTAAGATTAATATTAAAGTAATTTTGAAAAAAATTACATTTAATTTAAATTGAAAATATTAAAAGAAATTTAAATTAAAAATAATTTGAAAATTCAAAACAGCATATAATATGAATAAGAGAAAGTGAATTTGAACGATAATTATTTGAGTTTAATTAAATAGTGATCTAAAATTCAAATAATAATTACTAAATATTTAAAAAAATTGAAAATAAAATAAATATTCGAATTTTTAAACTTTAAAATAAAAATTTATAACTACTTTATACACATAATATTTAAATTTTGCTCACAACTAATTTACTTTATAACTTTAAAATATATTTTTATATTTTTTAATTTTAAAAAATAAAAAATTAATATTTTTCTTAATATTTATTCGGTGCAATAAAATATTCTTGAACAATAAACTAAGGCCATCTCCAACCGAACACAAAAACTTAAACTCAAATATAAGTTTTATTTTAAGTTTACAGTAATTTGACTCCAACCGAGATCTCAATACTTAAACTTAAAATAATATTCTCAAAATATTCTTCTTATACAACTTTTTATAAATAACCAAAATCTTTACAAATTTGTAATTTAACCTCGTAACTTTTGACATTAAAAAAATTTAATAGTCATTATTTTCAATTTAAAATTTTAAACATAATAAAAAAATATTGTGATATCCCATACGGTTATTTTATTTGTATTAAAATTTATTTTAATTATTAATTATATGATTATTAAAAAAAATTACATTATAAAAAATATTAAATAAGAAACTAAAAAAATGTAGTTAGATTATTTTTATTAATTTATATAAAAAGAATCATTTTATAAATAATAAAGTTTTTGGTTTGAGTTTAAGTTAAACGTAAATTTAAGTATTTTTTCTGTGGGTCCCACCTTAAAACCTATAATAGGTTTATGTTTTAGTATCGCTTGGAGCATCTCCCTTACTCCAAAATAAGTTTTTGGTATCGGTTGGAGATGCTCTAAAATATAGGAAAAATAATAGGTTAGAGTAAAAGGTGCAATAAAATATTCTTGAACAATAAACTAAAATATAGGAAAAATAATAGGTTAGAGTAAAATTTTAAAAGAAAAATGGCCCCCCCTGAACTGGTCGGCTGGGTCCGCGCCACGGGTCATAGGTCATTGGAAATCTTTAATTTTTGTGTTCATGTAAGTATTTGACCGGTCAAAAATTGAATTTTCCGGCAAAAAAAAACTAAATTGATGCAATATTTCGATTATGTGGGATTAAATCAAAAAAATGTAATTACTTGGAATTAAATCGAAAGTCATCTATCTTTATGGGACTAAACAAATATTTTTTCCTTTATTATTATTATTATTATTATTATTATTATTATTATAGTAGTAGTAAAAAGTAAGCATACAATACATGCACACAGATATAATTATAATTTGATAATGTTATGGGTTGGGAATAGGTTGGTTTGAATTAATTTGGACCGTCGCGTTGGTCGTGTTGTTCCTTTTGTAATAGTTTCCAGCGGCTGTGGTATTGCTGCATTTATTTTGACAGTATTCTACGCATACGGTTCCATTTGGGTCAGTGGTGGTGCATGCTGGATCCGAAGCTTGGCAGTCTTCGACGCAGCACACATTGTTACAATTGCAAGGCGGTTGATCATCCTTGTTGCAGTTCGAGATCTGGCAATCTTGCAAGCATTCTTCGACTGACCAAACATTTCATGATATCAACATGAGGAAAATTAAATTTATATCAATATAATTACACACACATGAATAATGAAAATATTTATGAAAAATAAAATTATAATACTATAAAAGAACATTTAATTTGCAAGCAAGTAACCTGTTCTTCCAGATTGGCCCTGCAATACAGAGGAAAAAAATTAAACATTAATTAATTAGAATAAAAAGAGATTTTTATATTTACCATATTGGAGTAATATATATTTTGCCAAAAAAACAAAAACAATTAAATACTTACTTTGGATGTATGCCACATTGAAGCGATGATTATTGGGACGACAAGCACGAACACAAATACATTAGCCATTTAATTATAAGGGTGAAACTATAATATATAAGCAAATTTAATTTTTCGTTTTTGTGTGTTTGTTATTTGCGGTGGTGTAAGATTATAAATAGAGACTACGATAAAGGTCAATAAAATTATACTGTATTAAAAAATCATTGTAGTTTGAAAAGAAAAAATATAATATATAGGAAATATATAAGGTACATTCAACTATCCTAAAATGAAAGTTAATCTAATGGCTACTAATTAAAATGAAAAATCTAATGGCTAAAATTGATTATAGATACCATACCTTAAATGTAATATATTAACATTATATTGTGTTTCCGGTATCAATATTTTGATATTAAAAAAGTAATAGTATCATCATGGACGAAATAGTTTCATCATCATGGACGTCACCTTATTCACGATTTTTAATCTTTGAATTTTTTTTTTGCAATTTTCAAAATTTTGACCCAAATTACAATAAATCTAATTTTTTTTAAGAAATCAATAAATGAAAAATAGTGTATTATATAAATTTATTATTACTGCCGATACTTTGTTTATTAAAGCATTTGCCGTGTTAAAACTCAATTTATTATTTCATTTTAAGCTTTAAATTACTTCCATGGTCACAAATTATTCACGTTTAAAAATAAAATAATAAAATTAACATAAAATTACTTTCATGGTCACAAATTATTCACATTTTTTTTAAATCAACACTCTTCTATTTTATTATTTTTAATTAAATTTTACACATCAATTTTTTTACTGAAACATTTAACTTAAATAAAAATAAATTAAAGAATAATATATTTAGTAGTACTATTTTTTTTCAATTTGAAAAGGTGACTCAAAAACTGTTCAAGAAGGCAAAAATTGAGTTTACGCGCCGCGTAGAATAGCTTCGAGTTTACGCGCCGCGTACATGCATCTACGCGCAGCGTAGTTTTGCTTCGAGTTGGTTACGCGCCGCGTAGATATATTCTACGCGCCGCGTAAGTCCGCGACCATAATTTTTGGGCTTCGACGCGGGCGCGATTTTTGGGATGGCCTCGACCCTAGAAGCTTCTAGATGACTTCTTTAATTAAGGAATAAGTATTTTTGGATTCCTAACTTGGTTAAGAGGTTTGAGTTATATTAGGAAATAATTATAATTTTTATTCCTAATTGTTGCGTAATTTATGGATTTCTACATTTATAAATTAGGATCCCCATGGACACAATTAGACGTGTGTTGAACACCAAGAGAGACACCATGTGATAATATTGTGTGAGATTAGAGGATTTTAGAGTGGATATCAATTCTTGTAATCGTGAGCAATATTATAGTGAAAGTTCTCGTCGTTCTTCCCGTGGTTTTTCCCAATTTGGGTTTCCACGTAAATTCCTTGTCTTCTCTTTTATTGTTGAGTTATTTTCGGGGTTCCGCATTATTATTCACACTATACATCGTCGATCTGCAATAAGTAGTTACTAGTGGCACCGGTTTTGATCGTGTGGCGTTCAGAGCTTTGTCCGAAAAGCTAACATTTTCATATATATTTATGAAATATGCCATTTCGATCATTTTGAATTATCGAAAAAATGGAATGTCAAGTTAAACACACCCGAGTCACTTCAAATCTCATTTTCGATATTATATAATGGGCACTTGGAATAAGATGCTTCATCTCTATCCCGAGGACTTTAAATTTTTCAGACAAAAAAACAAGGGTGAAGAAATTAAGATCATAGGCTTCTAATTTTTTCAAATGAAATGTCGTCGAATTATAGATAAACCTTATTATTAGTATTATTACTAGTATTCCTACCGAATCACACGCGAGAAGCATACCATAATGAGAAATTTTATTTTATTATAGTTCATTCGTCCTAAAGCAAGCTTAGTTGTGAGCACTTTATTTGTTAATTAAAAAGCAAATTGACAAAGACAGAGATAATATATATTAAAAAAATATTAATTTTTTATTTTATCAAAAAGTAAAAATTTAAAATTTATTTGAATCATAAAAATCAAATTACTTTGGAGTAAAATTTTAATTATTTTTAAATAAAAAAAGGTAAAATAGTTTTATAAAAATGTAAATATGATCGACTGTTATAAATATATATTATAGTGAATTACTTGTTAGCTAAATCAGAAACCTAAATTGTATCCTATATAAAGGGTCTCCCCTCATTAATAAATTTATTCAATTCTCTATCAACTCTCTTTACTTTATAACACGTTATCAGCACGAAAAGCTCAACCGCGTTCTTCATGGAAGTTTTACTTCTTCACAAACTTTTCAACCGCGTTCTTCATGGAAGTTTTACCCATCTAAGATCCGAAGTACAAGGCAAAAATTTATATTTCGTTTATATTTATTAAATAATTATAAATATATCTACTTCTTCTCCCTTCTTCACAAAAGTAATATGATATGTTCCCGAAAAAATCATAATATGATATTCCTGAAGTAATATCATATGTTCCTGAAGAACATTATGATATGATAATACTGAAGAAATATCAAATCTAAAAAAAAACAAAAATTAAATGTTCCTGAAGAACATCGTGACGTAATATGATATTCCTGCAGAAATATCAATATCGAATTGATACTAATTATCTCGAATAACATCTCTGAAAATCGAGATCTAATGTATCTTATTTTGTATATACTCATGGCGAACATCGCGAAACTAGATTTCGTTGAACTTGATATATCTGGGAAAAATTATTTATCGTGGAACCTTGATGCTGAGATTCATTTGATCTCCAAGGGTTTGGGTGAGACAATCAAAGAAGCAAACACGTCATCCCCGCAGGATCGTGCAAAATAACTCATTTTCATTCGTCATCATCTTCATGAAGGATTGAAAGTTGAGTATCTCACTGTCAAAGATCCCCACGTTTTATGGAAAAATTTGGCTGATAGATTTGATCACCAAAAGACCATTGTCCTCCCTAAAGCACGCTACGAGTGGATGGATCTTCGCTTACAAGATTTGAAAACTGTTAGCGAGTACAATTCTGAACTATTCAGAATAACTTCAAAATTAACTTTGTGCGGAGAAAAGATCAATGAAGAGGATATGATGGAAAATACGTTCTCCACATTTCATGCATCAAATGTGCTCCTGCAGCAGCAATACCGCCCGCGTGGCTTCAAAAAGTATTCTGAGCTCATATCATGTCTGTTAGTAGCAGAACAGAACAATGATCTACTGATGAAAAATCATGAATAACGACCAACTGGATCCACACCGTTGCCTGAAGCAAATGTTAATGAACGTGGACGTGGTCGTAGTCATGTGCGAGGACGTGGACGTGGATACGAATAAGGACGTGGACGTGGGAGGTCTCATGGGCGAAATAATTGGCAAAATAATCAGCAAGAAAGTAGCTTCAAAAGGCATAAGCCAAACGAGAACAAGGTGCGCGAAGTAAAATGCTATAGATGTGGAATTGTGGGGCATTGGAGTCGTGCATGTCGCACGGCTAAACACCTTGTTGAGCTCTACCAGAAATCTATCAAAGGAAAATGTAAAGTAGAGACCAATCTTGCTGATTACAATGACTCAATATCTGAGGATTATGATGGCCCAGTTGACATCACAAAATTGGAGACCTCTGACTTCTTTGAGGACCCATATGGAAATATCGATAATCTGATTGGCAATGGCGTATTGGAAAACATTGATTAGTTTATTTTCAAGCTTTTTCGTTATGATCAAAATGTTTAGATCATTTTAATAATTTATCGTACTTTGTTTATCTTTTCAAAATAAATTTTAAAACTATTTTATTTTTATAGATGGATTACCAAGATAAATGTCTTGTCGATAGCGCCACCACCCACACAATACTTCGAGATAAAAAGTATTTTATAAACTTGACATTTGCAAAGAACAATGTCATTACAATTTCTGGTGCATCCAGTATTATTGAAGGCTCTGGAAGAGCTAGTGTTATCTTGCCAAATAACACCTTACTAGATCTAAAAGATGCATTGTATTCTCGCAAATCGAGAAGGAATTTACTAAGTTTTAAAGATATTCGTTGTAATGGACATCACATAGAAACAATGCATGAAAATCATATTGAATATCTGTGCATAACTTCTTTTGAATTTGGAAGAAAACAGATAAAAGAAAAACTGCAATCACTTCTATCTGGCATGTATGGTACTGTGATAAAATCAGTTGAAGCAAATAATGTAATGAACCAGAAGTTCACTAATTCACAAGCTTTAATGCTTTGGCATGATCGACTTGGGCATCCTGGGACAACTATGATGCGTCGAATCATTGGTAATTCAAATGGGCACCAACTAAAGGATAATATGATCCTTTTAGCGAATGAATATCCATGTAGTGCGTGTTCGCAAGGTAAGTTAATTATTAGACCTTCTGTTACGAAGGTTAATGTAGAATGTCCAACATTCTTAGAAAGAATACAAGGAGATATTTGTGGACCGATACATCCACCATGTGGACCATTTCATTATTTCATGGTATTGATTGACGCTTCCACACGATGGTCGCATGTTTGCTTGCTCTCTACAAGAAACATAACATTCGCTAAATTACTTTCCCAAATGATAAAATTACGAGCACAATTCCCTGACTACTCGATCAAGAAAATTCGTCTTGACAATGCT
Organism: Euphrasia confusa; assembly: GCA_954870475.1. Taxonomy (NCBI): domain Eukaryota; kingdom Viridiplantae; phylum Streptophyta; class Magnoliopsida; order Lamiales; family Orobanchaceae; genus Euphrasia; species Euphrasia confusa. The sequence goes on along the minus strand of OX940951.1, from coordinate 41,012,401 downwards.
GCCGAATTCAAGTCGGAAGCATTCGATAACTATTGTATGTCAATTGAAATTGAAGTTGAACATTCGGTAGCTCATGCTCACACACAAAATGGTTTAGCTGAATCGTTTATAAAACGTCTCCAGTTAATTCCTAGACCATAACTTATGAAAACAAAGCTCCCACAATCTGTTTGGGGACATTCTATACTGCATGCTGCTTCGCTGATTTGTATAAGGCCTACACATTATCACCAGTATTCGCCTTTACAACTTGCAGTTGGTCAAGAACATAATATATCACACCTAAAGATCTTTGGTTGTGCGATCCAAGTTCCGATTTCACCCCCACAACGTACAAAGATGGGTCCCCAACGGAGGCTTGTAATTTATGTTGGGTTTGACTCACCATCAATAATTAGGTATCTTGAACCATTAACAGGGGATTTGTTTACTGCAAGATTTGCAGATTTTCATTTTGATGAAATGACTTTTCCCACTTTGGGTGGAACAAAATTGAATACTGAGAATCCTCGAATTATCTCTTGGAATGAAAAAACGTTGTCACACTTTGATCCTCGAAATAAGTTATGTGAGGAGGAAGTTGTAAATATCATTAATTTGCAAAGAATCGCAAATCAACTTCCCGATGCGTTTGTTGATACAACAAAAGTGACAAAGTCACATATACCAACAATAAATACTCCTGCGAAAATTGATGTCCCTGAAGGGCAAATTAACATAGCAAATGAGTCTCAAATACGCCAAAAGCGTGGTCGACCACCCGGTGCAAAAGATATTGTACCGAGGAAGAAAAAAGTACATGTACAAGAGAAAACTCGTACTCAAGCTATGGATAAGATAGTGATTGATCAATCAAATGAAAATGAAGTCGTTCCTGAAGAACCGTTAGTGCCTGAAAATAATGAGATCGCAATTAATTATTTATCATCTCATAAATTACGGGAGCGAACTAATGTTGTCATGAATAACATATTCGCCTTTAATATGGCACTTGAAATAATGAAAAATGAGGATCCTGACCACAATCTATGAAAGATTGTCAAGTTAGAAGTGATTGACCAAAATGGAAAGAAGTCATACAAGCAGAGTTAAATTCATTGGAAAAACGAAAAGTTTTTGGACCTGTAGTCCGAACTCCTAAAAATGTAACCCCTGTAGGGTACAAATGAGTTTTTGTAAGAAAAAGAAATGAAGATAATGAAATTACAAGATACAAAGCTCGACTTGTAGCCCAAGGTTTCTCACAAGGCCAGGAATTGATTACTAGGAGACATATTCTCCAGTAATGGACACTATAACATTCAAATTTTTAATAAGCCTGACCGTGTCACAAAAGCTTGATATACGCCTTATGGACGTAGTAACTGCGTATTTGTATGGTTCACTCGATAGTGACATTTACATGAAAGTTCCTGAATGACTTAAAATACCACAAGCAAATGATGATGGAGTTGTATACTTAATGTCTAGATTTAAGTACCGTAAACTCCCGATCATAACATTTAATCTATTTAAATAAAAAATCGTTTGCTTTTAATTATTTATAATTAAATAAATGCAAATATAGTTCTGGATTATACACGTTGTAGTTAGTATGGTGTGCGACGTCACACGGAAGATCATACTATCAGTCACTCGTATATAATCAAACAGTAGCTCATGACCTAGATGGACAAGAACTAATCCATCGGTATAGTCGTTGTATGAGAGAGAAAATAATGTTGGAAATCGATATCCCGGGGTTAACGGAATTGCGGAAAAACATAACCCCGACCGAAATCCCATCGCCGGAAACCGATCACGAACACCACGAAGAACCGGGCCCGACAAGAGCATCGCCGCGGGATGAACATGCGGCTAAACCTTAGTCGAGTCCCACCGCGGGGCTCGCGATTGCGCACGAGGCGATCGCTGGGGCTGCTCCGGCAGCCCCGGGCGGCGGTGAGTTCGGCGACTTCACCGCCGTCGCCGTCGGGAGGGGCGGTCTGCTCAGCTGACCACTGATGGAGTTGTATACTTAATGTCTAGATTTAAGTAACATCTGAACTCCGTCTAAAGCATTTATCCTATTTAATAATAAACAATCATTTGCATTTAATGCAAACCATAGTCCTAGATTATACACGTTGTAGTTAGTAAGGTGTGCGACGTCACACGGAAGATCATACTATCGGTTACTCGTATATAATCGAACAGTTGCTCACGACCTAGATGGACAAGGACCAATCCATCGGTATTGTCGTTGTATGAGAGAGAAAATAATTTGTCTTGATTATTTTATCATACTTGTACACTTGGTGTATTGGGCGGACCGCTTGAGATTTATCGATTAGGATTGCCTTAGATAATCGATTTAAATCTCAGTGTATTTTATTCTTAATCCCTGATATTATTGCGGGTGTGTGCATATAATATTAGTGACTTTGATTTTCCAAAGGAATTGACCGATTGTATATATTGGGTCAATTACCGGTAAAGTTTGGTCACTGTATTTTATGTATGACATGCTGTGAATTCTTGACGGGAAAGCATGTCCTCGAAAGGGTTGATAATGTCCCCGAGATGAGCTCATAAGGATTATCATGTAGACCTTGCAAGTAGATTATGATCCGCATGATAATAAAGTTGAGTGGTACTATTCTCGGAATTATAAGATATGAATAAATAATATTAGCAATAAATATAATTTATTCATGGACATTTATATCTTAAACATGTGGAATAAATAATACTACCGGAGAATATTATTTGATATAATATGGTTTAATATTGGGAGTGCAATTAATTTTATATAGTGGAAAATAAAATTAATTAATATTAATGGGATTAATAGATTTGGGCTTGGGCTCAATTTAATCATTAATATTGGAAGCCCAATATTCCACCTCCTTAAGGTCCCCTACGTAGCCTATAAAAGCACTACATGGTCTTCTCTTTTCTCATAACTTGAAGATCACAATTTTAGAGAGAGAAAGATAGAGAAGGAGATCCATGGAGTTCGGAGGATCGTCGCCCACACGACGTTCGAGCTAGTGCAAGGAATACGTGGGAAGATCTCAAGGTCTTCAACTAAGTTCTTCGTTTTTCCGAACAACGAGAACGAGGTAAATCGTAAAACTCTCTTTATGATTTAATCGTTTATTTATCGTGATTATACCGTGAACCAAGATCCAAGAACGCGACCCATGACAAGGACGAACCGGGCAGTGGTGATCGAAGACCACCGGACCGCCGGCGGCTCGTCGGCTCGATCGGATGGGTTGAGGGGCGCAAACCCTTGCTTCCCGAGAAGCGCCGCTCGCACGTACTGCTTCCGCTCACGCGGAGGGGCAGCCGCTCGCCCGGCTGGACCGCCGCTCGCGCGGCGGCGGCTGGCGGTGATCGCTAGCCACGGTTCAACCGTGGCTGGGCGTGCGATCACCAGGGCGTGGCTGGGGGTGCCCAGCGGGCTGCCAAGGGCATCCCTAGGCGGCTGCCGTGTATAGCCGCGAGCCCCACGCGGGGGCTCGACCGAACAGCCGCGGGTTCGCCCGCGGTTAGGGTTTTGGTTGAGTCCGGCCTTCGTGGTGGTTCGTGGCGGGTTTCCGGCAACCGGGAGTCAATTGGAGTTGTTGTTCCGCAACTTTGGCAACTCCGGATATTCGATCTCCAAAGGATTTCGGTCGGAATTAATTAGATAATTTATTTAATTAAATTTATTAATTCCGGGATATCGATTTCCAACAATTGGTATCAGAGCGTTGGTTTTAGTTCACGGTATTTTTCGATAAATTGTTCTACCTGGGAGGGTTTCCGATTATTATGGCTAGATTTAATTTTGTTAATTAATGTCTATAATATTGCTCTTGATTATTAAACTCTTGGTGATGTCGAGATTCGTTTTTTGTGTGGTGGATGCTTGTTCTTATTTTTCCGGAAATTGTATGAGATCGATTTCATGTATAGAATCGATACCGGATAGCGTAGTAATAAATTTGTAATTTATTTTACATTGGATCGAGAACGAAACGACGACCGGAAAAGTGTGACGGAGGAGACGATGAGAGGGAGAACTCCGGGATCGACCAATCCCCATGGCCGATCCCCATGAAGATCGATCGACCGTGAGGGAAGGGGGCTGCCCGCGCGCCTCTCGGCCGCGATGCCGCCGGCTGGGCTGGGCGGCGGCGGTGCTCTCTCGGCTCTCTATCGATGGGTTGGGGGGCGCGGGGATCCCCACCCCGTGCTTCTCCCGACCGAGATCTACTTTCCTATTTCGATTCGGTTTTTCCTAATTGATTATTCCTATTTTTTGAATATTCATGGATTAGGAAAAGAATTGATTTGGAATTAATTTATTTTCCTTATTTAATTATTCCTTTATGGAATTTTTAATGGATTAGGAAAATAGTTAATTTGGAAAGTTTGGGAGTCCTAAATTAATTTTTCCTTATTTAAATATTCCTTTATGGAATTTTTAATGGATTAGGAAATGAATTAATTTAGAAGGACTAGAAGTCCTAAATTATTTTATTTTCTTATTTCATTATGAAAATCTTCTAGAATATTTCAAGTGGGTCTTGGATAGGATTATAGAAATTTAATGGAATAGAAAAGGAAAATAAAAATAATAAAAAATATTAATTAATATTTAATTTTATTTTTGATTTATTCGATTGACTTAATTTTCGAATTAATTAACTTTTGGATTTATTAAAAATAAATGGATTTAAATATTTGAATTAATATTCCCGTCACATGGAGCATTCAAGAACGAAGACTGAAGTCTAGAAGACGCATACGGGGATGCGATAAAGCCATAATAATCGGAAAATAATATTCTAGTATTATTTTGATTATGTGATATACTATGTGCTTTATTTCATGTATGCATGCTTATGTGTATTTATTTATGCATTAGATAAGCGTATCCATTTGTTATAAAAAGCTAAGTGGGAGAGAGATTGGAAACAATCCCATGGTCTCCATTACTGTTCTCTTGGTGACTTTTATAAACTTTTGAAGTATATATAGATAAGTTATTGGAGGAGAATTCTTGTATTTCCTCTTACGAGAAACATTGATTAAGTTTATCAAACAATGCCTAATTTGTCTTTCCAAAACTGATTTCACTCCGGGGAGTGGAATGGAGCCAAAGCCACTTGGTCATGTCGAGGACACAAATTAGAGACTTTCGTACCATTCTTTTGAAGGTGGGTCGATTGTCTGCTCGGCACCCTCATTCTATGAGAGGTAGGGCTGTTCGCATGGTGAATCACTGGTTAGAAACTTCGAGTTTCACTTATGATTCTCCGCGTCTTGATCTACAAGATTAAATAAATCAAGTAATTGGATGTCAATTATAAAAATCTTTTGGTGTTGTAAACGTCCACACAAACGTGACTTGCTATACTGAATGGGATTTTGGATTAATTGATGTAGACAGTTATAGGGAATTGTGAAGGATTGTGAGTTATCGTAAACGTCCACACAAACGTGGCTTGCGGTGACGTAGCGATTCCAAACGATTCACCTTAGTACTGAGTAATGGTTTACACTTAGGTACGCTTTATAGTATTCTTCCCAACGAAGTCACCCTATAATTGATGTACGACCGAAGCAAATCTAATTGCGAAATCATTTGGATAGGTAAACGTCCACACAAACGTGGCTTGCCATATCTGATGGGATTTTAGATGCAGTTAGTGATTTAATGATATTATTTGAGGGAGATAGTATCGGAGATTAAATCGATTGTTTGGATTATGTGCTTATAGGTTAGAAATGACTTTGCCCCACTATGTGATATACGATAAGGCTTTTATACTCACTGACCCTTAGAATGTTGATTGGAATCGAAATCTGGACAATGTCCTAACTGCTGAGAAGTACAAGTATGTACTTCGTATTCTTTGTCCTCCCGTGTCAAGAAATGGTTTTGAACCTATGAACGGGTAGATGGAAAAGAAGAAGCAAGATACGGAAACCCAGTGGTCCTAGTTTTGAACCACGAGAATGGGATAAGTATGCCGCAAGGCAAGTACTTCCGTTGCAAGCAGTCTGGGCACTGGAAGTCTGATTGTCCTCTTATAAAAACAAGGAGTGAATTTTTCCTTAGTCGTTGATACATTTTCAATGGTGATATCTACCAGCACCTGGTGTGTAGATACGGAGGCCACTGATCATGTTTTGCACTTTGATGCAAGGGTTCCAGGAAACCCGGAGACTTAGAAAGGAAAAGATCACCATCTACATGGGCAATGCTGCGAAGGTGGCGGCTATTGCAGTGGGAGAGATTCATTTACTTTTAAGTAATGAAAGGATTTTATATATTGTCTTTATGTGCTTGAATTTAGAAAGAATTTGATTTCAGTTTCTAAAAGAAATGGATATTTTATTTCTTCTAATCATTCGATGATTCTAAGAAGAATAGATGATAATATCTGTTCTGGCACATTGGTTGACAAATTATGTTAAATCCTGAGTCTACCACGATGCAACAAACCGAAACTAGTAACACATTATCTAACACCAATAACAGAAATGAACTTTCTAGGATGAATCAATTATACTTGTGGTATCTTAAGCTAGGTCATATTAATCCAAATGGGATTCAAAGGTTGAACAACTGATGGTTTAATCAGTGGTGTTGAAGGAGAGGACCTCCCTACCTATGAATCAATTTTGGATGGTTATAAATGACCAAGTAACCTTTTAAGGTTAAAAGCTATAGATCCGGACATGTATTGGATTTGATTCACTCTGATGTATGCGAACCTATGTCCACTCAGACATGAGGAGGGTACGAGTATTTCATCTTTGATGATTACTCGAGATATGGATTTAGGTACTTGATGCGCCACAAAAGCAAGTACTTTGACTAGTTCAAGGAGTACAAAGCTCTTGTGGAGAACCTTCATGGTAAATCCAATAAATGCCTACGATCTGATCGTGGAGGCATATATCTGTCTGGAGAATTCAAGGCATACTGATCAGGGAATGGTATTAACTCCCAAGTTACTACACCATAAACTCCTCAGCGGAATGGTATGTCAGAAAGAAGGAAAAGGACTCTTATAGGAATGGTGAAAACAATAATGGTTATTCGGACTTACCTTTATGGTTCTATGGATATACCTTGGAAACATCGGCGCACATCCTAAACTTGGTTCCTTAGAACCTCGTACGGAAATGCGGTTGTTTATAGGATATCCTAGAAGAACTAAAGTTGTGTGTTCAATAGTCTTAAGGACCAGAAGGTCGTTATAAGTTCTAACGCCCGGTTCTTAGAGGAAGGCTATGTGATGAACCACAAGCCCAAAAGTGATGTGATACTTGAAAGAATGAGAGAGAGCGATCGAGACTTAGAACCAGCCAGACCGAGTAGTACGCCACTATAACCTGCACCTTGTTATCACTGTTAATACACCAGAATGCCGTCGTAGTGGGAGGGTTGTGAGTGTTGGAGTTGTGTACTTAATGTCTAGATTTAAGTAAACGGAAACTCCCGATCCATTGCCATTAATCTATTTAATTAAATAAACAATTATTTGCGTTTAATTATTTATAATTAAATATATGAATATTATAGTCCTGGATTTTATACGTTGTAGTTAGTATGGTGTGCATGGGCACACAGAAGATCATACTATCGTTTACTAGTATTTAATCGAACAGTTGCTCACGACCTAGATGGACATGGACCAATCCATCGGTATAGTCGTTGTGTGAGAGAGAAAATAATTTGTCTTAATTATTTTATCACACTTGTACACTTGGTGTATTGGGCGGATCGTTTGAGATTTATCGATTAGGATTGCCGGCGATAATCGATTTAAGTCTCAGTGTATTTTATTCTTAATCCCCGATACTATTGCGGGTGTGTATATTTAATATAAGTGACTTTGATTTTCCAAAGGAATTGACCGGTTTAATTACTGGGTCAATTACCGGTTAAGTTGGGTCGCTATATTTTATATATGACATGCCGTGAATACTTGACGGGAAAGTGTATCCCGTAAGGGTTGATAATATCCCCGAGATGAGTTCATAAGTAATTATTATGTAAACCCTGCAGGTGGATTTGTTCCGCATAATAATTAAGGTTGAATGGTACTAGTCTCGGATATAAGAGATGAATAAATTAATTAGCAATAAATTAATTTTATTCATGGATATTTATATCTTAAATACACGGAATAAATAATACTACCGGAGAAATATTATTTGATATAATATGGTTTAATATTGGGAGTGCAATTAATTTATATAGTGGAAAATAAATTAATTAATATTGATTAGGATTAATAGACTTGGGCTTGGGCTCAATTTAATCATCAATATTGGAAGCCCAATATTCCACCTCCTTTAGATCCCCTACGTAGCCTATAAAAGCACTACATGGTCTTCACAATTTGATAAGACAAGATAATCATACTTGATTAGTCTAGAGAGTTCGTGAAGGAGATCCATAAGCTTGGAGGATTGTCGCCCACCCGACGTTCAAGCTAGTGCAAGGAATACGTGGGAAGATTCAAAGGTCATCAATTGATCTCGTTTCTCCGAACAACGAATCGAAGGTATAAAATCGTTAAACACCCTTGATGATTTTATTCGATTATTTATTGAAAATACCGTAGAACCAAGATCCGAGGACGAACCCCGGAACGAGGTCGAACCGGGCGGTGGTGGCGAAGCCACCGGACCGCCGCGGCTCGAGGACCCCGTGGGGATCGAACCAAGAGCACCCCGGCTGGACGCCGGGGATGCGCGATCGAGGAGAACCCCGGCTGGACGCCGGGGTGCGATCGAACCCTAGGTTCCATCGCGGGGTGGCGGCTGGTGCCGCCGCGGCTCGCTGGGCGAGCTGCCCCCCTCCCCGACGGCGGTGAGTCGCCGGACTCACCGCGGGGCTGCCGCTGCAGCCCCAGCTGATCGATCGCATCGATCGTGAGCTCGCACCCGCGGGGGTGCGGCTGGACGTGCGCCGTCTTCGGACGCCGCTGTGCGTTCGGTCGTATCCCGGCTCGCGTGGTGGTGCTCGCGTAATCTCCGGCGAAGGGTTTTTGATCGGGCTATGATTTCCGCAAATTTTAATAGCCCGGGATATCGAATTCCAACAATTGGTATCAGAGCGAGGTTTACGTTCGCGGTTTTTTTCGATAAAAATTGTTCTACCTTGCAGGGTTTACGACTATTATGGCTAGATATAATTTATTCGTTAATTATTGTCATAATATGTTTGATTAAACTCTCGGACATGTCGAGATTCGTTTTATGTGTGGTGAATGCTTGTAATAGTAAAAATTCGGTGGTTGACCGAATTTAGGATTTATTATTACGTTCTACTTTTTCCGGAAATTGTATAGGGTCGATTTCATGTATAGAATCGATACCGGATAGTATAGAATTTATTTTGTAATTTATTCTATGTTGGATCGATGCCGAAACGACCGCCGGAGAAGAAGAAGATGTGACGAAGAAGATGAAGGGACTCGGGATCGATCATGTAGATCGATCCCATGAAGATCGACCGTGAGGTGGGGGCTGCCCGCGGGACTCCTCGGCCACGCCGGCCACCAATGGAGGTGGCGCGTGGGCTGGGGTGGCGGCGGCGCTCCTCTCGGCCGGCGATCGATGGTGGGTGGCGCGGGGTCCTCGTGATCTCGTGCTCTCCCGCCGAGATTCAACTTTCCTAAATTATTCGGTTTTCCTAATTTGAGTATTCCTATTTTTGGGAACTCTCATGGAATAGGAAAAGAATAAATTTAGAATAAATTTATTTCCTTATTGATTATTCCTAGTATGGGAATTTTCATTGATAAGGAAGGAATAAATTTAGAATTAATTTGGTCTTCCTAATTGATTATTCCTTTTTGGAATATTCATGGATTAGGAAAAGAATTAATTTGAAATTAATTTATTTTTCCTATTTAAATTATTCCTTTATGGAATTTTTTAATAGATTAGGAAAATAATTAATTTGGAAAGTTTTGAAAGTCCTTAATTAATTTTTCCTATTTAAATATTCCTTTATGGAATTTTTTGATAGATTAGGAATGGAATTAATTTGGAAGGATTAGGAGTCCTAATTATTTTATTTCCTTATTCCATTATGGAAATCTTCTAGAATATTCCAAGTGAGTCTTGGATAGGATTCTAAAGATTTTATGGAGTAGAAAAGGAAAATAAAAATAATAAAAAATATTAATAATATTTAATTTTATTTTTGATATATTCGATTGACTTAATTTTCGAATTAAGTAACTTTTGGATTAATTGAAAATAAATAGATTTAAATATTGGAATTAATATTCACGTCACATGGAGCATTCAAGAACGAAGACTGAAGACTAGAAGATGCGTACGGAAATGCGATAAAGCCATAATAGTCGGAAAATAATATTCTAGTATTATTTTGACTATGTGATAATATTTATGTGCTTTATTTCATGTATGCATGCTTATGTGTATTTAATTATGCATTAGATAGCGTATCCCTTTATTGTAAAAAGCTAAGTGGGAGAGGGTATGGAAACATACCCATGGTCTCCATTGCTGCTCTCTTGGTGACTTTTATAAACTTTTGAAGTTTATATAGATAAGTCATTGGAGGAGAGTTCTTGTAATTCCTCTTACGAGAAACATTGATTAAGTTTATCAAACAATGCCTAATTTGTCTTTCCAAAGCTGATTTCAAGTCGACTCATTCTCACCCCGGGGAGTGGAATGGAGCCAAAGCCACTTGGTCATGTAGAGGACACAAATTAGAGACCTTCGTACCATTCTTTTATAGATGGATCGATTGTCTGCTCGGATCCCTCATCTAGTGAGAGATAGGGTTGTTCGCATGGTGAATCACTGGTTAGAAACTTCGAGTTTCACTTATGATTCTCCGCGTCCTAATTTACGAAAATCGAATGGATCTTGTAATTGGGAGTCAATTATAAAAGTCTCTTGGTGTAGTAAACGTCCACACCACGTGGCTTGCTATACTAACGGATTTTGGATTAATTGATGTAGACAGTTATAAGGAATTGTGAAGAGTTGTGAAATCATCGTAAACTTCCACACCACGTGGCTTGCGGTGATGTAGCGGTTCCAAACGATTTACTTTAGTACTGAGTAATGGTTTACACTTAGATACGCATTATAGTATTCCTCCCCACGAGGTTACGCTATAAGTGATGTATGACCAAAGAAAATCTAATTGCTAAATCATTTGGGTGGGTAAACGTCCACACCACGTGGCTTGCCTTACCTGGTGGGATTTTAGATGTGATTAGTGGTTTAATGATATTATTTGAGGGAGATAATATCGGAGATTAAATCGATTGTTTGTTGTTATATGTGCTCATATATTAGGAGATGGCTTTGAACCCACTTTATGTGATACTTGAGGAATTTAACTCATTGGTCCCTGAATGTATTGATTGGAATAGAGATCTGGACATTGCCCAGACTGTTAAAGAGTACAAGTTTGTACTCAAGTAAGCTTTGTTCTCCCGAGCCTACCAATGTCTTAACTAATGAGGAAGGGACTGATTTTAATATCATGTTCAAACTCAAGGAGATGTTTAGACATGACATAGTGGCTAGACAAGAGGCGATGAGGATACTCATAAAGGTCATTCATTCGAGGAAACGCTTAAACACATTTTCGAGATGATGAACCTTTTGGACGAGTTGAGACGGAGATCGCAAGCTCTTGTAGCCAATGCCAAAGGTTTCGAACCTAAGGGCAAAACCGGGGGAAAGGAAAAGCAAGCAAAGAAACCCAGTGGTCCTAAGTTTCTTGGATCACGAGATGGGATGAGAAAGCCAATAGGCAAGAGTTCTCGATGCAAACAGTCTGGGTACTGGAAGTCTGATTATCCTCTCAAAGAAAATACGAAGTCTTCTTTAGTCGTAAAACATAGTCAGTGGTATTATCTACCGGAACCTGGTGTGTAGATATGGAACCACTGATGGTATGTGCATTTTAAATGCAAGGGTTCCAGGAAACCCGACGACTTGGAAAAGAAGAAATCGTAGTCTACATGGGCAATGCTGTTTAGGAGGCAGCTGTTGCAGTGGAGGACATATATATAGGATTTCATTTTGAGTTATTGCTTTTATGTACCTTTTAGAAAGAACTTTGTTCTGGATTTCTAATGAATAAGATATTTCTTTTAATCATTTGATGGTTATAAGAAGAAATAATGATATTATCTATTCTGGTACATTAGCTAGCAATATATAAATGATGAATCCTGAGTCCACCACGATGCAACGAACCGTAGCATAAAACTCGTTTTACTTTTAAGAGATATTTCTGTAATGAATCATTTATACTTGTGGATTCTTATGCTAAGTCTTGTTTATTCAAATAAGAAGTTCAAAGGTCGAAAATTGATATTTTGATCAATTAAGTTGAAGGAGTGGACCTTCCGACCCAAGAATCTAATTTGGAAGATAACATAACTAAGCAATCCTTTATGGATATAAGGTATAAGATCCGGACAAGTATTAGAATTGATTAACTCTGATGTATGCAGACCTTTGTCTACTCAGACAATAAGGTACGAGTACTTCATTTTATGATTACTCGTAAAATGGATTAGCATACTTGATGTGCCACAAAAGCGAAGTGTTTTGACAAGTCAATGGACACAAAGCTATTGTGGGGAACCATCAAAGTATATCCATTTGTAGCCTGCGATCTGATCGCGGAGGCAAATGCCTGTCTGAGGAATGCATGGCATACTGATCAGAGATTGGGATTTGATCCCAAATGACTACACCATACACTCTGTGTAGAAATGGTGTGTCGGAAATTAAGAAATGGAACTCTTATAGAAATGGTAAAAGCATGAGTTATACGGAACTACCTATGTTCTATGGATATGTCTGGAAACAACGGCGCATTCAATGCGGTTGTAGAATATCCTAGAAGAACAAAAGATGTGTGTTCAATAGTACTATGAACCAGAAGGACGTTATAAGTTCTAACGCCCGGTTCTTAGAGAAAGACTATTAGATGAACCACAAGCCCAAAGTGACGTAATACTTTGAATGAGAGAAAGCGATAAGGACTGGGAACCAGCCGAACCGAGTAGCGGTACACCACTAACTGCACCTACTGTTATTACTGTTTATACACCGGAATGCCATTGTAGTGGGAGGTTGTGATCAACCGGAGATATTCATAAGACTATGAGAGTTTTCGGACTCTGGACCTAGTATACATGAAATCGATCCCTGGATCTACATGAAGACAGTACTAGATCTAAATGTGCCTTCTTGGAAAGCAATAAGGATTATTGCTAAGAGGCAAGATCATTTAGAGTACAAGCTTAGTTGATCCATCTATGGATTGGAACAAAGCATTAAGTTCGTGGAACTTGCGCATTGATGAGAAAGTCCATTTGATGGATTCATCAAAAGGCATTGACGAATCGTGTGTATGGGAAACGTGATGGTAACAAGGTGGTGTTTCTCGGGTTTTATGTAGATAACATTTTATCATTGACAACAATGTAAAGATGTTGTCAGACATAAAATGATGGTTGTCTAGAAAAATCGATATATGAGATAAAGAAGAAGTTAGAGCAGGTTCTTAAGATCTAGGATCTCAAGAAAAGAACATTGTACTTCTCTAGATATCTTATACGATTATGGTTCATTTTAACATGCAAGATTCCGAGAAAGGTATGTTACCTTTCAGATACGGAATGCATCTATCTAAGGATATGTGTTTTGGAACACAAAAGGAGATAAAAGCAATAAAAGCGGTTTCCTACACTTCAAGTGTGGAAAGCTTGATAAATGCGATGTTGAAAACGAGAACCTGATATCTGCTATGCGGCTAGTATAGTGGGAGGATATCAAGGTAATCCTGGAAAGGAGTACTCGACTGCTGTAATGAACATTTTAAGTACTTTCGAAGTACTGGAAACTATGTTCTGGATTACGGAGCAGACAAGCTTTTCCTTTGGATTACATTCTCTTAGATTTCTAATCGAATGAGGACCGGTGTAAGTCGATATCAGGCTATGTGTTTCACTATTGAAGGAGAAGGAGTTTTTAACATGGAAGAGTGATAAGCACGATGCTTTTCGGACTCTGCCATGGGTAACCAAATAGCGGCCTGAGAGGCAGCGGAAGTTTTGGTATAGCTCCGGGATAATCTCTGGGACTTAGAGGTGATTCTTAATTTGTCAAAGGCTATGTGAATAGCGGTGCGATGGCAAATGGTAAGAAATCACAAGTCCATAAGTGTAAGATAACACATAGAGCAAGTACCACCTGATATGAATCATCGTCGAGGGAGACGACGCTGTAGTCACCAAGATAACTTCAGAGCGGCAACCTAGAGTGCTCATTCACATAGTACTTCTTGGAAGTACAACTTAAGCACGTGATGAGTATGGGAGTCGGGAGTTTGGAGGAAATGACTAGACCTTAGTACAAGTGGGAGATTGTTGGAGTTGTGTACTTAATGTCTAGATTTAAGTAAACGAAAACTCCCGATCCATTGTCATTAATCTATTTAATTAAATAAACAATTATTTGCGTTTAATTATTTATAATTAAATATATGCAAATTATAGTCCTGGATTTTATACGTTGTAGTTAGTATGGTGTGCATGGGCACACAGAAGATCATACTATTGGTTACTCGTATTTAATCGAACAGTTGCGCACGACCTAGATGGACATGGACCAATCCATCGGTATAGTCGTTGTGTGAGAGAGAAAATAATTTGTCTTAATTATTTTATCACACTTGTACACTTGGTGTATTGGGCGGATCGTTTGAGATTTATCGATTAGGATTGCCGGCGATAATCGATTTAAGTCTCAGTGTATTTTATTCTTAATCCCCGATACTATTGCGGGTGTGTATATTTAATATAAGTGACTTTGATTTTCCAAAGGAATTGACCGGTTTAATTACTGGGTCAATTACCGGTTAAGTTGGGTCGCTATATTTTATATATGACATGCCGTGAATACTTGATGGGAAAGTGTATCCCGTAAGGGTTGATAATATCCCCGAGATGAGTTCATAAGGAATTATTATGTAAACCCTGCAGGTGGATTTGTTCCGCATAATAATTAAGGTTGAATGGTACTAGTCTCGGATATAAGAGATGAATAAATTAATTAGCAATAAATTAATTTTATTCATGGATATTTATATCTTAAATACACGGAATAAATAATACTACCGGAGAAATATTATTTGATATAATATGGTTTAATATTGGGAGTGCAATTAATTTATATAGTGGAAAATAAATTATTTAATATTGATAAGGATTAATAGACTTGGGCTTGGGCTCAATTTAATCATCAATATTGGAAGCCCAATATTCCACCTCCTTTAGATCCCCTACGTAGCCTATAAAAGCACTACATGGTCTTCACAATTTGATAAGACAAGATAATCATACTTGATTAGTCTAGAGAGTTCGTGAAGGAGATCCATAAGCTTGGAGGATCGTCGCCCACCCGACGTTCAAGCTAGTGCAAGGAATACGTGGGAAGATTCAAAGGTCATCGATTGATCTCGTTTCTCCGAACAACGAATCGAAGGTATAAATCGTTAAACACCCTTGATGATTTTATTCGATTATTTATTGAAAATACCGTAGAACCAAGATCCGAGGACGAACCCCGGAACGAGGTCGAACCGGGCGGTGGTGGCGAAGCCACCGGACCGCCGCGGCTCGAGGACCCCGTGGGGATCGAACCAAGAGCACCCCGGCTGGACGCCGGGGATGCGCAATCGAGGAGAACCCCGGCTAGACGCCGGGGTGCGATCGAACCCTAGGTTCGATCGCGGGGTGGCAGCTGGTGCCGCCGCGGCTCGCTGGGCGAGCTGCCCCCCTCCCCGACGGCGGTGAGTCGCCGGACTCACCGCGGGGCTGCCGCTGCAGCCCCAGCTGATCGATCGCACGGTGCGATCGATCCATCGATCGTGAGCTCGCACCCGCAGGGGTGCGGCTGGATGTGCGCCGTCTTCGGACGCCGCTGTGCGTTCGGTCGTATCCCGGCTCGCGTGGTGGTGCTCGCGTAATCTCCGGCGAAGGGTTTTTGATCGGGCTATGATTTCCGCAAATTTTAATAGCCCGGGATATCGAATTCCAACAGTGAGACAACCGGAAAGATTCGTGAGACTGGGTGAGTCTTCGGACTCGGCACCTGGAGTACATGAAATCGATCCCTAGACCTATGATGAGGCGGTACAAGATCTAAATGCGCCTTCTTGGTGAAAGGCGATGAAATCTGAAATAGAATCTAAGGATTCCAATAAAGTCTGGATCTTGTAGAACCACCGAAAGGCGTGAAGCCAATCGGGTGTCAATGGGTCTACAAGACAAACAGAGGATATGACGAGAAGGTCGGAACCTTTAAAGCAAAGCTTGTTGTGAAAGGATATACTCAGAAAGATATGGATCGAGTATGAGGAGACCTTTCGCCGGTAGCAATGCTATAGTCGATCCGGATTCTCTAAGCATCTCATATGATTATGAGGTGTGGTAAAATGGTTGTCGAGACAGCTTTCCTATATGGAAGTCTTAACGGAACCATTTATGAAATAACCAGAAGGATTCATTGCTAAGGGGTGAGAGCATTTAGTGTGCAAGCTCAGTCGATCCATTTGTGGATTGAAGCGAGCTACAAGATCGTGGAACATGCGATTTGATAATCCGTTGTGGATTTATTCAAAGCATGGACGAATCGTGTGTGTATTGGAAACGTGATGGAAACAAAGTGGTTTCTCATGCTTTATGTAGACGATATTTTCTAATTGGCAACAATGTGAAAATATTATCGTACATAGAGGGATGGTTGTTCTAGAAAATTCGATATGAAGGACTTAGGAGAAGTTGGACATGTTCTTGTGATCAAAGTTATGATGGATCACAAGAGAAGAACATTGTACCTATCCCAAGCTTCATACATAGACACGATTCTGACTCGTGTAACATACAAGATTCCAAAGAAAGGTTTTCACACTTCAGACATGGAATCTATCTATCTAAGGATGTGTGTCAAACACATAAGGAGATATAAGAAATGAAAGCAGTTCCCTACGCCTCGGCTATGGAAGCTTAATGTATGTTATGTACGGGACATGATATTTGCTATACCGGGAGCATATTGGCGAGATATCAGAGTAACCCTGGAAAGGAACATTGGACTGCTGTGATCAGTCGAGCAATTTCCTGTGGGATACACAGATTCGGATTTCTAATCGCAGAGGGAAAGTTGAAAGTCGAAGTCAGGCTATGTGTTCAAACTATGAAATGGAGATCTCGAATGGAAGAGTGTAATGCAGTGCATTACGGACTTTATCACGGAAACCGAATAGGTAGCGGCCTTTGAGGCAACTTAAGGATCGGTGTGACTCCGGATATTTCTCCAGGACTTAGATGTGGTACCTTGTTTGCCCAATGCTATTGTGACAATGGCGGTGCAGTGACAAACAAAGGAACCACGAGTCCATAGTGTGAAGATAACACATAGAGCAAGTACCACGTGATTCGAGGTATTATCAGCGAGGCGATATAGTCGTTACCTAGATAACGTCAGGGGACACCCTAGAGTACTCGTTCACTAAGGCCCTGCGAGCGAAAGCGTTCAGTAGGCATGTGGATGGTATGGGAGTCAGATGTTTGGGAGACAGCAACTAGACCTTAGTATAAGTGGGAGATTGATGGAGTTGTATACTTAATGTCTAGATTTAAGTAACATCTGAACTCCGTCTAAAGCATTTATCATATTTAATAATAAACAATCATTTGCATATAATGCAAACCATAGTCCTAGATTATACACGTTGTAGTTAGTATGGTGTGCGAAGTCACACGGAAGATCATAATATCAGTTACTCGTATATAATCGAACAGTTGCTCACGACCTAGATGGACAAGGACCAATCCATCGGTATAGTCGTTGTATGAGAGAGAAAATATTTTGTCTTGATTATTTTATCATACTTGTACACTTGGTGTATTGGGTGGATCGCTTGAGATTTATCGATTAGGATTGCCTTAGATAATCGATTTAAATCTCAGTGTATTTTATTCTTAATCCCTGATATTATTGCGGGTGTGTGCATATAATATTAGTAACTTTGATTTTCCAAAGGAATTGACCGATTGTATATATTGGGTCAATTACCGGTAAAGTTGGGTCACTGTATTTTATGTATGACATGCTGTGAATTCTTGACGGGAAAGCATGTCCTCGAAAGGGTTGATAATGTCCCCGAGATGAGCTCATAAGGATTATCATGTAAACCTTGCAAGTGGATTATGATCCGCATGATAATAAAGTTGAGTGGTACTATTCTCGGAATTATAAGAGATGAATAAATAATATTAGCAATAAATATAATTTATTCATGGACATTTATATCGTAAACATGTGGAATAAATAATACTACCGGAGAATATTATTTGATATAATATGGTTTAATATTGGGAATGCAATTAATTTTATATAGTGAAAAATAAAATTAATTAATATTAATGGGATTAATAGATTTGAGCTTGGGCTCAATTTAATCATTAATATTGGAAGCCCAATATTCCACCTCCTTAAGGTCCCCTACGTAGCCTATAAAAGCACTACATGGTCTTCTCTTTTCTCATAACTTGAAGATCACAATTCTAGAGAAAGAAAGATAGAGAAGGAGATCCATGGAGTTCGGAGGATCGTCGCCCACACGACGTTCGAGCTAGTGCAAGGAATACGTGGGAAGATCTCAAGGTCTTCAACTAAGTTCTTCGTTTTTCCGAACAACGAGAACGAGGTAAATCGTAAAACTCTCTTTATGATTTAATCGTTTATTTATCGTGATTATACCGTGAACCAACATCCGAGAACGCGACCCATGACGAGGACGAACCGGGCGGTGGTGATCGAAGACCACTGGACCGCCGGCGGCTCGTCGGCTCGATCGGATGGGTCGAGGGGCGCAAACCCTTGCTGCCCGAGAACCGCCGCTCGCATGGTGCTGCCCCCGCTCACGCGGAGGGGCAGCCGCTCGCGCGGCGGTGACTGGCGGTGATCGCTAGCCACGGTTCAACCGTGGCTGGGCGTGCGATTACCGGGGCGTGGCTGGGGGTGCCCACCGGGCTGCCAAGGGCAGCCCTAGGCGGCTGCCGTGTACAGCCGCGAGCCCCACGCGGGGGCTCGACCGAACAGCCGCGGGTTCGCCCGCGGTTAGGGTTTTGATTGAGTCCGGCCTTCGTGGTGGTTCGTGGCGGGTTTCCGGCAACCGAGAGTCGATTGGAGTTCTTGTTTCGCAACTTTGACAACTCCGGATATTCGATCTCCAAAGGATTTCGGTCAGAATTAATTAGATAATTTATTTAATTAAATTTATTAATTCCGGGATATCGATTTCCAACAACCACCGCGGCACAGCCGCGGCTCGCCCAGCGATCGAGCCAAGCTCGATCGCTCGCCCCGGCGTCCAGCCGGGGCCTCCTTTGCACGCACCCGATCGAACCCTAGGGTTCGATCGATTCCCTCGGCTCCCAGCCGAGGGCTCCTTTCGATCTTCGCCGGGGATCTCGAATCCCCGTCCCCAAAGTTCGTCGTTTCCTGGATCGTTGTTCATGTATATATCACAATTAAATCCACATAAAATCATAGAGGGGGTTTCATGATTTTTACCTTCGATCTTGTTGTGCGGAGAAACAAGATGAATTGAAGACCTTTGAATCTTCCTACATATTCCTTGCACCTCGTTCGAACGTCGTGTGGGCGACGATCCTCCGAACTCTATGGTTATACTTCACGAACTCTCTAGAATATCAAGTATGATAAGGAATTATTATGTAAACCTCATGAGTGGATTTGTTCCGCACAATAATTAAAGTTGAATGGTACTAGTCCCGGATATAAGAGATGAATAAATTAATTAAGCAATAAATTAATTTTATTCATGAATATTTATATCTTAAACACATGGAATAAATAATACTACCGGAAAAAATATTATTTGATATAATATGGTGAATATTGAGAGTGCAATTATATTTATATAGTGAAAGTAATTATATAATTAATATTAATAGATTAATAGATTTGGGCTTGGGCTCAATTTAATCATTAATATTGGAAGCCCAATATTCCACCTCCTTTAGATCCCCTACGTAGCCTATAAAAGCACTACATGGTCTTCACAATTAATAATAACAAGACAAGAATATCATTACTTGATAGTTCTAGAGAGTTGTGAAGGAGATCCATAAGAGTTCGGAGGATCGTCGCCCACACGACTTTCGAACGAAGTGCAAGGAATACGTAGGAAGATCCGAAGGTCTTCAAATCATCTCATTTCTCCGCACAACGAGATCGAAGGTAAAATCGTTAAACACCCTCTATGATTTTATGTGAATTAAATCGTGATATATACATGAACGAAAGATCCGGGAAACGTATGAACTTCGGGGACGGGGATTCGAGATCCCCGGCGAAGGTCAAGAAGAACCCTCGGCTTGGAGCCGAGGGGTGCGATCGAGCCTTAGGGCATCGATCGCGGGCCCACACGAGGAAGCCCCGTCTGGACGCCGGGGCATGCGATCGACCACGCGGTCGATCGCGGGGGCAGCCGCGGCTGGTGCGCTGGGCGCACCGCCCTCCTCGGCGGTGGCGGTGAGTCGCCGGACTCACCGCCGGGGGCTGTTCTGAACAGCCCCACGGGGATGCACGGGCATCACCGGCGATCGCTGGGCGATCGCGAGCCCCTCACGGCGGGGGCTCGGCTAGGGTTAGCCGTGGGTTCGCCCACGGCGATGCTCGTGTCGAGCTCCGGCGTCGTACGGTGGTTCGCGTGTTTTTCCGGCGAACAGATTTCGGTAGGGTTATCGTTTCCGCAAATTTTGATAGCACGGGATATCGATTTCCAACAAATGATACATGCCCTAGAACTATTTTCTCAATCAAGTTGCAAAGATCCCTATATGGATTAAAGCAATCCGGGCGAATGTGGTACAATTGTCTTAGTGAATACTTGCTGAAAGAGTGATATAAAAATGATGATATATGCCCTTGCTCTTTCATAAAGAAAACAAATGTTGGATTTGCAATCATTGCAGTTTATGTTGATGATTTAAATTTGATAGGAACTCCTGAAGAGCTCAACAAAACTGCAAATTACTTGAAAAATGAATTTGAGATGAAAGATTTAGGGAAAACTAAGTTTTGTCTGGGTTTGCAAATTGAGCATATCAAAGATGGATTATTTGTTCATCAATCTTCGTATACAGAAAAATTGCTAAAACGATTTAATATGGATCAAGCATACCCATTGGATTCACTAATGGTTGTTCGTTCACTTGATGTGAAAAATGATCCATTTCATCCACTTGAAGATGGGGAGACAATTCTTGATCATGAAGTACCATACTTAAGTGCAATCGTTGCATTAACTTATCTTGCTAATTGCACTCGACCTGATATAGCATTTTCTGTTAATATCCTCGCGAGATATAGCTCCGCACCCACTAAAAGACATTGGAATGGTGTTAAGCACATACTGCGATACCTAAAGGGTACCATTGACTTAGGTTTATTTTATTCACAAAATTTGGGATCTTCTTTAGTTGGATATGCAGATGCAGGTTATCTTTCAGATCCACATAAAGCAAAATCACAAACGGGATACGTTTTTACTCATGAAGGAACTGCCATATCATGGAGATCCGTGAAACAAACATTGACGGCAACATCTTCAAATCATTCTGAAATTATTGCAATTCACGAAGCAAGTCGAGAGTGCGTATGGATAAGGAATATGACTCACTACATCAGATCATCATGTGACCTTGACTCTACAAAGGATGGTCCAACAATACTATACGAAGACAATGCCGCTTGCATAACACAACTCAAAAGAGGCTACATCAAAGGAGACAGAACAAAGCACATCTCTCCAAAGTTCTTCTATACACACGAGCTTCAGAAGAATGGCGAAATTGAAGTTCAAAAAGTACGATCAATTGACAACTTAGTCGACCTATTCACGAAGTCATTACCAACTACCACTTTCAAGAAACTAGTCAATGGAATTGGTATGCGTCGACTCAAGGATGTTAAGTAATCTAAATAAGGGGGAGCAAGCAGTACTCTTTTTCCTTCGTTCAGGTTTTGTCCCACTGGGTTTTCCTGACAAGGTTTTAACGAGGCAGCAATCCTATAAATAGTCATTCAAGGGGGAGTATTATATATATATATATATATATATATATATATATATATATATATATATATAGTGAATGACTTGTTGGCTAAGTCGAAACCCTAAATTGTATCCTATATAAAGTGGTCTCCCCTCATTAATAAATTCATTCAATTCTCTCTCAACTCTCTTTACTTTATAACATCGACAAATTAATTATAGTAATAATATTTTGGATTTTAATTTGATCTTTAAATTGTAAAAACTAGTCATCTTACCCGTGCCATGCACGTGTATTTAATTCAAGTTTTTGTTACTCGAAGTAGTGCTATTTCTACTTAAATTTAATGTTTAACATAAACTTATGTTAGATTTAGAAATTGATAGTGGACAAATAAACATTAAGTGAATGATATAACTGAAATAGTACAATAAAGAAATTACAATGATATTACAAATTCTGGAATACTTCTTTATAGACTACATTTGTTATTTTATTCGTAAAACGACCATGCTGATCACAAAGGAGAAGCTTCAACCCGGTCGTGTTGGTTACTTTAGATAATGCAACATACAATTGACCGTGCGTAAATACTGGTTTCTTCAAAAATATTGCAACATTTGTCAACGACTGACCTTGGCAATTATTAATAGTCATGGAATACGATATCATAATCGGAAATTGTCTTCGTTGAAAAGCAAACGGGAATTTTTTATCCGAGGGCGTCAGGGCAATTCGAGGAATAAAAACCATTTTCCCAGAATTATTTCCTCCTAATACTTTCGTCTGGATAATATAATTATCAAGTTGTGTTACAACCATCCTAATACCATTGCATAGTCCGACAGAGGCATCCATATTTCGCAACAGCATAACGGCCACCCCAACCTAATAAGATACAGTTGATGTATCAATAACTATATACCATGTCCCAGTATTAATTATATAAAATAAACAGAATATGAGTTGACTTCAGCTAATGGTTTGGTAGTTCGAAACACTTGTTGGTATTTAAGAACTCAACAGAATGCATTTGATCAAACATATTATCTCTGCGTTCGGAAGGCACAATACTATCTGAACTCAGGTAAATTCTTTCGTCTGTATTATGCATTGCAACCATGTATTCGTTGATTTCATTAACGTCATCCAGGGTCGGCGCAAGAATCGCTAGTCCTTCTAGATCAAAATAAATCTCAATATATAATTTTCTCATAAATTACATTTAATTGGAATCGACTTTTTCGATATTCCATGAATACCCACGCGTAATAAGATACATTTGATCTCGATTTTTAAAAGATATCCTTCAGAGATAATTCATATGACGAGAATAATCGAATTTGGCGTTCGTCTAATCATGATATAACTTTATTCGAAAACATTTAATGTTTGAACTTTGCTTCTTCGGGAGCAGTATTTAATTGATATTTTTGCGGGAATATCATACCATGATGTTCTTTAAGAACATTTAAAATTTAAGTTTGATATTTATTCATGAATATCATATCATAATAATCTTCGGGATCATATAAAACTTATTGCTACTACGGGAGCAATTTAATTTGATATTTCCAAATTTATTGCTACTACGGGAGCAATTTAGATAATTATCGAATAATATATATCAAATCAGGATGATCTTAAAAGATCAATATAATATTTAAACCATAGTATATGTTCTTCAGGAACATTCAATTTAATTGATTTATTAAAAATAATTGATATATCAATTTAAATTATAATGTTTATCATAGGGATTCGAACTCATGTGGATATCCCCAATATTAAAGGTTTGGATTAATTTTTCCTAAAGTTTCACCCACTTTGGAATTCAGAAAGTCCCTAAATTAATTCATGGGTCGAGTTCGCACATACATGACTTGGTCACGAAAAACTCGCACGATGTTCTTCAGGAACATTAAATTTTTATATTTCTTCGAGAATATCATATCACAATGTTCTTCAGGAACATTAAAAAATTTAATCAATTTACTAAGCATAATTAATTTGATATTACTTCAGAAATATCATATTATAATGTTCTTCGAGAACATATGATATTACTTCAGGAATATCAGATTATAATGTTCTTCGGGAACATATGATATTACTTCAGGAATATCAAATTATAATGTTTTTCGAAAACATTTGATATTACTTCGAATATCATAATATAATGTTTTTCAAGAACATGTTACTTTTTTTTTTAAGAGGAGGAGAAGAAGTAGATATATTTATAATTATTTAATAAATATAAACAAAATATAAATTCTTGCCTTGTACTTCGGATCTTGGATGGGTAGAACTTCCATGAAGAACGCGGTTGAGCTTTCGTGCTGATAACGTGTTATAAACTCAAGAGAATTGAGAGAGAATAATATAGTAGAAAGAGAGACAATATAAGAGGAGAATAGAATTGTTATTTCATTCATATGGGGAGACCCTTTTATATAGGATACCAAGTAGGGTTTCTGTCTTGTTCACGGTAAACTAGTCATTCACTAATTAATAATATTCATAACATAAATTTTATTTTAGTAATTTTTTCATAATATTTGTATACGGTTTATCATATGTATTGAACGGTTAAAAAAAGTCAACGTGACTATTATTAGTGGATGAAAGAAGTATATATATATATATATATATATATATATGAAATGTTTCATTTCGATCATTTTGACCGATAAAAAAATAAAATGTCAAGGTAAACACACTCCGAGTCACTTCACAATCTCGTTTTCGATTTTATATAATGGGCACTTGGAATAAGAATCCTTATCTCATCACGATGACTTTGAATTTTTCAGACAAGAAGTAGGTGAAGAGATTAGGATCATAGGCTTCTAATTTTTTCAAATTAAATATCTTCTTTATTAGATAAACCTTATTATTAGTATTATTACTAGTGTTCTTACCGAATATCACGCGAGAAGCATAGCATAAACGAGAAATTTATTAACATTTTGTTCGTAAATATATATTCATTTTGTCTTAAAGCAATTGTAAGCGAGAAGCATAGCATAACGAGAAATTTATTAACATTTTGTTCGTAAATATATATTCATTTTGTCTTAAAGCAATTGCAAGCACTTCATTTGTTAATTACAAAATAGACGTGACAACTAGTACGAGACATATATAATAAGTACTCCTATATAGTACTCTTATATATTAAAAAAATACTGTTTTTGTTATAAATTTAAGAGAATTGAGAGGGAATATGAGAGGAGAATATAATTGTTATTTTATTTTTATAGGGAGACCCCTTTATATAGGATACAAAGTAGAGTTTCTGTCTTGATCACCAAGGGTAAACCAGTCATTCACTAATTAATAATATTCATAACACTCCCCCTTAAATGACTATTTGCATGATTGTTGCCTCGTTAAAACCTTGTCAGAAAAATCCAGTGGGACAAAACTTGAGCGAAGGAAAAAGAGTACAGGTTGCTCCCCTGATTGTAATCACCGATGATCTCTGACTTTTGAAAATAGTTATTGGTGATCAATCAATTTCATTAAAACCTGTAACTAATTAAACCATATAGGAAAAACATAGTTATTCAAATATACATTTTGGTCTTCAGGACCCAACCTTCGAATTGTTGAGTTTCACATTCATTTGTATTATTGTATATTTTTCGTCCTTCAGTGACATGCCTTTACCAGACATCTATATTGACTAGAGCATTCGCAATTTCAATAACCGACCGGTAACTCTTTTGGAGTATTTTAGATGCGTCTAGTGCTCAATATACATTTCTTGACAAATGAACAATAATGTGAACTTCAATTCACAATCATTTGAACTTCATTCAGGTTCAATATCTCAGTTTATCTTGAAAACAAACTCATATGGAACATTCTGATGTCCTCATTAATTATTATCTGTTGGGATTTTCGCCCAATTCCGTCGCTGCAAGAAACGATAAACACGAACGAAAAATAAACGAGAAATAAACGACACGAGAATTATAGTGGTTCACCCAATAAGGCTACGTCCACTCTCGCCGCTGCAGATCTTTCACTAGAATAATAATAGACGACTCCGGGAGATTACAAATGTACACACCTATTCTCAGTATTCTCGCTCTCGTCTACTCTCGCTATTCTGGAATTCTCACGCTGATGGGGATAATAAAATACATGGATGGGGATCTCTATTTATAAGAGTAGAAACCTAAACCTTAATCATAAAATAAGTAGGAGTCCAAATCATAAAAGGACACAAGATCACATCTAGAATTTTCCTCAATAATTAATGTCGAAACTTGAGATACCGACATGCCGAGTAGAGGACCTCGAGGGGTGAAACTCTCGTGTGTGTCGTGATTGAGTGTAGACGATCATTGGTGAGGGGTAACGTGACAACACATTGATCTCTAATCCGATTAATAGTTAATTGAGTATTTTGCAAATCTTATTCAACTCTAGCTCGTTAGGAAGAGTAGTCGAGACACCCTTTCGTTCAAAACACTTTTGTTACAACTCGATCTTTAATTACTCGTTCTAGTTGTTAAACAAACACTCTTTGCAAACCTCCCCCCCCCCCCCCCCCCCCTTAGTTAATAATGATTTTTCCCCCTCTTGAAACTCGTACTTAGCATATACAAAGTGACATTCACGTGTCGATAGCATTGCTCCTTGAGATCGACTCGGGGGGTTTACGTTCGTAAACCTTTCGGTTTTATAAATTAGTTTTTGAGCAATCACTCATGCTTCGCTCGGTCTCTTAACTCAACGCATGTCCATGCCTTGCAGCGCTGCGGCATAACTCTATCTTGTTGTGCTGCGGCAGAAAGCTTCTATGTTGATCGTTTTTCCAAGCACATTCCAACTAACGAATCCTGCTAAATCAAATCACCAATATGACAACTGATTACAACAGTTCAATTGTGAAGAAAAAAGAAAACAAATAAATATGTTAGAATAGCAACTTCTGTCTAGATCCTTTAAGGCATTGTTATGCCCAAACATATTTATCCTTACACCTAAGCTTCAAGTAGATCCGCCATGTGTGTTTATAGCCTTTCATACATCAGAGTTAGAGCAACTCATAATCATAAACGTATACGACGAGTTCGAGCAACTCGTTACCAGCCCACGAGCTCGTCTAGCAGCTTGAAAATTGTACTCCATAAGGTTGGGAGAAAAATGACATAAGAAATACATTTAAACGTGTTGAACCGGTGTTGGACGTGGAATTCTTTTTTATTAATGAATTTTTATTTTATATTTTTATTTATTAATTCGATCAATAATGACATGTTTTATTTTTTTATTTTTGAACGGCATGTTAGATATCGCTTCATCTAAAAGCTCGAACTTGTAGAGAAGTTGGACAACTTCCATTTATATTAATCGGTTGAAATATATCTCCAATACACCCCCGCACTTGTGGGCCGATTTCAACCTCTTTGGAGAGGCCCAACAAGTGGATAATTAACTCGGGTGGAGTCGCCACTGGCTGGAGTCGAACCCAGGACCTCAGGTTATCCAAGGTTCTATAGCCATGTTAGATGTCGCATATTCCCGGCTTACTCGTGAGGGGGAGTGTTAGATATATCCCACGTCCGTTGGTTAAAGAACCTTGGACTCACATGTAAGTTGGACAACCTTATCACCTTAAAAAGACCTTTTAAGGTGTTATTGACCCAACTTTGACATGGTATCAGAGCAGACCCAACACGATGTGGGGCCCTAGTCGATGGAATTTCCGACTGTGGGCACCCCTGAAAATTGAATTTTCGGCTTACTCGTGAGGGGAGTGTTAGATATATCTCACATAGTAGTTGTTATTGGCTCAACTTTGACACGTCAGTCAATCAGAAGAGAACGTGTGTATAAGCATACCAGTCGACAAAAAAGACCAAATTGATGCACTTTTTGAATCATATGAAACTAAATCGAAAATGTATATTTACATGAGACCAAATCGAAAATACCTAATCTTTATGAGACTAAAATAAAAATTATTCTAAAAAAGTGGTAAAATAATATGTGAAAAAAATCAATGAACTGAAAAACAAATTAAGGTAATTTCATTATATTGATTATATTGGTGAATATCAAACCAAATATTATTCAAAGTATTTTTATTTGAGTTAATATTTTTATTTTTATTATAATTTTGATTAATTTATATGAGACACCTTGGAAACGGACAAAATGGTAAGAATTATCTAAAAGATAATTATATTTAGTTAAACATTATAAAGATGGTTATCTCTTAACACATGAATTATCTCAGATAATTATATTTAGTTAAAAAACATTATAAAGATGGTTATCTCTTAACACATCATGATTAATTTATATGGGAGGGCAAGCACCTAAAATTTTATTCAATTCATGTTGTAGTACATTCCAAATTAGTATACTCAACTTTTTCATGTTGTAGTAACATTCTAAATTAGTATACTCAAGATTAATTTATATGGGAGGGCAAGCACCTAAATTTTTATTCAATTCATGTTGTAGTACATTCTAAATTAGTATACTCAACTTCATAAAGAATTGTTGATCAATATTACAATCTTCTGAAGTTTATGATAACATGTTTATGTAACTCTCGGGTAATAATTACAATCTTCTAAAGTGTTTGACAACATTTAATGTAATTATCACATAATAATTATTTTTATCTTGGCAAAAAAATGTCATGATTTCTAATTTTTTATTTTTTATTTTTTTACAACTTTTGATAAACAAAAATATTTTTATTCATAATTTTTTTACAAAATCAAATTTTATTATCAACATATGTACAAAAGTTGCAAAATTAATTTTAAAAGAATAAATATAAAATAAAATAAGATTAAATCAAATTGAGATAATATATTTATTACACAAATACTCTCTTAAGAATGTTGCAAATTTTATTTTAAAAGAATAAATATAAATAAAATAAGACAAAACAAAATAGAGATAATTTAGAACACAAAAATATCATTTTTTTGTTCCATTACTTCGATTTGTAAATTACAAATGAAATATTGCAAATTTTGAGAGTATAATACTATATATAGTTAATGGTGGTTAGCTCAGTTGATTGAGTACTTAAATGATGTGAGGTCAAAGGTTCAAACTCAAGATATTGCAATTGAACCAGATCAGAAAATTACGGGAGCGTCGGGTAAACGTGTTGGGATTTGCGCCCAATTCCGTCGCTGCAAGAAACGATAAACAAATACGAAAATAGTACGAGAAAAATAAAGACACAAGAATTATAGTGGTTCACCCGTTAACAAGGGCTACGTCCACTCTCGCCGCTGCAGATCTCTTCTCTAGAATACTCAATAATTGACTCCGGGGAGTTTACAAATACGACTCGTATCTCCGTATACTCACGCTCTCAATTATTCTATCTATTCTAGACTTTCGGTGTGCTAACAAGAGATAACCCTAATTTACACGAGTAAAGTATTATTATATAGGGGAGTCAAACTTGGAGGACAATACAACAAAATCCCGCTGCCACTTTCCGGAACCTGTCGGCCGACAGGTATGAGTGTCGGCCGACACTCACCTCTCAGACGCGGGTTTCACCGCGGGCTCAGCCTCGTGTTCTGCAGAGTATCGAAACTCTCCGCTATAGTCGGCCGACAAGCCTTGGTGTCGGCCGACACCAAGCCAGAAAGTCGGCTCGACTCCTCGGCGCACCCCGACTCCCGCTCCGTCGTCTTCTTCGTCCTCTCCGGCGGCGTGAATTCGACCTTCACACCCAACAAAACGGCCTTTTTTTTAAAACGATTTTGTGAAAATGTCTTTTCGAGATTCAGTTTTGTTAAAATATCATCAATTCAAATTATTTATTAATAATAATAATAAAATAATGAATAGATTGTTGGGATATGTCCTTCGATCCTACGTGTGAAATCGATAAAGTCATAAGGTCATCTATGGATGTTAAATGATTATTCTATAATATTAATTGTTGGGAACAATATAATATTGATCGATAAAATCATACCTACAGGGTCACACACGAGCTGGAATTACGTTGCTTGCTATATTGATTTAGAATCAATACATATGGAATTTCACATGCATGGGATGCATGGCATGCATGGGATGCATGGGATGCATGGCTTGCATGGATGCATGTCATATAGTATGACATGGCATGCCACACAAGCAAGGGGACCACATCCATGCCAATTGGCATGGTGATGTGGAAATGACCCTTTACCTCCCCATTAACCACCATTATTGGTGCATTATGATGCACATGATGGGGGGGTTACAAGGAGAGGTTAATTGTGGTGAATAAAGAGATGAAAACATGGTTTTCATATCACTTAATCATCAGCCACGAAATTCCACCCAACAAGAGAAAAAAGAGTGAGAGAATCACTCAAGAACAAGCAAGCAAGTTCAATTCCGGGTTCGTGTGCAACACGTAGAGGCCGGGTCATTTGTGCGGCTTCAACATCCGGGTGATCTAGACAAGAGGAGTGACGAGGTCATTCACAAGGAGAGCTTCGAGAGGCTGATCCATTTGAGGTGGTTCAATCGACTCAACACCACCTCAACGACATCAACGAATCACTTCGTCACAAAAGTAAGTAATCGTTGAACCTTATATATATATATATATTGGATGTGTATATATATATGTTTATATGTGTTCTTATACACATTAAGTGTGCACTAAGATCATGGCATAGTAGATCTATTGCTTTACAGGCTTCCGCACAAACGGTATATCGATCGGATCGGTATATCGGTACCATGAATTGGTATCAGAGCCTAGGGCTCGTGCACACTTTTGTGTTGGACACGAAGGTTAAATCAACATAATTGGATTATTTTTTTAATTGTGATTGTGTGATTAGATGTAAGGCCGGCCACCGTTAGTGGTCGGGTGAATGATTTCGTCGTTTTTTACGTTTCGATTGGCCGTAGTATTTGAGGGCTGCGTCCCTTGGAATCATTTGTAATAGATAGGTTTTTCTATTATATTTGTATTGTACTACTTGTAAGCGATGGACTTGGTCCATGGTTCGATGGAGGATCTCGGCTCTCCGGCGAAAACGAGAAGAAACGAAGCGAAACGAAGCAAAACGAAGCAAAACGAAGCAAACCGGGGCTGCTGGAGCCAAACGGCGGGCGCCGTTTTAGCTCCGGCGGGCGCCGTTTTGATTCGGCGGGCGCCGTTTTGGAAACGGCGACCGCCGAATGGCCTGTTTTTGGGCAGATTTTTCCCGAACCCTTTCGGCGGGCGCCGTTTTGGAAACGGCGACCGCCGGTGGTGTTCGGCGACCGCTGATTGTGAAACGGCGGGCGCCGTTCGTGGTTTTTTGGGTACGGAATAGATTTGACCAAAATCGGAGGGCACAGAACTGATATGGCGGGCGAGGACCAGTCCAGAAGATGTTCAAGGCTTTTGTTGTTACTTTAATTCTTTTCTTTTGAGAGTTGTGAGGTTCTAGGCGCATTTCGATTTCGTATTTATTTGCTTTGCTAGTTATAGGTTATTTATGTTATAAATGTTCAACTTACATATAAACAAACCTATGCATGCAAGTTCCCAAAATAATGAGTATAATGTCTTGTCCAAAACATCACACCCATAAAGCCCTCGATCATAAGTTGGTAGGTCCGGCGGGGTACTACTTGTTATCTTGGGATAAGTGGGAGTAAGGGTTAGACCCTTTCAAGTGAGTTTGGTTTTCTCATCGATAGATCCACTGCAGGCGTGGCTATCGAGACATGAGATGAGAATGGGACTCTCATCGACCGAGAGTGACATTGGATGTCATTGACATGGGATGTCTACCTATCTTGGAGTTCTTAAGTGCGGACTCAGTCGACTTAAGGATTCGCAAGATGAGGGTCTTGGTATCATTTTGTTCTAATTTATTAAAATGTCAAAAACCAATGCCTAATCTGTTTTTCAAAGACTAAGTTCAACTCGACTCATTCTCACCCCGGAGAGTGGAATGGAGCCAAAGCGCTTGCTTATGTCGATGACACAGATTAGAGACATTCGAGCCATTGGATGGCGTGAATCGATTGTCTGGTTGGCTCCCTCATTTTAATGAGAGATAGGGCTTCAATTGCATGATAAGATCGCTGGTTAGAAAACCTCGAGTTTTCACTTACGATTTATCACGGTTTTGATATTAAGATAATTGGGAATGACGATATTGGATATCGAATGAACAAAATGAAACAAATAAAGTAGTTTTGCGAGACAACCTTATTTGTTTAAACGCTTTGTGGATGTTTACTTACTTAATTTATCTTTCTTCTGTAGTTTGATATGTCTGTATCAACTCAATTCAAGTTCAGCTCTATCTTGGATAGAGAAAAGTTGAACAACACCAATTTCCTTGATTGGCAACGTAACTTGAGGATAGTCCTCAAATACGAAGAAAAGGAAAGTGTGTTGGACAAACCCCTTCCCGTGCTTCCCGCTGATGGGGGCACGGATGCCCAAAAGGCATCATATGCCCTTGCTAAGAAAGCCTCGAATGAGGTGACATGTTTGATGTTGGCATCCATGGTACCCGAGTTGCAAAAACAATTCGAGTTCATGGAAGCCTATGACATCATAGAAGAGCTCAAGAGCATGTTCGGGGAACAGGCTAGGATTGAGCGCTTCGGTGTCACCCGGGCTATAGCAACAGCTAGGCTGGAAAAGGGTAAACCCGTGGGACCACATGTGCAGCAAATGATTGGATTATTTGCTTCAAGTGCTCACCTCGGTTTTGCATATGATGACGAATTGGCTACCGATTTCATTCTTCATTCTCTTCATGATGGATATGACGCCTTTAGGCTGAATTTCCACATGAATGGACTGAAGAAATCGCTTCATGAGCTCCATGGGATGCTTAAGGCTGCTGAGCCGGCGATTAAGAAGGACCCTAGGAGGGAAGTTCTTATGATTCGGGAAGGAGGTACCAAAAAGTTCAAGGGGATTAAGAAACCGGAAGTAAAAGGCAAAGGGAAAGGGAAAGTTGTGGCAACTCCTTCCAAAAGGTTCTTGAAAGCTTCTAAGGTTCCTGGGGAATCTGAGTGTTTCTACTGCAAGCGTGTTGGACACTACAAGCGGGATTGCCCCAAGTTCCAGGAGGATGTAAAGAACGGTGTCGTTCCTTCATCTTCAGGTATTTATGTCATAGACATAAACTTTACAAATTCTTCTTCTTGGGTATTGGATACCGGATGCGGTGCTCACATTGTTTCACATGTGCAGGGACTGCAAAGAAGTAGAAGTTTGGTAAAGGGAGATGTCGATCTGCGGGTTGGAAATGGAGCGAGGGTCGCTGCATTAGTCGTAGGATCTTATGATTTGTGTTTGCCTTCGGGCCTTGTTTTAGTATTGAATAATGTTTATTTCGTTCCAAGTATTACCAAGAACATCATTTCTATTTCAGTATTGGATACTGAAGGATTTTCCTTCACAATAATAAATGGTTTATTTACTATTTCAAAAAGTGGAGTGTTCTATGGTTCGGCACGATTAGAACATGATTTATATATACTTCAACTTGACAATCATATATATAACATTGATACCAAAAAGGCCAAATCAAATGAATTCAATGAAACATACCTTTGGCATTGTCGATTAGGCCACGTCAACATTAAACGTGTAGAGAAACTTCTTAAAGAAGGCATTCTCAAATCTTTTGACTTGGAGTCATTTGATACATGTGAAGGGTGTTTGATGGGCAAAATGACAAAGTCACCTTTTCTAGGAAAAGGAGAACGTGCAAATGATCTATTGGGTTTAATCCATACTGATGTATGTGGTCCAATGAGCTCACAAGCACGTGGAGGTTATTTATACTTCATAACTTTTACCGATGACTTAAGTAGATATGGATATGTCTATTTAATGAGGCATAAGTCGGAAGCCTTTGAAAAGTTCAAAGAATTCCAAAATGAAGTTGAGAATCAACTTGGTAAGAAGATAAAAGCCATTCGATCGGATCGAGGTGGTGAATATCTTAGCCAAGAATTCGATGATCATCTTATGAGTTGTGGTATTTTATATCAACTCACTCCACCTGGAACACCCCAGATGAATGGTGTTTCCGAAAGAAGGAATAGAACCTTATTGGATATGGTTCGATCGATGATGAGCCTTAGTGAACTACCGAAATCTTTTTGGGGACACGCACTTTTAACAGCGGCCTATACACTGAATAGGACACCGTCAAAAGCTGTTGATAAGACACCATACGAGTTATGGAAAGGGAAGGTCCCTAACTTGTCTTATATCAAGGTTTGGGGATGTGAAGCTTATGTGAAGAGAAATATCTCTACAAAGCTTGAACCCAAATCGGATAAATGTTTCTTTGTGGGTTATCCAAAAGAAACACGAGGGTACCACTTTTACAACCAATCTGAGAACAAAGTCTTTGTTGCTCGAGATGGTGTATTTCTTGAAAAGGAATATCTTTCCAAGAAAGTAAGTGGGAGCTCAGTTGAATTGAACGAAGTTCAAGAAAACTTGAACGAGGTTCAAGAAGATCAAACTGAGATGGACACTCAAGACCAAGTCGAGAGTACTCCATTGGTTTTGGAAACCACACCTAACCCTCGAAGGTCCGGAAGGATTAGATCTCAACCTGACAGATACCTAGGTATTCTGACAAACGAGAGCTATGAAGTCATGCTTTTAGAAAGCAATGAACCTTCGACCTATATCCAAGCTATGACGAGTCCAGATGCCGAGAAATGGCAGGGTGCCATGAAATCCGAAATGGAATCAATGTCTGAAAATCAAGTTTGGAACTTGGTCGATTTGCCTAAAGGGGCTAGGCCCATTGGATACAAATGGATTTACAAAATAAAAACAGACATGAATGGAAAACCTAGTGTTTTCAAAGCAAGGTTGGTAGCAAAAGGATATAAACAAATTCACGGGGTGGATTATGATGAAACCTTTTCACCAGTTGCTATGATTAAATCCATTCGGATTCTCTTAGCCATTGCTGCTCATTATGATTATGAGATATGGCAAATGGACGTTAAAACCGCCTTCTTGAATGGGATTCTAGTAGAGGAAGTGTTTATGATACAACCAGAGGGTTTTATCGATCCTAATCAGGCTGAGAGAGTATGCAAGCTTAATAGATCCATTTATGGATTAAAGCAAGCATCTCGGAGCTGGAATCTTCGGTTCGATGAATCCATACAAGAGTTTGGATTTCAAAAGAACATGGAAGACTCTTGTGTTTACAAGAAAGTCAGTGGGAGTTACGTTGTATTCATTGTGTTCTATGTCGATGACATACTCCTCATTGGAAACAATATTCCTATGCTTAACTCTGTTAAAGAATGGCTGGGAAGATGGTTTTCAATGAAGGATCTTGGAGAAGCACAGTACATATTGGGCATCAAGATCTGTAGGAACAGATCACAAAGGATGCTTGGACTTAGTCAAGCAACCTATATTGATAAGGTGCTTGACAGGTTCAGAATGAAAGATGCCAAGAAGGGTCTCATTCCAATGACTCATGGCACATCTCTGAGCAAGAGGCAGTGCCCTTCGGGACCTGATGAGCAAATGAGGATGGCAAATATTCCTTATGCTTCGGCAATAGGGTCTATTATGTACGCCATGATATGTACACGACCGGATGTATCGTATGCTTTGAGCATGACGAGTCGGTTTCAAGGAAACCCAGGTGAGGCGCATTGGACTGCGGCCAAGAATATTCTTAAGTACCTTAGAAGGACTAAAGATTATTTTCTTGTCTTTGGAGGACAAGAAGAGTTGGTTATGACAGGCTATACGGATGCAAGCTTCCAAACAGACAGAGATGATCTCCGGTCTCAGTCCGGTTTTGTCTTTTGTCTGAATGGAGGTGCGGTGAGCTGGAAGAGTTCCAAGCAACCCACCGTAGCTGATTCTACTACAGAGGCTGAGTACATTGCTGCATCTGAAGCAGCAAAGGAGGCCGTTTGGATAAGAAAGTTCTTAGATGAGCTTGGTGTCGTACCTAGTTCGGCCCATCCGATATCTCTCTATTGTGATAATAGTGGAGCTATCGCGCAAGCCAAGGAGCCTAGGGAGCACCACAAATCCAAACATGTGCTCAGGAAGTTCCACATTCTCAGGGAGATAGTTAGTCGTGGAGACATCGAGATAAATAAAGTTGCAACTGATGATAATGTTGCAGACCCGTTAACTAAACCACTCCAGCAGTCAAAGCATGATGCTCATACGACTGCAATAGGGATACGATATCTTAGAGATGGATTGTGATTCCTATTATTGTATTGTCTACTTTTGGAGTTTATGTAAACATTCACTTATCTTTTATGATATTCAATAAATTTCTTCATATAATTGTGGTTTAAATTGTATGAATTGTCCAAATGATTAAATTATATTAATTGGGTTATGAGGTCGATTTACCACATAATGAAGTCCCAATTGTTGAACTAATATAATTAAGTCATAAATTGTTCCTAGTTCGTATCATCGAGTACGGACAAACTGACGATACAAAGAACTAGATTGTAATGTGTACTATAGCGCCGCTTCATGGGCTAGTGATGTGGGACATCAAGTACAATTACATAGATATTAGCTGGGAGCTAATGATCGAACAGACCCGACTGGAATAGTATTTAAGATTTCGAGTCATAATACTATTTCATTGACTGTCGAGCAATTTCCTCTGACCTGAGTAGTCCAGAGTGATTCCATTGTGAAATGGTGTACTTTGATACAAGTAAACGCCTTTCGTAAAAGGAGGTTATAAAACTTGTTATTGGGTATATCAGGAAGCAAGTGGGAGAGCTTGGATTGACAAGATGGGATTGTCCTCCATTTTATAATGGGATACATGTCTTACCGGCCACTTGGAGAGTCGAGACTGTGGAAAATACGTGGCCACGTCCAGATTCGTATCATAGTGATAAATCTGGTTTTACAGTCTGTCTCAAAGTCCAAGAAAGGTTTGAACCGATTTAGGATGACTCGAGTCTTGCCTCAAGTTCAAATTTAGACATAAAGAGACAACAGGAAATTGGCAGCACACTGGCTTTGAAGGCCAAGTGGGAGATTGTTGGGATATGTCCTTCGATCCTACGTGTGCAATCGATAAAGTCATAAGGTCATCTATGGATGTTAAATGATTATTCTATAATATTAATTGTTGGGAACAATATAATATCGATCGATAAAATCATACCTACAGGGTCACACACGAGCTGGAATTACGTTGCTTGCTATATTGATTTAAAATCAATACATATGAAATTTCACATGCATGGGATGCATGGCATGCATGGGATGCATGGCTTGCATGGATGCATGTCATATAGTATGACATGGCATGCCACACAAGCAAGGGGACCACATCCATGCCAATTGGCATGGTGATGTGGAAATGACCCTTTACCTCCCCATTAACCACCATTATTGGTGCATTATGATGCACATGATGGGGGGGTTACAAGGAGAGGTTAATTGTGGTGAATAAAGAGATGAAAACATGGTTTTCATATCACTTAATCATCAGCCACGAAATTCCACCCAACAAGAGAAAAAAGAGTGAGAGAATCACTCAAGAACAAGCAAGCAAGTTCAATTCCGGGTTCGTGTGCAACACGTAGAGGCCGGGCCATTTGTGCGGCTTCAACATCCGGGTGATCTAGACAAGAGGAGTGACGAGGTCATTCACAAGGAGAGCTTCGAGAGGCTGATCCATTTGAGGTGGTTCAATCGACTCAACACCACCTCAACGACATCAACGAATCACTTCGTCACAAAAGTAAGTAATCGTTGAACCTTATATATATATATATATTGGATGTGTATATATATATGTTTATATGTGTTCTTATACACATTAAGTGTGCACTAAGATCATGGCATAGTAGATCTATTGCTTTACACGCTTCCGCACACACGGTATATCGATCGGATCGGTATATCGGTACCATCATAGATTACCATATTCGCCTTTCTACTATTTATTATTATAATATTTAAAGTACATGAAACCCACATGCATTTACTTTGATTTCCCCCAAAATTTTCGATTTCCTTCAAAAAAATTACATGAAATTATATTTAAAATACTAATAAAAAGTTAATTTACATAAAATTACATTTTAAATACTAATATAAAATTATTTTTTGTAAAATTACAATTAATTACTAATATAAAGTTAAATTAGATGAAATTACATTTTAAATATTAATACAAAGTTAATTTACATAAAATTATATTTTAAATACTAATATAAAATTATTTTTCGTGAAATTACAATTAATCACTAATATAAAATTAAATTTGATGAAATTACATTTTAAATACTAATACAAAGTTAATTTACATAAAATTATATTTTAATTACTAATATAAAGTTAATTTTAATAAAATTACATTTTAGTTACTAATATAAAGTTAATTTACATGAAATTAAACGATTGAGTTGTGTGTGACCGACGGGAGAGTTAAACGGTTGAACGGGTGTGTTACTAGGACTCGGATCAACAAAACTCAAATGTTGATTACCTTGAATGGATGGTTGTGATGTAAAGTTGACCATTGGATCAGATCAACAAACTCATCCGTTGATTAAATTTGAACGGATGACTGTGATTAATTGTTGATTTATTCATTTTTTATTTATTGAAATTAATATATTGTTGTGATTAATTCTTGTATTAATTATTTTTGAACGGATGGCTGCAATTAATTGTTGATTTCCAAACACACATACCTAAGCATAATTTTAATATACCTAATACAATTCTAAACCGTTTAATATGAAGTCTCCTCCTATAGGCAATATGCATGGTATATAAGCAAACTTCTATGAAATCACGCATCGTGAGATAAATTTTCAATACACCTAAGACTAAATTTCATATACCTTTGCGAAATTAACTTTATATTAGTAATTAAAATGTTTTGTCATGAAATTAACTTTATATTAGTAATGAAATTTCATGAAATTAACTTTATATTAGTAATTAAATTTCATTATATTAATTTTATATTAGTAAATAAAAAGTTATTTCATGAAATTAACTTTATATTAGTAAATAAAAAGTTATTTAATGAAATTAACTTTATATTAGTAATTAAAATGTTATTTCATGAAATTAACTTTATATTAGTAATTAAAATGTTATTTCATGAAATTAACTTTATATAAGTAATTAAATTTCATGAAATTAAAAATTTATATTAGTAATTAAAATGTTATTTCATGAAATTAACTTTGTATTAATAATTAAAATGTTATTTCATGAAATTAACTTTGTATTAATAATTAAATTGTTATTTAATGAAATTAACTTTATATTAGTAATTAAAATGTTATTTCATCAAACTAAAAATAAAAGCCATCAAAAGTATTTTACATCCGCGATAAAACGATCTCGATACCATCAAAATTTCATGAAATTTATCTCGAAACCATAAGATAGACAAATATATAAAATTTTAAATGAAATTATTCTTTAGTATATATATATATATATATTTAAAGTTTGATATAATATTCAATCTATTTCATTTGGTTCAACGGGAAAATAATCTCATTTACTAGAGTAAAGTCAAACAGTTCTAAGTTGAAATCCTCAGATATTTGGTTCCGAAATTCCGATCTCATTCTTAAATGGGTCGGGACAAGGCTAAATTGAAATATAAAAAAAAAATTGTTAATTTCATCTCGTTCCGATTCCGTATTAAAATAAAGAGACGAGAGTGAGATTAGCTAAATAAATCTCGTAACATCCTTTTCTGTTCTATTATATATTTATATATTAAAAAAATTAAAAATTTATATATATTAAATACGCATTATTTTATTATTTATAATACATAAATATAATTAATTTTATATAATTTTTAAAAAACAAATTTTATAATATTAGTATAATTTAAATTAAATCAAACAAATATGAACTTTATAAAAAACTAATAATATGTTTTATAAAGTACGTATAAAATTTT
Source organism: Euphrasia confusa (assembly GCA_954870475.1). NCBI lineage: Eukaryota > Viridiplantae > Streptophyta > Magnoliopsida > Lamiales > Orobanchaceae > Euphrasia > Euphrasia confusa. Next base: position 40,972,284 of record OX940951.1, on the reverse strand, counting down.
TTTTTCTTAAATTAAAGGTTCTAAAAAACGGGTTTAGGCGGGGCCCAAGGCGCTAGGCGAAGGTCAACCGTCCAAATTTTGCATTTTAAGCGCCTAGGCGGATTTAGGCGGCTTAAGCAGGGATTAGGCGGCCTAAGCAGAAATTAATCGGGTCTAGGCGGTTTTAAACACAAAAAATTTGAAATAATTTTTTTCGTCTCGTTGCAAAATTAACGTTTTTAACAGTTACAAAAATTAAAAAAATAATATTTTATGTGTTGTAGAAGTTATAAAATTATATTTTATATGATTTGTTAGATATAATAAAAATTATTGTATATTTTAATCAATAAACGAAGATAAATTAATTAATTAATATAATTAAAGTAAAAAACTTGTCACTCTTTCAAAAAAAATATTTTTAATTATTTTTTAAATATAATAATAATTAATTAAATATAAAAATTTAAAACGATTAATCTCTGTTTAATCTTTGATTAATTCTTTAGGCACTATGTGATGAGAACCCTGTCTCGAAGCCCGTAGCTGAACCAGAGAAATTACGAGTCAGCTGCGAGAAACTCCCAGAACCCGTGAGTTGGGAGATGTTCCATGGATTTGATATACCTTTGGACGCGCCATATTTGATGTTCGGGGATTCATTAGCTTCAACTGAAGTTTTGGATACCGTGGACTTGCACATGGATGACGAATTCGAAGGAGTACTCGAATCATTCTTCGAGTCACTGGGTAATGAAGTACCCAAGGAACAAGGATGCGAGATGCTACGGGAAACTGACGTTTTACCCGTAGCAACATGCGAGGATCCCAGTAGTTCCCGTAGCGATCCAGCGCTACGAGAGGCTCGCAGCGTACCTGTAGCAGCGTGCGGGGATCCGATCGAGACGCTCGCAGCGACGTGCGAGGCGTCTACGGGGGAGCGTACGGGCGCGTATGGAGGCGAACCACCAGCAGCGACTCAGGGGACGCTACGAGAGGTTCACGAGTCACCCCGCATCACGCCCGTAGCGATTCGGGGATTTTCCGATGCATCGGAAAATACTCCGGCGAGTGAAAAGGCACCGGCGACGCATAGCAGCAGATCGGCGATTACTCCGGCAAACATTCCGGCGAATGTTCCGACCAACCACCGGCGATCACGGCGGCTCGCGGCGGCGACCAGTGGCGGCTGACGGCAGGCGCGGCAGCCTCGGTTATGGACTCCGAGTTACCAATGTCCAAATTATCTTTAATTGTTTTATTTAATTAATTAGTATTTTATTTTATTTATTTAATTAAGTAATTAGGAAAGAATCCGCGTGAGGATCTTTTTATTATTTAGTTTATTTAGTTTCCCTTAGATACTAGGATTCTCTTTCCTTATAGGAATTTTACCTAGTTTAGGATTCTTTTGAGCTCTATATAATAGAGGCTCCGCTATGTATTTTTCATTCATCATATTATTGAAAATAGTTTTTCCAAACAACTTCTTTGTGTCTATAAACGATTTATAGCCAAAGGGCTTTATTCGTGGGATCGACTAAAGCCTAGTACACGGCTATAAATTGTTCCGGATTTGTTAGTGTTATCACTACAATTCCGAAGACCTCGAGTTGAATAATATTCACTCGTAGGAGGCGCGTAGTGCGACAATCCGTTTACTACCTTAGATTAATGCGATAATCTTAAGGCGAGTACTACGAGGAATTAAGTAACTCTTAACGAGCTTACTTGATTGGGCGTGTAACGAAGCCTAACTAAGCTTAGTTCACGTGAGCACGATTTCGACCACAAGCTCAAATATAGTCGATACAAGAACTACTGTGCTTAGACGTGCGGCAACTGGACGAGAAACGGACTCATAAACCTCTGACCAAACGAGACGAAGCCGCGTACGCGTCTACGGATTTTTGGTGTTTGGTGTTTGGGCCTATTTATCGACTAGGGTCCCCATCAACTGGTGCTCTCATTGAGAGAAGTTCTTTGGAGCGAGTTTTGTGGTGCACAGGTAACGAAATCAACGAAGGAGATGGCGACGCCACCAACTTCGATGGAGATGAAGGACCTCGAGGCGGCGGTCGACGATATGCGCGAAGTCACCAAGAGGCAGGCCATGATGGCCGACGAGATGCAGAAGAGCATACGGGAAATCGCAGCTGTTGTGGCGGCGAAGGACCAGAATCCGGGAACCCCCGTGGGTCACGATCGTGATTCGAAGCGGAGGCGAACCGAGACGCGGGGAGACGACTCTACCACCTGTCATGGGTCTACGAGGCGGTCAACCGAGTCACAGCACCATGCATCAAAGCATGAGGAGAGGAAGCATCGATCGGACGACGGACGTGCAAAGGATCAATCCAAGGTGCCACCACGCACACGGGATCGAAGCAGCGGCGTCAACGGCGATGGAAGACGAGTAAGCCCTAAACCTGTAAGGCTTGTTCGTGAGCCCGTGGCTAATTCGGAGAAGGCGGGAGAGAAAAATCCACGCCAACCCCAAGTTGTGACCGAGGCTAAAACTGGAGTCAAGTTGGGTGACCAATACGACTCTGATACGAGCGAACGGCGGAAAATCCGCAAGCCACTCGAACGTACGGGGAATCTGGAACCCATGGTACGTGACAAGTGCACAACGCCAAGTCAACCCGAGAGCAAGGGAATTGCTACGGAGGCGCGACGAGGGCGTACGAGGGTGCGCGAGCCCATGCGTAGCAATACGCGAAGATCACGAAGGGGCCGCGAGGTTAGCGTCGAGGACGAGATACAATTCCTCAAGCAATACCACAAGGGGCGTAAACTCCGAAGACATGAAGTGGTTGAGCTATCAAACCGAGGATTGTGTTACAAGTGCCTTGGGGTGTGGACAAGACGTCACAGGTGTGCGAACCGGGAGGTCATGGTGATCGATTCGTCCCGCACACGTGATGAGAAGACACGCAAGCGCAAAGAGAGAGACACGGAGGTTCAAGAGCCAATCAAACCAAACCCTGTCCTTCCAATCGAACCAACGCACGAGGAGAAGCAACCTGTGCAAGAAATCCTTGAGGGCAAGGATTGTTTTAAAGGAAGGGGGAGTGATGAGAACCCTGTCTCGAAGCCCGTAGCTGAACCAGAGAAATTACGAGTCAGCTGCGAGAAACTCCCAGAACCCGTGAGTTGGGAGATGTTCCATGGATTTGATATACCTTTGGACGCGCCATATTTGATGTTCGGGGATTCATTAGCTTCAACTGAAGTTTTGGATACCGTGGACTTGCACATGGATGACGAATTCGAAGGAGTACTCGAATCATTCTTCGAGTCACTGGGTAATGAAGTACCCAAGGAACAAGGATGCGAGATGCTACGGGAAACTGACGTTTTACCCGTAGCAACATGCGAGGATCCCAGTAGTTCCCGTAGCGATCCAGCGCTACGAGAGGCTCGCAGCGTACCTGTAGCAGCGTGCGGGGATCCGATCGAGACGCTCGCAGCGACGTGCGAGGCGTCTACGGGGGAGCGTACGGGCGCGTATGGAGGCGAACCACCAGCAGCAACTCAGGGGACGCTACGAGAGGTTCACGAGTCACCCCGCATCACGCCCGTAGTGATTCGGGGATTTTCCGATGCATCGGAAAATACTCCGGCGAGTGAAAAGGCACCGGCGACGCATAGCAGCAGATCGGCGATTACTCCGGCGAACATTCCGGCGAATGTTCCGACCAACCACCGGCGATCACGGCGGCTCGCGGCGGCGACCAGTGGCGGCTGACGGCAGGCGCGGCAGCCTCGGTTATGGACTCCGAGTTACCAATGTCCAAATTATCTTTAATTGTTTTATTTAATTAATTAGTATTTTATTTTATTTATTTAATTAAGTAATTAGGAAAGAATCCGCGTGAGGATCTTTTTATTATTTAGTTTATTTAGTTTCCCTTAGATACTAGGATTCTCTTTCCTTATAGGAATTTTACCTAGTTTAGGATTCTTTTGAGCTCTATATAATAGAGGCTCCGCTATGTATTTTTCATTCATCATATTATTGAAAATAGTTTTTCCAAAGAACTTCTTTGTGTCTATAAACGATTTATAGCCAAAGGGCTTTATTCGTGGGATCGACTAAAGCCTAGTACACGGCTATAAATTGTTCCGGATTTGTTAGTGTTATCACTACAATTCCGAAGACCTCGAGTTGAATAATATTCACTCGTAGGAGGCGCGTAGTGCGACAATCCGTTTACTACCTTAGATTAATGCGATAATCTTAAGGCGAGTACTACGAGGAATTAAGTAACTCTTAACGAGCTTACTTGATTGGGCGTGTAACGAAGCCTAACTAAGCTTAGTTCACGTGAGCACGATTTCGACCACAAGCTCAAATATAGTCGATACAAGAACTACTGTGCTTAGACGTGCGGCAACCGGACGAGAAACGGACTCATAAACCTCTGACCAAACGAGACGAAGCCGCGTACGCGTCTACGGATTTTTGGTGTTTGGTGTTTGGGCCTATTTATCGACTAGGGTCCCCATCACTATGCCCCTAGTTGCCGCCCGTGTATGTTTAGCGCTTTTTAAAACCTCGCTTAAACTAGTTAAATTAAATGAAGAGATAATATCAATTTACGTCCTGTAACTAAGATCGAATCTAATTTTGGTCCTGTGACTTTCAAAATCATCAAATGTCATCCTTTCCGTCCAATTTTGCATAGTACCGTTAACTATTGCTGACGTGGCAAAAATCTCCGTCTAACTAAAGTTACGCGGTGCGCCGAATCCAATTTTGGTCCTGTATCTTTCAAAATCATCAAATTTTATCCTTTTCGCCAATTTTGCAGAGCACCATTAACGATTGTTGACGTGAAAATCATTTTCAATTTCTTATTAATTTGTAATGGTTTTTTCGTAATATTTGACTACGTATTCCTTTTTAAATTCGGATAATCCGATTTCCCCATTGTAACCCTAATTGTTGAAGACTAAATCCATTGAAGAGGTACCGTCGACGACAACAAGAATCGGTGTAAACAAGAAGTTTGAAAACGAAAAGAAGAGTCTGATCGAGGACAAGCAGAATTTGAGCATATGGGTGAATGAAATGGAGGATAAGCTCAGGCGAGTCGAGAGTTTAAACAAGAACGTAAAGAATCAGATCACGAATCTCCAGACGAATTTTTACGAGGCTCGTTCGTGCCTCGACCACCTCTCGGATAAGCTAAGCACGGTGAAGCCGAATGTGGAAGACGCCGATGAAGCTGTCAAGATCACTAATTCCACGTGACCATTCAGATGAGAGACCACAAGCAAGGCATCTTGAAAAGGGACCAAGAGATCGAACTCATCCGCGATAAACTCAGCCACGCGCAAGAAAACAACAATAACAAAGTTGATGAACTACCCCGAAATCGAAGCGAAGCTGCAAGGGGAGATCCTGAACATGAAGCAGGAGAATACGAAAGTGCGGGGGGAGCTGCAGACGATGTTGGACCACGTGAGCATGCTGCAGGTGCAGACGGAGAAGACGCTGATGTAGGTGACAGAGGAGTTTGGGATCTCGGCGGATCAACCGAAGCTTCAACATAATTTGAGCAAGGTGCAGGTCCCGGTGCGCGCGTTTATATTCAGGTTTATAGTTGGATTATTGTGCTTTTGATTTCGGATTTTGGCTCTCTCAGTTTAAGGGTTCAAAGGAGAATGAATAGAATTTAATGATAATTCCCTAAATTACGATTCAATAATTTTGAGGGTGTCAAAAATATTGGTGTTTATAGCTTTTAATTACGGAATATGCCATCCATTTTTTAAGGGGGGGAATGCATCCCAATATACGTGGTATAACGACCCCCAATATATTTGTGCCGCGTGATTTAGGTTAGACGGAGGTCTTTGTCACGTCAACAATCGTTGCTCTGTAAAATTGGACGGAAAGGATAAAATTTGATGATTTTGAAAGATACAGGACCAAAACTGGATTCGGCGCACCGCGTAACTTTGGTTAGACGGAGATCTTTGCCACGTCAGCAATAGTTAACGGTTATTTGCAAAATTGGACGGAAAGGATGACATTTGATGATTTTGAAAGTCACAGGACCAAAATTGGATTCGGCCTTAGTTACAGGACGTAAATTGATATTATCTCTTAAATGAAATTTCATTTCAATATTAATCCCCTTCCAATTTTAAATGGGATCCGAGCTCAGGAGATGTATTTTTGAAAAATATGATTTTGTCCAAGTTCAAAAAGGTATGAGACAATGTCCACCGTAAGTGTTGGGTATAACAGTATAAATGGCCAATCAAAGTTGATCCAGTAATTTTAAAAGAAAAAATATATAATAAAAAAGGGTTATTTTTATTTAAAGGGAATTTTAATTATATTTATATAATTTGAAGTAATAGTTTATCTAATTATGAATAAGAGCAAACTTTCAAATTTAACCTTTTTAATATATATACATATATTAGACATTGCGTAATTTTGTTTTTTTATTTAACAATTTAAAATTCAGTTTTTTTTTAAATTTAACAATTAAGTTGATATGCGTAATTTTATTTTGTTATTTAACAATTTTTTGTTTTTTATTTAACAATTTAAAATTTAAATTTTTTGTTAAAATTTAACAATTATATTAAGTTGATACTACGTAATTTTATTTTGTTATTTAACAATTTAAAATTTATATTTATTGTTAAAATTTAGCAATTAATTTAATAATTGCATAGTTATATTTTTGTAAGTAGTTACATTGCAGTTACAATTGCATAATTTTGTTTTTTAATATTACAGTTTAAAATTTTAGTATTATTTTGTAAGGGAAATATAGTAACTATTCTTTTTAAAATATATCTTTTGTTTTAATTATTTAAATTATACTACTCTAATAAATAAATAATTTAAAAAATCATTACCTTTAAATATAAATTTTATTTTTTGTGGTTTAACTCTTAAATTAAAAAAAAAAAACCAAATTACTCTTTATTTTAAATAAACATACATAAAACAAAATACACTATATAGAAAATTAAAAAATACAGTTTTGTTAATTGGGCCGATTGGGCCGATTGGGCCGATTGGGCGGGCCTAATGTAGCGATCTGATATTATTTACGCGCGATAGGGCGCGTGCTAGTCAATCGCATGTGCTGCAAAATGAATAAAACAGCATTAAAACTCACCACGAAAACAAGGCAAAAAGAAAGCAGAGAATCTTTATGGCCGAAACCCTCAATCTCTTCTACTTATCATCTGCTGAATTACCCAATTTACCCTTCACCTTTCCTGAAGTTCCCGTCTTTACGACCCATCTGGTTTCCTCTCCAGTCAGGTATTCACGCGCGTTCTTAGCACTTTGTAAAAATTAGGTTAATTGTAGTTGACTATTGTTCTTGATAAATGTTTTTCCAGTGTTGTCTTTTTAAGAAAAGGTTCTGTACGGATTTCTTGTTAGACACATATATTAGTTGAAAAGTTTCGATCTTTCATTTTAGGTATGAGTTTTAGGAGAGGGCGAGCTTGTGCCCAAATTTTGTAATAATAGGAAAAGCCCTTTTGAACTTATATTTCAACTGCAGTGTAATTGGAAGGAAATTTTGTCTTGGTACTTGTTCTTCGGTTAATTTGTATACGTGTTTCGCTAAATCCTTTGGAAAGAGTTTGCAAGTTAATGGTTACATTTTCGTCTGCCCTTATCCAGCTTAAATATTATAAATCATGGCCGATTCAATTGATTTGAGTGGAGACGGAGGCGTCTTGAAGACGATAGTTCGACAAGCAAAACCTGACGCAATTGCTCCGTCGGAGAGTCTTCCTCTTCTGGATGGTATGCTAAAATGTTAGGGAAATATAATACTAGTACTTGAATTATTGTGGTTTCACGTTTCTGGACAAGACAACCTTGATTATGTTTGGAAGTTGGAACCTTTTTGCTCAATGTATGGTGGTTGCCAAAATTATTCATTATCGTTTTTCGGCCTAAAATGTTATCATGTGGTTGACAAGAAGTCTTGGGTCAATACTATATCAGTCTAACTAAGTACATTGCGTTTTTTATCTGTACACCATATTTAATATACAAGGTACTTCAGCCTAAAGATATAACTCTTATAAGGGAAGTGCAGTTCAATTGCTCTTAAGAAGGTCAAAACGTTATTGCGTACGGCTAATGAAAATTTTCTTGATAGGATTTGAATTGCGGATATAGTTTTGATCACCTCACATCAAACAACCATTACTTATTTAATTTTGCAATTTGGATTTTCAAAAGAAAAAGATACAAGCCAAGTCCATTACACAAGAGTCATAAATAATTGTGAAGGCAATCTTTCGCATTCTGTATTGAAAAGAAAGATCAGAAGTATGCGTTTTGCTTGTTTTTTTTTTTTTTTTTGAACAGTTCATTATGAAGGCATTCTTGCCGAGACTGGTGAAGTGTTTGACACTACAAATGAAGATAATACTATCTTCTCTTTTGAATTGGGCACGGGATCTGTAATTAAAGCTTGGGATATTGCATTCAAAACCATGAAGGTGATATTTTTGTGCATTAAATTTGCTGCTTACTACGTTTGATGGCTCCACAAGTCTTCATGCCTTTATTTTGTATTGCAGGTTGGTGAGGTTGCAAAGATCACTTGTAAGCCAGATTACGCATATGGCAGTGCCGGTTCCCCACCAGATATCCCCCCTGAGTAATATCATATTTTCTTCATTACCTTATTTTCTCATGAGAATACTGTTTCGGCTCTGATGTGATAGTTGTTCTGATTTGGCTCGAATTACAGAATTCGGTCTGCCTTAATTCTGATGTGATTGTTGATTATAGTCATATTGACTCCCTCTATTTGCCATATTTCAAAATTGCTGCTATGTACTATTATTCCACCAAAGCAAGATATTATTAGTATGTCATAATAATTTTCGGAAGATTTGTTACTGAATAGAGATTTGAATTTGATGATGCAGGTCAACACTAATATTTGAGGTTGAGTTGGTGGCATGCCGACCTCGGAAGGGCTCTAGTCTAAGCAGTGTATCACATGAGAGAGCTAGGCTCGAGTAAGTCTTCGTCCTATGTGAGAAACATTGATAGCTGTTTTAGGTATAGCCTAATTACCTAAAACATATATAAAAAAATCCTGTCTTTTTCAAAACTATGAGGGCCTAACTGAAATCTTACAAACATTCTCTTGAGGCTTGCAATTCGGGAAAAGCAAAACAGATATCGACAGGGTATCTGTAATTTTGAAAGATCGCTATTTTTTATACATATAATTAAGCAAAATCTCCGTATTTATTTGTCATCAACCCACGTGATGATTTGTGCTCTTCGTTCTTTAAATTTAACCCAAGTTTGATTATAGATTCAAATGATGTCTGTTTTGTTTTGTTCAGTGAACTTAAGAAGCAGAGAGAAATTGCAGCTGCTCTTAAAGAGGAAGAAAAGAAGAAAAGAGAAGACGCCAAAGCAGCTGCTGCCGCGAGGATGCAAGCCAAATTTGATGCCAAAAAGGGAGGCAAGGGCAAGGGTAAAGCCAAATAGTAAACTCGTCGGAATTACATGGAGCTAATAAAAGCCTCATAGCGGGCTAATTTTCTTTGCTTTTGGACATGACCGTTTTCATGTGTGTTCGAGATATCTTTTAAAGTTGAAAACAACATTTCAATTATGATTGTATTACTGCTTTTATAAATCTCAAAGAACATGAGATTAAAATAAAAAGTAGTAAGTAAAAATATATTTTCCATTGAAAAATACTCCTAGTAAAGTAAGATAAAGTAAATTAAAAAGAACATAACATTGTTTATAAATAAAACACAAAATAAGCATGTGAAAGTATAAATAAAACTACTTTTATTTTTTATAAAATTACTTCAAATTTAAATATTTTATACTACACAATATTTTTATCATATTATTATTAAATATTTATAGAGTACTATTATATGTTTATAGAGTATATTTAATTGTTTACATTTTTTTAATATGAATAATAATCAATTAAATAGGTACTCTTAATATAATATATTTAACTAAATGCATCTTAATAAAAATAGAAAATTTTAATTACTTATAAAAAGTACGGAGTACATCCATATCTATACAAACTCTTATCCTACAGAACACCATCTCCCATTGGGTCGAAATTTCTTTATCCTACATAATAAATTAAGAGTCTATATCGATTTAGCTCTGCCTTGTATACATACAATATACATGTATATATATCATGTGTACTCTTGTAGTTGTATACTAAGATACAAAATATTTCATACTATAGTTTTTTTTCGATAGTTGGAAGCTAAACCATGTCGGAAGCATCAAACTCTCCCTGAGCCGTCTCAGACCACCGCGAACCAGCTCTAAACTTGCAAACCGGACACGTGCCTTGCTGTCGCAGCCACGGATCTATGCAATTCACATGAAACTGAAATACAATGAAGACATTTAAGCAAACGGGGCCCAATAATAGCATGTAAAGCAATCCCGTTATCTTAGGAACTAAAAAAATCGAGTTATCTTATTAAAACACAGACATAAATTGGTTTTTATGTTAGAACAAAAAAACATAAAAACGAAAACCTGATGCAAGCATGGCAAGCTACGAATGAGTTCTCCATTATTAACTTGCTCCAAGCAAATGCTACAAGTCAGATCATCATCAGAGACCTTCAGTCCCGCTTGTGCATTTTCAGAGTCTTGCTTCTTCTGCAACAATAAAAATAAACGTTAGTCCCCAATGCATTTATGATTGGGTCGTTTCCCAATAGCTGCTAACATTTTTGATCGAGAGAGTTTTACTTTCTTTGATGCTTTGAAATTCTTTACCATTCAACATAATTATGAAAATACAAAGCAGTCACCAAATAAAACAAATCATTTAAACTTCTCCTTGTAAAAAAAAAAAGAACAGAAAAAATAACAAATCATATTAATCTAAAACAGATTTCAAACCCCACAGCAAAGTCTTAAAGAAATATTCTCCTAAGCAAAATATATTACAAAAAAAAAAATTACACTACTGACTGAAACACAGTACCTCAGCTGAGCTTGAAGACGAAGCCTGCTGTACTGATGATGAGTTGACACTGTCAGAAAGACCAACATCAAGATCAATTCAACATGAATAAAATTGCAAGTAAGAGAGAGAGCGAGAGAGATTTTCAAACCAAAGTGGAGATAAACCGATAATTATGTTCTATTTTCCACTCTCATAACAGACAGTAATCAACAAGGAAGTTCCAAAGAAACATATCGTACAATTGCTGGTTCATGTTCTCCAACAGATTTACAAGAGACTTTACGAATGAATATGTTCAAAACTAATATCACAAACGTCTATTGTTCTTAAAAGGTAGGTCACATCTGCTACACCAAGTCACCAACCATACTAAGTCAACTCAACAAAATACACTTTAGAAATAAACGAAAGGCACTGTTAAAGGTTGAAAGGATAAAAAAAAAGGTCACATCAAAATACCGCAAGATATGTGAAATAAAATACGAATCGCAGTGATTTTCAAATATCATAATACGAGGCTTGACCCTGAAAATGCTTTTGTAAACAAAAGGATTGCGAACGAAATTGAAATGGGGGAAAAGTTTCCAACCATCCACTAACCTTTGAGAGCCTGACTTATATTTGTGAACAGGAAGATCATTGATCTCTTCATCAGTCATAGAGGCTGTTGGAACATTGTCAGCATCCAGTGCGCGTAGAGTTTCATAATCTGAAGCAGAGCAACAATACAATAAACCATGTAACAAAACCATTCAAATAATTCTTTATTTTTCAGGGTTAGAAAAATAAAGACCCAATTTCAATAATAGCATTATCCCTCAACTTTCGGAATACTTAACGCACACCTAAGTCATCGAATTCCCTGTCGAGAAGGGCCAGCTGGAGCCTTAGACCCTGCAACCTTCCTCTTGTTGCAAGTGAAATAGACGGTGGCATGTGAAGCCGCAATTCAGTGTGGCCAAGAAGGCCGCTGGCTGCAACTGCATGAGCTTGTGCCTGAGCTTGAAGCTGCTGGCAAGTTGCATACATCCTCAAAGTTGTTGCCATAAAGAAAACACCAAGAACCAGCCAAAGCTTCAAAATTTTAAAAAAGAAAACGGAAATATTATTAGATAATCGAAAAATAAACTACATTGGACGGATATTAAAAAAATTGCTTTTTCTCCGAGAAATAAATACAAACCAGGAAATTAGGAGACATCTGATGTGAGTTCAAAATCATGAACAGCAAAAGCACTGTCACGTGAAATGACCAATTACATAAACTAATAGAACTGACTATAATAGAAGAATAGTAGTAACACTACAGGACAATCTAAAGGAAAGATACCTGTAACAATAAAAGCAAGGGAGTTTGTATTGACTGGTCGGGCAGCATGAACACGCTGATCAGCAGCAATATCCATATAACTCATGTTAGAGATAGCAAATTTTCATAAACTGGAATGCAACAACTTATAAAATAACAAAGAAGGAAAAAAAACATGGATAATTACAACCCACTCGAGTTTTGTATTTATCGAGTAAGTTCCCCCTCTTGACTGATACAACCCGATGTCAAGGGGAACAAGTTTATTGTTTAGAAATGAGTCGTAACATGTATAGTTTTATGAAATTATTAAGGACTAGAAGTCACCACTGCACGTCGTTCAGGAATAATTCCTGGAAACCCGGTTTCTATATCTCCTCTTGTGCCTCGGAAAACAAAACTCATGATTTCAAAATCTGCCTTGGGAACACGCACTTGGAACAACAAATTAGTAAGTTAACAGCAATCCTGAAAAGAGAAGATCCGAAAACAGTAAGTTAACATCTCTTATAATGTTGATCCGACTTCTCGTAAGTTGCAAGTACTGAACAGAAAGTTAGAGAATATGCATCCAGACCTATAATTTTACCTCTTCAATATTACTAGTGGCATAGACAACCTATTATATGACCATTAGCTAAGATTTAAGCAGCTAAAGAAACCAATCAAATCACATGATTTGATATCATGAACGACTGAAGCGCAATCTTTTCCTAGTTCTGACAGAGTATAATCTGAGTTTCATATCATGCTCAAAGAAACCAATTAAATATACACCAGGAAAGATGAAGATTCAAAGGCCTAGGAACCCTCAGTCTCAGGTTCTCGGTTTTTTTTTGTGTGTTTTTTTTATTGCTTGCTCGTTAATTGCTCCTATTCAATTAAGTTTTTTTTTTGTTTTTTTTGCAAATTTTGGAAAAATTATAATCCAATGTTCTGTTCTAACACAACCATTATATTTTTTCAAAGATCCAATCAGACCACTCCATAAATGAACCAAATGATCCGAATTTATCTAGAAACATAACGAAAAAGACCCAATTCTGGCAATAAATATATGCATAATTCTCCACAGTAACAATCACTGACAGTAATAACCATGAAAATCATTAATTTCCAGCTCATAATTTGACCTCAAAAGCGGCCCATCCAGATTATAAAAGGATCTCATGAATCACCCAAAAACCCTTACCCCAAAAATCAAAAGAGAAATTCTTAACATAAATGCACTGGAAACAGATCCAATTTCTTCCAATCGAAAGACAAAATCTTGGCATTAAAAAAAGATCGAATTTTTAGAGCACGAAAAATGACGAAATCGAACTTACAGGATGGGTTCCGCCGGATGGATCCAAATGCAAATGATAAATAAATAAATAAATGAATAAAAATACGAATTTTTTAAAAGAAAATGGACGGGATCTATACTGAGTTAAATGAGTTCAGAGGAAGAAGATACTGAGTTGACTCGGACGCGGCCATTTTTTATTACTCCATTATTATAAAAAAAAAATCTAACGCAATTATTATAAATAAAAAAAAATCTAACGCAACAAACTAATGAACTGAAGCAAAAAAAATTAAAAAAATACTGTACATGTAATAAAGAGAAGGCACCTGCTTTCTGGACGACGTCGTATAATGATTTGTCTTTTCATTGCCTCTTAAATTTGAATTACAGTTTGTTTTTAAGGGTAAAATATAGAGTAATAGACAGACCGTATGGCCGTATGCCCGTATCACATATTCACATGACACATTGTAACAAAGGGGTGGATAATCGGTTTTTTGGGTTACGGGTAACCCAAAAACCGAACCAAAATTGTCGGTTTTCGGTTAAACGAACACCGAAAAATCGGTTCTCGGTTCGGTTCTGGGTAGCAATAAATAAAATTTTCAGTTTTCGGTCTAACCGAAAACCGAATATCAAGAACCGAAACCCGAAAAAGGAACCAAAATTTGTATGGAAATTTGTAATTCATACGTCCATTAGTCACTCATCCCATTAACAAACAAGCTCACATATATTTATGAAGTTTTTTTTTTAGTAGTAGTTTTTCGATTTGGCTCAATTGATAAACACAAGTTAGATTACTTGCTAAGGTAACTATCGACATATATATACACACATGTATATATATTCAAACTCTAATCCGCCTCATTTGCCCTCTATCTACAAACATACCTCTTCGTTTCTTGTTCTTCATCACCGTATCATGTCACGCTTGTCCGACATTGTTCGACATCATCTCATTCTCGCATCCAAAAAAATTTATTCCTTCATCATTTTGGTTTTTTGGGTTTCTTAGGAATCGAACCGAAATTTTCGGTTCGAATCTCGGTTAACCGAAATAGATTTTGATTCCAGTTTCGGTTCTCCGAATTCACTTATTTCGATTTCGGTTAACCGAAAAATTCGGTTTGGTTACGCGGAACCGAACCAATGTCCACCCCTAATAACAAAACAATTTTGTACAAAGTCACTTCCAAAACTATTCTTTTTATTTTATAAGTACAATATCCTTATTAGAGAGTATAATGGGTCAAGCCCAGTAGTGTTCATAAGCCCACTGAACATGTATAATTATAGTAGAGTTTACTAATTATCTTAATTTCCCTAGGTTTACTGTGATTAGTTTCTTACTTAGTACTATTTAATAGCTTTGTTCAATGTAATAACAGATCATTCAATTCTTAATTAATAAGATTAATATTATCATTCTTTACATCTCTATTTGTTTTCTGTAAACATTAATAATCCCTTTCACATCTTATAAAAAAAAAGATATCATCAAATCTTTGTTAGGTTTGTAGAGTCTAACCAAACAAAGGAAGTCAAGTAAAACGAGCACAGACGGATATCACCTAAAGGAGGAGTGAACTTCAGCTCGGGAGGCGGCTATTTCTGTTGAGTATGGAGACCGATTCACGCCGAGAAGACGAGAAAACGAGGCAGCAGGGAAATGGCGGTCGCCGGAAGGGTTTCGGCGAGCGCGGGCTGCCTCCGGCGGTCGCGGGACAGGTTTCGGCGGGCGCCGAAACCAAGGAAAACGGGTCAGACGGACTGCACAGATTTGGGCCCCTTTGGCGGGCTCCATTTGAGGTTCGGCGGGCGCCAAAAGCAAAACGGCGGTCGCCGTTTTGCAAATTACTGGGAGCGCGATTTTTCTTGTCCTCCAAGTTTTATTCCCCCTATTTACACCCTATGTGCGTGAATAATAGGGTTAACACCTCCAGAAAGCCTAGAAGCAATTATAGCATTACAAAGTCGTGTAATTAAGTTCTATAATCGTTCTAGTGAATTATTGCAGCGGCAAGAAGTGAACGTAGCCCTCATTAACGGGTTAACCACTATAATTCTCTGTGTTCTTTATTTTTCGTATTTTTCGTTCTTTTGTTGTTCGTGTGCTTTTCAGGCGGGGATTTCGGACGCGAATTTCCCAACAACTGGTATCAGAGCGCTAGGGTTATAGCGATCGGGGAAAAGTGATGATGGACACCACCACCTCGTTCGGGGTTACGAAATTTGACGGAAACAACTATGGACACTGGAAGATGCAGATCGAGGACTACCTTTATGGGAAGAGGCTCGGAATTCCTTTGAAGGGTAGACCGGAGAAGATCAAGGATGACGAGGAATGAGAAAGCCTCGACAGGCAGGTGTTGGGATTGATACGTTTGTCGCTAGCTTCAAACGTGTCATTCAATGTGCGTTCAATTCCCACAACCAAGGGTTTGATGGCTGCCCAATCAAACATGTACGAGCAACCTTCAGCGAACAACAAGGTGTATCTCATGAAGCAGTTGTTCAATCTGAAGATGTCGGACAATGCAAACGTAGCCAACCATATCAACGAGCTGAATTCCATCTTGGACAAGTTGAAGGGAGTCGGGGTGAACTTCGATGACTAAATTTACGCCTTGATCCTACTTGCGTCTCCGCCGGATAGTTGGGAGCCCATGCAGGCAGCTGTTAGCAACTCTATGGGGAAGGAGAATCTGCAGTTCTCCGAAGTTAGAGATAAAATCCTTGCCGAGGAAATCTGGAGAAAGGATTTCAAAGTAAAGACTCCTAGTTCGGCCTTGAGCGTGGAGAACCGGGGGAGAAACTCGGGCAGGAATGCTAACAGGAACAGAGTGAGATCCAAGTCTAGGAATGGAAGAGATAGCTCGAGGTCCGAGGATAATGAGTGCTGGAATTGTGGGAAGACGGGGCACTTCAAAAGGGATTGTCGCTCTCGGGGGAAGAACGACAACAAGAAGAAGGGAACCGCCAACGCGGTGGTGCAGGAGGATGACGACGATGGGGACGTCCTTCTCTGTTCGGTCGACTCACCGATCGATTCCTGGGTGCTGGACTCAGGGGCTTCTTTCCATACTACTGCACAGCGAGAGGTAATGTTGAATTATGTCTCGGGTGACTATGGAAAGGTTTTTCTTGCAGATGACGAGCCACTCAATATAGTCGGGATGGGAGATATCAACCTGAAGCTGTCTAATGGGCAAACCTGGAAGATTACCAAGGTCATACATGTGTCGGGGTTGATGAGGAACCTAATTTCGGTGAGCCAGCTTGATAATGATGGCTACCGAACGTCATTTGGAGATGGTTCGTGGAAGGTTTCGAGGAACGCCATGACCATTGCTCGAGATCATAAGACAGGCACACTTTACTTGACGACGAGCATGAGGGATTCGGTTGGTGTTGTTGATAGCACCCAGAAGACCAAACTGTGGCATTGCAGGCTGGGGCACATGAGTGAGAAAGGGATGAAGATCATGGCAAAGAACGGGCTGCTTCCCGAACTCAAGGCGATTGAGTCTCACGTGTGCGAGAGCTGCATTCTTGGAAAGCAGAAACGAGTGAGTTTTTCAAAAGGTGGAAGGGAGCCCAAGGTGGAGAAGCTGGAACTAGTACACACGGATGTTTGGGGACCAGCTCCTGTCGCCTCACTCGGGGGATCACTCTATTACGTTACCTTCATCGATGACTCCACAAAGAAGGTATGGGTATACTTCATGAAAAATAAGAGTGACGTGTTCTCTGTTTTCAGGAAATGGAAAGCCGAGGTTGAGAATGAAACAAATCTCAAGGTGAAGTGTTTGAGGTCCGACAACGGTGGTGAGTACGTTGACGCCGACTTCAAGCAATTTTGTGTCGAGAGTGGGATCAAGATGGTGAAGACTATTCCGGGGACCCCACAACAAAACGGAATAGCGGAGCGAATGAACAGGATGCTAAATGAGAAGGCCCGGAGTATGCGGTTACATTCGGGGATGCCTAAGATGTTTTGGGCATATGCCATCGACATGGCAGCTCATTTAATCAACAGAGCACCGTCGGTTCCTTTGGAATATCGGATTCATGAGGAGGTTTAGAGTGGGAAGAAGCTGAATCTGTCCTACTTGAGGGTGTTCGGGTGTCTGGCGTATGTCCATATCGACGAAGCTACTCGTAGCAAGCTTGATCCTAAATCCAAGAAGTGCTTCTTCATTGGATATGGCAGCACGGAGTTCGGATACCGATTTTGGGATGCCGAAAATCATAAGGTGATCTGAAGCAAGAATGTGATCTTCAACGAGGCGGTCTTGTACAAGGGTAAAGGCTAGGTTGTTGAAGAAAGCATTGATCCCGTGGGAGACACGGAGGAGGTTCCGGTGGAGGTCGTGGAGACCGATAAGATCGAGGAGGACAAAACGAGCAGCGAGGATGAGCAAGATGAGAATGCTCATCCCAACATCGATCCAGTCACACCGAAGCCGTGGAGGTCGACTAGGGTAAGAAGACCTCCCCATAAATTTTCACCTTCCCTTAACTATATCTTGCTGACTGATAGGGGTGAGCCGGAGAGCTACACTGAGGCTATACAAGCGAGGGATTCGATCAAGTGGGAGTCTGCCATGAAAGAGGAGATGAGCTCATTGATGTCGAATCAGACTTGGGAACTAGCCGAGCTTCCGAAGGAGAAGAAGGCCTTGCACAATAAATGGGTCTTCCGGGCAAAGAAATAACACGATGGAAGCGTTCGGTACAAGGCAAGATTAGTGGTGAAAGGCTTCCAGCAGAAAGAAGGGATCGACTACACGGAGAAATTTGCTCCGGTAGTCAAGATGGTAACCATCCGGGTGGTGCTTAGCTTGGTGGCAAAGGAGAACTTACATCTTCAGCAAATGGATGTAAAGACCGCATTTCTTCACGGGGATCTAAATGAAGAAATCTACATGAAGCAACCGGAGGGTTTTGAAGTCCGAGACAAGGAGAAGCTGGTGTGTAAGCTTCAAAAGAGCTTGTATGGGTTGAAGTAAGCTCCTAGACAGTGGTACAAGAAGTTCGACATGTTCATGAAGCGGGTCGAATTCACGCGATGCGAGGCGGACCACTGCTGCTATTTCAAGAGTCTTGGAAAAGGTAACTACATAATTTTGCTCCTTTATGTAGAAGACATGCTGATAGTCGGGGCGAGCTTGGCAGAGATCGACAAGCTCAATAAGAGCCTATCGAGGGAGTTCTCTATGAAGGATTTGGGTGCTTCCAAACAAATCCTGGGGATGAGAATCACGAGGAGTAAAGAGGGCCTTGAGTTGTCTCAAGAAGAGTACCTGAAGAAGGTACTAGCACGGTTTAACATGGAGGATGCGAAACCCGTGATCACTCCTTTGGCTAGTCACTTTCGTCTGTCAAAGGAGGACTCGCCGACGAGCGAGAAGGAGCTAGATCATATGGATAAGGTCTCTTACGCCTCCGCGATTGGGAGCCTTATGTATGCCATGGTGTGCACGAGGCCAGACATTGCTCATGCAGTGGGAGTGGTCAGCCGATTTATGAGTAATTCGGGGAAGCAACATTGGGAAGCCGTCAAGTGGATCTTTCGATACTTGAGAGGGACTACCGACTTTGCTTTGAGGTTCCGAAAATCAGATGTGGGGTTACTCGGATTCGTGGACGCGGATAACGGAGGTGATGTGGATAGTAGGAAGAGCACTACTGGGTACGTGTACACTTTCGGGGGTACCGCGATTAGCAGGGTGTCGAGGTTGCAGAAGATCGTAGCACTTTCTAGTTGTGAGGCGGAGTACGTCGCTGTGACGGAAGCCGCGAAGGAGATGATGTGGCTACAGGCTTTTCTGCTTGAGCTGAGGCAAGATCACTCGGGGAGTATCTTGTATTCCGACAGTCAGGGCGCCATTCACTTGGCGAAGAATCCGGTGTACCATGCTCGAACGAAGCATATCCAGCTGAGATATCACTTCATTCGATCGGCCTTGGAGGAAGGCATCATGGTGTTGGAGAAGATTCTTGGGAGTAAGAATCCGGCCGACATGTTTACGAAGGTGGTGCCGTGCGATAAGTTGAGGTTGTGTTCAACCTCGGTTGGTCTTCTGGGATGAGGACCGGGGACGCCGCTGCAATGGAAAGAGAAGATAGGGGGCGTGAATCAGATCCAAGTGGGATATTGTTGAGTATGGAGACCGATTCACGCCGAGAAGACGAGAAAACGAGGCAACAAGGAAATGGCGGTCGCCGGAAGGGTTTCGGCGAGCGCGGGCTGCCTCCGGCGGTCGCGGGACAGGTTTCGGCGGGCGCCGAAACCAAGGAAAACGGGTCAGACGGACTGCACGGATTTGTGCCCCTTTGGCGGGCGCCATTTGAGGTTCGGCGGTCGCCAAAAGTTTTCGGCGGACGCCAAAAGCAAAACGGCGGTCGCCGTTTTGCAGATTACTGAGAGCGTGATTATTCTTGTCCTTCAAGTTTTATTCCCCCTATTTAAACCCTATGTGCGTGAATAATAGGGTTAACACCTCCAGAAAGCCTAGAAGCAATTATAGCATTACAAAGTCGTGTAATCAAGTTCTATAATCGTTCTAGTGAATTATTGCAGCGGAAAGAAGCGGACGTAGCCCTCGTTAACGGGTGAACCACTATAATTCTCCGTGTTCTTTATTTTTCGTTCTTATGTTGTTCGTGTGCTTTTCAGGCGGGGATTTCGGACGCAAATTTCCCAACAATTTCGAGTCGGAGTTACTCGTTCGAGCCAATCTTCAGAGAGTTCTGTCTCGTTCCAGCTTGGCGAGAGTTTTTTGATGAACTGCGCAATTTAGTTACAATGTTTAATTTCCTCACTGGACTGCACGATTTAGTTCTTTAAGAAAATATTGATGTCAAATGCTGATAAAAAAATCTGAAAATGAATTTTACAATAATTCGTTTAAATTTGTTGTTATAAAGTTGAGTCAATATACATGTTAAAATGTCTTGTTAATGTGACATTCTAACAGGTCCATCACAAATAAGCTCGATTTTTTCATCTCTACTCATGCATTAATGTGCAATTTTGATGGTTAAACAAAAGTTGTACCATGAGAAACAATTAATCGTTCAGCAGAAGATAAATTTTGTTTATAAAAATTGTATTGAACACAAACTGCCAATATTTTTGGTAAAACCCATAAACTACGTGTAAGGCAATCATGCCTTTAGAGGTCGCTGGATGGCAAGTATAATTTGTTAGTTAGTGTTGATTCATAGTTGGAATTAGAGAATAATATAATTCGTGTATATTCAAAGTTTGTCAACAAGTAGGAACTAACCTCATCTTGTATTGCCACGTCCGGAACCTTGTGTTCAGATCTAGCAACGGTATGTCATACCTCACGCTCGTCATCCTTAGCTCTGATACTACTTGTTGAAAGATCGGACGATGTATAGTATGATAATATCAAGAATACCGAAGAAAAGAAATCAACGAAAAATAGAGAAGACAAGAATTTACGTGGAAAACCCAACTGGGAAAAACCACGGGAGGAACGATGAACAATTCACTATAGTATTACTTCACGATTACAAGGATGATATACGCTCTAAACCCTCAAATCTCACGTAATAACTATAGAATTATAATATGTTGTTTATGCCCATGGAGTAGCTCTCTTTATATAGGGGAGAGACCTAATTAATGTATGGAAACATTAATTCTCGCCCATGCTTTGCCTTGAAGGAGAAGGAAACCAAAACGGACCAAAAATAGGACTTTCCAAAAGCCTCCCGCGCCTGACACTTTTGGCGACCGCCATTTTCAAAACGGCGGTCGCAGGACAGATTCGGCGGTCGCCGAATCCCTTTCGGCGGTCGCCGAAACCCCTGATTTTAGTCAGTCCCGACTTCGTCAATCTCGACCTTTTCGGCGGGCGCGGTTCCGTAAACGGCGGTCGCCGTTTCCATTCGGCGGGCGCCGTTTTTCTCCTCGTTCGGTTTCGTGGCAAACTTCAACATCGTGTATATTTAAAGTTGGTCAACAAGAGAAGTGTGTAAAGTAGTGGTTTGTTCATTCTCGAGGAAATACACAATTCAAATATATATGAGTCTCCGTTAACATTTTATTACTCCTCGCGTGGTGTCAAGGTCGAAATCCCAATCGAAAACACAATCAATATTATTCAAAAAAACAGTGTGATCGTTATCACTTGGAACCTTCACGTGTTGAATCTTGTTTGATTAATTAATCGTCCGTCTAATTAATTAAGATTACGACTGCTTTCTGTCTTTCAATTCCGCCAGAGACGAGAATCTCGTCCTTTTTTTTTTTTTTTAATTAATTAATTATTAATTTGGTTAGGCGAATCAAGTTGGTGGCCCTCTTCTCAATTCACAATCGCAGTGTGTGTAAGTTTAATTATATAAAAATAGTACTCCTGTGTGGGCATGTTGTTTTTGGGTACGTAGTGTTGACTATTTTATAACAGACAATGATTTACTTAGTTCTAAAAAAGTTATGCATAAATCTAGTAGACAACACTCCTACTTGTAGACAATTTGGTTGACCAGAGTCTCAAAAATGGTGGCTAATGTAGTCTTTGATTGGATGGGATGGTATGTTGGATTTGTTAGGATGCAAGGACAAATAAAGGTTGGAGAAGTTGTTAGGAATAGGATGCACTGTCTTTCCGGTAATGAAATTTGACGAAAACAATTAATAGTCTTTGGAAGATCGATGCATATTAATTGAGGACTACATGTACAAGAACAAACTCTATATCAGCCGAAAGAACAATATGGAGAAGATAGATGATGGAGAGTCGCAGAGGCAATTCAAAACATAGGCAATGAGAGATATTGGAGAATTACACTTTAAGTTCATTTTCATGAATATGACTTGTATGTGACTAAAAGCTCATTTCATGTATGTATATGACATGTGTAAATTGGAGTACACTTAAAGAGATTCTCAAAATCATTGTGGTAGTTTACTTGTTCAGGGCCTATGTAAAACTTGTTCAAGATAAGTTGTGTTGGTGTTTTGTAGTTTAGAGTAAGTTTGAAGTTTGATCAAGTTAGAAATGTTCAAAGTCGGATGTGTATTTTGATAACCAAGATAGTAGTATATACTTTGTTTGTTAATTGAATAGAGACATATAAAAAGTATATATATGGGTGTGGACACACGGACACAAATCCAGAGGGTGCAGACAGAAACCCAAACAGAGATATTTGTGCTCACACACACATTTCACTTAGCTCCTCTATCTAAATTACCCAATTACAGATATTGTACGTCGTGATACTATACACCCATCAATGGATTTCATTCAATTAATTGTGTGCTTCGCAGTCCTCCTGCACCCCACCCTGTCATCTCCTCCGGTCATCCTACACCTCAAGACCACACAGCAGATTTCTTCTTCGTCCCCCCACAGATCATGGAACAAGCTCATGTCCTTCCAGCACAACATCTCCCTCACCGTATCCCTCTCCGTGGGGTCACCCCCACAGCAAGTTACCATGGTCCTCGACACAGGCAGCGAGCTCTCGTGGCTCCACTGCAGCAGCACGAAAAGCCCTGTGTCCTTCTCCCCTCGCCTGTCCAGGTCGTACAGGGCAATCCCCTGCTCCTCCCCCACCTGCACCACCCGCACCCGCGACCTCACCCTACCCGTCTCCTGCGACCCCAACCACCTCTGCCACGCTATCCTCTCCTACGCCGACTCCTCCTCCGTCGAGGGCACACTCTCCTCCGACGCCTTCCTCCTCGGCGGCCCTTTTCCGGCCACCGTGTTCGGGTGCATGGACTCGGGGTCCACCTCCACCCCGGACGAGGACTCGAAAACCACGGGCCTCATCGGGATGAACCGCGGGTCCCTCTCGTTGGTCTCCCAGATGGGCTTCCGCAAATTCTCCTACTGCATCTCCGGCCGTGACTCCTCCGGCGTCCTCCTCCTCGGCGACGACTACGAATTGCCCTCCTGGCTGCGCCCGCTCAACTACACCCCTTTCGTCAAAATCTCGACCCCGCTCCCCTACTTCGACAGGGTCGCGTACACGGTCGAGCTGCAGGGGATTCGGGTCGCGGGCCGGGCCCTGCCCCTGCCCGGGTCCGTTTTGGCGCCGGACCACACGGGGGCCGGGCAGACGATGGTGGACTCGGGCACGCAGTTCACGTTCCTGATGGGGCCCGCGTACGCGGCCCTGAGGAAGGAGTTCCTGAGGCGGACGGAAGGGGTGCTGAGGCCGCTGGAATTCGTTTTCGAGGGGGCCATGGATTTGTGCTACAGGGTGGAGGCGGGGCGGCGGCTGCCGGCGGCGCTGCCGAGCGTGAGCCTGGTGTTCAGAGGGGCGGAGATGAGGGTGACGACGGGGGAGAAGCTGCTGTACAGGGTGCCAGGGGTGAGAAGGGAAGGGGACGATGTGTACTGCTTGACGTTCGGGAACTCGGATTTGCTGGGAGTGGAGGCGTACGTGATCGGGCACCACCACCAGCAGGACGTGTGGATGGAGTTTGATCTGGCGGGGGAGAGAGTGGGCCTCGCCGACTTCAGCTGCGATGTCGCCCGCCACAATTTGGGCTTACCGCCGTAATTCAAATCTTTACTATTAAGTATTTTATTGATGATCAAATGTCAAATTGGGAATTAATTTATACTATTCATTTTGTTTTTTTTTTTATAAGAGTATTCAAGATAGAGTTATATATTTAGCTCTCGGACCAGACCCAGCTATATTTTTGTTACTAATTTCATTTCATACGTCTGTATATTTGTCAATTCTCAAATGTCAATACAATATTTGGTTGTTGGGTACTGCTTTGGGCAAAAATATTGGAGGTTTCAGTTTCATGTGTTATTATATTCGACTATATATTTTTGACACATAAATAAACAAATCTCTCTGTTTCTAACTCAATCTCGTCGACATCGTGTATATAATATACTATTATGATTGCAAAAGAATTACATTTATGCCCTTGTGAGTAACTTAGTATAAAAAAACACGCAATCGACATTACCTGAATATATCACAAACCACATGACGAAAAACTATGTTTTCTCTCTGCACCCACGATTACTGCGTTTTAAAGATAGAAACGTTGCGATCGCAGAAGAATAAAAAAAGTTCAACTCCAGTCGACCAGCGGCGGGGACGTTGTCCCACCAATCACAAAAAGTGGTAAAAGAGTCAAAACACACACGCGTTCGAAAACAAATTTCTTGGCCTAAGGCAAAATTATCCTTCAACTTGGGTTTAAGTAATAAAATGTTGAATCCTATGGGTTTGGTAGTTAGATCAGGCGGACAAAGATATGCGTTTGGTGAGAGGATGATCCATATGAAAATTGGGAATTGTGAACAATGTTTTCCTGTCTTTTCTTTCTGCTTTTTCTAAGGAAATATTGTCAGTCTCAGTCCAACAACTGTATCCAAGTTGACGCCAGTTAGCAATTCTAGGCTTTTGTTTTAACTTCATTATGGATTGCTGTTGTTTTGGAAGGATAAAAATACTAAGAGCTCCAAAACAAAATACTCCTACTTGGTTTCTTGTTTGATAGTACAACTTTTTGGGTATAGAAATTAAGAAAAAATGTTACTTATAGTTGTTTCAATATTTAATACTACTACTAATAATTTGGTGTACATTTTCAATTCATCTATCATCATTCGCCTAATTAAAGAGAACGTGGTTGATGTCATTGCAGAGAATGTGGATGCCATGCCGATGAAGAGAATGATGTTGAGGTTTGATGTGCACACAACACAATGAGTTCCCGCGTAACACCCAGGAAAATTGTGGTGCTTACAGTCCACATAAAGGTACGAGATAGAGACATATATAAAGCAATCATCAAATATGTGGAACACATAATCATCTAATTCTCACGATGATGCACCAGAAATGGAACTGTTGGCAAACATCACTAGATGGAGTTGTTCCTACTTGGATTGATGCTACCCACGAAATTGAAGATGATCCATTTTTAAACAGCGGCACATTTAGCGTTTCTTCTCTATTTTCTAACAAATAAGGTTTAAACAATTGTTGGCATGTATCATGTCGACAAACTTGATAAATACATAATCAAGTTCTCGGATAAGAAGAGGTTGAAGGTGATACGGAAGTCTTAAAGTTGCTCATTCACAATTATCTCTAGTGCAGTGTCTCAATTCAAGGTTGTCGATTAAATTGATTAAATTAACTGTTTGTGCAAGCTAAACTCCTAATATACTTGGGAGGAAGTTGATTCTAAAACCTACTAGATAACAAGAAAAAGCAATTACGTGCAGAGAGATTACACAATTTATCTAAAGCAAGTACAAGAATCAACATAAATGTGGTCTAATGATGGGAATGATCTAGACCAATGCATTCATTTCACCAAGGACTTGAAGATCAAGGTAGATTGTGTTTTGGCAGACGCACACTCATCTCGTCTCAAATCACCACACCCGTGCAAGGTACTGGATTAAAGATTGATGGAATGAGACTTTTGGTCTTGTCCACAAGCTTACTTAACACACTTTAGAAACCACAATATAAATAGCAGGCCGACTACCCCAACTATCTCTCGAATAGCTCCGACTGGAGATAGAGTTCTAAAGGAATCCCTAATCAGTCTCCTCCTTAACAAACATAAACTTAGACAATGATCATGTTTTGAATTATCTCTTAGAATTAAATTCATCACAGAGATCAATGTGAATGAGTAATTTAAAAATCATCAATGCAATCGACAACTAGCTCAAGCATGCAATTAATCAACTAATCCATGGTTTCACTTCACATTACCCTAAATAATCTAGCTAGTAATAATCAAGTAATCAAAACCCATAAGGAAATAGTACATCTTCATTGTGTAAAAACAAAAAAGGATAGAATTTAATGGTGAAAATTAATCTGCCAAATAATGACCTTTGTAATCGAATATTGATCCACAAAATTGAAAACCCGCAAAACGTAGAGAATAGTGAGCACGCAATAAAGCCTTGACAGATATTGGAAATAACAAATAAAATGAAGATATCTAAAAAAGAAAATTGTTTGAAAAATAGTAATGCTTGGATAAATCTAGTTGTAGAAATAACTAAGAAAGCGTTTGGAAAATATCAAATTAAATTAAGGCTAAAAAATATAAGTTGCATCATCGTTATAAATAAAACAATGTTTTTCATTCTTCTATGTTTACAAAAAGTAGTAAAGAGCCACTAGAAAAATTCACAAATCTCAACATATAAAGGTATAGCCCCAAAATTAAATCCAGTAAATACACCCATTGTCCTCTTTTCTCATTTCTTTTAAAACTAGTACCAAAAATTTCGACACACAATAAACAACATAATCAACCACCATTTTTGCAACCCAAAATATGTATGTGGCTTTGTTCTTAATTATCAAGTTGTAGAGCTTAATAAAAATTATTCAGATCCATTATTTACAAATGTTTGATGCATAATTATCTAGGACAGAGGTAGTATTAAAATGGACAGATCATGGAAAAGAATTTGCAAAAACAATAGAAGGAAAAACAACTTCAACTTATATTGCATCAGTCAAAATAATGTAGACTAAATAGCGTTATATACTACATGATTTGCAGTAACACCTCTTTCAGAATTCAGTCATCAAGTCCAAACCCAATCTTACTGACACACCCAACTAATCAACTGAACGACTACGTTAAAGCTGGTTGTAATTTTGTTGCCATCTTTAAACAAGGGTGTTCAAATCAAACTTCTCCTGGCAACACAAACATGACCTACTTGACAAGTCTATATTGTCAACTGTCAAGATAAGATGGGAGTGATTCTAATTTGGCATGTTGCACCAAGAATTACACTCAATGGACCCTATACTTTTTGGCATATTGCAGAAGACATTATTAGCACCTCTTACAGTCTACACAACTTAAACACCGAATTCTCTTACTCATTAAGCAAATTACAAAATCAGGCATAATATAGTATAACAAAGGTACTCAATACACATTGCACAATGCGACAGGAAAACAAAGGGGGAATTTCGAACCCAGAAAGCAATTTCACAAATCAAGCTGGGTACCTCTAAACAACGAATGATACTATAACTTACAGTTTTATCCTCATCGGCAATTTCATCTCCTTGTCGACTATGTGTCCAGCTCTAAATACTCCATCTAGATAAACAAACCAAATATGTGAAATAATACTCGAGCAAAACACGAAACTAAAAGGCAATCATTAACATCATTTCCTTTTCATTCCATCATTTGAAATGGCAATCTACATACACTTGCAAAAAAATCACCATCCCCTCTCATTTCCATCATTAACTTCAAAACCCCACCCTACACGTCTTCTCGACCTTGACCCAAAGAGGGAAGAAGACAAAGACCCACTCCTCCGGCTCATCCTAGAACTTGAGCTGGCACTAGAAACTGAAGACCCATCTCTCCGGAAACAGCTGAACATATTGCTGAAGGCTCTTCTCACCCCACTACTTTCCCTATACACGCTTCCCCTAGTGCCCCACGAAATCCTCCTCGGCACCCCATTGCTAGGAAATCCGCCATCCACCTCCGTGTATACGACCGGAAACTCCCTCTCTCCTCCCCTTCTCCCACCAGAGAATCTCCCCACTGCAAAACCTCCGCCCGGCAATCTCCATATCGTCAGCCCAACAGTCTCGTCATCATTTTCAACCTCGGTCGATTGAACTGAGCCTCGGTTCACATTCATGTTGTCACTGTCCGTTGGCAACTCGTGCCTGCACACGGGACAAGAGTTGGTCAAGGCAAGCCAGGGGAGGATACAGTCCTGATGGTACAAATGCTTGCAGGGCATTTCACGTGCCTCGATTCCCAGCTCGAAAGCCTCTTTACAGACAGCGCAGTGAGACTCAACAGATGTGTGCTGCTCGCTTATTTCCACCGTGGGCATCGACTCGATGGAAGCCTTCGAGGCAGGCGGGTTGTTATCGACTCTTCCCATCCCGTTGGCCTCAATTAGGGACAATTGATCCAGCAACCTGTCGAAACCCGACCCTAGTAGAAACTCCGACATACTTGCGGGTAAGGGTCGCAGACCCGACCCGGATCCGTCGTCGTAGTAAAGCTCGAACCTTCCTCCTGACCCGGCCCCGGTGACGGCCCCACTTCCGCCGCCATCGTTGGGGCCACGGAGAACGATGACCGGATTAAACGGAGACCGATCTCCGCCATTCCTGCGGCTCCTCCTAATCCTGGGGGTCGAGACCGACAGTGAACCGGATCCTGATCCGGAACCGGATCCTGATTCGGGTGTCCGGGGCATGTACATGTCGGCTGCGGGAAAATGGCGTCGGCGGGAGTCGGAGAGGGAAGATCTATTAAAATCCTCGATCTCTTCGACGAATTCGCCGTTGCAGTCGGGGCAATTGATGCAGTCTTTGTTCAAAATCATCACGAATCGGTTGCATCGGTAGCACCAGTAAGTTGAAGATGAAATAGACATTTCCAGTAATTGTTTCTTGGGGACCGGAAGAGTCCGAAATTGGATCTGCAAAAAGAGAATAGAAAAATCTCCTGTTCAAAAATATGAAAACATGGAGGTGTAGAGGGACGGAGGGAGATTGGTTGGTGATGGTAACTAGGGCACGGAGAAATGGGAGGGAGGGGTACTGTTTTGAAGGGGTAGTGTCTGGTAATAAAGTCCGGAGTTAGGGGTAAATGTGGAAACACGGCGTCAATGAATATTGGCCTTTATAGGGTCGGAGTGCGGGACATGAGTCAAAAGAGAATTAAATGGACTTGTCCGAATATGCTTAAAAATAAATTTGTGAGAAATTTATAGATCTTTTTCTTATGTATTCTAATTTATTATTTTAATTCACAAATTTCTCGTAGTTTTTTAAATATTAGTCAGGCTGTGTAAATATATAGTCTAAGAGATTAACCATCGATATTTGTTCATGATACTATGACTTATTTAATAAATTTATATATCACTTCTACTACTATTATACACTACATATTAATTCTAGAACTACATTTAATTTTAGAAAGATTTTGATAGAAGATTTTGATAAAAGTTTGGATTTACTCATTTACAGATAAAATCAATGTATGACACTTACATTTTTATAAAAACGGGTCGTTATTGTAAATCAATGTATGACACTTACATTTTTATAAAAACGGGTTGTTATTGTGGTGAAAAAGTATGTATGAAAAAAAATTAAAATAAATATTAAGTACCTATAAGAAAATAAGATTTAAATTTAGCAAAAATATGAATGCAATGTTTGTTTATGCAAAATATTAATGCAATATTTGTTTACTGTTGCCGCTCTTGTTCATTATTCAAGTCTTATTTAATAATTTATTTAATAATGTAAAATTTATAGAATGAATATTTTTTTTTCTTTAACCTAAAAATAATAAATTTTAAAAAAAATTATAAAAAAATTTATAATACACATAAAATATTGAAATATGTTTCCATCAATAAAAATGAGTATAAAATATTAAAATATGTTTCCATGTAAGTATAAAACAAATATATATTCACACTTGTTTGAGCTCGAAAAAAAAATCAGATATGAACAAATAATTTTATTATGTTGATAAAAAAAGTAAATCTAAACTCGTATTTAAAAATAAATAAAATAAATTTTTTTAACAAAAATTAAACAAAATAAAGATATAATTATATTTTAAAATAAAAAATAAACACAGTACCTAATAATATAACTATTTTAGTTGTTTGTTGTGTTTGGTTGGATTTAAGTTAGGGCGTTTTCAGACTGAATTCGAATTCTTGTAACACTTCCTATTAATATAACTATTTTAGTTGTTTGTTGTGTTTGATTGGATTTAAGTTAGGGTGTTTTCAGACTGAATTCGAATTCTTGTAACAAAGTGTTGCAAAAGATTTGTGGCATAGACAAGACAAACCAGGGTTGCAAATGATCCGAGTGGTTCGAGTGATCTTCCATCTTCAAACCGAAGCAAAGTCGCATTCGAGCTCGGGCAACTCATTACCATAAACAACCCGAGCACAAACATCATACTACTATTTCTCAGCTTGCAACGACTCCACAAATTATAGTACATCCGTTCTTTTCATAAATCTCACTTTTTTTTTACCTCTTCAAATAAGAAATGGTACATTGGAAGGGGGGAACGAAGTACAGTAATATTTTTCTTATTAAATAGGAAGTGGTAAATAATTATTTTTATTGATTAAATATTATTTAAATTAAAATTATAAAAAATATTAGTAATACTCCTATAATTTATCGAGTCGCTCGACGAACAACCTATTTTTTTCACAACTCAAACTCAAGTTCAAAACAGTTTGGCTCGTTGAACTCGCTTTTTTTTTTTTATCACGCATACATGGCTCGGCTCGTCGAGCTCGTTTAAGTTTTTATCAAGCATGCTAGACTCGTTGCAGACCTAGTCAGATGGAGCAGCAGATAATTGAAGAGAAGGTGGACATCCTTCAACATGACAATTTCCTACAGGCTACAAGTCGTATGGAATTGGTCAAGCGGGGAACTCACATCACAAAGATAAAATAAGAAGCAAGACACATTCTTACACGTTAATTACACATCAACCATACAAAATAAGAAGCAGGACAAATAAAATAAGAACTTTAGTTAGTTGACAATTTCCAACAGCTGGGGATGATAATCTAAGTGTCTGTAGAATGAAACTACAGCAATATCAAAACGGTAGTGCTGAAAGAGGAATCCCAACACAATAAAAAAAAACTTTCCTATTTTGACTATATCATCACTGTCAAACTCATAAAAAACATACAACCCTTACTAATAAAAATGGGTGCCATGTCAGAAATAATCAGATGTCAGCAGTTGAAAGCACCTCCACAAAAAACCATACAATTGATATAAAGCTCCAAATTATAAAGTTAATTCATTTTGGCTTTATTTAAGGGCCTACTCAATTACGTTGGTTTGATCAAATTTTCATTTGATCATTGTTGTAGTAAAAACATTGGAAGTTTTGACTGTAACATATCCAGCATCATATGTTTTGTATATAATTATATAGTGAACATTAAGTTTCTCTTTATCAGCCCCAAAACTTGTTTTTTTTATTCTACTTACTTAGCAACCTCAATAAGCTTGAAGGTTGATAGAGATGCTTAGAAAAGTTGTCTCGGTTTAATGCCAATACATGAATAAAATAGAAGTATTTGAAACTCCCAAGCAAACTAAGCATAAGAGGTCAGAAAAAATAGGATACCGAAAGAAAACAGAAAAGCACAAGATGTAGAAGGAATCAACATTTACTAGTTAGATTGAAATCCTCAGAAAATTACAATAATTTTCACCTGATGATACATAATTATATACACACGCCCACCACCAAAACAGTTATCATTCAGACTTATGTATCTTTCAGTTATAGTCTTATAGACATTAGACAGAGAGTAGTTATTATCCTTAGAAAAGTAATGGTGTTGTTTCACAGTTTAAAAGTTATACAGTATTAAAATACATAAATTCCAAGTCCATGGCAAGAACAATGAATGTGCGATATTTTACCCTATTCATAGAATTATTCTTGGAATTTACATACTCAAAAGCGGAACATTATTATCCTTATATCTAAACTTCTAAGAAGTTAGCTCATATCATACTGAACATGCAAAGAGTAAACCTTATCGACGAACTAAAGTGAAACACTGATTGTCATTGATACAATACTATGCATGCTGTTCTCCAACCGGCAGGCAACAAGAAATCAAGTCGACCGAAATTTAATCACATGGAGCATATGTTAGTTTGAACCTTAATCCGCCTATCAATTATCACAGCAACAGAACTAGCACATTCGACAAAATAGAATAACACCTTTTTATAAACTGCACAATAGAATTTAGTTTACTGCCCTCTGGGCCTTGTCTATTAATACAAATTAATAAAGTAGATACGTATCCTACCAACACAAAACGGAGCGGTAAAATGTATACACGACTCGAAACATGTAAAAGGTAAAAACGTATTTATCTAGTCATTGCACCACACCAAAACTGAGAAAATGATTACACAGCAGTAATTATACTTTAAAAATACAAACCTCAATTGAAGGCGTACTGTGGTGAAGACCTGGAAGCCATACTAGCAACTTGGGCCTGCATCTGAATAGCCCTCACTTTCGAAGCCGTTGCTCGATGGAAAAACTGCTCCCGTGACAAGAGCCTCACGTTTCTCAAATACTGATCAAAGGGTATAGCTCCTTCTTGCACGGCCTTGTCCAGCCCATATATTGCATCCTCCACAGCTAAATCTGAAGCCGTACAATCCAACATCTGCTTTGAAAGAGCATCACATGGCTCGAAAGCCTCGTCCACATCCACATCATTATTACTCCCCGATTTCCCTTCATTCTCTCTCAACCATCCTTGCAGGACATCCGTGTTCATCAAGACCATCTGAAGCTGTTGCTCGAGCGCTTCCTTTTCGTCTTGCATTTCCTTCAACCCATTTCTTAACTCCTCTTCTCGCTTTCTGAGCACGGCCTGGGCCCCGAAAAACCCTTCCATTTCCCCTTCCCTCGCCTTCCTCATATCCCTGATATCACCGTTGAAGCTCTCCACGAGCTTGGCTATGGCGTTCTTCTTAAAGACCTCGGCCGGATCCTCCATAATTCTGCCACCACTACCGTACGGCGGCGGGGTCGGTGTAGGGGAGTAGTTCCCAGGGGGTATCGCCGGCCGCGCCACCGTGGACCCCACGGACGAATTCATGCTTCCGTAGCTAGGATTCAAATTAGGGTTAGGGTTAGGGTTTGAAGGCTTACGCTGAGAATAGAGAGGCGGATCGCGGGCGAAGAAATGGCTGAGATTTCTGACAAGCTCGACCAGATTGGACGCCGGGAATACCCAGGAATGTATGTAGGGGATTGAAACGATGCCGTTGGGGGATACGAAGGGATGGGGCCGCTTGATGATCATGTCGCGGGTGGGGTTGACGAAAACCAGAGGCGCGTGGCGAGGATACGATTCCATGAGCCAGATGATGACCGGGATGTTGTAGGTGACGCCCTGGAACGACATCGGGACGGTGCCTTCGGCCTGGAGGAGGTTGACGGTGCGGCCGTCGTTGTGGGTGAAGACGGCGGTTTTCGGCTGCAGGGAGGGGTGAGTCTCGGTGAGTTGCAGCAGGTGCTGCCGGATGTGCCACTTCATGTCCTCGGCGTACGGCATCGCCTCCGGGCCGCGCTGGGAGAGGACGCTGTTGAGGAACTGTTGGGTGTATTGCGCCATGGCGATTGGATGGAGACGATGAGGGTCGGATCCGAACTCAGAAGTTGGCTGTGTTAGTTAATTAAGCTCTCTGGTTTTTGATTTTATAGATCTCGATTGTTGTTGGTAGACTTGCAACGAAGGAGGCACTACTCAATTGAGCCAATATTTGGGGGTTTTTTTCCTTAATAATTGAGATACTTCAAAGAATTTATTTATTTTTTGACTTTTGTTTAAAATTAAAATAGAGGGATAAATTTGTCATTTATTAAAAATAAAAGTAAAATGTATTTTAAGTTGAAAAATAAATTATTTGTAAATAGAACAACAGCACCACCACCTGCACTCAACCAAAATTTATCTACATACAAATCTCTTCATTTACAATACAAAATCACACTCTGCAGATAGACAAATCTTTCATCTCTAACTCACTGTCACATATTCCAGCCGATATCGGTGATGTCGAACTTGTTTCAAGATCGACACCATCACATTCGTCGGGAGAAGCCAAGGTCTCGGGCAATGTCAATTCCCCTTCCAACACCCTCACAACTTCCCTCATACTCGGCCTCCTATAGGGATCATTATCCGAACACAACAACCCAAGCTTAATCACCACCTCAACCTCAACTTCATCATACACACCATTCAACCTGGAATCCACAACCTTCAACACACACCCCTCCCTCCACTTATCCCACACCCAATCCACCAACACCATCTCCTCCGGGCCCGCCTTCCCCTCCACCGGCCTTCTTCCACACACGACCTCCAACAAAAGAGCCCCAAACGCATACACATCCGACATCACAGTCGGCTTCCCAGTCTTAGTCAACTCAGGTGCCAAGTACCCCAAAGTGCCCACCACTCTCGTTGTGCTAGGGCTCGACCCGCGCTCGTACATCTTGGCCAGACCAAAGTCCCCTAGCCGACCGTTCATTTCCGAGTCTAGTAAAACGTTTCCTGCTTTTATGTCTCGATGGATCACGGTTTGCTCCCACTCCTCGTGCAAGTAAAGCAAACCACTAGCCACGCCTTTGATGATTTTGAACCTTTCTTCCCAAGAAAGTATGATTTCGGGCTCGTCGAAGATGTACTTATCAAGACTCCCGTTGGGCATGAAGTCGTACACGAGCAACAAGTCGCCTCGCTTTCGGCACCACCCTTGCAGTGGGACCAAGTTTCTGTGCTTGAGGCGGCCTATGGTTTCGATCTCAGTCAAGAACTCCCGCAAACCTTGCTTGGAGTCGTGGCTTATTTGCTTTACCGCTACTTGGGTATTCGAATCGGGCAGTGTCCCTTTGTAGACTCTCCCGAACCCTCCGAATCCGAGCATCTCTTCATCGCTAAAACCTCTGGTTGCTTTCTTGAGTTCTCCGTAGGAGAATCTGTGAGGGCCGATATGGATCTCCCAAGGCTCAAACACATCCCTATCCCTGATTTTCTTGATTACGTAAAAAGCAATCGCAACACCAAGTATAAAAAAAGCAGCGGAGACGAAAGATGTGACTAAAGCCAAGGGTATTAGATTCTGCTTGCGGCCGGGAATAGAAGGGCACAAAGACAGATCCAAGGGCTGTGCTTGGCCATTCATTTTGAAACTCCACCCTGAAATATAATGCGAACTAGCGAGTAAACCCGTCGAAGCAGAGAACCCCACGTACATATACTCCGTCAGAATCGACGAAAGATCGACACGAATCGAGAGAATCGGAGACTCGGGCTTCTTCGACGAAGACGGCGAAAGCGTGACATTCAATTCCTTTCTAACCGAATCGTAATCAATCCACGCCACAATCAGTTTCCCACTCTTGAGGTTAAGCAATCGCCTTTCCGAATCCTCTCCATAGGCTGCCGTAACAGAGGCGTTTGATACCAAACTGTTGAAATCAATCCCAACATGATTATCATCAATATCCTCAAAAACGTAATCTCGGACGGTGTCGAACTCGACCGCGAAAATATGGTTCGAGAAATTGCCGAAGTTGGTTTCGTTGAAAAGCCCCAAATACTGCCTGGGCAGAGCCCCAACCAAACCCTTGGACTTGGAGACGGTGAAAGCGAATCCATGGCCGCCCAATTTCTTGTATTCCGGGACTATGGCGAAGGCGAAAGCGGTCGAGAACGAAATCGAGGCGCTGCCGTTTTTGAACCGAAACGGGGTGTCGTAGAAGGCGTGGCCGGCGAGCGAATGCGTGACATTTGTGAGCTTGAGGATGCCGCTGTGCTCGATTCGGGCGGCGCCGTTTAGGGTTATGCTGGTGCCTGCATTTCTGAAACCATGGAAGATGAAGTCGTCATCGTCGGACTGGGAAAACACTCTGATCGAAAGGGTCAAGAAAATTATTATGATTGTTTTGGCCATTGCATTTTTTATTTTTTCATGTGATATCTGAGTTCTTGATTATTTTTTTGCAAGATAAAGAAATGGCCGTGGATGATTTGCGTATGAATCTAGAAGAAAGTTAAATAGGAAAAGAAATGTGGGTAGATGGAGAAGAAGATGAGGACCATAAACGAAATGCAGAATTACCCGTTTTATCTTTTTCAACAGTTAACCCATTGTGCCTAACCCACCGCCGCCGACCGCAAGACTCCCTTTATCAGAATTTAATTTCATTACTCCATCAGTCTCTATCATTCATCAATGTTCAATTGTTCATATCACTTGTGTAAAAATGAAGTTCTTATTAATTTGTGAATAAGTATAAAAAAATACTACTCCTATGTAAATACTCCGTATATAAGAATAAAGTTCTTTAAAATTGAAAATTTGAAAGTAATTATCTTTAAATATGTGTCTTGACTTTAAAGTAATTTAAAAAATATGACTATTGATTCATGATTTTGAAGCGCGCATATGCGTATATACAGTAATTGAATAATTGAGTACTTATTTTCATATTGGACAAGTATATTAAAAAAATGCATATTATTTTTTTAGTAAAAAAACGTAAATGTAATTTGGTAAAATAATTGTATTTTTCATATGTGAATGGTTGGAGAGCTAGTCTATTAGCTCGGAGTGAGATTTTTATTCTTCATGCGCTGTTCTGTATCATACTTTTTTTTTTTTCTGTGATTGACATTTATCAAAAAAAATAAAATAATTGTATTTAAAAGTTATTAAATTAAATGAAAATTTGAGTGTATAATTGTATTTTAAAAAAAGAAACTAAATATAAATATGTTATTTTTGAAGTGTGAAAATATACATAGAACAACCTAAAAAATGTAATAATATATATATATATTAGTACTTCGTATGAAACAAAGAGTATAGTATTACATCCGTCTAAGAATGAACAATAGTCATATTTCATTCACAAAATACAAAAGATTGATGATCATTGCTTGACAAGAAGGGAATATGACTTTTGAATTAGATCTTCATTCTCACTTTGCTATGAAATATTAATATATAAAATCAAAACAACAAACATGTATAACACGGTAAAAATATTAAATAGGGAAAAATAGAGCAAAGAATAAAAAAATTGAATTTGAATTAACTGAATAAAATGAAATGAATTGAAGTTAATCAAACTGAAATTTTTAGTAAAAAAAAATTATTTATATTATATTAGTTTAGTAAAAAAAAGTAAAATCAATTTGGTATTTAAAATGAAAAAGTAAAGATAATTGTGAGTAAAAATAAAAAAGTAATTGAAAAGTTAAAAGTATAATTTTATTTTAAAGTAAAAAAATAAGTAAAATTAATTCTTTTTTGAAATGTTTCGCAATTTATATCTTGCTCCCAATGTAAGATGCACATCTTACACCTGGTCATTCTCCGCCATCGCAACCGCCACAATTCACCGCCATCACCATCGAGCTGTGTTTCATCTTCTTCATCGTTTGCTTGAGATCGTCCTCGTTCAACTTCGATTCCGTGATTGAGTGTCGTCGTCGATCACCGCAACATCACCGCAATTTTCGATTCACCGACGCGATTCACCGCGATTTTCGATTCAACTACTCTCCATCTTCTGTTTGATTCATAATAATGGCCAATTTGTTGGTTTGTCATCGATTACGGTCGAAAGTATGTCAATTCCATCAATATGGATGTTTTCGAATTGTATATTTTTTATGTGTTTTTAGATGCTATTGAGTGGAATCCCGTTGTTGATATTGATTATGTGTTTTAAATTGTTAGTAATTGTAGAGTAGGATATTCATCTAATTTTGTAATTAAACCTGATGCTGCTACCAAAATTCCACAAGCTTTTGTATGAAATCCAAATCAAAATACAGATACAAATTATGATACTCCAGGTGTAAGTGAATCAAATGAGCGATTTCTTACTGGAGCTGTTTTCTGTTTGATATTCTTTTTAATTTGCTTCTCGGCTCATTTAGAGTGAGTATTGGTCTTCCTTAGTGGTGTCCCTGATATCTTGGCAACTACTTTTTTTGTGTGTGCACATTCTTGGTTTGTCTTTTGTTGCTGTAGCTTTATAAATGCCAATTCTAATTTGAACGCCTAATTAGCTCTTGATAGTTTACCTACCATCTTTAGGAATAGGATGGTGTATTTCATCGATATCAATTCGTTTCTACTTGTTATATATTTCGACAATCATTTCCGTGTCTAGTCCTGAATGTTACTAGTTACAAAAATTACCTCGAGGATAATTATTCTTATTGCACAGAAATCTCCATTTATTTGTGTGAAGTTACAAAATAAAATAATAATAAATCAAGTTTGATTGTGTATTTAACTTTTACCCCTTGCCCTTTCAGAAGCAAAAACATTTCAAAACATCCCATTACATGTGTAGAAATATTACAGATTACCCCATACATTTATCACGTAATCAAACATCCAATGTACTTTTTGTAATTGTGAAACTTCACTGTATTTTTTAATATATAATTAACAATTGTATTTTTTAATATATAATTATCAATTTTATTTTTATTTATTTTTTATTCTGTCAACCTTTATTTTGTAATATATCAACCTTCATTTAAGTTAAATGTAAATCTTCATTTAAGTTTAATTTACAGTTACGAGTTTATGTGTTTTTTAGATGCCATGGAGTCGAATCACGTTATTGATCTTGATGATGGAACACTAAATCCTCATACTTCATGTTATTCTCACATTGATGCTGCTATTTCTGTTGATCTTGATGATAGTGAGATAGTGTGGTTTAGAAGATTAAAGAGTTCAACAAGACTTTGGATTTTCTACAAGAGTTCATTTCAAACAAATTTTGGTTTTTGAGATTATGGATTTTGATTATTGTAACAAATATTGGTTTTGAATGTTGTATTTGATAGTGGATTTGGAACTTCATTTTTGTAACAGATTGGTTAAGTTTCTCATTATGTTATTTGTCATTTTGTATCCTGAAAAATAAATAGGCAATGTTGCTCAGATGGACATTTGGAGTGTAAGAGATAGTGTGTTTAGAAGATTAAAGAGTTCAATCTATTTTACAAGATGTTGGAGTACAAGACTTTTGATTTTCTGCTCTTTACTCTACTCATTTGAAACAAATATTGTTTTTTGGGGATTTTGGGTTTTGATTATTGTAAGTTGCACATATATTGGTTTTGGATATTGTATTTGATAGTGGATTTGGAATTTTATTTTTGTGAAAGACCTTCATTTTTGGAACTTCATTTTCAGAATTATGATCCTTCATATTCATGTTTATGATACTTCATTTTTAGGAAAAACATCAACCAAGTAATCATCATCATCAACATAATAAATTACAAGAAAAAGTAAAAACAATGAAAACACATACTTATGAACCAATAAGAATGAACAATGACTAATAGATTTTAATGCAAAATAATGAAGCATGAAACATGACAATAATGAAGTATGAAACAAATAAAACTGAAGTTTACACATGAGTGCATATTAATTTACCGATTATTCGCCGCCCTCGATTATAATTTGCCACTTCGATTATAGATCGCCACTTCGATTATAAATCACCATTCACCGCTTCGATACAAGACATTTCAATACAAAACCCCCTATTGATCTCTTTATAAACCCCCAAATCCGTCGAAGGCGACCCCGATCGTTCGACGCCCTTGATTATAGTTCACCACTTCGATTATAGTTCCCCATCTTGATTATAGTTTGCCACTTCGATTATAGTTCGCCGCTCTTGACTTGATGAACATATCAACGTCTCTTTGGTTTATGGTTTAAGGAAGAAATTATTCTATAATATCTTAAAATAAGGATGCTTAAGTTTAAAAGTATGATCCTTCAATTTTATGCTTGTGGTACTTCAATTTGCATATCATTAACCTTCATTTTTGTTTTGAACAAAGAAGGAAGTACTTAAGTGTTTCATTTTTGTTTTGAACAAAGATGCAAGTACTTAAGTGTTTTAGAAGAATTCCTGAATCATCCACATTGAAACAAAGAATGAAACAATCAATTATTCACCAAATATCATTCAACAATCATAAACAAATCATCTATTAATCATCCACCAATATCATTCAACAAATATCTAGAAATCATTCACAAATCATACATCAATCATCTAAAAGTTAGTTTCAACATCTACAAATTATTCACAAAACAGTTTCAACATCTACCATTAATCATCTACAAGTCATCAACAATATATCATTCAACCATCAGTCATCCCCCAATTTAAGTTCTGATTGTATACTTCAATTTGGGGGCTGCTGTTCTTTATTTCTTGAACAGCAAGTTCTGATTTCTTTTAGCGTGTTTTCTGTTTGTTCACAACATCTTTTATGCTCTTCAAATTTGGGGGTTGATATTCTTTGGGACTGTTGTTTGTTTTTCCTTGGAATTCCTGTCATTTCGTACGAAAAAGGATTAATGCTGAGAATGATTCAAAATGAAACAAATAAAAATAAAATAAAAGAAGTTACCTCTGGTGTGTTAGGAATAACAGTGTCTGAAGTCTTTGATGTTGTTTTCGGTTTCTGTGCTTCTGCTCTCTTCTGAATTTCATTTTTCTAAAAAAATGTATGAAAATGAAATTAGATCTTATTTTTACTGAAATGAAAATGGATGGAACTCATTTTTAATGAAAATTAAACCTTCAGACGACTTTGCCCAAGTCCTATCTTCATTTTTTTTATTATCAATTATCACAACTTAAGATGGAGTAACACTTTTTTTTCTGATTTCACATTATAAAATAAAATGTGAATTATGTGAATATTTAACTAAATTTGTTATTA
Source organism: Euphrasia confusa (assembly GCA_954870475.1). Taxonomy (NCBI): domain Eukaryota; kingdom Viridiplantae; phylum Streptophyta; class Magnoliopsida; order Lamiales; family Orobanchaceae; genus Euphrasia; species Euphrasia confusa. Next base: position 40,931,298 of record OX940951.1, on the reverse strand, counting down.
TTACCTAAAGGATGTAAAATGTATTACAATATTAAACTAAATGAAGAAATCTATTATTATTGCAGTATGAAATAACTAACTTATGATACTTACATCTCTTGTTTTCTCTTTAGGATCAGAACTAATTTTCTTCAATGTTTCCACAGCCTCCATCTCCTGTGTAATCATATTAAAAACCTCAGACCATTTTCTGGAATGATTCAAAATGAAAGAGATAAAATAAACTTTATCGACTAAGAGGAAGTAACCTATGGTGTATCAAGAATAGAAGTTTCTGAGGCCTTTTGTCCTTGCCCCAGTTTGTACATGTTTTGTCTTATACTGTCCTTTGTGGGAAATTTTACATGCTGAGAAAATGAAAGATGAAGTCTATTTATTTTGAAAGATGATGCATTATACATATGAAGTATGAAATATAATCTGTAAAGTACATGTTATGACAAAGGATCAGATATATTGTAATATTAAACTGAAGTAATAGGAACTAACCTATGATATCAGGAATAGAAGTTTCTGAAGCCTTTTGTCCTTCTCCCTGCTGAAAATAATAATAATAATAATATTTTAAATTGAAGGCTGAAGTCTATTTACTATGAAGGATGATGCAATATACAAATTAGGTATCAGATATATTTCAGTTCAATACCTGTTTTTGTGGAGATTGCCTGTTTTCTAAGGTCTTTTTTACCATATGTTGTATTATTCCCTGAATAAGAAATAGGGATTATTACAGAAACCTGTCCAAGGTTTCGCCATTTTGACACTTACTTAACCGAACGGAAAATGGTTACAGTCAACTACCTAATCGTTTCTCCGTTTTACACTTACCTATTTTTTTAGACGGAATTGAATATTCCGTAGAATATTCTGTTATCCATATTTTTTTTATGTTTTCTAATATTTTTTTATGTATTTTTGATGGCCGATTACGAAAGTACCCTCCACTCCATGAAAGATTAATAAATCAACATTTACGGATTTTCTGGAAATTCTCATCGCTAGAACTCTAAAAAATCTTCAATCCTCCCTTTGCAGTTCTCTACTTCTCTCTCCATGTCAACCTCCAGCATAAATTAAAAATTAAATATAATAAATCAAACATTATTTTTATAAATAAAAAAAAACATGAAATCATCGATTTCAATATCATCTTCAACAACCAATTTCCAGAAATTAACAAAAAAGAAGGAAAAAACAAATCATGTTTCAACCCACTACATCTCAAAGACGAGAGGAGAGAGGCGAGGCAGCGGCGGCTTCGGCGGGTGGGGCGGAGCGACTTTGGTTAGAACGGCGAGCTCGATCGGCAGGAGGAGGTGCTGCGGTGGTGCTCCATCTTTCGACAACTGGACGACAGATCCTGAAGATTTCAGGCTTGGAGGGCGTTGTTAATTTGGTCCAGCAACGGGTTATCACGGCGCTGCGATGTCTCTCGACTCTCTGGATCTGAATCTGGAAGACATAGATCCAACCATCTGGAACTTATAAAGATATCCCTATTGTATAAGAAAAAAAATGTGCTAACAGTAAATAATATGATTATTCAAAGAAGATGGAAGGCAAATATTGTATGGTGGAGAAAGGCTGCTACGGATCGGTCATGAAGAAGATGATCAAGCAAAAAGATTTTTGATTTCGATTTTTACTTTTAATATTTTTATTAAAAAATAAAGAATAGTATGTGTTAAGACAATTATACCCTCAATGTTAGACTCGAAGTTGACTATTTAAGCAAGTTAATTACACGCGCTCGGAATATTCTAAAAAATATTCCGGTCCGGCCAAAATAGTAGGTTTTTGTGTAACGGTGCAAAGATAGGATAGGCGGGTGTAACCGTTTTCCGTTCGAGTAAGTAAGTGCCAAAATGTCGAAACCTTGGGCAAGTTTCTGTAATAATCCCTAAGAAATAATACCTTTTTAGAACTATAACAATCAATTAAGAAAACTCATAATATTGTTTTAATAAAAACTTTACTTGTCGATGTTTTGGTGGTAGATCCATTTCACACAAACTGATGTGATTGATTCAGTTGCAACACCCTGCAAGTATTTTCATATATATATGTCCTACAAATACTACCCGAATATCAGTCCAGAAGATAGTACTCTAATAAAACAGTGAATTCAAGATGAACACAATCACACATAACTCCTAATTATTAAACATGAAGCATTTTCCTTGTTATTGGTGTTCTACTGCAAAACATGGTTGTACATATAAGAAGGAAGGGGAAAATCACAAAATCACACACACACACACACACTCAAGGGAATAGATACAATGTGGCTGAACATATAAGAAGGGGAAAATCTCAAAATCACACACACAATACAGTAGGAAGGGGAAAATCTCAATCTCAACCTATGCTAAACCTTAAACCCTTAATAACTGAATCAAAAACAAAAACAATGCAGGAAACATAAAACACCATATCCAGGAAACTAAATTACCTAAGTTTAGAGATTTGGAGGATAATGAAGAATGAAAAACTGCAGAATCCAGTAAATACCATATAACTGCAGAATCCTAATCATGCAAAACTCAAACTCAAACATGCTTGAAGGAAGGGGAAAATACATGTATCAATATGAAACATATAAGAAGGATGGGGAAAATCTCAAACATATAAAAATCGAACTTCAGAGAAATTGGATATTTACCTAGGGTTTCGATTGATTAGTTTCCAGCCGGTAGCGAACCTTGGAGGCAGCGAGGCGTGGAGGAAGAATCGATGCTTGAAGGCGTCGAGATTTGTAGACGAGAATCGAGACGGTGAGAATGGATGCTTCAAGGCCGCGAGAATCGACGCCGAGAATCGATGCTTGAAGGCGGCGATAATAGATGCTTGAAGGCGACGATAATTGATGTTTGAAGGCGGCGCCTGAGCTGAGGCGGTGGAGGACGACGGAGAAGTTACAGAAACAATGATCGAAAGAGAAAGAGAAAGAGAGAAGATACATAACCGGTCATCAATATTGGGGGTGAATTGTGTGTTGCGATGACGTCTGCGAAGCTATTGGGCTGGGTCGAATTGTTTTATAAATTGGTAACTCGTGAAACATAGTAAATTAAAAAAGTAAAAAGATATTTTAAAAACAGGAGATTAATAATTTGATCACATCTCATTCAAAATACAAGCATTTATGATATCTTTGATGACTAGCTCTAGTGGTTAAGTAACCATTAATTGTTTTTTTCAATCAAATATTTATGCTAGTTCTAACTTTGTCGAGTCATTGACCTATTATTTCTCATATTCTAGAAATTCAAAAGTTTACACATTACACGCGTAAACATTAGCTTTGATTATTTTTGTTTTAGCACCGTGTAATATCTCTAATCATTGTTTTTATTTGATAGTTCTAGACTATTATTCAACCATACTCCCGAATTAATGGCTTTTTAAATTACAAATGAGCAAGGACCATTAGTCTACTATTCAACTATTATAAGTTAATTTTTATAAATTGATAAATATTTTTTAAAATATTATAATATTAATTAAATTGTATAAAATTATTGTTTGAATTATTTATTTTATTTTATTTTATTTTATTTTATTTTAAAACGAATTTAATCAACCTTAATATAAATTCAAGCTTAATGAGTTTGAACTCAAGCAATGTGATCTGAAATGAAAATTAAGTTGAAAAGAACCGATCCCTATCGTATTAATTCATTTATTTTTTCAATTTGTTCTCACTAATCATTTTTCATTATTTTTCTTTATCTTTTTTCATTAAATGAAAAGAAAATCATAACATGACATCAAAGTTCTAGATTATTCCAAAACTTTTTCTTGCAAGGAACATATAATATATGAATTTCGAAAACAATAATAAGATACCTACAATCATTGTGGCAAGTACTTTTTTTCCTAAAACAGTATATCTCGAAGGTTTATAAAGATGGAAAGAAATAGTTCCATGTTAGTAGTACAACAAAAAGTAGTAGGATATTTGAGGCAGAAGTCCAAAAATGATGATGCATTATATAATTCATTGTTCTCCCATTGTTACAAATATAACCTAATTCATAACATTGCATCATGCACTCGTGTGCGTGAATCGTCCAGAGATGATGACCACAAGCAAGCCTCCATAAATTTCAGAGGGAAACGCCCAGACGAATTTTCCGCACAAAATAAGCTGAGAAACAATCTCTTTCGATGTTTGCAAAATTTGCAAAATTTGCAAGCACACTATATATATCAGAGAATGATTGTTGGGAAGAGAGGACATATGATGCATTCTATCAAGGCTTATATGCTACTATCAAATTAAGGTAACCAGCAACAATTAGTGATCACATATATAATCTTGATCCGTCTTCAAAATTACTAAATACAAAATGAAAATAAAGTTTCTTACCGGCCCATTATTTTCGAATCAAGTGTCGATCGATCATTACCTTCCATGCTATAGCTTCACTCGACAAAACGAAAACCTACCGCCACACGAAAAAAAAAAAAAAAAAAAGGTGAAAACATTAAACGCCTAACCTTGTTCCAACTACGTACATACGAAATCAATAAGGAGGCGGGCACGGCTGAGGAGCCCAGAAGACATCGCTCGTCGCCATCTGTCCACCCGGCAGCAAATGAGGATGAGGTGGCAGAGTATACCCACCACCCACCCCCTCCGATTTCAACCCCCCATCACCCGACCCCATTTTCACAGGCATCAACCCTTCTTCTTCCTCCTCCTCCTCCAAAGGCAGCTTCTCGTACACCGCGTTTGCAAAAGTCGCAGCAATCACCATCACGGGCCCCGCCGCGATCAGCTGCCCGGCCACCACTCCGCCCACCACCTGCCCCTGCCCGCCGGCCAAGTACACCATCAGCCTGCTGGGCGGGGCAGGCTCGGGCAGGAATCCCCCCGAAAGGGACAGGATCTCGAACCTCCCCTGGAGGGTCAGCACTCCTCCGGCGGCGGGGCCCGACGGCTGGCGGAGGGTCACGTCGGCCACCACCCCGCTGCCGCTCAGAACGGAAACACCGCAGCGCCTCCGGCGAGCGAAGGCGGAGATGGACTCGGAGACGTCGCTGCCGTCGGTGATCTCGAGTATGTGGCTGCGGAGGGCGTTGGGGGTTTCTTTGGCGATGGTGATGGGCGGCCGGGGTTTGTTCTTGGAGCCCGACGGCCGCCCTCGGGAGCGGCGGCCGGAGCCGGAGGAGGGATCGGCGGAATCGGAGGAGAGGTTGTTGCGGGCATCGGGAGGATCTGGGTTGTTGTTGCTAGGGTTTGGGTGGTCACCGCCGGACATTGAGGATGGGATGGGGTTTGTCACCGCATTTTCTGCCCACCATCTGCTCCCCATAACTATTTGCCCTTTTTTTCTTTTTCTAAAATTAAAATTAAAATTAAAATATCAAAATCAAAGCCCATATTCCGAGGGAGAAAAAGAAAGAGATAAGATTAACGTATTAAAATATATATACACTATCTCTATCCATCTATCTATACCCAGCTACTTGATTAATGAAGCGAGCCTTTTTTCTTCTTCTTGTTTTTCTCTCCAAATTAAAAACCAAACTGATCAAATTGATAGGTTTTCCATTTCAAGAATGAGATCTGATAATAAGTGTAAAATATTATTTTTCACCAACAATATATATTACCCAAATCGTGTATTATTCACTTCAAACCCAAACCCAAACCCTTGTACAAGAAAAGACACGCATATATAGTAGTATAACCGATGTTAAATCATTCATGGAAATCGAGATCTATGAGATCATGGGCTTTTAGGGTGAAACAAAACAAACACACACGCCGAAAAACAACTGCAAAATAAGTAGTGTAGATATACTTTGGAGCATTTAAAGATGTGAAGTGTAATACCTGCCTGCGCTGATTCGGTTCGTACGGGCTGGGTTTTGGGTCAGTTTCTTCTGTTTTTTGACACACAATCTCTCTATCTCTCACTGAAGAAACTGGAGAGTGGGTGTACGATAAGGGGAATGAAAAGAGTTAACAGTTGTGAAAAGAAGATTTTATTTTCTCTCTCTAATTCTCTAATTGTGGGTTTGGATTTATCTTTCTTCCTCGAGGATGGGTTTGTAGCTTGTCCCAAGGTTGGACAACCGAGCGACTATGTAGGTGGAATGTTTAAAGACCAATTTTTTTTTTATTGAAAACCGTGGATATCAAATCGACCGGACTCTGTAGTGTTTATCGAACCAGTTGTCGGGTAATACGGTGTTGATTCGATATTTATGTGATTTAAGGTTTTTATATACTGAAATATTATTATTAATGAAATTTTATTAATTATAATCCTCATCACCCGATCATCTCCGACTGTTAGTTTAATTTTGGACTCAAATTTTAGTTTGAGTCTAAATCACTTCCAATTGTCCTATTTTAAACTCAAATTGAGTATTGTAAATAGTAATTAAGACTCAAATTTACCTCTCACTAAAATCTCCACTCAAATATTATTCATGTTAGGAAATAATATTATGTACTGTATGTACTTTCGAGGGCACAATGTAGTGGGAATGCTAATAGACATACAATTGATGTCACAATTTTATGATATTATTTATTCCTAGCTAATGCATATGCATGTAGGTATTTATGTATTCCATTTCATATACTTGATACACTTGTAATGTACTTGAAGTACTCGATAATAAGAATATTCTCCTCTCCGTCTCCCTATATCTATTCTATCTTCTTGTGTACCTTGATTTCATACTATTATTCTGAGCTATTAAATTTACAACACGTTATCAACACGAATAGCAAGATTCACAAGCATGAATAACAAGATTCGCAAGCACGAATAGTAATATTATTAAAGTACGCATTTTATTATTTTAATTTATTATTACGGCTAACATCAACAAGGTTGATAACACACTTCTTGGTCTTAGTGAAATGAATTTTTAATCTTGAAAGTCCACTAATTTTGTGGAAGAATTTGAATGAAAGATACGACCACCTGAAGATGGTCGTACTATAAAAAACATGGTATGATTGACTCCACATTTGAGTAAAAGATTTTAAATCTGTCAAAATATATAATCCAGCTATCATGAAAGTAGTTTCTCAATAAAATTATGTGGTAAAACTATAACAGATGAAGAACATGTTTGAGAAAATATACTCTACATATCATGTGTCGAATGTGCTCCTGCAGTAGCAATATCGACAAAAAGAAAATACCAAATATTCTAAATAAATTGGTAAAAATCACGAAGCCCGACTCATAGGTTTTAGTCCATTTCCTGAAGCAAATGCGATTTAAACTCAAAATTATGAATGTGGTCGTGGTCGTGGTAAAAGTAGAGGACATGAAAACTATCATGTTCGTAATCATTTTTGGTGTAACCATATAATAAAAATAAAAATGATGAAAAAAATGTCTCCCAGAAGAGAGAACATTAAGAAATAAGAAATAAGAAATAAGAAATAATAATGAACAAAAGAAAGTTCATTGGTCTCGTATATGCCAAATATCGGATCATTTTGTTGATCATTATTAAAACAAAAATCGTTGAAATGAAATGAAAAATATGTGTAGACAAATCATGTCGATGAAAATAATGTCAATGATGTTGACATATATTATGAAAGAAAAATCAATGATTGCATCTAACAAGAAATAATGGATGTTAAAACTTTGGAATCAAATAATGATGGTGATATTTGTCTAATCGATAGTGCTGCAAAACGCACACGTACAATATTGAAAAATCGAAATATTTCTCTCAACTTGAAGTGGGAGAAATAAGTGTCAATACAATAAGTGAAAGTGTAAATTTAATTGATAGCTCCGGAAGAGCAACAATATTTCTCTTTGAAGAAACTAAAATTGTTATTGAAAATGCACTATTATCTTTCAAGTCTCGAAGAAATTTGATAAGTTTTAAATATATCCGAAAAAATGGGTATCAAATTGATACGATAAACGAGAAAAATAAAGAATGCTTATTGATTACAAAAATCAATTTAGAAAAGAAGCGTGTACTAGAAAAGTTGTATTCACTATCTATAGGGCTTATACTATACGAAAATAAATTCAATAGAGGTATATCACCTAATAGACCAGAAGTCTATTAATCCAAAGATTTTATGGTGATGGACTTGGAAATCCAAGCTCGACAATGATTAGACGAATAATTGAAAATTCTCATGGCCATATCTTGAAAAATAAAAATTTGTGTTGAACACAAATGAAATCAATTTTCCCAACATTAGGGGAGGAAAGGAACAACCAAAAAAAGAACTCAATTGGAAAATAAAATTGGATTTTTTTGATCCAAGAATAAAAAAAAATGTGAACTTGAAGTTCAAAGAATTTTACATTTGCAAAGAATTGCAAATCAATTAACGAATGCATTTAGTGAGTCTAGAAGAGTTACTAAATCACATATTCCTATAGAAATTGTTCTGGTTAAGATTGATATTCCTGAAGGATAAATTACAAGTGCTAATGAATCAAAAGCACGCCTGAAGCGTGGAAGACCTATTGGTTCCAAAGATAAAAATCCTCGAAAGAAAAAAAGATTAAATAAAAGTGACGAATTAAAAGAAATAATGAGAAAATATTATCTTGAAGAGGTTTCTCCAGAAGAATAAAAAGAACAAGTTTCTGAAATAAAATGAAACTATAGAAACTTCGATAAAATTTGTCACTACATGAAAAGATTGGAATCGAAAAGAAATTGTTGTTGATGCAATTTTTGCATATAATGAAGCACTTGAAGTTATGGAAGAAATTGAGGATAATGAACCAAAATCGGTTGATGAATGTCGGCGTAAAAATGATTTGCCAAAATGGAAAGATGCAATTCAATCTGAATTGATTTGGACCGGTAGTCCAAAACCAAAAGATTTAATAATTGCGGTATATGTTGATGATTTAAATTTGATTGGTACTCCTGAAGAGCTTCAAGAAGTCGATGAATTTTATATTAAAGACTTTAGAAAAACGAAATTCTGCATTGTTTTACACATCAAATATCTAGAAGATGTGATATTAGTTCACCAAACAACTTATACCCAGAAGGTATTAAAGCAATTCAACATGGAAAATGCACATCTCTTAACTACTCTGATGATCGACCGATCACTTAATTCTAAAAAGGATAATTTTAGAGCTCAAGATAAAGATGATGAGATCATTGGCCATGAAGTACCGTATCTCAACTCAAATGACACTACAAAAACAGGGTTTTTGCGACCACAAAATGTGGTCGCAAAAACCAAGTTGTGGTCGCAAAAGGGGTATTTGCGACCACACGTGGTCGCTAATTCGTGGCCGCTAATATTTGGTCTCAAGTGCTCTTTTGGCGATAACAGCGCGATCACGAATATATTTGCGACCACGTCAGTTATTCGCGACTACTATATGTGGTCGCTAATGCTCCGTGTTGATGTGGCATTAAGCGATGACGTGGCACATTATTAGCGACCACGCGTGGTCGAAATTACTGGCTTTCCGAATTTCGATCTGAAAGCATTAGAGACCACGCGTGGTCGCAAATACCTATATTATTAAAAACATATTATTTGTATTAGCAACCACGTGTGGTCGCAAATACCTATTTTTCGCGACCACTATATGTGGCATTGAGCGATGATGTGGCACATTATTAGCGACCACGCGTGGTCGCAATTACTGGCTTTCCGAATTTCGATCTGAAAGCATTAGCGACCACGCGTGTTCGCAAATACCTATATTTTTAAAAACATATTATTTGTATTAGCGACCACGCGTGGTCGCAAATACCTATTTTTCTGAAAAAAAAAATATATTTTAAAATTGCAATTTCCGACCTGCAAATCAATTCCAATCGCAATACAAACCGAATCCAAAATATAGTACAAATACAAATACAATCCAAAATCATCAAAACAATTATTCAAGTTTATCAACACCATCCTAATAGAATAGCCAACTAGTAAAATCCGTAATCAACCTAAAAACAAGCTACGGTGAGTCACGGGTCAAATCACGAGTAGTCGAATCAGGAGGAGTAGTCGAACCACATGCACCTGACATGGAGGGAGGTCGAAGTTCAGGATACATTCTTTGCATCTGCTCGTTCCTGAAGAGCATGTCAGCTTTTATCTTGTCGAATTTAGCCTGTAATATTACAGCAGAAGGTTGAGATGTCCTTGAAAATGAGGAACGAGACGATACAAATGCAGGAGAACCTATAACAAACAATATAAAATGTGATCTTAGTAGTGGTATTGAAGTTGTTGATTTGATTTAAGTTCAAATAGCTAAAGGTTGTATATATATTAAAACCTGGAATTGTAGGACCGAGGCCCTTACAGTATCCACGAGTAGTCCCTAAAACCTCCTCTAATATGGCAACATCATCCACAGGTGTACCGCTGGCAGATGTTTGTGTCGACCTATCATTCAGGTCAGCCTACAATATTCAAATTCACGATTAGTTAGTACATAAACAATAGGAGTTTTAATATCGAAAAATCAGTTATTACTTACGATTTTAGATGCAGCATCGGCATCTAAAGGTTGACCATCTGGCCCAACATGAAACTTGATTCAGTTCTCAACCGGAGTAACCCCTTGTTGGGTCTGCGGATCAACCTATATATTAAAAGAAAACAAACGTTATGTAATATTCAATACATTTAACATACATAACAATGAATAACGTGATTTATTACCGATTTCTCCATATGTCCAGCATAAGACAATCGACCATGACGACTACGCATACTGTTCTTCGATCGGTTCTAACTGGCCTTCTGCGAATGGATCTGTTTCAAACATTCAAAATATTAAAATATGTATATGGTTACCTGAAATGATGGATCGCTAAACCTATCCACGCACCGATTCCACATCTCATCTGAACCGATAGATTTTGGCTTAGTTTTCCTAGCTAACTCTAGATCATCTTGATGTGAAAGCCCAAGTGTTTTAGGGTTTCAGCATTATTTATATGTCTATTACTTTCATTTATTCAGAGTTGTTTTTGAGATTAAATAAAAGAATAGAGTTTTCTCGTTCTTCTTTATCAATATTCGGTATTCTTATGAATCAACGAATTTGATTGATTGACTCTCGGTATTCTTCGGAATCAGCGAGTTTTAATCTGTATGTTATTGCTTCCCCGCGTCAGTTGGTATCAGAGCCGAATGATGCCTTCCCGTCGCCAGCATGCTTGCGAATCCGCCATTGAGGCCGCAGCCCGTCGTGACGCTGACGTCGCCGCCTTAAGCCGCCAGATCGCAGTCCTTGCCGTCGAACTCGAGGATCTCCGATTTGCTATCACCAACAAATTATCGTCGCCTCCACCCCGCTACGGTTTCGTGCCCAACCGCGCACGTGACGATCGTCAACATCACCGACAGCCACCACCCTCTCCAACTAACTCGTTCGCCAACTTGCACCACGACCACCGTGACGAGGATCGATCTTGGGAATTAGGGTTCAAATACGACATCTCGGAGTTCACCGGCTTGGTATCGCGAACAGACCAGATCGACGTTGATAGTTCTCGCGAAATCGCACTTTCCCTCGTAGCCGCTGACACCCTCCAACGTCGAGCCCCCCTTGGCTTGTTCGAGAGCACGCAACTTCTCGATGAGGAGGAGACACCTTATTATGATGGTCCACCTCGTTATGATAACGATGGTCCCATGAACTGGTCTAAGGAAGACGAGATTGGGGAAGAGGGTGTTCTACTTTGCAACCTCCAGTACACAATCTCCCCCTTAGCCTCGGTTCACGTCTCGGAGCCCCCCAAATGCGATGTTATTCTTGAGCAACAGCCTGCTTGTCGCGCTGGATTTTTTTCCACGTACGACGGTCCGCTTAAGTTCGATGAGGAGTCCCCGTCTCAACTAACCGCAGCACCCGCTCTCGGTGATGTTGGGCCACTACTTATGATCGAACGCTCATGCTTGGCGTCACAAACCCCACCCGTGTTTGCCTCCCTTCGACCAACTGCAAAAAGGGATACTAAATTGGCTTTTGTTTTCTTCCAGCAACTCCCGGCTCCTTGGATAGCTCCAAAGCTTCGATCGTCTGACTCCGCATTCTTTGAGTTCTGTACACGCACCGAAAATAATGGAAGACAGCAGTTCCCGTTTGATCCCGGAACCTTTGTGTTTATATTGTTCCCTGATGGTCGTGGTCTTGCACGTGGGTACGCGATGCTTGCTGTTCTTCGATGTTTTCGGTTCGCGGTCGAACCTTCTTTTGGAGGGCGAGAATGATGTGGATTAAGCCCAATAGTTAATAAAGTCCAAGTAAATTAGGGTTTTAAGGTTATTAATATTTTGTTCCTTTTATTTAATTAGGCAGTCGTTGTTTTGATGAAATAAAAGAATAATGTTTTCTCGTTCTTCTTATCAATGATGTGGATATCATATAAGGCTCAAGTTAGTTATAAGTTAATAAGCCCAAGTAAATTAGGGTTTTAAGGTTATTAATATTCTGTTCCTTTCATTCAATTAGGCAGTCGTTGTTTTGATGAAATAAAAGAATAGAGTTTTATCGTTCTTCTTATCAATTTTTGGTATTCGATAGAATCAACGAACATTGATGTTTCAATCCTCGGCATTCTTCGGAATCAACGAGTTTTAACCTTGTTTACGCTTCCTCCTACATCAGTTGGTATCAGAGCCGAAACGATTCCTCCTCGTCGCCAGTATGCTCACGAAACCGCCCTTGAGGCCGCAGCCCGTCGCGATGCCGATGTCGCCGCCTTAAGCCACCAGATCTCAGCAATTGCCGTCGAACTCGAGGTACTCCGCTTTGCTATTTCCAATGGTCTACCGGAAACTAGTCACCGGCCCCCCTCCGCGCACGAGTGCGCCCTCGACGACCCCCACGAAGATCGATGTTATGATGCAGATTTTACAAATCCCATTTTTGTTGATTTCGATCGTGACGATGAGTACTCCTCTGTACTTTGGGATACTGAATCGATCGATGACGACAATTGTGTCATTTGGGATACGGATTTGGAAGATGAACCGGCCACGATCTGGGATGACGAGCATCTTCAAGAACCTGGAGATCTGCCAGCACTTCAAGATGGCGTTACTATAGTAGGCTGTCCAATTGGGGCTGATGCAATCTCGGTAACCTGTGGAGAGATTTCACGACTAGAAGTTCCCGAGGTTGAGTGGCAGAAGATGGAACATGCAGACTTGCGGCTGTTCGTAGGGATGCAACCCAGTCCGAAGGTTGTGCGTATAAATAGAATTGACCCTACTTATATAGGTCCGCCTCTCTTCGACGAAGAGACGCCACTTGACCCGATCGAGGTGCCCGTCGTCGGAGACGTCGACCCCATGTTTGTGCTGCTCTATGCCTATTTCGCACCAAATATTTCTCAATCTGTTGACCGTGGCCTTACTTCCGAAAGCACATGTTGGGAGCAGGTCATAGTTGGATTGTTTAAATCCAATTGGTATGCTGCACTTGGGCTCCATACAGGGGATGGGGCAACAATAAGTCACGAGATTTCCAAAGGGAGAGAGCCAAATAGGACGCTGGTCGATTCCCCTGCTACGTTCAAGCCCGATAATAATGGTTGTCGACAGTTCGTGTTTGATCCCGGAGGCTTCGTTTGGAACGTGTTACGTCTTGATCATTCTCTTCACATGCTTCATGTTCGAGGTCGAACTTTCTTCTGGAAGGAGAGAATGATGTGGATATCATATAAGGCTCAAGTTAGTTATAAGTTAATAAGCCCAAGTAAATTAGGGTTTTAAGATTATTAATATTTTGTTCCTTTCATTCAATTAGCCAGTCGTTGTTTTGATGAAATAAAAGAATAGAGTTTTCTCGTTCTTCTTACCAATTTTCGGTATTCGATAGAATCAACGAACATTGATGTTTTAATCCTCGGCATTCTTCGGAATGAACGAGTTTTAACCTTGTTTACGCTTCCGCCTGCATCACTCCACCATATTCTTTGAAATGCATATGAAGTTTGTTCTTCCAATCTCCATAACGCTCCCTACAATCTCGATTCACAACAGTTGAAATCGTAGGGTCGTGCATGTTGATAGCAAACAAATCCTACAAAAGATCATATTGAAATTCTTCAATCGTGTTACAGAATCATAATGAGATAACTACAATATTCAAGGTCATGACTTACATGTAGGTGCATAATAGCAGCATTTCGCTGCTCCGCTGGTACCGAAGAACAATTCGTATGTAAAGGATCGCAATAGTGTCTCACATGTTACATACAAAACTTGAATGATCTTTTAACATTTAATGTTTATTTATAATCACAATATGTAGCTAGCTTACCTGGATCCCGACAGAACTGTAATATGCAGCACCATATTCTCCAACCGCTTTCATCTTACCTTTCTGGTCTTCCCAAGTTAATGGGACAGGACCTTGCTCCGCCACCTTCTGCAATGTTCGAGAGCCTTTTGCTGCCCCTCGCCCAGACTTTTGTTTACGTGGTGGAGGTGTCACCTCATCGGGGTCTCCACCTACACGATCGAACATTAATCAACTCGTAAAAAAAAGAAGGTATTATATATAATGCTACATGTGGATATAAACTAAAGGTAAAATGTTACCTGTCTGACAAGGAGCACCGAACGAATGTGGATGCCCGTGTAGTGGCTCGCCTCCACCAGATGAGCCCGCTAGCATCATCACAGCCTGGAAATTTATCGCAATATAATAACAATATATATATATATATATATATATATATATATATATATATATATATATATATATATATACACAGAGTATTAGAGGGAGTTCTAGCTGATGAAACATACATACAAAAATAATGTAAAGTAAAGTTTTGAGAAAAAAATACCAGAGCCAAAAGATGATAAAGCATCGTAGAGAGAGTCATAGCTGAACAAAAGTTATATGATCAGAAATATTTCAAGAAATGTCATTTTATACTGGCTTTTATAAAATATATTTTATAAAAGAATGACTATTAGTTTTAAATAACTACAACCTCTTAACTTTATAAATATTGCAAATACCCCAAATTTTTGTACCTAGTACTTAAGTGTGAGTGCTCTCTCATTCACAAAGGGTGAGTTACTATGAACAGCACAATATTCTCAAATCCGACATTCACTGTTACTTCAAACTCCTAAAGATTTATTTTTTCTGGATTTACCAGCAATGAATATCTACACTTCAACAACATGTAATTTAAGAACTAACAATTAGATATTTCAACAAAGCAAGTCGTACATACTGACAAACGAACACTTAAGCAACGATCGTTAGGGCATGCCACTGAAATTTGGGTGAGAAGCTAAATAAAATTTAGACTTACATCTTCATTTTGTTGGAGTTGTATACTTAATGTCTAGATTTAAGTGATATTAACTCCCGATTCATTGCCACTAATCTATTTAAATAAATAAACAATTGTTTGCGTTTAATTATTTATAATTAAATATATGCAAATTATATTCCTAGATTATATACGTTGTAGTTAGTATGGTGTGCATCGTCACACGGAAGATCATACTATCGGTTACTCGTATATAATCGAACAGTTGCTCACGACCTAGATGGACAAGGACCAATTCATCGGTATAGTCGTTGTATGAGTGAGAAAATAATCGGTTTTGATTATTTTATCATACTTGTACACTTGGTGTATTGGGCGGATCGCTTGATATTTATCGATTAGGATTGCCTTAGATAATCGATTTAAAACTCATTGTATTTTATTCTTAATCCCTGATATTATTGCGGGTGTGTGCATTTAATATTAGTGACTTTGATTTTCCAAAGGAATTGACTGATTAGAATAACCAGTCAATTACCGGTAAATTTGGGTCACTGTATTTTATGTATGACATGCCGTGAATTCTTGACGGGAAAATGTGTCCCGATAAGGGTTGATAATGTCCCCGAGATGAGTTCAAAAAGAATTATTATGTAAACACTACAGGTGGATTTGTTCTGCATAATAATTAAGGTTGAATGTACCTAGTCTCGGATACAAGAGATGAATAAATTAATTAGCAATAAATTAATTTTATTCATGGACATTTCTATCTTAAACGCACGGAATAAATAATACTACCGGAGAGATAATATTATTTGATATAATATGGTATAATATTGGGAGTGCAATTATATTTATATAGTGGAAAATAAATATAATTAATAGATTAATTAATAGACTTGGGCTTGGGCTCAATTTAATTAATTCTATTAGAAGCTCAATATTCCACCTCCTTTAGATCCACTACGTAGCCTATAAAAGCACTACATGGTCTTCTCTATTCTAATAACTTGAAGATCACAATTCTAGAGAGAGAAAGGAGAGAAGGATATCTATAGAGTTCGGAGGATCGTCGCCCACCCGACGTTCGAACGAGTGCAAGGAATACGTGGGAAGATTCAAAGGTCTTCAAATATCTCGTTTCTCCGCACAACGAGAACAAAGGTAAAATCATTGAAACCCCCTCGATGATTTTAATTTAATTATTGTTATATGCACATGAACGAAGATTCGGGACGAACGAACCCCGGACGAGGATCGACCGTGAAGGTCGGGATCACCGTGGGGATCGTGCGCATGCACGCATGAAAGCCCTCGGCTTTGCCGAGGGAGGCGATCGAAACCCTAGGGTTCGATCGCCGGATCGCGCGCAAAGGGAGGAGCCCCGACTGATCGCCGGGGCATGCAATCGACTTCACGTCGATCGCGGGGTGCCACGGGCTGGTGCCGTGGCGGAACCCCTCCGCTCCCAGCGGCGCGTGGAGGAGGAGCCCCGGCTGGACGTCGGGGGGCTGCTGGGAGCAGCCCCATCGATCGCGTGCGATCGCGAGCCCCTCGCGGGGGCTCGACTAGGGTTTGCTACGGGTTTATCCTGCGGCGGCTACTTTGGTCGGGCCCGGTTACGCGTAGGTGGCTCGTGGTGGTTTCCGGCGAAGGGATTTCGGTCGGAATTAATTAGATAATTTATTTAATTAATTTTATTTAAATTTATTAATTCCGGGATGTCGATTTCCAACAATTGGTATCAGAGCGTTGATTCTAGTTCATGTGTATATACGATAAATTGTTCTACCTTGCAGGGTTTCCGATTATTATGGCTAAATATAATTTTTCCATTAATTAATGTCATAATATGTTTTGATTAAACTCTCGGACATGTCGAGATTCATTTTATGTGTGGTGAATGCTTGTAATAGTAAAAATTCGGGGGTTGACCGAATTTAGGATTTATTATTACGTTCTACTTTTTCCGGAAAATGTATAGGGTCGATTTCATGTATAGAATCGATACCGGATAGTGTAATTGAATTCATGTAATTTATTTACGTTGGATCGATGGCGAAACGAACGCCGAAGAAGACACGTGACGAAGAAGATGAAGGACTCGGGATCGATCATCCATGATCGATCCTATGGTGATCGATCGAAGGGAGCGGGGGGGCTGCCCGCGGGACTCCTTGGCCACGCCGGCCACCAGTGATGGTGGCGCGTGGGCTGGGGTGGCGGCGGCGCTCCTCTCGGCCGGCGATCGATGGTGGGAGGCGCGGGGTCCTCGTTATCTCGTGCTCTGTCGCCGAGATCCAACTTTCCTAAATTATTCGGTTTTCCTGTTTTGAGTATTCCTATTTTTGGGAACTCTCATGGAATAGGAAAAGAATAAATTTAGAATAAATTTATTTTTCCTTATTGATTATTCCTATTTTTGGGAATTTTCATGGACTAGGAAAGTAATAAATTTAGAATTAATTTATTTTTTCTATTTAATTATTCCTTCATGGAATTTTTAATGGATTAGGAAAATAATTAATTTGGAAAGTTTTGAAAGTCCTTAATTAATTTTTCCTTATTTAATTATTCTTTTATGGAATTTTTAATAGAAAAGGAAGGGAATTAATTTAGAAGAATTAGGAGTCCTAATTTATTTTATTTCCTTATTCTATTATAGAAGTCTTCTAGAATATTCCAAGTTTGACTTGGATAGGATTCTGAAGATTTAATAGAATTAGAAAGGAAAATAAAAATAAATAAAAATATTAATAATATTTAATTTAATTTTTGATTTATTCGATTGACTTAATTTTCGAATTAAGAAACTTTAGGGTTTATTAAAATTAAATAGATTTAAATATTGGAATTAATATTCCCGTCACATGGAGCATTCAAGAACGAAGACTGAAGACTAGAAGATGCGTACGGGGATGCGATAAAGCCATAATAGTCGGAAAATAATATTCTAGTATTATTTTGATTATGTGATAATATTCTATGTGCTTTATTTCATTTATGCATACTTATGTGTATTTAATTATGCATTAGATAGCGTATCCCTTTGTTATAAAAGCTAAGTGGGAGAGGGATTGGAAACAATCCCATGGTCTCCATTACTGTTCTCTTGGTGGCTTTTATGGACTTTCGAAGTTCGTATAGACAAGTCATTGGAGGAGAATTCTTGTAATTCCTTTTACGAGAAACATTCGTTGAGTTTTCAAACAATGCCTAATTTGTCTTTCTGAAACAGATTTCAAGTCGACTCATTCTCACCCCGGGGAGTTGAATGGAGCCAAAGCCACTTGGTCATGTGGATGACACAAATTAGAGACTTTCGTGTGATTTTATGACTAGATCGATCGTCTGCTCGGCTCCCTCATTCTATGAGAGATAGGGTTGTTCGCATGGTGAATCACTGGTAAGAAACTTCGAGTTTCACTTATGATTCACCGCGTCTTGATTAACGAGATTGAATGATTGAAGTAAAATGGATGTCACTTATAAAAATCTTTTGGTGTAGTAAACGTCCACACTATCGTGGCTTGCTGCACTGAATGAGATTTTGGATTAACTGATGTAGACAGTTATAGAAGGGAGTAAAGGTGCGTATGTTAACGTAAACGTCCACACTATCGTGGCTTGCGGTGAATATGTGTATCCCAAACAATCTTCTTAGATACTGAGTAATGGTTAACACTTAGGTACGCTTCTTAGTATTCTTCCCATCGAAGTAATGCTAATGATGATGTACGACCAAAGCAAATCTAATTGCTAAATCATTTGGATAGGTAAACGTCCACACTATCGTGGCTTACCATATCTGATGGGATTTTAGATGTGATTAGTGGTTTAATGATATTATTTGAGGGAGTTAATATTGGAATTAAATCGATTGTTTGTTGTTATGTGTGCTCATAGGTTAGGTATGACTTTGAACCCACTTTCTGTGATACTTAAGGTTTTTAACTCACTGGTCCCTGAATGTATTGATTGGAATAGAGATCTGGACATTGCCCAGACTGTTAAAGAGTACAAGTTTGTACTCAGTGAGCTTTGTCCTCCCGAGCCTACCAATGTCTTAATTGATGAGGAAAGGACTGATTTTGATATCATGTTCAAACTCAAGGAGATGTTTATACATGACGTAGCGGCTAGACAAGAGGCGGTGAGGATACTCATAAAGGCCATTCGATTCGAGGAAATGCTTGAACACGTTTTTGAGATGGTGGACCTTTTAGACGAGTTGAGACGGAAATCGCAAGCTCTTGTAGCCAATGCCAAAGGTTTCGAACTTAAGGGCAAAACCGGGGGACAGAAAAAGCAAGCAAAGAAACCAAGTGGTCCTAAGATACTTGGACCACGAGATGGGGCGAGAAAGCCATGAGGCGAGAGTTCTCGATGAAAACAGTCTGGGTACTGGAAGTCTGATTATCCTCTCAAAGAAAGTACAAAATTTTTCTTTAGTCGTAAAAACATAGTCAGTGGTATTATCTACCGGAGCCTGGTGTGTAGATATGGAACCACTGACGGTATGTGCATTTTAAATGCAAGGGTTCCAGGAAACCCGACGACTTGGAAAAGAAGAAATCGTAGTCTACATGGGCAATGCTGTGGAGGAGGCAACTGTTGCAGTGAGTCTACATGTGCATTTTGAGTTATTGCTTTTATGTACCTTTCATTTTAGAAAAAACTTTGTTCTGGATTTCTAATGAATGGATATTTTATTTCTTTTAATCATTTGATGGTTATAAGAAGAAATAATGATATTATCTATTCTGGTATATTAGCTAGCAATATATAAATGAAGAATCCTAAGTCCACCACGATGCAACGAACCGTAGTATATAAATCGTTTTACTTTTAAGAGATATTTCTGTAATAAATCATTTATACTTGTGGATTCTTATGCTAAGTCATGTTTACTCAAATAAGAAGTTCAAAGGTCGAAAATTGATATTTTGATCAATTAAGTTGAAGGAGTGGACCTTCCGACCTAAGAATCTAATTTGGAAGATAACATAACTAAGCAATCCTTTGGAAAGGATATAAGATCCGGACAAGTATTGGAATTGATTAACTCTGATGTATGCAGACCTATGTCTACTCAGACAATAAGGTACGAGTATTTCATTTTATGATTACTCGAAAAATGGATTAGCATACATGATGTGCCACAAAAGCAAAGTGTTTTGACAAGTCAATGGACACAAAGCTATTGTGGGGAACCATCATGGTATATCCATTGAAAGCCTGCGATTTGATCGCGGAGGCAAGTGCCTGTCTGAGGAATGCATGGCATACTGATCAGAGATTGAGATTTGATCCCAAATGACTACACCATACACTCTTGTGTAGAAATGGTGTGTCGGAAATAAGAAATGGAACTCTTATAGAAATATTAAAAGCATGAGTTATACGGAACTACCTATGTTCTATGGATATGTCCTGAAAACAACGGCGCATTCAATGCGGTTGTAGAATATCCTGGAAGGACAAAAGTTGTGTGTTCAATAGTACTATGAACCAGAAGGACGTTATAAGTTCTAACGCCCGGTTCTTAGAGGAAGACTATTAGATGAACCAGAAGCCCAAAGTGACGTAATACTTTGAAATGAGAGAGAACGAAGAAGACTGAAAACCAGCCGAATCGAGTAGCGGTACACCACTAACTACACCTACTCTTATTACTGTTTATACACCGAAATGCCGTTGTAGTGGGAGGTTGTGGGTCAACCAGAGATATTCATAAGACTAGAAGAGTCTTCGGACTCTGGACCTAGTATACATGAAATCAATCCCTGAATCTACATAGAGGTAGTACTGGATCTAAATGTGCTTCTTAGAAAGCAATAAGGATTATTGCTAAGAGGCAAGATCATTTAGAGTACAAGTTTAGTTAATTCATTTATGGATTGTAACAAAGCATTAAGATCGTGGTACTTGCGAATTGATGAGATAGTCCATTTTATGGATTCATCAAAGCATAGACGAATCGTGTGTAAAGGAAACGTGATGGAAACTAGGTGGTGTTTCTCGGGTTTTATGTAGATAACATTTTATCATTGGTAACAATGTAAAGATGTAATCAGACATGAAATGATGGTTGTCTGGATAAATCATTATGAAAGATAAAGGAAGAAGGTAGACATGTTCTTGAGATCTTGGATCTCTAGGAAAGAACATTGTACTTCTCCTGGACATCTTACATAAATATGATTATGGTTCGTTTTTAAACATGCAAGATTCCGAGAAAGGTTTGTTGCCTTTCAGACACGGAATGCATCTATCTAAAGACATGTGTTTTGAAACACAAAAGAAGATAGAAGTAATAAATGCAATGTTGAAAACGAGAACCTGATATCGGCTATGCGGTTAGTATAGTGGGAGGATATCAAGGTAATTCTGGAAAGGAATATTCGACTGCTGTAATGAACATTTAAAAGTACTTTCGAAGTACTCGAAACTATGTTCTGGATTACGGAGCAGACAAGCTTTTCCTTTGGATTACACTCTCTTAGATTTCTAATCAAATAAGGACCGGTATAAGTCGATATCAGGCTATGTGTTTCACTATTAAAGGAGGTGGAGCTTTAACATGGAAGAGTGATAAGCACGATGCTTTTCGGACTCTCCCATGGGTAACCAAATAGCGGCCTCAGAGGCAGCGGAAGTTTTGGTGTGGCTCCGGTATTACCTCTGGGACTTGGATGTGATTCTTAGTTTCCCAAAGGCTATGTAAATAGCAGTGCAGTGGAAAACTTTAAGAGATCACGAGTCCATGAGTGTAAGACAACACATAGAGCGCAAGTACCACCTGATACGAGTCATCGTCAGGGAAGACGACGCTGTAGTCACCAAGATAACTTCGGAACGACAATCTAGATTGCTCTTTCACAAGGCATTTCTTGGAAGTGCATAATAAGCACGTGAAGGTATGGGAGTCGGGAGTTTGGAAGAAAAGACTAGACCTTAGTATAAGTGGGAGATTGTTGGAGTTGTATACTTAATGTCTAGATTTAAGTGATATTAACTCCCGATCCATTGCCACTAATCTATTTAAATAAATAAACAATTGTTTGCGTTTAATTATTTATAATTAAATATATGCAAATTATAGTCCTAGATTATATACGTTGTAGTTAGTATGGTGTGCGTCGTCACACGGAAGATCATACTATCGGTTACTCGTATATAATCGAACAGTTGCTCACGACCTAGATGGACAAGGACCAATTCATCGGTATAGTCGTTGTATGAGTGAGAAAATAATCTGTCTTGATTATTTTATCATACTTGTACACTTGGTGTATTGGGCGGATCGCTTGATATTTATCGATTAGGATTGCCTTAGATAATCGATTTAAATTTCAGTGTATTTTATTCTTAATTCCTGATATTATTGCGGGTGTGTGCATTTAATATTAGTGACTTTGATTTTCCAAAGGAATTGACTGATTAGAATAACCAGTCAATTACCGGTAAAGTTGGGTCACTGTATTTTATGTATGACATGCCGTGAATTCTTGACGGGAAAGTGTGTCCCGATAAGGGTTGATAATGTCCCCGAGATGAGTTCAAAAGGAATTATTATGTAAACCCTGCAGGTGGATTTGTTCCGCATAATAATTAAGGTTGAATGGTACTAGTCTCGGATACAAGAGATGAATAAATTAATTAGCAATAAATTAATTTTATTCATGGACATTTCTATCTTAAACGCACGGAATAAATAATACTACTGGAGAGATAATATTATTTGATATAATATGGTATAATATTGGGATTGCAATTATATTTATATAGTGGAAAATAAATATAATTAATAGATTAATTAATAGACTTGGGCTTGGACTCAATTTAATTAATTCTATTAGAAGTCCAATATTCCACCTCCCTTAGATCCCCTACGTAGCCTATAAAAGCACTACATGGACTTCTCTATTCTCATAACTTGAAGATCACAATTCTAGAGAGAGAAAGGAGAGAAGGAGATCCATAGAGTTCGGAGGATCGTCGCCCACCCGACGTTCGAACAAGTGCAAGGAATACGTGGGAAGATTCAAAGGTCTTCAAAGATCTCGTTTCTCCGCACAACGAGAAAAAAGGTAAAATCATTGAAACCCCTCGATGATTTTAATTTAATTATTATTATATGCACATGAACGAAGATCCGGGACGAACGAACCCCGAACGAGGATCGACCGTGAAGGTCGGGATCCCCGTGGGGATCGTGCGCATGCACGCATGAAAGCCCTCGGCTGGAAGCCGAGGGAGGCGATCGAAACCCTAGGGTTCGATCGCCGGATCGTGCGCAAAGGGAGGAGCCCCGGCTAATCGCCGGGGCATGCGATCGACTTCACGTCGATCGCGGGGTGCCACGGGCTGGTGCCGTGGCGGAACCCCTCCGCTCCCAGCGGCGCGTGGAGAAGGAGCCCCGGCTGGATGTCCGGGCATGCGATCGAGCTGGGCTCGATCGCCGGGCAGCCGCGGCGGGTGCGCTGGGCGCACCGCCCTCCTCGGCGGTGGCAGTGAGTCGCCGGACTCACCGCCGGGGGGCTGCTGCGAGCAGCCCCATCGATCGCGTGCGATCGCGAGCCCCTCGCGGGGGCTCGACTAGGGTTTGCCGCGGGTTTATCCTGCGGCGGCTACTTTGGTCGGGCCCGGTTACGCGTAGGTGGTTCGTGGTGGTTTCCGGCGAAGGAATTTCGGTCGGAATTAATTAGATAATTTATTTAATTAATTTTATTTAAATTTATTAATTCCGGGATATCGATTTCCAACACATTTTAAATGTGTTATTCAATTAATAAGCATGAACTAAATACTACTTCTGTCCAAAAGCAATAGTCACACTTCCTTCACAAATAACAAAGGAAGTGTGACTATAATTATGGGACAGAGGTAGTATACAATAAAATAAAGAATCATCATAAAAACTATGATTCCCCGCTACTGAGGCAAAGCAAGAATCTTTCATTTCAAAATTGTACTAGATGCACTAGCTTAACTTAACATTCATAAACCTATGTTTCCCCGACAAGAAAAATAAGAAACTTTCATCCAAGATAATACGCACTAGCTGAACGGAACATCATAGTAAAAAATAAGCTTCCCCCAAATTGAAGCAAAACAATAAATTTGCACTGATAATTATGCAATAGCTGAAGTGAGCATCATAAAACCTATGCTTCCCCTCAAACGGCAAACCAAATCTCCATAGTCGATATACCAAACTACTAAACCAAACATCCAGCAAACCCATGAAGAATTAAGTAACAATTAGTTAACAGCAACTCAAAAAGGGAATTGAAAACCTACTGAAATCATATAAAAGCGAATTCGAAAAAGCTCGTTATGCTGATAGAAGATCATCCCTCGCGTCGCATAGTGGAATCGGGGAAGAAAAACAAGGTCGATCAACATAATTAATAAGTAGCTAAACCCACATTTATCCGTTATCAGAAAACAAAACCCTAATCAACAATCACTACAGGAGCACACAGAAAACGTCAGAGGATTAGAGCGAGGGTTTATTTCAAATCTATTTTTAATTGAAAATCGAAACCCCTAAATCCATTTTTAATTGAAACTCGAAAACCCTAATCAAAGAAACGAAATCGAAGTATACCTGGACCAGAAGCTTCACGTCGTCACCTCACCAGAAATATCCTCGCCGGAAATTGCCTCGAAAATTCTCGCCGCCTCCACTGCTTTGCTGACTTGCCCGCCTCACCTGCCTCGACAGACTCGCCTCCTCGCAGTCTCGCCGTCTCGCCGGAGTGAAGAGAAATCGCCTGGGTCGGAGAGAAGGAGTGGAGAAATCGCACCGCTCTTTCTAAACACAAAAAAGAGGGAAAAGTGAGAAAAGAAAACCCTTCTACGCGCTGATATCAGAACGTATTAGCGATCACGGTTTTTAGCGACCACACGTGGTCGCAAAACCCGCCTACGTGTCAAGTATTTTCCACGGTGGAAAATCATATTTTCAGAAATAGGCTTTAGCGGCCACGTAATGTGGTCGCCAATACTTTTTCGCGACCACACGAATTGGCGGGGTAGAGCGCGCCTTTCTTCGAACGCTATAGCAACCACGGGAATTAATTGCGACCACTGACGTAGTCGCTAATAGATGCGCGGGAGCTGTATCTGAACAAATAGCGAGTACGTGCATTTGCGACTACATGTGGTCGCTAAAAGTCACTATTAGTGACCACGTAATGTGGTCGCAAAAAGTCTTTTTTCTAGTAGTGTGAGAAAAGAAATTAAATGAATTGTATAAGAAATGTGAAGTTGATGTGTAACAAATTTAATAAAATAAATATACCAATCCGAAAAATAATGTATAAATAATATTATATATATACTCAATTTATTTACACCTTCTACATTACTAAATTTACCTCTTTTCATTTTTTTTTAATAATATCGTAAGAAAACTCTAATACCTTTTTTCTATTCTCCTCTTCCAAAAAAAACCGACGACGACTATGAAAATTCCAAACACATTTCAAATCTCTAGCCGCAACTTAGAAAAGAAAATCGGGCGAAACTCCACTTGGAATCACGTCGTTGTTAGAAAACCCAAGAAGAAGCCCTTGCCAGGAAGAGCATCCGCCAAGGACAGCCGCAAGAAGGTCGATGGCCGAGGACGTCGGATCCGGATTCCAACAACTTGAGCCCCTTGGGTCTTCCAACTGGCCCAAATTACCAGAATATCCGTGGAGAGGATATGGTTTTTGGGTAGCGAGAATGAGGAATTTTAAGGTCCAGTTGAGCGTCGAGTTTATTCCGACGAGGCGGCGACCACGTTTGCTCATGTGAAGATTGAGAATTCACCTAGCTAATTGACGGAGATAGTGAAATTTTCCTAAAGAATTATAAGAGTTGCGTATTTTTTTATTTTTTTATTAGTAAGGTTAGAATTGGTAATGTAGAGTTAGTATATCTTAAACCCTAGGAGCAAGATGTTCATCTTACTCATGCCCAAGTTATAAAAAAACTTGACCCAACTAACGTGCTTACGTCATCACAGTCATCACAGCCCAAACATTCAATTCGCTCTCTCGAAATTCATCGACTTCGGCACTGCTTCAAGCTAATTCTCGCCTTCGATTCTCGTCGTCGATTCTCGCCTTCGATTCTCGTCGTCGATTCTCGCCGCCTTCAAGCCTCGATTACCTCTCCCTTCATCATCACCATAAACAATATAAATCATCGTACTTTTCACGCCCAAATCCAGGTCCCGAAACCCTAGCTTCGTTTTCGCTTGGTGGCAACAACCATGACCGGCAAAGCTAAGCCTAAGAAGCACACCGCCAAGGAGATCGCAGCCAAATTCGATGCGACCTTAACTAACCACGGCTGAGGCAAGGTCGGGCTCGCCGACCGCACCGACAAGGAGAAAGGCAGCCACGCCAAGTTCGAGTGCCCCCTCTGCAAAGTCACCGCTCCCGATATCAAGTCTATGCAGATCCACCACGAAGCTCGCCATCCCAAGATCTGATGCGGCCCGAGGATCGTCTAAGAGGCAAGATGTTCGTTGTCGGGCTAGAATGGCAAAGAAGACGCTGGAACGGAGGTCAGACGTGAGCCGAGGACGCACCGCTGATTTTGGCTGTGAAAATGACCGTGTGTCGGACGACATGGGAAGCTGTCGGCCGACAAGTGGTTTGTCGGACGACACCTCTAGGATGTCGGACGACATGCAGTGTAAAAGAAGTCCGAGACAGACAGGATTCGCAGGTTGAACCTGCGAACGACGGAGATTTGTCGGACGACAGGATTTCCTGTCGGACGAAAAGAGGATGTCGGACGACACCATAAACCTGTCGGCCGACAAAGTCCCAGATTCTGAAAACGGGGGCGGACGACTTTTTATTTTGTTTTGTTTTCCTTTTCGCAATTTTTAGGTCAGCCTATATAAAGGCTTGTGAACCCTTATTGAAAGACAACTTTGATATTGAACAATTATTATTTCGTGAGATTTATTTTCTCTCTTGGTTTTGTCGAATTCTTCCGGGTTCTACCAAAAGAATTCAACCGGCGAATCAACGAAGCAGTCACCCTTCGTTTGTGTGTCATCATCGTCTCCGAATTATTGATTCAACGTCTCGTTGGGGTTTAGGGCTTTTCGAACCTAAATCATTTTGTGGGTTAGGATCAAGGGTTTTGGGATCTCCACCAGGTATCCTTTTCGATTATTCCTTGTATCTTTCTCTTCCGATCGAGGTACGTATCATCTGGTATCAGAGCCCAGGTTAGGGCTTTTGTCTGATTTCGTACCTCGTTTGTTCTTTTTTTTTCTGTTCGTAACCCTTCTATCTCGAATTTTTTTTCTTTTCTTCCCCCCTTTTACTGTTCATCGACCGCGCAAAAAAAAAAAAAAAAAAAGTATTTTGGCGGGAAAATTTTTTTTCGACCAAATTTTTGTGTGTGATTCTTGAGTTTTCCGGCATCGTTTTGAGCTACATTGATACTATCGAACTTTTCGTTCCAAATTCTATCACCTTCCAACCGACCATTCTATTGAGTGTTTCGTTGATATTGTTGGAGTGAATTCGGCTGGTAATTCCGGAAGTTCGATTCTTAAGGGAGAAAGTGAGAGAATACTGAGTGACTTCCTATATTGAGAGACACACGAGAGCTGTGAGAGAAAGATTTCTTCATTTCTCTTGTTTTTGTTTTAACGTTGTTTTGCAGGATGTCTGGAGGGACTTCGCCAAAGGTTGAAGGTACAATGATCGACCCCCAAATTAAGTTCCTCATGGAGGTCATGCGAACTGAGTTGAGAAAATTCATTACCTCTGAAATGGAGGTCGTGCATGAGCGGATTAGTGCTATGGAAGAGAGGCCTAATTGGAGACAACGAGATGGTCGGAATGGCAATCATCGTCACCATGAACGACATAGGGATTTTGGATCCGATGATGATGAAGCTTCTGAAACTGATGGGAGGAGGCGAGGAGGTAGAGACCGGGAAGATGACAACTTGGGCAACATCAAGATGAATATTCCCTCATTCTTGGGGAAGAACGATCCCGAGTTGTATCTGGAGTGGGAGCGTAAGGTGGAGCTGATGTTTGACTGTCATAACTATTCTGAGCTCAAGAAGGTGAAGTTGGCAGCAATAGAGTTCTCTGAATATGCACTGGTTTGGTGGGATCAGCTTGTAACCAGTCGGAGGCGGAACCGAGAACAACCTATTGAAACATGGGCCGAGATGAAAGCTGTGATGAGGAAGCGGTTTGTTCCAACTCACTATTACCGAGAGTTGTACAACAAGTTGCAGAATCTACGACAGGGGTCGAAGAGTGTGGATGAGTACTTCAAGGAAATGGAGGTGTCTATGATTCGAGCCAATATTGACGAGGACAGGGAGGCGACCATGGCGAGATTCCTGGCTGGTTTAAATTGGGAGATTCGTAACACCGTGGAGTTGCAACCATACGTTGAGTTGGAGGACATGGTTCATGTGGCAATCAAGATTGAGAACCAGCTTAAGAGGAGGGGTAGCTTGGGCAATTCGAAGCCAATTCAGTCTACATGGAGAAAATCCTAGGGTCCTAGTGGTTCATCATACAAGGGGAACCAATGGAAGGAGGAAACACCAACACGGGATGAGCAGAAGATCTTCTACAAAGATCGTCTGGAGGGTGCAGGTCCGACTACTCAGGCCAGTCCCGTGGTTCCTGATAGTCGCAATCGGGATAAGAGGTGCTTCAAGTGCCAGGGATTCGGGCATATCATGAGTGAGTGTCCCAACCGGAGACTTATGCTCTTAAGAGATGATGGGGAAGTTGTGACTGATGACGAGGGTGAAAAGCCGGTACCGACAGCTACGGTAGAGTCCGAGGAGGAGGAGGAGATTACCGCACCGGACGGGAAGCTACTTGTAGTGCGAAGAGTCTTGAGTGCACAAATTCAGCCCGATGTTCAGGAGCAGCGAGAGAACCTTTTCCACACAAGGTGTCATGTGCAAGATAAGGTGTGCAGTGTCATCATTGATGGAGGTAGTTGCACGAACGTGGCTAGTGCAACCATGGTTCAGCGTTTGGGTTTGGTTGTGGTGCAGCATCCTAGGCCATACCATCTACGGTGGTTGAATGCGACTGGCGTCATCAAGGTGACCAAGCAAGTGGAGGTTCCTTTCCGCATTGGGAAGTATGAAGATAAGGTACTATGTGATGTCATTCCCATGCACGCGAGCCATATTCTATTGGGGCGTCCGTGGCAGTATGATCGGCGAGCTATCTATGACGGTTTCACCAACAAGTACTCTTTCGAGTATAAGCAGAAGAAGGTATCCCTTGTTCCTCTCACTCCTACACAGGTTTACGAGGATCAAGTGCAGTTGCAACGAGAGGCCGAAAGGAGAAAGTCTAAGGAGCAGCCCTTACCAAGCGAGGCTAGTGACATGACGCACGGAGTGGGGGCAAATACGTTGGCGATGTTGTGCGAGAAGGACACGTTTATCACTAACGATCTTTCTCCGCTACTACCTTCTATTCAGTCTATTTTGCAGGATTTTGTTGATATAACTCCTGTTGATACTCCTCCTGGATCACCACACATGGGAGGGATTGCGGATGTGCCGACTTTGTTCGGGCCAGTGGTGTTTGAGCCTGGTGCAGCCTTGGATTTGAGGACGAATCCTCTTCAAGAGGAGGGGAATGATGCGGCCCGATGATCGTCTAAGAGGCAAGATGTTCGTTGTCGGGCTAGAATGGCAAAGAAGACGCTGGAACGGAGGTCAGACGTGAGCCGAGGACGCACCGCTGATTTTGGCTGCGAAAATGACCGTGTGTCGGACGACATGGGAAGCTGTCGGCCGACAAGTGGTTTGTCGGACGACACCTCTAGGATGTCGGACGACATGCAGTGTAAAAGAAGTCCGAGACAGACAGGATTCGCAGGTTGAACCTGCGAACGACGGAGATTTGTCGGACGACAGGATTTCCTGTCGGACGAAAAGAGGATGTCGGACGACACCATAAACCTGTCGGCCGACAAAGTCCCAGATTCTGAAAACGGGGGCGGACGACTTTTTATTTTGTTTTGTTTTCCTTTTCGCAATTTTTAGGTCAGCCTATATAAAGGCTTGTGAACCCTTATTGAAAGACAACTTTGATATTGAACAATTATTATTTCTTGAGATTTATTTTCTCTCTTGGTTTTGTCGAATTCTTCCGGGTTCTACCAAAAGAATTCAACCGGCGAATCAACGAAGCAGTCACCCTTCGTTTGTGTGTCATCATCGTCTCCGAATTATTGATTCAACGTCTCGTTAGGGTTTAGGGCTTTTCGAACCTAAATCATTTCGTGGGTTAGGATCAAGGGTTTTGGGATCTCCACCAGGTATCCTTTTCGATTATTCCTTGTATCTTTCTCTTCCGATCGAGGTACGTATCAAGATCCCATTCGACGAGTCCAAAATCAACAATGTCCATGCCGCTCTAGCTCCGACTGTTGCGGCTGTTGTCACCAAGTCCTCCAAGCCAAAGCCCGGCATCCGTGGAAGCTTGAAGAAGTAGATAAAGTGATTTCCTCTCTCTCTCCCTCTCGTTTCGTATTTATTGTTATTATGAATATGGATTTATGCACTCCGTGTTT
Source organism: Euphrasia confusa (assembly GCA_954870475.1). Taxonomy (NCBI): domain Eukaryota; kingdom Viridiplantae; phylum Streptophyta; class Magnoliopsida; order Lamiales; family Orobanchaceae; genus Euphrasia; species Euphrasia confusa. Next base: position 40,900,455 of record OX940951.1, on the reverse strand, counting down.
GTTCTGAGAACTCTTAGGTGGAAGAGGATTGGATTTCTAGAATTGGTACTATGTATATCGTAATCGCTGTTCTTTCTTTATTTAGATGATATTCGGTATTATTGCTATCGATTATGTTGCATCATGTTGTTAAATATACTACCCAAGTGGTTTCCGATTTCCGATTTCCTGTCCTATATTTGGAAGATCATGTCGACTCCTCCTATTAAGAAAATCCAAGATGTTGTGAACACTAATTAGATATGAGCATACATGTTTCGTGATACATGTATTTGAGTTGTTGTGCAGGCTAATTGGACCCTGGAATACAACAAACTTAGGACAAGAATTGAAGAATCGATCTCCTGTAAAGAAATTATAGATACTTTTCATATATGATACAATTTCTAATTTCCGAATTTTTCGACTCAAATATTTCCTCATGATCATCAATCAGGAAATACATGGGAGAGACTTGGACTCAACGAGCCTCAAGGATCTTCAAAATCTAGAACAGCTAGACACTGCTCTCGAGAACATCCGAACAAGAAAAGTTTGTTTATCTTGTTTAAATTATTAATACGCATACATTTTATTATACACTAATTATACATATTATTTACAACATGTACAGAATCAACTCTGGTACGATTCCATATCCGAGTTGCAGCAGAAGGTAAGTAGTTCGATGACTCTCCTTAATTTTAGGGTTTTAATCGAGTGAATAGCAACTTTGTGGTTGAATCGAGATTGTCAATTAGTACAAAAAAATTAAAAAATATATTTTTCATCCAATTGTTCATTCCTGGGAGTTGAAGACTACAGGGGAAGCGACTAACTGCGATCAGTCGGTGTGGGACGACATATTGCCTCTCTTGGCAACCAGCCATCGGGTGTCTTGTTTGACTCGTGTAAGTTTTTTATATGAGTAAATTAATTTGGTTAATTGTATGAGCTTTTAGATGCTTTAATTGACTTGGTTGATAAGTAATTAATTGTTTACACGGCTTCCAAGTTCAGTAACTTCCTCCTTGCATTATTAGTCTTAATTAATGATTAAGAGTTGTGGATATAGGTGGTATTGGCATTTTACATAAGTTTAATATTGAAAGCTGGTGTTAACTGTTATTGCAGTAGCTATACGCTTGTGACGTGAAAGTAGTTTTATTGTTGAAAGATGAGATTTAAAGATGTTGGTCTAATGGAATGTGAAAGCCTCTAATTTTAGTAGCAAATTGAGGGGAAAATTACGGTGAACTACTTAATTAATTGTGCTTACGTCATCACAGTCATCACATCCCAATATTTAATTGTCTTTCTACGGAGGGCCGGTGACGACCTTTGAGGATGTCGAGAAGGAGAACGATTTCGGATACGTTCGCAAGGTTCATTCCTTGATTATCCTTGTATTTATGCTTTCCCGACTCTGTTATCATATGAATTATCCTTATTTTCTGGGTACCTTTTTACACACTACACTGTTATGATATGTATAAATATAGCTCATTCTTTATTTTAAACTGTTATTATTAATTTTTTCAGTTGCAACTTAAATTTCATACCAAGAAACTGCATACAGAAGAATGTTACTCTACCAAACCAGGTAAATTTATTAAATATCTCATACTTCATATACATAGCATGTCATCTTTCATTAAAATACAGTTCATACTTCATTGTATGAATGAAAAAATGAGCATGATCAAACTTCAATGACTGAACATATTTCATACTTCATATATGTACAATGTCATATTTATATAGCACTTGATTCTCTTTGATGAAATGTGAATTATGCAGCAATGAAATCAAGACTCAAGTACTGGATAAAGTCAAAAAATTCACAAAAGTATTGAAAAATGATGTATGAAGTACTGGACATCAATGGTGTATGAACTCAAGACCAAAATGGTGGATGATTGGTATATATAATTGGTTTATGACTGATGGTAGATGACCGTAGATGACTGATTGGTATCATACACCAATGTATGATGACTTGTAGATGATTAAATGGTAAAAATGTTGAACAAAACTGGTAGATAATTTGTCTTAGACAAAAGTTTTAGATGCTAAAACTGATTTGTTCATCATTTGACGATGATTGGTGTATCTTGTTTATTTCTGATATATTTGGTGGCTGAATGATATATTGGGCATGCTTTGTTGTGATTCAGGTAGTCTTGTAAAAAATACCTAAGTAGTTGCATGTTTGTTCAAAACAAAAATGAAGGTTAATAATCTGCAATTTGAAGTATCACACCTTTAAAAATGAAGCATTATAAAAAATACTTAAGTAGCTGCATGTTTGTTTAAAACGAAAATGAAGGTTAATAATTTGAAATTTGAAGTATCTTACATTTAAAAATGAAGCATCATCATTAAAAAAATGTAGTATCACCGTTATTTAAAAATGAAGCATCATTATTAAAAAATGTAGTATCACCATTATTTAAAAATGAAGCATCATCATTTAAAAATTGAAGCATCATCACTTAAAAATTGAAGTATCACACCCTTAAAAATGAAGCATGACCATAGTCGAGGGCAGCAAACGATCGGGGCCGCTTTCGGCGGCTCCGGGGGTTTATTAACACAACTTTATTAACAAATCACAGCACCACCATAAAATTACAAAATGGATTATAAGATGTTTCATCCTCATACTCAGTATGTAATCTGTATGAAACATAAAGTGATAAAACAATATTTTCAGGATCCCGGTACTGAAGAAGAACTGTTGGCGCAAGGCGAGCTAGACACCTCCGCCAAGGTGGAGCCACACTTTTCTCTCTCCTTGTTCATTGCCATGTCTTTGCATCAACAATGTACTGCAAAATGCATTTTCACCCCTGCAATTCCATCCACCTATTATTATTACATTACTTCTATCACAAATAAATACACGAGATATCTAGATGTAGTTCTTTTCCGTTTCTAATATTAAAAAAAATATACTATTAAAGAGCCAATATATGTTCATCTCTTTCGAGTATTATGTTGAAACTAAACATACAACTCCGTGAAATCACTCGATATTTTCATTGTTACACCAAAAAGAGCAATGCACAGATTAAAAACAACTTCAGCACACAAGCTAATTATAGTAACAACTCTACAGAAATCATAGCTACAGATTATTAAAAAAACAAAAAAAATATATACGTGTCGAACAACATTAGCTTAATCAATCCCTCACTATTCATTATATTCGTAATAGCAAAAAATTAGTCAACAGTGAACAAACACCCTAGATATACAACATCGCCGAGAAAATATCGCAATTGAAAATTCAAAATCAAAATCAAACAACGAGAAAAAGGAAGTACAATCAATTACGTCTTTGAGTTGGATGAGGCCAAGGTCACTGAGATGCTAAACGATGAGACGAGCAGACTCGATGGGGATAATGACTTGGACGAGTTGCATCGGCTCCGAACGCATCAGATCCATCAACTCTATGGCATCTAAAAAACACATAAACTCATTAGCTATAAATTAATCTGAAACGAAGGTTGACACATTACAAAATAAAGGTTGACATTATATAAAATGAAGGTTGACATTATACAAAATGACATTATCGCTCATCCTCCGAGCCAAATCCGGGTTTCGGTTATTCACACAGCTCGAAAGCAAAACACGCCAAACAACTGCATCGAGCTCGTACGGCATCGTTAAAGCCACTCTTTTCGCCTCGTCTAATTTCCTGACTCTCCCTAACCGATCGGGCTCCAGCCCTCGACTGTCCATCCATCTGAAAAGTCGGATGATGTCATCTTTACCTCCCATCAGCGCGTACACTGATATCATCGCGTTCCACCCTGCCACGTTCAACTTCGTCTCCAGCTCCTCAAACACCCTGCCCGCGTTCTCCACGACCCCACACTTCTCGTACGCGTTGATCAATCCAGTCCCCACGTAAACATCCTGATTCAACCCGATCACCACCGCGTACGTGCCCGTGCACGATCGAGCAGTGGTCGAGCATGGCCATTTTCGAAGCGGCAATGCCCCAGAGACGCTGTACAGAGTCGAGAGCACGACCTGCCTCCTCATCTATGCGAAACACAGCAAGGCCTCAACGGGCTTCTTGTTCTGCGCGAGCCCGTTGATTATGGAGGAGAATCAAGCTTCGTCTCGGTCGGGCATTTCGTCGAACACCTTCTGCGCGGAGTCCAGGTCGAACAATAATAAATAATAAATAAATAAATAAAAGTCTACGCATGTGTGTGTATCTGAGAACCCATCTTCATAGGATTAATGGAATTGAGAGAATCGACATACCTTCGACCATAATCGATGAATCAAACAGAAGATGGAGAGACGATACGAAGGGAAGAACTTCATAATTCAAGCAAACAACGATGGTGACGGGGAACAACGACAATGTCAGGCAAACGCGGAATTGAATCGAAAATCGCAGTGATGATGTCAGATGAATCGAAGATCGCGGTGATGATGGCGATGAACGGCGACGATGAATCGTGGCGGAGCGATGGATGCAATCGAAAGAAAGGCGTCAGGTACTTAGGGTTGTTTCACCTGAGAGAGAGAGAACGAACGAAACAAAAAAATTGAAAAAAAAGGAAAAAAATTTAAGCAAAATTTGACCGATAGTTATATAATATTGACCAGGTTCAAGATGAGCATCTTGGTATGAGGAGTAAGATATAAATTGCGGGTAATGTAAAAGGGGTGAATTAATAAATTTTTTATTAAGGAAGTGAATTAATCTAGATGCGAGTTTAGTCATCTTAAAAGTGTAAATAAACTTTAAAAGTGTAAATAAACTGAGCCAATATTATATTTATCTCACAACATATTATATTTATCTCACAACAATAGTCACATCACATGTGATTTATTTTGTTAATTTACTGATTAAACAGTCGAAGGTAAAATATATTAAAATATATGTTGAGTCACTACTCAACGTATTCATTTTAGCCTTCCTCTTTTTATTCATTTTAGCTTTCCCCACACTTTTTTTTTACTACTAGATTGTACTATAACTATATAGTGTGCGGTTTTAACGTTGAAAAATACTGCAGTATCAAGTCATTTATAAGCTTTTTTATCAAATAAAAAAGATATATTTATAAAGACTTTCCTCCTTGTTTTCCAATAATTAAAGTTAAAAATTTCAAACAATCAAATCGAAATCGAATTATTCGATTAAACCAAATCGTATTAAATTAATTTTATTTAGTTTTTATTTTAATTTTTGTTTTTTTTTAGTTTTCGGTTTGGTTTTGTGTTTTAAACGATTAATCAATAAATATCAAATCAAATCGAATAAAATAAATACTTCATCAGTTTCATAATATTAGCTTTTTAGAGTTTCCAAGAATAATTGACACCTAAAAAAAAAAGGAAAAATGACAATAAGACCAATTTTCAACATTTTTTCGCCAATAAAGCTTTCGAGAAATTACGCGCGTTAATTAGGCCACCTAAAATGTGTAAAGACCCTACTACCCTTTCCCTCATTCTTACCCCTCTCCTCACGCACACACAGATCGAGCCCCCGCCTCCGATTTTCCTCTCGTCTCGAACCGAAGCCTTCGTCCTCTACAATCAACTCGATCGGATGTTCTGGAGTCGGAAATCGATTTGGGGAAGAAAACGCCCCCCGCCATCGGTCGTGGGGCCTCCCGCCACCAGCCGTCGGACGAGCACGCGGAGTCTACGACTATGACGACGACGTCTTCGTTCGTTCATCATCTCGAAGTCCTCTCCGCCGACGAACACGAAGCTGGGCTTCACGGACGCGCTTCTGACTGTTTACGCGGAGTCGAAGCTTCCCAATGCCGCCGCCGCATTGTAAAACTTGATCAGAAACTCCCCGTTGGCGGACCGAAGGTCACCTTCTCCGCCGACGCTCCGATGCGCGGCTGCCCCGTCTCGAAGCTCGTGGGGTAGGGGTCAAGTCGTAGCCGTAACAAGTGAGTGATTATTGACCCGCCCGCCACCTGTTCGACGAAATTCCCCTGAGATGGTAGACAGACTCGAACATGTGGTCGGACCCGTCTCGTCGTGCTTGGCCATGAACTGAGGGCGGAGATGGACAGCGAGGTGTGTAGTATTGTTGTGACGATGAAGATGAAGATTACAAATGGTGATTTAATCATTTTGAATTTAGTATTGTTTGTTTCTGAGTAGTAAAGGGGAGAATACTTTAGGTGAAAAAGAAAGTTTTTTTTTTTTCAAACAGATCATGAATTTGGATTTGGATTTGGGGGGAAAGGAAATGAAAGGAAAGGTTCTTTCAGTGTTCACTGTGATTGCTCTGCTTTTGAGAAAAATAAAAAGATAGAATTGGTGCCGCAAATTGCTCTGTTTGTTTGACTACTTGTCATGTGTATGTGTGTGCGCATGGAATCCACCGAACATCATATCTATACTGCTGAAAATTTGCAAGTGTTTTTTCAAAAGTCACTTGCACACACACTAAAAATTACTAAATGAATTATGTTATGTTTGTACGATAATTGAATGTGTTTTAGTTATGATATCCTTACTTAGAGTTTTGTTTTGGTGGAGGTTCAGTGTTTTTATGTCTCATTCAGTATGATTATGTGTGATTATGTGTTATTCAGTATATTTGTACTTGTGTGTGATGCCATTCAATGTTTTACATTCCATTCAGTGTATGTACATGCCTTTCAGTGTATTCTTGGTCGGGTATGATTTGGAAAAAAGGAATGTGTTCTTTAAGCCAACTGATCATTGCAACAAACCATGATGAGAATGATCATGATTATGTTCTGTTTCAACAATAAAACGCTACTCGATAGATAAACACTACTCGGTCGAGACAGTGGAGAAGTTCAAATTGTATCAAAACACCAAACTTTGGATGATAGCTAGCTTCAACTTACTTTATTGGTGCAGCTCCTCAACTTGATTTCTTGCGAGTCTTTCTTCCAGTATTCAGTACCAGTACAAGTACCTTATCTCTTTTAGGTTTCAGATTGCGATCTTTCCCATGGCAAATGGGTTCACGACTCAGTTGAGCCATTATACACAAATAACTTGTGTCCTGTGATCACTCAGATGCAGAACTGCCAAGGGAATGGAAGACCCGACAAAGATTATTAAAATTGATGAGAAAGCGCTCGAGTTTATGAGAGAAATGATGTACCTAAACCACCAAATGTTCCCTGTTTTTGTACACTGAATACATGGCTTTTGTACGTCGATGACTGCTCGCTGTTGTGTTTTTCCCGTTGTAACTTCCATAAATGAAAGTTGAAATATAACCTCTCATCCTCTGTGGTTAATTCATTTGTGTTTTTGTTGGATTAGATCATTTGTAAATCTTTTGTTAATGAGTAGGTAAATTTATCTTAATACTGAACATTAAGTACATTACTAAATTTAAATGGTATGCTGACAAAAATGGAAATTAAAAATGGGACATTTATTATTATAAAAATGGGACATTCATTATCTTTTCATGACGTTCAGTTTTTTTTTTACGACATTCAGTGTTTTGGTCATTCAACGTAAACAAGTTAATGAGAGTCAACACACTGAATAAGATTTAAACACACTGAACATGATTGAATGTCACATGAATACACTGTTTGATTAAAAAATACACTGAATAGGATGAAACACACTGAATAAGAATGAAAAACACTGAATGTCACATGAATACATTGTTTGATTAAAAAATACACTGAATAAGACTGAAACACACTGAATAAGAGTCAACACACTAAATAATACTTAAAGGCACTGAATATGACTTAAATACACTGAATAAGACTGAAATACACTGAACAGGACTCAAATACACTAAACATGACTCAAATACACTGAATGTCACATGAATAGGACTGAAATACACTGAGTGCGACTGAAACACACTGAATAGGAATGAAAAACACTGGATGTCACTTGAATACACTGTTTGATTAAAAAATACACTGAGTGCGACTGAAACACACTGAATAGAAATGAAAAACACTGAATGTCACATGAATACACTGTTTGATTAAAAAATACACTTAACATGACTGAAACACACTGAATGAGAATGAAAAAAATTGAATAAGAATGAATGTCACATGAATACACTGTTTGATTAAAAAATACACTGAACAAGACTGAAACACACTGAATAGGAATGAAAAACACTGAATGTCAAATGAAAAAAATACACTGAATGTCATATTTTTGCACTGAATGTCTCCTTTTAACACTGAATGTAATAAAAAAATACACTCGCACTGAATGTCTCATTTTAACACTGAATGTAATAAAAAATACAATGAATGTTATAAAAATACACTGAATATTATGAAAACAATGTCATATAGATAATTAGATACAACTTCAGTACAATAATAATGTGAAACTTTATAACAATATTTCAGTAACATCAAAAAGTTGAAATAAGAAATGTCATTTTCTAACTACTGAAATAGGTAACAAACAAATAGTAAGAAGGCAATTTACCACCAACAAAATCTGGTGTCGCTATACAACAATTCCAGGTCACAGTCCCCATCGACACCGTCGTCGAGGAAAAGAAACAAGCCCCCGCAAGGAATGCGATCCCGCGAGGCCGAGAGTCGAAGCTACTCGACCGCAAACACGCCTTCGCTACGCGTGATGAGCAACGTCCCACGAAGTCGGCGAAGGCGAGGACGTGACCTCTTTCATCGCACATATCTTCCCGCTTCCGCTGCAGCACAATAACTCAACAGTTCAAAATTCAATTTTCGATTCTAACATAATGAACTCGGTTCTCCAATCACGGCAAATGCCTTGATGTTGAGGAGCTCGTTTCTCCGATCACGGCAGACGTCTTGATGTTTGTTTGTTTTCTCACCGGCATTTCCTCTAACACCTTCCGGTCATGGAAAACGAGCACCGCTCTAACGGGTTCTGCGTAGAGGACAAGAGCGGCAGGGATCCGCTTAACTGGGATCGGCGGTCCTCTTCAATCCCGGAGACCCCCTCGCCTTGCCGGAGACCTGGACTGACTTGCTCGGCGGCGGTGGGGGATGGGACGTCGCCGATGAGGATGTTGGTGGCGGAGACGAGCTCGATGGCGACGCTGCCCTGGTCGGGCTCGAAGGCGAAGGAGTAGCTCTCGGTGGTGACGTTAATGAGGTACTCGTTGAAGGAGGTGGTGGATTTGGCAGGGGTCTAAAGTCGTGAATGCGGCGGACAGCGAGGGAGGAGGCCGTGTTCTGCAGAGGGTAGTTTCTTCCTTTCAGGTATATTTTTTTGGCCCAACTGACACAAAATGGCTTAATTGACACGAAAATTGGAGATTGATCTTATTACCGAAAAAATGTTGAAAATTAGCCTTATTGCCATTTTTCCCAATTTTTTTTTATTTTAAAATAAAATTTTACCATTAATTTATCCACGTAGTTTTTAAAGTTTATTCATATTATTTTAAATTTTAACTTAAAAATACATTTTTATTTTTTAATATGGTCAAAAATTCAAAAAATAATTTTTTTTTATAATATTCATGTCAAGAAAAGTGTGCAACTTTTTTGGCACTAAGAGAGTAATATATATACTCCGTATATTATTTGGAATATAAATACAGTACTGTAATATTTAAGGTTATTTTTATAAAAAAGTAATTTTAAAAGTTAGTATATAATTTAGGATATTAGTTTTTTTAATTATAAATTTGAGTAATGTTTCAAAATTACCCTTGATTATTATATAGTTATTATAAGAGTATTAAAGTAATTAATTATACTTTTTTTATAATAACAAAACTAATAATACCCCTATTAATAAAAACGGTTATAAAAAGTTATCCTTAATTAGAAAGAATTAATAAAAACGGTTATAAAAAGTTATCCTTAATTAGAAAGTTTAATTTATGATACTTGAGATGTAAATTAGTAAACTAATTACCCATTTTCTTAAATATTTTTAATATTTATTTTTAACTTTCATAAATTTATTTTTCTCTTTAATTCTTTTATTAATTTGATTTTTACTTTTTAAATTTAATTTTTAATTAAAATTAATTATATATTTTTTATGTTTCTTTTTAATTATTTTATAAAAGAATGAAAATAATTGTTATTCTAATTTATATATATATATATATATATATATATATATATATATATATATATATATATATATATATATATATATATATATATATATATATATATAATTTTTTGTTAAACGGAAGCCAATCGATCAATCCCAAAACAATTTTATTAAAATCGAATCAACTCATTTTAAAAATAGTTTGATTTTTTATTTATAAAAATATAGTTTAAATATGATTCACTTTAACAAAAAATTCAATTTAATTTAATTACATTTAATGAATTAATTAACACCAAACCATGCGGTTACTCCAGTTGAGGCAAAATAATGTACTGTACATTCTAATTTACTTTTATATTTACATACATAATCCTTTTTGTTTTACAAAAGTGAAAAGTGTGACTATATAATATACAAGAACTCAGGAAGGAAGGAGTATTTTAAATTTCTAAATAGAATAAAAAAAAAAAAAAAAAAAAAAAAAAAAAAAAAAAAAAACACGATTTCATTAAACAGGCCCGTACCTGGCTCGGCCCAGGAAGACCACATGCGTGTCAGTAAAGGACGGAAGGACCCCCATCTCGTGGCTGATTCTGATTGGCCCACGTACCGCACCTAAAACATGCCTCCCAAACACGTGTTGCATCTACGGGACACATGTCGCCATCTCGCATTCAGCGTTCAACGTCACACCAACTGTGCACGTCGGATTTATTTCCCTGCCCGAGACGGTGACGGGCAGCTGCCCGCTCAATCAACCCACCATTATAATCCGCACTCCTCTTTCTCCATTTTTCCACCTCTTCTTCTCTCTCTTTCGATTTCTGACTAATTAATTTTCTAATTGAATCTATTTTTATTCGGATTCATGGCTGGTATGTGCTGCGGAGTGAAAATGGGCGAGACGGAGACCACTTCCCCCAGATCCGCCTGCCGCAGGAAATTGGGAACCCGCCGGTTCAGCTTTCATCCATCCGATTCGCCGGCGGAGGGCGGCGTACGGAGGACGAAGCGAAAAATGGATTCAGTGGTTCCTAGCGCCGCTAAGGCATCGAGAACTGGAAACACACCGCCGGAGATGAATCGGGTATGCGGATCTACAACGTCGTGCGTCCCGGCCTCCGAAATCCCCAATTTCGGTTTGACGTCGATCTGCGGGCGGCGGAGGGATATGGAGGACGCGGTTGCCGTCCACCCTAATTTTCCGATCGGGTTGCATTTCTTCGGAGTCTACGACGGCCATGGCTGCTCACATGTAATCAATTGAAAATTTGATTGTAAAATATAATATATATGTGGAGTTTTGATTTGATTGGGGTTAATTAAAAATTGCAGGTGGCGGCCAAGTGCAGAGATCGGATGCACGAAATCGTGAAGGAGGAGATCGAGAGCGGAGGTTCTTCATCTTCGTGGGAGCAAACCATGTCCAGAAGCTTCTCGAAGATGGACAAGGAGGCCGGTGAGTGCGCCGCCGCGGCTGGCGGCGGCGGCGGGAACGCCGCCTCTTGCCGCTGCGAGCTTCGCACTCCTCAGTGCGCCGCTGTGGGGTCCACCGCGGTAGTGGCCGTTGTCTCTCCCGAGAAAATTGTCGTCTCCAACTGCGGGGACTCGCGAGCTGTGCTTTGCCGAAACGGCGTCGCGATTCCCCTCTCCGTGGATCATAAGGTTTGTTTGTTTATTTATTTATATTTTTATAATTTTTTAATTATTTTATGAGAAAAAGTTAATTTACAAACTAAACACGTGTTTTGTGGTGATTAGCCGGACCGACCAGATGAATTGAACCGTATCGAAGAAACGGGCGGTCGGGTAATCTTCTGGGATTGCCCCAGAGTACTTGGAGTGCTGGCCATGTCTAGAGCAATCGGTATATATATATATATATATATTATATATTATAATATACTCTAGACGTTCATGTGAATATTCAGAGGTGGTGACTGGTGAATTATAGTATTATTTATTTAGTATTTATTTTCTTGTTTAGGTGATGATTATCTGAAACCGTATGTGATACCGGAGCCTGAGGTTACGATCAGTGATCGAACGGCCGGGGACGAGTGCTTAATCCTAGGGAGCGATGGGCTGTGGGATGTGGTATCGAACGAAACGGCTTGTGGGGTGGCAAGCAAGTGCTTGCAGTATCGGGCGGGGGAGAGCTCGGAGAAGGCGTGCTCAGATGCTTCGATTCTTTTGACGAAGCTGGCGTTGGCACGTTGCAGCACAGACAATGTTAGCGTCGTGGTGGTGGATCTGAGGAGGACGTAGTAGTGTACTAGTATATATATGCTAATTTTAATTTGGTGGTGTTTAACTATATTTAATATGAGAGAGGATCATAGGGGATCGAATAGCAAGTGCTAATATAATAATTAGTAATATTTAACTTTGGTTCCAATAATATTAATTAATTAATTAATTGTCAATATAAAATTCTCGCTATTCAATTATTTTGGAAATGAAAGAAAAACATGTACACGGAAGGGAGACGAGAAAAGCGTTGAAATGTGACATGTGGGAAGACAAATAATGCATGTATTGTCAGTTGATGCAACCGTATCTTTATAGTATCCAATTAATTAAAACTCTTGTTATTGAAGCATTATATTACGTTGAATTGTGACCTAAGTTCCGGGGAAGAGGGCATACCGTTTTAGCAAGTCAAGATGAGAGCGATTTGTATCTAAATGGATCTTGAGTTGCCGTGAGAAAAAAAGGAGTACAAAGTTACAAGATAAAAACTCTGTTACGAAAAATGAACTTTTAGGAAAGGATATTATGTGAAAATGGGTAAAAGACTAAAGGGGTAGATGAGAGTTGATAATTGAGAGTTAGGGTTAGGGTGGGGCAACAAGATATTTAGCGGGGTCTACTTTGATTCGAATCTGTTTGGTTTCAACCAGATTGTGACACCTCTTATCGAAGTCACCAACATAACTCATTAGGTGCCGCCACCTCTCATTTTTACATTTTTTTTGTGGGCCCCAGTACTTTCTTCCTTGCATGTAATGAATGCTTACTCATAATGTCACCGTAATCATCAACAATCCCATTATGAAAATTATACTGTATGTTACTTTTATTCTTCATCTAGATATCTGACATCATGTTTATGCTTGGATCATATGTTAGAAGTTGATTTATCAAATTTATAAATTATTAAAAAAATAATTATATTCCCGCTCCACGCTAACATTTTCACTTTACAGGGCATAGAATTTCAAGTAAATCACCTGTATAATACTCTAGTCTACAGGTAATGTATAACAAAATGTTTTTTTAATGATAAAATGAAAAACTATGTATTTATTCATTTGATATTTTGAATTCATAATGTCTTTTTTTTTATCTTGTGCTATATTATTTTTATATTTTATTTTGTAATTACGTGCGTTACATAATTTTTTAATAATTAAATAATATTATTCCTTTTAAAAATTTGTATATTTTTTTTGTTCTTTACAAATTTGAACACCAAAAAGTTTTTTAACAACTTAATCATTTTAATACTCATTTATTTACATAAAAAATAAATACATAAAAAAATATATTTTTTAATTTACGTAAAAAAATGTTTAGGTAAAATAAGTACTCCTTTCTATCTCACTAAAAATATTCATTTTCTTATTTTCTTTAAAAATATTCATTTTGTCTTTGATAATGTTTTATACAAAAATACCAAATTTCAACATTAAATTTATAAGTAGTCATCCAGTAACCATAGTCATTTTATATTTCAAAATTATTTTATCTTTTGATATGTTGTACTATATAAAATCAACAATTGACACGTGTTCAAAAACCTTTGACCATGTCATCAGAAGAAGAGTCAACAAAAAATATATTAAGGTCAAAGCAAGATTTATTATCAAAAAAAAATATAAGAAATTGGACATGAAAGATCTCATAGGGAAAATAAATTTTTTGCCCAAAGCAAAAAGAAAAAAAGAAGATTCAGAAGAAGTACCAAACAACTAAGATGACTTCTGATTATAGACGTTTTTCTTCGTCAAAATTCGAAGTCAATCGTAGTTTGACTCGGTATCAATCCACGGAAATAAAGAGTAGTATTTAAGTGCAAGAAAAATAATAGACACGTATTTCATTATACTAAATTTTAGATTCATTTTAATTCTCGTCAAGCAAAATAAAGTTTGTAAATAATCAAATAAAAGAGACTCGAATAATTATAATCCAAACTCGACTTCAAATTTCTTCCTCCTTTATCAATCTTATATATCCGACTCGTGAAAGTCAAGTTTCCGGTCGGGTTGCTTAACTCGTTTTTACAAACGTTTAATCCACTTGAATACTTGCTCCCGGTCGGGTTACAAGTTCAAGATTGTGTCGTTATATAAGATTTTCCGGATTCAACAATTACCCGCCTCGTTTTTCATGTAATTATCCGAGTGAAAAGATTAGTTCATCATTCTCATGATTGAACGAACAACAATTATAATAATGAAAGCCAAGATCGATTTTAAGAAACACTCGAAAATAAATATGAAACAAAACAAGAGAATGAAACTAAGAACAAGTTTAGAACAATCTTTCATAAACCACCGGAAATTCATTTATGAAATCATACTAACATTCTCAAACTTGAAAGCATCCAAAGAGTTTTGGAAGAAATTGAAATAACATGAAAAGAGAATAAACTAGAATTTTTAGAAAATGAAATACAACTAAGATTACGATTATTGAAATGGCTCGTGACTTTGGACGTGAATCTCGAAGTTGTCGGCTGCGAGTGGATCTCTCCGTTTTCCCCGACTTCAATCCCAGGCGAAAGTTGTCGTCCTTTCCTTCTTTCCTCGCCTAAATGCTTCAAAGAATGGCTGGAAACCGCCATGAAACCGCTCCAAACCGGCGACCGCCGTTTCTGTTTCCGCGCCCGCCAGAGCATTTCGGCGACCGTCGTTTATGATTCGGCGACCGCCGTTTTGCCCCAAAATCTTGGTTGGCCATCTGACCCTTTTCGACCCTTTCGGCGGTCGTCACTTCTTCTCCGACGACTGCTGTTCCGTTCCTGCGACCGCCAAAATGAATTCGGCGCCCGCCATTTCTCCTTTTCCAGCCTTTTCTCGATTTTTCGACTTTTCTTGGCAACCGACCTACAAAATAAACTCGAAAACCCTCCAACACACCCCGTGAGATCAAATCACAACAAAACAAGAAATAAAGCAAAAACAACACGACGAAACTAAACACGACTATCAAACGACACAAAAACATAACCGAAAAAACACACACACACGACCTAAATCACCCCCCCACGCTCAAATCCTTGCTAGTCCCGAGCAAGGTAAAATCAACCAACAAGTGTTTGCACAAATCACGTACTTTGAACTCACTAACAAACCACAAACCAACCACTTGTCAAGAACGAGAAAAATAAGAATAATGATAACATGTCACTCAAGCTCGCCAAACTCTCCAAGTGTATCCCTCGAAAATATAAAATGGTATCAACACATCAAGCACATCGAGAATGTATACATCAATATCATCACAAGAAAATCCGCATACTTTGACAAAGAACAAGAATCGATACGAGATTGCAATTAAGGTAGGCTCGGGTCATAAGTATGAATCGAAATAATAATAATACAAGTTAAATCGCTCTCGACACCCTCCTCCACCGAATGAACTCACAATCACCCTCCTACATCAAATGTAAATCATCACAACCCCCCCTTATAAAATCAATACACATCATAAAATACATGCTCTCGATAGACTATTAATATTTTATACTCCCGCTTTTTTTTTCTCTTTTTTCATATTTTTTTTTCTTTTTCTCTTATTTGATCTTTTTTTTATTCTTCCCTCATCAATTGTTTACAAAACCAAAGAGTATTCGTACGTCTCTCGTCAAAATCCGAGGTCAATTGTAGTTTAACTCGGTATCAATCCACGGAAACGAAAGAGTAGTATTTAAGTGTAAGAAAAGTAATAGACACGTATTTCATTCTACTAAATCCTAGATTCATTTTAATTCTCGTCAAGCCAAATAAAGTTTGTAAATAATCAAATAAAAGAGACTCGAATAATTATAATCCAAACTCGACTTCAAATTTCTTCCTCCTTTATCAATCTTATAAATCCGACTCGTGAAAGTCAAGTTCCTGGTCGGGTTGCTTAACTCGTTTTTTACAAACGTTTAATCCACTTGAATACTTGCTCCCGGTCGGGTTACAAGTTCAAAATTGTGTCGTTATATAATATTTTCCGGATTCAACAATTATCCGCCTCGTTTTTCATGTAATTATCCGAGTGAAAAGATTAGTTCATCATTCTCATAATTGAACGAACAACAATTATAATAATGAAAGCCAAGATCGATTTTAAGAAACACTCGAAAATAAATATGAAACAAAACAAGAGAATGAAACTAAAGAACAAGTTTAGAACAATCTTTTATAAACCACCGGAAATTCATTTATGAAATCATACTAACATTCTCAAACTTGAAAGCATCCAAAGAGTTTTGGAAGAAATTGAAATAACATGAAAAGAGAATAAACTAGAATTTCTAGAAATGGCTACGATTATTGAAATGGCTCGTGACTTTGGACATGAATCTCGAAGTTGTCGGCTCCGAGTGGATCTCTCCGTTTTCCCCGACTTCAACCCCAGGAAAAAGTTGTCTTCCTTTCCTTCTTTCCTCGCCTAAATGCTTCAAAGAATGGCTGGAAACCGCTCCAAAACGGCGACCGCCGTTTCTGTTTCCGCGCCCGCCAGAGCATTTCGGCGACTGTCGTTTATGATTCGGCGACCGCCGTTTTGCCCCAAAATCTTGGTTGACCATCTGACCCTTTTCGACCCTTTCGGCGGTCGTCACTTCTTCTCCGACGACCGCTGTTCCGTTCCTGCGACCGCCAAAATGAATTCGGCGCTCGCCATTTCTCCTTTTCCAGCCTTTTCTCGATTTCTCGACTTTTCTCGGCAACCGACCTACAAAATGAACTCGAAAACCCTCCAACACACCCCGTGAGATCAAATTACAACAAAATAAGAAATAAAGCAAAAACAACACGACAAAACTAAACACGGCTATCAAACGACACAATAACATAACCGAAAAAACACACACACACGACCTAAATCAACTTCTCGAGGAGACAACAACGAGGATCAATAGTTTGAGTGAGTTTTAATTAGCATAATTAGTGTATTTTTTGATCCAATTAGAGACTAATAAATGATATCAAAGTTGCATGCATAGAATCAGGGACGTAGCTACTTAGTCCCGAAGGGGTGCGATCGCACCTCCTTAACTTTAAAAAAAAAAATTATTTTTGGCTTAATTTTTATATAATAAGATAATTAGTTATAATCTGGTTAAACATAATTAAAATTTAATTGAGATTTTGTTGAAATACTGATATGGTTATGACCCTTATTAAAAAAAAAATAAGATAATGAACTATTAATTATGAAATAAAAAAATAAGATAATAAACTATTAATTATTAAAAAAAATATTTTTTCTAAAATACTAATTTATCACGCTTTTAAAAAAATCTACCACTCTTCAATTATTAACGTCAAATACTAATTCATTACGATTTAAAAAAAAATATATCAATACATTAGTGTTGTGATACTCTCTAAAAATAGAAAATAAATATTCCTAATTTTTTACTTTAAAATACAAGTTTACCTCTATTTTATCCAATTATTTTTTCAAATTTAATTACACTTAATTTATTTTTTAAAATAAAAATACATTTATACTTTTAATTTTTTCTCAAAAAGTCAAAAAATAATCATTTTTGTTAATTTACTTGTTAGAAAAAAGGTTCTTATATTTATGAAATGCGAATAAAAGGGTCTTATATTTGTGGGGGGAGTATTTTTTTTTCCAAGTTTGCACCCCCTAACCAATAATTCTGACTACATCACTCATAGAATAGTATTTAAAGAGGGGAATTTGAGTGGAAGAGACGTGCAAAATTATATGTATGAATTAGATAAAAATAAATAAGAATGAAAGGGAGAAGAGGGGCTAGCTTGAGCTTCCAATCACAAATCCAGTTTTCTGCACTCTACAGTCTCCATCTATTGCCTCTTTCGTAAATTAAATAAATGTTTGTGTCGTAACAATGAACCCCTATTCTGATAAAAAATTATAGACATAAAACAACCCGAAACATGATCAAAGTAGTCCTCCATCGACGTAAAATAGTCATATTTTTTATTTTCTAATCTCATATTAATAATCCTAAAAATAAAGGAAATTAATTATTCTTAAATATATTTTTTTTTAAATTTTACTTACTCAACTATTTTAATACATTAGACAAAAAATAGTATTTCTATTTCATTTTTTTATATATACTACCTATGTCTCATAACAATTGTCACATTTTTTTTGTAATTACAAAAGAAATATTTACAAAAAAGTATGACTATTTATTTAATACTATGACTCATAACAATTGTCACATTTTTTTTGTAATTACAAAAGAAATATTTACAAAAAAGTATGACTATTTATTTAGCACTATGTCTCATAACAATTGTCACATTTTTTTTGTAATTACAAAAGAAATATTTACAAAATTTAATATATTTTTTTATTTTTTGTTAAAAAATTAATAAAATATTATTTTTATGCATATTAATAAAATATTTTGAAGAAAACAATTCTTAAATAATCTAAAAATAATACTAATTGCAAGTTTCAAATTAATGAATAGGTTAAAAAGTTTTAAACTCATCAAAGATTTCGTAAAAGTTAAGTTACTTTAAACAATCAAAATTTTGATAAAAGTTGAATTTCATTATTTAAATATAATTTAGTTCAGTAAAAATGTATTTTACCTAAAAAAAAATTAATAAATAAATAAAAACTAATTTTCAAAAAATACAATATTTTTACATTTTTTATTTTACTATATTAAAATTTTTTAATTGATAAATAATTTAATTTATAATTTTTTACAACGATTTTTTAATTTTAATAAAACAAATTAAAATAAAACTTAAAAAAAATAAAAAAAATGATAAATAAATAAAAACCAATTTTCAAAAAATAATTTTTTTTTTACATTTTTTAATTTACTATATTAAAATTTTTTTATTGATAAATAATTTAATTTATAATGTTTTAATAAAACTTAAAAAAAATAAAAATGATGATATTATATTATTAGTATTAATTTCAAATTCTAAATTAAATATTATTTAAGAAAAATTTTAGTTTAAATTTGAAATTTTGAAAATATTAATTAAATTTTAAATTTGTATTAACAAATGATATTATTATTTTTATTTGTTTTTTTTAACTTTGAATATTATTTTAATTCATATTATTATTCGAGGCTAAGCGGGGACTTTTAGAACAATGATTACGATAATAACATTCTCATGTCAAAATGGAAAACATTACTCAAAACTTCTGCTGATCAGTGACAATAATAGCGTTTAAACATTTTAAAAAATGAAATAAATAATACCAAAAAAAAAAATTGATCATACCACTAACTCTAAGTCACTAACTATATTCGGGGCTTGACCTCATGCTACAATCGTGTAAATATCCAAAGTAATTGAGGTGTGACTACAGCTTCCGCTACAATTCACCATAATCAAAGTTTTCGTGTGTAGATATAAGTCCCAGCATGTACAAAAATGGTAACCAGAAGTGTTGGGATTACCTCATAATATCTATTCAAGCTCGTATGAGGCGTTTATTGCAAGTCAAGATCCTATAACTGGCATGTGGGCCCTCAAACGTATCCCTCAATGTTACATGCCAACCAAATGGTAACCAGAAGTGTTGGGATTACCTCATAATATCTATTCAAGCTCGTATGAGGCGTTTATTGCAAGTCAAGATCCTATAACTGGCATGTGGGCCCTCAAACGTATCCCTCAATGTTACATGCCAACCAAGTGCGTTTCCAGTCTCTTGAAGCTCATCCATTATAGAAAGAGAATCACGAATATACACATACCCCCCGGGCCTTAGGATTCGATCCATTTCAAGCATGATGGTAGAAATATTGCACCTGAGTTCAAGAACCAACAGAAATAAAATATGAAAAATACATGGATAACAGTGTCCCCTGTCATATCTCATAACTTTTCTGAACCAAGAATAAGAATGTAAATATCTTATGTTTGCAAAGAATTCTAGAATTTCAATTTAACCGAGTTGGAATAGTATCAAGTAAACAAAATGAAATATCACACACATATACCTTAGTTGAGATTTCTCAACTGAGAAAAGCCCCGCAGCATGAATTAAGTCATAAGTTCTCGGATATGTATCAAATGACTCGCACCTGAAAAGTCGCAATTTTTCACATTATGTATGCAAACATTAGATTTTGCACATATATGTATATAAACATAAACTTGTGTCATTGGCCATATAAAATAGAAATATTGATGAATGCAAAAAATGAAATATAGTTATCCGACTTTCAGATTTATTTCAACAATTTTCCGAATTTATTTATATGGAATCTATTCCATTCGACCATCTATTATCAGTAACTAACGCCATTAACATCAAAATAATACCAGTCGTGCATAACACCTATAAGACCACGGTCATATATGACAGGCAATGTATTGGGCTCATTAACAGGGACAACATTGAGCACCCACCAATCTAAGCGGTTCTCAATTAGCGCAGCGGCAAAACTGTATTTAAGGAAACTAATTAGCTTGTCTGAAAACAGAACAACAAAACATGAGTAGAAGTTAATAGTGTGATGAAGAACTTACCCTCCAAAGCCTGCTCTCATGTCCAATACGTTTCTAACTTTCATCTTACCCCAGTGTAAAGCACGGATATAGCCACGAATTATTTCTTTCCAATATCTCGATTCTGCTCTGAAAAGCTCTTTCCTTGATATGTAGGCGTCGATTTTTATGCTCTGAAGCCTATCTGGTGGATTCTGCAGGCGTTCGGGCCAGGCTGTAACATTGGAGCCATATCCTTCATCAGGTAAACGAGCTATGCATGCCTTCAAATTAATATACCTAATATGAAAACCAAGAATTAGCTTTTCAATATAATGCAAAAGACCACTATTAATCACATCTTAAATAAATATAAAGCAATGGCATTCACAAGCAATAATATTTTATAGAACGCTTTAATTTGGCTTGTGACTTGCCCTTGCATTTGGCCTTCAAATGTGACTGCTTCCCTAGAGTGATTCATATTCCATGCAGTTGTTTGGGGTGCAATTGAATACTCAGTTGGGACAGAGAGAGTACAATACTCCCTCGTGCCACAATATTTTTTTTTACATATTCCATTTTGGACGTCCCACAACAAAATTTTAAGTTTCCTAAAATGGTAAAAACTAGTATTAACTTTTCCTTATAATAATTAGTGAATTTTACAATACATCACTCTACTTTATCTATAAATAACAATAAAATGTTACAACATCATCATACTCCACACACATAAAATATCATTTTTCTTAATCTCTGTGCCCAAAAGAAATGTAAAATTAGCTACGAGAGGGAGTATAATATACAGTAATATATTAATATGAAAAAAAATCATATGAACATTTCAATACAAATAGGCCAACAAATAAAATTGACCAAATAAAAACAAAAACTAGTGCAGCCAATAATAAGAAATAAAGCAGCCAATAAATATAACTGGCAATGAAAAATATACTAGAATTAATGCAGGCTGGTGTTATTTTCTTCTTAATGAGTATTTAAATATGTATTTGAACCACTGTGGAGACCCTAATGTTACTTGAAAAAAAGGCAATAAATACGACGCCTCCCGTTATTTAGGTGTTTCTATATTGGAAATGTTTCCGTGCTAACTAGCTAATAAATATAGTTATTCCATTTTCCATACCAAATTTGATCGCCTATAGAAAAGATCAAATGTATAATGCCATCATTTTATAATAATTGAGAAAAAAAGAAGCTTACCAAACATTGTCTGGATTGTCATCAGCTTCACACAAGGGCGGTTGGGTTCCTTCCTCGCGGCTCAAATAGCAGCTGTTATTTAAGGGCTTTTGCCATATCGCAATGTATCCCTCCTTCTTTACAAGTACCCAACAGAGGCAACTGGTAAGGTTAACCATTTCTAGAAGCAACAAAAAATTTAAACAAGGACACAAGGTCACAACATAAGACATAATAGGGTATTCGGTTGGACCCATTCACAAGTAAATTATTACCTTCCCATTGCTCTTCAAGGGCTGCTTCATGTTTATAAACAGGCTGTGCTGCCCAAGCAAAATATCCTCCAGCACGTAGCATTCTATTGACCTCTAGTAGCAAAATCCCATCTGTACAAAAAATATGCAAAAGATTGAGTTTATCATAGATCATAAATCCATTCGAAACTATTCTAACTGTGAGAATGATCAATCAAAAGGAAAATCAATATAATAAGGCAAAATGAAAATCTATGTTGTGTAACTGGTGTGAATAAAATAAAGAGCAACAATATATGTTATATCACCATGTTACGATAAAGCATCAGTTAATATGGACAATAAAATCTTGAAATACAAAGCAGAAGGTAACTACTTAGTTGTAGTTAGAGATGAAAACTCTGGTGACACTAATTGTGCATTAAGATGTAAAACGAGAATGATTACTATAGATATCCTCAAGTATTCAAATGAAACTACAAAAGTGATTTAATTGACACTGTCAGTGATTTAATTGATTACTATAGATATCCTCAAGTATTCAACTGACAAGTAAGCAAGTTTTGGTAATTAAGTTCCATAAATGAATCTAATTTATTGAAACTGAAAATTTTTAAAAATACAAAAATATTATTACATTAACAGTCGTTATTTCTATGTTATATGAATTACCAAATTATTCTGAAATGTTTTCAACGTACAAAAAAGTTTGACACAAGGAATCTGACTGACTTAAAAAAACACAATTATTATAGATATAAAATCATACCATCCCGAGTCCAGTTGATTCTGCACCTAGAACAATGTACCAAGTCAAATGCTTGACTTGGATAAAGCAAACGGCGTGTTGAAAATGCTGCTACCATTGCAGGCACACCTCGTTCAAGAGCGAATTGAATCTGGTTCTCGTGAACGTCTTTTGGGGCAACAGAAAGTGTGATCACATTCCGTGAAAGTAAATAGGCTCCAAAACTCGCAACACCACAACCGACATCCAAAGCAACTCTAGTATGTTTTCCAAATGCGATTTCGGGGAGCATCTGCAAAATATAGAAAGAACAATAAAAATAAAAAACATTTTATTTCACAGATAGTATTCGCGGCACTTGATTTATAACAACTTAAAAAACCTCTTCAATCTGATTCAAGTACTGATCTGCTCCGTGAATAAACTGTGTGCCACCTCCAGGAAACTTGAACTTGTCCTTGTCGATTGATATCCAATTCTGACCTCCTTTATCCTCAGCCAGACGAGCGTGAGGGACATTGCTAAACCAAACCTGTGTATAGAGATACAAATATACCATGAAGTGCTAGTGATAATAACTCATGCCAAATCCTTCCAATAACAAAATTCACATTAATTACTGAAATTACTCAATCAAATCTACTACACAAATTGCAAGAGATTTAAGAAACTTTTACCTCGTCACGACTTTTGGGCCACGGAATCCGAGTTCGATAACCTTTAGGAGCCGGAATCAAGCAACCCAACCCCTTCCCCTTTTCAGGACAATGCCGCTCAAACCTTTCCCCTTTCTCTGTAGAATTCAATTTCTTAATTGCCTCATCGTTATCCAAACATGGAATATGCTCCCTCATATTCTCGGAGCAGAGTGAAAACTTCTTAACCCTAACCCTAACCCTATCCCCTCTCTCTTCACTCTCCAAACCCTCGCTCTCATTGGGTTTGGACCAATTCTCCACAAGTTCAGGATCATAATCCCCCACCTCGAAATTATCCGTCATCCTCCCACTCTCGTCCACCACCCCAGTCTTATGCAGCGCCGGCGGAGGAGGCGGCAATGGGGCGGCCTGAGATTGTTGTGGCTCATTCCGGTCAATCTGGTGGGGCGGCGGCGGCGTGGTCGTGTCGTTTAGGAGGGAAGAGATATCGAAGGTCTTGTTGAGATTGGGTGAGAGGCCGACGGAGGAGGACGACGTCGTTTGGGGCTCTTGTTTGTGCTGAGAAGAGAAAAAGACGAGCTGCTGCGAGGAGCCGTCGGAGAAATGCTTTCCCAAGTAGAAGAAAATGAGCGAAATTAGAAGGAAGCCAGAGATTTTGATGAGGGTGATGGATTTGCAGATATCTCCACTTCCAATCCCATTCATAGTGTCACAGATCTCAGTAACTTTGTATGTAATGTGTGTGTGTATATATATATATATATATACATGTGTGTAGGTTCGTTGCGAATCGCGGATTTGAAGTAAAGTGTGTTAACCGACGTTGTAATTGACCCGCGGGTTTTTGATCTAGTAAGTAGCACGATCAGTAATTTATTTCGAATTGTAAAATATACGAGTAGTTTTTAATAACTCTAAATTGTTCGTTTTGACTTTTGAGTTACCTCGTTATAATAAAAAAAAATTGTTAATGAAAATTAAAATTTAATATTAATAAGATATTACTCCAATATTTACTAATAATAATATTTAAATTGGTGAACCTCAATTATTTAGCATATATTATCTTCTTTAATGAATAATAGATATTTTTTTGTATTTTGTGAAAGAAAATTGTCCATTGTTCATGAATAGAGAGTACAAGAATATTTAAAATTGCAGTTTAAGTATCAAATTTTGTAGAATAGAAATCTTGGAGAAAAGAATGATATTAATCTTATTGATTAATTGAGATGATTATTACAATAGAAGAGTATCGAAATAAATATACATGTCTTAGACTTTAATAATAGAAAACCTAGTAAATTATGATACTAATTGATACATAATGCTATAAATATGTACGGGGCTAGAAGGCTAATTGGGCTGAGCCCAATAGGTATTTTAATACCCCGCAAGTGGAATGTGGAGGTTCTTCATAATCAACTTGGAATGGAAGAGAGGATAATGATGTGAGGGCAGATGCTTTGTAAAGATGTCTGCGAGTTGATGGATATTTGAGATGTGGTTGAGTTTAAAATGTCCTGCTTCGAGCTTTTCTCTGATGAGGTGGCAGTCCAGCTCTATATGTTTGGTTCTTTGATGTTGAACAGGGTTGTGCGCAAGGTAGTAAGTGGATAGATTGTCAGTGAAGATCTGCACAGGTGGAGTAGAAATGTTAAAATCATTAAGTAAGTAGAGGAGCCATTGACCTTCACAAACTGTGTTGGCTGCTGCTCTATATTCTGCCTCTGTGGATGATCTGCTCACAACTGGTTGCTTCTTGGACTGCCAGGAAATGAGGGAGTCACCTAGGAAGAAACAGTAACCTGAAACACTTCTTCTGGTGTCAATACAACCTCCCCAATCAGAGTCAATGTATCCTGTCAAGGTAGTGTTAGAGGTAGAGTTGTAAAAGAGACCTAGTCCAACTGATTGTTTTAAATACCTGAGGATTCTGTGGGCAGTGGTGAGGTGAGAATCAGTAGGACAAGATAAGTACTGACTTAATGTTTGAACACAAAAAGAGATATCAGGTCTTGTTACATTTAAATATAAAAGTTTGCCAATGAGAGTTCTATAAGGTTTTGGATCAGAAAGGGCAAGACCATAAGTTTTGGAAAGCTTTTGATTTGAATCCATGGCGCTTTGTATTGGTTTACAATCTAAGTAACCATGAGTAGAGAGAATATCAAGGCAGAATTGTTTTTGAGATAAGTAAATGCCTTTTGAATCTCTATGAATTTCAATTCCCAGAATGTATTTGAGATCACTTAGGTCTTTAATGGTGAATTTTTCATGTAAAAAAAGTTTCACAGCATTTATTTCTTGGAGATTATTACCACTAAGGATGATATCATCTACATAAACAAGAAGGACAGTAATTTTAGAATCAGAATGTTTTATAAAAAGTGAAGAGTCAGCTGTGGATTTTGTAAAACCAAAGGCAAGTAGGGAATCAGAAAGTTTACAAAACCATTGCCTTGATGCCTGTTTGAGGCCATAGTGTTGGAGTAGTGTCCTTCATCTCACGTGTGTTGTACCGAAATAAGCTATGTAGTGCGTCCTGTGTAGATGGATCGATTATGCGACGTAAAGTGTCAAGTCGAGAACTTGAACTTAATAGTCGACAATCAAGCCAAATGAGTCACACGGCCCTATTGATCGTGTATACATGGAGTATATAAACCTTGGTTGGGAATCGAGGTTGAACGACGGAAGAAACGGAGAAGAAAAACGAAACCGACACCTTTTTGTACTAGGTGTCGGCCGACACCAATGTTGCCTAAGGATGTGCCGGCCGACACACATGCAAATAAATGTTGGTGTGAATTTTGTGAAGGTGTCGGCCGACACCTAATTTACACTAGCATGGTGTCGGCCGACATCATATGTTTTTCAGCAAAAGTCGGCTGCGAGTTTCTTGTTTCCTAATCCGTTTCAACCCTAAACTCTCTCATACCTCCTCCTATATAAAGAGGACATTATACCCACGATTTTGGTGGCGATTCTACACGAAATATATTATTTCACAAGTACCAAAATACGAGGGAGACGAGAGAATAGAGTGGGACTCGATATTGTTGAAGGGCTTCCACGTTCGTTGTGTTGGTTACGTTATACCGATCCGATCGATATACCGTGTGTGCGGAAGCGTGTAAAGCGATAAATCTACTATGCCATGATCTTAGTGCACACTTAATGTGTATAAGAACACATATAAACATATATATATACACATCCAATATATATATATATATATATATATATAAGGTTCAACAATTACTTACTTTTGGTGATCGTTGACTTTGGTTAAGGTGGTGTTGAGTCGATTGAACCACCTTAATGGATCAGCAACTCAAAGATCTCCTTGTGAATGAACTCGTCACTCCTTTGGATCGTCCAGATGTTGAAGCCGCACAAATGGCCCGGCCTCTACGTGTTGCACACGAACCCGGATAATGAACACCTTTTCTTGCTTGAGAATGGATCTCCAAGATCACCTCTTTTCTCTCTATTTGTGTGGAATTTCGTGGCTGAATATTGTGTGTGATGAAAATCAGATTTTCATCTATATAATCACTTCATTATGCACACCATTACACCTCTTTGCAACCTCCATCATAATGTGCATAAAGATGCACCATTTAACACACAAAAGGGGTTACAAAGGAGGTGAAAGGTCATGCCACATACACATGCCACAATGCATTGTATGTGGTCCCACTTGCTTGTGTGGAATTCCATGTCACACTATGTGACATGCATCCATGCAAGCCATGCATCCCATGCATGTATATTAAATCCACGTAAATATTGATTCTAAATCAATATATATTTCAAGCATCGTACATTATCTTCGAGTCCATGTGTGACCCTGTAGGTATGATTTAATTGATCAATATTATATTGTTCCCAACAATTAATATTATCAAATAATCATTTAACATCCATAGACGACCTTATGACTTTATCGATTGCACACGTAGGATCGAAGGACATATTCCAACAATCTCCCACTTGGCCTTCAGAGCCAGTGTGCTGCCAACTTCCTGTTGTCTCTTTATGTCTAAGTTTAAACTTGAGGCAAGACTCGAGTCATCCTCAATCGGTTCAAACCTTTCATGGACTTTGAGACAGAATGTAAAACCAGATTTATCACTATGATACAAATCTGGACGTGGCCACGTATTTTCCACAGTCTCGACTCTCCAAGTGGCCGGTAAAACATATATCTCATTATAAAAATGGAGGACAATCCCATCTTGTCAATCCAAGCTCTCCCACTTGCTTCCTGATATACCCAATAACAAGTTTTATAACCTCCTTTTACGAAAGGCGTTTACTTGTATCAAAGTACACCATTTCACAATGGAATCACTCTGGACTACTCAGGTCAGAGGAAATTGCTCGACAGTCAATGAAATAGTATTATGACTCGAAATCTTAAATACTATTCCAGTCGGGTCTGTTCGATCATTAGCTCCCAGCTAATATCTATGTAATTGTACTTGATGTCCCACATCACTAGCCCATGAAGCGGCGCTATAGTACACATTACAATCTAGGTCTTTGTATCGTCAGTTTGTCCGTACTCGATGATACGAACTAGGAACAATTTATGACTTAATTATATTAGTTCAACAATTGGGACTTCATTATGTGGTAAATCGACCTCATAACCCAAATAATATAATTTAATCATTTGGACAATTCATACAATTTAAACCACAATTATATGAAGAAATTTATTATACATATAAGTGAATGTTTACCAAATCTCCAAAAGTATCTAATACAATAATTGAAATCACAACCCATCTCTAAGATGTTTGATCTCTATTGCAGTCGTGAAAGCCTCAAGCTTAAACTGCTAGAGAGGTTTAGAAAGCAGGTTTGCAACCTTACCAAAAGTTGCAACTTTATTATCTCGATGTCTCCACAAAACTATCTCCCAGATAATGTGGAACTTCCTGAACACCAGTTTTAGACTTGTGATGCTTCCTAGCTCATTGGCTTGCGCAATAGCTCTACTATAAATAGAGAACTATTGGATGGGCCGAACTAGTTACACCATCTAGTTCATCGAAGAACTTTCAAAGATGAACTGCCAACATAACTGCATCCAATGCAGTGATGTACTCAGCTTCTATAGTTCAATCAGCTATTGCATTGCTTGGAACTATTCCAGCACATTTTACCTCTAAACAGACAAAAGATATAACCAGATTAAAATCGGAAATTATCTTAGTCTGTTTTGAAGTATGCATTCAAATAGATTGTTAATATCAACTCATCTTGTCCTCCAAAGACAAGATAATATTCTTTAGTCCGTAAACGACACTTTAGCATAGTTTTGGCCACATCCAATGTGCCTCACCAGATTTTTCTTTGACACCAATTCTTCATGCTCAAAGCATACGATACTTTGGGTAATAATCGAACAACGTAACTCCCACTGATCTTCTTGTAAAACAAGATTCTTCTGTGTTCCTCTGAAATCCAAAACCCTGTATGGATTCATCAAACCGAAGATTCCAACTCCGAGATGCTTGCTTTAATCCATAAATGGATTTATTAAGCTTGCATACTCTCTCAGCCTGATTAGGATCGATAAAACCCTCTGGTTGTGTCATAAACACATCCTCTACAAGAATCTCATTCAAGAAGGCGGTTTTAACGTCCATTTGTCATATCTCATAATCATAATGAGCAGCAATGGCTAAGAGAATCCTAATGGATTTAATCATAGCAACTGGTGAAAAGGTTTCATCATAATCCACCCCGTGAATTTGTTTGTATCCTTTTGCCACCAACCTTGCTTTTGAAAACACTAGGTTTTCGATTCATGTCTGTTTTTATTTTGTAAATCCATTCGCATCCAATGGGCCTAGCCCCTTTAGGCAAATCGACCAAGCTCCAAACTTGATTTTCAGACATTAATTCCATTTCAGATTTCATGGCACCCTGCCATTTCTCGGAATCTGGACTCGTCATAGCTTGGATATAGGTCGAAGGTTCATTGTTTTCTAAAAGCATGACTTCATAGCTCTCGTTTGTCAGAATACCTAAGTATCTGTCAGGTTGAGATGTAATCCTTCCGGACCTTCGAGGGTTAGGTGTGGTTTCCAAAACCACTGGAGTACTCTCGACTTGGTCTTGAGTGTCAATCTCAGTTTGATCTTCTTGAACCTCATTCAAGTTTTCTTGAACTTCGTTCAATTCAACTGAGCTCCCACTTACTTTCTCGGAAAGATATTCCTTTTCAAGAAATACACCATTTCGAGCAACAAAGACTTTGTTCTCAGATTGGTTATAAAAGTGGTACCCTCGTGTTTCTTTTGGATAACCCACAAAAAACATTTATCCGATTTGGGTTCAAGCTTTGTAGAGATATTTCTCTTCACATAAGCTTCACATCCCCAAACTTTGATATAAGACAAGTTAGGGACCTTCCCTTTCCATACCTCGTATGGTGTCTTATCAACAGCTTTTGACGGTGTCCTATTCAGTGTATAGGCCGCTGTTAAAAGTGTGTGTCCCCAAAAAATTTTTGGTAGTTCACTAAGGCTCATCATCGATCGAACCATATCCAATAAGGTTCTATTCCTCCTTTCGGAAACACCATTCATCTGGGGTGTTCCAAGAGGAGTGAATTGATATAGAATACCACAACTCATAAGATGATCATCGAACTCTTGGCTAAGATATTCACCACCTCGATCCGATCGAATGGCTTTTATCTTCTTACCAAGTTGATTCTCAACTTCATTTTGGAAGTCTTTGAACTTTTCAAAGGCTTCCGACTTGTGCCTCATTAAATAGACATAACCATATCTACTTAAGTCATCGGTAAAAGTTATGAAGTAGAAATAACCTCCACGTGCTTGTGAGCTCATTGGACCACATACATCATTATGGATTAAACCCAATAGATCATTTGCACGTTCTCCTTTTCCTAGAAAAGGTGACATTGTCATTTTGCCCATCAAACATCCTTCACATGTATCAAATGACTCAAAGTCAAAAGATTTGAGAATACCTTCTTTAAGAAGTTTCTCTACACGTTTAATGTTGACGTGGCCTAATCGACAATGCCAAAGGTATGTTTCATTGAATTCATTCGATTTGGCCTTTTTGGTATCAATGTTATATATATGATTGTCAAGTTGAAGTATATATAAACCATGTTCTAATCGTGCCGAACCATAGAACACTCCACTTTTTGAAATAGTAAATAAACCATTTATTATAGTGAAGGAAAATCCTTCAGTATCCAATACTGAAATAGAAATGATGTTCTTGGTAATACTGCTGGGAATCGATATCCCGGGGTATCAAAAATTGCGGAACCGATAACCCCGACCGAAATCCCGTCGCCGGAAATCTAACCGCGAGTACCACGATGTCCGGAGCCTGACCGGAGAGTCGCCGCGGGATGAACCCGTGGCCGAAACCCTAGCCGAGCCCCACCGCGGGCTCGCGATCGTGATCGATCGCGTGGGGCTGCCTAGCAGCCCCCGGCGGTGAGTCCGGCGACTCACCGCCACCACCAACCGGGGAGGGGGCCGCCAGCCGCGACGCAAGGCCGCGACGGCCCCCAGCGATCGACCCTAGGTCGATCGCTCGCCCCGGCGTCCAGCCGGGGCTCCCCTTGTGATCGCTGCCGGTGGTCGAAGCCCTAGGGCTCGACCGCCACCCCTCGGCTCCCAGCCGAGGGTCCTTTCGAACCTTCGCCGGGGATCTCGAATCCCCGTCCCCGAAGTTCATCGTTTTCCCGGATCGTGCGTTCATGTATATGTCACAATTAATATCACATAAAATCATAGAAGGAAGTTTATGATTTTACCTTCGATTCGTTGTTCGGAGAAACGAAATCAAGTTGAAGACCTTGCGACCTTCCCACGTATTCCTTGCACTAGCTTGAACGTCGAGTGGGCGACGATCCTCCAAGTTTATGGATCTCCTTCTCTCTTCTTTCTCTTTCTAGAAGAATTATGATCTTCAAGTTATGATGATGATAGAAAAAGAGAAGACCATGTAGTGCTTTTATAGGCTACGTAGGGGATCTAAAGGAGGTGGAATATTGGGCTTCCAATATTGATGATTAAATTGAGCCAAACCCAAATCCATTAATCCTTACCAATATTAATTAATTTATTTTCCACTATATAAATTAATTGCACTCCCAATATTAAACCATATTATATCAAATAATATTTCTCCTGTATTATTATTTATTCCGTGTATTTAAGATTTAAATATCCATGAATAAAATTAATTTATTGCTAATTAATTTATTCATCTCTTATATCCGAGAATAGTACCATTCAACCTTAATTATTGTGCGGAACAAATCCACTCATGAGGTTTACACAATAATTCCTTATGAACTCATCTCGGGGATATTATCAACCCTTCCGGGATACACTTTCCCGTCAAGTATTCACGGCATGTCATATATAAAATATAGCGACCCAATTTTACCGGTAATTAACCCAATAATTAAATCGGTTAATTCCTTTGGAAAATCAAAGTCACTTATATTAAATATACACACCCGCAATAGTATCGGGGATTAAGAATAAAATACTCAGAGATTTAAATCAATTATCAACGGCAATCCTAATTGATAAATCTCAAGCGATCCGCCCAATACACCAACTGTACAAGTGTGATAAAATAATTAAGATAAATTATTTTCTCTCTCACACAACGACTATACCGATGGATTGGTCCGTGTCCATCTAGGTCGTGAGCAACCGTTCGCGATTAAATACGAGTAACCGATAGTATGATCTTCTGTGTGGGCCCGCACACCATACTAACTACAACGTATATAATCTAGGACTATATTTTGCATATATTTAATTAATAATAATTAAATGCAAACAATTGTTTATTAATTTAATAGGTTAAATGCTATGACCGGGAGTTTACCGATACTTAAATCTAGACATTAAGTACACAACTCCAACAATCTCCCACTTGTACTAAGGTCTAGTCATTTCCTCCAAACTCCCGACTCCCATACTCATCACGTGCTTAAGTTGTACTTCCCAGAAGTACTATGTGAATGAGCAATCTAGGTTGCCGCTCTGAAGTTATCTTGGTGACTACTGCGTCGTCTCCTAGACGATGACTCGAATCAGGTGGTACTTGCTCTATGTGTTATCATCACCCTTTTTGGACTTATGACTTCTTCCAGTTCATCATGCACCGCTATATACATAGCCTTTTGGTGAACCAAGAATCATACCCAAGTCCAGAGGTCATTCTGGAACCTAACCAAAACTTCCGCTGCCTCTGAGGCTGCTATTCGGTTTATGATAGAGTCCGAGAAGCATCATGCTTATCACTCTTTCATCTTAAGGTTCCACCTCTTCCAAAAGTGAACACATAGCCTGATATCGACTTACACTGGTCCTTTTGTGATTTGGGATCTGAGAAAATGAGATTACTTTGATATCCTCCCACTATACTAACCGCATAGTTGATATCAGGTTCTTGTTTTTCAACATTGCATCTATAAAGCTTTCCATACAGCAAGGTATAGGAAACCGCTTTATCTATCTCCTCTTATGTGTCGAAGACACATACCTTTAGACAGATGTATTCTGTTTCTGAAAGGCAATAACCTTTCTCAGAATTATGCATGTTTAAAAACAAACCATAATCGCATAAGATATTTAGGAGAAGTACAATGTTCTTATCTAGAGATCGAAAGATTCTAAGAACATGATCCAACTTACTCTTAATCTTATATCTCGATTTATTTAGACAACCTCTATTTTATGTCTGACAATACTTTTACATTGTTGCCAATGATGAAGTGTTATCTACATAAAATTCCGAGAAACACCACCTCGTTTCCATTACGTTTCTAATACACCTTTCTCGTCTATGCCTTTTGATGAATCCCTCTAATGGACTATCTCATCAATTCGCAAGTTCCACGATTCATAGCTTTGTAACGATCCATAAATGGATTTACTAAGCTTGTACTCCTAAATGATCTTGCCTCTTAACGATAATACTTATTGCTTTCTAAGCAGGCACATTTAGATTAGCACTGCCCTTATGCAGAGCTAGGGATCGATTTCATCTCTACTAGATCCAGAGTTCAAAAACTCCTCTAGTCTTATGAACATCTCTGGTCGCTTAACAACCTCCCACTGCAATGGCGTTCCGGTGTATAACAGTAACAACATTAGGTGCAGTTAGTGGTGTACTACTACTCGGTTAGGCTGGTTCTCAGTCTTTTCTTTTCCTCATTTAAAGTACCTCGTCAGTTAGGGCATTGTAGTTCATCTAATAGTCTTCCTCTAAGAACCGGGCGATGACGTCCTTCTGGTTCATAGTACTATTGAACATACAATCACTTGTTCTTCTAGGATATCCTACAACCACATTGAATGTGCCGTTGTATCCAGGAATATCCATAGAACATAGGTAGTTCCGAACAAACTTGTTCTTTTACTTTTAGAATTCTATTTCTTATTTCCATAATGGATATACTTTGAAGGTTCCCCATAATAGCTTTGTGTCCATTGACTAGTCAAAACACTTTGCTTTTATGGCACATCAAGTATTCTAATCCATCTTTGAGTATTCTTAAAAGAGCTACTCGTACCTTTCTAATTACACATATTTCCGCATCTATCAGTTAACAATCAATTTCAATACTTGTCCGAATTCTATCCTTTATCCAGAAAGGTTTGCTTAGTTTGTATTATCCTCCAACTTCAATTCTTAGGTCGGAAGGTCCATTCCTTCAACTATAATTGATCAAATCAATTTCGACCTTTGAACCTTATTTGAATAAATACCACTAAGTACAAGAATTCACAAGTATAATGATCTAATAAAGAAATTCATCTAATCAGTAAAACAAGTTATAACAGTTTGTTGCATCGTGGTAGACTAAGGATTCAGCATTCATATATTGCTATCTAATGTACCAGAATAGATATCACCATTATTTCTTATCCAAACCATCAAATGATTAAAGAAATAAAATATCCATTAATAATAGAAAACCAGAACAAAAGTTCTTTCTAAAATAAAAGGTACATAAAGCAATAAACTTGAAATGAAATCCTATAACTACTAAAGTAGATAAATGTCTTCCACTGCAACAGCTGCTTCCAACAGCTTCGCCCATGTAGACTCGAACTCTTCTTCTCTAAGTCGCCGGGTTTTCTGGAACCCCTGCATTTAGAATGCACATACCGTCAGTGGTTCCATATCTACACACCAGAATTCTGGTAGATAATACCGCTGACTATGTTTTTACGACTAAAGAAAAATTCGTACCTTTGAGAGGACATTCAGACTTCCAGTGTCCAGACTTGCATCGGAAGCACCTGCCCCTTGGCTTGCTAGCCCCCACTCGTGGTCCATTCCTCTTGGCACCACTGGGTTTCCAGGCTTGCTTCCTTTTCTTGCCCCTACCTCCAACAGCTTTCAAGCTTTTGGACTTGGTAGCTACAAGCGCTTGAGACTTGCCCTTCTTGTAGATCCCCTATGCCGCTTTTAGTTCAGTCAGGAGTTGCGCAAGAGTATAAGATAGTTTACCCATATTATAACTCATACGGAACTGCTCAAAACTAGGGGTCAGAGACTGGAGTATGATGTCGACTTGCGTCTCAGCATCAATCTGAGCTCCTAGGACCTCCAATTCATTCAACAGACTCATCATCTTAAGAACGTGCTCCCCAACGGGCGTTCCTTCAGACTGAGTAGTCGACATGAGGACTCTCATGGCTTCTTGCCTAGCCGCACGGTCTTGATGCCCAAACATCTCCTTGAGGTTGAACAACATATCCTCGGCAGTGTCCATCGACTCATGTTGGGTTTGGAGTACATTTGACATAGAAGCCAAAATATAACACCTAGCCATTTCATTAGCCTTTTTCCACTTCCGATATGTTTCCTTTTCCTCATCAGTTGAGGCAGCCGTGGGTTCAGCAGGGCATAGCTCATAGAGTACGAACTTGTACTCTTCAGCAGTCAGGACAATGTCCAAATTTCTCTTCCAATCAATGTAATTGGGACCAGTGAGTTTATTCTCCTTGAGTATCACAGAAAGTGGATTCATAGCTATTCTCTAAACCTATAAGCACATATAAACAAACAATCAATTTAATGCCGATATTATCTCCCTCGAATAATATCATTAAATTACTAATCACATCTAAAATCCCATCAGGTAAGGCAAGCCACGTGGTGTGGACGTTTACCTACCCAAATGATTTAGCAATTAGATTTTCTTTGGTCATACATCGATTATAGCGTAACTTCGTGGGGAAGGATACTATAACGCGTATCTAAGTGTAAACCATTACTCAGTACTAAAGTAAATCGTTTGGAATTGCTACATCACCGCAAGCCACGTGGTGTGGACGTTTACGACAACTTCACAACTCTTCACAATTCCTTATAACTGTCTACATCAATTAATCCAAAATCCGTTAGTATAGCAAGCTACGTGGTGTGGACGTTTACTACACCAAGAGACTTTTATAATTGACTCCCAATTACAAGAACCCATTCGACTTTTGTAAATCAAGACGTGGAGAATCATAAGTGAAACTCGAAGTTTCTAACCAGTGATTCACCATGCGAACAACCCTATCTCTCATAAATGAGGGAGCCGAGCAGACAATCGATCCACCTTCAAAAGATGGTACGAAGGTCTCTAATTTGTGTCATCCACATGACCAAGTGGCTTTGGCTCCATTCCACTCCCCGGGGTGAGAATGAGTCGACTTGAAGTCAGCTTCAGAAAGACAAATTAGGCATTGTTTGATAAACTCGATCAATGTTTCTTGTAAAAGGAATTACAAGAATTCTCCTACAATGATTCGTCTATACGAACTTTGAAAGTCCATAAGAGTCACCAAGAGAACAGCAATGGAGACCATGGGAATGTTTCCATCCCCTCTCCCACTTAGCTTTTTACAATAAAGGGATACGCTATCTAGTGCATAAAGTAAACACATATAGCATGCATACAAGCAATAAAGCACATAGTATCACATAGTCAAAATAATGCTAGAAAATTATTTTCCGACTATCATGGCTTTATTCCATCTCCGTACGCATCTTCTAGTCTTCAGTCTTCGTTCTTGAATGCTCCATGTGACGAGAATATTAATCTCAATATTTAAATCTATTTATTTTTAATTAATCCAAAAGTTACTTAATTCGAAAATTAAGTCAATCGAATATATCAAAAATAAAATTAAATATTATTAATATTTTATTTATTTATTTTCTTATCTAATTTCATTAAATCTCTAGAATCCTATCCAAGTAAAAACTTGAATATTCTAGAAGACTTCTATAATAGAATAAGGAAATAAAATAAATTAGGACTCTTCTACTTTCCATAATTAATTAATTTCCATGTCCATGAAAATTCCAAGATAGGAATAATCAAATAGGAAATAAATTAATTCTTAATTAATTCTTTTCCTAATCCATGAGAGTTCCCATAAGAGAGAATACTCAATAAGGAATAAAATTAATTCCAATTAATTCTTTTCCTAATCAATGAGAGTTCCTAAAATTAAGAACACTCAAATAGGAAAACCGAATTAATTTAGGAAAGTGAATCTTGGTAGGAGTAGCATGGGTTGGGAGACCCCACACTACCCCACCATGATCGACCACCACCGCCGGCGGAGCGCCGCCACCCAGCCCAGCCGGCCAGCCGCCACCGTGACCGGCGACAGCCCATGGCCGAGGGGCGATCGGCCCCCGCTCCTTGCGGTCGATCGCTCGGGATCGATCATGGGGTTGATCGATCCCCGGCTTTTCGTCCTCTTCTCTTCGTCACTCGTCTTCGTCTTCCGGCGATCGTTCCAACATCGAACCAACGTAAATAAATTACAAGAAATAAATTTACAATTCCGGTATCGATTCTATACATGAAATCGACCCTATACACTTTTCGGAAAACATAGAACGTAATAATAAATCCTAAATTCGGTCAACCCCCGAATTTTTACTATTACAAACATTCATCCACACAAAACGAATCTCGACATGTCCGAGAGTTTAATAAACGAATAATCATGGTAAAATAATTAACAAAAATTAAACCATGATAGCCGGAGATCCCTGCAAGGTAGAACGATAATTGAACACATACATGAACACGAAACCAAACGCTTTGATATCAATTGCTGGGAATCGATATCCGGGGGTATCAAAAATTCCGGAACCGATAACCCCGTCGCCGGAAATCTAACCGCGAGCACCACGATATCCGGAGCCCGACCAGAGAGTCGCCGCAGGATGAACCCGCGGCCGAAACCCTAGCCGAGCCCCACCGCGGGCTCGCGATCGTGATCGATCGCGTGGGGCTGCCTAGCAGCCCCCGGCGGTGAGTCCGGCGACTCACCGCCACCACCAACCGGGGAGGGGGCCGCCAGCCGCGACGCAAGGCCGCGACGGCCCCCAGCGATCGACCCTAGGTCGATCGCTCGCCCCGGCGTCCAGCCGGGGCTCCCCTTGTGATCGCTGCCGGCGGTCGAAGTCCTAGGGCTCGACCGCCACCCCTCGGCTCCCAGCCGAGGGTCCTTTCGAACCTTCGCCGGGGATCTCGAATCCCCGTCCCCGAAGTTCATCATTTTCCCGGATCGTGCGTTCATGTATATGTCACAATTAATATCACATAAAATCATAGAAGGAAGTTTATGATTTTACCTTCGATTCGTTGTTCGGAGAAACGAAATCAAGTTGAAGACCTTGCGACCTTCCCACGTATTCCTTGCACTAGCTTGAACGTCGGGTGGGCGACGATCCTCCAAGCTTATGGATCTCCTTATCTCTTCTTTCTCTCTCTAGAAGAATTATGATCTTCAAGTTATGATGATGATAGAAAAAGAGAAGACCATGTAGTGCTTTTATAGGCTACGTAGGGGATCTAAAGGAGGTGGAATATTGGGCTTCCAATATTGATGATTAAATTGAGCCAAGCCCAAATCCATTAATCCTTACCAATATTAATTAATTTATTTTCCACTATATAAATTAATTGCACTCCCAATATTAAACCATATTATATCAAATAGTATTTCTCCGGTAGTATTATTTATTCTGTGTATTTAAGATTTAAATATCCATGAATAAAATTAATTTATTGCTAATTAATTTATTCATCTCTTATATCCGAGAATAGTACCATTCAACCTTAATTATTGTGCGGAACAAATCCACTCATGAGGTTTACACAATAATTCTTTATGAACTCATCTCGGGGATATTATCAACCCTTCCGGGATACACTTTCCCGTCAAGTATTCACGACATGTCATATATAAAATATAGCGACCCAATTTTACCGGTAATTAACCCAATAATTAAATCGGTTAATTCCTTTGGAAAATCAAAGTCACTTATATTAAATATACACACCCGCAATAGTATCGGGGATTAAGAATAAAATACTCAGAGATTTAAATCAATTATCAACGGCAATCCTAATTGATAAATCTCAAGCGATCCGCCCAATACACCAACTGTACAAGTGTGATAAAATAATTAAGATAAATTATTTTCTCTCTCACACAACGACTATACCGATGGATTGGTCCGTGTCCATCTAGGTCGTGAGCAACCGTTCGATTAAATACGAGTAACCGATAGTATGATCTTCTGTGTGGGCCCGCACACCATACTAACTACAACGTATATAATCTAGGACTATATTTTGCATATATTTAATTAATAATAATTAAATGCAAACAATTGTTTATTAATTTAATAGGTTAAATGCTATGACCGGGAGTTTACCGATACTTAAATCTAGACATTAAGTACACAACTCCAACAAATACTTGGTACGAAATAAATATTATTCAATACTAAAACAAGGCCCGAAGGCAAACACAAATCATAAGATCCTACGGCTAATGCAGCGACCCTCGCTCCATTTCCAACCCTCAGATCGACATCTCCCTTCACCAAACATCTACTTCTTTGCAGTCCCTGCACATGTGAAACAATGTGAGCACCGCATCCGGTATCCAATACCCAAGAAGAATAATTTTTAAAGTTTATGTCTATGACATAAATACCTGAAGATGAAGGAACGACCCCGTTCTTCACATCCTCTTTGAACTTGGGGCAATCCCGCTTGTAGTGTCCAACACCCTTGCAGTAGAAACACTCAGATTCCCCAGGAACCT
This sequence comes from Euphrasia confusa, assembly GCA_954870475.1. Taxonomy (NCBI): domain Eukaryota; kingdom Viridiplantae; phylum Streptophyta; class Magnoliopsida; order Lamiales; family Orobanchaceae; genus Euphrasia; species Euphrasia confusa. The sequence goes on along the minus strand of OX940951.1, from coordinate 40,860,681 downwards.
TAGAAGCTTTCAAGAACCTTTTGGAAGGAGCTGCCACAACTATTCCTTTCCCTTTGCCTTTCACTTCCGGTTTCTTAATCCCCTTGAACTTTTTGGTACCTCCTTCCCGAATCATAAGAACTTCCCTCCTAGGGTCCTTCTTAATCGCTGGCTCAGCAGCCTTAAGCATCCCATGGAGCTCATGAAGCGATTTCTTCAGTCCATTCATGTGGAAATTCAACCTAAAGGCGTCATAACCATCATGAAGAGAATGAAGAATGAAATCGGTAGCCAACTCATCATCATATGCAAAACCGAGGCGAGCACTTGAAGCAAATAATCCAATCATTTGCTGCACATGTGGTCCCACGGGTTTACCCTTTTCCAACCTAGCTATTGCTATAGCCCGGGTGACACCGAAGCGCTCAATCCTAGCCTGTTCCCCGAACATGCTCTTGAGCTCTTCTATGATGTCATAGGCTTCCATGAACTCGAATTGTTTTTGCAACTCGGGTACCATGGATGCCAACATCAAACATGTCACCTCATTCGAGGCTTTCTTAGCAAGGGCATATGATGCCTTTTGGACATCCGTCCCCCCATCAGCGGGAAGCACAGGAAGGGGTTTGTCCAACACACTTTCCTTTTCTTCGTATTTTAGGACTATCCTCAAGTTACGTTGCCAATCAAGAAAATTGGTGTTGTTCAACTTTTCTCTATCCAAGATAGAGCTGAACTTGAATTGAGTTGAGACAGACATAGTAAACTACAAAAGAAAGATAAATTAAGTAAGTAAACATCCACAAAGCGTTAAACAAATAAGTTTGTCTAGCATAACTACTTTATTTGTTTCATTTTTTTCATTCGATATCCAATATCGTCGTTCCCAATTATTTTAATGACAAAAAACGTGATAAATCGTAAGTGAAAACTCGAGGTTTTCTAACCAGCGATCTTATCATGCAATTGAAGCCCTATCTCTCATTAAAATGAGGGAGCCAACCAGACAATCGATTCATGCCATCCAATGGCTCGAAAGTCTCTAATTTGTGTCATTGATGAACTTAAGTGTTTTGGATTAAATCACTCCCCGAGGTGTAAATAATCATAACCTTATAATCCACCAAATGAAAGACAAATTAGGCATTTGTTTTTGAAATTATAATAAATTAGAACAAAATGATCCCAAGACCCTCAACTTGCAAATCTTTAAGCCGACTGAGTCCGCACTTAAGAATTTCAAGATAGGTAGACATCCCATGTCAATGACATCTAATGTCACTCTCGGTTGATGAGAGTTCCATTCTCATCTCATGTCTCGATAGCCATGCCTGCAGTGGATCTATTGATGAGAAAACCAAACTCACGTGTAAAGGTCTAACCTTTACTCCCACTTATCCCAAGATAACAACTAGTACCCCGCTGAGGCGGACCTACCAACTTATGATCGAGGGCTTCATGAGTGTGATGTTTTTGGACAAGACATTATACTCATTATTTTGGAAACTTGCATGCATAGGTGTTTATATGTAAGTTGAACATTTATAACATAAAACATCCTATAACTAGCAAAGCAATTAAATACGTAATCGAAAGGCCCCTAGAACCTCACAACTCTCAAACGAAAAGATTAAAAGCAACAAAATAGGCCTTGAACATCTTCTGGACTGGCCCGCGCCCGCCGTTTCAGTTCCGCGCCCGCCGATTTAGGTCAACCTTAGTCCGTACCCCAAAAACCACGAACGGCGCCCGCCGTTTCACAAACGGCGGTCGCCGAACACCTCCGGCGGTCGCCGTTTCCAAAACGGCGGTCGCCAAAAGGGTATAAAACGGGGCTGACCCAAAACAGCCTTTCGGCGGTCTCCGTTTACAAAACGGCGCCCGCCGAATCCAATCGGCGCCCGCCGGAGCACAAACGGCCCCCGCCGTTTTGCTCCAACAGCCCGGTTTTCGCTCGTTTTGCTTCGTTTCTTCTCGTTTTCGCTTGGGCTTCGAAATCCAACTCCGAAACATGGATAAATCCATAGCTTACATGTAGAACAATACATTTTTGAATAGAAAAAACCTATCTATTACAAAAGATTCCAAGGGACGCAGCCCTCCAAAACTATGGCCAATCGTATGTAAAAAACGACAATTTCATCCACCCGACCACTAACGGGGGCCGGCCTTACATCTACTTACATAAGCAAAAATAAACATATAATTCAATTACGTGATTTAAAATTATTTTGTCCAACACAAAAGTGTGCACGAGCCCTAGGCTCTGATACCAATTGTTGGTTACGTTATACCGATCCGATCGATATACCGTGTGTGCGGAAGCGTGTAAAGCGATAGATCTACTATGCCATGATCTTAGTGCACACTTAATGTGTATAAAAACACATATAAACATATATATATACACATCCAATATATATATATATATATATATATATATATATATATATATATATATATATATATATATATAAGGTTCAACGATTACTTACTTTTGGTGATCGTTGACTTTGGTTAAGGTGGTGTTGAGTCGATTGAACCACCTTAATGGATCAGCAACTCAAAGATCTCCTTGTGAATGAACTTGTCACTCCTTTGGATCGTCCGGATGTTGAAGCCGCACTAATGGCCCGGCCTCTACGTGTTGCACACGAACCCGGATAATGAACACCTTTTCTTGCTTGAGAATGGATCTCCAAGATCACCTCTTTTCTCTCTATTTGTGTGAAATTTCGTGGTTGAATATTGTGTGTGATGAAAATCAGATTTTCATCTATATAATCACTTCATTATGCACACCATTACACCTCTTTGTAACCTCCATCATAATGTGCATACAGATGCACCATTTAACACACAAAAGGGGTTACAAAGGAGGTGAAAGGTCATGCCACATACACATGCCACAATGCATTGTATGTGGTCCCACTTGCTTGTGTGGCATGCCATGTCACACTATGTGACATGCATCCATGCAAGCCATGCATCCCATGCATGTATATTAAATCCACGTAAATATTGATTCTAAATCAATATATATTTCAAGCATCGTACATTATCTTCGAGTCCATGTGTGACCCTGTAGGTATGATTTAATTGATCAATATTATATTGTTCCCAACAATTAATATTATCAAATAATCATTTAACATCCATAGACGACCATATGACTTTATCGATTGCACACGTAGGATCGAAGGACATATTCCAACACGTTGATCAAGGAGGGTTCGTGTAACGAATTGAGGTCGGGTACGTTCGCGGCTATCCATCTACGCGTGAGCGATCTACATACAAGAATTACAAGGTACATAATTTTTTACTAACTCAATTAATTGTTCTTACTACATACGTGCGCACTAGATCCATGATTAGGGCTTTACGTGTTTATGCATGATTTCTTCTTCCGCACTTTTTCATGCTTGTAAAATACGTAAATCCATCTATTGGGGTATGGATGAGATTCATACAAAACCCAACACATAGAGGCTTTTAAGTAACCTGCATACTCTTTTATCAGTAGGAAGGCAATAGCCAGGTGGTGGAGTCATGTAAATAGTCTCAGTTAAGTCTCCATGTAAGAAGGCATTATTTACATCTAGTTGTTTTAAAAACCAGTTATTGGAAGCAGCAAGAGCAAGTAGTAATCTAATAGTAGTGAGTTTAACTACAGGGGAAAAGGTTTCAAAATAGTCAATACCTTCTTCTTGGGTGTATCCCTTGGCCACTAGTCTGGCTTTATATCTTTCCAATGTACCATCAGATTTAAGTTTAGTTTTGAAAACTCATTTACAACCAATAGCATGCATATTTTCAGGTAATTCAACTAAGTCTCAAGTTTTGTTTAGTTCTAAAGCTTGAATTTCAAGGGACATGGCTTGTTGCCATTCAGGAGATTTTACTGCTTGGGAGTAGGTTTTTGGTTCAGATAAAGTAGCTACAGATGCAGCATAGGTTTTAGAACTATCAGGTAAGGCATGATTGCTAACAAAGTTCTGGATAGGATACCTGACATTGGGATGTGTTACCTTGGTTTTGGAGAGCAGTGTGGTGGAAGAAGGACCATCCAATTCATAGTTGACCAGGTGAGCAGGCAGTTTCTTTATTCTGGAGGATTTTCTGACTTCAACAGGTGGTATGGGATTTGGAGCATCAGTAGTTGAAGGAGTAGGATCTGGATTTGCTGTATTGGCAGGGGTAGGAGTAGCAGTTGCCATTGGGGAGGACCACTGCATGTTACTTGTAGAAGGATCAACATCATAAAATAGTGTATGGTTATCCTGTAAAAAAAAAGGGGAAGTATCCTTGTTGAGGGATTCAGAAAAGTTTGGAAAATGATCTTGATTTTGTAAAACTTTGTCATCATCATCCCTCCTGTAAGGAAATGTTAGTTCAAAGAATTTAACATTAGTGGAAATGAAGGTTTGATGAGTAGAGAGATCATAAAGTTTATATCCTTTTGTACCAAAGGCATAACCAATAAAAACACATTTTGAAGCTCTGCTTTGAAATTTATGCCTGTTAGAGCTGAGAGTGGAAGCATAGCATAAGCAGCCAAATACTTTTAAGTAAGAATAATTAGGAGGTTTTTTGTAAAGTATTTCAAAAGGAGACTTGTTGTGCAGAAGCACAGAGGGTGTTCTATTGATGATGTGTGCAGCTGCCTGTACAGAATCAGTCCAAAAAGTTAGAGGCAGACATGATTGAAAAAGTAGAGCTCTAGCAACCTATAATAGATGTTGATGTTTTCTTTCAACTCTACCATTTTGTTGAGGAGTCTCAACACAAGAAGTATGATGCAGAATGCCTTTAGCTAAGTAAAATTCAGAAAACATGAACTCTATTCCATTATCAGTTCTAAAACATTTGATCTTTTTATTGAACTGAGTTTCTGCTATGTAGTAAAAGGTTTTAATATGAGTTCTTGTCTCAGATTTGTTTTTCGTAGGATAAATCCAAGTACACCTGGAGTGATCATCAAGAACAGTGAGGAAATATTTAAAACCATGATAAGATTCAATTCTAAAAGGTCCCCAAATGTCCATATGAACAAGATCAAAACAAGCTTGAGCATAAGAAGAACTGTCAGGTAAATGTCTCTTCTTTTGTTTAGCAAAATGACAAATATCACAAGGTTTGTCAAAAGTTTTATTTGAAATATGCAGAGAATGAAGTGTATGCATTCTTTTAAAAGGCACATGGCCAAGTCTGTAATGCCAAATTAAAGAAGTATCATGAGAAGTTTCAGTAGCAGAAGCAATAGGTAATTGGTTTTCAATGTGAGATCCAGAGGCATCCAATTTTAAGTGGTAAAGTCCATGTGAAGAATCAGCATAACCAATGGTTTTGTGAGTTATCATATCCTGTAAAATGCAATGAGTAGAAACAAATTTCACAGATATGTTCCCTTTCATGGTTAATTGAGAAACAGAAATCAAGTTGAAGTTGAAACTAGGCACATATAGTACATTGTGTAGGATTAAAGTATCAGTGTTTGCAGAATCCTCAGTAATTGCCATCGCAAAATTAGAGTTCAGAAAAAAAAAGGGGCGAAAATTAGGGTTTAGGAAAAGAGTAAAGTAGAAAAGGGTAAAGTGTGTTGTAGTAGTGCGGAAAAAAAAAATAACGAGGGATTAGAACCGAGTCTCTGATACCATATCAAATTTTGTAGAATAGAAAACTTGGAAAATAGAATGATATTAATCTTATTGATTAATTGAGATGATTATTACAATACAAGAGCATCGAAATAAATATACATGTCATAGACTCTAATAATAGAAAACCTAGTAAATTATGATACTAATTGATACATAATGCTATAAATATGTATTGGGCTAGAAGGCTAATTGGGCTGAGCCCAATAGGTATTTTAATATTAAGTTAACATTTTTTTTTCATTTAATCAAAATATGTGTATCAATACTTAAATTAAATTTTGTTAGTTTATAGTTTGTTGGTGTTCGATGTTGAGTGCTAACTCATTGACGAACTTAACATACTATCACTACTTATGTGTTTTAGACTAACTTCACGTTTGAGGTTGTGTATGTGGCATGGAGGTGTTGAGAGTCAAGTCAAACATTGTGGATGACAACAACTACTGTAGTAGGATGGAGGACATCAGCTGTGGACAACAACTACTGTAGTAGAATGAAGGACGACAGTGATAGAGGACAACAACTACTGTAGTAGGATGGCGGGCCAGCGACAGTGATGGAGGACTCCAACAGTAGTAGAGGACAACAAGTCAACAACCATCCTCATAGAAGACAACAGTCAAGGACGACAGAGATCCTCTTAGCAGAGGACATCATAGACAGTAGAGAAGCCTTGTTTGAAGACCATGATGAAGTGATGAAAAATGTCTTCGACTACCTTGAGTTCGATGTCAACAAGAGTCATTGGATGAAGTCCTGCTAAGGTGCTGCAGCCAATTGATCGACGAGTTCGAAGTACCGCTAGGCAACGACGAACGGGAGCTACTTCCGGACGAGAACTAAAGATGGAAACATTCCATGTATGGAATGTTACGCAAATCGGCCCATGGGCTTGGCCCAACAAGTTTGAGAAGAGTATAAATACTCGTTAGAATATTTGTAGACTAAGAGATTTTGTACGGAGATTTGCGAGAGCTTTTATTGTACTTTGAGCGATTCGCTAGATAGTTCTAAATTGTTTAGTTGTTTGAGATAGCATAGGACGAGCTCGCTAGAGGGAGTACTATAGCTGTCTTTGTAGTAGTCTGAGCTTCGACATCGGCGCTAGTCGTATTCGAAGAGGAAGACTCTTTTTGGTCGTGTGACCAGTTCACAAGTTCGAAAGAGCTTGTGGATGTTTTGTAATCTTCAAGTGTTAATACGAAACACAGTTCATACAAAAATTTATATTGTGTTACTACTTCACGCTGAACACACAATTTCAAATTTTAATGTAGTCAAATAGATAAAGTTGTCGGGTCAGTCCACTTAGTTGTCGAACTTTGTCGATTTAGGAAAATTCAATTTCAACTTTTACAGGTTGAAAATATTAAATAATAATCTTACGTTTTTCGAGCTAGTTCGAACCAACTCAAAGATTCGAGTTGAATTGACATGATGACATCCCTAGTTAGAAATCTAATACTGTGATGTTTATTTATGTTACGATGACTACATTGATTCCAATATATTAATATATGAAATTAATCAATTTTTGTCCAACGAAGTTTGTGTTCACATCATTAAAATAATTAATTTAATACTATTCAATTATTGAATTATACAATAAATTATTAGTTGGACCCCTACCTCATGCTATTTTACATGGTCCCCTCTTTTATTATATAAACACCCTTTTTTTTCTCTCATTTTTTTTCTTCTTTTTTTTCTCTTCTTTTTTCTCCTTCTGCTCTTCTCTATTATCGAAATAACAGAACAAACGATACTACAAACAATACTCTGCGATTCAACGGCAATCTTCATCTTCTTCGACGGCCAATTCAACCGCGGTTCAGAGCTTCGATGGCGGTTCAGAGCTTCGACTGAGTGGAGTCTTCAAACTTCCCGTTTCAACGGCGGTTGTAGAAGGCGCTTCCGACGGCGATTGGCTCCGGCGCTCTCGGCGATTCAACACAGCGATTAAACACAGCGATTCCACGACGGTTCTACGGAGATCTCGAGTTATTCAGAGCTTCGAGCGAACGGCGTCTTTAAAATAAGCTCTCTCCCCGATCTTCATAATTTTTCTGTTTCGACGGTGGCGGTTTCGACGGACATTCAGAGCTTCAACATTAGGTAAATTGTATTTAAATCTCCTCTGTATTACTTCTGTGTAAATTTTGTTTCAAGTCCTGGTACGAATTCAATGTTGATTATGCTATCGTTTGATACTACCTCTTTAATTACATAATTAGGGTTCTAATTTGGGTGTTTTCTGAGATTTGAGGTTCTGCTCCTTTCGGTGTTGTTTTCAGCTCTATCTTCAGTGAATGGTTGTATGTTGTTTTGTGATTTCTGCTTGTAGTTCTTCTGTTAATGTGCTTGAGGCATCTGTTGGTTTGTATAGTTATATGCATGAGGCTGCTGTGTATGTGCTTGAGGTTTTTTTGGATGACTTGCTTATGTGTAATTCTAATATGCACTATGATTTTTGAGATGGTTATGCTGCATCCATGTTTATTATTGCATCGCCTTGTGATTCGTTTGCCACAGATACATTATCCAATAAGTCACCACAGTTTGGTAGGCTATAAAGGTCGATTAGGTGCACACTATGTTTCCAGATTGTATTAATCGACTTTTGACAGATTTTTCTACACTATGTCAACATAGAGGGCTCCTATTCAGTCTGATTTTGACATGTTTTTTTATGTGTATGAGAACAATGCATTAATCAAAATTGATTTTCACCTTCAATTCACAGTGTTAGTGTATGACATTTACAAGAAATCTCATATTAAAATTGATCTATTAAGAACTGGGTACCAGTTCTTGTGCTGTTGTGCACAGGGAAACATCAGATAAAAGAAGTTTATAAAGTGTTGGGCTACATGGACTGCTAATTTTTCATTTATTTTACTAGTGACGTTGGAAAATTATAAATTAGCATGTCTGTGAAGAGTTTCTTATGCTGCAGTGCTATTTATTATAAAGTGTTGGTGCTCCTAGTATTTCTGTTAATGTACAACATACAAACATTCGAAGTCCCGGTTTGCTTGCATTACAGCGAAACATATAAAATTGTATACATGTCATTCTTATTTTGTTTTCTTATATATAACTTACAGGTTTTGATGATTGATTTACCTCCGATGGATGCTATTGATTTGGATGAATTTACTTTTGATGGTATGGATTTTATTTTCATCATCGATTTGTTATTCTTCTTTGTTCTTAACCCAAGCTTAAATGCTATTGATTTGGATGATTGTTCTTGAAATTACGCCTTCAGCGTAGGATACCAATTTTTCGTGAAATTGGTCTTGAACTCACAGACAGCAGCTTCCGTCAAAGTAAACACTCACACAATTTGTAGACTAAAAAATGGAGACAAAGTTATGTAATAGTTTTTCATTTCATTGATCAACAAAGACTAAACTATTACACTTGAAGAGTATGGTAGGCAAAACGATTACAAGAAGTTTCCCGAGTGTCGCAACAACTCCCACTAACTTGCAATCTAGCACACGAGTACCTAGAGCTAAATCTCCTAACTCTAATTTTGGCACAAGGCGCAAAAGCTACTACACAAACTCGAAGCTCGACTACGATTCTAAAAATCAGATTTCGTTCACTCAAAAACGTCAAATGATGAAAATCAAATCCATGGGTATTTATAGTAGAGCCGCACATGTGAGAGTGATGACGTGGCACGTTCTCATTCGTCGCATGCTTGGCCTATGTCACTTTTCCATGGATGACATCATTAATGTAGAACTTGGATTCTTGAATCTTGGAATCTTGAATCTTTGATTCTTGAATCTTCGATTTTAAAAACAAACTTCAATTTCAATCTTGACTCCATCGATCTCAATTCTTCATCTTCAATTTCTTGTGAAAATCTCTAAGTGTTGAAGCCTCAGAATTTCATCGTCTTCATGATCGTCGATCTTGTTGAAGTTGCAAACTTGGAACAATTCTTCATTTCCTTGAACTGAGTACCTGGTGAAAGAGAACACGTAGTAAGTACTTAGTCTTAGAATTAAAACACAAAAAAACTTGAGTCGCCGTTTATCAAGTACACCAAAACCGGCGACTCCATTCTCCGGAAAATTGACATGGGCATGTGTCGCTGGAATCTTGTAAGGCACCAAAAACGGCGACAGGAGTCGCCGTTTCTCCAACGCACCAAAAACAGCGACTCTTGTCGCTGGAATTTTTCGATGTCACAAAACCAGCGACTCGAGTCGCCGTTTCTTCACAGCAACAAAAATGGCGACTCGTGTCGCCGTTTCCATGTCAATCCTGCCATGCACCAAAAACCGGCGACTGGAGTCGCCGTTTCCTTGTCACATCATCCTTGCATCAAAACCGGCGACAGGAGTCGCCGTTTCCTTGTCACTTCACTCTTGCATCAAAACCGGCGACAGGAGTCGCCGTTTCCTTGTCACTTCACCCTTGCACCAAAACCGGCGACAGGAGTCGCCGTTTCCTTGCATCACCAAAAGCGGCGACTCTAGTCGCCGTTTTTCATGTAAATCCAAAAGTGGAGACTCAAGTCTCCATTTCCATGCGCAAGGTAGTTGACTTCGGATTCTTAACCTGTATCCCTGAAAATCAACAAAAACAAAAAAAAAAAAAAAAAAAAAAAAAAAAAAAAAAAAACACAAGGAAAAAAATACGTTGTCGCCAAAATCAACATTTACAATCTCCCCCTTTTTGGCACAACTCATAAAAACAAGGTTAAGTAAAAACGAGATACAAGTATCTCCCCCTCAAACAAACAAACCACAAAAATAACTAAGTAAAAAGATGGAAAAACATCAATCATACAATCAATGAAAAACCATAAAAATACTTAGACAAAATTTCAAACCAAACATCAAAACTTAGATAGAGAATCCAAACCACGGATAAACCAAGCATCAAAACAAGAATACCAGAGTTAAGCAAATATGAAAACCATGCATGGACGAATATGTTCAAAGTTGTATGCATGCAAAATCAAAACAAGAAAAAACGAGTTCAAGAGTTAAACAAAAACAGAAATTAAAACTTGATCAAGAACTTGAACTTCAGTCTTGAGGCACGGCTGTTGGAGAAGGATCATGTTCCGGACTTTCGATCAACTCTTCTTCATCGTCTTCATAACTGAAGCCGTCGTCAGAGCTAGAGTTGTCACTTTCATCGGAGTCGGTTTCCGGATCCCCGAAAATATCTCGCTCACCCAAACCATCACCTGCAGCTTCGTCAACGTCCACAACATTGACATCTTCTTCACCTTCATCTCTCAGACCATCAGACGGCATCGCGAACGACGCCCCTGGATTTGTAGTATCGTCCATCTTCCCTTTCCCTTTGTCACGGTAGTTCAAAATACCTTCAAAAATATCCTCATCAGTTTTCTCTCCGTCATCGCTCACAACTTCGATCAGCTTTCTTTTGGACAGCTGCGTATGAGCTTCCTGAATCGCGTCCCGCACCATCTTCAAAATAAATGTAGCTTTCAAACTTGCATCTGGGGCTCCAACATCTCCAAGTCCTCCCCCTTGTTGGATTTCCCGTTGCAGTTTCCTGAAAGATTGTTTCTGTTTCTCCTGTGCCTCTATCATTCTGTTGTATGCATCAACATGTTCGGCTTGACGCTTTTATCATTCTGTTTTATGATTTTGTTCTTTGTTTGCTTTTTTTTTCAGTTGATCTCACTGATGGAGAAATAATCCAGATTGATTCTACACAAGAAAACCTTGCTCGTATGCAGTTATTTCCTTTCATTCTACTCAGTTTCATAGTGAATTCTACTCTATTGAACACTGAATTCTTCTGTATTTTTTTCATTTGCTTGTTAGTTGAATCTGATCTTGCCTCTGCTCCTGCTGATGGAGTTCCTCTTCCTCACTCTGATGTAATTATTAATAATGATGCTGAAGAAGGTACTAATTTATTCTTGTCTTATACACCCTGCTTTGTACTGTGATTTCGCTTGATCCATGATCTTGATTTCTATGTGTTTTTTGATTCTTTTTCTCTTAAACCTGCAGGAGATAAATTAGCAAACTATGACTTGGTTGGTGTTGTTGTTAAATCTGAAGAGGAGGCTTATGAGATGTACAATGATTATGCATTTAAGCTTGAGTTCAGTGTTCGGAAGTAAAAAATGAAGCGTAGAGCAGATGGCTCTTTATCTATGAGAAGGTATCTGTGCTCTCAAGCCGGTTTGAAGGAGAAGGTATCTGATGTATCCTTTACGAAGCTGAATGTGAGGTCTAATTGTGAAGCTCAAGCGCAGTTCAAAATCGATATAGACGGCACCTGGATTGTTTCAAAGCATGTCAAAGAGCACACTCATGCCTTATGCCCACCATCCGCTAACCACCTTTTGAGATCGCATAGAAGAATTAACCGAAACCACATTGCGTATTTGGAGGAGTTGAAGAAAGGTGGAGTTGGGGTTGCTGATGGTTATCGGGTTTTGAAAAACTAGTCTGGTGGATCACCGTGCTTAGGGTTTGGCCTTAGGGATGCTTACAATGCCTTGAACAACCCTAAGATTCTCGATGGGACGGACTCTAGCAGGTTATTAGATATGTTTAGGAATAGACAGGCCAGTGAGAAGGAGTTTTTCTTCGATTTTCAGCTTGATAGCCAGTCCCGATTGTGTAGTTTTTTCTGGAGGGATGCACGCATGTTGGAGGACTACAAGCTCTTCGGTGACCTGGTTGTTCATGACACGACTTACCGCACGAACAAATATGACATGATCTGTGGACCTTTTGTTGGTATGAACCACCACGGACAAAATGTCATGTTTGGTTGTGGTTTTCTGATGAACGAGACTACTGAATCTTTTGAGTGGCTGTTCAAGACCTTCTTGCGAGCTATGAATGGTTATCCTGCCACTATCATGACCGATCAGTCTGCTGCTATGGCTGCTGCTATTTCAAAGATATTTCCTCATTCTCGGCATCGTCTTTGCATTTGGCATATTGGAGAAAATTCGAAGAATCACATCATGGCACTTCGGATTAGAGAAGGGTTCATGGATGATTTCAACTATTTGCTGAAGTGCTGTGATTCAATTGCTGAGTTCGAAACAAAGTGGTTGGAGTAAGTTTTCATTATTTTCAATATTTAATTTGTTTTTTAATATTTTTGATTATTACATATGGAATTCTACTATGTTCTGTTCAATTCTACTCTGTTTGTTAGTTATTTCTGCACTGATATATCTCTCATTCTTCTCTGTTTTTTTGTAGGCTGACTTCCAAATATGATTTTGCAAGAAACAGCTGGTTGTTGAGGCTGTATGGGATTAAAGAGAAATGGTGTCCTGCTTTCAACAAAGGTTATTTCTCAGGCGGTGCACTGTCTTCACAAAGAAGTGAAAGCACTAATCAAGCTCTATCAAAGAAACTGTCAAAAACTTCCGGGCTATGTGACTTTTTTCATTGCTTCGAAGGTGTTGTTGCAGAATGGAGGAGCAATGAGAAAGCCCAAGATGTGGCTTGCCTTATCGGTAAGCGAACAATGTCTACAGATGATCCTCAAATGCTTTTGCATGCTAGTGATTTTTATACATTGAAGGCGTATGACATGTTTGAGCATGAATACAAGAAAGGTTCTACTTCTTTTCAGTTGCTTGTTAGTGCTGATTCTTTCACTGCTACATACCATGTGTGGATAGAAGGTCTTGACAACATAAAAGCACACAGTGTCTTATGAGCTTATTGATAAAAGTGTGAGTTGCACATGCAAGTTATTTACTGAAGTTGGAATCTTATGCTCGCATTCCTTGAGAATCATGAATATCCATTGTGTTTCTGTCATTCCTGAGTTCTACATATTGAGGAGGTGGCGTAAAGATGTTAAAGGTCGTGTAATGGAGAGTGGTGTTCCTTCATTCACCTCTCGATCAGAAGATTCAACTGCAGCATCTTTGTGGAGAACCCAAGCAAGTAGGAAGGCTTTGAATTTGATTTCAACTTGTGAATATAATAAGGAGGCTCAGCTGAGTTGGGACAAAGGTTTTCAGAGTATTAGACAGGATGTTATTCGTGCTGTTGGGCCAGTTACCGAAGAGGGCTGTTTGGATGACACATCTTCAAGAAGTGACATTGTTCAAAATCCACAAAGTACAAGCTTGAAGTATACACGAAGAAGGAGGGTGAAGCCTACAATGGAGAAGATATGCAATAAAAAAAGAGGGGGAAAGAAGAAATCAAAAACTGTAGAGTTAAAAGACAAGATGGTTGTTCAGAATTTAAAGGTAAATTAATTCTGTCTTTTGTGTTCTACTGTTTTTAATTATGATTTTTACTCTGTGTTACAATGAAGTCGACTATATTTCTGATACCTTTTTACTATGGTTTTTTAGGATGGCGATGGTGTTTACGTTGTGCACCCTGTTTCTGGTGGTCAAAGTTTAGAAGTCCTTTCACCGAATACAAGTTCCAGATTTCCCGCAGTCTTATATGATTATGTCCCTTGATTGTTTTTTTATATTTTGGAAACGATGTGTTGATCCCATTGGTTTTTTTTGTTGTTCATGACGTTGTGTTCATGCCATTCTATTGTTGGATTTTGCTTTTTTGTTCTGTTGAACAGTATTTTTATTACAATGATAATTATGTTTAATTATTTTTTTTTCATGTGTTAGATTTTGTGTAAATTTACAGTAGAATTCATCATAAAATGAAGTAGAATATGACCAAAAAGAGAGTAGAATACACTACTCATTGCAGTAGAACTCATTAGATAATGGTGCCGCCTTCAATCCAAGTTTGCCTCCCCCAATTATAGATCTCCTCCGTGGATCGTTCACCGCCGAAGGCGGCCCCGATCGTTCGCTTGCCGTAATCATTGTTTGCATCCCTCGATTATTGTTGCCTCCCACGATTATTGTTGCCACTTCGATTACTGTTGCCACTTCGATACAAGACCTTTCGATACAAGACCCCCCCTTTATCCCTTTATAAAAATTCTGAAGCCGCCGAAGGTGGCCGTAATCATTGTTTGCCTCCCTCGATTATTGTTGCCTCCCTCGATTATTGTTGTAGAATGCATCAATATATGGAGTAGAATATGATACAGAACAGAGTAGAATAGACTACTAAATGCAGTAGACCTTATTAGAACAACATAATGACCACGATAATTGTTTACCTCCCTCGATTATTGTTGCCACTTCGATACAAGACCTTTCGATACAAGACCCCCCTTTTATTCCTTTTATTAAAATTCTGAAGCCACCGAAGGTGGCCGTAATCATTGTTTGCCTCCCTCGATTATTGTTGCCTCCCTCGATTATTGTTAGCCTCCCTCGATTATTGTTGCCTCCCTCGATTATTGTTGCCTCCCTCAATTATTGTTTGCCTCCCTCGATTATTGTTGCCACTTCGATACAATACCTTTCGATACAAGACCTTTCGATACAAGACCCCCCCTTTATCCCTTTATTAAAATTCTGAAGCCGTCGAAGGTGGCCGTAATCATTGTTTGCCTCCCTCGATTATTGTTGCCATTTCGATACAAGACCTTTCGATACAAGACCTTTCGATACAAGACCCCCCCTTTATCCCTTTATTAAAATTCTGAAGCCGCCGAAGGTGGCCGTAATCATTGTTTGCCTCCCTCGATTATTGTTGTCTCCCTCAATTATTGTGGTAGAATGCATCAATATATTGAGTAGAATATCATACAGAATAGAGTAGAATAGACTACTAAATGCAGCAGACCTCATTACAACAACATAATGACCTCGATTATAGTTTGCCTCCCTCGATTATTGTTGTCACTTCGATACAAGACCCCCCCCCCCCCCCACTGTGTCCCTTTATAATCAAGGGAGGTGAACGATCACGGCCGCCGAAGGCCGCCTTCGGCGGCCGTGATCGTTCACCTCCCTCGATTATTGTTCACCTCCCTCGATTATTGTTCGCCTCCCTCGATTAGGATTTATGGGCTTATTCTTAGGGATTAGGGTTTAGGGGTTATTTTTAGGGTTTATGGTGGATTATATTATTCACTACAGTATAATCAATTATTAAACAAAGTACAATGTAATTTAGAAATAGAGTACTAGTAAAAATTGAGGAGACTGTGTTTATAAATAGTGCAAAATACATTACTAACTGGTGTAGAATGCATAAAGATAGTACAAAGAACAAATCCATTTTTCAGATTCCAATCCCACTACAGCAAATTCATATTTTAGAACAGATTTAGATGTAATCAACAGCACCCATGCTCAGTTTTAAATACAAATTGATCAATTTCAAATACAACTTCCATCAAATACAAATTCCACAATTTCAAATACAAATTCAATACATTACACTGAACTCAATGCCCTAATCAAATCAATTCATGTTCAAATATGTTCAAATACTCAGAAACCATGATCAGATTGATGAATGTTCTATCCTTGTTTCAGAACTTCAAGCTCAATAGATGCATTCTCTCTTGCCCTTCTTACAACTTCTTTTCTCACCTCGTTCAGCTCTGTCATGATGATAGCAGAACAATATTTCACTCCAAGGATCTTCAACAAATCAACATCCTGTCTGAAAAATAAAATAAATATTTCAGAAATAGTATTGACCATAATCAATCATATTTATTGTTTAATTACTCTTTCTCGTTACATTTCTTGAATCTGCATTTTTTTTTAACTCAACTTAATGATGAACAAAGCAAACACTGCAAATTACATGTAGATACAAGCATCACATTAGCAAAATCTTTCAAAGTCATTAATTATCAAATAACTGTGATTCCTACTAAAGTTCCCTAACATAGATTCTATGTTTCACTGATAATTCACAAAAACATAGACACAGATGGCAACACAACTTGCAAAACACAATTAATATTAATATACTACTTAGAAGTCCCAATTTAGGACATAACTTGAATTTAGGAAATAACTGTGTTGAGTAAATTTTGAACAAAGTAAACACTGCAGATTACATTTTAATACAATCATCACAGTAGCGACAAATCACAGTAGAATATAGGTTCCATGTTTTAGTGAACAAAATTCAGAATTCACAATTCACAATTCAAACAGGATTGAAGAGCAAATAGAGGTGAATGAGATTGAAATTACCTTGTTTTTTTTAAAACCACATTCCCACTTCTCGTCACCCTTGTAGGTTTCCACGTGTCTCATGCAGTAAACACCACAGTCATTGAAGTTGTCCTTGTAGCGCCATGCCATTTTGAGATTGGTTGTCTTGAAGTTGACAACATTCTTGTTCAGCTTCTTATTCTTCCTTTTCATGTAGGCAGCAAACTTGAATTACTGTAGAATCAGAACATTCATTCAATTCTTATTAATAACAAACCACTATTTAACATAAGAATCAGAGCAGAGTACATCACAATTAAGTGTAGAATATGTTCAAATACTGTGTAGATTCACATTTTCACATTATAATTCACTCAATGCATACTAATTAAACCTAGACTGAATTCTATTGATCATAATCTAAGAAATAACATCTGAAACAGAGGAGAATTCATTTCAAATCAGTGTAGAATATTTACCAAATCTCCGCTGATGTCCCCGTAACGATCTAAGCATTTGATATTGCCCGGGAGTGGCTTGTTGTCGATTATTTCCACCATCTCATTCTGGAAATTGAAGCACACAGTCCAGAAATGTGCATTCTCTATTACAGCAAAGAATATCTGTACACTCAAATATTCAAAAACATTAGTATGTTGTTTAAAATTTCAGTACAAAGCATCTATTAAGGTCTACTTACCAAGTCTACATCCTCAATGTCTATGTTTCCATTGCAGTTGAGCTCATCGTCTATAATGTTTCCAAAACACTTTTGGGTATCGTCATCATTGTCCTTTGGATGTTGAACCAGTTGCTGTTTTTTGAATATAATTAGATATGCGTCTCCAATGAATTCTTTGTTTTAAAATACATATTATTTTTACTTACCGATACAGCCGTAGTGAAGAAAACTCTTTTCATTTCCCCTGGTGCTCTTCTGAAATTTTGATGGTTAAGCTTGAAGCACTAGATGTCGATGATGTTGCTCACCACCCAATTGTCAGGAAGAAGGGTTTCAAAATCATTCCTGTATGCATACCGACCCCTCCCTCTAAATAGGAGCTCCCTATGAAACAGTTCAAACAGAATATAACTTAATCTACATTATTCTAGCAAAAAACAAAATAATTAAATCAGTTACAAACAGTTACAAGTTCACAAGTCTCAAATGTTTATTGTTTTCAATCAAACATACTAATCAGATTAGAAAATAATCATTCAAGTCACAGACACAAAAACACAACAGATTGAATTACTTTTTAATGTAGAATTCATAACAAATCAGAGTAGACCCTAACAACAGAGTTAAAAAATCACAGCAACTGAGTCTACTCTGTTGAATCAGTTTTGAACAAAGCAAACAATATTTGTGATTGTATTTTCAACATGCCAACTCAGACTTGAACACAGTAAAAAACACAGCTTGTGATTATTTGTTTGTTTACGCATATCATTCAGAAATCAGAGTACAAAATATTCATACAAGTCATGCTTTCTAATTTCAAATATAAACTGAGATGCATACCCCTTGGTTTTGTCGTTCATTGGCAGAAAAGCATAGTCTGCTATGAACTGCTCCTTCTTGCTTACGCGATTGACATCAGTCAATGTTCCCCTCCAGAATGGAGACCTCAGTTTCAGTGGAAGGTTCTTGTGCATTCGAGTCTTTGTTTTTCGAACCATCACATCTGGGGAATCGTCCTCTGACTCATGCAAGCACCTGTTTTCAAAAGTAAAAACAATAAATCAGTTATTTAATGTAAATCATGTTTATATTCAAAAAACTTTTGGTAAAATATATTAGAACTTACTGAATGAATTCTGTCTCATTCATTTCCCTTTCTGTGACGACCATATATGTGTTTTCTTGGTCCCCCACAATTATGCCGCCATCTTGGCTTTCAGAATCAACTCCTTGAATTCCGAGGTTGAATGAAGGGCAGCTGGGATAATTTTCCTTCCTCTTCTTCGCTTTCAGCAATATGAAGGCCTTCTCTATTTCTTCGACATCAGCAATGAAGTCATCATCATAATACACTTCATCAGTCGTTGGCTCTATGGCAACATTGAAAGTCTTGTTCTGTGAAGACTGGATTGGATCCTTCTCTTTCTCAATCCCCTCCTTCTGTTCAACTTCCTTCTCCTGTTCAACCACCTTCTCCTTACCATCATCGTCCTCATCAACCACTGCCTGCTGCTCTTCTGCATTTTCATCATTTTTCATCATGCTCTTGACCAAGGCATTTTGAAGGATGGTTGCCATCAAGTCTGCTTTGCCCATCTCTGTTAAAACAGTTAAACATTGAGTGACTCCTTCTGCAATCTTCCTAAGACCCCCAGTCAAGTCTGCTGTAGGAGTTTTCGGTTGTTTCGGTTGAGCAGCAGCAACATCTGCAGGGATTTCTTGAGCAGCAGCAGCATTATCTTGTGAGGCAACTTGTTGAGGGCCATCAGAAGCATCCAATGGAGCATCAACAACATTATCTTGGGGACCATCATGTCCATCTTCTCCATTTTCAGCAGCATTTTGTTCAAGATCAGCATCAACATTAATTTCTTGTCGGGCAACTGCTGGTTGAACAACTTCTGGTTCCCCAACTGGCCTTGTCAGCCTCTCCACTACTTTGCCAACTCCAAACCTCTTTGGTTCAGTTTCAGTTTCCCGCTTGATCCTGGCAGCTATATTTTTGGCATTCCAGCTTCTGCAGACCGGGAACTGTCTTTGGACAGTCCTCGACATAAACACCATTCGGTCCAAATAGCAGAGCTGGAAAAAGAATGTACATTGCATTAACAAAGTAAGTAGGATTATATGTAAAAGAAAGTAGATTTATAGTGTTCATATCTGTTTACCATCAGAAATGTCACTGGCCCTGTGAAGTAGTAATTTCTACCCTCTTTGAACAATCTTGCAGCTGTGACGAGGGATTCAATTGTGTAGCTACACCAATCCAAATTTCTGATTTCTGAAACATCTCTCACAGCATGCAAGATGTTGAAGTTTGAGTAGTTATCTTGCTTCCCTTTCAGCAAGGTGCTAACTACTAAGACAACAAAATCGCGTTTGAAGTCATCTCCATGTGCAGTAGTTCCTTTCAATCGTGCGCACATCTTTGCTGGTGATGGACCACCTGTGTTATTGACATAAAACACAATCAGTTAATTGAATTTAGAATCATTAAATGTGTAGTGGAACTGCAAATTATAATTCATACCAGTAGGATTTCCCCATCTTCTCCTCTAATCCTCTAAAAATGTCGTGAATCCATCATCCATATCATCACATTTCAGGCCTGCGTCATTTAAATTAGGTCAGTTATAGAAAGTATATTTTCAGTTACAATTATATCAATAATATCAATAATATGATTAAGATTATAGTGCAGTAATTTCTTACCTGTGGATTCTTCGACCAGCTTGTTTCCTTTTGGAAGATCAAAGATTGATACCACATCATCTTCTGTAATATCAATGTCTCCGTTCTGGAGAATGATACGACAGGTAAGGTAGTCAAAACTCTCCATTATAAAATGTAACAAGCTGAACTTGTTTTGACTGATGTCCAGATTCAGAAAACCACCAAAGCAGATATCTCGCACGGCCTGTTTCTGATCTTCAGTCATCACTTTAACCAAACTTGATACATGGTTTGGCGACATACGACAGGGGAATTTCTTTTTTGCTTCATCCTCCTCAGCTTTCCCTTTTCCCTTGTCGATTTTTGCCTTTTTCCTCTTTCCCAGAAGCAGCTCTGGATCATCTTTCTCAGAAGCACCTCTTTTTGTTTTCTTCTGCTTCTCAGCAGCTGCTTCTGTGACGCCCGGTTATTTATCTCGTTTAAAAACAGCGGAAAAATTAAAACTTTTTACAAACCTCACCTATAACCGGACTCACGCTGACACCCCACCTCAGACACCAAATAATATATATAAACATGTATAAATAAAAACAATAATAAATAAAATCTACTGTCTACACATCAGAAAATAAAATGCCGCGGTGACCCCTATCCATGATCACAAAGCCTGCGTCGTCTCTCGTCCAGCCCACATAGCATCAGAAGTACCTACAAAATATAAAAATAAACACGGCAAGGTCAGCGTCTAATACGCTGGCAAGATTTATAATCCCCTACCATGTATCACACAAACATACAGTCATAAAACACACAATAACCATCCGGTCTCAACCATCCTCGGACACATTGTCCTCCAGTATCCTCGACCCGTCATATCATTACTATAAAGCACTGGCCTGAAAGCCACTCATGCTATCCATCATCAGAAACCGAACAAGACTAAGTGATGAGTTCACCGATCTCGATAGACTCGCAGTCAAATCCCCAGTGACACTCACTCACGAAGTCCAATCCCATACAAACGAACATATCAAATGTCGCTGATGGAATCGACAATAGAATATCGCTGGTACACCCCAACGAAATCTATATGTCATCCAGGTAAACAGACGGTGAAGCTGTCAGAAGGGAGCGACCCAAACTACAGGCGAACACCTCTGTCACTACCCGTTGGTTAGACTCAAGTCTGTAGTGACCCCGTCAACTCCAGACCTCGGTCTACATGGATTAGAGTACGCACCTCTGACATCCCAGATGCCAACTAAAAAGCACGTGCAAGGCTACGCATCTACATCCATGTTCGCCTCCCGTAGGGCTATCGGTCGTCACCGATGTACGTGTATAAATGGCAACCGGCCAACACACTCAAACACAAAACTCGAAAGATCAAAAGACTCAAATCGAGTAAATCATAAAATCATGGATCACCTG
Source organism: Euphrasia confusa (assembly GCA_954870475.1). Taxonomy (NCBI): domain Eukaryota; kingdom Viridiplantae; phylum Streptophyta; class Magnoliopsida; order Lamiales; family Orobanchaceae; genus Euphrasia; species Euphrasia confusa. The sequence goes on along the minus strand of OX940951.1, from coordinate 40,839,203 downwards.
ATCCCAATAAATCAATCAACAGGAATATCACATGGTATCAACCTCGGCTATACCGGCCATCATCGGTATCATATACTCATATGTACATATACAACAAGTATAATACATATAAGCAGGCATACAATAATTAATAACCATGGTCTACATACACAAACATATGAACCATATATGATAGCTAATCACCAAAATCATAATTCATAAACAATCATATAATTATCTGAAACCTACTCTATGTCGAAGTACGCTGAAAGACGATTCCGGACCTATATAATAATAGTCAAACGGAGTTACGAGTCAAAAGTTATGAATTTCGGAAGTACGGAACGAAAACAAGTCAATACGGAAGGAATTGCGCCCGCTGCCCGCTGGCAGCAGTCGCTGCCCGTCACCCTCTCCAGCGGGCTGCATGTCACCTGAAACTTCGGACGGCTATATCTTTTGATTCCGAAGTCGAAATCGTGAGTTCTACATATCAAAACGATCCTCGCAACTAGAGCTATCCAACGGTATATAATTCAAGTACTGAAACTCAACAGCCCGAAATAAAAACGTAGACGAAACATTTATCGATATCGAAACTTTAAAAACTTAACTACTTGCCTCTTTCAACAGCAACGAAGTAAGTTATATGTACCGAAATCATCTACTCAACGAGGAATACACAATATGATATAAGAATCAAACCCTAAAACGCAATAATCTGAGATCGAAATCTAGACGAAAACTTTCGATATCGAAAACTCAAATAACTTAAAACCTTGCCTTCTATATACGTTGATTCTGAAATAAATGAGGTCCAAGGCCGAATTGCTAGCTCTCCTCCTCTTTAGATTTCAAGAAATCACAGCCCTCCTTGCTTCCCGAATTCTTTTTCTCTCTCTGTTCTTCTTTCTTCTCCTCTCTGTTGTTTTTGAGTGTGTATGTGTTTTGTAGTATCAGTGTGTGAGATTTGTGTGTGTGGGTCTTGTTTATAAAGAAAAGGTGGGGGCACGTGTAGCAAGAGATTAAATTGGCTGGGATGATTCATCCATCCCAGCCGCCTATCCATTTACTAATATATATTACATATTACTATTAGTAAATAATATGTATATATGATACAATATAAAAATATACCTTATAATATTTTGGTACTTCTATTCCCAAAACCATTATAAAATACACATCAAATAATTTTAGTCTTCAAATATTAATCTAAAAATATCACGACAATCGATAAATTGATGTGCCGATTACAAAGTCAACGATCAACACAAAATATTATATTTAAATACTGAAAATAAAACGGGTATTACAACTCTCCCACTGTTTTAAAAAGTTTCGTCCTCGAAACTGTCCAAATCCTCACTCGGATCGGACTCTCAAAATACCATAATGTACAACCATAACTACACAACTACAACAGAATCAACACTGATAAAATCTACGTGATGGAGGTGAACCTCAACGAAAATCACGACGTCTCACTCGACATCGTTGACAAGCACACCAACGACGCGGAGGCATCGGTAACTCGAATATGCACCTCGCTGACCCCATCACACTGGCCAACAAGATCGCAAACTCAGAGAACCGAAACTCCTCCCTATGAGATATAGCCAAATGGAAATACATCCCAAAAGCAGCTATCTCATGATGATATGTCAGGGAATGAACTAGTGCAACAGCACCATCCCTCTCTGTCAGTGTCACACCAGCTCGGCGTAAAGCCTCCCAAGCATGAAATATCCGAAAAGTATGCTCCCCAATAGTAATATCGGGACTGATCGGCATACAATCAAAACGTCGAACTCGACGTACTCTCGGGACTCTCGGCATCTACACAAGAAATTTAAACAACTGCAATCTCAAAATACAACCATTCAAAACAGCCAACCAAACACCACATATAAACATGCAGTTTATATACAAATGTCTACAAAAACAAGTGGAAATGCAACATTCCTATCACGCTAGGCACGTAAAAGCGGATATTTCTCAAGCAATTGATCTTCCTGCTCCCAAGTAGCCTCGTCTTCCGTGTGATTGCTCCACTGAACTTTCACAAAGACGATCTTCTTGTTCCTCAATTGCTTCTCTATCCGATCAATTATTTTCACTGGCTTTTCTTCGTAAGTTAAATCCTCGTTCACTTTCAACTCTTCATAGCTAAGCACGTGTGAAGGATCCAACACATACTTTCGCAACATAGACACATGAAATACGTCATGAGGTCCCAACAACGACGGAGGTAATTTGATACGATAGGCTAAATCACCAACTCGTTCCAAGATCTCAAATGGTCCCACAAAACGAGGACTCAACTTTCCTTTCTTCCCGAACCGCAAGACACCACGTTTCGGAGATATTTTCACAAACACAAAATCTTCTACCGCAAACTCCAGCGGTCGTCGACGAGTATCAGCATAGCTCTTTTGTCGACTCTGTGCTGTCTGCATCCGTTTCCGGATCATCGCAACCATTTCAGCTGTCTGCTGAATCATCTCTGGCCCGATTACCTGTTTCTCTCCAACTTCATCCCAATGAACTGGAGATCGACATTTCCTTCCGTACAAAGCCTCGAACGGAGGCATTCTGATCGACGCCTGATAACTGTTATTATACGAAAACTCAACAAGCGGCAAGTGTCTATCCCAATTACCACCAAAGTCAATAACACATGCCCGCAGCATGTCTTCCAAAATCTGTATCGTTCTTTCCGACTGTCCATCTGTCTGTGGATGAAAAGCCGTACTAAACGTTAATTGCGTACCCATTGCCTTATGCAGACTCTGCCAAAACTGCGAAGTAAACTTTGGATCGCGATCTAACACAATCGAAATAGGCACTCCATGTAATCGCACAATCTCGTCAACATAGAGTTTCGCCAATTTATCCAAGCTATCCTTCCTCTTCACCGGCAAGAAATGTGCAGACTTCGTCAACCGGTCAACAATGACCCATATCGAATCACAGCCCTTGGAAGTTACCGGCAATCCAGTAACGAAATCCATTCCGATATTCTCCCACTTCCACAACGGTATCGGCATTGGCTGTAATAAACCAGTAGGTCTCTGATGTTCTGCTTTTACTTTCTGACAAGTCAAACATCTCTGTACGAAGGACGCTAGATCCTTCTTCATTCCAATCCAAACATAATGACGACCCAAATCACGTCTCATCTTTGTACTACCGGGATGAATAGAATATGGAGATGAATGAGCCTCGCTCATCAATTTCTCTTTCAGCTCAGGAACATTCGGTACAACCAATCTCTGTCCCTGAAATAAAGCACCATCTGCTGCAATGACATAATCATCGCGCTTTCCCGATGTCACTTCATCCCTAATCTTTAACAATTTAGGGTCTTTCAACTGCTCCTCTCTGATCTGCTGCAGTATAGTCGGTTGAATACGCAACTCAGCTAACAAACCTTCCACTTCTTCAACTTCGACCAAACCCAAATCGAACCTCTGAATCTCATATTTCAGTTCTCTGGGCAACGTTGCTGTCAACTGTGCTAGAGACACATGAGATCTTCGACTCAGAGCATCGGCTACCACATTTGCCTTTCCTGGGTGATACATAATTTCCAAATCATAATCTTTTACTAGTTCCAGCCACCGTCTCTGTCTCATATTCAACTCCTTTTGGGTAAAGAAGTACTTGAGACTCTTGTGGTCGGTATACACTTCACATTTAACGCCATAAAGATAATGACGCCAAATTTTAAGAGCAAACACCACAGCTGCCAACTCTAAATCATGTGTAGGATAATTACCTTCGTATTCCTTGAGTTGCCTCGAAGCATACGCAATTACCCTTCCGTTCTGAATCAACACAACACCCAAACCCTTCAGCGAAGCATCGGTGTAAATAGTGAAGCCTTCTGTACCGCTCGGCAACGCGAGAATAGGAGCTGTTGTCAAACGATCTTTCAATGCCTGAAAACATTCTTCACAATCCTCGCTCCACACAAACTGAGCGTTCTTCTTCGTCAGTTTAGTCATCGGTCCTGACAATCTAGCAAAACCTTCGACAAATCTCCGGTAATACCCAGCCAAACCGATAAAACTTCTGACCTCTGCTGCATTAGTTGGCGTCGGCCAACTACGAATAGCCTCAATCTTACTGGGATCCACAGATATACCTTCTTGTGAAATTACGTGTCCCAGAAATTGCACACTCCTCATCCAAAATTCACATTTGCTTAATTTAGCATACAGCTGCTTTTCTTTCAGCCTCTGAAGCGTTAACCTCAAGTGACTCTCGTGCTCTTCCTTTGTTTTTGAATATATCAGAATATCGTCAATAAACACAATAACGAATTTATCAAGATATTCTGAAAATACCCGATTCATCAAATCCATGAATGCCGCAGGAGCATTGGTTAACCCGAAAGGCATAACAGTGAACTCATAATGCCCATACCTCGATCTGAACGCTGTCTTCGGAATATCTTCTTCACGAACTTTCAACTGATGATATCCCGATCTCAGATCAATCTTCGAAAATAATGCAGCACCCTGCAACTGATCGAACAAATCTTCAATTCTGGGTAAAGGATACCGGTTCTTGATCGTCACCTTATTCAGTTCTCGATAGTCAATACACAACCGCATCGAACCATCCTTCTTCTTTACAAACAATATCGGTGCTCCCCAAGGAGAATAACTTGGTCTGATAAGCTTCTTGTCTAGCAGATCCTGCAACTGCACTTTCAACTCAGCCAACTCAGCCGGAGCCATCCGATACGGTGTCTTCGAAATAGGAGCTGTACCAGGTACCAACTCTATCCCGAAATCAATTTCTCTGTCCGGTGGAATACCCTGAATATCCTTCGGGAAAACCTCGAGATACTCACGAACCACCTCAATGTCATCAAGGATCAGCGGAGCCTCGACCGACATTTTCATCGTAGCTAGAAATGCCGAACATCCCTGATTAATCAACTTCTTAGCACGCATAGATGATATAATCGGAAGTGAAGACTTACCAATTACACCCTGAAACTCCACGCTACCAACCTTCTTTGGCAATGCCACTTTTCTCGCATGACAATCAATTGATGCATGATGCAACGACAACCAGTCCATGCCCAAAATAACATCAAACTCCGACAGATCAAACAGAATCAGATTAGCCGGAAATCTTTGTTCGTCAATGAAAATATCACAGTGTGGATATAACGCCGAAGTTCTAATCGTTGTACCCGATGGAATAGTGACACAAAAGTTAGCTTCCACACTGGGCGGCTTTATACTCAAGTTTTGAATAAACCGCGGACTCACGAAAGAGTGTGAAGCTCCAGAATCAATCAACACAAAAGCAGTCGCACCACAAATAGACATAGGGCCAGCTACTACATCGTCTGCTGCCTCTGCTCCGGCCTTATTCACATGGGCGACACGTGCATTCCCTTTGTTCTGAGGACATTTGTTGGCAAAGTGACCCACCTGGCCACACTGATAACAAGCCCTTTGAACACCCGAACTCTGTCCCGCTTGCATAGAACCCTGTCCTAGCCCCCGAGGACAATTTCTAGAAAAATGGCCTGGCTGGCCACAACGATAACATGATCCCGGTGGAGACGAAATTGATCCACCACTACTCTCACTGCCAGATATCTCGCCTGATTTCCTCTTTGACCCCGATCTTCCACCTCGGCCTCTAGAAGAGGTCGACCTGCTTGATTCTGAACCCCTCGATGTCTGGGTCCCCCAAAATCTTCTCTGAGAAGATCCCTGAAATCTTCCCTGCGAGGGTTGTGATGATCGCAACTCAACTCTCTGTAATGACAGTGCCCGTTCCATCACCATAGCCTTCTCTACCAGGTCGCTATAAGTTACGATCATCAAAGGCATCACGCCAGTTCTGATCTCAGCTCTCAGCCCAAACTGGAATTTATCACATCTGTCCTCCTCGGTACTGACCAACCCAGGAGCAAACCTCGCCAGATTCGTAAACTTTGCCTCGTATTCTTCAACAGACATATTTCCCTGGCGCAAGTTATTGAATTCTTCCCGCTTCTGATGCATCACGCTGCTTGGAAAGAACTTCGTATGGAACTCATCAACAAAACGATCCCAAGTGATCGGTTCAGTAGAAGCCCTGAACCTTCCCTTTATCAGCTCCCACCAGCCCATGGCTCTGTCAGTCAACATATATGTAGCATATTCCACGCTCTCCTCTTCAGTACAATGCATTACTTCAAAAGTGCGCTCCATTTCCCGAAGCCACTGATCCGCCATTACCGGGTCTGATCTCCCGTCGAAATGTTTAGGCCTGAGCTGTAGAAACTCACGAAGCCTAGAAGTAGTACCTTGCTCTGAATGTTGTTGCAGAGCTTCCACTGCAGCCATCAGTACCTCATCACTCACAGACCGTCTCTGGCCTGCCTGAGGATTAGTAGAAGGAATGAGTAACCCACGGTTACCCGAACGATTAACTCCCGAACGAGGTCTAGTTGGATGAGACATCTGAATAATAAGGTCATCAAAGTCAAAAGGATACAACAAAATCAAATCAATCAATATTCACAACCACAAATACACAGAAGACAAGAGATATAACAAATCTCAAAACCCAGCAAGTAGAAAACATACCGTGGCTGACGAGACGAGCGAACGCAGCTGATCATGGATACAAAATGGACCACTACCCACTAGACTCAAACCCAGAGTCTACCCAAAGACATGCTCGTAAAACTGAGCTCTGATACCAAGTTGTGACGCCCGGTTATTTATCTCGTTTAAAAACAGCGGAAAAATTAAAACTTTTTACAAACCTCACCTATAACCGGACTCACGCTGACACCCCACCTCAGACACCAAATAATATATATAAACATGTATAAATAAAAACAATAATAAATAAAATCTACTGTCTACACATCAGAAAATAAAATGCCGCGGTGACCCCTATCCATGATCACAAAGCCTGCGTCGTCTCTCGTCCAGCCCACATAGCATCAGAAGTACCTACAAAATATAAAAATAAACACGGCAAGGTCAGCGTCTAATACGCTGGCAAGATTTATAATCCCCTACCATGTATCACACAAACATACAGTCATAAAACACACAATAACCATCCGGTCTCAACCATCCTCGGACACATTGTCCTCCAGTATCCTCGACCCGTCAACCACACTGATACAGACGGTGAAGCTGTCAGAAGGGAGCGACCCAAACTACAGGCGAACACCTCTGTCACTACCCGTTGGTTAGACTCAAGTCTGTAGTGACCCCGTCAACTCCAGACCTCGGTCTACATGGATTAGAGTACGCACCTCTGACATCCCAGATGCCAACTAAAAAGCACGTGCAAGGCTACGCATCTACATCCATGTTCGCCTCCCGTAGGGCTATCGGTCGTCACCGATGTACGTGTATAAATGGCAACCGGCCAACACACTCAAACACAAAACTCAAAAGATCAAAAGACTCAAATCGAGTAAATCATAAAATCATGGATCACCTGATCCCAATAAATCAATCAACAGGAATATCACATGGTATCAACCTCGGCTATACCGGCCATCATCGGTATCATATACTCATATGTACATATACAACAAGTATAATACATATAAGCAGGCATACAATAATTAATAACCATGGTCTACATACACAAACATATGAACCATATATGATAGCTAATCACCAAAATCATAATTCATAAACAATCATATAATTATCTGAAACCTACTCTATGTCGAAGTACGCTGAAAGACGATTCCGAAACTATATAATAATAGTCAAACGGAGTTACGAGTCAAAAGTTATGAATTTCGGAAGTACGGAACGAAAACAAGTCAATACGGAAGGAATTGCGCCCGCTGCCCGCTGGCAGCAGTCGCTGCCCGTCACCCTCTCCAGCGGGCTGCATGTCACCTGAAACTTCGGACGGCTATATCTTTTGATTCCGAAGTCGAAATCGTGAGTTCTACATATCAAAACGATCCTCGCAACTAGAGCTATCCAACGGTATATAATTCAAGTACTGAAACTCAACAGCCCGAAATAAAAACGTAGACGAAACATTTATCGATATCGAAACTTTAAAAACTTAACTACTTGCCTCTTTCAACAGCAACGAAGTAAGTTATATGTACCGAAATCATCTACTCAACGAGGAATACACAATATGATATAAGAATCAAACCCTAAAACGCAATAATCTGAGATCGAAATCTAGACGAAAACTTTCGATATCGAAAACTCAAATAACTTAAAACCTTGCCTTCTATATACGTTGATTCTGAAATAAATGAGGTCCAAGGCCGAATTGCTAGCTCTCCTCCTCTTTAGATTTCAAGAAATCACAGCCCTCCTTGCTTCCCGAATTCTTTTTCTCTCTCTGTTCTTCTTTCTTCTCCTCTCTGTTGTTTTTGAGTGTGTATGTGTTTTGTAGTATCAGTGTGTGAGATTTGTGTGTGTGGGTCTTGTTTATAAAGAAAAGGTGGGGGCACGTGTAGCAAGAGATTAAATTGGCTGGGATGATTCATCCATCCCAGCCGCCTTTCCATTTACTAATATATATTACATATTACTATTAGTAAATAATATGTATATATGATACAATATAAAAATATACCTTATAATATTTTGGTGCTTCTATTCCCAAAACCATTATAAAATACACATCAAATAATTTTAGTCTTCAAATATTAATCTAAAAATATCACGACAATCGATAAATTGATGTGCCGGTTACAAAGTCAACGATCAACACAAAATATTATATTTAAATACTGAAAATAAAACGGGTATTATAGCTTCTTTCTCCATCTCCTTCTCAGCAGCTTCTTTCTTTTCTTTCTTTTTTAGTGCTGCTTGTTTCACAGCTTCTTTCTCCTTCTTCTTCTCTTTTTTGTCTTTCTCAGCTTCCTGCTAAGTTTTTTAAACAAGTGATATTTTAGTATTTTTTGCAAAAATAGAATAATCAACACATTTGAATTATAAATTGAAACAAAGAAAAAATAATGTCAACTGAAACCATATTAATTACATGACACAAAATAATATAAGAATCAGAGGAGAGGGCATCACAATTTAGTGTAGAATCTATTCAATTACTTTGTAGGTTCTTATTTTTGCATTATACTTCACTCAATCCATATTAATTACTAGCCACAAAATAATATAAGAATCAGAGCAGAGTACATCACAATTCAGTGTAGAATCTGTTCAATTACAGTGTAGATTCACATTTTTACATTATAATTCAGTAAATACATACTTATTAAACCTTGATTGAATGAATTATATTGATCCTAATGAAAAAAATAACATGTCAAACAGAGGAGAATGATTTCATTGAATAATTTTACTGATTCACAATTTCATTTTAAACCCTCATTCAATTCGTATTAGTTACAAACCACTATTTACTAAATCCTACATATGAGAATAAATTCACATTGTCTAGGATTTTACCTTTTTGCTTTTTGGTTCTGCTGCTGGAACCTCACTTGCAGTAGAATCATCTTTTCTCTTGTTTAAAGATTTTGGTTGAGGTTCAGCGTCTTGATGTTCTCTTATTTCAGGTTGATGTGCTTCTGTTTCCTGTTTAATTCATAAAGTATAATGAAATAAGAGAAGACAATTCAATCTAAAAATACAAAATGCACGATGAATAATGATATATTAACATATAAGTCAAAGTATAATATTACCTTCTCTCTGTTTTCTTTCTGCTTCTGAGCAGCTTCTTTTTCCTCTTTTTTCTTTTTCAAAGCTGCTTGTTTCACAGCTTTTTTCTCAATCTCCTTTTTCTCTGCTCCTTTATCCTTCTCCTTCTCCTTCTTTTCTTTTATATCTTTGGGAGCTTCCTTCTTTTGCTGCAATTATGAACAATGAATATTTATTATTGAAACAAGCAAAAAATAATGTCAACTGAAACCATATTAATCAGAGCAGAGTACATCACAATTCAGTGTAGAATCTGTTCAATTACTGTGTACCTTCTCTTGCTTCTCAGCAGCTTCTTTTTCCATCTCCTTCTTTCTTTTCATTCTCCTGCTTCTCAGCAGCTTTTTTCCTCTTCTCCATGCTTTCCTTTACCACTTTCAGTGCTGCTTCTCTCTCCTTCTTCTTCTTTTCATTTTCCTCTTTGTCAGCTTCCTGTGAAACAACACATTTGATTTATAAATCCTCACTCAATTCATATGAATCGACAGTTTAACATGTCAAACAGAGGAGAAATAATCTTAATTCATTGTACATTATAGTTTTCAACTGTGTTCATTGAGATTCTGATTTTAAATGTCACTCAATTCATTCAATTATAATTTAAATTGAATAACATATCAGTTAAAGTAAAATGCACATACCAATTTTTTGAGAGCTGGTTGTTTCACAGCTTCTTGCTCTTTTTTCTTCTTTTCTCCTTCTTCTTTCTTCTGAGCAACTTCTTTTTCCTCTTTTTTCTTTTTCAAAGCTGCTTGTTTCACAGCTTTTTTCTCCATCTCCTTCTTATGCAGATCCTCTTTCTCTGCTTCTTCTTTATCCTTTGCAGTAGCTTCTTTGTCAGCTTCCTTCTTTGTCTCTTTTTGTTGTTGCTTCTTTTGCTGAAATTATTGAACCATGAATATTTAAACATTTATTATTGAAACAAGCCAAAAAATAATGTCAACTCAAACCATATTAATCAGAGCAGAGTATTAAACCCTATTTACTAAATCCAACAGAGGAGAATGCATTCAGTATGTCTAGGTTTTTATCTTTTTCCTTTTAGTTTCAGCTGCTGCAACCTCATTTACAGCTTCCCTCCTTGGGCTCCTTCTTATCTTTAAACCTTTAGGTTGAGCTTCAGGTTCGGGTTGAGCTTCAGGTTGGGCTGCTTCTGTTTCCTGTTTTATTCATAACGCAGAAAGCATTAGTATGTTATAATGAAATAAGAGAAGAGAATTAAATCTAAAAATACAAAATGTACGATGAATAATGATATATTAAAAACATATTTACCATCTCAGAAGTTTGTCCAGTTGTTTGGACTGGTTCGGGTTCTTTTTCTATCTGTGGGGCATCCTGAGGGACGAAAATAACCAGAGCCCGCTCCTCTCCAGCCAAATGTTCAGTTTCTCGCACAATCTCTGGGGCTTGTGCTTTCTTTTTAATTTATATCGCATCACACATTAGTATGTTATAATGAAATAAGAGAGGAGAAAACTTTTGGAGTAGTCGTAGTATTTAGTGAATAGTACAAACCTTGTCTTGTTCTGGACTGAAATCCAGTTTCTTCCTCGGGCTGCTTCTTGTTGTCTTACCCCTTCTTTTATGAACTAATTGTTTTTTCATTTCCTAAAAAGTGTAAAAAACAGAATAATTATTTTTTCTACATAATTAATCCTCCCCACCCCCTTACATTCAATTAAGAGTTGACCTTTCCATTTCTTTTTCTGCTTTGTATGATTTTCACCCGTTGACCATTGATTATTGCACGAACTGATGGTATTTTCCCCATATTCTGTTTTAATAGTGGTTTTCTATTATGTTAGTATTAAGATACAGTGTGTTAATCAACATACCAAATACAACATAATTGTTCTACTGATTCAAATTGACTTAATACAATTCATTAATAATCAAATAAGTGTGATTCTTACTAAAGTTCCCTAACAACATATCAAATAGAACAGACAAGTTCACAAGTCTCAAATGTTTATTGTTTTCAATCAAACATCAAATCAGAAATCAGATTAGAAAATAATCACTCAAATCACAGACACAGAAACACAGGAGATTGATTTACTTTTCAAAGTAGAAGTCATAACAAATCAGAGTAGACCCTTACAACATATCAAACCTAACACACAAGTTCAGAAGTCACAGTAGAGTCGACTCTGTTGAATCAGTTTTGAACAAATCAAACACAAGAAACAGGTTGTATTGTTTTCAATCAAACATACTAATTAGAAGTCTCAGAAAACCATAGTAGAACTAGAAGGCTTTGTATTTTCAACTTAGATTTGAAAACAGTCAAAAATCATAAAGTAGCTGGTTTTTTGATTTGCAGTCAATCATACTCACATACAAATCATAGTAGATACTACAAAATATATGAAAACTGAACAGCTTTAAACTGAACAACTATAAGGCTTCCTAATATGCAAACTGAAATTTATACTTACCAAATCCAGATGAATATAGTAATGAACACAAAGGAAGTCATACTAACAAACACTATGATTCCAAACATAACAGAAGTACACAAGTCTAAAAAAATATCAGTGTTTACTTTTTTGATTTTCAGTCAAACATACTCTCCCAAAAACCTTTCAAACAGATACAAATAGTAATAATGTTCTGTAATACTTTGAATCACCACATTTGGATTTTAAAACCTCACTGAATTGCATGTTTCATTTACAGACAAACCACATACAAACAGAGGAGATTGATTTATTTTTCAAATCAGTGTAAACTCTAACAACATATCAAACCTAACACACAAGTTCAGAAGTTACAGTACAGTCTACTCTGTTGAATCAGTTTTTTTCAAACTCACAGTACAATCTAGCATACAACTCAGTTGATTAATTCCCAATTAATGAAGATACAAGCACCTAGGGTTTCAAATTGTGATGAGAACATCAACAGTACTTACTGAGATTAAATTTGTTATAGAATACACAGTAGTTAGTTTTGAGCACATGAAATTAATCATAGAACAGAATTTCAGAATTCACAATTAATGAAGATACAAGCATCTAGGGTTTCAAATTGCGATGAAAACATCACAGTTTTACTGAGATGAATTTTTTAATAGAATACACAGAACTTACTTTCTACATTCAATATGATTAAAATTTGAAATTGGAGAAATTAGGGTTCGTAATTACCTTTTAATATTCCAGGAATTGTTCTCGTTGATTCTACTTCGTTTTCTCTTCTTCGTGGTGCTGCGGCGAGTTTCGAAGTTCGGTGGTACCGTTGGTGGTTACGGTGGTGTTGTTGAAGGTTGATGATGGTTTTTTTGTTGTCGTGGGGGTGGGAAAAACTTCTGTCGTCGGCGGACGTGGATTTACGGTGGTGCGAACGTGCGGCGGACGTTGGTGCGGAGCAGCGGTGGCGTGCCGGTGATGGTGTCGGTTTTTGCTTCTGCACGCAGTTGTGAGAAGAGAGAAAGAATAGAGCCCGTTTCGTTTCGTGGTTTCGTGCTTGTGTGAGTATAGGGCCAATTTTTTGGGCCAAAAATGTTTTTATATTTTGGGCCGGGGACCATGTTGATAGTTGGATCCCTACCCCATGGTATAGGAGCTCGAATTATACAATATATGTAATTAAGAAATTAATTAATATTAAAAAATATATTAAAATAATTAATAAAATTTATAGTCATAATTCAATGTTCACATCTTTAAAATAATTAATTTAATACAATTCAATTATTGTATTATACAATACAAGAGAAAATCATATACCTAAAAATACTATTAATTGGAATTAAATTAATATTAATGGTTATATATTTAAGATGATGATTAATTATTATTACCAAAAATATATAATTTCAAATTATTATTTAAAATTTATATATAATAATTTAAATATGCTTAATAATATTACTATTTATAATTTATATTATTTTTATTTATAATTTATAGTGTGAACACAACATTATTATTGCTTTCCTATTGGTCTACGTGTCATTAGTGAATCCTGAAATTATATATGTATAGATATGTAATTAAGAAATTAATTAATATTAAAAAATATTTTAAAATAATTAATAAAATTTATAATCATAATTCAACTCTATCAAAATTAACGAATTTGTGAATATCTAATTTCATCATTCAAAATTTAACAAAATTGTGAATATCTAATTTCATCATTTAAGGTTTATTATCCAATAAGTTTGCACAACAAAAAATATCAGATTCAATACAAAACTTTTATAAAATTAAAATATATTTTTATCAAAAATTTTAATTTATTTTTTAAAATTTATTGACTTTATTTTTTTAATTTTAAAATTCATTTTTAGTATTCAATTTTTTTTATCAAATGTCAAAAATTAATATTACATATTTCTCAACTAATTATGAATAGAGGTGTTCATAATATGTCTGAGATCGGAAATTAAACCGAAATGAAATCGGGCCGGTTGATCCGGTTCAGTTTGAATCGGTAAAATTCTAAATCGGGTTTTGATTTAACTAAAAATGAGATTTCGGTTTCTGATCCGGTTTCAATTAAAAATCGATAAATCCGGTCAGAAACATATTGAACCGAAATTTAATATATATATTGTATTATTTTTAAAAAATAAATAACACTTGATTTTTTTTTTAATATTGTTTTATTTATCAAATATAATTTTTTTATTAACTAAAATTTTCAATATATATTAAATTATTAATATTTAATATAATTAATATAACAAAATAATCTATAAATAAATAAATAAAAATATATATTTTTTTAATTTCTACAATATTTTATTTACTACTATTTTATATTTATTAAATAAAATTAAAAAAAATTATATATAAAAATTAATTTAATTATTATTTTATATTTAATTTATTAAAATTTTAAATTATTTCGATTTTATCCAATTGGACCGAACCCAATTTACCGGTTAGATTCAATATCAACCAATATTATTTCGATTCGGTTTTCGAGTCATAATTTTGCATAATTTCGGTTCCGGTTTTATCCGATTCTGGTTTAGTTTTGATAACACCTTTAATTATGAATATTTTACTTTTTTTTTTGAATATTCCTATTGGTCCACGTGTCATTTTAAAATACAATTTTATTTTATAGGAGTATTTTTTAATTTAAATTTCAAATTTTACTAACAACTATTTTATTTGGAACTTAAAAATATATTTCAACTTTTTACCTTTTGATCAAAAAATTAAAAAAAAAATACCCATAAACACTAATAAGGCGCAATTCTCATTTTCTAAAACAAAGCGGAAGGTGTTAGAAAATTATTTATTTTGAAATAAAATCCAATTCAATGTGGAAGTTACATAAAATAACCGATTTTAAAACCAAAGTTTAGTCCAAAATAGAAATAGTCATCCAAATATTGAAATAGTTCAAAACTCGTGCTTAAAAACCAATTATATAAAAAAATTCGGAGAGCATGGTTGTTAAAAATAGAGTTTGTTTCATTAAATTTGAACACAAAAAACATATTTTTCTTTATAATTTATCTATTTAAATAATTAATAATTTCTTTTTAAAAAAAAAAATTGATCCAAATAATTATACATTTTAATCAATAATTGTTATTGAATTGTAAATAAAAAACAAAATTTTAAAAAAAATAGTGGTGAATTAGAGTGTTGAATTTAATTAAAATATTTTTATAATCGAGGGCGTAGAGGCTCCTTTACCCACCTTGCCTAAATAAAAATAAATAGAATATGAAATTAAAATGTATGACCTAGTCAGCGGTAGAAACTTTTTTTTTTTTAATTTGGTGTTTGTCCCAAATTTAATTTTAAATAATATTAAATTATGTATTTATATTTTATTTAATTGGTTTTAAATTTTATATTTTATATTTTTATTAAAACAAAATATATATACTTTTATCAAAATTAATGTAGAAAAATCACTTATAAATAGAAACCAATATTGAGGTATTTTGTACTACATTTTCATATTATTTTTTTCTCTATTAAATTTCATAACTCTATTCTTTTGATATCATGAATCCTAATTTTTTTAACTCTCCAAATAATAACATTTTAATATTTCTTACTTTTTTTATGTTTTTATAAATAGAAATATTAATTTATTTTATTAATAAATAAGAAAAAAATAGAAGTGGATTGTAGATAAAAGATGAAAAATGAAAATTTTGAATTAAGTAGAGGAATGATGATGCGGATGAGAGTGAAATGGTTATTTTATTAATGAATTGATTTGTGAGAGGATATGGATAAAGATAGTCTTAAACAAAAAAAAAAAATGAGAGAAAAAGTTGAAATGATGTTGAATTATTAGATGTAAGAGAGAAGATGATTAACATTTGGCACTATATAGTTATAAGTTGGCTTGTCGGTTGAGCCTGTCATGGTTAGTCTAATGCGATCTACTTAGAGCATCTCCAACCGATACTAAAAACTTATTTTGGAGTATGAGAGATGCTCCAACCGATACTAAAACATAAACTTATTATAGTTTTATGGTGGGAACCACATAAAAAATACTTAGATTTATGTCTACCTTAAACTCAAACCAAAAACTATTTATTATTTATAAAAGGATCCTTTCATTTTACAAATTAATAAAAAAAACTTATAAACTTTTTATTTTTGTTTTTTATTTAATATATTTTGTAATGTAATTTTTTTAATAATCATATCATTAATAATTAAAATATAATTTTATTTTCAAATATTTATAATTAAATATTAAATATTTCAAGTTTGCGCAATTTTGTCATATTTAATTAATATTTTATTTCTATTTTTTATGTTTATTATTTTTTAAATTTTTAATTGAAAATAATATTTATTAATTTTTTTAAATTTAATGTCAAAAGTTACGGAGTTAAATTATAATTTTGTAAAAATATTGGTTATTTATAAAAATAGTATAAAAAGTTGTATATGAAGAATAATTTGAGAATATTCTTTTAAGTTTGAGTATTGGAATCTCGGTTGGAGCAAAATTACTCTAAACTTAAAACTAAACTTATTTTTGAGTTTAGGTTTTTGTGTTCGGTTGGAGATGACCTTAGTTAGCGTAGTTTGCAGACTTATATATGTAAAACCGAAAGTTTACCCATATATATCTACAAAAAATAAAAAGAAACATAATAATTGTATAAATTTATTCTTAATCCATAACTCTTTAAGTATCAGAATATAAGTTCGCAACATCAACATCATGGCAGTGTATTCATCCTCCCCAGAGGATTATCGAGGAGATTGAGAAGAGGCTGAGGAGATTTCTTTGGTTTGGGTTGGGCAACAAGGGATATGCCAAGGTTCGATGGGTTGACATTTGCCGCCCTGCCAGTGAGGGTGGTTTGGGTATCCGGGATCTCACTGCCCAGAATATGGCCCTTATGACCAGACACATCTGGGCTATTCTGAGTCAGGGCCCGGAATCCGTTTGGGTCAGCTGGATACGGGAGAATAGACTGAGGAGACACTCTTTTTGGAGTGCTAAGGTGCCAAGGGCATGCTCTTGGAGCTGGCGACAGCTTCTAAAGCTACGCCCGACCGTTTTACCAGCTATGCAGATGCTGGTCGGGGATGGTTCACAGTTTTACCTTTGGAGGGACCCTTGGCATCCCCGTGGTCGATTGGAGGAGGTGTGTCAGTTGGGACCGTGGCTTAGGAAGCTCCCTAAGGCTACGTCGTTGAGTATGGTCATAGTTGATGGGGTGTGGAGATGGCCAACAGACATTGCGGCGGAGTTCGTTGATCTTATGGATGACTTGCCGAGTATAGATATGAGGACAGATACAGTGCGGTGGACATTGCATCGATCAGGGACATATACCTCCGATTCGGCATATACTCTTTTCCGCCCAGAGGGTCCCAGGGTGCTGTGGGCTGCCCTTTTGACTGGACCAGGACGTATACCACGTCATTGTTTCATTCTTTGGATGGCTATCAGAGGTCGGTTGCCGACTCGGGATAAGCGTTGGATTGGTCGGGGAGACGACTCGTGTGTACTATGTGGTGGTGAGAGCGTTGAGACACACTCCCACATTTTCTTTGAGTGTCCCTTCTCACAGGACTGTCTGCAGAGATTACAGGTGGAGGTGAGTTTTCTATGGCCACATGGAGGTTGGCATAGTGCTGTACTACGGGCTGCTAGTCGATGGCGTGGGAGACACTTGATATCTTGTGCGTATCGTGGACTTTTCACTGCGTTGATCTATTATATTTGGCTTGAGAGGAACATGAGGATACATGAGAATCGGTCGGTATCATCTGGAGTGGTGGCTTCTCAGGCAATCTCTATCATACGGGAGAGGATACACTCGTTACGGCTCCCTGACTCTCTTCAGGCACGGGCTTTGAAGAGAGTATGGCATATAGCTTGGTGATTGTGTTTGTACTTTTAGTGCTTTATGATTTGGTTTGGATGGTGGGAGAGCTAGCTTGTTAGCTCAGTGATGCGGTGGGGGTTTCATTCCCTATGCGCAGTACTGTATCATACCTTTTATTTTTTCTATGTAATTGACCTTTACCTAAAAAAAAAACATCAACATCATGAAGCACAATCACACATTCATAAAGCATTATGAACACAATGCTAAATCAACATGCACCAATGTTTTTCATCAAAGTATAAAATCCATAAACGAAAATCACAAGCACATCAAGTAAGAATTTGATAAGAAGCGTCCTTGGTAATTCCACATAGTCCTTGTTTATCATCATCGTCATCCTTTAGGATTCTCATATACCCTTTCTCTCCCCACTCCCTTCCCCACGAGTTCTTCACCACCCATAACTTCTTCCCTCTACTCTCTTCTCACTCCGCATCTCCGCGTTAATTAATATTAATGAAATAAAAAAAAAATTGAGAAATAAAAATAAAAACATGTATATATTTAAGATAATTCATTATTATTACCAAAAATATATAATTTTAAATTATTATTTAGAATTTATATACAATTTAAATATGTTTAATAATATTATTATTTGGAATTTATAATTTTTTTATTTATAATTTATAGTGTGAACACAATATTATTATTGTTTTTTCTATTAGACCACGTGGCATTAGTGGATCCAAAAATTATATATGTATAGATACTGTACCTTAAATTTGTTGTCAATAAGTAATACCTCATCCGTTTTGAAAAAAGTGGTCACGTTTTGAAGGTAACAAAAATTAAACAAAATTAAATAGAGTATATGAGATGAAATTGGTTCCAAGGTTCCAATAAAAAAATTCAAGTTGCATTGTTGTTAAGAGTCGAGAATATATATATATACTCCTTCTGTCTCGGACAAATGGGAATAGGTGGTTAACGTTGACTTTTTTTGTCCATCCAATAAATATGATAAATAGTATACAAAAAGTATAAAAAAAATAACTATAATAAAATTTAACTATTAAATTTTATTTTAGTTATGTTTTCATAATTTTTGTATACTATTTATCATATGCATTGGACGGACAAAAAAAGTCAACGTTGACCACTTATGCTTGATTAGTCGTTTTTATAGCTGCTAAAATCAAATAAAAATATTTCGAACTTATTGCCAAAGCAATTCGCCCGAGTCGATCTCACGAGGAATACTACTATCGGCAAGTAAAAATGTTTTTATGTTTGCAACGAAGAAAAGAAGAAGAAGTGTATAGCATAATGCATAATTTGGGTTTGTTTTGTTTTTAAACTAAATTAATTAAGAACTAAAAACTAAAGTAAATCCAAAAGGAATGAACGATGTTTAATTAATAAAGAGAGAAACTAGAGCTTCGGGTTCATCAAGCATAAACTGCCCGACCTGAATCTCAATTCTTTTGATCGTGGAGTTCTGATTAGTCAGCGATGACTCCATGCTATCCATCCTCTGTTGATTATGTTGCATGTACCCATTAGTCGTTTGCATGAACCCCTAGTGCGATTGCATGAAGGCTGAGAATTTCTCATCGAGGTTGGTACTTTTCTGGGTCGGTGGTGGCTGGTATGCAGGCTGAGCTAACGGTTGGTATGTTGTCTGGACTTGCGGCTGATATGGAGGTCTCTGGTTATTGTAGTTCGGCTGCTGATTTAGCTGTTGATTCTGCCCCGACTGTTGCTGGTTTTGTCCTTGCTTCAAGGAAAAATTAGGATGATTTTTCCAGCTTGGATTGTATGTATTGCCATATGGTTCGTTCCGCTGATTACTCGACTGGTTGTACCCCTGGATGGCATTGACCTGGAACTCTGGTGTAAAGGACTGGTCCATCGTCTGAGGTGGGGGAGACATATACTGACAAGTACTAGAGTAATGCCCGATCTCCCCGCAATTACCACACGGGTCAGGCTTATGCACCAACAACTGGGTGGGAGCTTTCTCATTAGCCTCCATCATCTGTAGCTTTCGTGTTAGCTCGGCAACTTGCTTTGTCAACGTAGAATCGAAATTCCCGTCAACCGAAGCTGCCACCTCTCTATCCCTAGTGTTCTTCTGTCGAGATCTCTCAGCCATCTCTTTGAAAAGAGCAACCACCTCATCGGTGAGAAGGTTGCTTATATTCCCTCCGACTGCGTTCTGCACGTCATTCTGTATTGCCGGTGGCAATCCTGTGTAGAAGAACCGATTAAGGATCTCTTGGGATATCTGGTGGTGAGGGCATTGTCTGAGCAGACTCCTAAACCTCTCCCAGGCTTCGTGGAATGACTCTCCACGCTCATGTCTGAACGAACAAATCTGACTCCTCAAATCAATGGTTTTCTGTTGAGGGTAGAAACGCTTGATGAACTCCTGGTACATCTTGTCCCATGTATCGATGGAATCCGGCTCCAAGGATAGTAACTAATTCTTGGCTCGATCTTTGAGGGCGTATGGGAAACACTGTTGGGATATGTCCTTCGATCCTACGTGTGCAATCGATAAAGTCATAAGGTCGTCTATGGATGTTAAATGATTATTTGATAATATTAATTGTTGGGAACAATATAATATTGATCAATTAAATCATACCTACAGGGTCACACACGAGCTCGATATTGATATACATTGCTTGATAAATATATTGATTTAGAATCAATATTTACGTGGATTTAATACACATGCATGGGATGCATGGCTTGCATGGATGCATGTCACATAGTGTGACATGGCATGCCACACAAGCAAGTGGGACCACATACAATGCATAGTGGCATGTGTATGTGGCATGACCTTTTTTTGCATGTTAATGGTGCATTATGATGCCCATTATGTTTTAGGTTACAAAGGGGAGTAATGTGGTGAATAATGAGGTTATAATATGGATGAAAATCAGATTTTCATCACACATTACCTTTACCCACGAAATTCACACCAAAGAGAGAGAGGAGAAAGTGTTCTTGGAGAACCGACTCGATCAAGCAAAGTGTTCGTCATCCGGGTTCGTGTGCAACACGTAGAGGCCGGGCCATTTGTGCGGCTTCAACATCCGGACGATCCAAAGGTGTGACGGGGTCATTCCAAAGGTGTACAATTCGTGGTTGATCCATTAAGGTGGTTCAATCGACTCAACACCACCTTAACCAATTTCAACGATCACCAAAAGTAAGTAATCGTTGAACCTTATATATATATATATATTGGATGTGTATATATATATGTTTATATGTGTTCTTATACACATTAAGTGTGCACTAAGATCATGGCATAGTAGATCTATCGCTTTACACGCTTCCGCACACACGGTATATCGATCGGATCGGTATATCGTAACCATCAATTGGTATCAGAGCCTAAGGCTCGTGCACACTTTTGTTTTGGACACAATATGTTTAAAATCAACATAATTGGCTTAATTATTTTATGTGATTATGTGATTATATGATTAGATATAAGGCTGGCCACCGTTAGTGGTCGGGTGAATGGAATTGTCGTTTTTTACGTACGATTGGCCATAGTTTTGGAGGGCTACGTCCCTTGGAATCTTTTGTAATAGATAGGTTTTTTCTATTCAAAAATGTATTGTTCAATGTGTAAGCAATGGATTGAATCCATGGATCGACGTTGGATATCGGCTCTCTGGCGAAAATGAGAAGAAACGAAGCAAAACGAAGCAAAACGGGCGAAACCGGGGCTGCTGGAGCCAAACGGCGGGCGCCGTTGGTGCTCCGGCGGGCGCCGTTTTGGAAACGGCGACCGCCGAAAGGCTGATTTAGGGTCTTCCCCCTTCTGTACCCTTTTGACGGGCGCCGTTTTGGAAACGGCGACCGCCGGAGGTGTTCGGCGACCGCCGTTTGTGAAACGGCGGGCGCCATTCGTGGTTTTATGGGTACGGACTAATATTGACCTCAATCGGTGGGCGCGGAACTGAAATGGCGGCCCCGGACCAGTCTAGAAGATGTTCAAGGCCTTTATTGTTGCTTTTATTCTTTTCTTTTGAGAGTTGTGAGGTTCTAGGGGCCTTTCGAATACGTATTTACGTGCTTTGCTAGTTCTAGGTTGATTATGATATAAATGTTCAAACAACATACATACAAACCTTAACATGCATGTCCCGATAATAATGATTAAATGTCTTGTCCAAAACATCACACCCATGAAAACCCTCGATCATAAGTTAATAGGTTCGCCTCAGCGGGGTATTACTTGTTATCTTGGGATAGTGGGAGTAAGGGTTAGACCCTTACACGTGTGTTTGGTTTTCTCATCGATAGATCCACTGCAGGCGTGGCTATCGAGACATGAGATGAGAATGGGATTCTCGTCGACCGAGAGTGATATTAGATATCATTGACATGGGTATGTCTACCTATCTTGAAATACTTAAGTGCGGAGTCAGTCGGCTTAAAGATTTGCAAGATGAGGATCTCGGGATTGTTTTGTTCTAAGGGACAATGATATTGGATATCAATTGAACAAAATGAAATAAATAAGTACAATTGTTAGACAACCTTATTTATTTACCGCTTTGTGGATGTTTACATGCTTTAGTTATCTTTCTTTTATAGTTTATCATGTCAAATATCAACTCAATTCAAGTTTGGTTCAATTCTTTATTATGAAAAAATTGAACAACATAAATTTTCTTGATTCACAACGTAATTTGAGGATGGTTCTCAAATACGAAGACAATGAAAATGTGTTAGATAACCACATCCTAAAATATCATTGAACAACTCAATAGCATGTTCGGGGAATATGCTAAGATTGAGCAGTTTTGAATGACCAGGGTCATCGCTTCAGCTAGGCTAGAAAAAGAGAAACCTATAGGGACCACATGTACAGCAAATGATTGGATTATTTGCTTTAAGTGATCTCCTAAATTTTTCTAAGATGATGAGTCGTCAATTAAAAATGCACCCTAAGAGGGATATTCTTGTGATAAAGGATGAGGTAATCAAAAGAGCATAGGCAAGAAGGCTACTAGGGTTCCTAGGGAATCTGAATGCGTCTACTGCAAAGGTGTTGGACACTACTTGAAAATATGTAGAAGTTCATATTTTATTCAATTTCAAAACAAATGCCTAATTTGTCTTTCATATGATGGATTCTAAAGTTAGGATTATTTTCACCTAGGGGAGTGATTTAATCCAAAACACTTAGTTCATCAATGACACAAGTTGGAGACTTTCGAGGCATAGGATGGCATTATTCGATTTTCTGGTTGGCTCCCTCATATTTTATGAGAGATAGGGCTTCAATTGCATGATATTATCGCTGGTTAGAAAACTTCGAGTTTTCACTTACGATTTATCACGTTTTGATATTGGGATAATTTTGAATGGGAAATTTGAATGAGACTCAATTATTGGGAATAATTGAATTTGCCCAAAGTTCAAAGAAGATGTGAAGAACGGGGTTGCTTCATCTTCAGGTACTAATGTTATAAACATTAAATTTCGCAAATTTTACTTCTTGGGTATTGGATGCCAATTCTCACATTTGTATATGGAGGAACTACATAGAAGTATAAGTTTGGTGAGTAGAGATGTCGATCTACGGGCGAGAAATAGAGCGAAGGTCGCTGCATTAGCCGTATGATCATATGATGTTGTTTTGCCTTAGGGCCTTGTTTTAGTATTATAACCATGTAATTTCGTACCTTCAATAAACAATGAATATTGGTTCAGTATTGGATACTGATGGATTAGATTTCACTATTAAATAGTTTGGCAATTATTTTAATTGTGAATTATTCTTTGTTTTGGTACGATTATTATATTGTTTATGTATACTTTAACTTGACAAATCATATATAACATTAAACACCAAAGGCCAAATCGAATAAGTCTCAATGAGACATAACTGAAACATTATTGATTAGATCAAATCAAATTCTAAACATGTAACGAAGCTTCTTTTAGAATGCATTCTAGAATCATTTGACTTGGAGTCATTTGATACATGTAAATGATATGTGATGGACTAGATAAAAATGTCATCTTTCTTGGAGAAAGGAGAACATGTGAGTGATTAATTAGGGATGATCCATACTGATGTATGTGGAACCTATCAGTTCACAAGCACATGAAGGTTATGTTTCGGAAAAGAGAAAAAAAACTATATTAGATATAGTTCGACCATTCGATGAGAGGTCTAAATGAACTACTGGTCTCTTTTGGGAACACACAATTCTTGACTTCAACTTATACACTGAATAGGACGCGGTCAAAAGCTGTTGATAAGACACCATACTAGGTATGGAAAGGGAGGGTCCCTAAATTGTTTTCATCAAAATTTGAGGTTCTAAAAGCTTCTCTGATGAGATTTATCTCTATAGAGCTTGAACTAAAATGGGATAAAAGTTTCTTCATGGTATCCAAAAGAAACACGAGGGTACCACTTTTACAACCAATCTGAGAACAAAGTCTTTGTTGCTCGAGATGGTGTATTTCTTGAAAAGGAATATCTTTCCAAGAAAGTAAGTGGGAGCTCAGTTGAATTGAACGAAGTTCAAGAAAACTTGAACGAGGTTCAAGAAGATCAAACTGAGATGGACACTCAAGACCAAGTCGAGAGTACTCCAGTGGTTTTGGAAACCACACATAACCCTCGAAGGTCCGGAAGGATTAGATCTCAACCTGAAAGATACTTAGGTATTCTGACAAACGAGAGCTATGAAGTCATGCTTTTAGAAAGCAATGAACCTTCGACCTATATCCAAGCTATGACGAGTCCAGATTCCGAGAAATGGCAGGGTGCCATGAAATCTGAAATGGAATCAATGTTTGAAAATCAAGTTTGGAACTTGATCGATTTGCCTAAAGGGGCTAGGCCCATTGGATGCAAATGGATTTATAAGATAAAAACAGACATGGATGGAAAACCTAGTGTTTTCAAATCAAGGTTGGTGGCAAAAGGATTTAATCAAATTCAAGGAGTGGATTATGATGAAACCTTTTCACCAGTTGCTATGATTAAATCCATTCGGATTCTCTTAGCCATTGTTGCTCATTATGATTATGAGATATGGCAAATGGACGTTAAAACCGCATTCTTGAATGGGATTCTAGTAGAGGATATGTTTATGACACAACCAGAGGGTTTTATCGATCATAATCAGGCTGAGAGAGTATGCAAGCTTAATAGATCCATTTATGGATTAAAGCAAGCATCTCGGAGCTGGAATCTTCTGTTCGATGAATCCATACAAGAGTTTGGATTTCAAAAGAACATAGAAGACTCTTGTGTTTAAAAGAAGTTCAGTGGGAGTTACGTTGTTTGATTATTACCCAAAGTATCGTATGCTTTGATAATGACGAATTTGTTTCAAGGAAAATCTGGTGAGGCAAATTGGATGTGGCCAAAACAATTCTAAAGTGCCAGTTACGGACTAAAGAATATTATCTTGTCTTTGGAGGACAAGATGAGTTGATATTAACAATCTATTTGATGCATACTTCAAAACAGACTAAGATAATTTCCGATTTTAATCTGGTTATATCTTTTGTCTGGTTAGAGGTAAAATGTGCTGGAATAGTTCCATGCAATGCAATAGTAGATTAAACTACAGAAGCTGAGTACAACACTGCATTGGATGTAGTGATGTTGGCAGTTCAGATTTGAAAGTTCTTCGATGAACTAGGTGGCGTAACTAGATCGGCCCATCCGATAGTTCTCTATTTATAGTAGAGCTATCGCGCAAGCCAATGAGCTAGGAAGCACCACAAGTCTAAAACTGGTGCTCAGAAGTTCCACATTATATGGGAGATAGTTTTGTGGAGACATCGAGATAACAAAGTTGCAACTTATGGTAATGTTGCAGACCCGTTAACTAAACCACTCCAGCAGTCAAAGCATGATGCTCATACGACTGCAATAGAGATCAGACATCTTAGAGATGGGTTGTGATTTCTATTACTGTATTAGATACATTTGGAGATTAGGTAAACATTCACTCATATGTATAATACATATTTCTTCATATAAATATGGTTTAATTTATATGAATTGTCCAAATGATTAAGTGATATCAATTGGGTTATGAGGTCGACTTACCGCATAATGAAGTCTCAATGGTTGAACTGATATACTTGAATCATATGCTTGTTCCTAGTTCGTATAATCGAGTACGGACAAACCGATAATACAATGAACTAGATTGTAATGTGTACTATAGCGCCGCTTCATGGGCTAGTGATGTGGGACATCAAGTACAATTACATAGATATTAGCTGGGAGCTAATGATCGAACAGACCCGACTGGAATAGTATTTAAGATTTCGAGTCATAATACTATTTCATTGACTGTCGAGCAATTTCCTCTGACCTGAGTAGTCCAGAGTGATTCCATTGTGAAATGGTGTACTTTGATACAAGTAAACGCCTTTCGTAAAAGGAGGTTATAAAACTTGTTATTGGGTATATCAGGAAGCAAGTGGGAGAGCTTGGATTGACAATATGGGATTGTCCTCCATTTTATAATGGGATACATGTCTTACCGGCCACTTGGAGAGTCGAGACTGTGGAAAATACGTGGCCACGTCCAGATTCGTATCATAGTGATAAATCTGGTTTTACAGTCTGTCTCATAGTCCAAGAAAGGTTTGAACCGATTGAGGATGACTCAAGTCTTGCCTCAAAGTTCAAACTTAGACATAAAGTGACAACAGGAAATTGGCAGCACACTGGCTTTGAAGGTCAAGTGTGAGATTGTTGGGATATGTCCTTCGATCCTACGTGTGCAATCGATAAAGTCATAAGGTCGTCTATGGATGTTAAATGATTATTTGATAATATTAATTGTTGGGAACAATATAATATTGATCAATTAAATCATACCTACAGGGTCACACACGAGCTCGATATTGATATACATTGCTTGATAAATATATTGATTTAGAATCAATATTTACGTGGATTTAATACACATGCATGGGATGCATGGCTTGCATGGATGCATGTCACATAGTGTGACATGGCATGCCACACAAGCAAGTGGGACCACATACAATGCATAGTGGCATGTGTATGTGGCATGACCTTTCACCTCCTTTTTAACCTCTTTTGCATGTTAATAGTGCATTATGATGCCCATTATGTTGTAGGTTACAAAGGGGAGTAATGTGGTGAATAATGAGGTTATAATATGGATGAAAATCAGATTTTCATCACACATTACCTTTACCCACGAAATTCACACCAAAGAGAGAGAGAGGAGAAAGTGTTCTTGGAGAACCGACTCGATCAAGCAAAGTGTTCGTCATCCGGGTTCGTGTGCAACACGTAGAGGCCGGGCCATTTGTGCGGCTTCAACATCCGGACGATCCAAAGGTGTGACGGGGTCAGTCCAAAGGTGTACAATTCGTGGCTGATCCATTAAGGTGGTTCAATCGACTCAACACCACCTTAACCAATTTCAACGATCACCAAAAGTAAGTAATCGTTGAACCTTATATATATATATATATATATATATATATATATATATATTGGATGTGTATATATATATATGTTTATATGTGTTCTTATACACATTAAGTGTGCACTAAGATCATGGCATAGTAGATCTATCGCTTTACACGCTTCCGCACACACGGTATATCGATCGGATCGGTATATCGTAACCATCAAACACTTCAACCGTAATTGTCCGTCGTCAAGGCTACCATTCGGAAAGGACTGGAGCACTGAATAGAATTCCCTAATGAAGTTCAAGGCGTCTTCTTTGGGCATCCCATAGAACTGCGGTAGCTGAGCCAAGTGGTGAGATTTCAAGTCGTACCGACGAGTTGCGTCGCCCAGTACTATGCATGAGCTTGCCCCGTCCACAAGTGGGTGAGCTGAGTCTCCAAAGCGGGTTCCCATTGGTGATGTATCACTCTCGAGTTCGGTTCCGGTAACCGTAGAGTCTGATGAGCTATCTGAATAGCTACCGTCTTCAACCGAGGCACACCGGTTGATGCTCTTGCGTCTGTTGATGTTGCTTATAACAGGTGCAAGTTCGTTCTTTTGGCTTCTCTTGCCCAACATGCACCAACACAAACAAAGAAAAATCAAACGCACCTGAACAATAAAAATAAAAGAAAAATAAAAGAAATAGTCGCAAACACTCAAACACTAATACTTGTGCCTAAAGTGTTCCCCGGCAACGGCGCCAATTTGATTAGTCGTTTTTATAGCGGCTAAAATCAAATAAAAATATTTCGAACTTATTGCCAAAGCAATTCGCCCGAGTCGATCTCACGAGGAACACTACTATCGGCAAGTAAAATTGTTTTTATGTTTGCAACGAAGAAAAGAAGAAGAAGTGTATAGCATAATGCATAATTTGGGTTTATTTTGTTTTTAAACTAAATTAATTAAGAACTAAAAACTAAAGTAAATAAAAAAGGAATGAACGATGTTTAATTAATAAAGAGAGAAACTAGAGCTTCGGGTTCATCAAGCATAAACTTCGGGTTTTCAATTCACAAGAAACAAATAAAAGCTAAAATGTCCGTCTCCGGTTGATTTTAATGAGTTCGATTAACCTAGGTCTTGTAATTGCTCCTAAGCCTCATACAATCTTTGAAATATCAATTTAGCAATTAATCGAACACCTTAGATGTACTCGTAAATCTCTAACCCTAGTTTATGTTTGAATTCCCCTAACCCTAATCAAATTAATTAGCTACTCATTATTTTAAACGAAGAACAATAATCAAAGAACAAGGAATTCATATTGATGATTTTATTGAAAAGAAAAATAAGAACAATCGAATAAGAAAACAATAATAATCTATCAAATTAAATTAAAAGAAAACTTACTAGAATTTGAATAAGAATTCAAACAAACCAAATCAAGCTACACTATCAATGATCCGAGCAATCGAAAGTAATCAATCTCCAAGCTAAAAGTATCCTAAGTCTAAGAGAACAAGTGCTGGAAATCGTCCGTGAAGAATTGTATGAAATTAGGGCCAAAACCCTATATATAGTACATGAAAAACGAAGGTCAAAACGCGAGTCAAAGGCTGGGCAAAGGAGCAGGCGGGCGCCTGGAGTGCAAGCGGGCGCCTGGGGGTCGACACGAGCGGGCGCTTGGGGTGAGGGCGCGCGCTTGGTGGAAATTCGAAGAATCTGATATGGGGTCTCAGGCGGGCGCCTGGTGGCCGTCGCGGGCGGGCGCCAGGTGAGAGAGCGAGCGCTTCCGGAATTGGGCAGATTCTGGACAAAGGGAGCAGGCGGGCGCCTGGTCACCAAGCGGGCGCCTGGTGCCTACCTCGGAAGAGCTCTTGGGTGTCCGGGCCATGTAGAATACTCTAAGGGCTTTCCGTATATGTATAGATCATCTCCATAGGTGGTCTGAGTTGGGAGACCCAAGCTCTCCAAGTTCGCTGCGCATACACTCCGGGGCAGCTGCGTACTGGGATGGATACCCAAGGATTGCGACTTTATGATGGGGATCAATGATAATAAAAGAGCAGGGCCTCGTACACCTCTTCGATAGCTTTCCAACAAGGTATGGACCATGCATGTAGGTGGTCGGAGCTGGGAGAACCGAGCTCTCCAAGTTCGCAGCGCAATCTCGGTCGTTTGTCGGCCAAATCACTTTTATCGATTTTAACTCGTTTTCTTTCTCTTTTCACATCGAACATGCTCATACACCTGCACACTCCACAAAACATCAAACCTACCATAGTTCATGAGAATGATGCACTAGAATGACACAAAATAGCACGAGACCACACAAAACATCACAAGAAAAATGGCACAAAAACATATAAATCAATGCCCATTAGTCCGGTATAGATGAGTACACTCCTATATACAGTATGTTTGAAGTCGAACAAAGATAGTCTCAACACAAGGAGAGATGGCTTTACCGCATTACGGCATGTAAAATTAAATATTATATAATCACAAACCTGTAAAATAAACATTGATTTATTAAAACAAAAATTTTAATATTTAAAAATTCAAACAAATCAATTACATATCAAGTATAAAAAAAATACTAAATCAAAATAAATAAATAAATCCTTTATTGTAAAGCATGCTATGTTTTTTAAAATTTTAAATGCATGAAATTTTATGCCCCAAGTGTTTCCTACTAATAAAAAAAAATTGAATTTGTTCAAAAAAATGTGTTAAGAAATAAAGTAATTTAAATTTATAAATGGATATAAAAACTTGCACGTAAATATGTATAACTTTGGTTAAATATTAACGGATTAAAAAATAATTATTCATTTATTCATCAGACTTTATATTAGATCATTTTCCATATTTTTGGGTCATTTTTCTTCTGTCAAAATCCTCACTTTTCTTTTTAGTCATGGGTGTATCAAATTAGTATCTATATAATATATAATTCCAGACTTTTCTGATTCTAAGGTAGACAATGTGAACACAAAAAAATACACTAGAAAAAATAAGCATGTTCACACTACGTGTTATATATAAAACATACATATGTCTACGTGGCATTATTGGCATTATGTGGCTTTTCTATACCAATA
The DNA here is from genome assembly GCA_954870475.1 of Euphrasia confusa. NCBI lineage: Eukaryota > Viridiplantae > Streptophyta > Magnoliopsida > Lamiales > Orobanchaceae > Euphrasia > Euphrasia confusa. The sequence continues at coordinate 40,808,675 of OX940951.1, read as the reverse complement.
ATAAATATTACGTAGATTTTAATTTTGGTAATTTAAATGTTTATGATAATTTATTAATTAAATTCGGTAAGAACTTAATTTAGTATGGTAATATAAATGATTATGATGATTTATTAATTATTATATGGTAACGTGTGTGTTGATATGGTAACTATACAAATTAAATTTACTAAGCATAATTTTTATTATTTTAAACATGTTCTGATATGGTAAATTTTATATTGCATGTGTTTAAATAATAATAATAATAATAATAGCTTACGGTAGAATATGGTATTTAATTACCGTTTTATGATTCCTTAATTCTTGGTTAATTACGTATTTATAATTGTTGTGAATAAATTTGTATTCTTATATATTGCGCAAATTATTTATATTATGAAATAATCATATACTATAAATTAAATCCTATAAATTAAATTCTTAATTTAAGGAAATGAATATTCAAATCAGCCTATTATTTGTGTTAACGATTTTTCATATACTATATACTATAAATTGTTGATTTTGATTGAAATAAAATCGATACTAATATTCAAATGATTAACAAACCCTAATTCAATCTCATGCTATAAAAGGATCTCATCTCCATTCATTCTTTACTCTTACAGTTTCTTTTGTGTATTTTTTATACATATTTATTTATTGTTTTATTTTTGTTTCAATTCATAATTAAATCATCATCTATTGTTTTTATTTGTTTTGCAGCGATCACGGTAAGTTTAATATGTTTTTTTATTGTTTATATTTTTGTTTCGATCTCAAATTTTGTTTCAATTCATAATTAAATAATCGTCTATTATTTGTATTTGTTTTGCAGAGATCATTGTAAGTTTAATATGTTTTTTATTTATTGTTTATATTTTTCTTTCGATTAAAATTTTTGTTTCAATTAATAATTAAATCATCATTTATTGTTTGTATTTGTTTTGCAGATCACGGTAAGTTTAATATGTTTTATTTATTTATTTATTGTTCGTATTTTTGTTTCAATTTTATTTTTTGTTTAAATTCATAATTAAATTATAATCTATTGTTCGTAAATATTTTGCAGATTTAATATGATGAACATTCGGTGTGTTTTTGTGGGTAATAATGTGTATCAAAGAGCCTAGCTGCTAATAATAGTTAAATTATTATTTTGAAATTATTTGATAATAGTGAGATTGTGATTTTAATGAAATAATTTGGAATTATTGTTTTTCTTTCTTTATGTTTCCACATCTTAATTAGTCGTGCATCAACTTTTATTTGACAATAATAAATTAATTAGTCGTTTCAAAATTATGTGACTTTTTTGTATCAATAATAAATATGACGTGATTTTTAATTAGTTATGATAATTTAATTATTTATGATTTAAAATCGGTAATTACATCATTACCTATTAATTAGATATGATATTGTATTATAGGCATGTTACCTATTAATTAGCTATATTAATTTACATTCATTTCGTAAATGATAATAATAATAATAAAATGGTAAGAATTTTATAATTGGTCAAATATAATAATAGACACAATTAATATTCCCATAATTAAAAATGAATTTACCATTATTTAGAACATAATTTAAGTGAAATAAAAATATTAATATATTCATCGTCAATTCTCCACGAATAATTTATATTATCAAAGTACATAAATCAACAATCTTAATTGATATTAATTTTTTTCGCTTTTTTATTAATTAATAAATTAAATTCAATTTTATTATATATTTATATAAATCAGAATAACTTTGATTGCTTTAATTACATATTGACAATACTTCCTCTTTTTTTTTTAATCGTCGTTCGTTTTTAATTATTGTCATTATAATTGTCGTTTTACAATTTTTAGCCTAATATATCCTTATTTATTACTCCATTTGTTTATTAATTAAAATTGCTCAATTTTTTTATATTTGATGAAAATGTTCTTATTATGCGTTAAACTGCTCATTTTTTTATTTATTTTTAATGAGATTTTTGAAAGAAAAATTGAAATAATTTTTCATTATATTTAAAATAATTACATTAAACTACTTTTTTATTTTTCCATCCACTATTTGAATTTTGCATTGTGTGCGCTATTCGTTTTGTTTATGTCAATATATAAAAAAAACAATTTTTTTCTGAGCATATTATTTTATAGATGAAAAGAAATTTTAGGAGAAAAGATAAATATATAATTCATCTGCAATAAATAGCTTTAAAATTATCAATAAATAAGGTTAGAATTAGTATAAAAAATATATATTAAAATCTGTGCAAAATGCTAAAACGACAATTATAAAAAATAGAAAGGAGTATTTTCTTAATTAATTAGTCAAATATACGTCTTTAAATAACATGATTTCAATCTCCATAAATTATAATTTATATATAGTAATATTAATTTAATTTTACATAAATCAACTTCTTAATTATAGCAACCAAATAATTTTACATTAAATAATTTAATAATAACTAGGAAATATAAAATTAATTTTATAGAATTTTAATTATCTCAAACAGATAAAATTTTAGAAGTATATCCGTGACAATAATAATGTTACAATATACGGCGAATAATAAAAATTCTTATATTATAATCTTAACTTTATGATCACTCTGAATTTAATCTAAAAAATCTAAATATACAATTAATTAAGATTGTTATGCAAATGATATTATATTTTTTTCTTAGAATTTATATATCCCGTGCATCTGCGCGGGCAGGTATTACTAGTTACTTGTAATGTCCTCAATTTTGAAAACAATCTATTAATAAATATTTATAATAAATATTCTGGAGATGAAACAAAATGAAATTAAGTTAAGTTTGAATTAAATTTAATTAATAAATTGATTTTGATTAATTAAATTATCTACCATGTAATGTATGTGAAGTAAATTGAGTTTTATTATAAACATTTTTTTATAAATTCTTTATAAAATTCCTAAATTTAATTGTTTAGGATTAAAGATCTAAGCAATATTACGATATTCATTTTTGTATTTTTCTAATTTAAATTATATTTTTAATTAAAATTTATTTATAAGTCTTTTCATGTTTTTTTATATTATTTTTTATCCCACAATACCAACCACTTTTATATAAATTTATGTGGTATAGATTGATTTTATCGGTAAATTTGAAACTCAAACTTTTATCAAAATCTTTCTAGAAATTAATATGTTAGTGTACAATAGAAGTTTCATATTGTTTTATAAACTAGTAATAACTGCCCGTGCGATGCACGTAACAAAACTATAATTTTATTAATAATTTATAAATACAATTATTTTTTTGTAGTTTTCATGAACAAAACTATAATTTTATTAATAATTAAGAAATTTAATATGTATTAAACATATAAATATAATAATAATTCAATGTATAACAATTTTAAATAACCAATACAATCATTTAAATTTTTTTGCCTTTAATTCATAATAATTCATTATTTTATATTACGTGTTATAATATTATAAATTTTATCAAATAGAAAGGGTTGATGCTATAAAAAAAATCTTCTAATACAATTGAGAATAAAAAAGATAAAAATAATTTTTCTAATTGTTTAATGAAAAGACAAAACACATTCATATTATACGTAATATTTCTGTTGAAATGGATGTACGTCGAATTCTGAAGATGTGGGGTCGATATTTAAACTTGGTAGAAGATACAATTAGGGTTAGGGTTATGTTGCTGGCCTGGTTCCTCACGCAGATTGCACGATTATTGGATTTTAAAAATTGAAAATTCCTAAGGAAACTATAGGTAAATAGATCAAATATGATTGGTAATAGTATATTTAATATGTGATTTAAAAACATGTCAACGCAAAATTAAGGTAAAAATTTACAAACACAATCAATTATACTTTTTTATCACTTATTAACAATAATAAATTTGGTGATAATTATGATAAAATAAAATAAATATATAGTTTAAAATTTGAAAGAATAAATCAGTCTTATATGGTCCAAAATTTCAAAAGAAATTAATAATATCCATAAATAAGAAATTGCTAATAGTATGGAATAATTAATTGTTGATTTGGCATATATAGGAAAGAACTGGTTTCCATCTGTTGAAAACGCAAGAAAATATATTAGATTACAAAAAATAAATATTATAAAATGGGGATATATAAATTGGGAATAACTTAATTATTATCCGAATTATTTTTTAAAATAATCTTTTTAAAACTGATTGAGAATAACTAAGAAAATTTTAAAACTAAGAAAAAAATTTAAAACTGAATTTTAAAATAATCCGAATTGTTATAATAATTAGATATTCGAATTATAAATAATTAGATTTGCACATAAATATGAAATTTACACCTTAATCAATATAAATTAATTCGTATAAATTGAAATAATGTATTAAAATAGAATTTTACTCTCAATCTATTTTATTAGGTAGCATATATTAATTATTAACGCAAGTCAACTTATTTAATTACGGAGTGAATGTATAGTTTCCTTAAGTAGATATGCTGTCTACAATTGAAATTCAGTATTGTGTAAGATATCAACTTATTTAAAATTGATGAAAATAATTAATTTTGATTTGTTAATTAAAATTGTTTTGTAAATGCCACGTAGTGTGAACATGTTAATTTTTTCTTGCAATCCTATTGGTACACCTGGCTCAAGAAAGCCTGGATTTATATATATATATATATATATATATATATATATATATATATATATATATATATATATATATATATATATATATATATATATATATTATAGTGAATGACTTGTTAGCTAAGTCAGAAACCCTAGATTGTATCCTATATAAAGGGTTCTCTCTCATTAATAAATTCATTCAATTCTCTCTCAATTCTTTTTACTTTATAACACGTTATCAGCACGAGAAGCTCAACCGCGTTCTTCATCCAAGTTCTACCCATCCAAGATCCGAAGTACAAGGCAAGAATTTATATTTTGTTTATATTTATTAAATAATTATAAATATATCTACTTCTTCTCCCTTCTTCACAAAAGTAATATGTTTCCGAAGAACATATAATCTGATATTCCTGAAGTAATATCATATGTTCCTGAATAACATTATAATTTGATATTCCTGAAGTAATATCAAATTAATTATCGTGAGTAAATCAATTAAAATTTTAATGTTCCTGAAGAACATTATGATATGATATTCTTGAAGAAATATCAAATCTAAAAATTAAATGTTCCTGAAGAACATCGTGATGTGATACGATATTCCTGCAGAAATATCAATATCAAATTGATTATATATTAATTATCTCGAATAACATCTTTGAAAATCGAGATCTAATGTATCTTATTTTGTAGATACTCATGGCAAACATCGCGAAATTAGATTTCGTTGAACTGGATATATATGGGAAGAATTATTTATCGTGGAACCTTGATGCTGAGATTCATTTGATCTCCAAGGGTTTTGGTGAGACAATCAAAGAAGCAAACACGTCATCCCCGCAGGATCGTACAAAATCACTCATTTTCATCCGTCATCATCTTCATGAAGGATTGAAAGTTGAGTATCTCACTGTCAAAGATCCCCACGCCTTATGGAAAAATTTGGCTGATAGATTTGATCACCAAAAGACCATTGTCCTCCCTAAAGCACGCTACGAGTGGATGCATCTCCGCTTACAGGATTTTAAAACTGTTAGCGAGTACAATTCTGAACTATTCAGAATAACGTCAAAATTAACTTTGTGCGGAGAAAAGATCAATGAAGAAGATATGATGGAAAAGACGTTCTCCACATTTCATGCATCAAATGTGCTCCTGCAGCAGCAATACCGCCTGCGTGGCTTCAAAAAGTATTCTGAGCTCATATCATTTCTGTTAGTGGCAGAACAGAACAATGAGCTACTGATGAAAAATCATGAGAAACGACCTACTGGATCCACACCGTTGCCTAAAGCAAATGTTAATGAACGTGGACGTGGTCGTAGTCATGTGCGAGGACGTGGGCGTGGAGGTCTCATGGGCGAAATAATTGGAAAAATAATCAGCAAGGTAGTAGCTTCAAAAGGCATAAGCCAAACGAGAACAAGGTGCGCGAAGAAAAATGCTATAGATGTGGAATTGTGGGGCATTGGAGTCGTGCCTGTCGCACGGCTAAAAACCTTGTTGAGCTCTACCAGAATTCTATCAAAGGAAAAGGTAAAGTAGAGACCAATCTTGCTGATTACAATGAATCAATCTTTGAGGATTATGATGGCCCAGTTGACATCACAAAATTGGAGACCTCTGACTTCTTTGAGGACCCGAATGGCAATATCGATAATATGATTGACAATGGCGTATTGGAAAACATTGATTAGTTTATTTTCAAGCATTTTCGTTATGATCAAAATGTTTAGATCATTTTAATAATTTATCGTACTTTGTTTATCTTTTCAAAATAAATTTTAAAACTATTTTATTTTTATACATGGATGAATGCCTTGCCGATAGCGCCACCACCCATACAATACTTCGAGATAAAAGGTATTTTATAAACTTGACATTTGCAAAGAACAATGTCATTACAATTTCTGTTGCATCCAGTATTATTGAAGGCTCCGGAAGAGCTAGTGTTATCTTGCCAAATAACACCATACTAGACCTAAAAGATGCATTGTATTCTAGCAAATCGAGAAGGAATTTGCTAAGTTTTAAAGATATTCGTTGTAATGGATATCACATAGAAACAATGCATGAAAATCATATTGAATATCTATGCATAACTTCTTTTGAATTTGGAAAGAAACAGATAAAAGAAAAACTGCAATCACTTCCATCTGGCATGTATGGTACTGTGATAAAATCAGTTGAAGCAAATAATGTAATGAACCAGAAGTTCATTAATTTACAAAATTTTATGCTTTGGCATGATCGACTTGGGCATCCTGGGACAAATATGATGGGTCGAATCATTGGTAATTCAAATGGGCACCAACTAAAGGATAAGACGATCCTTTTACCGAATGAATATCCATGTAGTGCGTGTTCGCAGGGCAAGTTAATTATTAGACCTTCTATTACGAAGGTTAATGCAGAATGTCCAACATTCTTAGAAAGAACACAAGGAGATATTTGTGGACCAATACATCCACCATGTGGACCATTTCGTTATTTCATGGTATTGATTGACGCTTCCACACGATGGTCGCATGTTTGCTTGCTCTCTACAAGAAACGCAGCATTCGCTAAATTACTTGCTCAAATGATAAAATTACGAGCATAATTCCCTGACTACTCGATCAAGAAAATTCGTCTTGACAATGCTGCCGAATTCAAGTCGGAAGCATTCGATAACTATTGTATGTCAATTGGAATTGAAGTTGAACATTCGGTAGCTCATGTTCACACACAAAATGGTTTAGCTGAATCGTTTATAAAACGTCTCCAGTTAATTGCTAGACCATTACTTATGAAAACTAAGCTCCCACAATCTGTTTGGGGACATGCTATACTGCATGCTGCTTCGCTGATTCGTATAAGGCCTACACTTTATCACCAGTATTCGCCTTTACAACTTGCAGTTGGTCAAGAACCTTATCACACCTAAAGATCTTTGGTTGTGCGGTCCAAGTTCCAATTTCACCCCCACAACGTACAAAGATGGGTCCTCAACGGAGGCTTGGAATTTATGTTGGGTTTGACTCACCATCAATAATTAGGTATCTTGAACCATTAACAGGGGATTTGTTTACTGCAAGATTTGTAGATTGTCATTTTGATGAAATGACTTTTCCCACTTTGGGTGGAACAAAATTGAATACTGAGAATACTCGTATTATCTCTTGGAATGAAAAAACGTTGTCACACTTTGATCCTCAAAATAAGTTGTGTGGGGAGGAAGTTGTAAAGATCATTAATTTGCAAAGAATCGCAAATCAACTTCCCGATGCGTTTGTTGATACAACAAAAGTGACAAAGTAACATATACCAGCGGTAAATACTCCTGCGAAAATTGATGTCCCTGAAGGACAAATTAACATAGCAAATGAGTCTCAAATACGCCAAAAGCGTGGTCCACCACCCGGGTCAAAAGATATTGTACCGAGGAAGAGAAAAGTAAATGTACAAGAGAAAACTCATACTCAAGCTATGGATAAGATAGTGATTGATCAATCAAATGAAAATGAAGTCGTTCCTGAAGAACCGTTAGTGCCTGAAAATAATGAGATCGCAATTAATTATTTATCATCTCATAAATTATGGGAGCGAACTAATGTTGTCATGGATAACATATTCGCCTTTAATATGGCACTTGAAATAATGCAAAATGAGGATCTTGAACCACAATTTATGAAAGATTGTCAAGTTAGAAATGATTGGCCAAAATGGAAAGAAGCCATACAAGCAGAGTTAAATTCATTGGAAAAACGAAAAGTTTTTGGACCTGTAGTCCGAACTCCTAAAAATGTAACCCTTGTAGGGTACAAATGGGTTTTTGTAAGAAAAAGAAATGAAGATAATGAAATTACAAGATATAAAGCTCGACTTGTAGCCCAAGGCTTCTCACAAAGGCCAGGAATTGATTACGAGGAGACATATTCTCCATTAATGGACACTATAACATTCATATTTTTAATAAGTCTAACCGTGTCACAAAAGCTTGATATACGCCTTATGGACGTAGTAATTGCGTATTTGTATGGTTCACTCGATAGTGACATTTACATGAAAGTTCCTGAAGGACTTAAAATACCACAAGCAAATGATACATGCCCTAGAACTATGTTCTCAATCAAGTTGCAAAGATCCCTGTATGGATTAAAACAATCCGTACGAATGTGGTACAATCGTCTTAGTGAATACTTGTTGAAAGAGGGATATAAAAATGACGACCTATGCCCTTGCGTTTTCATAAATAAAACAAATGTTGGATTTGTAATCATTGCAGTTTATGTTGATGATTTAAATTTGATAGGAACTCCTGAAAAGCTCAACAAAACTGCAAATTACTTGAAAAATGAATTTGAGATGAAAGATTTAGGGAAAACTAAGTTTTGTCTGGGTTTGCAAATTGAGCATATCAAAGATGGATTATTTGTTCATCAATCGTCGTATACAGAAAAATTGCTAAAACGATTTAATATTGATCAAGCATACCCATTGGATTCACCAATGGTTGAAACAATTCTTGGTCCTGATGTACCATACTTAAGTGCAATTGGTGCATTAACTTATCTTGCTAATTGCACTTGACCTGATATAGCATTTTCTGTTAATCTCCTCGCGAGATATAGCTCTGCACCCACTAAAAGACATTGGAATGGTGTTAAGCACATACTGCGATACCTAAAGGGTACCATTGACTTAGGTTTATTTTATTCATAAAATTTGGGATCTTCTTTAGTTGGATATGCAGATGCAGGTTATTTTTCAGATCCATATAAAGCAAAATCACAAACGGGTTATCTTCAAATCATTCTGAAATTATTGCAATTCACGAAGCAAGTCGAGAGTGCGTATGACTAAGGAATATGACTCACTACATCCAATCATCATGTGACCTTGACTCTACAAAGGATGGTCCAACAATACTATACGAAGACAATGCCGCTTGCCTAACACAACTCAAAGGAGGCTACATCAAAGGAGACAGAACAAAGCACATCTCTCCAAAGTTCTTCTACACACACGAGCTTCAGAAGAATGGCGAAATTGAAGTTCAAAAAGTACGATCATTTGACAACTTAGACGGCCTATTTACGAAGTCATTACCAACTACCACTTTCAAGAAACTAGTCAAAGGAATTGGTATGCGTCGACTCAAGGATGTTCAGTAATCTAAATCAGGGGGAGCAAGCTGTACTCTTTTTCCTTCGTTCAGGTTTTGTCCCACTGGGTTTTCCTGACAAGGTTTTAACGAGGCAGCAATCCTATAAATAGTCATTCAAGGGGGAGTGTTATAAATATATATATTATAGTGAATGACTTGTTGGCTACGTCAGAAACCCTAGATTGTATCCTATATAAAGGGTTCTCCCTCATTAATAAATTCATTCAATTCTCTCTCAATTCTCTTTACTTTATAACACATATAAATTTATTAAATAAGTAATAAATGTATCATGTGTTAATACAATTAAAGACTTTACTGATGGAGTAGTATACTTAATGTCTAGATTTGAGTATTCTGAGCTCCTTGTACACTGTCATTTATCTATTATAAATAAACATTCATTTGCTTTTAATTATTATTAGTTAAATATGTGCAAATTATAGTCCTAGATTATATACGTTGTAGTTAGTATGGTGTGCGGGCCCACACCGAAGATCATACTATCGGTTACTCGTATTTAATCAAACAGTTGCTCACGACCTAGATGGACACAGACCAATCCATCGGTATAGTCGTTGTGTGAGAGAGAAAATAATTTGTCTTAATTATTTTATCACACTTGTACACTTGGTGTATTGAGCGGATCGCTTGAGATATATCAATTAGGATTGCCTGTGATAATTGATTCAAGTCTCAGAGTATTTTATTCTTAATCCCCGATACTATTGCGGATGTGTATATTTTATATATGTGACTTTGATTTTCCAAAGGAATTAACCGATTTAATTATTAGGTTAATTACCGGTTAAGTTGGGTCACTATATTTTATATATGGCATGCCGTGAATACTTGACGGGAAAGTGTATCCCGTAAGGGTTGATAATATCCCCGAGATGAGCTCATAAGGATTTATTATGTAAACCTCGCGAGTGGATTTGTTTCCGCATAATAATAAGGTTGAGTGGTACTATTCTCGGATAAATCCAAAATCAAATAATATCAAGGATGTTTAGATATTATACCTTCGATTCGTTGTTCGGAGAAACGAAATCAAACACCTTTGAATCTTCCCACGTATTCCTTGCACTCCGTTCGAACGTCGGGTGGGCGACGATCTATCGAACTCCTATGGATCTCCTTCAACTCTCTAGAACTATCAAGTATTGATATTCTTGTCTTATTATTTATGAAGGCCATGTAGTGCTTTTATAGGCTATGTAGGGGATCTAAAGGAGGTGGAATATTGGGCTTCCAATATTGGAGATTAAATTGAGCCAAGCCCAAATCCATTAATCCTTACCAATATTAATTTTATTTATTTTCCACTATATAAATAAAATTGCACTCTCAATATTTACCCATATTATATCAAATAATATTTCTCCGGTTTAGTATTATTTATTCCGTGTATTTAAGATTTAAATATCCATGAATAAAATTTATTTATTGCTTAATAAATTTATTCATCTCTTGTATCCGAGAATAGTACCACTCAACCTTATTATTATGCGGGAACAAATCCACTCGCGATGTTTACATAATAAATCCTTATGAGCTCATCTCGGGGATATTATCAACCCTTCCGGGATACACTTTCCCTTCAAGTATTCACGGCATGCCATATATAAAATATAGTGACCCAACTTAACCGGTGATTAACCCAATAATTAAATCGGTTAATTCCTTTGGAAAATCAAAGTCACTAATATTAAATATACACACCCGCAATAGTATCGGGGATTAAGAATAAAATACTCTGAGATTTAAATCAATTATCACAGAGCAATCCTAATTGATAAGTCTCAAGCGATCCGCTCAATACACCAAGTGTACAAGTGTGATAAAATAATTAATACAAATTATTTTCTCTCTCACACAACGACTATACCGATGGATTGGTCCGTGTCCATCTAGGTCGTGAGCAACTGTTTGATTAAATACGAGTAACCGATAGTATAATCTTCTGTGTGGGCCCGACACACCATACTAACTACAACGTATATAATCCAGGACTATAATTTGCATTTATTTAATTAATAATAATTAAAAGCAAATAAATGTTCATTATTAATAGGTAAATGAAAGTGTACAAGGAGTTCAGAATACTCAAATCTAGACATTAAGTATACTACTACATCAATCTCCCACTTATACTAATGTCTAGTCTTATCTTCCAAACTTCTGACTCCCAAACCCTCCAAGTGCTTAAAATATACTTCCTTAGGAAGTATCTTGGTGAAAGGGTCCGCTAGGTTGTCCTCCGAAGCTATCTTGGTGACTACTGCATCGCCCCTCTTGACGATGTCTCGAATCAGGTGGTACTTGCGCTCTATGTGTTTCGTAGCACTATGGGACCGTGGTTCCTTACTGTTTGCCACTGCACCGCTATTGTCACAATAAATTGTCATAGCCTTGGGCAAACTCGGAATCACATCTAAGTCCTGGAGGAAATTAAGGAACCACACTGACTCTTTCGCTGCCTCTGAGGCTGCAACATATTCAGCTTCCATGGTAGAGTCCGAAATGCACTTTTGCTTAACACTCTTCCATGATACGGCTCCACCTCCCAAAGTGTACACATAGCCTGATGTCGACTTACGCCGGTCCTTATCAGCTTGGAAATCCGAATCTGTGTAACCCAAAGGAATCAAATTGACTGCTCCGTATCTCAGAACATAATCCTTAGTATTTCGCAAATACTTGAAAATGCTCTTTACGGCAGTCCAATGAGCCTTTCCAGGATTACTTTGATATCTTGCCACTATGCCAACTGCATAACAGATATCAGGCCTCGTACATAACATTGCATACATTAAGCTTCCCACAGCCGAAGCGTAGGGAACTGCCTTCATGTCATCTTTCTCCTTCTATGTTTGAGGACACATTTCCTTAGAAAGATAAGTTCCTTTACTGAAGGGTAACGTACCCTTCTTGGAATCTTGCATGTTAAAACGAGCCAGAATCGTGTCTATGTAAGATTGCTGGGAAAGGTACAATGTTCTACTCCGGCGATCCCTTATAACCTTGATCCCTAGAACATGTCCAACCTCCCCTAAATCTTTCATATCGAATTGTCTAGACAACCATCCCTTTATGTCTGATAACATCTTTACACTGTTGCCAATGAGAAGTATGTCGTCTACATAAAGCACGAGAAACACCACCTTCTTTCCATCACGTTTCCAATACACACACGATTCGTCCATGCTTTGAATGAATCCAAAAGATTGGACTACTTCATCAAACCGCAGGTTCCACGATCGCGAGGCTTGTTTCAATCCATAAATGGATCGATTAAGCTTGCACACTAGATGATCTCGCCCCTTAGCAATGAATCCTTCTGGTTGTTTCATATAAATCGTCTCGTCAAGACTTCCATTCAGGAAAGCTGTCTTGACATCCATTTGCCACACCTCATAATCCATATGAGCTGCTATGGATAAGAGAATCCGAATCGACTTTATCTTGGCTACCGGCGAGAAGGTCTCCTCATAATCGATTCCCTCTTTCTAAGTATATCCTTTCGCAACAAGCCGAGCTTTAAAGATTTCAACCTTTCCGTCAGATCCTCTCTTTCTCTTGTAGACCCATTTACACCCAATTGGCTTTACGCCGCTTGGTGGTTCTACAAGATCCCAGACTTTATTTGAATCCATAGATTCAATTTCGGATTTCATCGCTTTCTTCCAAGAAGGCACATCTATATCTTGTACCGCCTCATCATAGGTCCAGGGATCGACTTCATGAACTCCGGGTGCCGAGTCCGAAGACTCACCCAGTCCAATCCATCTGTCCGGTTGTTTAACAACCCTCCCACTACGACGGCGTTCCGGTGTATTAACAGTGACAGTATTAGGTGCAGGTTCTAGTGGTGTATCTATACTCGGTTCGGCTGTATCTAGGCCTTCTTCGTTACCTCTCAACTCATCAAGCATTATGTCACTTTTGGGCTTGTGGTCCATGACATAGTCTTCCTCTAAGAACCGAGCGTTAGTACTTATAACGATCTTCTGGTCCGTAGGACTATAGAACATGCCACCTTTAGTTCCTTTCGGGTATCCTACAAACAACCGTATTTCTGATCTAGGTTCTAACTTATCGGCGCCTTGTCGCAACACATGTGCTGGACATCCCCAGATCCGAATGTGTTTCAAGTTAGGCTTACGCCCACCCCACAATTCCATGGGTGTAGTTGGCACTGTTTTGGTCGGAACCCTATTCAGAATATACGCCGTTGTTTCCAAGGCATGTCCCCAGAACATAACAGGTAAGTCCGAGTAACTCATCATTGATCGCACCATCTCCATAAGAGTCCTATTCCTTCTTTCTGACACACCATTCTGCTGAGGAGTATATGGTGAGGTCAGTTGGGAATCAATCCCGTTTTCTGCCAAGTATGCCTTGAATTCTCCAGACAGGTACTCGCCTCCACGATCAGATCGTAGGCATTTTATGGATTTACCACGAAGGTTCTCCACAAGAGCCTTGAATTCCTTGAACTTGTCAAAAGAATCACTCTTGTGGCGCATCAGGTATACATATCCATATCTTGAGTAATCATCAGTAAAAGTGATGAAGTACTCGTACCCTCCCCTTGCCTGAGTAGACATAGGTCCGCATACATCAGAGTGAATCAAATCCAATACTTGTTAAGCTCTACGTCCTTTACCAGAAAAAGAACGCTTGGTCATTTTACCCTCCAAACAGGACTCGCAGGTTGGAAGGTCCTCTCCTTCAACACCACTGATGAGACCATCAGCTTTCAACCTTTGAATTCTATTCGAATTAATATGACCTAGCCTTAGATGCCACAAGTATAATTGATTCATTTTAGAAGGTTCCTTTCTCTTATTGGTGTTCGTAGATGTGTTATTACTCTCGGTTAGTTGCATCGTGTTAGACTCAGGATTTAGAACATACAAATCGTCTATCAATGTACCAGAACAGACAATCTCACTATTTCTTCTTATGACCACAGAATGATCAAAAGAAACAGAATATCCATTCAGAATTAACTTAGAAACTGAAATTAAATTCTTTCTAAAATTCGGTACATAAAGACAATTTTGTAAAACTAAAACCCTATCACTACTAAAGCGTAAGTGAACCTCTCCCACTGCAACAGCCGCCACCTTCGCAGCATTGCCCATGTAGACCACGATCTCTCCCTCTCTAAGTCTCCGGGTTTCCTGGAACCCCTGCAATGAATTGCAGACATGGTCAGTGGCGCCCGTATCTACACACCAGATGCTGGTAGATATCACCGCTGACAATGTTTCAGTGACTAAGGAAAATTTCGTACCTTTGATGAGAGGACAATCAGACCTCCAGTGCCCAAACTGCTTGCATCGAAAGCATCTGCCCAAAGGCTTGCCTCTCCCAATCCGTGGTTTTAAACCACTGGGCTTCTTTGCACGCTTTTCCTTTAGCCTTGCCACAAAAGCTTGTGATGCCCTTAACTTACGCACAAACTCCGCTTTCGCCGAATCCTTTTTAAGGGACTCATTGAGAGAGGATTCTGTGAGTATGTTAATCACCTCTTGCCCGACTTCCACGCTATGTCTCAACATCATCCTGAGGTCATCCTTAATGTCCTCATCAGTTGGGACAACAGTGGATTCGGAAAGCTCAACAGTCTGAACAATGTCCAGATTTCGTTCCCAATCATTACTATATGGAACCGGTGAGTTTTTATCCTTAAGTATATCACAAAGTGGGGTCACAGTCATTCTTAACCTATAAGCACATAAAACAAACAAACAATTTAATACCGATATTATCTCCTTCAAATAATATCATTAAATCACTAATCACATCTAAAATCCCATCAGGTAAGGCAAGCCACGTGGTGTGGACGTTTACCCACCCAAACGATTTCGCAATTAGATTTGCTTCGGTCATACATCACTTATAGCGTAACCTCGTGGGGAGGAATACTATAATGCGTATCTAAGTGTAAACCATTACTCAGTACTAAAGTAAATCGTTTGGAATTGCTACATTACCGCAAGCCACGTGGTGTGGACGTTTACGACAACTTCACAACTCTTCACAATTTCTTATAACTGTCTACATCAATTAATCCAAAATCCGTTAGCATAGCAAGCCACGTGGTGTGGACGTTTACTACACCAAGAGACTTTTATAATTGACTTCCAATTACTAGATCCATTCAATCTTGTAAATTAAGACGTGGAGAATCATAAGTGAAACTCGAAATTTCTTACCAGTGATTCACCATGCGAACAACCCTATCTCTCATAAATGAGGGAGCCGAGCAGACAATCGATCCATCTATAAAAGAATGGTACGAAGGTCTCTAATTTGTGTCCTCTACATGACCAAGTGTCTCTGGCTCCATTCCACTCCCCGGGGTGAGAATGAGTCGACTTGAAATCAGTTTTGGAAAGACAAATTAGGCATTGTTTGATAAACTTAATCAATGTTTCTCGTAAGAGGAATTACAAGAACTCTCCTCCAATGACTTATCTATACAAACTTTAAAAGGTTCATAAAAGTCACCAAGAGAGCAGCAATGGAGACCATGGGAATGTTTCCATACCCTCTTGAAGGTACCGGTATACCGATCCAATCGATATACCGTGTGTGCGGAAGCGTGTAAAGCGATAGATCTACTATGACATGATCTTAGTGCACACGAATATGTATAGACACACATATTTATATATATATATATATATATATATATATATATATATATATATATATATATATATATATATATATATATATATAAGGTTCAACGATTACTTACTTTTGGTGACGAAGTGATTCGTTGATGTCGTTGAGGTGGTGTTGAGTCGATTGAACCACCTCAAATGGATCAGACTCTCAAAGCTCTCCTTTGTGAATGACCTTGTCACTCCTTTAGATCGTCCGGATATGGAAGCCGCACAAATGGCCCGGCCTCTACGTGTTGCACATGAACCCGGAATTGAACTTGCTTGCTTGCTTGAAGTGGTTCTCCAAGAACTCTCTTCTCTCTCTATTTTGTGTATGATTTTCGTGGCTGATCAAAAGTGATATGAAAACCCATGTTTTCATCACTATATTGATCACCATTAACCTCCCATGTAACCCCCACCATAATGTGCATCATAATGCACAAGTAATGGTGGATAATGGGGAGGTGAAGGGTCATTTCCACATCATCATGTCAAATGGCATTAGATGTGGTCCCCTTGCTTGTGTGGCATGCCATGTCACACCATGTGACATGCATCCATGCAAGCCATGCATCCCATGCATGTGAAAATCCATACGTATTGATTCTAAATCAATATAACAAGCAACGTAATTCCGACTCGTGTGTGACCCTGTAGGTATGATTTATTGATCAATATTATATTGTTCCCAACAATTAATATTATCGAATAATCATTTAACATCCATAGACGACCTTATGACTTTATCAATTGCACACGTAGGATCGAAGGACATATCCCAACACCTCTCCCACTTAGCTTTTTACAATAAAGGGATACGCTATCTAGTGCATAAAGTAAACACATATAGCATGCATACATGTAATAAAGCACATAGTATTATCACATAATCAAAATAATACTAGAATATTATTTTCCGACTATTATGGCTTTATCACATCTCCGTACGCATCTTCTAGTCTTCAGTCTTCGTTTCTTGAATGCTCCATGTGACGAGAATATTAATTTCCAATATTTAAATCTATTCATTTTCAATTAATCCAAAAGTTACTTAATTCGAAAATTAAGTCAATCGAATATATCGAAAATAAAATTAAATATTATTAATATTTTTAATCATTTTTTATTTTCCTTTTCTACTCCATTAAATCTCTAGAATAATCTATCCAAGACCCACTTGGAATATTCTAGAAGATTTCCATAATGGAATAAGGAAATAAAATAAATTAGGACTCTTCTACTTTCCATAATTAATTAATTTCCATCTAATGAAAATTCCCAAGAATAGGAATAATCAAATAGGAAATAAATTAATAAATTGATTCTTTTCCTTATCCATGAGAGTTCCAAAAAAAAAATTGGAGTACTCAAAAAGGAAAAACCCGAATCAATTAGGAAAGTGAATCTACCGGGAGAGCACGAGAACCATGAGGATCCCCGCGCCCCCACCGGACCACCATCGCCGGCCGAGGACCACCGCCGCCACCACCCAGCCGGCGCGCCACCACCGCCGTTGGCATCGCCGCCGGGAGGCGCGAATTCGGCGCCTCTCCGATCGATGGTTCGATCCTCCATGGATCGACCATGGTGGTCGATCCGAGCCCTTGCCCCTCCTCGTCATCTCGTCATCTCCGGCGGTCTTCGATTCATCGATCCAATCGCAAAATAAATTACAATAATCTAAATTACAATTCCGGTATCGATTCTATACATGAAATCGACCCTATACAATTTCCGGAAAAACATAGAACGTAATAATAAATCCTAAATTCGGTCAACCCCCGAATTTTTACTATTACAAGCATTCACCACCAAAAACGAATCTCGACATGTCCGAGAGTTTAATAAAACCAACAATCATGACAAAATAAATTAAACGAGTAATTAATCAAGCCATAATAGTCGGAACCCTGCAAGGTAGATCAATTTTATCGAAAATACCGCGAACGTAAACCACGCTCTGATACCAATTGTTGGAATTCGATATCCCGGGCTATTAAAATATGCGGAAACCATAGCCCGATCAAAAACCATTCGCCGGAGATCACACGAATACCACGTACGAGCCGGGGCACGAGCCGAACGCACGACGCGGCCGAAGCCGCGCGCACGCCCAGCCCGAGCCCCCGTCCGCGGGGCTCGCGCGATCGAGGGGACCGATCGCACAAGGCGATCGATCGGGTGGGGCTGCCATGCAGCCCCTGCGGCGAGTCCGGCGACTCGCCGCCGCCTGGAGGGCTGGCCCGCCTCCAGCAGGGCCGCCGCGGGTCACAGCCCGCGGCCAGCGATCGATCGTGATGATCGATCGCACCCCGGCGTCCAGCCGGGGTTCGCCCTTCCTCGCGCCTCGCCGAAACCCTAGGCGGGCGATCGCCGTGGTCCGGTGGCTTCGCCACCACCACGCGTTCGTCCTCCTTCCCGGTTTCGTACCTCGGATCTTTCGTTCTACGATATTCTCGATAAATCCAAAATCAAATAATATCAAGGATGTTTAGATATTATACCTTCGATTCGTTGTTCGGAGAAACGAAATCAAACACCTTTGAATCTTCCCACGTATTCCTTGCACTCCGTTCGAACGTCGGGTGGGCGACGATCTATCGAACTCCTATGGATCTCCTTCAACTCTCTAGAACTATCAAGTATTGATATTCTTGTCTTATTATTTATGAAGGCCATGTAGTGCTTTTATAGGCTACGTAGGGGATCTAAAGGAGGTGGAATATTGGGCTTCCAATATTGGAGATTAAATTGAGCCAAGCCCAAATCCATTAATCCTTACCAATATTAATTTTATTTATTTTCCACTATATAAATAAAATTGCACTCCAAATATTTACCCATATTATATCAAATAATATTTCTCCGATTTAGTATTATTTATTCCGTGTATTTAAGATTTAAATATCCATGAATAAAATTTATTTATTTGCTTAATAAATTTATTCATCTCTTGTATCCGAGAATAGTACCACTCAACTTTATTATTATGCGGGAACAAATCCACTCGCGAGGTTTACATAATAAATCCTTATGAGCTCATCTCGGGGATATTATCAACCCTTCCGGGATACACTTTCCCGTCAAGTATTCACGGCATGCCATATATAAAATATAGTGACCCAACTTAACCGGTGATTAACCCAATAATTAAATCGGTTAATTTCTTTGGAAAATCAAAGTCACTAATATTAAATATACACACCCGCAATAGTATCGGAGATTAAGAATAAAATACTCTGAGACTTAAATCAATTATCACAGAGCAATCCTAATTGATAAGTCTCAAGCGATCCGCTCAATACACCAAGTGTACAAGTGTGATAAAATAATTAAGACAAATTATTTTCTCTCTCACACAACGACTATACCGATGGATTGGTCCGTGTCCATCTAGGTCGTGAGCAACTGTTTGATTAAATACGAGTAACCGATAGTATGATCTTCTGTGTGGGCCCGACACACCATACTAACTACAACGTATATAATCCAGGACTATAATTTGCATTTATTTAATTAATAATAATTAAAAGCAAATGAATGTTCATTATTAATAGGTAAATGAAAGTGTACAAGGAGTTCAGAATACTCAAATCTAGACATTAAGTATACTACTCCATCAATAGGGTTTTAGTTTTACAAAATTGTCTTTATGTACCGAATTTTAGAAAGAATTTAATTTCGGTTTCTAAGATAATTCTGAATGGATATTCTGTTTCTTTTGATCACTCTGTGGTCATAAGAAGAAATAGTGAGATTGTCTGTTCTGGTACATTGATAGACGATTTGTATGTGCTAAATCCTGAGTCTAACACGATGCAACTAACCGAGAGTAATAACACATCTACGAACACCAATAAGAGAAAGGAACCTTCTAAAATGAATCAATTATACTTGTGGCATCTAAGGCTAGGTCATATTAATTCAAATAGAATTCAAAGGTTGAAAGCTGATGGCCTCATCAGTGGTGTTGAAGGAGAGGACCTTCCAACCTGTGAATCCTGTTTGGAGGGCAAAATGACCAAGCGTTCTTTTTCTGGTAAAGGACATAGAGCTGAACAAGTATTGGATTTGATTCACTCTGATGTATGCGGACCTATGTCTACTCAGGCAAGGGGAGGGTACGAGTACTTCATCACCTTTACTGATGATTACTCAAGATATGGATATGTATACCTGATGCGCCACAAGAGTGATTCTTTTGACAAGTTCAAGGAATTCAAGGCTCTTGTGGAGAACCTTCGTGGTAAATCCATAAAATGCCTGCGATCTGATCGCGGAGGCGAGTACCTGTCTGGAGAATTCAAGGCATACTTATCAGAGAATGGGATTGATTCTCAACTGACCTCACCATATACTCCTCAGCAGAATGGTGTGTCAGAAAGAAGGAATAGGACTCTTATGGAAATGGTGCGATCAATGATGAGTTACTCGGATTTACCCGTTATGTTCTGGGGACATGCCTTGGAAACAGCGGCGTATATTTTGAATAGGGTTCCGACCAAAACGGTACCAACTACACCCATGGAATTGTGGAGTGGGCGTAAGCCTAACTTGAAACACATTCGGATCTGGGGATGTCCAGCACATGTGTTGCGACAAGGGGCCGATAAGTTAGAACCTAAATCAGAAATACGGTTGTTTGTAGGATACCCGAAAGGAACTAAAGGTGGCATGTTCTATAGTCCTACGGACCAGAAGATCGTTATAAGTACTAACGCTCGGTTCTTAGAGGAAGACTATGTCATGGACCACAAGCCCAAGAGTGACATAATGCTTGATGAGTTGAGAGGTAACGAGGAAGACCTAGATACAGCCGAACCGAGTATAGATACACCACTAGAACCTGCACCTAATACTGTCACTATTGATACACCGGAACGCCGTCGTAGTGGGAGGTTGTTAAACAACCGAACAGATGGATTGGACTGGGTGAGTCTTCGGACTCGGCACCCGGAGTTCATGAAATCGATCCCTGGACCTATGATGAGGCGGTACAAGATATAGATGCGCCTTCTTGGAAGAAAGCGATGAAATCCGAAATAGAATCTATGGATTCTAATAAAGTCTGGGATCTTGTAGAACCACCAAACGGCGTAAAGCCAATTGGGTGTAAATGGGTCTACAAGAGAAAGAGAGGATCTAACGGAAAGGTTGAAACCTTTAAAGCTCGGCTTGTTGCGAAAGGATATACTTAGAAAGAGGGAATCGATTATGAGGAGACCTTCTCGCCGGTAGCCAAGATAAAGTCGATCCGGATTCTCTTATCTATAGCAGCTCATATGGATTATGAGGTGTGGCAAATGGATGTCAAGACACCTTTCCTAAATGGAAGTCTTGACGAGACGATTTATATGAAACAACCATTAGGATTCATTGCTAAGGGGCGAGATCATCTAGTGTGCAAGCTTAATCGATCCATTTATGGATTGAAACAAGCCTCGAGATCGTGGAACCTGCGGTTTGATGAAGTAGTCCAATCTTTTGGATTCATTCAAAGCATAGACGAATCGTGTGTGTATTGGAAACGTGATGGAAAGAAGGTGGTGTTTCTCGTGCTTTATGTAGACGACATACTTCTCATTGGCAACAGTGTAAAGATGTTATCAAACATAAAGGGATGGTTGTCTAGACAGTTCGATATGAAAGATTTAGGGGAGGTTGGACATGTTCTAGGGATCAAAGTTATAAGGGATCGCCGGAGTAGAACATTGTACCTTTCCCAGCAATCTTACATAGACACGATTCTAGCTCGTTTTAACATGCATGATTCCAAGAAGGGTGAGCTGCCCTTCAGTAAAGGAACTTATCTTTCTAAAGAAATGTGTCCTCAAACACAGAAGGAGAAAGATGACATGAAAGCAGTTCCCTACGCTTCGGCTGTGGGAAGCTTAATGTATGCAATGTTATGTACGAGGCCTGATATCTGTTATGCAGTTGGCATAGTAGCAAGATATCAGAGTAATCCTGGAAAGGCTCATTGGACTGCCGTAAAGAGCATTTTCAAGTATTTGCGAAATACTAAGGATTATGTTCTGAGATACGGAGCAGACAATCTGATTCCTTTGGGTTACACAGATTCGGATTTCCAAGCTGATAAGGACCGGCGTAAGTCGACATCAGGCTATGTGTACACTTTGGGAGGTGGAGCCGTATCATGGAAGAGTGTTAAGCAAAAGTGCATTTCGGACTCTACCATGGAAGCTGAATATGTTGCAGCCTCAGAGGCAGCGAAAGAGTCAGTGTGGTTCCTTAATTTCCTCCAGGACTTAGATGTGATTCCGAGTTTGCCCAAGGCTATGACAATTTATTGTGACAATAGCGGTGCAGTGGCAAACAGTAAGGAACCACGGTCCCATAGTGCTACGAAACACATAGAGCGCAAGTACCACCTGATTCGAGACATCGTCAAGAGAGGCGACGCTGTAGTCACCAAGATAGCTTCAGATGACAACCTAGCAGACCCCTTCACAAAGATACTTCCTGAGGAAGAATATTTCAAGCACTTGAAGGGTTTGGGAGTCAGAAGTTTGGAAGATAAGACTAGACCTTAGTATAAGTGGGAGATTGATGGAGTAGTATACTAAATGTCTAGATTTGAGTATTCTGAGCTCCTTGTACACTGTCATTTATCTATTATAAATAAACATTCATTTTCTTTTAATTATTATTAATTAAATATGTGCAAATTATAGTCCTAGATTATATACGTTGTAGTTAGTATGGTGTGCGGGCCCACACAGAAGATCATACTATCGGTTACTCGTATTTAATCAAACAGTTGCTCACGACCTAGATGGACACGGACCAATCCATCGGTATAGTCGTTGTGTGAGAGAGAAAATAATTTGTCTTAATTATTTTATCACACTTGTACACTTGGTGTATTGAGCGGATCGCTTGAGATTTATCAATTAGGATTGCCTGTGATAATTGATTCAAGTCTCAGAGTATTTTATTCTTAATCCCCGATACTATTGCGGGTGTGTATATTTAATATAAGTGACTTTGATTTTCCAAAGGAATTAACCGATTTAATTATTGGGTTAATTACCGGTTAAGTTGGGTCACTATATTTTATATATGGCATGTCGTGAATACTTGACGGGAAAGTGTATCCCGTAAGGGTTGATAATATCCCCGAGATGAGCTCATAAGGATTTATTATGTAAACCTCGCGAGTGGATTTGTTCCCGCATAATAATAAGGTTGAGTGGTACTATTCTCGGATATAAGAGATGAATAAATTTATTATGCAATAAATAAATTTTATTCATGGATATTTAAAATCTTAAATACACGGAATAAATAATACTAACCGGAGAAATATTATTTGATATAATATGGTTTAATATTGGGAATGCAATTAATTTATATAGTGGAAAATAAATTAATTAATATTGATGAGATTAATAGATTTGGGCTTGGGCTCAATTTAATCATCAATATTGGAAGCCCAATATTCCACCTCCTTTAGATCCCCTACGTAGCCTATAAAAGCACTACATGGTCTTCACAATTAGACAATACAAGATAATCATACTTGATTAGTCTAAAGAGTTCGTGAAGGAGATCCATAAGCTTGGAGGATCGTCGCCCACCCGACGTTCAAGCTAGTGCAAGGAATACGTGGGAAGTTCTCGAGGTCATCTTGATTTCGTTTCTCCGAACAATGAATCGAAGGTATAAAATCTAAACGCCCTTGATTTTATTTGATTAGGATTATCGTGAAATACCGTGAACGCAAGATCCGAGGATCGAACCCCGGAGTAGAGGACGATCGCGTGGTGGTGGCGAAGCCACCGGACCACGGGCGATCGACCCTAGGGTTTCGGTGGGGAGGGGTCGAACCCCGGCTGGACGCCGGGGGGGCGATCGATCACTTCGATCGATCGCGCACCGCGAGGGCTGGGCCCCGCGGTGGCCTGCTGGAGGCGGGCCGACCACCCAGCGGCAGCGAGTCGCCGGACTCGCCGCGGGGGCTGCTGGGCAGCCCCGGTCGATCGCCTTGAGCGATCGACTCCTTCGATCGCGCGAGCCCCGCGTGCGGGGGCTCGGGCTAGGCGTGCGCACGGCTTCGGCCGTGTCGTGCGTTCGGCTCGTGCTTCGGCTCGTACGTGGTGTTCGTGTGATCTCCGGCGAAGGTTTTCGTTCGGGTTATTATTTTCCGCAAATTTTAATAGCCCAGGATATCGAATTCCAACATTTACCTAAGTAGACATAGAAGTGGTGCCGCTTCGATTAGAATTTGTGATATTCTATTAATGTTTACGAAAGTGACATGATTAGCACATTGTCATATATAATAGTGCTAATGTTAGTTAAAATCTTTTGAGAAATATAATAATAAATATATTATGTGTGTTATATTTTCGGTTTAACATTTAAGAGATTAAGGTTCAAATCTTAAACATACCTATAATTTCGTTAAATTTTAAAGTATATACACTAATTGAAGGTTCAAATCGAAAGATATATTCTTGTATTCATAATATGTTTAAAGTGGAGAATATACAAATTACTGAATTAGTGGGGGATTGTTAGTAATTTGTATTACGTAAATAAAATAAATTGTATCTATTTTAAATAGATATAATATTTTACGTAAATAGATTTTTTTTTAAAAATACCCATAGACACTAATAAGGCGCGTTTCTCATTTTCTAAAACAAAGCGGAAGGTGTTAGAAAATTATTTATTTTGAAATAAAATCAAATTCAATGTGGAAGTTACATAAAATAATCGGTTTTAAAACCAAAGTTTAGTCCAAAATAGAAATAGTTATCTAAATATGGAAATAGTTCAAAATTTGTGCTTAAAAATTTCCAAACTAAAGAAAAAGTAAAAACAAAAAACAAATGTCCATTGAATGATAAATAAAGCAGGTGAAGTCACTCAGTGCCCTCCTCGTCACGCCCATCGTAGCCTTCATTTTTACCTAAAAACATGTTATTAATTCGAGGTGAGCTCAATGTCCTCATTAAAACTAATATTTCATCTCATCTCAACATAAACAAAAACAATCATTGTAGAATATATAATTAATATAAACATTTACTTGACATGGAGTATTAAACAACCCTAGCGCACAGAACAAGTCTCACAACACCGGTCATAAACCCTTAGATCATGTTTATCGGGAGGGCGTCACGCCCTCCACCTCATTAAAAAAACAAAAAACAAAATAAAAAATAAAAGAAATTGGACGCCCCATCACAATCGGGCCTCTCTCACGCCCTTGGGGCGTCACATAATTTATTAATTTCTTTGGTAATTATATGATTGGGATTTCATTTAATTTGTTTAACATATATATACTTATATATATAATAAAATATATTTGATATTATATATAAAAATAATTATATCAAAATTTTTTATTTTTTATTCTCTACAAATAGAGATCAATATTTATATATTTTCATATATTATATAATTGTGTAATTTTTGAAATAATGTTTAATGGTAATTTATTAAAAATTAAAATGAACTATATTTTAGTATTCTTTATTATTATTTTTATTTTAAAATTATTAATTGAAGCATTTTAATAGTTTAATATAATTTTTTAATTTATAATACATATAAATTTAATAAACAAATATTATATAATTATTTAATAAAAAAAATTGAAATGTGTTGTAGGTTGTGGATAAATGATGAAAAATTAAAAGGTTGAATAAAATAATAAATTGATGATGTGGAGAAGAATGAAATGAATAATTTATTAAAAAGTTGGATTGTAAGGGTTGTTGATAAACATGGTCTTAATTAGTATTTTATCAATTGAGAGTATTAATATTCAAAAATTTCTGCTTTGTGCAGTAAAAGGCCGCAACGGACCTTCTTCACCTACCCATTACTCGGTGTCATCCCTCACGACACGTTACCTTGAGCAAGGGCGATTTGGTCATTTACATAAAGCAAAAACAAGAACCTATCACTCCGATTGTTTTGAATGATTGAGGCAATGGAACACGTGGTCGCATCTCGATAGCTGTTGCAGCAGCACTTTGGATTGGGAGGCGGGAAGGTTTTTTCCACGCCTTCCAGAAACTTCCTGCAACTCCTGGTTGAGAATCGCTGACGGAGCTAGCGGCTCACAGCTCGGCACGTGGGCACGTGAGTATCCTACGTGGCACCCGCCCTCACCCGAATTTTGATACGCCCCCCTTTTCAATTTTAGGGCACTCTGCCAAAACGACGAACTCCACAAACTGAAACTTTATCGACGAATAAAATAGTGAGAGGCGAGTTTGAATTTATTTTCGTTTGAATTTGTAGTTGGAATGAATGTCGATGGGGAAGGAGGTGAACAAGATGTGAAGATGGAGGAAAAATTGGTGTTCATGTGGGGGTATTTGCCAGGGGCGCTGCCGCAAAGGACGCCGATTTTGTCGCCGGTGGAGGTGAGTCTGCCGCAAGGCGGAGGTTCGTGGAAGGATGTGTGTGGCGGCGGCTGTGGTTTCGCCATGGCTATTTCAGGTAACTTTTTGCTTCATATACTCGTTTCACTCCTTTTCTGTAGACTTTCAGTATTTTAGAGTTGGGAGTGTCGGCATTGATATTTTTAGGAGTTGAATTTTGCGTTCGTTTATCGATTTTTTCCCGAGTATGAGGCGTGTTCAATGTTCAGTCTTGTTTTTCTTTTTTTCGGTAAACTTGTAATGGAAATTATTTGTTGAAATCAGTGGCAAGAAAGGATTAGTGTCTCAAAATCACACCAAATAAAGTAGCTTTGCCAAATACTAGTTGCTTCTTTCAGGTGAATCTTGTGTCTATTTAGATTGGAAATACATAAAGAATCGAAGTCTAATTTATATTTTTTGTAGGATTTCAATCACGATGAATTATGATACAAAATACTTGGATTTACTCTTCTTAAAGAAGTCTCTTTAATTGGTAAATTTCTATGTGTTATTGCTAGACTCTGGGAAGCTCATTACATGGGGATCTACTGATGATCTAGGTCAAAGCTATGTGACGTCTGGGAAGCACGGGGTAATGATGCATTGTGACATGATTTTCTTATTTGTGATTTTCTTATTCGGTTAAAACTTAACCTGCTTTCTCGCTGATGTTAAGGAAATGCCAGAGCCTTTTCCACTTCCCAATGAGGCCTTGATAGTAAGAACTGCCGCTGGTTGGGCACATTGTGTTTCTGCAACAGGTTAAACCCGTGATTTTACCTGGTCCTTCCCATTTCTTTTATTTCAGTAGGAGCGATGACTGGGTCAATTGTTCCCCTTATGCTGCTCCTTCTCATCATCACTTAAAAAAAGTTCATTTGACATCCAGTTCAGCAAAATAAAAAATAAAAAACTCATATGGCCTTCTTAGAATCGTTTTGAGTGTATTTTATTAGCTTCAACACATTAAATTGGGAGACTTTCCGCTCCATGAATGAAATATATATTTTTTGAATTTGCTGTAGCATTGCGTAAAATGCATGACATGCGCTTTCTATAGTTCGTGTTGCTTATATTTCTCTATTATATTGGTAAACTAACTATGGGTAAATGCAGCGGGTGGGGAAGTTTACACTTGGGGTTGGAAAGAATGCGTCCCTTCCGGAAAGATTGTTGGGGGACCTTCAACAGTGTCTATCCTGGAGAAGGATGGCACTGAGCAAGGTATTGATGTCTGGTCTGAGAACCAATGATAAACCACGTCTCATGTTCAACTTACACGTACTAATATGTTGAGGACTTATGCCATCTTACAGTGAGCCTTAATACTCATGGATCAAGATCTAGTGGTGGTTCAGCATCTGGTGGCAATGCTAGAGGAGCTGACGAAACTTCTAAGCGAAGGCGAATATCACCAGCTAGACAAGCAGCTGAGAGCTCATCCTCTGCTGACGAAACCCTTTCGGCAATCCCCTGTTTGGTAACACTTAACCCAGGCGTAAGGATTACTGCAGTTGCTGCTGGTGGTAGGCACACATTGGCATTGTCAGGTAAATATTGCATTGCTTTGTTTGATTGCAGTTTGATGCTTCATGAGCAGCAGAGCTGCTATCCTTCTTTCTTTTTTTTGCCGAAGTTACAGATGCAGGACAGGTGTGGGGTTGGGGCTATGGAGGTGAAGGACAGCTGGGTTTGGGATCACGCATTAGAATGGTATCATCTCCTCATCCGGTACCTTGCATTGACTCATCATACAACAAGGATCGGTTGACGGGTCTTTCTCGTGGAACCATGAATTCAGAAGGTCAAGGCTTTAGAGTTCCCGGAAGTTACATAAAAGCTATTGCATGTGGAGGTAGACACAGTGCAGTAATTACAGGTACTTTACACTTATCATTAGAAAAGTCGATGCAATCAGTGTTTAACTTAGTTACCTCTTCATCTAGCTATATGTTGATCCAGTTGATATCTTCATTTGCATTCTGTTTGTACACAAGTATCTGCAGTTAAAGATATTTAATCTTATATCTGAAACATATTGATGTATATTTTTTTTTTGTTTAAACAGATGCTGGTGCACTATTAACCTTTGGTTGGGGATTATATGGGCAGGTGAGTGTGTCAGCATTATACTTAGGTTCTATTAGCATTACGTGTTTAAAGTGCAGTTTTGCAATAGTTATCGTATCATCTGAAAGTAAAAAGAATGTAGTTGAACCATTAATCTTGCACTCTGAAGTAAGTCCATGAAGTCAGGTTACATTTTCCACTATTTTGAAAAATATAAATTGCACCAGTTCCTTGAAGAGGGTTGTATCCTAACACAGCTTTTCCTTAAAATGATGAATGTAAGGCTTTTGGGGGAAGCAACTCAACCCAGAAACTCCCCACAGTCACTCAGGAAACACCAATTCATGCTTCTTTCTATACTGTAGTAAAAATCTCTAAAAACAAAATCCCAATCACTTGCCTTCTGTCACCCTTCAATCAATGCCCAAACAACTTCCTCCAAAACTTTTCCATGTAGGATCAGTATTTCTATTTCCTTAAGTTTCCAACAGAGAGAATTGAACATGCAAAATGCTTATACTGTAGGTTACTCTTATCATAATATTGTGTCTCACAGTATTTCAGTTGCGGCAAGCTGCCATTTATTGGAAAAGTTAACATAACTGATGCTTTTAGGGCGGTTAAGCACACTTCATGTTTGTTTCTCCTCTCTTCTTTTATGTTAGTTCCACTGTCATGATTAGTCTTATTCTAGTTCTTTTTAACATAGTTTCTAGACAGCGAGTCCGTATTGGTCTGATTTCTTGAAACCAATCCCTTTGTTTTTAGCCGCTAACTATCATTGGTGTGACCTGAATTTAGTGTTGTTTCCTAAAAATGTTTTGGTAAATGCACCAAATACTTTTGAACCTTAACATCATTTCTGGAAACCAGTATAGATTTTAAGGTGCTACTTCCAACTTTTCAAATACAATGATTGGAAAATAGAAATGAATGATATTTAAAATTATTTACAATGACAAAATATAACTTAATAAAAGTTTGGTACTAAATTATCACAATAAGTTGTATATATCAGGACATTATTCCCATGCCACTTTGATTGATTTTGAAACTACAAACATGCCCACTGCCCAGGTGTTGGTCTCAGTTTTAGATGTAATCTAGTTTCAAGCACCAAACCCAAGTAGAGTTGTATGTATTAACAATTGTATTGAATATGATTCTTTTCTATTACATATGCAACATGTACACTTTTTGGATTTCTGTTGAATACCCATTGAACTCCTTTGTACCAATGATGTCATTTTCATTTGTGTTATTGTAGAAATCAGCACCAAAATGTCCTTCCTCAAAATGTATTTAGGTCCACGACCCTGTAAGATAGGGAAAATAAATGCAAGGACAACTCATGCCTTACAACTGATTGTGTGGTTAAGGTTAAAACAGTATTGATGAAATCATATTTTGTGCAATTATATCTTTCAGCTGACACACGTCAATTCTTGATGATTCGAGAAAGTTAATTGTTTTTCCCTTTTTATTGTGATGTTTCTAATTGCCTCACATTATTGTTTTCTCCACTTACTAGACTAAGCAAGCACATGTAAATATTTTTTTTTTCTCCGCTTTTATTTGATGTAGTGTGGACAAGGAAGTACGGACGATGAGCTAAGCGCTACCTGTGTATCTTCCTTACTTGGCATCAGGATAGAAGGTGTTGCAGCTGGACTTTGGCATACCATCTGCATTTCTGCTGATGGTGATGTTTATGCCTTTGGGGGGAATCAGTTTGGCCAGTTAGGAACTGGTGGTGATCAGGCTGAGGTATATATGCCACAACATATCATTACATGTTGACTAGTTGAAGTATTCAGTGTTTCTTTACATGCTGATTGAAGGATCTTGATACTTTGGTAGTTGTTGAAGATCCTCTTTTAGAATTTTCTTTTGACAAGAATTTGATTCTCACTGGGACTTTTTTTTTTTCTTTTACCATTTATTGTTTACGTTGGATTTACAACTTCAATAACTTTATCTTTTTGGTTAATGTTAATCAGACTTTGCCCCGACTCCTAGAAGACCCATGTCTGGAAAATGTTAATGCGAAAGTTGTATCCTGTGGAGCTCGTCACAGCGCAGTCATCACAGGTGTGTCAATTATTTATGATGAATAAGAACTTATCCATTAATTTGGGTATTTCCCATGGAACTTAAGTTTTGGCAATTGCTTTGTTGAAAGAGAATAGAAGTCTCAGGAAATAGTACAGTAAAAGCTAAGAGTTGTGAGGAGCGTGCTCCGAGTAACAGTTTATCATTTAGATCCTTGTAAGATCGAGAAGGAAGGAAAATGAGAAAAGGGCCCGGTATAATTTTATCTTAGTCTGAAGATGCCATAACTGATAATCGTACATTTGAAATATGTAAAGCAACCCTTTGTTTACTGTTTCATTATATAGATTAGGTTCATTGAGCTTGCTAATCCACCCTTTTTGTTTAACTTGTTTCTTTCTTTATTTTCTTTTTCTATATTATAAAGAGGATGGAAAAACATTTTGTTGGGGATGGAACAAATATGGCCAGGTATATTTTTCTATATATCATAAAACTTACAGTGCGACTTTGTTATCTAAAGAGCTCATTGAATGTTACATTGATGATGCTTTTTTCGTCGACCCAGCTTGGTTTGGGTGATGTGATTGACCGAAATACACCTTCTCAAGTTTCGATTGACGGATACATAGCAAGGAATGTGGCATGCGGCTGGTGGCACACTCTTTTGTTGGCTGAATCACCAACTTGAACATGTTACCTAGCTGCTGATCGGAGACAATTTTGTTAGTTTTAGAAGTGACTATTTATCGCCACTTACACTTCTGTGTCATATATACACAACAGCTTGTAACATGTACATACATGTATTATGTACCCATGTAGTCATTCTTTAGAGGTGTCGAGGCCTATTTGGACTTGGTTAATTAGCTGTACGCAATCTGAGTTGACGATAAACTCCGTGTGTTGCGGTGACACAATTATTAGCAGTACCGTCTGTGATGTAAATTATAATTGATGCTTGTTGAGCTCTACGGGGACAGCTTCTCTTGTTGTGTCTAGAAACTTCCATCATATAGTGTTGCATCTCAGATATTGTATAAGATATTGTTTGCACATGCGCGTATTCATTTCCGGATGGAGACGTACGGCATAGCTCGTATTCTGGGTGAATTAGGACAACTCATTCTCAACAACACATATTTGAGCCCGGTGGATTCGAAAAGGAATCGGGTTGACTCGAGTTCTCAACAGCTGATGATGAGTTGTTTGTTAAATGTGACTTCTATATAATGCATATAATATGTAGTGTATTTTTGGATGAAATAGTTATAGCCTTGTTTAGATTGATTACTGATTTCAAAATTGACTTTGTCATGACGAAAGTAACAAATAATGTGAAATATGTGACAAATGACAATGCTATTGGATATGTAGAAACTTCATCAGCTGCTATTGTTGACTTGTTATATAAGTATGCATCCTACGAGACATTGGGTTCTGGAAGAAGCGACAAGTCAGTGGTAGTCAATGGTAGTTTAGTCAATCCTACAAATTGTTTGTCAAACAATTATCTTGTACGATAAAGTTGGATAAGTATGAACAAGGCAATTTTTTTTGTATAATTTGATCAGAAACTTCACTCTCATTAGATTGTTGGCCTTTCGATAAGTTGATATTTAAATTGAGGACAAACTTAAAAAACAGAAAATAAATTTTATAATATTTCAATAAAAAATTCGTCGAGATAAATGTAAATCGAGAATAAACTCCAAAATATTTTATAATACAGTGAGATGTAAATGGAAGACAACTTTTATAATATTTTATTAAACTTTTTGTTCTAGGCAACATGTCTAAGTGAATATATTATCTCATTCGATTATCGAATCTGCGTTATCGAAGAATTGCACTTACATAAACATATATCTTATCACTCGGCTATTCGAGCGACATAAATGTTTGTCAATTGTGTTTAATGATTTTTCCGTACCTTAAACATATAATATGATTAATATTCATCTATTTCAAAAGAGTTAAAAAAACTTATTTTTCTGGTAATAAAAATGTTAATTTTTTATTTTTTATAAAAAAATTGAAAAGTAAAAATATATTTTAAAGTTAGAAAATAATATAATTTTAAATAAATTTAAAAAATAGTAAAAATATGTAGATATATAGAAATAAAATTATATTTTAAATTAAAAATATAAAAATAATTATTTTTTCATTTTTGAAATGTGTCAACTGCATTATTCTATTCAGCCTCTTATAAAAAAGCGATTATCACAAAAAAAAATATATATATTACCCACTAAAATAAACAAAATTGATCAATTAAATCAGTGGTAAATCAACGAACGCAAGCATACAAAATTTGACCCACTAATTAATTAACTAAATTAAGAGGGTAATAATTATAAATGAACTAAAACTCCCTTCAACTTCCCGAGAAATTATTCTATGTTTTTGGAGAAATAACGAGAAATTATTCTATGTTTTTGGAGAAATAAATTAAGGGGAGAAAAAAAATTAAAAACTGGAAAAATAATAAGAATTTCCAGCTATTTTTTAAGCGACACGTGTCACTCTCTTATAGGTTTGATACACCACATCATTTTAGTCGAGTGGTATTCCGGGAACATAGAATAACGTCAAAATTTCCCCTCCAATATACCTTTTAAATTTTCTCGGTGTTTGCTCAAAAATATATTTATGTTAAATAAAATGAAAAAAAAAACTATACAGTTCAGAATTTTAATTTGAAATAAAAAGTGAATAATAAAAATTGAATTTGATATTTTGATTATGTAAAATTCTATTTTTTTAAATGAATTTGAAATCATATACGTATCAAATTAAATATAAATAAGTGGTAATAATTATATCAAATACTATAATTTTGATATATATAATTTATATTCTTTAATCTCTTAATATCACGTACCTAAAATAAAAATATTTAACAGGGTTAAAAGTCTAAAACTTCCTAAGCTTTAGTGACATTAAAGTGGCCGCTTTGATCAACTAGCATAGTCAAAGTGGTTTATTAACCCTCTAACATTTTTTTTTTATCATATACCCCTTTTTTTATTTACTAGTTAAAATAAATGTGTAATTACATTAAACCCTTCTTCAAATCCTACCCAAACCCAATCCCATCTTACCTGACTTGACCTTCTTCAAATCCTACCCAAACCCAAATCCATCTTACCCGACATCCAAAATGGATCTCAATCTAATACACGATTATTTTTCTTTAAACCTAAATTCTCAAAATCTAATCGATTCTTCAAAAAATCAAAATATCGTCGCCGTTCTCCGATAGATTCTTCATCGTCTTCAATCTGCCGTTCTCCGTCCGCCGTCCGTCGGCCGTGAATACCGCGAGCTCTCGTCTTCAATCAGAAGCCACCGGTCGCATTATCCCTCAATCCAACAACTGATAATCGACCCAAATTCAATTCAATTTTGTTGGATTCGTCTGTGTTTTGAGTTTTGGTTGCCGGAGGATGAGATTGAACGCATCGATCGCTCGTGAGGCCATGTGTTTCGTCAAACGAACGCCTGGATGTGATCCCTAATGTTGTGTACATGATGTTTTCACATGGTTTAGTTACAACAAGTGGGGGAATTGCTAGATGCCACCATCCGTAGGTCGATCAAACCCGATCGTCTGATCCCCTTTCAAGTTTGGGGAATGGGCACAGTGTCGCAGATGGAACCAGGACAAGGGGTTCTTCAGCAACGGGCACGCGTCACCGGTTGTATTTGCCTAGGGAAAGAGTGGAAGATGTTGCTGTGGCATCGGCTCCCGAATTCAATTAACGTTGGCACACGACAGGGGGTTGCAGGAGTCAAGCTCAGTATTCGTAAATTTACATTTGAGGGTTCGTGCACTGTTGTGCTTTAGTCCAACAAGAGGGGATCAATGGGACTCTCATGGGGTTGCAGGAGTCAAGCTCAGTATTCGTAAATTTACATTTGAGGGTTCGTGCACTGTTGTGCTTTAGTCCAACAAGAGGGGATCAATGGGACTCTCATGTATCGATAAGGAATCATGGTGATATTTGTAATAAGTGGTGATAAGGAATCATGGTGATATTTGTAATAAGTGGTTCTACGAGTTGGGTGGATTCTTAACAAGGTTGAAAGGGTAAAAAATACATCTCTGCCTCCGTTCAAGTTTTGAGGAAAGTTTTGAGATGGATTGTTTGAATATGTTTGAAGGAGACAATTTGATCCTCGACACCAATGGTCTTTGAAGTGTCTATATTACGCTTATTAGTAATGTTGTTTTTTGGTGCGTTTATTGTTTACTTCGTGTATATATATATATATATATATATATATATATATATATATATATATATATATATATATACTAGGGGCGCGCTCGTCTTGCCGTGCAAGACGAAGGCCCATGTGACTCGGTGCACACACAACGCTAAAGATAATACAAAACATTCAATGTATGAACAAAGCAAAACAAAAACCGAGGACCTGCAAAATGAAAAAAAAAAGTTCAAGATGCCAAATATATAGTAACGAGGAATATCATTCCTAGTATCTTGGTGAGGCAATGATATAGCGCAGTAGTATGAAAGAATTTTGAACTTAATATTAGGATTAGATTTGTAGCAAATTACATTTTATAAGAGCTAATAAGTAGAGATGCACGAAGGGGAGTTTAGCAAAGCAGGTAGTCCAGAAATTATTCGGAATGATACCTGAGAAACCGCTGCAATCAAAATGGATTAAATGTAGTATAATTTAATCAAAATAAGAAGGTTGCAGTGGTGAGTCCTCGATAAACAAGAAGGCGAGTCCTCTGAATCAAAATTTTGGGTGCTTGAACGGGCGATTGCAGCGGTTTCAACTCCTGATACACCTGAAATAAAAATCCAGATTCAATAAGGATGAAGAAAAAGGAGCATACTGAATCAATTCAATTAATCTAAATATAAATATCAAACATTAAATTAAATAGAGATTTCTTTAGTACCTGCGGGAATGTGTCTCTAGTCTACATATAGCACGTCACCTCTGTTTAAGCGAGCAGACGTAAATAAAGATTTCTGCAGACCTTTGTCAGCAACACTACGTATGCTATATTTAAGCCTGGAGTATGTAAACCAAACAACAATAATTAAGAAAGGGATAGAAAATTAGACTAAAAAGGTCAATATATCAAATAATAGAGGAAATGTAATTTCTGAGCATTGAATATTAAGTGAAACCAAGCAGAAACAGCAAACCAGTGATACTAAACCTATGGTTCTGGACCTCGGGTTAGACTCAAATTATTAGCAAAAATTTAAAAAAAAATGTTCCATCGATAATGGTCAAACTACGTGCACACATAACCCAGAACAAACTACTACGGAAAGAGTGTTGCACACTTGCACTTCAAGAACTGAAATAAATCTGAGAAATGTGTCTACTAAGAGATACAAGAACATACCAAGGTTCCATACAGAGCTTAAACTGAATTGTTTCTTCACGCACAAACCTTTGTTGGCGCAGCGCATTCTAAAGAAATACAGAGATGCTAGTTAAAGAAATGTAGAGATGTTAGTCAAAGTAGGTTCCATAGTTGAAGAATGTGTGAGACAAGGTGCGAGATCAATAATATCACGTCCTTTCGGGCATACGTACAAATATCAACAGATGCCATTAGGATTTAAGCAATTGATGACATTCTTTTATTCAAAAGAACAAAACAAATACAAGAAAGTATATAAGCAGATAACTAAACATTTGTCAAACATAGGTGAGCAAAAACAAAATGTACAATAAATATCTCCTCATTCCCACCACAACACTGCATAAAAAGAAATATTATAAGAGAGGTACCCTAATCATACACTCACACACAAAGGGACTGCAAGTTTTGGAAAGGGAGTGGGTGTTGAAGGCACAACAAACTATTAACTGAGTCCCAATGCTACCAATTGAACACAAGACAATTATGTGAACACGACCAATAAAGAATCATGAACCACAACATACAATTATATGAGAGAGTCCCCAATCGAATTGAGGGATCTAAATAAAACTAAAATTGAAATTGAAAAATTATAAAAAAAAAATGGAAATTCCATTAAAATCTGACCGTGGGAAATGTGTCGCTGGTGTATGAAATCAATAAGAAGGTTTTCCCGACAGCTCCATTGCCCACAGTCAGAAACTTTGTGATACTCGTCGAGCTGATTTCACAAATTCTTGAAATCCCATGTTCTTCTACTTCACCTCCAAGACCAAAAAAGATAGAACAGGAAAAAAAAAAGATTTGATTTTTTCGCAAACCTGAATCAAGATTCAAGCATCTAACAAAAACCCGAAGGAACCTGACCTGAAGACGAAGATCTCAGCGCCAAGTCTAATTGGACCTTCTACTCCTCGTCGCATAAAACCTTTTGTAACCTGTAGAGAAAGAATCAGACAAAAATTAAGGAAGAACAGAGAGAGAGAGAGAAGAATGCCAAAGTCACCAGAGAAAATGGCAAGAAAGAATCGGAAGAAGAGGAAGAAACGATATTTAACCAGATGGGCACCTTAAAATACACCGCTTCCACGGGCTCCGTTGAGCTGAAAGCTCCGGCACCGGAAACGTGTCGTCGGTTCAAGCTTCTGTAGAAGGGAATTTCGGAATTTGCAAGAGGAAGATGACTGCTGTTTTGTTTTAATTTTTACAGCACTGGATAATCTCAAACGATCCGTAAATACCAGGTGGCCCTGCATGCGGCGAATTGCAGCACAAATATTCAGCCATTTCTATGTCTTATTTAATAATGTAATTTACATACAAATTAGTACATACAAAATAGATACAACTGCTTCAGTAATAAGCACAACACGCGGCACAAATTCCTTAGGTTTGCTTCCATTTCTTAGTCCATAACTCGGTTGGCGCAAGAACCCAAAAAGAAACTCAATTGACAGATATCAAAATCAACAGCATCCTGAGTATAACAACTAAAAGGCAAAATTTACTCATTTTAATTCAGACCTTTAGCACACAAAAGGTAATTGAGAATAATAGCGAGAATCTGAACGAAAAACTCACCTGAGAAATTGGGAGGAGGGATCTGAAAAATCCAGACTGACAAAACCTAAATTCAGCAAGAATAATAGAGACGAACGAAAAAATAAATGGGTGACTATATGAGTAAGCAACTGGAGTTACACGTGCCCTCATCTAATCCATTTTAGTACACCTATTAGTACACCTATTATTTATACATGTAACATTATTTAATAAAACTAATTTAGATACAAATGACATACATTATACATACATATCACTTACTCATAAGGGGGTTCATACGTGGGCTAATGTAATTGTCTTTATATATATATATATATATATATATATATATATATATATATATATATATATATATATGTGTGTGTGTGTGTGTGTGTGTTTGATTATTGTTGTTGTGACGGGATCTTACGTGAGATATAGTCGAATTTTCGTTTTAAAATGCAGGAGGAACCACTAAAACGAGATGAGCAAACGAACCAAAAACTGCAGTGACTTCGTGCATTAAACTGTTTTTGTTCCTTCAGAATTTGAGCTTGTTGATATACATAGATGAAAAGATCGTGAAGTTTAATTTTCGATAGATTTTGAATTGAGACAATCGAAGTTCTGACGAAAAAAATACTCTGAAAGTCGAGAAATTGCGCACGAAAAGAGGATGTGCAAGGATCGGGTCGAGGATTTGTAATCTCCTTTGGTAGTCGATAAAATAAAATAAAAACACTAAATTTCATATATATTAAAAAAACACTAAAAAGTTAGTATTTTGATAAAATAAAAAAAAATACTACAAGTTTTAGTAAGATAAAATAAAATAAACACACTAAATTTTATAAATATTAAAGCACTAATAGTAATAAGTTTGGTATTCGATTAAATATAAAAAAACTATAAAGTGATAAAATCACTAAATTTTAAAAATATTAAAACACTAATAAGTTTAAGTTTAGTATTCCATAAAATAAAAATAATAAAAACCAATACCAAGTTTATAATTCGTTAAAACAAAATAAAAACACTGCAAAAGTTTAGTATTAAATAAAACAAAATAAAAAAACTACAAAGTTTAGTATTCGATAAAATATAAAAAAAATAAACAATCAAAGGGTTAGTAACCGATAAAATAATGAAACAACACTAAATTTCGAAAATATAAAAAATGCTATTTTTTATGAATATGTATATGCCATTCATGATTACGTATATGAAAACATGAATAGGTATATGACATTCATTCTTAGGTGTATGAAAACTCTATGTATTATATACGTTATTCACAACAGATTATTTAAATGATGAGTTACATACCTATAAGGTTAACTTCGTACAATGAATTAGAATTGTATAAGGTATATTACACATATGCCTAGGTATGTGTCTTGAATTTTTTTGAAATTCATTAGAATTGCTTTCATTTTTTATCTCCCTCCAAATTCAAAATTTTACATTTTCATTTTCCCTACCTCCCGCCATTCATTTTCATTATAATTTTCACTCCCTCCATCCAAACCCAAACCAAACTCATATTGGGGAAGTTTAAAAAAAAACCCTAATTTCCAATTTTGTATATGGGCTCACAAGTTCCTAATTGAGGGTAATTTCTTACTTCTTCTCGCTCTACTCTTCGGATCGAGGGTCGCTTCAATTATGTTATTTGTGTTCGTCTTCAAATTATTTGAGTTCTTGTTATTTGTGTTCATTTGTGTTCCTCTTCAATCGTTGTCTGCTTCTTCAAATTAAGTTTTTGTTCCTCCTATTTATTGTAATGTTGTTTGTTTTGCTTCCTAGAGTTCTTATCTTTTTCCGGTGAAATCGAACACACTGAGATCGGGAAGTGAGCCTTCTTGTTCTTCACCATTTGCTATTCTATAGTTGCAGAGAATCTGGGCAATTGACGACCACATTAAGCGTTCAAACACTCTAAGGCGCTTGAAAATAGCTTCATTTAGTATTATTAAGACCTGTTGCTCTCACTATTTGCAAAATTTGGAGCTTTTAATTTACTGTTCGTGGTTACTTTCCCTCATGCTTACTGAACGCAAATAAGTTTTCGTTTTCGATGGCGATTTACATTCGGTCAGGCATAATGTAATTTTTTTTCTCAGAATAATATTAGTTTAGTGTATTACAATGTACTTTAATTCATTGGACAATGTATGTTACTTTCTTTATTTAATAAAAAAAGTTAAATTTAATTTCATACTTGTAATTTTGTTATTTTCATTCTCAAGTTTGTAATATAGTACTACAAGTTTGTTTCAATATTTAAACAGGAACTTACTTTAGAAAACAAAAATAGTTGACATTGGAGAAAAATAAAAAGAGAACATTTGAATCACAAACATCACTAGTTTCACAAATTTCAATTTTGGTTCATTAGCAAACATCAAATCCACAACATTAGAATATATACAAAATCCAAATGTTTCCATCAATATTTTCTAAAAAGAGAACATCTGATCCACAACAAATACACGAACATCAATAGTTTTACAAACTTCATGATGCGGCCATTCTTGTTTGGCTGCAGCTGAAACTTATGATGCGGCCAGTCTTGCTTGGCTACAGCTGAAAATATTCTGCTGCAAGTGAATTCATATGAGACAACAAATCATCTGTTCCCGTGGCCATTCAGTCATCGGCCCCTGCATAGACAATTTGCACTATCCACCATAAATAGCAAAATATTACTACCACACTACTAACTTGGCATCTATTCTACTAATTAAACATAATTAAGTAAGTTGTTTTTTCTCTTCTTTTATTTTTAACATGCAAAAACCTACTGAAATGAGGCATCACTTGAGACACATAAACAATATACCACAATACATGGATATGTTCTCACAACCTTCTTTTGCACTTGGGCTACTGCATTAATGGGTTCCACAAATGCGTCGTTTGTTCCTGACCTAACAGAAAGCAGATTCAGTAAGAAGGAAATACGTAATTGAGAAAGTAAATTAAGAAACAACCCCACAAGTGTTTTATAGAACTAACACAAGTTTACGGTAATTAATCGGTTTTGAAGTAACGAACACAGGATCCCTAGCATTTGCAATTCTAAATCCTGCAAAAATTAACCAACCTAATAAGATTAGTAGAAAACTTTGTCTTGCCGGATTTCAGTACACACTGAATTTCAAAACAATAAATAAGCAATCTATACAATACAAATGATACAATTAACACAGACAAATCCAAAACCAAAATCAACACAAAAACTGAAAACTAAAACCAAAACTAAAACCATTGTCAAAACTGAACAGATATCCACTTTAACATTTGAATTTAAAATTCCCTCAAATTAAAATCAAAAAACGATGAAAGAATTGAAATAAGAGTTCGGGACCAAAAAATGAAAGATAGAACTTGTGGGCTAACCCAAAATCTTGGGTTTTCGAGCAGACGAGGAAGAGGGGAAAACTGAAAAATCAAACTAACCGTACCTCAAATTCGCTGCAGCATTGTGTGCTAACCCAAAATCAAATTCAACTTGACAACCCTTTATTTCGAATCGACGGATTGGGGATTTATGTGCATGTCGCCTTTTCTTCTTGATTTAGGGGATTAGGCCGCCGGAATTGCACATTGAACCGTTGTCGTTGTTGGCTAGGGTTTGGTTCACATCGGGCGCCGCCGTTGTGGGCTAGGGTTGAAGTTTTACCTTCGTCTTGCGCAGCTCTTGCTTGATTTCGAATTTTGACAGAAAAATTGTTGGCTTTCTGTTATGCGTGAATGAGAAGAGGGGAAAAAGAGATTGAGACGAGGAGAAGAAAAAAATGGTTTTTCTTATTAAAATTGAAATAAAATACATAGATAAAATAGGGGTATTTACGACTTTTCCATACTTTTAATAATAAGTATTTCGTATTTTCAATTTTTTTATTAATTAATTAAAAAAGAGGGCGGTCAATGAAATAGAGGAGGCCAAAGGGGCATTCCATCAATTGTTCCCATTAAAATTGACATTCCAAGCTTCCAACGCGAATCTTGCGTCACGGTTCTTCATTCCATTATCGTCTAATATCGACATAAACGAAGGCTCGGCTAAGCAAGTCCCAAAATTATGAACTGCAAATTGTGAAAGAACAATGATGGTGTACTGCAACCAAGAAACACATTGTTATTAAGTTAATAATATTTATGTATGAATACTAAATGTTTGTTTGATTTTTTCTTTCATTATGTCGACATTTAAATACATAGCTAGAATCAAATTAAAGGGTACGTGAAATTTAGGCACATACGTGATTAATTCACGTAAGCATAAATGATTAGTAGTAATATTTGCTACTTCATGTGTTGATCGATGATTTATAGTCAAACCAGCCTGTATTAACAATCACCGAATGTACTTTTTTGAATGTTGACGATTATTAACGGGTATTCGAAGCTTTCGTTTGGACAAAGAAATTTTAGATCAAATATTTGTGAAATGTTGATAGGCGTTCGTCACAGTAAATTAAAAATTCCGACTTGCTCAAAGATTATATATTAATACACATCCATTGGATAAAAGAAACGTGAGCTAAAATATAAGTTGAACAACCTTATAATAACGTCAAAACTAGATGTTCTCTTCGTGTATAAGATCAGTTAACAATTTCCCGATCCGCCATCTTCTGGTTCTTAAAATTTAGGGTAAAAGGTCTGTTATTACTAGTTTTTTTTTTAATTATTAAATTTTATAGTTTTTGTAAGAAGAGGAGACAAATACTCCATATAAATGTAAATATAAATATATTAATTAAACACAACAAAGTTACCAAATAATTAATTCAAGAGCTATTATATAGTATAGTGCTCATAACATAAAACACAAAAACTTGATACAACCAAAACAAAAGACAACATGCACGAAAGCTTATTGAAATTATGTGTAAATAGATAGTAAATAGTGCATATATCGGATTAAAGTCGATGATCATTTTTTCTTCGGAAGATTGGGAACTAGAACATCAAAATCGCTAACGGTCCATTCAGCATTATATTGACGTCTGTCGGACTTAAGGTTGTACATTTCTGTACCGACCATGATCGATGTCCATATTCGTGTTGCTGCCTTTTTATAACCTTGATCCTGCAGTACTCATACCAAAAACGATATATATATTTATATATAAGTAGCTAGGAGCAATTATATATGTATGTAAGTATGTATGTACCTGGTAGAAATACATCCGTTGGGTCAGTTCTCCAGCATCGAGATCCCAATATTTCGGTTCACCTTCCCAATTGACATCTTCCTTTGTTGCCGGAAACCCAAACTTAGCCCACTCCGGATGAGGGACAATTTGCAGCAACTCTTGCTGCATTGGATTGGTAAAGGGGTCGCATTTGTCTGTATTTGTGTCGTTCCATCCATTTCCGGGGGCACAATAGAGATGATAAGCTTCGTACGGGAATTTATCAGTTTCGCCTTTGTGTATTATATCTCCTGTGATAGTGTTCTTGTGGTAAGGTGGGCACGCGCGGAGATTTTCACTGCTGCACGTACGACTGATTGTAGGGTTGATAATCATCTGGACATATCGTGTCACGTCCGTGGTGGCATCACCATCGCAAGGGTCTCCATTGTTTTTCCAGCAACCTCCGATGTTTGTGAGGGAAAACTGACTGATTTCGCCTCCGCCTTGTTTAATGTGTAGACTCATTTTCACCTTGAAGTTTGGAGACTTGAGCAGCTACATCCAATCATATATATATATACAATTTCATTCTACACATTATTTGTGTTACTAATAT
This sequence comes from Euphrasia confusa, assembly GCA_954870475.1. NCBI lineage: Eukaryota > Viridiplantae > Streptophyta > Magnoliopsida > Lamiales > Orobanchaceae > Euphrasia > Euphrasia confusa. The sequence continues at coordinate 40,764,952 of OX940951.1, read as the reverse complement.
ATGTTAGGATATGGGTCGCTCTCGCGGGCTCAATTCAATCCGTTAAAAAATTAAAATAAAAGAATTTTAATTTTTTTTATAATATACATATTATTTTTGTAATATAATATATATATCCAAAACTTCCTACTTGCCGTTAATTGCAGTACATATACACAGAAGTTAACACACATGCATGTTAACACATGAGAACCCAGAACAAAGTAAAACAAAGATAAAAACAGTACAATATTATTGTGGTTCTTAATTACATCAACATGCAACCATAGGATTCAATCCGTTCGTTCTTACGTTTTCGCATTAAAGATAAGTAAGTCTTCTAATTTTAGTAATTCCTTCGATATATATATATATATATATATATATATATATATGCATGTATGTATAAACGTACGTACCGATTCCATATTCATGATGCCGCGCCCATTGTAGTGATACCCTGCATTATATCCGGTGGCTGCATCAGCCCTTAGATACATAGCGAGCCACGGATATTTATCCGATGTCATCAATTTAAACGACAAAATTCAGCTGCTGCTATTTATATTCTTCTGCCATGTGACGACAAAGTATGACTTGTTCGATGGTGGAGCGCTGTTATTACTCGTAAGATCGGAATCAAGAAGATCGTACGAGCCGTAGAATCCTCCGGTGAGAGACGGATTCTGGCCATCAAAGCTCGACTCGTCGGAACATGAGGGGTTGGTTCATGCACCCGCTACCGAAACAAGGGAAGGGTTTGTCCCACGCCATTTCTGTCTTGTTTACTACTTTCCTACCATACTTGGGACACTTGGTCGAATTCATGTCCAAGTTCCCGTTTTTCAGCATTATCATCCAAAAATACCAATCTCCGATATGGATATCGTTTTTCTTGCAAAGCGATCCGAGGTATTTTTCATTTTCTGCGGCATAATTATCGACGTCAGCTCCCGATGGGTTGAATCTAATAGTGCTACTACCTGGGAAATGATCGCCCGCTTTCAACAGGTTTGCGGTGTCGTTCACTTTCTGGAATATGTGACACAACGACGTTTTATCTGATCATCATCATCACCAACAAACAAGTAAGTATATGATAGTTTGAATTGAAATAAAAATAAACATAAATATTACGTACTTTCTCTGCAGATGAGATCGGCACAATCAGCCATTCTTGGGCTGCCCATGCCCGGTGTCTCTTCTCCAACTTCATTACAGGCATTCCATGCTTCCAAAGCGAATCTTGCATCGGGTTTATTCATTCCGTGATCACCTAATATCGACATAAACCAAGAATTAGGCTCAGCGCCCAAGCAAGTCCCGAAAAAATCATGATCAACTGCAATTGTGAACAACAACAACACTACAAACAAGAAACTCATAGTTAATAATGTTGAAAAGTAATTTGCATTAGTATATTCATGAATGTGTCTGTTCATGTTCCTTTCTAGATTCATGTATCTTTCATGTATGGGCTAGGTTCATCATGATGGTATCTATAAATACCAATGTAATTCATGACAATAATAATCAAGGGAATTTCATAATATTCCTCATATTTACAAGTGCAGCAGCACACTATTTCCTTTATCTTTGTATCCTCTGTGTAAAACTCCAACAAATTGTGGTATCAGAGCCTACTAAAGAAACATGGCTTCAAGTATTTCCATGTTCACCTATACTTCAAATCAAGTTCCGATCTTCGAAGGAGAACATTTCGATTACTGGAGCAGCCAAATGGAAACTCTATTTTTGTCTCAAGATCTATGGGAAGTAGTGGAAGATGGTGTTACGGTTCCATCCAAAGACCAAAAGAATGAAGAAGCTTCATCTGAAGCTGATCTGATCGCGTACAAAAAGAACGTGAGAAAAGATGCAAGTGCCCTCAGATTCATTCAACAAGGGTTGAGCAAAACAATATATCCAAGGATTCATGGTGTTCGGCACGCCAAAGAAGCTTGGAATATATTGAAGGAGGGATTCCATGGCAATGATAAGGTATCTGCTCTAAAGTTGCAATCCCTTTGGAGAGATTTTGATAATTTATCAAAAAGTGAGAGTGAATCAATGCAAATCTATCTCACTCGTGTTGCCGAAATTGTGAATCAAATTAGAAGTCTTGGAGATACTATAGATGAGAAGAAAATTGTGCTCAAAGTTCTTCGAAGTCTTCCTCTGAAATATGAATATGTTGTTACTGCTATTGAAGAATCTAAGGATTTATCCACATATACTCTTCATGATCTAACTTGTTAGCTACAAGTGTATGAAGAAAGAATTGGCAGGTCATCAAAACAACATCTGGAGCAGGCTTTTGAGTCGATGAATGTCTCGAACTCAAAACAACAGCAACAAAGCAAAGTTTTTTTCTCAAAATGTAAAGGCGATTCATCTCAAAACAAAGGAGGTTCTTTCCGAGGAAGAGGCTTTTCTCAACGCAATCAATCGAAGAGCTCTAATATTTTCTGCAAATTTTGCAAGAAGAATAATCATAATACTAATGATTGTTACTTTAAGTGCAAAAAATGCAGAAATCCAAATCATTCTCAGAGAGATTGTTTCCACCAGAAAAAAGAGGAAAACAACGAAGCACATCTTTCCAAAGATGAAGGCGAAAAACTCTTCTCATGCATGACAGCCCAAAATCAATCGGAAGAGAAGTGGTATCTAGACAGTGGCTGCAGCAGTCACATGACTGGGAATGGAAATTTTTTCATCAAACTCGATCGAGATTTTAGTTCGGAAGTGATGCTCGGTGATGGAAAGACTCATCGTTGTGAAGGAAAGGGAACCATTGTTGTTCACACCAAGGGAGGTAACAAGAAACTTATCAGTGATGTTCTCTATGTACCGAGTCTAACCAGTAACCTCTTGAGTGTTGGTCATTTGATTCAACGAGGTTATTCTGTCTTCTTTGACAATGGTAAATGCGACATAGTTGATAAGAAAAACAACTGCACTATTGCTTCCGTACCTATGAGTTCGAACAGGGTGTTTCCTTTGTTCATGCCACATAGAGAAAAGGCGGCATATGCTGGTGAAAATCTTGATTTGTCTCAAATTTGGCATTTAAGATATGGTCATCTTAATTGGAATGGGCTGCAACTTCTGAAGAAGAATAATATGGTGATTGGTCTACCAGATATTGAAGCAAAAACTGAAGTATGTGAAGGATGTATCTATGGTAAAATGCATCGTTTCCCATTTCCGAAATCTTCGTGGAGAGCTAAGAAACCTTTGGAGCTTATCCATGCAGACATTTGGGGTCCTTCAAGAACACTTTCTCTCGGTGGGAAAAGATATTTTATCTTATTTGTGGATGATTATTCCAGGATGATGTGGATTTATTTTCTCAACGAAAAATCCGAAGCCTTTTCTACATTTCTCAAGTTCAAAGTCCTTGTGGAGAAACAAGGTAATTATGAAATCAAGACACTCCGAACTGATCGTGGAGGTGAATTCATATACACACCATTTATGGAGTATTGCAAAGTTAATGGTATTCACAGGCAGCTCACCATTCGGAGAAGCCCTCAACAAAATGGTGTAGCCGAGCGGAAAAATCGTACGATCGTTGAAATGGCCAGGAGCATGATGATAGAAAAGAATTTACCCAAAATATTTTGGGCAGAAGCTGTTCATACAGCTATATATATCCTAAATCGGTGTCCAACCAAGGTGGTTCGTAATCGAACTCCATTTGAAGCGTGGAACAAGAAGAAGCCTGTTGTCAACCACTTAAAGATTTTTGGGAGTATTGGTTATTCTCATATCTCTACTCCAAATAGAGATAAATTTGATGAGAAAAGTGAGAAATTGATATTTGTTGGCTACAGCGAAGAGTCTAAGGGTTATAGTCTTTTTAATCCTACGACTCGCAAACTTGTAGTTGCAAGAGATGTAATTTTTGATGAAGCTAAGTCATGGAATTGGGAAGAAAAACCTTCTGAATTTGTTTCTCCAGAGGATTTTTTTTAATCTTCAAATAGTGATAATGAAGCTCCTAATATTCCTTCACCTCAAACTCCAACATCTGGTTCACAAAACTCTCATGATCAAATGGCAGATTCAAGTCCAGATTCTCCAGTAAGAAAGACGCGTTCCTTGCGAGAAATCTATGAGGTATCTGAACTTTCTCTTTTTTCGTGTGAACCACAAAGTTTTGAGGTTGCAGATAAAGAAGATGTATGGAGAGAAGCTATGAAAGAAGAGATAGCTATGGTTGAAAAGAACCAAACATGGGTGTTGGTGGATAAGCCTAAGCACAAAGATGTCATTGGCCTGAAATGGATCTATAAAACAAAGTATAATGAAGATGGAAGTATTCAAAAGCACAAAGCGAGAATTGTGGCAAAGGGATACTCTCAACAACCGGGAATCGACTTCACAGAAACATTCTCTCCGGTTGCTCGAATGGAGACTATCCGTGTCATTCTTGCTCTTGCAGCACAACTGGAACTTCAAGTATTTCAACTGGATGTCAAATCAGCCTTCCTTAACGGAGAGCTCGAAGAAGAGGTTTTTGTTGAACAACCTCAAGGTTTTCATGTTGAAGGAGAAGAAGATAAGGTTTACAGGCTCAAGAAAGCTCTTTATGGGCTTAAACAGGCTCCAAGAGCCTGGAATAGCAGAATCGATGGATATTTTTTGAAGAACGGATTTCATCGAAGTCCTAACGAGCCATCTCTATACGTAAAGAATGAAAATCTTGATATATTGATCATATGCATCTATGTAGATGATCTGATCTACATGGGTACCAATCTGCAAATGGTGGAAAAATTCAAACAAAGCATGATGGCTGAATTTGAAATGACAGACTTGGGAATTATGAGATATTTTCTCGGGTTTCAGGTAAAAAAATCTAGAGGAGAAATTTTCATTTCTCAAGAAAAGTACTCTGAAGATCTCTTGAAGAAATTCCGCATGGAGAATCGCAATCCGGTTTCATCTCCTATGGCGACAAGTGACAAGCTGAGGAAAGCTGATGGTGCTGAAAAAGCTGATGAAAAACTTTATCTCAGCCTAGTTGGTTCTCTGATGTATCTGACTAACTCAAGGCCCGATATTGTTCAAGCTGTGAGTATGGTTTCAAGGTTTTTGAATGAGCCATCTAAACTTCATTTTGCAGCAGCAAAAAGAATCTTGCGATATTTGCAAGGTACTCGGAAGATGGGCATCAGATATGTGAAAGAAGTGGAATATAAGCTAAGAGGTTTCTCTGACAGTGATTGGGGAGGCTCTTTGGATGATCGAAAGAGCACTTCGGGCTACTTATTTTGTCTTGGAACTAATGTGATTTCATGGAGTTCAAAGAAACAAAAGTCAGTTGCTTTATCATCTGCCGAAGCGGAATATATTGCTGTTTCGGATGCAAATTGCGAAGGAATCTGGTTGAGGAGATTGCTTGCAGACATGCAACAAGTTCAAAAGGAGCCTACTATAATATACTGTGATAATATGTCAGCATAGCTATGACAAAAAATCCAGTATTTCATTCAAGGTCAAAGCATATCGAGCTACGTCATCATTTCATCCGAGATATGGTAAACAAAGGAGAAATCAGTCTGGAATTCATTGGAACGAAGGATCAACTTGCTGATTTTCTTACGAAGGCGGTTCCAGTGGAGAAGTTCGAAAAATCTCGAGATAGTTTGAAGATTGCAAATTAAGAGGGGGTGTTGAAAAGTAATTTGCATTAGTATATTCATGAATGTGTCTGTTCATGTTCCTTTCTAGATTCATGTATCTTTCATGTATGGGCTAGGTTCATCATGATGGTATCTATAAATACCAATGTAATTCATGACAATAATAATCAAGGGAATTTCATAATATTCCTCATATTTATAAGTGCAGCAGCACACTATTTCCTTTATCTTTGTATCCTCTGTGTAAAACTCCAACAAATAATATATATTAATGTATGAAAATATATAGTATAACTGAATGTTTGTTTGATATTTTCTTTCATTGTGTGGACACACATTTATATACATAGAGCACAGGAGGCGAGATCAATTCGTGCATAGTAATAGTATTATTAACAATATTCATTGGATGAACTTTAATTGTTGAATTGTTGACTATTATTAATGGGTATTTGAAATTTTTCCTTGGATAAATACCATTTAAATCAAATTTATCAAGTTAACTAGGTCTTTTATAGTATTATTGATTTAGTTTCAATTCCACCACACTCAAACCATTGATAGGCGTCACAGTCAAGTAAATTTTCAACTTGCCCAAAAATTGCACATAATACATATGTCCACGAGTAGACCTGATTTTACTCGTGAGGAACGTGTTACGTATCTTTCATCGTTTGGATAAAGAACTTTGAAGGATATATTCAATCAAAAATCGACACTAAACGATGATGGATACTTCAAGAAATGAAATTTTATTTAATATCGCACATTACTTGAAAAAAAGAACATTTTCTACGCGTATTTTATTTAATGCGTGTTTATTGGCTCGGACTTTTTTTGAGCTTCTTATTGAAGCATCTTTATTCAATATGTCAAAGGGTGCGGTGCAGTACTAATTGACTTTGCGTTTTGGTTGAGAAATTTAGGCACAAGCGTGATTAACTCATGCATGACGAATTGCATGGCATGCTACGTAAACATGATTAGTAATAGTTGATCGTTGACTTCTAGTCAAACTAACAATCGTCGTCATCGACTCATCGTTGGATGCACTTTGTTGAAAATAATAAAGTACCGAAATTCATTTCATTAATTTGCTGAAAAATTAAAAAAAAAATTGCACAATTATACAAATTAATATCTATTACTAAGTTAACGTATCTATCTATACTATATAATTTTTGGATCCACTAACGCATCTATCTATACTATATAATTTCTGAATCCACTAACGCCACACGTGAACCAATAGAAAAACAATAATAATTTCAGACTATAAATTATAAATAAGAAAATTATAAATTTTAAATAGTAATATTATTAAGTATATTTAAATTATATATAAATTCTAAATAATAATTTAAAATTATATATTTTTGGTAATAATAATTAATCATCATATTAAATATATAACTTTCTATTTCTCTTCTCAAAATTATGTTTTATTCCATTAATATTAATTTAATTTCAATTAATCGTATCTCATACGATCTATTCATATTTTTTAATCCACCGGAGTTAAAAAAAATGATCAAACTTTGTAGGTATATTATTTTCTATTACTGTAATCTGGCTTCTTATGTCTTTTTTTATTTTTCTGAACATTGAATCGATTTACATGTACACGTTCTATTTATTCATTTTTTTTCCTCGATTTTTTTAACTATATGTATTAATTATGATTTTTTCGCATATTCCATAATCAAATTGTCGAGGTATTAATTATGTTCGACTAGATTTTTTTTAAAATTTTTAGGTTATCCCTAATTCTGTTCTGTAAAATTTGTTTTGTAGGTTAACGTACGTTATATTTATAATTGCATTTGTGTCATCTCATCCCCCTTCATGTTCACCAACTAAATTCAATTTTTTATATTTTTATTTATTTTCCAACTTTATAATTTTTATTTTCCATTTATTTTGATTTTCCCCCACCGATTTTAGGTATTTGTTGGATGAAACTCGAGGAATGCAGAGAAACTCTTCTCCCCCCATATCAGAGGCTCCTCAATCGGGTAAGATGTAAATCGAGGGATGTGCCCGAGTAGCAGACACATGTGAGAGAGAGCCAATAAGTCTACTAACTTCATAATATTTCAATGAAAATTTGTCATATCCGAGATATTATATCAACATCACCCCATACCTTACAACTCGGCTATGCCCCAAGAAGCTTACATACTATAAATTACATCAAACTGGCGTAATCTTTGAAAATAATAGAAATTTTGTAATTGTAATAACGTACGGTTAATAATGGGATTAAATATTTGACGAAATACGTTCGAGATTAAATAAAATTTTAAATTATTTCAAACAAATAAATCACGTGCATCGCACGGGCAGTGGTACTAGTTGTGAACAAAACACTAACTCACTAAGTACAAAAAGCAAACTAATTGAGATTGAGATTCGATCAACTGTACAAATATTCTCACTATAAATTCATTTAAAAAATTCCTAAAATGAAAATGAAAATGAAAATGAAAATCAAATTTCTTTAACTTCATCAAATAGATGAGAAAAAAAATCACATTAAAATATAACTCAATAAAATTTTGGTTCTAAATTATCACAATAAATTGTGTATATACTACTAGAAAAATAGCTTTTTGCGACCATAGTTTTAGAGACCACATTACGTGGTCGCTATTGTTGTCCTTTAGCGACCACAGGTGGCGCCAAAACCCACGCCTCGCTATTTTTTTGTAGTGATATCAGGACATTATTCCCATGTCACTTTGATTGATTTTGAAACTACAAACATTCCCACTGCCCAGGTGTTGGTCTCAACTTTAGATGTAATCTAATTTTAAGCACCAAACCCAAGTTGAGCTGGATGTTTTAAAAATTGTACTCCCTCCGATCCTAAGAAATGGTCACAAGTGGTCAACGTTAACTTTTTTCGTTCGTTTAATATGTATGATAAACAGTGTAAGCTAAGAGTACAGTAAAAGCTAAGAGTTGTGAGGTGAATGCTCCGAGTAACATTTACCATCTAGAATTTTAGATCCTTGTAAGCTCGAGAAGAAGGAAAATGAGAAAAGAGCTTAATATAATTTTATCTTAGTCTGAAGATGCCATAACTGATAATTGTACAATTGAAATATGTGAAGCAACCATTGATAGAAACAGAAATCCCCAAAATCAACGAAAATTCCGTTGCCCAAAGCCAATAGGCTATTCTTAATATTATTCTTCAATCCATGAATTAAACCTAACTAAGAACTTATATAGAGTCATGATAAAATCGGAAACCTTAATAAAATAGAAACAAAATATAAATCTAAATAATAAAAGAAAATAGAATATTAATTAATTTAAACTCGCTAGCCCACGAATAGTGGGCTCAAGCCCGTTTCCGCTCCATATCAACTCCAACCTCCTTCGAAACAACCTTGTCCTCAAGGTTGAAGTTTGATCCCGAACAAACCTGAATATATTCCTGAAAACTGCCCGGACAGACTCGAGTTTGATCCTGGAACCGCCTCTCTCCTTTAGAAAGCCCGCCGATATATCCTAGCACATTTTCGCTCCCTGCAGACGCATTACCTCCCTCGGACAGCCTCGCAAAATTACTCGGGCGCATCCCCGAACCACTAAAAGTTTGGCTCCCTTGCCCACCATCTGAAAGGATAGATTATCCTCAATATCCCTGGCTAGTTCCATTGTTGCCACCAAATTATTAAGACGAAAAAGTCGTAATGAGCCTCGAATCGAACCTTTCAACTCATTCATGAAATATCAGCTTAAATAGTGTGCTTCAGTCAGTCCCGGAACCTGATCTGGCGATTGAATAGATACCGAAATATAATCATCCACGATTCCGAACTGCTCAACTCCGAACAACCGCTCAAATTTGCTGCCCTTAAATCGTGTGTCAAAACGCGCCACCAGCGCATGTGTCAACTCATCCCACGACATACTCGGCTTTCGCGCTTTCATCCATGCCAACCAGTGCAACGCAGATCCCTCCATGGCAACCCCAACTGCTGCCACCTTCCACTCCGGCGGAGTACAGTTCAATTCAAACTGTTGCTCGGCCCTTGCTATCCACCCGATCGGATCCTCCACCTCAAACGATGGTAGAAGCGCCAAGGTATCGTTACTCGTCTGATTGTTCGCGGGCTTCTGGGGTGTCGCACTAGCCATCGAGTGCCCCTTTGACGACGATGGCATAATTAACTTCAATAAAGCGGCCAAAGAAGCCGTGATCTCATCCAATTTAGATCCCTGCTTGTTCAATTGCTCTTTCACCTCGGCCTGATTGGCCTCCAGCCTCTCCATACGATCGACGAATCTCGTCATTCCGGCGGAAACGGGATCCGGCAGGTCAGACCAATTGATAGAAACAGAAATCCACAAAATCAACAAAAAATTCCGTTGCCCAAAGCCAACCGGATATTCTTAATATTATTCTTCAATCCATGAATTAAACACTAAGTAAGGACTTATATAGTGTCCTGATAAAATACAAAACCCTAATAAAATAGGAACAAAATAAAAATCTAAATAATAAAAGAAAATAGAATATTAATTAATTTAAACTCGCTAGCCCACGAATAGTGGGCTCAAGCCCGTTTCCGCTCCATATCAACCATTTTGTTTAATGTTCCCTATATATATTAGGTTCATTGAACTTGCTAATCCACCATTTTTGTTTAACTTTGTTAACTATCCTACATCGGCCCAACTTTGACATGGTATCAGAGCAGACTCAACACGATGATGAAGCTCCAGCCGACGAATTTCCAGCTTCCCCAAAGATGACACCATGTCCACGAGTAGAGCCGACAAAACCGAGCCTACTCGTGAGAGAGTGTGTTAAGTATCCCACATCGTTAAAATAAAATCCTAAAGCTCAAATATAAGTTGGATCATCTTATCACCTTAACAAGACATTTTAAAGTGTTATTGGCCCAACTTTGACAAACTTGTTTTTTTCTTTATTTTATTTTTTCTATCTTATAAAGAGGATGATTTTTATTTTTTGTTGGGGATGGAACAAATATATATGGCCAGGTATATATATTATTCTATATATATATCATACTTTGTTATCTAAAAAGCTCATTGAATGTTACATTGATGGTGCTTTTTTCGTCGACCCAACTTGGTTTGGGCGATGTGATCGACCGAAATACACCTTCTCAAGTTTCGATTGACGGATACATAGCAAGGAATGTGGCATGCGGCTGGTGGCACACTTTTTTGTTGGTTGAATCACCAACTTGAACATGTTACCTAGCTGCTGATCGGAGACAATTTTGTTAGTTTTAGAAGTGACTATTTATCGCCACTTACACTTGTGTGTCATATATACACAACAGCTTGTAACATGTACATGTATGATGTACCCATGTAGTCATTTTTTAGAGGTGTCGAGGCCTATTTGGACTTGGTTAATTAGCTGTACGCAATCTGAGTTGACGATAAACTCAGTGTGTTTCGTTGACACAATTATTATAAGTAGTACCATCTGTGATGTAAATTATAATTGGTGCTTATTCATGAGCTCTTCCCGGACAACTCTCCATTGTCGAGTCTAGAAACTTCATCTTATTGTGTTGCATCTCAGATACTGTATAAGATACTATATACACATGCGTATTCATTTTAGGATGGAGACTGTATGACATAGCTAATATTCTGGGTGAATTAGGACAACTCATTCTCAACAACACACATGTTTGATCCCGTTTAAGTAAAATAAAAAAGAAAAAGTCCCGAAGGATTCCATACCTCCATCACTGTATAAAATCTTCAAGACTTCTCCAGCCACATCTGACTGCTCGATTATCCAATGCGACCATGGAAAAATTGTTGTTAGTACATAATTTTATCCAAAAACGAAAAATGAGAAATTTGAGACTAAGGCTTACTCTGACAGGAAGTTCGGAGCCAAATTGATCTACAAAACCTAGTATTTGTCCCTCCTTGATCACATCACCCTGATGTAAGGAAAAATATCTAGTAACGAACCAACCGGAAATATTATCAACATATGAATGTGCTTAAGTTTAAGTTTAACATCTGTGATGTAAATATCATTTGAGTGTGTTCTCGTGTTACTCCTCATTTCTCATAATTTACCGGTATCATCTTGCCTGGAGCCTTAACTGACTGATCCCCCACTCTGGCACGGGGCTGTCTTCCTGGGGCTTCTGTTGAGCTCGCCTGGTACCTTCTTCATACATGGCTTCAATTCTGACTTTGGTCCGCCGTTTGACCACCTCCTTGATGACGTGGCTCCGGTCGTCTGGACACGTGTCAGTGTTGGATATTTATGGTGTAACATTATATAAACATTATTATTTGTATACTAATTGATTTTCACTGTTTTGGTGTGCAGTTCAGAATATCAATTTGCATTTGCTAATACTGACGATGGAGAGGTTATCATAAGGTGCCTGATGAGAGAGAGGAAAGCACTTCTCAGATTCAAGGAAGGCCTCATAGCCGGATTCAATACTTTGTCGTCATGGGGAAAGGGAAAGGAGTGCTGCAAATGGGAGGGAGTACAGTGCGACAACAACACTGGTCACGTGATTGCACTCCAACTTTTCGGTTATTCTTTGGGAGGTGAGATTCATTCTGCATTGAACGAGTTGCATAGTTTGAAAGTTTTGGACTTAAGTGGAAATTCTTTCAGAACTAACAAATTTCCAGAGTTCATATGTTCCATGTCGAATTTACAACACTTGAATTTCAGTAGGTTAAGCTTTTCTGGGATTTTGCCTTCTCATCTATGGAACCTTACCAAGCTTATAAGTAGTACCATCTGTGATGTAAATTATAATTGGTGCTTATTCATGAGCTCTTCCCAGACAACTCTCCATTGTCGAGTCTAGAAACTTCATCTTATTGTGTTGCATCTCAGATACTGTATAAGATACTGTATACACATGCGTATTCATTTTAGGATGGAGACTGTATGACATAGCTAATATTTTGGGTGAATTAGGACAACTCATTCTCAACAACACACATGTTTGAACCCGGTGGATTCGAATAAGAATCGGGTTGACTCGAGTTCATAATAGCTGATGATGTTTTGTATGTTAAATGTGACTTCTATATAATGCATATAATATGTAGTGTATTTTTGGATGAAATAGTTATGACCTTGTTTGTAACGATTACTGATTTCAAATTTGACTTTGTGATCACCAAAAATTATTAACAAATAATGTGAATATGTGACAATGCTTTTGGAAATGTAGAAACTACTTCAACTACTATTGTTGACGCGCGTGCAGGGGCGGAGCTAGAAAATCTAATAGGGAGAGCTGAATTATAATTTATAAGATTATATATGTATATATATATATATATATATATATAAATATTAGAGGGGGCTGAACATTACTAAAATTGTATTTTATCATTTTTTAGTAAGAAAATTAATAAACTTTTTTTTCTAGTGGGGGCTTAAGCCGCCAGAGCCACTAACGTTGCCCCGCCACTGCGCGCGTGTGATATAACTATGCATCCTATGACTCTATGAGACATTGGGTTCTGGAAGAAGCAACAAGTCAATTGTAGACAATGCTAGTTTGGTCAATTGTACAAATTGTTTGTCATACAATTATCTTGTACAATCGAGTTGATAAGTAAGAACAAACTCCACTCTCATCCTAGATGTGAGATGTAAATTGAAAATAAGCTTCATAATATTTCAAGATCCAGTGATATGTAAATCGAAGACAAACTCTAAAATTGAAGACAAAATTCATACAATATTTTAATAAAAAAATTGTTTTGGACAACAAGTCTAATTATAAGACAAAATTTTATAATATTTTAATGAAAATATTGTCTCACCCTAGTATTGAAGACAAAATTCATACAATATTTTAATAAAAAATTTGTTTTGGACAACAAGTCTAATTATAAGACAAAATTTTATAATATTTAAATGAAAATATTGTCTCACCCTAATATTGAATTTGCGAATTGCAGTCAAATCATCACTTTTTTTATCATTCGATTATTCTATGGAGCGAGGTAAACTTTTGTTCGTCAAACATACAATATGATTAATATTCATCTATTTCAAAAAAATTAAAAAAAACTTTTCTGTTCAATTGATAAAAAATATATAAAAATATATATTTTTTAATAAATTAAAAAATAATATAATTATGAATAATTAAAAAAAATAATGTGAACATGTGACAATTTTGAAATGTGTCAACTTCAACCTGTTATTCTATTCAACCTCTTAAAAACAAAAGTCCATTTGTCAACCAATAAAAAAAAGTATTACAACAAAAATAAACAAAATTGATCAATCAAGTTAGTGGTAATTCAACAACCAAAGCAGCATACAAATTTTGACCCACTAATCAATTAACAAAATTAAGAGGATAATAAATGAACTAAAACCCCCTTCAATTTCCCACCGATATACCCCTACAACTCCCATGGCCAAACCCAAATCACTCCTCTGCGCGGCGGTGCTGTTAAAATGCGCCGCCCTGGCATTCTCCCTAGCCCCATGCCCTCCATGTGGCTCCACGGCCGTGCCCTACCCCCTAAGCACCGGCCCCACCTGCGGCGACCCCTCCTACCGGATCCGGTGCTCCGCCGCCGGCACGCTCCTCTTCGACTCCTCCAACAACACCTACCCCATCACCTCCGTATCCGCCCCCAACCAGCGCCTTACCGTCGCGCCCTCACCATTCCTCCCCAACACCTGCGTCGCCGCCGATCTCTCCACCAACGGCCTCCAGCTCGACCCCTCCGCCCCCTTCAACATCACCAGTAGCAACACCATCTTCTACCTCAACTGCTCCATCTCAATCCTCAACTCCCCACTCAACTGCACCTCCCAGAGCCTCTGCCACGTCTACGTCAACGCCACCTCTTCCGCCGGCGCGTGCGTCTCCTCCCCTTGCTGCGCCTTCCGCGCCGGCGGGTCGACCACCTCGTACAGGATTCGGGTCAGGCAGGCGGGTTGCCGGGCCTACCGGAGCTTCGTGAACCTTGATCCCGCGCTTCCGGTGGGCCGCTGGCCTCAGCCCGGCGTGGAGCTGATGTGGGTCTCTCCCCCCGAGCCCACTTGCGGAACCCAGGGGGATTGCGGGTCGGGTTCTACTTGCCGACCCGACCCGAACTCCAGTCGCAGGGTCAGCAGGTGCTTTTGCCACTCGGGGCTGAGATGGGATCCTATTTCCGGAATCTGCGCTACAGGTAATTCAATTTTCATAATTATTATTGGATCTTGTTTTTTCGAAAAATCAAAAATAATTAGGGTTATCGATATGCAGAGTGCCGAGATCCGAATGGTTGTGAGAAAGATCGGACTCCACTCATCGCAGGTCTAACCGTCGGCCTCGGCGTACTCCTCGCAGCATCCCTCCTAGGATTCCTCCTCCACAACCGCCGCCGCCGCATCAAGGAAGAGCAAGCCCGCCTCACGCGCGAGCGCGAGGACATCCTCAACTCCGGCGGCGGCAAAACCGCCCGAAACTTCACGGGCAAACAGATGAAGAAAGCCACCAACAACTTCGCCAAGGACCGCCTCCTCGGGTCCGGCGGCTTCGGCGAGGTCTACAAGGGCGTCCTGGACGACGGGACCACGGTGGCCGTGAAGTGCGCCAAGGTCGGCAACGCCAAGGGCACCGACCAAGTCCTGAACGAGGTCCGCATACTCTGCCAGGTCAACCACCGCAGCCTCGTCCGCCTCCTCGGCTGCTGCGTGGACCTCGAGCAGCCTTTGCTCGTTTACGAGTACGTCCCCAACGGCACCCTCTTCGACCACCTTCAGGGCGGAGACAGAGGAGGGCTTTCTTGGAACAGTCGTCTCAGGGTGGCCCACGCCACCGCGGAAGGACTCGCTTACCTCCACTCCTCCGCGGTCCCACCGATCTACCACCGGGACGTGAAATCGAGCAATATCTTGCTCGACGGGAAGTTGAACGCCAAGGTCGCGGATTTCGGGCTGTCCCGCCTGGCCCACGCGGATATGAGCCACGTGTCGACTTGTGCTCAGGGGACTCTTGGGTATCTTGACCCTGAGTATTACAGGAATTACCAGCTGACGGATAAGAGCGATGTGTATAGCTTTGGGGTGGTGCTGTTGGAGCTGCTGACTTCGCAGAAGGCTATTGATTTCAATAGGGCTGCGGACGATGTGAACTTGGCGGTGTACGTGCAGAGGCTGGTGGAGGAGGAGAGGGTGATGGAGGCTGTGGACCCCGCGTTGAAGGAAGGGGCGAGCGAGGTGGTGTGCGAGACGATGAAGGCGGTGGGGTTTCTGGCGGCGGGGTGCTTGGAGGAACGGCGGCAGAACAGGCCTTCCATGAAGGAAGTGGCTGAAGAAATCGAGTATATTATCAGCGTGACGAATGCAAAGGTTTTGGTGTAGTAGTAATTTGTATTCGAAGAATATATTATAGTAGATATTGAATCTTTATTGCAATTCCATTACACAACCTTGAATTTATTGAACACCAAACACAGAACAACTTTTAACCAAATGATCCTTTTGAGTTTAACCGGAGATGTCGATGGCTTTGGTCTCGGGCTTCTTCACCTCCTCCTTGGGCACAGTCACAGTCAGCACCCCGTTCTCCATCCCGGCTTTCACCTCATCCAGTTTCGCATTCTCCGGCAGCCTGAAACGGCGGATGAACTTGCCGGAGCTCCTCTCCACACGGTGCCACCTGTCGTTCTTCTCCTCTGTCTCCTTGTTTCGCTCCCCACTGATTTGAAGAACAGAACCGTCCTTGACCTCAACCTTGACTTCCTCTTTCTTCAATCCAGGAACATCAACCTTGAACACGTGGGCCTCCGGCGTCTCTTTCCAGTCAATGCGAGCGTTGGCCACTGCGGTGGTGGTGGTGTCCCCGGAGGGAGCTGCGAAAGGGAAGCCCTGAAACGGATCCCACATATCCAAAGAGAATGGGTCGAAGACATTGCTCCGGCGATTACCAAAGAAACTCGGAATCAAAGACATTTTTTTTCTTTCGAATTGAATGATCGCTAAAACACACTCGAACTCTGATATTTACTTGAGTCGTATTGATTTGTGTTGTGTGATTTTGATTCTCCGAAGTCGGGTAATTTATAGTGTACGTGGAAGAATCTGGCAATTTCATGCGTTTTCTCATTTTCCAATATTATTATGTACGCATTCTAGAGAAATCGTGCTCATTCTGTATTATTCTTTTCAATTGATTCTAGTTTGTACTCCCTCCCCTCTCCAAGACCGCTATTCATATGTGGCTTTGTATACCATTTATTATTTTCACCCTCCCATAACAATAGACAAGAACTAAAACTAGGTTAAATATTTTTGTTGGATTTTTGGATGGAAAATAAGAAATAAAAATTTATTTTTAAAATATAAAATACTACTTTCGTCTCAACTAATTATGTACATATTTCCTTTTTTTGATGTCTCAACTAATTATGCACATCCCTAAAAAAAAAAAAAATACTTTACTTTTTCACTTTAAAATAATATATATATAGTATATATATTGTTGGAGGATAAAAATCGAGTATAGACACGTGTTCTAAAGCAACCGCCACGTCAGACAACGTGGAAGTTGACCTTCAAGAATACCGGAAAGGACGACGAGAGCAATCCATACGGAAGCCCTACGATCAGTTACGCAAAAGATGTCTCCCAGGCCAAGATAGAAGAAACCGCCCTAGCCGGACGTACAAGACCCCCTGTCCAGAGATCCGAAGACGCCAAGAGGTTGCCCCAGGCAACGGCGGGACCGCCAGGCCTGGAGTCAGATCAATGATTAGTGGGAAAATGAGGGTTTAGTGGATTTGCAAGTGGGCTTAGTGGGTTTAAAGGTCCAATTAAACTTGTTTGTGTGTCTTTAATCTAGCATGCATGTATGCTAAGTGGCAAAAAATGCATGACTTGTGAGAGTATATAAGGTAGGGAAATGAGTAGAGGAAGGGGACTTTTGTCATTTGTATAATTTTTCCTTAAGGATTAAAAGAGAAAAGAGAGAGCATATTGAGCTCACGATCTTCATCATCTTCATAGTGTTCTTCACGTTAATTTCCAGAATCATCCTATTCTCCTCATTTTAACTATGTGATTGTTGTGTCGATATACCCAGAACCCTCTGTCCACTAGGTACCCCATGTAATATTGAATCGACCTCCAACAGCTGGCGCTAGAAGGAGGGGAGACAAAGCGCCGATTCATAAAGAAAGAAGCTGAAGAACAACTCCATGGCGACCTCTCACGACGGAGCGACGAGATCGAAAGGATCGGACGCGGCGGAGCGACGCCGTGAGCTGCATGGCAAAGCGCCGATGAAGGAGCTGGAGAATCTGACCCCCGATGAAAGAGCCTGAAGCGGAGGCGAGGGAGCCTCCATCTGCTCATGGTCCAAACCACGTCGGCGAAGCCATCGGCGATCACCTCGCGACTGACCCGCTGTCCGACTCCGAGATAACTCTTTCTAGACGTCGTGATAGACATGCCCGCCGTAACCGTCGTTTATTTTCTCGTGATCGTTATGAGCCGGAGACGCCTTACGCTCCGCCTCCGATTACTTTTGGAAAACGTGATACGCCGGAAAAAATACATGAAGCTGTAGCTAAGTTAATGTATCGTAAATATATGCTCGATTCTCCTTTTGTCCCTTCGAGAAATTTGCATGTAGTGCCAGGAGGCATGCACGGCCCGGGGCAGGGTCAATCTAGCCGCGCTCCTAGGTCTGATAGGAAGCGTCGGGCCGCTTTTGATATAAACCGCCATGCCGAATCGGTGGACACCTCGTCTGAAAGACGGAGGCGTACCAACCGTGGCAACATGCAGGGGCCGGATCACGACTATGTGCACCCAGGGGCTGCTGTGGCACCTGGGGATGCCCCTGGACTGGACGATCTGTACCAACGTTTCTCTAACATGGAACGTAGACTTGCAGAAAGCCAGATTTTGCCCTCTCCTGTGGGAATCAATAGAGAGCCCCTGACACCAGAAGTTGAACATGAGTCAATGCAGTTTGAAATACAGCCCATGCAAACGCCTTTGTATGATGGAAAAACTGACCCTGAAACTCATTTGAGTAGGTTCCGGACTTATATGTCCGGACGGGGGGCGACTGATGCAACTCGTCGCAGGTTATTCCCCCTGACCCTTGGTGATGTGGCCCACAAGTGGTATGCGAGCCTACGTGCCCATTCGATTAAGTGTTTTGACGATTTGGTGCAACGTTTTGTAGCTCACTATGCATCCAAGCTGGTGCGAATGGAACATAGCCAAAGGCTCCTGGGGGTAAAGCAGGAGGAAGGCGAATCTGACGAGTCATATGTTGACAGACTGGAAGATAGTTTGCTATCAGCGGGGTACAACTTGTTATCTTGGGATAGTGGGAGTAAGGGTTGGACCTTTACACGTGAGTTTAGTTTTCTCATCGATAGATCCACTGCAGGCGTGGCTCTCGAGACATGAGATGAGAATGGGATTCTCGTCGAACAAGAGTGACATTAGATGTCATTGACATGGGATGTCTACCTATCTTGGAGTTCTTAAGTGAGGACTCAGTCGGCTTAAGGATTCGCAAGATGAGGGTCTTGGGATCATTTTGTTCTAATTTATTAAATTTCAAAAACAAATGCCTAATTTGTCTTTCATTTGATGAATTATAAAGTTAGGATTATTTACACCTCGGGGAGTGATTTAATCCAAAACATTTAAGTTCATCAATTACACAAATTAGAGACTTTCGAGCCATTGGATGGTGTGAATCGATTGTCTGGTTGGCTCCCTCATTTTAATGAGAGATAGGGCTTCAATTGCATGATAAAATCGCTGGTTAGAAAACCTCGAGTTTTCACTTACGATTTATCACGTTTCTGACATTGAGATAATTCGGAACGACGATATTGGATATCGAATGAACAAAATGAAACAAATAAAGTAGTTTTGCTCGACAACTTTATTTGTTTACCGCTTTGTGGATGTTTACTTACTTAGTTTGTCTTTCTTCTGTAGTATACTATGTCTGTCTCAACTCAATTCAAGTTCAACTCTATCTTGGATAGAGAAAAGTTGAACAACACTAATTTCCTTGATTGACAACGTAACTTGAGGATAGTCCTCAAATACGAGGAAAATGAAAGTGTGTTGGACAAACCCCTTCCCGTGCTTCTCGCTGATGGGGGCCACGAATATCCAAAAGGCATCATATGCCCTTGCTGAGAAAGCCTCGAATGAGGTGACATGTTTGATGTTGACATCCATGGTACCCGAGTTGCAAAAACAATTCGAGTTCATGGAGGCCTATGACATCATAGAAGAGCTCAAGAGCATGTTCGGGGAACAGGCTAGGATTAAGCGCTTCGGTGTCACCCGGGCTATAGCTACAACTAGGCTGGAAAAGGGTAAACCCGTGGGACCACATGTGTAGCAAATGATTGAATTATTTGCTTCAAGTGCTCGCCTCGGTTTTGCATATGATGACGAGTTGGCTACCGATTTCATTCTCCATAATCTTCATGATGGTTATGACGCCTTTACGCTGAATTTCCACATGAATGAACTGAAGAAATCGCTTCATGAGCTCCATGGGATGATTAAGGTTGCTGAGCCGGCGATTAAGAAGGACCCTAGGAGGGATGTTCTTATGATTCGGGAAGGAGGTACCAAAAAGTTCAAGGGGATTAAGAAACCGGAAGTGCAAGGCAAAGGGAAAGGGAAAGGGAAAGGGAAAGCTGTGGCAACTCCTTCCAAAAGGTTCTTGAAAGCTTCTAAGGTTCCTGGGGAATCTGAGTGTTTCTATTGCAAGGGTGTTGGACACTACAAGCGGGATTGCCCCAAGTTCAAGGAGGATGTGAAGAACGGGGCCGTTCCTTCATCTTCAGGTATTTGTGTCATAGACATAAACTTTACAAATTCTTCTTCTTGGGTATTGGATACCGGATGCGGTGTTCACATTGTTTCACATGTGCAGGACTGCAAAGAAGTAGAAGTTTGGTAAAGGGAGATGTCGATCTGCGGGTTGGAAATGGAGCGAGGGTCGCTGCATTAGCCGTAGGATCTTATGATTTGTGTTTGCCTTCGGGCCTTGTTTTAGTATTGAATAATGTTTATTTCGTATCAAGTATTACCAAGAACATCATTTCTATTTCAGTATTGGATACTGAAGGATTTTCCTTCACTATAATAAATGGTTTATTTACTATTTCAAAAAGTGGAGTGTTCTATGGTACGACACGATTAGAACATGGTTTATATATAATTCAACTTGACAATCATATATATAACATTGATACCAAAAAGGCCAAATCGAATGAATTCAATGAAACATACCTTTGGCATTGTCGATTAGGCCACGTCAACATTAAACGTGTAGAGAAACTTCTTAAAGAAGGCATTCTCAAATCTTTTGACTTGGAGTCATTTGATACATGTGAAGTATGTTTGATGGGCAAAATGACAAAGTCGCCTTTTCTAGGGAAAGGAGAACGTGCAAGTGATCTATTGGGTTTAATCCATACTGATGTATGTGGTCCAATGAGCTCACAAACACGTGGAGGTTATTTCTACTTCATAACTTTTACCGATGACTTAAGTAGATATGGTTATGTCTATTTAATGAGGCATAAGTCGGAAGCCTTTGAAAAGTTCAAAGAATTCCAAAATGAAGTTGAGAATCAACTTGGTAAGAGGATAAAAGCCATTCGTGTTGGAAATCGATATCCCGGGTTATCAAAAATTGCGGAACCGATAACTCAACTGAAATCCCTTCGCCGGAGAACACGCGAACCACCGCACGGAGCCGGAGCTCGACCCGAGCATCGTCGCGGGCAAACCCGCAGCTAAACCTTAGCCGAGCCCCCACCGCGAGGGGCTCGCGATCGCGTCTTGCGATCGCTTGGGTTGCGCACGCAACCCCCGGGGCTGCTCGAAGCAGCCCCCGGCGGTGAGTCCGACGACTCACCGCCACCGCTCGAGGAGGAGCGGTGCGCCCAGCGCACCCGCCGCGACTGCCCAACCGCGACTCCCCGCGATCGATCCTCAGATCGATCGCACCCCTCGGCTCCAGCCGAGGGCTCCTCGCGACGCCGCGATCGAACCCTAGGTTCGATCGCACCCCTCGGCTGGGAGCCGAGGGTCGATCCCGACGGGGATCTCTAAGCCACCGGCGGTCCGGTGGACTTCGACCACCACCGCCCGGTCTATCCCCGTCCCCGGTCTCGTTCGTTTCCCGGATCTTTGGTTCATGTGCATATTACGATTAAACACATAAAATCATAAAGGGAGTTTATGATTTCTACCTTAGTCTCGTTGTGCGGAGAAACGAGATTAGTTGAAGACCTCTAAACCTTCCCGCGTATTCCTTGCACTTCGTTCGAAAGTCGTGTGGGCGAAGATCCTCCGAACTTCTATGGATCTCCTTCACAAACTCTATTGAATATCAAGTATGATATTCTTGACTTGTAATTATTATTATGATAATTGTGAAAACAATGTAGTGCTTTTATAGGCTAGGTAGGGGATCTAAAGGAGGTGAATATTGGACTTCCCATGATTTAATTAAATTGAGCCCAAGCCCAAGTCTATTAATTAATTCATGAATTATATTTTACCTCCACTGTATAAATATAATTGCACTCCCAATATTAAACCATATTATATCAAATAATATTACATCTCTGGTAGTATTTATTTATTCCGTGCGTTTAAGATATAAATGTCCATGAATAAAATTAATTTATTGCTAATTAATTTATTCATCTCTTATATTCGAGAATAGTACCATTCAACTTTAATTATTATGCGGAACAAATCCACTCATGAGGTTTACATAATAATTCTTTATGAACTCATCTCGGAGACATTATCAACCCTTTCGAGGACACACTTTCCCGTCAAGAATTCACGGCATGTCATACATAAAATACCGTGACCCAACTTTACCGCTAATTGATTGGTTATTCTAATCGGTCAAATCCTTTGAAAAATCAAAGTCACTAATATTAAATGCACACACCCGCAATAATATTAGGGATTAAGAATAAAATACACTGAGATTTAAATCGATTATCTAAGGCAATCCTAATCGATAAATCTCAAACGATCCGCCCAATACACCATGTGTACAAGTATGATAAAATAATCAAGACCAATTATTTTCTCACTCATACAACGACTATACCGATGGTTTTGTCCTTGTCCATCTTGGTCGTGAGCAACTGTTCGATTATATACGAGTAACCGATAGTATGATCTTCCGTGTGACGACGCACACCATACTAACTATAACGTGTGTATAATCCAGGACTATAATTTGCATATATTTAATTATAAATAATTAAAAGCAAATGATTGTTTTATTCATTTAAATATATTAAATGCCATGACCGGGAGTTTACGTTACTTAAATCTAGACATTAAGTATACAACTCCATCAATTCGCTCGGATCGAGGTGGTGAATATCTTAGTTAAGAATTCGATGATCATCTTATAAGTTGTGGTATTCTATATCAACTCACTCCACCTGGAACAACCCCAGATGAATGGTGTTTCCTAAAGGAGGAATAGAACCTTATTGGATATGGTTCGATCGATGATGAGCCTTAGTGAACTATCAAAATCTTTTTGGAGACACGCACTTTTAACAGACGCCTATACACTGAATAGGACACCGTTAAAAGCTGTTGATAAGACACCATACGAGGTATGGAAAGTTGTAACGCCCCGAGTTTTTATAACATTAAAAATAATATTTTACTTTGAAAATAAAAGAATTTTTTTGTCACAAGGGCGTTACTTAAATACTATTAAACGTAAAATAAGAAAAACATTTAATTAAACAAATAAGTTTCAATACTATGATAAAAGAAATATTTAAACTTTATTAAATCATTCCATCTCCACGTTCCTCGTCTCGTCCGATCATCTCGTGCATGCCTGTGGTAAAAACATGTTGAATTTGGAGTGAGCTCAACGGACTCAATAGAAGTAACTTACCTTAATGTTATGATCACATTATAATTACGCAGCATATATCCATACATATAAATTCAAATAATTCACACACACACACATATATATATATATATATATATATATATATATATATATCAATTCACATGTTCATCACTTTAATTAAATTCTACTTTACATTTTAATTTATTAATCTTTATACCCATGGCCGTCGCCATGCCTCCTCCCAAAGACCGCCGTCAATGAGCCTCTATCCGAAAATCGAAGTCAAACGGATTTAATGAGAGTTAACATCCTCCTCTTGAACGTAACCTCATATATAATTTTCATTTATTACCCCATGACCGTCGTCATGACCTTGTTGTATCCAAGAAAATGGTCACCGACACGTGTCACGAATCAAAGGGCCACGTCATCAAGAGAGAAAGTCAACCGGTATAGTCAAAGAGACCCTCAAAAGCAGAACTAAGAAGAAAATAAAGACCTTGGACAGTAAAGATTGCACGGTAGAATCAGACTCCCCTCTCAGGGGATTCGCCTGGGGAGGTTCCTGGGGTGACAGTCAACAAGCTGGGACTTCACGGGGAAAGAGGCAGATTAAGCACTAAGGGAAATTAGTGGGTTTTTAATGCTTCATATTAGTGGACTAGAGGTCCAATAAGAGGCCAAAATGTGGGCATTAGGTGGCATCATTAAGCCATGCATGGAGTATTATAAATAGAGGGAGTGAGATAGTGGAAAGGGACATGCAAACCTTGATTTTAACTATGTACTCTAAGTATGAATATATGAATGAAGAGGTGCCTTGAGCATCCATGTTCTTACTTATGATTTCTGCATTTAGCTTCATCCTCTTGCTTTCTTACCTATAACATATTTATATTTTGTGTTGTTTACCAAAACCCTCAATTACCAGCAAATACTACCGACAAGTACAAAAACAACCAAAACATTTGGCGCTAGAAGGAGCGAGCATCAGGTATTAAAGTTGCAGAAAAGCTCGATTAAAATCAAAAATGGTGAATGAAAATGAAAACACCACGGTGTCAGGTACGTCTGGCACAAGTGGCAGGTGGCGGGCTGTGATGGGAAAGGCTGTGATGGTGGAACCCGAGGTTCCATCTCCACCTAAAAACCCAGAACCTGAGAATAAGGAACAGCCGCCGCCTACCCAGATCAGCTCCGATGAGCACAACAGCAAACGTGCAGAGGCCGACGAGCCTACGGACAGTCGGGCAGATCAACGACAGCGCCGACTTCGGTCGCGACGTCGGAATCGCCGTCTCCATCCTTACGATGTCGGAGGGCCGTCGACGCCTATGGTTCCACCTCCGATCAGATTCGCAAGTCTTGATACTCCACAAAAAATAGACGAAGCAGTGGCAGAACTGATGTCTTTGAAATATGTGATGACAACCCCTGTGATCCCGGTGCGGGGCATGCTTGCACCCGCCGGGGAAAATCCAGGGAAGGGCCCTGAGCGAGCTAGGCGCGCTCCCCGGGGAAACCGCAGAGCCCGTCGGGCTTTAGATCTAAATAAAAGAGCCGAATCAGTGGCTACTTCTACTGATCCTTATCGACAGGCAAGTAAAAGTGACATGCACGGGCAACGTGTGAACTTCTCACCGGCAAGGGCCCACAGAGCCCCCGGTGCTGATCTTGAACTGGCCGATTTAAGGCAGAAGTATTCTGAACTGGAAAGGCGATTGAACGAAAATCAAATTCTCGCCGCCCCGGCAGGTCGTCATAACGATCCCCTGGCTCCCGAGGTTGAACAAGCTCCCATGCAACTGGAAATTCAGCCCATGCAAACCACTTTGTATAACGGCAAGACCGATCCAGAAGCGCATTTGAGCAGATTCAGGACATATATGTCCGGCCGGGGAGCCACAGATGCTACCCGGTGCAAATTGTTCCCACTCACCCTGGGCGATACTCCTCACCAATGGTACGTCAGCTTACCTACACATTCTATTAAGTGTTTTGACGACTTGGTACAAAGGTTTGTGTCGTATTTTGCATCCAAAGCTTCCTATATGGAGTATAGTCAGAAGCTACTTGGAGTCAAACAGGGTGAGAACGAAACTGACGAATCTTATGTGGATCGCGTGGGGGAATTACTGTTGGCGGGCGGAGAAGAGATTCCCGATAGCCTCAAACTTCACACCGTATTGGGAGGTATGAGGAGAAACTCTAAGTTGTTTAAATCTGCAATGCTAAACTATCCCCGATCGTATGAGGATTTTAAGAGGAAAGCTGGGGCCCAAGTGGCGTACCAGCGTCTTGTTGCTAGTGGGGCACACTCCCCCGAGCAAAAGAGAAAACCTCCTTTTTCCTCCGATCGAAGGCCAAACTATATTGGCAAGAAACCAGGCCCTAGGCCAAGTGATCCACGAGTGGATGAAATCCGTGAGTTGGAAGGAAAACTCACTGCTCAGACTGGTCATACACCAGCAGATATTTTGAATATCATGGTCATGCAAAAAACTGATCTGTTGGTAAAACCACCACCAATCCTAACTCCCCCGGACAAGTTGGATCCCAACAAATGGTGTGCCTTTCATGAAAAGATTGGTCACAACACCAGCCAGTGTAGGCAACTGGTGAAACTGTTGTGGAAACTTTTTCAGGATGGGAAGCTATGGCAGTTCTTGCCCAAGCCAGGTGCTGCGGGAAATCCGCAGGGGCCTCCTCCCCGGGAAATTCCCGCACTAGCTCCACCACCGCCTCCTGTAGCTCCAGACCCACCGAGAGTGGGCCAGATCATGATGATCGGCGGTTTGAGGCCAGTGAATGAGGAAAGCCACCGAAAGAGGAAAAGAGACTTCCAGATGTGGGAAGTTTGGTATGAAACTGCCCCGTCAAAAGAAGCAACAATCAGTGAAACGGCGGTGATAACTTTCACCCCGGAAGATCGAGCCGAGACAAAGTTCCCGAAGGATGTGCCTTTAGTGATAAAAGCAAGAATCCTCGGCCTGGACGTGTCTCGCACACTGGTAGACAATGGCGCACATCTCAATATTCTGTACAAGAAGACCCTAGATCTGATGGGGAAGCTAGTGCGTTATGTCAACCCGTGCGATATAGTGTTAAAAGGTTTTGGTGACGATGTAGTCATTCCCTACGGAGAAATCATTCTCCCGGTAGAAATGAAGGACGCGAAGAATCCTGAAGTCATGATGGTTAGGAATCTTAAGTTTGTAATAGTAGATAAGGTTAGTGGCTATAATGCTTTGTTAGGCAGGCCCTTTCTGGACGCTTTTGAAGCAGTCGCCTCGTCCTATTACTACTGTATCAAGTTTCCAACACCCTCCGGTGCAGTTGGCACCGTCAGGGGGGACCTAGTAATGGCTAAAAAGACTTTGATGTATTTTCGCGATCTTGATAAAACTAAAATCAGAGAAAAAGCTAACATTCCCCAAATCAATTTGGAGGAAAGCAACGTAAAACAAATTGATCACATAAAAGATATCATTAAAATACCCGAGGAAGGAATGAACTCTCCCAGGAAAAACCCGCGCGGAGAAGTTCTTCAGATCCCCTCGGATGACATGAATAAACCCCCCGAAGAAGAACCCAGTAAGGACTTAGCTTCTCCTGGGGAAAAACAGCCTAAACCCAAAGCAAACTTAGAGGATTGGGGCTCGCGGGGAGGATATCAATGCAAAAAAGCACCCGTTGTAGAAATGGTTGAAACCCTGGACTCTATAATTGTAGATCCGGAGCAAACCGAAAAACAAATACTTGTGGGGTCTCATATGGAATCCACTGTCAGAAACGATCTGATAAAATTCCTAAAAGAGAATATCTCCACGTTCTCATGGTCCAGTGCGGATTTAGGAAATATAGATCCTAAACATGCCTGCCATCGATTGAAAATAGATCCCTGCAAAAGGCCTATTGCGCAGAAGCGTAGGAAAATGGGCCCCGAGAAGTGTCAGGCACTCGCCGGGGAAGTAGATAAACTCATTGAAAATAAACTGGTCAGGAAAGCTTCGAGTGATGTCACTTGGCTTTCCAATGCGGTAATGGTGACAAAAACGGCCGGGGCATGGCGTTTGTGTATAGATTTTACAGACCTAAATAATGCTTGCCCGAAAGACCTTTTTCCCATGCCGCACATCGACCATGTGGTCGATAATTTGACAGGTCACGCGATATTCTCAACACTGGACGCCAAGGCCGGATACCACCAAATTCCTATGCATCCGGATGACGTCGAACATACGGCTTTCTACTCAGAGAAAGGGATCTATTGCTGGGAAAGAATGCCGTTTGGCCTGAAGAATGCTGGGGCCACCTATCAAAGGTTGGTAAATCAAATGTTTTCTGAATTAATTGGTAAAACCATGGAAGTGTACATTGATGATATTATTGTAAAAAGTAAAAACGAACCAGATCATGTCAAAGACCTCGAAGAAGTTTTCAAAATTCTGGGGCATTATAATATGAAATTGAACCCCAAGAAGTGTAATTTCGGAATTAAAAAAGGGATGATCCTGGGGCATGTGGTTAGCGAAGAAGGCATTGAGCCCAACCCTACCAAAGTCCAAGCTATCTTGGACATGCAAGAGCCCCGGGACGTAAAAGGCGTACAACGACTCACGGGTCGTCTCGCCGCCCTGAACAGATACATTTCTTGCCTGGGAGATAAAACTCGACCGTTCTTTGCTTCCATCAAAGGACAGGAATTTCACTGGAAAAAAGAGGCCCAACAAGCTTTTGTACGGATAAAGGAATACTTATCCCATCCGAAAGTAGTTGTGGCACCTAAACCAGGAGAAAAGTTGTATTTATACCTGGCCACCTCAGAGCATGCCATCAGTGCAGTCTTGGCAAGAGCGGAAGGAATCCAACACTTTCCGATTTATTTCGTGAGTCAAGTATTACATGAGGCAGAAATTAAATACACTCCACTGGAAAAATTAACATTTGCTTTAATAGTATCAATAAGAAAACTCCGGGCGTACTTATTTGAGCACCCCGTCGAAGTTTTGACTGCTATGCCTTTAAGGCAAGTATTGCACCGGTCAGATATCTCCGGGAGACTCCTGCGTTGGGCGTTAGAAATTAGTCAATATGACATAACTTTCGCCCCGAGGACAGCAATTAAAGCACAAGCCCTGGCAGATTTTATTGTGGAATTAACTTTCCCTGAGAAATCCCAGAATCAAGCACGCGCCTGGCAGCTGTTCGTAGATGGATCATCTACCACCGCGTGCTCGGGGGCAGGGGTGGTATTACTCAGCCCCGATGGGGACTCAGTAACCCATGCGGTAAAGTTTGAATTCCCCGCATCGAACAATGAAGCAGAGTACGAAGCTCTCATTTCTGGGTTGGAATTAGCTATAGCCGTTGGGGCCAGGAAACTCCATGTGTTTATGGACTCTCAGCTAGTAGTAAACCATGTAAGTGGGGACTACGAGGCCAGAGGGGAACAAATGATAAAATACCTAAAATTGGTATGGGAACTTTGTGAAAAAATCCCTGAAGTTCTAATCGAACAAATCCCACGGGAACACAATTCACAAGCAGACGCCCTGTCAAAATTAGGATCAGCTGAGGGATCAGCAGACTTCTCAAATATTGTGTTGACAAAATTAATGTCCCCGTCAATAGAACAAAGAGAAATGCAAATGCAAATTCTCACTGGGGCCGGAGAAGACTGGCGGATTCCCATTCAACGGTACATAGATACCGGGGAAGTACCAGCAGATAAAACCGAAGCAAAACAACTTCGCTCCCGAGCGGAAAAATATACTTTAATAGATACACAACTATACCGAAGAAGTTACTCCCTTCCACTACTAAGATGTGTGTCGAAGGAAGAAGGATTTAAAATCCTGGAAGAAATACACGAAGGTGTGTGTGGAAACCATGCGGGGGGAAGATCCCTAGCACACAAAACCATGGGGCAAGGATTTTACTGGCCAAGCCTGAGAAAGGACGCTGTCGGATACGCACGTAAATGTGTCAAATGCCAGACGCATGGGCCTAACATCCGTATTTCCCCAGAAGCCCTGAAATCCATTTACAGCCCGTGGCCATTTGCTCGGTGGGGTATCGATCTGATCGGACCACTGGCAACCGCACGGGGCGGAGTAAAATATGCGATTGTAGCAGTCGACTATTTTACTAAGTGGGTCGAAGCAGAACCATTGAACAAAATTGATCAACCGCAGGTTATCAAGTTCATATGGAAAAACATTATATGTCGATTTGGTTTGCCCGAGTCAATCATTTCCGACAACGGAAAACAATTCGATGGGGCTGAGGTGGAAGAATTCTGTGAAAAATGGAAAATTAGAAGGCTATTCTCTACTCCTTACCACCCCCAGACGAATGGTCAGGTTGAAGCAGTGAATAAAATATTAAAACATACCATCAAATCAAAATTGGAAAGTCGCAAAGGAAAGTGGGCGGATGAACTTCCAGAGGTTCTGTGGTCATATCGTACCACAGCTAGAAATGCCACTGGAGAAACCCCCTACTCTTTGGCTTTTGGAACGGAAGCAGTAATCCCAGCGGAAATAACGGTGTTATCACATCGGACCGCTCAGAAAATTTCCCCGGAAAATGAACTAACCATCCGAAAAGAGTTGGATCTTCTTGAAGAAAGAAGGTTAGCTTCCGATTCTCTAAATGCTATGAACAAACAAAGAATTGCAAAATTATTTAATTCAAAAGTAAAGGCGCGAGAATTCCAAGAGGGAGACTTGGTGCTGAAGAAAATATTAGGAACGCACCAGGGAGCTCTGGGGCCGAACTGGGAGGGACCGTTTAGAGTAAGCCACTGCCTCCAGAACGGAGCGTACGAGTTAGAGCTTCTCGACGGGACCAAAGATCAGTATCGGTGGAACGCGTTGCATCTAAAGAAATTTTATCATTAAAAGGTTAATCTTTGGCTTTTTGTAAAGATATTATTTTTGTAAAACCCTTTTATCACTTTTATAATGTTTCTCAGTATTTACCAAAAATACTTGTATGGGGTCTAAAAAGTTATATTTTGTCTGTTACAAAGGAAAAATATTACCCCGGGAAAGAAATAAATTTCCCGGTAAAAATAAGAAATATTGAGTATTCATAGAAGAATACTAAGGTTCGGTAAAGACCCAAAAATCTGTAGATTATGGGGCCGAACACTTCTTTCTGCGTACGGGTTCAACAGAGTAAGAGAAACTCAAGAATCGCGCGGGGAGAAGATATAGGTCCGAAGAAAATCCTAAGAGGTATTCATAAAGAATAAACCACAGGATCGGTCAGTCTTTGTAAAAGGAGAGATGGAGGAGAAAAATGTTACTTAGAATCAGAGAGAATTCCGAGAGGTAACTAAAATCCAAAAATCACTTTTGCAAGACAAAGAACTCACAGAGAGTCCCAACAAAGTTTTAAAAATAAAACTTGGGTGTGAGCCAAAAGTTATCTATTTACAAAGAATTACGATTCACCAAACAAGCTAAAGCTGACTTGTCAAAATTATAGATAATTATGGTAAAAAGAAACCTGAATAAAATGGTGATAGGGCCATAAGTAAGACCCAAAGGATAATATCCAAAAATAACTTACTAAGTTATTACACACCAGCAAAATATTAAAACTTGTCCCAGGCAAAAACTGCCTCTGAAATTCAAACAGAAATAACAAATATTGTTTTATGGCCTTGGGCCCAAATAAGAAATAAAGCATAAAAACCCCTGAGCTTTTTACACTCAGGGTAGGATTCATTTTAGCAGACTCCTAAGTTATAAAACTCAGGAGGTAGAATTACCATCACCAGGGGTTACCAGAGGATCTTTTGGCTTGCCATCAGGCCCAACACCAAGTAGATCCATACCCTCATCATCAAATTCATCATCATCAACAGGAGCATCATCAGCCAACTTTGCAGGTTCACCAGGCATAGAGAGAAGACTATATGATGGCCACCATTTCATGTCAATTCCATGGACAACTTCCAGATCCATAAAAGGTTGAGGAACTCTGGAATCCAGAGTGCATCCCTTCATGTGATCCTTTAGGAGTTTGAGCCCATACTCTTTGGCCACATCATTCTTCTCCTTTGCTGCAGACCTAATGAGATCAGCATATGCAGTTACATAAAGGAGGTCAGTCAATACCCTGGGATTGTGAGCAGGTGAGTCCAGTAGAGTTTCAAGCTCCACAACTCTTTCCATGGACTGTGCAAAGCTATCCTGGACCTGCTTCAGTTCTTTGGTGACTTTGACCACCTCATCCTGTAGCTCTTTCTTTTCCCTGACAAAGCTGTCCTGGGCATCTTCAATCTGCTCTTCTTTTTCCTTGATGGTTTTCAAGGCTTCCTGCATCTCTGATTTCAGCTTCCCTATCTCTGCCCGTGCAGTATCTGCAACCTTCTTCCATTTGTCCCTGTCCCCTGCTGCGGCTATGTAGGCAGCATTGAGCTCCTTCACTTGTGTTTCTTGACCAATGTTGGTGATGCGTAGTTTGGAAACCTCAACTCTGAGTTTCTCAGCCATGGTATGAGCACCAGAGATGGCAACTGCACTTTGACTGGCCAGTTTCAGGGCCAGGGAAAAGGCATGCTCCTCATGGTCCATCAGGTCATTGAGCTCTGAGGTCCAGCACCTCCCAACTGCATCAATTGAATCACCAACAGGATTGCCCAGGGTAGTGACAGGGTCAATGGGGCCTTTGCCAGAGAAGAAGGGAAGAAGCACTGATGGAAGTTTTTCTTGGGAAAACCTAACCGAGAAATAAAGTAAAAAGATTGAATATTTTGTAAAAATTAAGAAAGAGTATGAAATAAATAAAAACTTACTTGTCAGAGAGGATTTTCTCAACTCCAAAAACAGACTGACTTGTGTCAGCACGGGGAGGTGATTCAGTCACATCAATTACACCCCCATCAAATTTCTTCCTTTTCTTATCTCCTTCAAGCTTGATTTGTAGAAGTGTGGATGACCCGGAGGGAGGCAAACCCTGACTGGGAACAACATCAGTCATCACAGTATCAGCAGAGGCCGGGGGTTCTTTGTAGGAGTCCACCACCCCCATGACCCCCAACGAATCTGTCTCACCGCCCTGGGCGGAGACAGTTCGGGATCTGGTCCGGGAAGCTGGGGCACCTACTGTTCCACCCCGAGTCTTTGCAGATCCTCGGCCACCTATGCTGGTTGAACTGGTTTTTGATTTGCGGGCTTTCCCCGTCTGGGATGCATCCACAAGTCCAAGTCTCGCAAACAATTTGTTATCTGCCATATCAGGAGGTTTCACTTCGAACACAGTAGAGAAAAATTCTGCACCGGGAAAAGTAAAGATATTACACCCGACGAAAATTAATGATCTTTCCCTGGGGGATATGTCCCCAGGAAATAAGACAAAAACAGAAACTATAAAAAATATAAGACTTTACCAAAACAAGGTTGGTCTTCAACAAACGGAGGACAGAAGAGGCCTGCTGCGTCACGAATACTGTCGTCGTTAAGATACGTCGAGTCCCTCTCGGTAGCAGGGATGCACTGGGCCAAAAGATTCGCTGTAGCCAAATCCCACGGGATGCTATAGTCAGTTTTGGAGATCCGGGCACCTACAAACATAAAAACAATTTTAGATCAGTCAAAACTGTAAAAAACTTAAAAGTATAACTTACTTTCATCTTTAACGCCATAAGTTAGGGGAATTTCAATTTCTCCCTCTCGGGTCTGAGTTCTCCATCTCCCCGAGACATAAAACCATCGATCCCAACAGGTAGGATCTTTAATTTCCGGTTCCTTTATCTTCACCATATTTTTCCTGCATCGTACTGTGTAATCACCCAACAACCCTTTCTGGAAATTGACCGGGCTAAAGAACAAATGGAATTCATCCCCCGTAAGGGGTCGAGAAAATCTCACTTGTCCTAGAACCGTCAAAACCCCATACAACTGAGCCCACCCGTTCGGATGAATCTGATGAGGAGCCACACCCCACCGGTTCAACAGGCCTGAAATTGAAGGATGCAGGGGGAACCGCAGGCCTTGATCCATCGCGTCGACGCCGATGGCCACCATGCCTGGAGGTGGACAGCAAGCGGATTCTCCCTCTTCTGGCGCATGCAAATGCACGTTGAAGGGAATCCGCCAGTCATCCCTCCAGTCGGTGAGTTCTTCTGCTTTCACCGTGCTGTCTCGGCCATGCGCGCCCCAATCCTGGTGGTTTGGGTCTGGTTGAACCGCTGTGATGGTCCTCTCAGCAGGAACGTAAGGGTGGGCCGCGTCCAGTTCGTCCAGTCGGAATCCCGGTAAGGCCGGTGCCGCCGTGTCCATAAATTCTTTGTACTGACGAGCGAGCAGGACGTGAGGCTCTTCAGGTACTTTGGGGTGAACAACTTTCGTGTATTTTGGCATGATGATAGGGGTTGTAGAAGGAAATTTACACTACGAATCCAATAAACTTACTCAGAAAAAATTACAGAGAGGAAAAATATCTTACCGATTTTTAGATCTGAAAATCGAAGGGAGTTGTAAAATTTGAAATTTGAAATGGGTTAATATGTTTTGAAAAATCAACCCTGCCTCACAATTTGATCGAACGGTTGAGATCAAGGAAGGGGAAAAGAGGGCGGTTACCGATGAAAAACGTACTCAAGTGTCCCCCACTACCCCGTAAAACCTAAAATACTTGGTCAGGATAACGCCACGTGGAAAATATTTACTGACAAAAGACAGGATTAAAGAGAAATTCTTTTTCTATATTCTTTTATTATATATTTAATTATCAAATTCTTGATTTGTTAAGAAGATAAGTTTTCTGATACTTATCACGATTTACAAATAAAAAGAGTCTTCCAAAAAACAACAACTCTTATTCATTTCACCGGGAAATAGAACCGGGAAAACATGATTTAACAAAGAAAATACAAATTCTTATATTATGGATAAATCTCACGGGGAAAAATATCCCCAGTCATCTTTTACAGGAAGATTTTCAGGTTCAGTATTGATCGAGCTATCTTCGGAATCAGTTCCTAGATCAATTATCTCCTCTCCATCCCTCCCAAATACTCCAATATTAAAAGACTTCTGCCCACGCAACTCCAGAAAGATGGTAGCGCCCACCGAAGCAAGACGGCGTTCACAGAACTTGTTCCAGCCCTCGCTCAGAGCAAGGCGTCGACCATCCTTCTCCACTTTAACTGTCCAGACCCGTTCAAAAGCATCTACCAAAGCAATATCCTGTCCATCAAGTTCCGGAAACTTCTGAGAAAAAGACAAAGAAAGAGGCAACTTAGTTTTCATCGACCGATTTCTAATCCGAGAAGAAAAGCTGGTTATTTGATTCGGGTACACATCTCTGTTCCAAGTAAAAGCCATAATATGAAGTCGACTCCAGTTCAGAAGAGCCTTTAAAGGCGTAAAATTCAGAATTAAATGAAGTCTCAACCACCAACAGAAAGTCAGAATGTTATTTCCAAGACAAGTCAACCGAGAAAGACCACTATAAACTTCAGGGAAATCAAAGTTGAAAACTCTAATTTTCCTGGGGGCCTATGTTGTATCCAAGAAAATGGTCACCGACACGTGTCACGAATCAAAGGGCCACGTCATCAAGAGAGAAAGTCAACCGGTATAGTCAAAGAGACCCTCAAAAGCAGAACTAAGAAGAAAATAAAGACCTTGGACAGTAAAGATTGCACGGTAGAATCAGACTCCCCTCTCAGGGGATTCGCCTGGGGAGGTTCCTGGGGTGACAGTCAACAAGCTGGGACTTCACGGGGAAAGAGGCAGATTAAGCACTAAGGGAAATTAGTGGGTTTTTAATGCTTCATATTAGTGGACTAGAGGTCCAATAAGAGGCCAAAATGTGGGCATTAGGTGGCATCATTAAGCCATGCATGGAGTATTATAAATAGAGGGAGTGAGATAGTGGAAAGGGACATGCAAACCTTGATTTTAACTATGTACTCTAAGTATGAATATATGAATGAAGAGGTGCCTTGAGCATCCATGTTCTTACTTATGATTTCTGCATTTAGCTTCATCCTCTTGCTTTCTTACCTATAACATATTTATATTTTGTGTTGTTTACCAAAACCCTCAATTACCAGCAAATACTACCGACAAGTACAAAAACAACCAAAACAGACCTCCTCTCAAAGACCGTCGTCAATGAGCCTCTATCCGAAGACCGAAGTATAACGGGTTTAATAATTTATTTTCAATTCATATTTGCGCATATTATAAAACACGGCATGTACACCATGATGCCTCAAATCCTGACACTAACCCTTCTGGATTACAGGTTTTATAATATTAATTTTCGACCCATGTGAGTATACCTCGGTGCCTCAAATCCTGATACTGACCCTTTAGGGTCACAAGTTCATAATTTCACAATTTCATAACGTTCTCCTCTTGAACGTAATTTTCATATGCATTTCATTATCATTCATGTACAATCGTAATTAAACATATAGACAACACATGTAATTTCATAATCATCCACGTATGATATAAACACACATATCAATGTCACATACAATTTAAACTGGCATTCAAATTATACACACGTTATCACATACCACATAAACAATCTTAGTTCATTCACATGAATAGATTCAAATTATACACACGTTATCACATACCACATAAACAATCTTAGTTCATTCACATGAATAGATACACACACATAACGATAATATAAACCATAAAAGAAAGGTAAGAAACTCCTACCTCTTGTAGCGTAAATCGCTCACTCCTATGTTCGAAAGTCCTCTTCCTAAGACCCAAACTCAATCCTATGCCTCAGTGTGTTCGTACCTACACAAATATATTCTTATAACTAATTTTTATATCTTAGATTGAAGCAATGATCTGTAGCTATAAGTTACTTATAATATAAGGAAATAAATAAATAAACTTACATGTTACAGTACATGTTTGATTTGTAATTTGGGGGTGAACTTTGTTTAAGACCATTGGGCCGAGAGTAGAGTAAATATTGGCAAATGTTGATTTGCAATTTGGGCTTAAAAGAGTTGATCCAATCAAAACAATTATTTAGCCAATGTGAAATGAATTTAGGATCGAGAGCCCTAATTAAACTTTCATGTCCTTCTTTTCACTTACAGAGGCCGGCGGTGAGATGTAACGGATACCGCGAGAGTTCGTCTGCTCCGACAAATCTCCTGGTGGCGCACGGCGGACCTCCAAGGCTTCAATGCGGCGACGGCCTGTGGTTCCTCTGCTAGAGGCTGGTGTCGGCGACTTCGTCTCGAACCGATGTAAAAGAACCTACCGGTGGCTCTCGGACTTCGATGATGGTAAAGGGGCAACAGAAGAGGGCAGCAGTTGTGATCTTGTCGGAGGGCGGTAAGTTATTTCGAGGTGTCAATATGGAGTACTCGATGACGTGGATGACGATCTCTCTTGGAGGGGTTAGACTGGAGACGAAAGCGTCTAACAATGACTCCGTAAGGGGGTTAATTTCTGGAAAGATTAATGGTTAATTTGAGGTCTCGACTTTTTTTTGTGAAATTGAAGAGTAGAAGATCAAAGGAAAATACTACTTTCAGTTGTAATAGTCAGTAGTGGTATTCAATTTATTCGGAGAGAACGTCGTGTGGAATTTGTATCAGAAAGGGTCAAATAGAAAAAGTCAAATCGTAGAAGATAATTTAACTGTTGATTTGTT
This sequence comes from Euphrasia confusa, assembly GCA_954870475.1. Taxonomy (NCBI): domain Eukaryota; kingdom Viridiplantae; phylum Streptophyta; class Magnoliopsida; order Lamiales; family Orobanchaceae; genus Euphrasia; species Euphrasia confusa. The sequence goes on along the minus strand of OX940951.1, from coordinate 40,727,733 downwards.
TTGAATTAATTATAAATTCAATTAATTATAATATTATTAATTAATATATATTATTGAGTTTAATGAAATGAAACGTTTATATTTATTGTGATAATTATATTAACAAACTTTAATTTTTAATTTTGTACTTTAATTGGGATTTAGGAAAGAAATAAATATGTAAATTAATTTAAATGGGTTTAAAATATTAGACGCGAAAAGTGGGTGTTACAAAAGGGAAGGTCCTTAACTTCTCTTATATCAAGATTTGGGGATGTGAAGCTTATGTGAAGAGAAATATTTCTACAAAGCTTGAACCTAAATCAGATAAATGTTTTTTTGTGGGTTATCCAAAAGAAACACGAGGGTACCACTTTTACAACCAATCTGAGAACAAAGTTTTTGTTGCTCGAGATGGTATATTTCTTGAAAAGGAATATCTTTCCAAGAAAGTAAGTGGGAGCTCAGTTGACTTGAACGAAGTTCAAGAAGACTTGAACGAGGTTCAAGAAGAACAAACTGAGATGGAGACTCAAGACTTGGTCTAGAGTACTCCAGTGGTTTTGGAAACCACACCTAACACTCGAAGGTCCGGAAGGATTAGAACTCAACCTGACAGATACTTAAGTATTCTGACAAATGAGAACTATGAAGTCATGCTTTTAGAAAGCAATGAACCTTCGACCTATATCCAAGCTGTGACGAGTCCAGATTCCGAGAAATGTCAAGGTGCCATGAAATCCGAAATGGAATCAATGTCTGAAAATCAAGTTTGGAACTTGGTCGATTTGCCTAAAGGGGCTAGGCCCATTGGATGCAAATGGATTTACAAGATAAAAACATACAAGAATGAAAAACCTAGTATTTTCAAAGCAAAGTTGGTGGCAAAAGGATATAAACAAATTCACGAGGTGGATTATGATGAAACTTTTTCACCAGTTGCTATGATTAAATCCATTCGGATTCTCTTAGACATTGCTGCTCATTATGATTATGAGATATGACAAATGGATGTTAAACCCGCCTTCTTGAATGGGATTCTAGTAGAGGATGTGTTTGTGACACAACCAGAGGGTTTTATCGATCCTAATCAGGCTGAGAGAGTGTGCAAGCTTAATAGATCCATTTATGGATTGAAGCAAGCATCTGGGAGCTGGAATCTTCGGTTCGATGAATCCGTACAAGAGTTTGGATTTCAAAAGAACATGGAAGACTCTTGTGTTTACAAGAAAGTCAGTGGGAGTTATGTTGTATTCATTGTGTTGTATGTCGATGACATACTCTTTATTGGAAACAATATTCCTATGCTTAATTCTGTTAAAGAATGGCTTGAAAGATGGTTTTCAATGAAGGATCTTGGAGAAGCACAATACATATTGGGCATCAAGATTTGTCGGAACAAATCGAAAAAGATGCTTGGACTTAGTCAAACAACCTATATTGATAAGGTGCTTGACAGGTTCAAAATTAAAGATGCCAAGAAGGGTTTCATTCCAATGACTCATGGCACATCTCTTAGCAAGATGCAGTGCCCTTCGGGACCTGATGAGCAAAGGAAGATGGAAAACATTCATTATGCTTCGGCAATAGGTTCTATAATGTATGCCATGATATGTACACGATCGGATGTATCGTATGCTTTGAGCATGACGAGTCGGTATCAAGGAAACCCAGGTGAGGCGCATTGGACTGCGGCCAAGAATATTCTTAAGTACCTTAGAAGGACTAAAGAGTATTTTCTTGTCTTTGGAGGACAAAAAGAGTTGGTTGTGACAGGATATACAGATGCAAGCTTCCAAACAGACAAAGATGATTTCCGGTCTCAGTCCGGTTTTATCTTTTGTCTGAATGGAGGTGCGGTGAGCTGGAAGAGTTCCAAGCAACCCACCGTAGCTGATTCTACTACAGAGGCTGAGTACAGTGCTGCATCAGAAGCAGCAAAGGAGGCCGTTTGGACAAGAAAGTTCTTAGATGAGCTCGGTGTCGTACCTAGTTCGGCCCATCCGATAGCTCTCTATTGTGATAATAGTAGAGCTATTGCGCAAGCCAAGGAGCCTAGGAAGCACCACAAATCCAAACATGTGCTCAGGAAGTTCCACATTCTCAGGGAGATTGTTAGTCGTGGAGACATCAAGATAAATAAAGTTGCAACTGATGATAATGTTGCAGACCCGTTAACTAAACCACTCCAGCAGTCAAAGCATGATGCTCATACGACTGCAATAGGGATACGACTTCTTAGAGATTGATCGTGATTTCTATTACAGTATTGTCTACTTTTGGAGTTTATGTAAACATTCACGTATCTTTTATGATATTCATATTTCTTCATATAATTGTGGTTTAAAATTGTATGAATGGTCCAAATGATTAAATTATGTTAATTGGGTTATGAGGTCGATTTACCACATAATGAAGTCCCAATATATAACTAAATCATAAAAATTGTTCCTAGTTCGTATCATCGAGTACGGACAAACTGACGATACAAAGAACTAGATTGCAATGTGTACTATAGCGCCACTTCATGGGCTAGTGACGTGGGTCGTCAAGTACAGTTGCATAGATATTAGCTGGGAGCTAATGATCGAACAGACCCGACTGAAATAGTATTTGAGATTTCGAGTCATAATACTATTTCATTGACTTTCGAGCAATTTCCTTTGACCTGAGTAGTCCAGAGTAATTCCATTGGGAAATGGTATACTTTGATACAAGTAAACACCTTTCGTAAAAAGAGGTTATAAAACTTGTTATTTGGTATATCAGGAAGCAAGTGGGAGAGCTTGGATTGACAAGATGGGATTGTCCTCCATTTTATAATGGGATATATGTCTTACCGGCCACTTGGAGAGTCGAGACTGTGGAAAATACGTGGCCACGTCCAGATTCGAATCATGGTGATAAATCTGGTTTTACACTCTGTCTCAAAGTCCAATAAAGGTTTGAACCGATTGAGGATGACTCGAGTCTTGCCTCAAGTTCAAACTTAGACATAAAGTGACAACAGGAAATTGGCAGCACACTGGCTCTGAAGGCCAAGTGGGAGATTGTTGGTATATGTCCTTCGATCCTACGTGTGCAATCGATAAAGTCATAAGGTCGTCTATGGATGTTTAAATAATTATTAGATAATATTAATTGCTGGGAGCAATATAATATTGATCGATAATTATACCTACAGGGTCACACACGAGCCGGAAATATGAGCTATAGGGTTACATGGTGTATTTTATGGTTTAATAGGTGAGAAAATGTTGAGAGTTCTTGGAGAACCACTTCAAGCAAGCAAGTTCATTTTCCAGGTTCGTGTGAAACACGTAGAGGCCGGGCCATTTGTGCGGCTTCAACATCCGGACGATGCAAAGGAGTGACGAGGTCATTCACAAGGAGAGCATCATCCATCGAGGTGGTTCGAGACAAAGCAACCGTTGTCCCTTCATCATCAACGAGGCACGCATCACCAAATATATATATATATATATATATATATATATATATATATATATATATATATATATATATATATATATATGTGTGTGTGTGTTTATATGTGTTCTTATACACATTATGTGTGCACTAGTATGATAGTATTGTATGCTTTACACGCCTCCGCACACACGGTATATCGATCGGATTGGTATATCGTAACCATCACGAAGACACGCTAGTGTGGGAGTGCGTAGAGCTGGGTTCGTCAAGTACGAAAAAATGGAATCTCGAATATTCCATGAAGATGCTTTGGGCTCGGCCCATTAAGCGTGAATTCCGGAAACCCTAATTCTCGACACCTATAAATACCGGGTTGTTGGAATTCACTATTCATGCATTGATTTGACATATTCTAGAAAGAGAAATATTGTATACCGAGAGACTTCGCTAGAAAGCTCCGGTCATACCCTCTGTTTAGTCTTTGTAGTACGCGTCGCTAGATTAGTTCTACATGGACTTAGTTTTTGGTCGTGTTGACCTTTCTATTAGATTCGCTAGAATTTTGTAGATGTGTTTGTAAGTGATTCCACCCATTACAAGATATATAAAAGAGTTTTCTTTTAGAATCTCCAAATTGTGTTAAGTTTTTGTACTCTACCTTACACACTCTAGTTGTAGGTAGAACCAAGTACAATTTACACAATTTCACAATTGTTTACTTTGCCGCTCGGACTCAAAGTTGTTTTGCTTCGGTTTTATCGATAGGTAACTCCTCGGTGTCTATGTCCCATAGAATGAGAATCCGTCTGTCATCTCCTGCCCGACAAGTATTTGTATTGAAGTTTAGAGCATCTCCAACCGATACTAAAAACCTATTTTGGAGTAAGGGAGATGCTCCGAGCGATACCAAAACATAAACGTATTATAGGTATTAAGGTGGAATCCACAGAAAAAATACTTAAATTTACGTTTACCTTAAACTCAAAACAAAAACTTTATTATTTATAAAATGATCTTTTTTATATAAATTAATAAAAATAATCTATCAACATTTTTTTAATTTTTTATTTAATATTTTTTATATTGTAATTTTTTTAATAATAATATCATTAATAATAAAAATAAATTTTAATAAAAATATTTTAAATAATGAAATAAAAATAAACGTGATAATACAAAATATAATTAAATATTAAATTATTTAATTAACGTTAAAAATAAAATAATATTATGGAATATCACAATATTTTTTTTATTATGTTTTAAATTTTAAATTGAAAATAATGACTATTAAATTTTTTAATGTCAAAAGTTATGAGGTTAAATTGTAAATTTGTAAAGATATTGGTTATTTATAAAAAGTTGTATTAGAAGAATATTTTGAAAATATTCTTTTAAGTTTTAGTATTGGAATCTCGGTTGGAGTGAAATTACTGTAAACTTAAAATAAAACTTATTTTTGAATTTACGTTTTTGTGTTCGATTGGAGATGACCTTATTTCCCTTAATATACACAAATAGTTTGACATTAAAATACATTGTGCACCATCCTCATGTTTTTTTAGCTAAGAAATTCATAATTAATTAAATCATTAATAATGTACTATACCATAATAATATTGTAAGACTTTGCTACACAATTTGGCGATTAAAATATGTTATGCGCCATTCTCATGTTATTTATTTATTTTTCAATTTTATTGAGATTGAAAATAGTTTTTTAATTAATTAATTAATTTAATGTGATATATATACTGTATATCACTTGGTGTAATGGTTTGTGAGGATAGTTCCATGTGATTCCATCGTGGCAACGTGTCATGACTCATGGTAATTAAAATATGTTATGCTCCATATGCATGGTATAATAACTATTAATTTCATAATTAAAGGTACATAGTTGACTGAGTTTAGTATTAATTTATAACAATTAAATGTGTATATATTTTTTGTAGCTAGAGTATTTATTGAATCTTCGGATCATAAACTATTTTTCAATTACGTGAAATCTGGGATTGGATACTATTTGTGCAAAGCCATAGGCCATAAAGACAATCCGAGTGTATTATTTTTAGAAGATATTCGAATCACTAATATAAAACTTAAATTATCCAATTTTTAAAATATGCTGTATTTAACAATTCCACATTAACATAATTCAAAAATAAAACAAAAATATACTGGTATTTATTTTTTACTTTCAAATAAAATATTATTGTTTAAAATTTAATTTGTCACATATTTTTGAATTACACCAAAACCTTTTTTGCTTTTCTTTTCACTTTAAATTAAAATTTTACTTTTTTGTATCAAAAATAATTAAAATATCATTATTTAAAACAAAATTTTACTTTTCACTATATATTATTTAGTAATCTTTAATTGTTTTTAAAAAAATATTAATTTCTCTATTTGAATCAATTATTTTTCTATGCAAATAATTTGATATTGATGGTTTCAAAAATATATATATTTAAAATATAATTTATAAGTTCTATATAAATCACGAGTTATAATTTTTTAATTTTTTTAGAGATTAAATCACAAATGTTTCTTTAAATATTGTCAATCCCACATTCAATCCTTTATTTTTCAATATAATCAAATTCAGTCTTTCCCGGTTGATTTCCATCGGGAAAGTGCACACATGACGGTCATCGCTGATGTGGCCAAAAATTACGGGCCCACTCGTCCCATCCAGCTTTTTGAAGGGAAAATTGGATGACATTTGTTTTAATAACTGGACATTGAATGGGCTTTTTACAGTGCAATTATTTTGATCGATTAAAAGAGATTAAACCCAATTCATTTTTTCTGAAACCTAATCCTAAATCAGTAGCCACCTTCTTCCTCAAATATCAACATGAACCCTAAGGAAGAGGAGCCCGCCGTCCAATCAATCGTCCGCGTGATCGTTGAAAAAGAGAAAGCTCTGCTTCGTGCGTTGGATTTTGAGCCGTCGAACCCGGAGAGGGTCGTGTCCGTGCGGAGGGACCCGCCGCGCTTCCAGATCATGTACGTGTCGGAGGGGGCGAGCTACCCCACCAACGAAACGACGGAGCTCTCGAACTGGAACGAGATCTCCGTGTAGAAGTCGCGCGTGCGTCGGAGGGCGCTGGCGAGGATGGGCCGCCGCCGCCGCCGCCACTAGGACCAGGCGGAGACTTGGTGGTGCTGCGCGAGGGCGGAGACGATTTACGGGTGGCGCCGGAGGACGCTCTCGTGGAGGGGGTTCCACCCGACGGAGTTCTGGAGGGACACGTCGGCTCCGGCGCGGGCGAGCAATTAAGTGGAGACTTATAGGCACGTTGACTTTTTTTTACCGTCCAATACATATGATAAACAATATACAAAAATTATGAAAAAAAATATTAAAATAAAATTTAATAGTTAAATTTTATTTTAGTAAATTTTTTATAATTTTTATATAATGTTTATCATATTTATTGGATAGTAAAAAAAGTCAATGTGCTTATATATCTGAGACCGATGGAATAATATTTTTTGATATTTTTTGGTGAGAATATCACGTGACAGGTAGTATCAGTACAAGTGGCAAGGCCACGTGATATTCATGGCACCACGCCATCCATGTTTTTATACTTTTAAAAAAAAAAAAAAGCAGTTGACTTCCACAAAAGAATGTACTCCCTTCTTCCCTTAACACTATGCATAGAGAAAATGACACGTAGATTAAGAAAAAATGATTTTTTGTGTGTTTTATAATATAAAGTAGGGGTATAATAGGTATTGATGTGTAAGTAATAAAGTAGATAGTTGAAAAAGTAATGGTATAAAAGTAAATAAATGTGTATTGGGAGAATAAAATTATGAAAAGACATTCCATTTATGGAATGTGCACTGTTTTAAAGGATGGACTAAAAAGGAAAATATGCATTGTTTTAAGGGAAAGAGGGAGTACATTTGATATTGCCAACTATTAATGAATGGCTTAATTCATGACCCGATGGCAAATTGCGATGAAGAATGCTCGTATGTAAATAACATGATACAATGCAATTTTAACCCAAAACTTTTGAGTATTCGTATGTAAATAACATGATACAGTGCAATTTTAACCTCAACTTTTGACTACTTTTACAAATTTTACACTCAATTAATTATTATCTTATTAATTTAAAAATACATTTTATTCTTTAGTAAAAGCTAATAAATTAAATAATTTAATACAAAGGATTAAATTATTAAATATAGTACAATAATACTATTTTATACTACTCTGTCCTGGACTAATGGTCCTACTTCCTTTGTTATTTACAAAGGAAGTAGGACCATTAGTCCGGAACAGAGGGAGTATGACATAGTATCTCTCAAAAGATCTCATCCTCCCACTATATAACGAGCATGTCTTCATCTTCATTAGTTTCATCATATCGCCAACAAAAATTATTCATATATAAAAAAAGATACGAGTAAGATTGGATTTGCCGTTTGTTTGATGATGATGATGACGATGACGATGATGATTTCCAGAGCTCGGGCAGAAACCTACACCGTTGATGATGATGCTGGTTGGAGCACGGTCGTTGATTATGACGATTGGGCTCGAGACAAGACTTTCCTCGTTGGCGATAAGTCTAAAACAAAATACACTATATACTAATATACATTAATTAATTTTTTTATTTATAGGAGGCTTATTTCAAATTAATTACTCTTTACGTGAAGTGTAGTTTTCAATTACAACCCCAACGACGATTCTGTTGATGAAGTGACAAGAGACTCCTACGATAGGTGCACCAACAACAACCCCATATCTTCTGATAAGAGCGGCTCGACCACCATCGAGCTCCGGACCAGCGGCTGGCACTTCTTCAAGACCAATAATATTGAGCACTGCAAGGAAAGAATGAAGCTTGAGATCAACGTATGCGATGTTGGCGTCGGCCTAAATGGGAACACCATAACGGTTTGTGTTGATCTTTAATACTCTGTTAATTAATCAATTCATCAATAAATAAATTGGTAATCATGTATCATCAATTTACTTCCAATTCCTACTTAATTATTCTCAATTCTCTTGTTATGTATGTTTGATTTGAATTTGGAATGGTTTTTATTATCTTTTGATTTTAATAATTAATTAATAAAATTATTATTAAACTATATCAAAACAGATTCAATTATGATTGATACTAAATAGTTGAATAAATACTACTTACCTACGCAGAATTATATACAATTGTCAAGGGTTGTTAGCTCAGTTGATTGAGCACTTGAATTGAAGATCGAAACGTCCAAAGTTCAAGGTTCGAACCCGAGACATTGCAATTGACATAGACAAAAAAAAAACTATATACAATTATATTATTAATAATTGTTTAATTTTTACAACTTCATTAGTGATTAATGTTTACTAATATATGTATTATAAATCAATACTGTTAAATACCTTAATTAAAAACATTTACAACTTAATGTATATATTGTAAAAACAATATAATTGCAACAAATTATAGTATAAAAAATTTAAATTTTAATGTATGCATTGTGAAAATGATATAATTGTAACAAATTATATTATAGTGTAAACAATTTGAATTTAAATTATATTTACACTCAGATGAATCGACATATTTTTTGAATCCATTATAACACTTAATATATATTTTTTGTGTTTCAAGAAAGATGAACCACTTCCTTTCTATTTTACAAAACAAAAGAAGTGAGACATCTTTTATGTGACATGAACAATATAAAATAAAAATTGAGTTTTAAAAATTGACTTATTTTTTCTTATTATGTTGCGTTCACAATGTGTTTATGCAATAGTCTCACTCATTGCAAAGTCAAATAACCAAAAATTGGACACACGCACCTATAATTATATAAAGATTAAGAAATCACATATTCATAATACTTGATGTTTAGTTCGATTACTGAGATTAGTATAAATCGAACGCCCTCCCGTAGTCCTGCTTAATACACCAAGAGTACAAGTGTAACAACATAATAGTCAAGACCAACTATTTTCCAGTCACACTACGACGTACCGATGGATTGTCCATGTTCATCTAAGTTGTGAGTTACTGTTCAATAGTATACGAGTAACCGATAGTATGATCTTCCGCGTGTCTCTTCACGCCATACTATCTACAATGTATATATCTAGGACTATTGCATAGAGTATAATTAAATACTATTAAATGCAAACATGCTTGCTTCATACATATAGGAATAAGGCATAGATAAGGAGTTCCGTATCTGCACTAAACTAGACATTTAGAATACAACTCCATCAATATGATACTATACATGTTCTAATTTTCATTTTCTTTTATTCCAGGAATCTTAAAATCCATCCAGGATTTTCATGTTTGTATATTTCTAATGACTTCTACATAATCAAATCATACATTTGATGCATATCTATATTTATCGTTGCTGACATGTTAGCTTTTGTGATATTTTTCTTGTGTCGTTTTGTGCCTTTGTGTCGTGTCGTGTATTATCCTCGTTGGCTTTGGTGCGTTTGACGTGTTTATTGAGTAATGCAGGTTGTGAGTCGAATATGATAGGAACGAAGTTAAGAGACGAAGAAACGAGCATCAACCAATCGAAATCGAGATAAGCTGCTGAAGGAACAACTCGGCGCCCGCTGAGCAACCTGGCGCCTGCCAGGAAGAGGCAAAAGGAGTTCTGAAGACCCCAGCCCAGCGCCCGCCAAGCACCCAGGCACCTCAGCAGGATGTTATTTTCACTTCAGCTCAGCGGCTGTCGAACGCCCTAGCGCCTGTTGGGCGCAAATTTTTGGAAAACTTTGACATTGTTGACCACGCGTTTTGGACGTTATTAGGGCAGCGTCCCCATTCTAAAACACATTTTGAAATTTGCTTCTTCACGTTTTTTGAGACAGGAACTACGTAGCTCGTAGGAAGATTTCGACTTTGGTTTTTCTCGCTTTAATTCTTGGATTCAATCGGATAGATTTCGGTTTCAACCCTTTGATTAATTAGTAAGTTTTTATTTCATTTCTCTTTCGTTCTTGTTCTTAATTATTTCATTGATTAATTAAAATTATGTATTCTTCCATTAGTTCATGTTTGATTTCAATAATGATTATGAATAGCTAAATTCTCTACTAGGGTTAGGGTTAGTTAATTTTTGATTTAGGAGTTAGATTTTGGTTTGCACTCAAGGTATTTGATAAAATGCTAAGTTGATTTTAAACACACGTTTGAGGTCGTTAGGTGATCTCGTGATATAAATTATCGAACCCCGTTAGTACCAACCAGTAACAGACATATTAATATAATTTTTGCAAATTACGATTTAATTTTGAAGTTGAGAATTAACAATCCCGATCCCTAATCACATTTTTATTATTTGAATCACTTTATTCTTATTTCTTTATTTCGTTTACTTGTTTTATTTTATTAATTTAGAATTAGTTTATTCACAACAAAACCAACCAACAACAAGTGTTATGCTATTTCACTTTCTTTTTCTCGTTACAAATAAATAAATACTTTTACACGCCGATAGTAGTGTTCCTCGAGACCGACTCGGGCGAGTTGTTTCGACAACTAGTTCGATTACAAAATTTAATTGATTTGAACCGTACTAAAATGACTTATCAGCTGCCAGAAATATTAGGTGGCGGAACTTAATGTAATTCTTAAAAATATTTAATTAACATCGTGTTTCTGCGAAAAAATTTTGAGCAACTAATCTCGCTTTTATATCTCACCATATCATTATTCGTTTCTCGTACGAACAACCATGTATATTCTTTTGGGATAATATTTTGAGGTGTGTACTGTTGGGTTTGCCCGCCACCACCACTCCGTCACATTAGTATGATATTGTCCGCTTCGGGCAAAGCCTTCACGGTTCTCACTTTGGGACTCCTTCCCAAAAGGCCTCATACTAATGGAGTGGTGAGTCTCTTTATTAACTTGACAAACTTTCCTTCATTTTCCGATGTGGGACTTAGTTTGTACTCAACAATCCTCCCCTCAAACCGAGGACCACATAATTATCCTCCTCTTCTCGATAAGATTCGTTCATCTTGCACCGCCGACCAACGGGACTCGCTGCTTGAACACCATATTTCAAGAAGACTTTCGAAACAAGGCACCAACAATTCACAATCGAGGTCACACCGAGGGCGTCCATCCACATCGAACCTAGACGAACCAGGCTCTGATACCAACGTTGTACGGAGGCGACGCTTCCACGGTAGAGCCTCGAGCACCTGCAGAGCTCAGAAAATCACAAAGAAAATCAGTAGCAACAGAAACTCAGAAACTCGAAACGCAGCGGACAATATATATATATAGATAGATAATCACAAAGATTATAGGGTTGGAGGGTTTGGCTCAGAGCGACGTATCCGTCTTTCATCGCAATGGAATCGGTGGTTGTCGAACGACAAGTGGACGACCTCGTCGACGGCCCTCGGAGCACAACCAACCCTCGCCTCACACTCTCGGTCTCTCACTCTCTAAAATCTCACAAAGAGAACCCACACAAAACCACAGTGATTCGCACTACCTCATTAGCCTCCAGAATCACAACTGATTCAAGTTAAAGAGGCGGAGGGAAACGCAAGGTAATAGTGGAAGAAGGAGACGAACAAAGAATACCGAAATCGCACACACTAGTATGAGAAATCGCACACAGTAAATCTGGTTTTTTTTTTCGAGTGGAGTGGTGAATTCGGTGGGTGAGAGAGCACACAAGAGAGAGGAATGGATGGCCAGGATTTTGCCGACACTTACATCAACGATCAGAAAGTAAAGAGGGAGAATAATATCACAAATATTATTCATGGAGTGGGCTGCAAAAACAAATGGGCCAAGGAGGGTGATGTTTGTGTTATTGTGTTGATTTTTCGTCGTTATTTGTGTGCGCATAGTGTCGTGTTTAGTTGTTTATTGGTGTATTTCTCGTGGCTTTGGTACGTTTGATGCGTTCGTTGAGTGTGCAGGTATTCGAGCTTGCGTGTGTCGAAAAGGATGAAGAAAGGAGTCCAAACGAGTCGAGTCGGAGCAGAACCGGAGCAGCCAAGACCAGGCGATCGCCAGAGTTCCAGGCGCTCGCCTGACCCGAACTTCAGAGGCTCAGAATTCAGCATCAAGCGACCGCTCTCCTGGCAAGCGGTCGCCTCCTCCCTGCCGCAGACGATCGCCACCTTGCCAGGCGGTCGCCTGCCCCCCTCCTTCAGAGAGTCAGATTTCTCACCAAGCGGCCGCCTCCCTGCCAAGCGGGCGCTTGCCGGCAGTCGCGGGCGATCGCCTCCTGCCCCAGGCGGTCGCTTGCTCCCTCGTTCAGCAGTTGACCCGCGTTTGACTCCCGATTCCTAGACTATTTATTGGGATTTGAACCTAGGTTTTAAAGGATAGTTTTTCATATATTCTTCTGCACACTTTAGAGCTCTTGGAACTCGCTTTTCTAGTTTTTGATTTACGCTTCATCGCTTTGAACTTTTCGGATTGTAATTGAATTCGGTAAAGTCGGAGATTCTGCCGACGGGTACTTTGGTTTGGATTTGAGTAACGATCTAGTAAGTTTTCTTGCTTTCAATTTTCGTATTCTTCAATTTCGTGTTTGATTAATTGCTTCGTTATTATTTTACTTTCACAAATTGTTTTCATGAATTTTTATTTTCAAAAACGTAATTCTTTTTCAATCAAAAACATGAGTAGCTAAATCCCTTTTCTAGGGCTAGGGATGATCGATTTTTCCAACTAGGTTTTGAATTTAAATTTCGTTATTGAATAAATACCAACCGAAAACGGACGTGTTAGTACTATTTTATGAAATTGAACTTTAACTCGATTAAGATAATCGTGATTCCCGAAACCCTAGATTTTCCCAATTCGTTAAAAAACATTATTTCTTGCTTTCTACTTGTTTTATCGTCTTTTCAAATTCCTTAGTTAATTCTAGATTAATTACAAAAAACCAAAAAATCAACTCACGCATTTTTCTATTTCACTTTATTTTTCCCGTTGCAAACGATTAAACATTTTTACGCCTATAGTAGTGTTCCTCGAGAGATCGACTCGGGCGAGTTGCTTTAGCAATAAGTTCGATAATTTTATTTGATTCGTGACGCTACAAAAACGACTTAATCAGAGGGTAAATTGGCTGCACTCCTACCAGGACCGGGCTGCCAATATTAAATCAATTGGGCCGGCACCACAAATGGGCCAACACACAATTAATCTTAACATTCTCCACCTTGTTGGACCAACTACCAGTCCCATTTCCTGCTCAGACATTCAATAAATACATGCAATGTATTTAACATCAATCATCATCGCCAAACAGCCCTGCACTTTACCATTACAGGGCTTACCACACAAGTGGCACGAACACAACCAGTAACACCTACCACAGTAGCTGATCACACCCTCATCGCACCTGCAAAACAACTTAGTCAAAAGTATCGAAATTCACGAATTTAGACCAAAACATGAATTTGTGGTGTGTGTATAATTTTACAAGTAAAATCACACATTTACAAAGTTGGATTCCCAATTGGAGATTAGAGAACACAGTAACCATATCATTCAACATGTTTATTTCGGTAAACAATCCTTTCAACCAAGTCGCTTCTTTTAAAGCGTCAGTAATATCGATATATTCATATTCGGTTGACGAAAGCGCAACACCGTGTTGCAGCAGGGATTTCCAGCTTACACAAGACTCACACACAGTGATAACATATGAAGTTGAAGACATCCTAGTGTCTCTATCGACAACATAAAAGGAATCCATGTATCCACTCAACACCACACCAGTTAAAGACTTGACAAAATTCAAATGCGCAACAATAGGAACAGGAGCAATGTTACAACCAGTCATAGAACATCTCTCTAACACATTATCCACATAATCAGTTTGATTCAAAAGAATGCAACAGTCAAAACTTTTCCTTAATATGTACATGCCTAATGTCTTTCTAGCGTCTCCTAAAATTTTCATTTCAAATTTAGCGCACAAATGCATTTGTACAAATTCAACAAACTTCAGAGAGGGAGAAAATATTAGCATATCGTCGACATAAAGTGTTGGAAATCGATATCCCGGGTTATCAAAAATTGCGGAAACCGACAACCCAACCGAAATCCTCGATCGCCGGAGAACAAACCGCGAACCGCCGCGTGAGCCGGGGCCCGACCGAACACCCAGCGAGGCTCGAGGGGCCGCGTGTGTCCAGCCGAGCCCCCACGAGGGGGCTCGCGATCGCCTCGTAGCGATCGTTGGGATCGCTCGTAGCGATCCCCGGGCTACTCGCAGCAGCCCTGCAGCGGGTACACGGACCCGCTGCCCCAGCGCACGGGATCACCCCGTGCGAGCCGCTACGGGAGAACCCGTAGCTTGCACGGGGTCGCTGCGAGTCGCCCCGCAGCTGACCCACGATCGATCCGAGGATTGATCGCACCCCTCGGCTCCAGCCGAGGGTTTCCCGTAGCCGCGCCGGCGGCGAGGGCGGGAGGATCCGCCGTGGCACCAGCCCGCGGCATCCCCGGCGATCGACCGAAGTCGATCGCATGCCCCGACGTCCAGCGGTCGAACCCTAGGGTTTGACCGCCCCTCTTCGATCCTCGTCGGGGATCTCGAATCCCCGTCCGCGAAGTTCGTATTTTTTCCCGGATCGTATGTTCATGTATATATCACGATTAATTATCACATAAAATCATAGAGGGGGTTTCATGATTTTACCTTCGTCTCGTTGTGCGGAGAAACGAGATGGTTTGAAGACCTTCGAATCTTCCTACGTATTCCTTGCACTTCGTTCGAACGTCGTGTGGGCGACGATCCTCCGAATTCCTATTGATCTCCTTCACGAACTCTCTAGAATATCAAGTATGATAATCTTATGATGTGTCTTGAATTGTGAAGACCATGTAGTGCTTTTATAGGCTACGTAGGGGATCTAAAGGAGGTGGAATATTGAGCTTCCAATATTAATGATTAAATTGAGCCCAAGCCCAAATCTATTAATCCCATTAATATTAATTAATTTATTTTCCACTATATAAATTGATACGTACCTCGATCGATGGGTAATTGAATTGATACGAAGAACACGGAATTCGGGTTTCGGATACCTGGATAGATGGAAATCCCCAAACTTCTGAACCTAATTCGTTGAATTGATCAGATTGAAAACCTAACCCCCAAAACGGAATTGACGCAGCTACTTGGCAATGATGAAGACACACGAACGAAGTATGTATGCTTCGTTGATTCGTCGGTTGATCTCTTTTGGCACAATCGAAAAGAGAACGAAAAGAGTAGAGAGAATAATCTCGAAAAATAATTCAATATCATAAAAGTTGTGTAAAAAACAATAGGGTTCAAGGCCTTATATAGGCTGACCTAAAAACATGAGAAAAAAAGAATAAAAACGCTGAATTCAAATTCACGTCAGCGATTTCCAAATCTGGACTCATGTCGGACGACATGAATGGGTGTCGTCCGACATCCTCTTGTCGTCCGACAGGAAATCCTGTCGTCCGACAAACTTCCGTCGTTCGCAGGCTCAACCTGCGAATCCCGTCTGTACCGTCCCTCTTTTACACTGCATGTTGTCCGACATACTAGAGGTGTCGTCCGACAAACCACTTGTCGGCCGACAGCTTTCCATGTCGTCCGACACAAGCTGTTCTGGCTTCGTCTTCATGGTTCCAGCTTCGTCTTCTGTTGGTTCGGCCTCCTCGTACGCAATCAGATTGATAAGGCTTGGCTTCTCCACTTCACCAATGGGTTTCTTCAATAGCTCTTGCGCCCATACTTCTTGGATCATCGACATCAAGCTTGCCTTGAACTTCTTGGCTCTCGAGCGCGTAACTGTTCCAGCTGGAACTCGTACCGGGTCTTGTATCAACGACGACTCTTGGGCTGCATCATAAATTAATTGCACTCCCAATATTAAACCATATTATATCAAATAATATTTCTCCTGTAGTATTATTTATTCCGTGTATTTAAGATTTAAATATCCATGAATAAAATGTATTTATTGCACAATAAATTTATTCATCTCTTATATTCGAGAATAGTACCATTCAATTTTAATTATTATGCGGAACAAATCCACTCATGAGGTTTACATAATAATTCCTAATGAACCCATCTCGGGGATATTATCAACCCTTACGGGATACACTTTCCCGTCAAGTATTCACGGCATGTCATATATAAAATATAGTGACCCAACTTTACCGGTAATCGACCCAATAAATATATCGGTCAATTCCTTTGGAAAATCAAAGTCACTTATATTAAATATACACACCCTTAATAGTATCGGGGATTAAGAATAAAATATTCTGAGATTTAATCAATTATCAAAGGCAATCCTAATTGAAAAATCTCAAGCGATCCGCCCAATACACCAAGTGTACAAGTGTGATAAAATAATTAAGACAAATTATTTTCTCTCTCACACAACGACTATACCGATGGATTGGTCCGTGTCCATCTAGGTCGTGAGCAACTGTTTGATTAAATACGAGTAACCGATACTATGATCTTCCGTGTGACGTCGCACACCATACTAACTACAACGTATATAATCTAGGACTATATTTGCATATATTTAATTATCAAATAATTAAAAGCAAACAATCATTTATTTAATAAATAGATTAAATGCTATAACCGGGAGTTTCCGTTACTTAAATCTAGACATTAAGTATACAACTCCAACAATCTCCCACTTATACTAAGGTCTAGTCATTTCTTCCAAACTCCCGAATCCCATACCCATCACGTGCTTAAACTGTACTTCGAAGAACTACCATGTGAATGAGTAATCCAGGTTACCGTTCTGAAGTTATCTTGGTGACTACAACGTCGACTCTCTAGACGATGATTCGAATCAGGTGGTACTTGCTCTATGTGTTATCATCACTTTTTGACTTATGACTTCTTCCAGTTTACCATGCACCGCTATATACATAGCCTTTGGTGAACTAAGAATCATATCCAAGTCCAGAGGTTAATCCGAAACCCAACCCAAATTTCCGCTGCCTGATAAGACGTTGTAGTACGCGTCAAAAATCAAATAAAAATATTCCGAACTTATTGCCGAAGCAATTCGCCCGAGTCGATCTCTCGAGGAACACTACTATCGGCACGTATTCTTGTTTATTTGTTTGCAACGAGAAAAAAGAAATAGATAAAGCATAATGCAAAGTTTGAGTTTTTGTTTTAAACTACAATTAACTAAATATAATAAATAAATAAAAAACTAAAATAAAGCAAATAGCAATTAATGTAATGTAATGAATAAAGATAAAGACTAGGATTTCGGGTTCATCAAACATGAATGTCGGGTCGCCAATTTACGAAGTACAAATTTCCTAAAACGTCCGTCTCCGGTAGATTTTAGTGTATCCGATTATCCTACGTCATGTACTTGCTCCTAAGCCTCATACAAATATTTGAAATCAAGTGTGGCATTTAATCGAACACCTTGTATGCGTGTGTAAATCTCAATCCCTAGTTCATGTTTAAATTCCCCTAATCCTAGTTAGATTTTTAGCTACTCATATTGATGATTGAAAACAAATAAATAGATGTATAGGAATTCATGATTAAACAAGTAAAGAGAATCTAAAGCAAATAAAAAAATAAGAACACAAGTTGAAAAGAGAAAAACTTACTAAATTAATTGTTGGAAGCAAAATACAAAGATCGGAATAAGAACCGATTGAATCCTCAAAATCGAAAGCAAGAAAATCCAAAGTCGAAAACCTAAGGAAACAAGTCTCTTGTGTTCTCCAAATCGTGCGTGAAAGATAGAAGAAAGTGCGTGTGTTTGTTTCGGGTCAAACCCTACTTATAGTACGAGAAAAGCGAGGTCAAAACGCGGTCAAAATTTGGAATGAGGAAGCAGGCGGGCGCCTGGTGCAACACGTGGCAGCTCTCGTCAATCCTCGGAATGAGATGCGGAATTCGCAGCCGCGGGGTGAAAAAATGGACCAGGCGTGCGCCTGGGGAGCAGGCGGGCGCCTGGGTCTGGTCGCGGGCGAGCGCCTGGGGACCGGGCGGGCGCCTGGTCCTGCTGTGTGCGCAACTTCTCGACTTTCATCATATCTTTTTCGTCCGAACTCCGATTGCCTCGATTCAAAATTCCTTGGAATCTAGACTTCAAGATCTTTCCAACCGTGTATGGCATACACAAAGGTTCAAAGCGAGTGATAGCAGCTTTGGACGTGAAGTTGCTGCACTTTTTTTATTCGGCTCGTCGTCTCGTTTTAGCCCGATCATACTCGTTTCTCGACCTTTTTCGCCCATGCATGCACACAGACCTACACACTCTATAAAACATCAAACATACCACAAACCAAGAGAAACACACACGAAACGACTCCAAACGACACAACTCAAACAGAAAGAAACTAAGAAAAACAACACAAAAACATATAAATCAACTCCCCCACACTTAGCTTTTTGCTTGTCCTCAAGCAAACAATCACGACACACAATACGAACCAAGCAATGACTAAGCTCAAGACAAACAATCAACCATAAGGGAATTCAAGGCACTCACATTCGACAAATCAAAATTAATTAATGAGTGTCCCTCAAGTATTCAAATCCCCACAATTCAAACCATGATTCCACTCCACCAATATCAACAACGAGCACAAGTAAACAAAGCCACCGAAATGTCTAGCCAAGTTAATCAAGTGAGGCAATATTCACTAGGTGTAAACAGTCGAGGGTCACTCGAGTATCCTAGCGTGGTTTTCCCATACTCATCGTTTTCGTAGAAGCAGTGTGACTGCTTTACTAATACTAATATAATACTATTTTTTTTTTTTATTTTTTTTTTAATTTTTTTTTCTTTTTTTTTCTCGGCAACGGTATTTTTCGAACCATTTATTATTATTATTTTTTTTTCTAGTTCGGTTGCCGACCCTTTTTTCACATACGCAACTAGCTTATTCGAACGTCTTCTGTTTTTGCGTCCGGTTGCGAATAATACCTATATATATATAGCTAAGCCACACTATTAATAAGAGAGACGATCAAAGTAGAATCCTCGTGTATAACCCGACCAAACAATCAATGAACTCGATCTAATTAATACTCAAGGCTAACCGATGTCATGAAAAACACAGCTCTCCCTATGTAGCAAATCCTAAGTGTAGGACCCACGATTAATCAACTCATCATTATCATCCTGATGAAGCCCTGAATTCAATTATGTGTAAACCGAAGCCTATATTGCCTAGAACATGCTTCTAACAACTATACCGCAATTGTGCCAAATGAGGAGGGGTGATCAACAAGACAAAACATAGCAAAAGACACAACATAAACGACGTTTGAAGACTACTATAACCCCAACAAACCTCGCGAAACAACGGGTTACCCTAAGAACATGCGCATCTACCCCTACACTTGAAATATACATTGTCCTCAATGTAAAACACACCAGCAAGCAAATCTCAGGCAAGGGAGAAACAAAAACATGTCCAAACGAAAAGTAGATATACCTAAGAAAATGTAATATACAGAACAAGCATAAAAAGAGGAAGGGGAAGAAGGTGCAAACAGTGATGTCGACTCCTTCAGTCTTCTCGATCCAGCCCGTAGGAAATCGTGGGAAGGCACCCACGTGGCGCTCATTTTGGTACCCGAAAGAGCAGCACGGTCCGTGGATTGGCCTCCACGCGGCACTTGTTTAACGTCTCAAGCTTGACTCATCCATGTGCAGTACCTCTCCGATTCGAAGAGTGCACCAAACACAAGTCTTTCACCATTGTCTCTTTCTTTGCCATCACCAAAATTTCATCTCCAGATATGGTCATCCGGAGATTATGTACATGAACATCGATCACAACATGAGTAGTGGCTAAGAACGGCCTCCTAAGCAATATCTCCCGATGGTTTGCACTCCCCGAACCTTTTCCAAAATCGAGGACCACGAAATCCACCAGGACCTTTCTACCACAAATTTTGAGAGCCGTGTCTTTTGTAACTCCACACGGCTTTCGCACCGATTTGTCTGCCATTTGCAACTTCATCTTTGTTGGTTGCAGTACGCCTAAGTTGAGCTCCTGAAAAAGAGACATTAAGTTAATTGCTGATCCTAAGTCGAGCATACCTTGCACATCCTTAACATTCTCAAGTTCACAATTAATCACGAAGCTCCCAGGATCTTCGATCTTAATTGGCATATGACATTGGATCTTTTTAGGCTCTTTCGATGTCTTGTCAATGTCAGCGCTTCCTACTCTCGTCCCAACTGCTTCCATAGGGGTTTCAAGCTTTTTAAAAGTAAGATCCCCAACTTTCGGCTTTCGTAACGGAGTTTCAGTCACTCGTCTAGGACCTAACATAGGGGGTCTATAAGGATTCTTGGCTCGATGCAAGTTCTCGAGGGATTTCCTATGTTCTCCCTCAAGCCCCTCAATCTTCTTCACAAATGATGAACCTACCAAACGACTCGGGAATGGTAGTTTAACCTTGTTGTACATCTCAGCTCGTCGAGAGGCTGATTCGGCTTGTCTTCTCATATCCTCCTCGTCGTACTCTTCCCACAACGGTACATCAATGTAAGCATACCTCACAACTGTTTCGTTCTTGCTCGACTCCTCCTTGTTGACCTGAGGAATTAAAGGTACATCAACTCCCACATGCTCAATCTCGATCTCATTATTCTCCACATCGACTTCTCCCGAATCATCTTCATCACCATATCCATACTCACTCATTAACACTGTGAGGGCATTTACTTGAGCTGGGTGGCTCGAGAATTTTCCTTTCTGATTTGACTGTGTTATCTCGTCTAACCTTCCAGACAACTGCCCGACCTGAATCTCAATTCTTTTGATCGTGGAGTTCTGATTAGTCAGCGATGACTCCATGCTATACATCCTCTGTTGATTATGTTGCATGTACCCATTAGTCGTTTGCATGAACCCCTGGTGCGATTGCATGAAGGCTGAGAATTGCTCATCGAGGCTGGTACTTTTCTGGGTCGGTGGTGGCTGGTATGCAGGCTGAGCTAACGGTTGGTATGTCGTCTGGCCTTGCGGCTGATATGGAGGTCTCTGGTTATTGTAGTTCGGCTGCTGATTTAGCTGCTGATTCTGCCCCGACTGTTGCTGGTTTTGTCCTTGCTTCCAGGAAAAATTTGGATGATTTTTCCAGCTTGGATTGTATGTATTGCCATATGGTTCGTTCCGCTGATTACTCGACTGGTTGTACCCCTGGATGGCATTGACCTGGAACTCTGGTGTAAAGGACTGGTCCATCGTCTGAGGTGGGGGAGACATATACTGACAAGTACTAGAGTAATGCCCGATCTCCCCGCAATTACCACACGGGTCAGGCTTATGCACCAACAACTGGGTGGGAGCTTTCTCATTAGCCTCCATCATCTGTAGCTTTCGTGTCAGCTCGGCAACTTGCTTTGTCAACGTAGAATCGAAATTCCCGTCTACCGAAGTTGCCACCTCTCTATCCCTAGTGTTCGTCTGTCGAGATCTCTCAGCCATCTCTTTGAAAAGAGCAACCACCTCATCGGTGAGAAGGTTACTTATATTCCCTCCGGCTGCGTCCTGCACGTCATTCTGTATTGCCGGTGGCAATCCTGTGTAGAAGAACTGATTAAGGATCTCTTGGGATATCTGGTGGTGAGGGCATTGTCTGAGTAGACTCCTAAACCTCTCCCAGGCTTCGTGGAATGACTCTCCACGCTCATGTCTGAACGAACAAATCTGACTCCTCAAATCAATGGTTTTCTGTTGAGGGTAGAAACGCTTGATGAACTCCTGGTACATCTTGTCCCATGTATCGATGGAATCCGGATCCAAGGATAGTAACCAATTCTTGGCTCGATCTTTGAGGGCGTATGGGAAACACTTCAACCGTAATTGTCCGTCGTCAAGGCTACCATTCGGGAAGGACTGGAGCACTGAATAGAATTCCCTAATGAAGTTCAAGGCGTCTTCTTTGGGCATTCCATAGAACTGCGGTAGCTGGGCCAAGTGGTGAGATTTCAAGTCGTACCGACGAGCTGCGTCGCCCAGTACTATGCATGAGCTTGCCCCGTCCACGAGTGGGTGAGCTGAGTCTCCAAAGCGGGTTCCCATTGGTGTTGTATCACTCTCGAGTTCGGTTCCGGTAACCGTAGAGTCTGATGAGCTATCTGAAGAGCTACCGTCTTCAACCGAGGTACACCGGTTGATGCTCTTGCGTCTGTTGATGTTGCTTATAACAGGTGCAAGTTCGTTCTTTTGGCTTCTCTTGCCCAACATGCACCAACACAAACAAAGAAAAATCAAACGCACCTGAACAATAAAAATAAAAGAAAAATAAAAGAAATAGTCGCAAACACTCAAACACTAATACTTGTGCCTAAAGTGTTCCCCGGCAACGGCGCCAATTTGATTAGTCGTTTTTAGTACGGCGAAAATCAAATAAAAATATTCCGAACTAGTTGCCGAAACAACTCGCCCGAGTCGATCTCACGAGGAACACTGCTATCGGGACTCGTATTAATGTTCAAGTGGTTGCAATAGAAAGGAGGAAGGAGTATAGCATAATGCGAAATTGGTTGGTTTTTGGTTTAAACTACAATTAACTAAATATAATAAATAAATAAAAAACTAAAATAAAGCAAATAGCAATTAATGTAATGTAATGAATAAAGATAAAGACTAGGATTTCGGGTTCATCAAACATGAATGTCGGGTCGCCAATTTACGAAGTACAAATTTCCTAAAACGTCCGTCTCCGGTAGATTTTAGTGTATCCGATTATCCTACGTCATGTACTTGCTCCTAAGCCTCATACAAATATTTGAAATCAAGTGTGGCATTTAATCGAACACCTTGTATGCGTGTGTAAATCTCAATCCCTAGTTCATGTTTAAATTCCCCTAATCTTAGTTAGATTTTTAGCTACTCATATTGATGATTGAAAACAAATAAATAGATGTATAGGAATTCATGATTAAAAAAGTAAAGAGAATCTAAAGCAAATAAAAAAATAAGAACACAAGTTGAAAAGAGAAAAACTTACTAAATTAATTGTTGGAAGCAAAATACAAAGATCGGAATAAGAACCGATTGAATCCTCAAAATCGAAAGCAAGAAAATCCAAAGTCGAAAACCTAAGGAAACAAGTCTCTTGTGTTCTCCAAATCGTGCGTGAAAGATAGATGAAAGTGCGTGTGTTTGTTTCGGGTCAAAACCCTACTTATAGTACGAGAAAAGCGAGGTCAAAACGCGGTCAAGATTTGGAATGAGGAAGCAGGCGGGCGCCTGGGGGTGCAGGCGGGCGCCTGGTGCAACACGAGGCAGCTCTCGTCAATCCTCGGAATGAAATGCGGAATTCGCAGCCGCGGGGTGAAAAAATGGACCAGGCGGGCGCCTGGGGAGCAGGCGGGCGCCTGGGGAGCAGGCGGGCGCCTGGGTCTGGTCGCGGGCGAGCGCCTGGGGACCGGGCGGGCGTCTGGTCCTGCTGTGTGCGCAACTGCTCGACTTTCGTCATATCTTTTTCGTCCGAACTCCGATTGCCTCGATTCAAAATTCCTTGGAATCTAGACTTCAAGATCTTTCCAACCGTGCATGGCATACACCAAGGTTCAAAGCGAGTGATAGCAGCTTTGGACGTGAAGTTGCTGCACTTTTTTTATTCGGCTCGTCGTCTCGTTTTAGCCCGATCATACTCGTTTCTCGACCTTTTTCGCCCATGCATGCACACAGACCTACACACTCAATAAAACATCAAACATACCACAAACCAAGAGAAACACACACGAAACGACTCCAAACGACACAACTCAAACAGAAAGAAACTAAGAAAAGCAACACAAAAACATATAAATCACTGCCTTTGAGACAGCCATTCAGTTATGATAGAGTCCGAAAAGCATCGTGCTTATCACTCTTTCATCATTAAGGTTCCACCTCTTTAAAAGGTGAACACATAGCCTGATATCGACTTACACCGGTCCTTCTCTGATTTGAGATCTGAGAAAATGTAATCTAAGAAGAATTCGTGTTGCTCCGTAATCCAGTACTTTGAAAGTACTTTTACAGCATCCGAATATCTCTTCTAGAGATTACTTTGATATCCTCCCACTACGCTAACCGCATAGTTGATATCAGGTTCTTTTTTTTCAACATTGCATTCATTAAGCTTTCCACACTCAAAGTGTAGGAAACTGCTTTGTCTTCGCCTATCTTCTTCAGATAGATGCATTCTGTTTCTGAAAGGCAATAACCTTTCTCAGAATTATGCATGTTAAAAAACAAACCATAATCGTATAAGATATCTAGGGGAAGTACAATGTTCTTATCTTGAGATCGGAAGATCTTAAGAACATGATCTAACTTCTACTCAATCTTATATCCCGATTTATTTAGACAACTATTACTTTATGTCTGACAATATATTTACATTGTAGCCAATGATTAAACGTTATCTACATAAAATTCCGAGAAACACCATCTTGTTTCCATTACGTTTCTAATACACCTTTCGTCTATGCCTTTTGATGAATCCATCAAATGGACTATCTCATCAATTTGCAAGTCCCACGATTCATAGCTTTGTAATAATCCATAAATGGATTAACTAAGCTTGTACTCTAAATGATCTTGTCTCTTAACAATAATGCTTATTGCTTTCCAAGCAGGCACATTTAGATTTGGTACTGCCCTTGTGCAAAGCTAGGGATCGATTTCATCTTTACTAGATCCAGAGTTCGAAACTCTTCTAGTCTTATGAAGATCTCCGGTTGTTTAACAACCTCCCACTGCAATGGCGTTCTGGTGTATAAACAGTAATAACAGTAGGTGCAGTTAGTGGTGTACTACTACTCGGTTTGGCTGGTTCCCAGTCTTTTCTTTTCTCTCTCTACAAAGTATTACGTCACTTAGGGCTTTGTAGTTCATCTAATAGTCTTCCTCTAAGAACCGGGCGATAAAACGTCATTCTGGTTCATAGTACTATTGAACCTACAATTTCTTGTTCTTCTAGGACGTCCTACAACCACATTGAATGTGCCGTTGTTTTCCAGGAATATCCATAGAACATAGGTAGTTCCCAATAACCTTTTCTTTTACTATTAGAATTCCATTTCTTATTTCCCGACACACCATTTCTACACAAGAGTGTATGGTGTAGTCATTTGGGATCCAATCCCATTCTTTGATTTATGCTATGTGTTTACTTAGATAGGTAATAGCCTACGCGATCAAATCGCAGGCTTCCTATGGATATACTTTGAAGGTTCCCCACAACAGCTTTGTGTCCATTGACTTGTCAAAACACTTTGCTTTTGTGGCACATCAAGTACTCTAATCCATATTCGAGTATTCTCAAGGAATAACTCGCACCTTTGTAAGTACACATACGTCTGCATATATCATTGTCAATCAATTTCAATACTTGTCCGAATTCCATCCTTTATCATAAAGGTTTACTTAGTTGTATTATCTTCCAAATTCAATTCTTAGGTCGGAAGGTCCATTCCTTCAACTATAATTGATCAAATCAATTTCGATCTTTTGAATCTTATTTGAATAAATACTACTAAGTGCAAGAATTCAAAAGTATAATGATTCAATGAAGAAATACATCTAATAAGCAAAACAAGTTATAAAACGATTTGTTGCATCGTGGTAGACTCAGGATTCATCACTCATATATCGCTATCTAATGTACCAGAATAGATAATACCATTATTTCTTATCAAAACCATCAAATGATTAAAGAAATAAAATATCCATTCATTAATAATAGAAAACCAGAACAAAGTTATTTTCTAAAATAAAGGGTACATAAAGCAATAAACTTGAAATGAAATCCTATAACTACTCATAGATAAATCCTCTATTGCAACAGCTGCCTTCTCCACAGCCTTTCCCTTGACCATCCTTTCCTTTCCAAGTCTCTGGGTTTCCTGGTGCCCCTGCATTTAAAAAAATGCATACATACCGTCAGTGGTTCCATATCTACCAACCAGGCTTCTGGTAGATAATACCGCTGACTATGTTTTAATGACTGAGGAAAGAATCTTATACCTTCTTGGGGAGAAAATATAGACCTCCGGTTCCCAGACTCTTTTCTTTGAAGATAATCGCCAGCAAGCTTCCTTATCCCACCTTGTGGTCCAAGTACTTTAGGACTACTAGGTTTCTTTGCTTGCCTCTCCATTCCCTTATCTATGCCCTTAGGTTCGAAACCTTTGGCCTTGGCTATAAGAGTTTGCGATTATCTCAACTCATCCAAAAGGTCCATTATCTCGAAAACGTGTTCAAGCGTTTCCTCGAAGCAACTAACTTTTATGAGTATTCTCATCGCCTCTTTTCTAGCCTTTACATCGTGTCTAAACATCAGCTTAAGTTTGAGCATGATATCATGATTAGTGGTTAATGCAAAAGCATTGTCCCACTTCTCAAAATCAGCTAATTCCTCATCAGTTGAGACACTTGTAGGTTCAGGAGGACAAAACTCACTGAGTACATCATTGTACTCCTTAACAGTCTAGGTAATGTCTAGTTCTCTATTCCATCCAACACATTATGGAACCAGTGCATTGAACTCCTTGAGTATCAACGAAAGTGGATTCATAGCTATTCTCTAAACCTATAAGCACATATAAACAAACAATCAATTTAATGCCGATATTATCTCCCTCAAATAATATCATTAAATCACTAATCACATCTAAAATTCCATCAGATATGGCAAGCCACGTTTGTGTGGACGTTTACCTACCCAAACGAATTAGCAATTAGATTTGCTTTGGTCGTACATCATTATAGCGTAACTTCGTTGGGAAGAATACTATAAAGCGTACCTAAGTGTAAACCATTACTCAGTACTAAGGTGAATCGTTTGGAATCGCTACGTCACCGCAAGCCACATTTGTGTGGACGTTTACGACAACTCACAATCCTTCACAATTCCCTATAACTGTCTACATCAATTATTCCAAAATCCTATTCAGTATAGTAAGCCACATTTGTGTGGACGTTTACTACACTAAAAGATTTTTATAATTGACTCCCAATTACTTGATCCATTAGATTTTTGTAAATCAAGACGTGGAGAATCATAAGTGAAACTCGAAGTTTCTAACCAGTGATTCACCATACGAACAACCCTATCTCTCATTAGATGAGAGAGCCGAGCAGACAATCGATCCATTTCAAGAAATGGTACGAAGGTCTCTAATTTGTGTCATCCACATGACCAAGTGGCTTTGGCTCCATTCCACTCCCCGGGGTGAGAATGAGTCGACTTGAAATCAGTTTCAGAAAGACAAATTAGGCATTGTTTGATAAACTTAATCAATGTTTCTCGTAAAAGGAATTACAAGAATTCTCATCCAATGACTCGACTATACGAACTTCGAAAGTCCATAAGAGTCACCAAGAGAACAGTAATTGAGACCATGGGATTGTTTCCAATCCCTCTCCCACTTAGCTTTTTACAACAAGGGATACGCTATCTAATGCATAATTAAACACATAAGCATGCATACATAAAATAAAGCACATATATAAGGTATTATCACATAGTCAAAATAATACTAGAATATTATTTTCCAACTATCATGGCTTTATTCCATCTCCGTACGCATCTTCTAGTCTTCAGTCTTCGTTCTTGAATGCTCCATGTGACGAGAATATTAATTTCCAATATTTAAATCTATTTATTTTCAATTAATCCAAAAGTTACTTAATTCGAAAATTAAGTCAATTGAATATATCAAAAATAAAATTAAATATTATTAATATTTTTATTTATTTTTATCTTCCTTTTCTACTCCATTAAATCTCTAGAATAATCTATCCAAGACCCACTTGGAATATTCTAGAAGATTTCTATAATGGAATAAGGAAATAAAATAATTTAGGACTCTTCTACTTTCCAAATTTATTTTTATTCCTAATCCATGAATATTCCCATGAGCAGGAATAATCAAATAGGAAAATAAATTTAATACTAAATTAATTCTTTTTCTATTCCATGAATATTCCATAAAAGAAATAATCAAAATAGGAAAACCGAATTAAATTAGGAAAGTAAATTTCCGGTAGGAGTAGCATGGGTTGGGAGACCCCACGCCACCCCCACCTTGATCGACCGGCCATGGGAGGAGCACCGCCGCCAAGCCACGCCGGCCAGCCACCGAACCGGCGGTAGCCGCGGCTAGGGCAACCAAGCCCCCGCCCCTTAGCCATCGATCAGGCATCATCACCATGGGATCGATCCAATCGATCCCAAGCCCTAGTTCCTCTCGTCACATCGTCTTCTCCGGCGGTCTTCGATTCATCGATCCAACGCAAAATAAATTACAATTTAATTTTTACACTATCCGGTATCGATTCTATACATGAAATCGACCCTATACATTTTCCGGAAAAACGAAGAACAATAATAATAAACCTAAATTCGGTCAACCCCCGAATTTTTACTATTACAAACATTCACCACCAAAAACGAATCTCGACATGTCCGAGAGTTTAATAATCCAACATAAATATGACAAAATAATTAAACGAACAATCATCAAGCCATAATAGTCGGAACCCTGCAAGGTAGAACAATTTTATCGAAAATACCGCGAACGTAAACCACGCTCTGATACCAATTGTTGGAATTCGATATCCCGGGCTATTAAAATTTGCGGAAACAATAACCCGATCAAAAACCCTTCTCCGGAGATCACACGAACACCACCACACGCGCCGGAGTCCAGCCGAGGAGACCACGCACCCGAAGGCGCGCGGCTGCCCCCGGCCGAACCCCCGCATGGGCGGGGTTGTGCGATCGCACGCCGATCGCTTCCAGCGATCGGCCGGGGCTGCCCAGCAACAGTACCATTCAACTTTAATTATTACCATTCAACTTATGAACTTATATTCGAGAATAGTACCATTCAACTTTAATTATTATGCGGAACAAATCCACTCATGAGGTTTACATAATAATTCCTTATGAACTCATCTCGGGGATATTATCAACCCTTACGGGATACACTTTCTCGTCAAGTATTCACGGCATGTCATATATAAAATATAGTGACCCAACTTTACCGGTAATCGACCCAATAAATATATCGGTCAATTCCTTTGGAAAATTAAAGTCACTTATATTAAATATACACACTCGTAATAGTATCGGGGATTAAGAATAAAATACTCTGAGATTTAATCAATTATCAAAGACAATTCTAATTGATAAATCTCAAGCGTTCCGCCCAATACACCAAGTGTACAAGTGTGATAAAATAATTAAGACAAATTATTTTCTCTCTCACACAACGACTATACCGATGGATTGGTCCGTGTCCATCTAGGTCGTGAGCAAATGTTTGATTAAATACGAGTAACTGATACTATGATCTTCCGTGTGACGTCGCACACCATACTAACTACAACGTATATAATCTAGGACTATATTTGCATATATTTAATTATCAAATAATTAAAAGCAAACAATCATTTATTTAATAAATAGATTAAATGCTATGACCGGGAGTTTCCGTTACTTAAAACTAGACATTAAGTATACAACTCCAACATAAAGTACTAGGAACATAGGCACACTGGAATCACATAAGAAATACAAATAGGGGTCGTACGAACTCCTATTAAATTTAAGACACAACTCAAATTCATCAAATTTCTTATTCTATTGCCTTAGAGACTGTATCAAACAGTAAAGAGATTTCATTAACAAACACACATGTTCATTCTTAGTTTTATCTATAAAACTACCAGGTTGTAAGACAACAAAATTAACATAAATTTTCTTAAGTTCCAAATTCAATTGCGCACACCAAGCAGACATAATCCTAACAGTCGTAAACTTACCCACAGAGGCATATTTCACATAACAATCACCACCTTCCCTTTGGGAGAATCCCTTAGCAACTAGCAGAACTTTAAATCTAACATCTCTACCCTCATGCTTGACAATAAATAACAATTTACAATCCACAACAGAGCATAAAATGGGTAGGCGAACAAGAGACCACGCGTCAATTTTCACCAAAGAGGACATTTCCTCATTTTTAGCACAAAGCCGATTTTCAGCATGTTTAGATTTCAAAGCATCGCACGTAGGTACATAATTCTCACACAAGTCATGCATCTTAAAAGTAAAAGAGTTCAGCTGGAAGTCATCAAACCTAACAAAGAGTCTAGGGTTTTTCCTAACTCTATCTCTAGCTAACAAATAGATAGGCAACATAAGTTCAAATTCAGCACTCAAATTTCGCAAATATTCAGCAGCATGCACAGGGGAATTCACAGGCAACAAATTATCATTTTGCACATTTAAGTTTACAGGATCACTTAGCACAGCAGCAACAATTTCTGCAACATTCAATTCATGTACAACAGCAGGTTCGTATTCAAGTAAAGTCACAACAGGTATAACAGGAAAGTTTTTAGCATCGAGATCAACGTTTTCAAGTTCGCCTAAGGGACCTAACAAGGGAGCTAGCTCCACCTCACTTGAGGTATTATCCTTAAGTCTATTAAGAGTTAAACACGGAAACTCGTATTCATTAAAGACGACATCTCTGCTAATTATCGTTTTAAAACCAGGTTCAGAACGAAGCCAAAGCCTGTAGCCTTTCAGACCCTCAGGATATCCAAGGAAAGCACATTTCCTTGACCTAAGGTCAAGTTTGTCACCTGACTGATGAACAAACGCAGAACACCCAAAGACGCGCAAATTATTTAAATTGACAGGATTACCAGAAAAGACGCTTTCGGGACATTTACCCTTCAAAGGCACAGAAGGGGACCTATTAATCAAATAAGTAGCAGTCACAACCGCCTCACCCCAAAATCTATCACAAAGACCCGAAGAAGCAAGCAAGCATCGCATTTTCTCAAACAAAATCCTATTCATACGTTCAGCCATGCCATCATTATTGGGATTAAAGGGGACACTCCTAAGACGTCTAATTCCAAATTCAGCACATAAATCTTCAATGAGCACATTGAAAAATTCCAGACCACTGTCTGTCCTAAGGGTTTTAATTTTAAGACCAGTTTGTTTCTCAACAAGCAACTTAAATTCCTAAGTTTAACAAAGACATCAGATTTATGTTTCATAAGGAAAACCCACACTTTTCTAGAAAAGTCATCGATAATAGACAAGAAATATCTATTCCCACCTTGTGTGGGTTCAGAGGCAGGCCCCCAAATATCGGCATGTAAACACTCGAGAATGCAAGTAGAAGCAGGCATATTAGGGGAGGGAGAAACAGGGAATGAAACCCTATTTCGTTTACCGATAACACAAGCATCACAAAAAGATATGCATGACATTTTCGAGTTACCATAATAACCATCATTTTTCAAATATTCCATGCCTTTCTTACTTATATGCCCCAATCGTTTATGCCACAAATCACTATCACTATCATCCACAGATAAAGCATATGGATGCAAACATGGGACAGCCTTGCAAATGTACAAATTAAGCTGCCTAGCAGCCTTACAAATAATCAAAGCACCCTTAACAATTTTCATGCATCCACCACCCCATTTACCAAAAAGACCATCAGATTCAAGAGACGCACACGAAATAAGGTTTTGACTTAAATCAGGCACATGCCTTACATTTTTAAATGTATACACAAAACCAGTTTCAAACTTAACACATATATCACCAATTCCATTCACATTGCATTTTTTATCATTTGCCATAGACACAGATAGATTATCAAGTTCATTATACGAAGTAAATAAATGCTTGTATGGAGGCATGTGAAAAGTGCACCCAGAATCAATTACCCAGTCATGTTCACAAAGAAATGCAGAATTGGCAGAGTTCACATTGGTAAATAGAGAGACATCAGTGATTATAAATACTTCACCTACATTTTCATTTTGAGCAACAAAATTATCAAGGTCACCGGAGACCTCTTTAGGCTTGGTACATTCTTTAACAAAATTTCCAACCTCAAAACAATTCAAGCATTTTCTTCCCTTAGGCGTAGATTTAGACCTAACCCTATTCTCGCCTTTTCTCTTAAAATTGTATTTACTGTCATTGCCTTTGGAACTTAGACTGCCAGGGATCCTAGGTTTTGACCTACCCTGCACATTGTTAGCTTCAGAAATACTACGACCCCTAAGTGATCTTAGTTTTAATTCCCTACTCTTTAAACCATTACCAACAGTCTCCAAAGTCACATTATTTCTACCATACATAACAGCAGATTGAGTAGGTTCTTTTAAATTAGCTTTAACAAGCTCAGTGTCATCGGGGGCAAAAGCCTCGCTTATAGCTTTATAAACTTTTTGTTGGATTAAAATCCCTTTCATTTTATGTTTCAAAATAGCAAAATCACTTTTACAATCAAAAGGGGCTAAGCTAAGCCCTAACATTTTGAGAAAATTTTTGACAACAAAGCTTTGAAAACAACAGCAGAAAAGAAAGCACGTCAATGCACACAAGCAGAGACAACAAACAAGTTCAGAGGCACACAAAAGTGCAGCTCACACGACACACAGAAATAAATAAACCACAAAGGCAAAGTATACAATGAACACACAAGTTCACGACAGTTCACTGGCAACATAGGCAAAGAACTCACAAGTTCTCTAGGGGCAGGTTAACAAAGAACACACAAGTTCGAAAGTTTACCAAAGTAACAGGGGACACACCAAGAATTTTAAAACAATATTCAAAACGCGCATTTTCAAAGAACATGATCCAGAAAATATTTTGAAAATTAGTTTTAGAGAACAATTTTTCCCAACAATTCTTAGTGTCGAGTTTTCAGAAAACACAAAGTTTCAAGAACGAAATTTTCCATAGGGAAAAATATTACAGCAGCAAATTGACAAGGACACACAAGTTCACAGATTAACAAAGAAAAGGCAGTAGACTTTAGCAATTTCAAAAAGAAAAAATTCGGGAAACAAATTTCCAAAATTCTTTTAAGTATAGTTTCAGAAAACAATTTTTCAAGAAACAATTTTCCACAGAAATTAAATTGCAAGCAAAGTCAGGTAGCCACATTCACATAATCTGAATAATTGCGCATAATTTTTCGAAACAATTTTTCCACAAAGGAATCAGGCCAAGAAAAAATTCCTGTTCAAGAAAACACTTTAACAAAGAACACACAAGTTCTATGGACAGCAGTAGGCAATAAGAAACAAGCCGAAAACACACAAGTTCTTTGAAAATTCAGATTATTACCAGAACTCGCAAGTTCACAAAAGAGAATAATTAGAAAATTCAAGTCGCAAAGACTTAAGCAAATTTAAGAAAATTATTTTAGTCCAATTTTTCAGAAAACAAATTCCAGAAAATAATTGTTACAGTTTTCAGAAAGCCAACTTTTTCAAACAACAATTAAGCCCAAGCAAGGTCTAACTTGACCACAGTTCACGCCCCTGCAACAACACAAATATACCCAAATCCTATTCTCCGGCCAGGCCCTACAAATTGAAATTACAAGAGGATTTATGTTGTTTTACCAATCGGGGTGCATTGGGCCACCCCAAATTTTCCACGAAGGACGGAAGGAGGCAGACCGGATCCGGGAGGTCGGGCAAGGGGGTCGTTACTCCCAATTTTACAATGCCCTAACTCCTTTCGGTTCGACGCTTGCTGTGGTGTCGAGCTCGGGCCGACCGTCACAGTTTCCACACCGGTTGCCGACTGTCTCACCGGAGTACCGCGTGCTCTGATACCAATGTTGGGTTTGCCCGCCACCACCACTCCGTCACATTAGTATGATATTGTCCGCTTCGGGCAAAGCCCTTACGATTTTCACTTTGGGACTCCTTCCCAAAAGGCCTCATACCAATGGAGTGGTGGGTCTCTTTATTAACTTGACAAACTTCTCTTCATTTTCCGATGTGGGACTTAGTTTGTACTCAACAGTACTATAGAGTCAAAATGTATCTTTTATTCAGCGAGTCATGCTCATCCTCAATTGCTCGTTTTTATTTTTTTTAGTGCTGCCGGCACACTATTAGTCATTTAAGTTTTGGATCCAGATTTTCATTAGAAAGAACTAGAGCAACTCTTGAGGCAAATATGTCGTCGACGATTTTTTATTTTTTCATGTTGATGACAATTCAATATATCAACCAAATCTTTAATAATTTCCCAAAATATTTAATTTATTTGTTCCGCAATCCTACGGTTTTTATTATACGTGGATCTAGAATTGAATATCGTTTTCATTTAATAAAATTTATCGGCATTTATATCTTTTATATTCTTATCTCTCCCTAATGCCGAAAAATGATCTTCGTTAAATATACAAATTAACGTAATTGCTATAAACTGATCTTCTAAATCGTAGATTTGAAATATTTAATATACCTTATAATTTATTATGCTCGTTCATACACTTTAGCATTGATATACGATTATTACACTTTAGTAGTGATATACGAAAAATTAGATTGTGAAAACCAAAACACTTTCTATATCATTGTGCTAATTAGGGCTGGATTGGTAGGTATACCAATTGTATTTTTCTTATACCGTGTACCAACCAATATGTAATTGGTATAAAAAATTTGGAATTTATACCAACCAATTATGTTGGTATACCAACTAATTGGTACGGTAGGTACGCGGTAGGTACGGTTGGTACGTAGTTTCTACCGACATATTTTGAATTTTATTTTATATAACGAATTTTT
This sequence comes from Euphrasia confusa, assembly GCA_954870475.1. Lineage (NCBI taxonomy): Eukaryota > Viridiplantae > Streptophyta > Magnoliopsida > Lamiales > Orobanchaceae > Euphrasia > Euphrasia confusa. Next base: position 40,692,664 of record OX940951.1, on the reverse strand, counting down.
TCTTTCTTTTTTCATATTATCGTTAATTTTGATGAAAATACTTATCTTATATTACTTTTAATTCTAGTTTTTTTATATATCATCACCAATTTTAATAAAAATATAAATATTTAATGTTTATGTGTATTAATTTTTTTACTTAACTTTTTTTTTGTTTATGTAAGGAAAACATACCATTTTATAATGATATATATATATAAATGAAGTACAATTTTATTATGATAGTAGAAAAATAATATTCAACAATATGATCATGTCATTTATGATATATATTTTTTCACTACTTTTCTTTATATTTTAAGATATTAATGTATTACTAATTTGTTTGGTATAAATTGATACATACCATGTACCATGGTACATGAAAATTTTGTACCGTGTACCGTACCAACTTTTAATATTGGTACGGTATACTGTACCGTGTACCGTATACCACTTTGATGGTATACCATTAAGGTTGGTACGAGTAGGTATATGAATTGGTTGAAATGGAATCATGTTACCATTGCCACCCATAGTGCTAATATATATGTTGATTGCGTCCCCAGGAGCATAGTCGAGTGGTAAGGCATGTGATAATGTGGGTGTAATTCCTCGGCGACGCAGGGTTCGAATCTCGGGTGGGACAAATTATGAAGATTTGCCCTGGGGTTCGACCTGTTGGCTCTCTCGCACAGGTGTCTGCTACTCGGGCATATTCCTCGATTTACATCCTACCCGATCGAGGGACCTCCGATCGGGTGGGAGTGGAGTTCCTCCTTATCAAAAAAATATATATATATATATATTTGCATTTTTTGATGTGATCACTATATATAAAAAATTATTTAGTGCATTTTATTTAATTTGTTTTTTTTTAAGAATTGTTAATTTTATTTAATTTAAAGTCACATAACTTTCCTAGTAAGGAGACCTGTCTCCGCAGGAACAAATAATTGAACATTAGAAATAAAAAGCTATAAAAACCTTCCCTTACAAAGGATAAACATTAGTTCAAATGTAGTTAAAAAGTAAACCAACAGATTACACAACTTTAAATTTCAATACCAAACACACAACATTTGAATTTAACCGGAGATGTCGATGGCCTTGGTCTCGGGCTTCTTCGCCTCCTCCTTTGGCACAGTCACGGTCAGCACCCCGTTCTCCATCCCCGCCTTCACCTCATCCAATTTGGCATTCTCCGGCAGCCTGAAACGGCGGACGAACTTGCCGGAGCTCCTCTCCACGCGGTGCCACGTGTCATTCTTCTCCTCCGTCTCCTTGCTTCGCTCCCCGCTGATTTGAAGAACAGAACCGTCCTCGACCTCCACCTTGACTTCCTCTTTCTTCAATCCAGGAACGTTAACCTTGAACACGTGAGCCTCCGGCGTCTCTTTCCAATCAATCCGAGCATTAGCCACCGCGGCGGTGGCAGAGGCGTTCCCGGAGGGAGCTGGGAAAGAGAAGCCCTCAAACGGATCCCAAATATCCAAAGAGAATGGGTCGAAAACATTGCTCCGGCGATTACCAAAGAAACTCGGAATCAGAGACATTTTGTTCTTTCGAATTGAATGATCTCTCGATTTGTGATATTTACTTTGAATTTGTATTGATTTGTGTTGAGTGATTTGGGGTTTGTGGTAGTTTATTTATAGGGTGGGTGGAAGGATCTGGCAATTTCAGGCTTATTCTCATTTTTTGTGTTCTAGAGAAATCGCGGTGCTTCTGTATTCTTCTTGGCAATGGATTATGGGTTGGACATTGTTACGTTACCTGGGCTAACCCAAACTACTTTGGGCTAAACCAAACTACTTTAATTGGATTGAGGTCCATATTACACTCCAAAAATGATTACTCCGCTAAGCTTATTTACACTCCCGTTTTGGATTTACACAACTTTTTTAATTTTATTTTATTTTAGAAAATTATAAGATGTCTATATTGTCCTTTATAAAAACAAATACTAGTAGGTTCACCCATTTTATAATAATTGTTTAATTGGATTTACAGTATTATATTTAATTGTTTTAAACTAAATAATTAAGAAACATTTAATAAAATTATTATTTGCCCGCATTATTTTCTCAAAATATGTGACCATGGGTTGGAAACAGATGTAATATTTTATAAGTGATGCTTGCTTTTTTTATTTGATTTTATGTGTACTTTTTTAAAAGTCGGAATTCCAATAATGCTTATACGAAATATTGATCACGACTGAATTATGTAAGGAGACTCGATTAGTAATAACAAAACTTTCCCTACCAAATCTCCGTCAAATACTCTAACGGAAAATCTCTCTCACAAAACAAAATACGTGATATTCATATACTAACCAACCTCTTGATGGAGTTGTATTCTAAATGTCTAGTTTAGTGCAAATACGGAACTCCTTATCTATACCTTAATTCGAGATATGATTCAAGCATGGTTGCATTTAATGCAATAGTCCTTGATGTATACGTTGTAGACAGTATGGCGTGAGGAGACACGCGGAAGATCATACTGTCGGTTACTCGTATACTATCGAACAGTAGCTCACGACTTAGATGGACAGGGACAATCCATCGGTACGTCGTAGTGTGACTGGTAGATAGTCGGTCTTGACTATCATGTTACACTCGTACACTTGGTGTATTGAGCAGGACCACGGGAGGGCGTTCGATTTATACTAATCGCAGTAATCGAACTAGACCTCAGAAATTACGGATATACGAATTCTTAATCCCTATATAATTATAGGTGCGTGTGTCCAATTCTCGGTTCTTTAATATGCCAATGAGTGAGACTAAATGATTGGTCGAGATTCTCGGTAAATTGGGGATCGTAATTGTACGCACGGCATGCTATAGATTATAGACAGGAAACCGTGTCCCGTTTATCGGGTTGATGACGTCCCCGAGATGAGCTCATAAAGTTTATCATGTAAACCCTGCAGGTGGATTCGTTCCACATGATAATAAGGATGAGTGGTACTAGTCTCGGATAATAAGAAACGAATTAATTTAATTATTAGTAATTATATAAATTCGTGGACGTTCGATATCTTAAACACGGGGAAAGTCGTATATGTAATTTCGGCGGAAATATTATTGTTGATATAATATTAAATTAATTTCGGGAATTCAATTATAATTTTATAGTGAAATTAATTATAATTAAAATTGTGGAATTTAATTAAAGGTTTTCTTTTAAGGACACCAGTTTAATTAAATTGCAATTTAGCCCGAGATTTATTTACCTAAGAGGTCCCTAGTGTAACTCTATTTAAACCCCCCTTGCCCTTTCTTAAACCTAAGAAACGCCGCAACTATTATTTCAGCAGAGAAATTAAATTGCTTAACGCAATTATATTTTTCTCTGTTTAAATAAAAGAGTTAACGCAGTTATTTTTCTGATGAAATTAATTGCTTAGCGCAATTATATTTCTGAGAAAGAAAAATTATTCTTGCGCTGGTTTTTGAGAAGAGAGAGCAGAAAAGGAGAATCCAGCAGATCGTTGCCCACACAACGGCTGGAATCGGGTAGAGGCATACGCTAGAAACGTCTAAGGTCTCAACAATTCGGCTCCTCCGAATCACGCGACAAAGGTATGAGATCGAACCTAATTCCGCATTTATTCGATCTCAATTTATCTCGTTAATCATACATGAACGAAGATCGGGTTCCGGGGTCGTGGGCTGTATTCCTCGACTACTGGGGGTTCTAGGACCTCCGGATCGGTAGTCGGAAGAGGAAAAACGACCCGGAAACGAGCCCGGAACAGCAGGTCGCGCTGCTGAAGGACAAACGGCGACCGCCGTTTCGCTGTTTTTCGGGCAGCCCGTTCCGGCTCGCGCTGTTGTCATTCGGGGCAATGGCTGGGCGTGAATCGGGGCACGGGCTGGGCACGTGAACGGAGTAACGGACCTGGAGGTCGACTGGGATCGTTCGGATGTTCGAGTGATCGAACGAACGCATCCCGGGTAGTCGATTTCCAACAATTGGTATCAGAGCCGGTTTTGTACGTTCTATGTATTGTTTGCGAGAATTGTTTTGCAGGTTAACCCGATTATTATGGTCATGTGTATGTACTGTATGTTGTGGTTTGTTAAACTCTCGGGGTTGTCGAGATTTTTGTTTTAAATCGTTGCTTGAATGTAATAGTTAAAACGACGGGTTGAGTCGTTTAGGTTTTCTATTTCGTTTTTCGTTTTATCCGGATTGTATAGGATCGATCAACCTGTATAGGATCGATGCCGGAAGTAGTATGTTTTACCTTTGTAATGTTACTGCTACTTGGTGGATCGAGACGAGATCAAAGGCCGGACGAAAGAGGGTCGAGAAGTCGAACCCACGGCTGCTGAAGGGCAAACGGCGGTCGCCGTTTCTTAAACGGCGGTCGCCGTTTCGCTGGATTTCGGGCAGCAGCTCCGCGGGGGTTCGACGGACACCACGGATCGCTTGTCGAGGCCCGGGATGATACTCTAGTGGGAGGGGTTCGTCTCTTGGCACTTAGACGAGTCGGTGGTGGATCGAGACCTAGACGAGCAACGAGACGAAGATCCGAGAAGACGTGCATCGAAGATATTTAAAGGCCATAATAATCGGGATCACGTTAAATGCTTTTTGTGTGTTTACGTGCTTTTATTTATGCTTTATTTATCGTGCATGTTATCCCTTTTCGTAAAATACTAAGTGGGAGAGGGATTGGAAAGAATCCCGCGGTCTCCATTCTCTGTTTTGATAGTGATGTGTGTCACTTACGAGTTGGCTTTAGTGTCATCCTCCCTATCGGATAAAGTCGACACACGGATATCACTGGATCAAAATTCGAATTTGAAATCCACTTATAAAATTGAACAATTATATTTTTCAAAGCAATGCCTAATCTGTTTTTCAAAGACTAATTTCAACTCGACTCATTCTCACCCCGGGGAGTGGAATGGAGCCAAAGCGCTTGGTTATGTCAATGACACAGATTAGAGACTTTCGAGTCATTCGATGACTAGATCGATTGTCTGATTGGCTCCCTCACTTTGTGAGAGATAGGGCTCAATTGCATGATTGATCGCTGGTTAGAAACTTCGAGTTTCACTTACGAGATATCAAGCTTTGATTAATAAATTGTGAAATTTAATAAATGTAAGAGTCAATTAACAAAGTTGTTTGTTTTAGTAAACGTCCACACTATCGTGGCTTGCTAAATGGAAACGGTACTTTGGGTTAATTGAGACTCTATGACATTTAAATAAATGGGATTCAATTAATAAAGTTGTTTGTTTTAGTAAACGTCCACACTAACGTGGCTTGCTAGATGGGAACGGAACTTTAGGATTAATTGAGGCTCGACAGTTATAGAAAGTCGTGGAGGACCGCATGTCAACGTAAACGTCCACATGAACGTGGCTTGCGGTGGGCATGTAGTTCCCGAGCGGTGGATTTAGTACTGAGAAATGGTATACACTTAGGTACGCTTTATAGTATCCTCCCCATCGGAGTCACTGCTATAATGATGTACGACCGAAGTGAAATCCAATCATAAAATCATTTGGACTGGTAAACGTCCACAAGAACGTGGCTTGCTATGTCTGATGGGATTTTGGAAATGATTGGTAGTTTAATGATATCACTTGAGGGAAATGATATCGAATTAAACTCATTGTTTGTTTTATATGGTATTAATCCCATTAAAAGTCAATAAACTCACTGAACCTGATTGTATGGATAAAAGAAGAAACTTGGACATTGTCCTAACTGCAGAGGAGTACAAATATGTACTCCAAGTCAATTGACCTGCTGAACCAAATGATGCTTCCACTACTGAGGAAAGGAAGCTCATTGGAAATGGATCAAGGCTATGAGATGACGCGGAGCAACATTATCAAGTCATAATGTTCTGTGACATCAAGATCATGCCATGACCATTACCTATGATATGATGCTTAACCTCAAGAAGTTTTTGGTTATCAGGACAGGACAGCCCGGCAAAGTGAAATGAGGCAACTCATGACGGCCATCATGTCGGAAAGAACGCCCGTGAGGGATCACGTTCTTAGAATGATGAGCTATCTTAATGAGACAGAGATTCTGGGAGAAATTATCGATGGGGTAACCCAAGTCGATATTGTGCTCCAGTCTCTGCCAAGAAGTTTTGAGCAGTTCCGCCTGAACTATAATATGAATAAGGGGTCTTACTCATTGGCGGAGCCCCTGATTGAACTTCTAGCGACTGAGAGAATCTTTAAGGGTCCTCAAAACACTTATGGCTGAGAAGTTGACTCTTCCTAGGCCTTCGGGCGGCAAAAGGAAGAAGAAGCAAATACGGAAACCCAGTGGGCCTAATATATCTGGACCACAGAATGGGACAAGCAAGCCCAAGGGGCAAGTGCTTCCGTTGTAAGCAGTTTGGATACTGGGAGTTTTGATTGTCCTCTCAAGCAACAAGAAGTTGACTTTTCCTTAGTCACCGAAACATGCTCAGTGGTGTTATCCACCAGTACCTGGTGTGTGGATACGGGAACCACTAATCATGTCTGCACCTAAATGCAGGGGTTCCAGGAAACCCGGAGACTTAGAAAGGAAGAAGTTATAACCTACATGGGCAATACTGTTAAGGTAACATCCATTGCAGTGGGAGATGTTAAATGTTTTAACCGTAGGATTTTAGTTCTGATAAATTGTCTTTGTGTGCCGGCATTTAGAAAGAATTTTCATTTCAGATTTCTAAATTGGCTTAGAATGGATATTCTGTTTCTTCTGATAGTTTCATACTTTTCAGAGTAGGAAACGGGGTTGTTATCCATTCTGGTACATTGACAGACAATTTAATGCTAAATCCATATTCTTCCACAATGCAACACACCGGAGCAGATAACACATTATCAAACCCATATAAGAGTAAAGATCCTTCTAGGATGAATCAAATGTACTTATGGAATCTTAGGACAGATCATTTTAACTTGAGTACGATTCAAAGGGTGAAAGCTGATGGACTACTCAGCTAGGTTGAAGGAAAGGACTTTCCAACCTTCGAATCATACTTGGAAGTTTAAATGACCAAGCAACCCTTTACGGTTAAAGGGAAAAGATCCAAGAAAGTACTAGAGTTGATTCGATCTGATATATGCAGACCTCTTTGAGGAGTAAGGCATACTTATCAGAAAATGGGATTAACTCCCGACAGACTACACCATTTATGCCTCGGCAAAATAATGTGTTGTAAAGAAGGAATAGGACTCTTATAGATATGGGAAAGTAGACAATGAGTTATTCGGAGTTACCTAATTCGTTTTTGGGATATGGCTTGGAAACAGCGGCGTTTATCCTGAACTTGATTCTTTTGGAAACTTGTACAGATATTCGGCTGTTTATAGGATACCCTAAGAAAACGAATTGAGATATGTAATATAGTCCAAAGGACCAGATGTTCGTTGATTGCATCAATGTTCGGTTCTTAGACATGGACTATATATATGCAATATCACAAGCCCAAGAGTAGGGTTATACTTAATGTGCTTAGAAGGACTGATCAAGACTTAGAACCAGCCTAACTGAGTAGTTCACTACTGTAATCTTTATTCACTAAAGACACACCGGAGCGTCGTCGTAGTGGGAGGGTTGTTAGACAACCCGACAGGTTCATGTTTATAGGAGAGTCTTCGGACTTGTTACCTGGAGAACATGAAGCCGACCCCTAGATCTATGACGAGACGCTGGAAGATCAAGATGCTCAGTCTTGGCAAAAGACGATGAAATCTGAGATTGAATCAATGGATTCAAATCATGTCTGGGATCTTGTAGCACCGCCCAAAGGTGTAAAAGCCATTGGTTGCAAGTAGGTGTACAAGATGAAAAGAGGGTCTGACGGGAAGGTGTAAACCTTCAAGGCTAGGCTTGTTGCGAGAGGGTGCACTCAGAAAGAAAGAGATCGATTATGAGTAAACCTTTTCGCCGGTAGCTATGCTAAAGTCGATCCGGATTCTTTTGTCTTCACATGGAAGATGGAAGTCAAGACGGATTTCTATATCGAAGTCTTGACGGGACCATCTATGTGGGACAGCCAGAGGGATTCATCGAAAAGAGCCAAGAGCATTCGGTAAGCAAGCTTAATCAATCTTAGGATTGAAGGAAGCTTCAAGATCTTGGACACATGCGGACCTATGAGAAAATCCATTTCATGGATTCATTCAAGGCATGTTTAGGTCCTGTGTGTGATAAAGAAGTGACAGAAAAGATGTGGTGTTTTCTCATTCTTTATGTAGACGACATCCTTCTAAATTGGCAACAATATGAAAGATGTTATCAGACATAAAGGGATGGTTGTCCGAGTAATTCAATGTAAGAGACTTAGGAGAAGTCAGAAATGTTCTTGGGATCAAAGTATTAAATGATCGCCAGAAAAGAACATAGAACTTATCTCGAGCCTCATACATAAATACAATTCTTACTCGTTGCAGCATACAGAATTCCAAGAAAGGTCTTCACCTTTTAGATGTGAAATTCATCTATCTAAAGTTTTGTGTCCGACACAATAAAGGAGATAGATGAAGATTAAGCAGTTCCCTACACCTTAATGGTGGGAAGCTTAATGTATGTAATGTTATGCACGAGACTGATATCTACTATGCCGTGGGCATGGTGGTAAGATATCATAGTAATCCTGGAAAGGATCACTCGACTGATGTAAAGAACATGTTTAGGCTCCTGCAGAGGACCAGAAATTATGTTCTGAGTTACAAAGCAGTCAAGTTGTTTCCTTTGGATTACATAGAATTGGATTTCCAAATCAAACAGGGACAGTCGAAAGTCGAAGTCAGGCTATGTGTTCTCACTGTGAAGTGGAGCAGTCACATGGAAGAATGTAAAGTAGCGATGCATTACGGACTCTACCATGGAAACTGAAAGGATAACGGCCTGTGAGGCAGTTAAAAGGTCAGTGTGGCTCCAGAACTTCCTAAGGGACTTAGATGTGGTTTCTAGTTCACCCAAAGCTATTTTGAATAGCGGTATTGGAATACTTGAAATGCCACGAGTCCACAGTGGGAGATAACATGTAGAGCGCAAGTACCACCTGATTCGAGAGAACGTCTAGTAAGACGATGCAGTTGTCACCTAGATAGCATCGAGAGGATTGCCTGGTAAAACCCGTTCACAGAGGCACTTCCAGCGAAAGCGTTGGGTAGGCGTGATGAGGTTATGGGAATTTGATGTTTGGGAGAGGGCGACTAGACTTTTAGTATAAGTGGGAGATTGATGGAGTTGTATTCTAAATGTCTAGTTTAGTGCAAATACGGAACTCCTTATCTATAGCTTAATTCGAGATATGATTCAAGCATGGTTGCATTTAATGCAATAGTCCTTGATGTATACGTTGTAGACAGTATGGCGTGAGGAGACACGCGGAAGATCATACTGTCGGTTACTCGTATACTATCGAACAGTAGCTCACGACTTAGATGGACAGGGACAATCCATCGGTACGTCGTAGTGTGACTGGTAGATAGTCGGTCTTGACTATCATGTTACACTCGTACACTTGGTGTATTGAGCAGGACCACGGGAGGGCGTTCGATTTATACTAATCGCAGTAATCGAACTAGACCTCAGAAATTACGGATATACGAATTCTTAATCCCTATATAATTATAGGTGCGTGTGTCCAATTCTCGGTTCTTTAATATGCCAATGAGTGAGACTAAATGATTGGTCGAGATTCTCGGTAAATTGGGGATCGTAATTGTACGCACGGCATGCTATAGATTATAGACAGGAAACCGTGTCCCGTTTATCGGGTTGATGACGTCCCCGAGATGAGCTCATAAAGTTTATCATGTAAACCCTGCAGGTGGATTCGTTCCACATGATAATAAGGATGAGTGGTACTGGTCTCGGATAATAAGAAACGAATTAATTTAATTATTAGTAATTATATAAATTCGTGGACGTTCGATATCTTAAACACGGGGAAAGTCGTATATGTAATTTCGGCGGAAATATTATTGTTGATATAATATTAAATTAATTTCGGGAATTCAATTATAATTTTATAGTGGAATTAATTATAATTAAAATTGTGGAATTTAATTAAAGGTTTTCTTTTAAGGACACCAGTTTAATTAAATTGCAATTTAGCCCGAGATTTATTTACCTAAGAGGTCCCTAGTGTAACTCTATTTAAACCCCCCTTGCCCTCTCTTAAACCTAAGAAACGCCGCAACTATTATTTCAGCAGAGAAATTAAATTGCTTAACGCAATTATATTTTTCTCTGTTTAAATAAAAGAGTTAACGCAGTTATTTTTCTGATGAAATTAATTGCTTAGCGCAATTATATTTCTGAGAAAGAAAAATTATTCTTGCGCTGGTTTTTGAGAAGAGAGAGCAGAAAAGGAGAATCCAGCAGATCGTTGCCCACACAACGGCTGGAATCGGGTAGAGGCATACGCTAGAAACGTCTAAGGTCTCAACAATTCGGCTCCTCCGAATCACGCGACAAAGGTATGAGATCGAACCTAATTCAGCATTTATTCGATCTCAATTTATCTCGTTAATCATACATGAACGAAGATCGGGTTCCGGGGTCGTGGGCTGTATTCCTCGACTACTGGGGGTTCTAGGACCTCCAGATCGGTAGTCGGAAGAGGAAAAACGACCCAGAAACGAGCCCGGAACAGCAGGTCGCGCTGCTGTTCGCGCTGCTGAAGGACAAACGGCGACCGCCGTTTCGCTGTTTTTTGGGCAGCCCGTTCCGGCTCGCGCGGTTGTCCTTCGGGGCAATGGTTGGGCGTGAATCGGGGCACGGGCTGGGCACGTGAACGGAGTAACGGACCTGGAGGTCGACTGGGATCGTTCGGATGTTCGAGTGATCGAACGAACGCATCCCGGGTAGTCGATTTCCAACACCTCTTTCTTCTCATCACCCACCATCACAAGCATCACCACAGAGTCACAGACAGAAGCCCAACAAAACATATGCACACCCAAAATCAAATCAAAGGCTCGTCATCACCAGAGAAACAACAAGGCCTCAGCCTTCAACCCGTAAACCAGCCGAAATCCGTAGATCCCTTAACCATCTTCGCTGCAGAAACTGCCGATCGACGAACAACTTCCTCGACAAGCTTCCGCGCGCCTTCTGTCGAGAACCACACCGCCGCTTCCGACTCTGTTTAAATGTCGTCGAGGTTTAGCCGGAGGTGCTGCGATCTGTAATGAATGATAATATGTTTCAATAAAGAAGAAAGCTTAATTCTTTCATTTAGTAGTGTGGTTTAAATATAATTACAAGAGTGAGTAATCACATTCTAAGAATCCGCCTACGGATTATATAATTAAGCCTAATTAGGATTATATAATTAAGCGTAATTATATTTTTATACAGAAGGATATATATGATATATATACAAATAATAAATATAGTTTAATGAAAAATATTTGCAGGCATGATTAGGGTGATGTTGATTGACTTTCCTTAACATACCCTGCTGTTGGAGTAGTATACTTAATGTCTAGATTTGAGTATTCTGAACTCCTTGTACACTATCATTTATCTATTGAAATAAACATTCATTTGCTTTTAATTAATTGTTAATTAAATATATGTAAATTATAGTCCTAGATTATATACGTTGTAGTTAGTATGGTGTGCGCCGTCACACAGAAGATCATACTATCGGTTACTCGTATTTAATCGAACAGTTGCTCACGACCTAGATGGACACGGACCAAGCCATCAGTATAGTCGTTTTGTGAGAGAGAAAATAATTTGTCTTGCTTTCGAATCTAGTGCTCACACTGGAGAGGACTTTCTCATAGACCATGGGAGCAGGAAAGATTTCTCCCAGTTCAAACGCTTCATTGACATATCTCATGATCTTGTCCAAGTAGTCATTTATGTCTTCATCTTCCCTCATCCGGAGTTGATGGAATTGAGCAGTGATAGTTCGGATTTTCGATCGCTTAACTGCATGACTTCCCTCACATGTTCTTTGTAAAGTTTCCCATGCATCTCTGGCAGATGTGCAATTTTTGACCAGCTGATACATACTGAGATCCAGCCATTCACAGATAAGAAGTAGAGCTTTGCTGTTAGTCGTAGATAAGTCATGCTCCTCTCTTGTCCAACTACGTTCCGGTTTCGGAATTATTACACCATCGGCATCTTCAGTATATGGGCGTTCCCATCCTTCTAACACTGCCATCCAAGATCTAGAGTCAAAACCCTTAATTCTAGCAGAAACTTTGGCCTTCCAGTTTGAGTAGTTCTGATGAGTAAGCATAATCGGTTTCTGAACAAACATAGACGACTCCATTGTAGCGGAAATATGGAGTCAAGTAACGGATCACGTCTTATACGTATGACGTCCCTCTCTGATACCAATTGAAATTACGTCTTCGACGTATGATACCAACTTTTCGCGAAGTTGGACTTAAACTCACAGACTGCAGCTTCAGTCGATGAAACACTCACAATAGTTCGTAGTAAAGAAACTGAAGACAAAGTTATATAATATGTTTCATTTCATTGAACAACGAAACTAAACTATTACACTGAGTATGGTAGGCAAAACGATTACAAGAAGTTCCCGAGTGTCGCAACAACTCCCACTAACTTGTAATCTAGCACAAGTGCACCTAAAGCTAAATCTCCTAACTCTAATACTGGCGCACAGCGCAAAAGCAAACTACACAAACTCGAAGCTCGAAACTGTCGGTTACGATTCTAAAAATCAGATTTCGTTCTCTCAAAATCGTCAAGTGATGAAATCGAAATCCATGGGTTTATATAGGCAGCCCGCACATGTGAGGTGATGACATGGCACGTTCTGATTGGTCACATGCTTGGCCGATGTCACTTCTCCATGGATGACATCACTATTGTAGAACTTGGATTCTTGAATCTTGGAATCTTGAATCTTTGATTCTTGAATTTTCGAATCTTGAATCTTCAATTTCAAAATCAGACTTCAATTCAATCTTGACTCCATCGATCTCAATTCTTCATCTTCAATTTCTCGTGAAAAACTCTAAGTTGTTGAAGCTTCGAATTTCATCGTCTTCATGGTCGTCGATATCATTGAAGTAGTAAACAACGTAACAATTCTTCATTTCCTTGAACTGAGTCTTTGGTGAAAGGAATCACGTCAAAAGTACTTCGTCTTTGAAACCATGTCAAGTAGCATGAGTCGCCGGTTTTTAGGTAAGGGCGCAAAACCGGCGACTCCAGTCGCCGTTCCATGCATCTTCCCAAACCAGCGAACCGAGTCGCTGAAAACATGCACGGCATCAAAAACGGCGATGCCAGTCGCCGTTTCCATACAACACCACAAACGGCGACTCCAGTCGCCGTTTTCTTGCAGCAACCAAAACCGGCGACAGTTGTCGCTGAAAAAATTCCTTGCACCAAAAGCGGCGACACGAGTCGCCGTTTCCTCGCGTCACCAAAAACGGCGACTGTGGTCGCCGTTTTTCACCATCTTCGTTTTCGGCGACTTGAGTCGCCAAAACAGCGCGTCTTCAAAAGCGGCGACACTGGTCGCCGTTTTCATGTATGTCCAAAAGTGGAGACTCTAGTCTCCATTTCCATGCGCGAGGTTGTTGACTTCGGATTCCTAACCTGTAATCCTTAAATAAAAAACACGAAGACAAAAACACAAGTACAAAAACGTTGTCGCCAAAATCAACATTTACAGTTTGAATTTAAATTTCGTTGTTTAATTAATACCAACCGGAAACGGACGTGTTAGTACTATTTTATGAAATTGAATTTTAACTCGATTAAAACAATCGTGATTCCCGAAACCCTAGATTTTTCCCAATTAATTCAAAAACATTATTTCTTGCTTTTTACTAGCTTTCTTGTCTTTTCAATTCCCTTAGTTAATTTTAGAATTGATTAAAAAAACAAAAACAAACTTAAGCATTATGCTATCTCTCTTCTTTTCTTAGTTGCAAACAAATAAACGCTTTTACGCCGATAGTAGTGTTCCTCGAGAGATCGATTCGGGCAAGTTTCTTCAGCAACTAGTTCGATTATTTTATTTGATTTGTGACGCTACAAAAACGACTTAATCAGTTAGTTTATATTTAATTGTTTTGAGTTTTGTATTTTGATAAAAATCGTTGTGCCCACATCAACCATTCAAAACTTTTTATAAAAACGTGACAACCCTTGGGCAAGCCGAGATCACTTATTGCAATTGCCTCCTCGTGGGACCGACCCCACATACTTATCACTTTACACCTTAGTGTTAGGTTTTGGCTAAAATATAAATTTATTTTGACCGGCGTTTGCTCCACGAAAAGCATTCGTCGTCATCATGGACAAATATCAAAGTTGATCAGAGACGGACGTTGAGCAAGCAGTGTACGAAGAGTCTTGAGAACTATGGAGTCTTCAAAGGCGACCAGATTCAGAGAAGTATCGAAGATGGACTCTCATCAAATCTTAGAGTCATTGTCCAGAGTCCTATATACGCAGGAGTCTGTCAAGACGTCAGCACGGGCAGGCAGCTGCCCAGAATCCTGAAAATCTTGGAGTCTTCAAAAGAATCCTTATTCAATCAAGATCAGCGATTTTACTTGCTTCCCAAGACTCTCAACATCTATAAATACACATGACATCCTGCAAATCACGTGGCTAACATTGGATACACATAGAGAGAAAATATTTAGCCCACCAAAGAAGATCGGAGGAAGAAGAAGATGAGTTTTCGCCGGCTATTGCCTTCGGGCATAGCAGGTGACCACGACGAATGCTTGTCGTGGAGCAAACGCCGGTCAAAATAAATTTATATTTAGCCAAAACTCAACACTATGGTGTATAGTGATAAGTATGTGGGGTCGGTCCCACGAGGAGGCAATTGCAATAAGTGATATCGGCTTGCCCAAATGGTTGTCACGATTTACAAAGATTTTGAGTTTTGTTTGTTTGCTGTGGGTACAACAGTTCTCTCATGAACAACTTGACTCAACTAACTACGACTAAACTAAACAAAGTTGAGGAAAATCAGTATCTGGGCATACAACATCTCTCAGGGTCATCTGGGCATACTACTGATCATAGGCACTAAGGATTTCTACCAGCGGTTTATCAGCAGTTATTGGGTGCTTTAACAAGATTAAAGTGGTCCTATTGCGTCACGCCCCCAGTTTCCCCACCCCTCATCTATCCTTGAAATTACGCCTTCAGCGTAGGATACCAATTTTTCGTGAAATTGGTCTTGAACTCACAGACAGCAGCTTCCGTCAAAGTAAACACTCACACAATTTGTAGAGTAAAAAGTGGAGACAAGGTTATGTAATAGTTTTTCATTTCATTGATCAACAAAACTAAACTATTACACTTGAAGAGTATGGTAGGCAAAACGATTACAAGAAGTTTACCGAGTGTCGCAACAACTCCCACTAACTTGCAATCTAGCACACGAGTACCTAGAGCTAAATCTCCTAACTCTAATCTTGGCACAAGGCGCAAAAGCTACTACACAAACTCGAAGCTCGACTATGATTCTAAAAATCAGATTTCGTTCTCTCAAAATCGTCAAATGATGAAAATCAAATCCATGGGTATTTATAGTAGAGCCGCACATGTGAGAGTGATGACGTGGCACGTTCTCATTCGTCGCATGCTTGGCCTAAGTCACATTTCCATGGATGACATCATTATTGTAGAACTTGGATTCTTGAATCTTGGAATCTTGAATCTTCGATTCTTGAATCTTCGAATCTTGAATCTTCAAATTTAAAAACAAACTTCAATTTCAATCTTGACTCCATCGATCTCAATTCTTCATCTTCAATTTCTTGTGAAAATCTCTAAGTGTTGAAGCCTCAGAATTTCATCGTCTTCATGGTCGTCGATCTTGTTGAAGTTGCAAACTTGGAACAATTCTTCATTTCCTTAAACTGAGTACCTGAAGAAAAAGAACACGTAGTAAGTACTTAGTCTTAGAATTAAAACACAAAAAACTTGAGTCGCCGTTTATCAAGTACACCAAAACCGGCGACTCCATTCTCCGGAAAATTGACATGAGCATGAGTCGCCGTTTTCATGGCCAGACCCCAAAACCGGCGACTCCAGTCGCTGGAAAATCCCAAGCACCAAAAACGGCAACTGGAGTCGCCGTTTCTTCAACACATCAAAAACAGCGACTCTTGTCGCTGGAAATTTTCATGTCACAAAACCGGCGACATGAGTCGCCGTTTCCATGCACACCAGCCTTGAAACAAAAGCGGCGACACGAGTCGCCGTTTTCCTCGCGTCACCAAAAGCGGCGACTGCTGTCGCCGTTTCCATGTCACTTCATCCTTGCACCAAAATCGGCGACAGGAGTCGCCGTTTCCTTGCATCACCAAAAGCGGCGACTCTGGTCGCCGTTTTCATGTAAACCCAAAAGTGGAGACTCATGTCTCCATTTCCATGCGCAAGGTAGTTGACTTCGGATTTTTAACCTGTAACCCTGAAAATCAACAAAAACAAAAAACACAAGGAAAAAATACGTTGTCGCCAAAATCAACATTTACAATCTCCCCCTTTTTGGCACAACTCATAGAAACAAGGTTAAGAAAAAACGAGATACAAGTATCTCCCCCTCAACCAAACAAACCACAAAAATAACTAAGTAAAAAGAAGGAAATACATCAATCATACAATCAATGAAAAACCATAAAAATACTTAGACAATAATTTCAAACCAAACATCAAAACTTAGATAGAAAAACCAAACCACGGATAAACCAAGTATCAAAATAAGAATACCAGAGTCAAGCAAATATGAAAAACCATGCATGGACGAATAGGTTCAAAGTTGTATGCATGCAAAATCAAAACACGAAAAACGAGTTCAAGAGTTAAAACAACAAAACAGAAAATAAAACTTGATCAAGAACTTGAACTTCAGTCTTGAGGCACGGCTGTTGGAGAAGGATCACGTTCCGGACTTTCGATCAACTCTTCTTCATCGTCTTCATAACTAAAGCCGTCGTCAGAGCTAGAGTCGTCACTTTCATCAGAGTCGGTTTCCGGATCCCCGAAAATATCTCGCTCACCCAAACCATCACCTGCAGCTTCGTCATCGTCCACAACATTGACATCTTCTTCACCTTCATCTCTCAGACCATCAGACGGCATTGCGAACGACGCCCCTGGATTTGTGGTATCACCCATCTTTCCTTTTCCCTTATCACGATAGTTCAAAATCCCTTCGAAGATATCTTCATCCGTCTTCTCTCCATCATCACTCACAACTTCGATCAGATTTCTTTTGGACAGCTGCGTATGAGCTTCCTGAATCGCGTCCCGCACCATCTTCAAAATAAATGTATCTTTCAAACTTGCATCTGGGGCTCCAACATCTCCAAGTCCTCCCCCTTGTTGGATCTCCCGTTGCAGTTTCCTGAAAGATTGTTTCTGTTTCTCCTGTGCCTCTATCATTCTGTTGTATGCATCAATATGTTCGGCTTGACGCTTTTCAACAGCTAAGGAGTCGACATAAAATTCCTGAACCAAAGCCGAAGGAACCACAGCACGGTGACTATGGATCGGATGATGAGGATTCAGGTATGAAGGAATATTGGAAGTCGGGCCGAAACCTCGAGGAACAACTCTTGGAGACTTAGCACCCTCAACTTCAGGTTCTGCGACAGAAGCAGTCGGCTGTGATTTCTGGCGCTTAGCAGCTGTGGACTGAGATTTTTGAGTTGCAGGCTTGCGCTTTCGTGAAGACTTAGGAGTTGGGGGCGGAGTTAAGATTTCTGGAAGTGCATTTCGGTTGACAAGTTCGCGCCAAGGTAAGTCGATCACACGCTTCGCAGAATTCAGATATTTTCCCGTAATCTTGACAGCCCCATTTTTCTTCATCTTTTTCTCTGGGCCAGGATTTGGGACAAAGTCCTGAGCATGGAGCATCCCATAAATCAGACAAGGATGTGTAAGATGGATTCTCTTTTCTTCGGGCAGCTCAGCTTGCTTAATAATTCTTTCATCCGAGGTTTTGGCGATTTTGCACAAGTCATTAAAAATGATTTGGCCAAGGTCAACCTGTTCGCCGCAGCCAAGGCGAAAGATCAGATGCATTAGTTCCGGAGTCAAGACCGAGGGATCCCTGTTAGCTATCCAGTTTGACATCCCCAGCCGATGAAGGATGCCATAAAAAGCAGACAGCTTGGAGGGCGGTGGCAGTTCAGACTTGACTTTCTTTTGTGTGAAAAAGGTCCCAATCTCCAAGTCTTTAGCTCTCTCCACAGCAGATGGTGTCTTCCAAGTACCATCTATGTCAAGTCTTTTCAGAAAATGATTAATGGTGAAGGGACGAAACTTGTAAAGCTTGTTGCGAAAGACAAAGCAACCATACAACCAATTTTTCGGATCGGCAAATTCTGGAGACAAGCTTGCGTAAAACTTGTGGATGATAGGAATCGAGTAACGGTAAGTCAGATGCACAGAGTCGAACAGCTTCATCTGATTCAAAAAATCCATGATTCCATGGTTTTCATAATCCTCTTTCAGGATAGTTCGGTCAGTGTGGATTGGAAGTGTGGTAATTAGTTTATGACGACGTTCAGCAGTCGCCGTAAAAAATTCTTCAGAGTGAGCTTTGGGACACTCTTCAAACCTTCGAATATACTTGAAATTATCAGTCGATTTTTGGGATCCAGCTGATCCCGAAGAATGAGGCGCCAAGGGAGGTTTTTGAGAGCTGTGGGATTTGGATTTTGCAGCTGACCCACCAGCCGAAGTTTTTGGAGTTGAAGGTTTAGCTCCACTGCCACTGACGACAGGTTTCTTTCCAGCAATACTCCCAGATGGAGTCTTTGGATTCGCAGGTTTTGTGACTTTGCCCGCAGTCACAGTCACGGTTGATGGAATGTTGACGACTTTCTTTCCATCCTTAGTTATCTCGCCAGCTGCGAGTAACCGATGATATTCAGCCCTGGAAACGATCCCACTGTAGATGCGGAGGGAAGTATCTTTTTCTTTTGTTTTCCCTGACTTAGGTTCTTTTCCCGGCTGACGGGCAGTCGAGAGTTCAGGTGTAGCTGATCTAGTCAAGTCAACTGAAGTTTCAGCAGACGAAGCTTTGCGACGATCAACTTTGTCAAGATGAGCTTTGAGCTCTTCGTAAGCAGCTTTCTTGGATTCAGGAGTAGGAGCCTTTTCGAACTGCTCGTTAAGATAAGCAGTCATGTCAGCCATCATGTCATCAAGGTTTTTGGTAGCCATATCGAAGTTAAGGTAATTGACTGAGAGTTGGTAGCTGCGAGAATAGTCAAACACGAAAACGAAGTTCAACTTCAGAACCAAGGACAGGGCGCCGGTTGCGCAAAGCAAGAGTTGCCTGATGCAACGGAAAAACAAGAACTTAGTACTAAGGAACTTCGAACACAGAACTTGCAGTTGAGCTGAGAGATCGAGAGCTTGAGAGTTAGAGAGTTTTGATGTAAGCGTAAATGAAACGATCTTCAACAGGACCTATATATAGGAGAAATTTTGGGCCGCCCGGCGGAATGAAAAAGCCCAGTCCAAGACCTGCAAACAGCTCATCTCAAGAAGAAAATCAGGTCTAAAAGACGAACAAAAGATTATTAATTTGAAAATATTATAAAAATAATAATATTCAAAATTAATAAAAGTAACAATTAAATAAACAAATAAAAACAATAATACAAAAAATCAAACCAAAGACATGAGAACCGAAGTTGAGAACCATCGGTTGAGAAACGAAGTTGAGAGCCATTGGTTGAGAAATATGAGTCGTCAATTTTTCGTTGACACTGAAGTTCGGCTAAGGAGAGAGTTGAGAGTCACCGTTTTTGTGGCATAGGTTGAGTCGCCACTTATTCGGCGACTGGAGTCTCCGGAAATTTGCACAGCCACTGATGCCAAGAAAATGGAGACACGAGTCTCCGATTTTTGGAGTCTCCGATTTTGGAGTAAGGGTTGAGTCTCCGGTTTTGTGCGCGTCTCCGATTTTAGGACATTGCAAGAAACCAGCGACTCTAGTCTCCAGTTTTGGGCGTCGCCGGTTTTAGATGCAAGCTGAGTCTCCGTATTTGAGTCAGTAGTTGAGTGT
This sequence comes from Euphrasia confusa, assembly GCA_954870475.1. Taxonomy (NCBI): domain Eukaryota; kingdom Viridiplantae; phylum Streptophyta; class Magnoliopsida; order Lamiales; family Orobanchaceae; genus Euphrasia; species Euphrasia confusa. Next base: position 40,672,629 of record OX940951.1, on the reverse strand, counting down.
CTCCGTTTTTGCATTCTCTGGACTTGGTTTATTTTACGTGTTCTAAGTCTCAAAAAAAATTGCCACTTGAATTTTGTGAGTTGGCCGTCGCTACACTCAAAATTTAGACTTTAGAGATGATAAACCACGTAGCGCTGGATATGAACTACATAAATGCAAAATCAAAAACAACACATCCCGAGTTAGACAGTCAAGTGTTCAACACACTACAAACATTCAAAACCATTTTAGTGGAGATTTGAGGGGTGATAGTAGGCAATGAAGAGCAAATATTTTCCCAAAAAAAAATCCACATTTCATCATTTTCCAAAAACCAAAAAATTTTCACACAAGGTGATAGTAACTTTGAGGTAATGAAGAAAAATCTCTCATATTAAAAACCGGTGGAATGGACCGAAGTATTTGATAGACATGTTTACTTGTCCTTCGTCACAATCACAAGAATGCAGTCGTGTTTCGTCGAAACATATTGGAAGAGTTTGCACCGCACAAGAGATTTTTAATTCATGAATGCAATGTGAACACTTAAGGCACTCCGATTAGGTACTAGCATTACTTCAATCAGAGGGGAGCCGGGGTAACCGGCGTCCTCCAGACGAGTTTATAGCTTTAAATGAAATGCAACAGACACTCATTACAGCAGTCAGAGGGGAGCAAGGTTCACTTGCGTCCTCCAAAGTGTGATAGGAGAGTGTCTGAAAGATCAGCGTCCATGTACAACCTTTCGAAGAGGGGAGCCGGGGTAACCGGCGTCCTCCGTTACTTGGCTTTATGGATCTATGCAAATGAAGCGAGGAGTTGTAAGCCATGTTCACATGTTTGCACTCAGAGGAATAAATACTCTTGGGTCCGAAGACTAGAGCGGCCTCGAATCCATGTTCAACTGACTAGACTAATCCACGACAATTCCGAGTGCGTATTCAGAAGTAAAGAAACTACTCTTTCAGACTTCAAAATTTTTCGTGAACTCTTAGAGAGAACACATGCAGAGAGAATTCCTTAGTTTTTTTAATCTCTCAAAGTCAAGAGGTTTGGTAAAGATGTCAGCAAGCTGTTTTTCTGTTGAAATATGCTGTAGACTGACTATATCACGATCAACCAAATCTCTAATGAAATGATGTCGAATGTCGATGTGTTTAGTTCTTGAATGCTGGACAGGATTTTCGCTGATTTTGATAGCACTCTGGTTATCACAATACAGCACTAATGGAGCACTCTCAAGAAGATAGTCATTCAACATTTGTTTCAACCAAAGTAATTGAGTGCAACAACTTCCAGCTGCAACGTACTCCGACTCGGCAGTTGACAGTGCAATACAATTTTGCTTTCTACTATGCCAGGACACGATATTATTGCCAAGGAAGCAACAACAGCCGGAGGTACTCTTTCGTTCGTCCGTGTCCGTCGCCCAGTCGGCATCAGAAAAACCGACAAGGTTGGATGAAGTGTCGCGCGCATACCAAAGGCCTAGCTGAGAAGTCCCAGAGATGTATCGGAGGATCCGTTTCACAGCTCGTAGATGGTCTTCTTTTGAATCAGCTTGATACCTGGCACATATACAAACACTAAACATAATGTCAGGACGAGTAGCAGTTAAATAAAGTAAACTCCCAATCATAGAACGATAAAGAGTTTGGTTTACACTCCGGCTTCTCGTTGACGTAGACAAGCGTTCGGTAGTTGCCATAGGAGTGTTAGCTGGTTTGGCATGATGCATCTCAAACCTCTCAACCATGTTCTTAGCATACTTACTTTGAGATACAAATATCCCATTTGGTCGTTGAGAAATCTGAAGACCAAGAAATTGATGCAACTCTCCCTCAAGGCTCATCTGAAAAGTTGAGGACATAGCTTCTGTGAATGAAGTCACGAGTTTAGAACAAGTAGCGCCGAAGACAATGTCGTCAACGTAAATTTGGGCAACAATCATGTGTTTGCCTTCTCGCTTGATGAACAAAGTTTTGTCCACCGATCCACGCTCAAAGCCGAACTTTAGAAGAAAATCCGTGAGACATCCATACCAGGCGCGAGGCGCTTGTTTCAAGCCATATAGAGCTTTGTGAAGCTTGTAGACATGATTTGGCTTTTTCGGATCCTCAAAACCCTTAGGTTGCGCAACGTAGACTTCTTCTTCCAGCACGCCGTTCAAGAAGGCAGCTTTGACGTCCATCTGTCGAAGTTTGATGCCTAGATGGCATGCAATAGCAATCAAGAGTCTGATGGACTCAATTCGTGCGACCGGAGCAAAAGTTTCATCAAAATCTATGCCTTCCACTTGGGCATATCCTTGGGCAACAAGACGAGCTTTGTTTCTGACAACTTGGTTATGCTCATCTGTTTTATTCTTGAAAATCCATTTAGTTCCAACAACATTGATGTTTGAAGTTCGGGGAACTAAGGACCAAACATTATTCCGTGTGAACTCATTCAACTCTTCTTGCATGACCATGATCCAAAAATCATCTTGCATGGCTTCCTTGTAATTTTTCGGCTCATTTTCCGAAAGAAAGCAAGAGATGCTGATTTCGTTATAGATTGCAGAAGTGCAGATGTTGTAGAGTTCATTCGGAGAATTTGTCGGTTTCTTTGAGCGCGTAGTTCGCTCATTTAAGTTCCCAATCATTTGGGTCGGAGGATGTTTCTTTTGAACGAGTCGAGGTGCCTCTCTAGTAGCATTATCTGGGTTTTCAATGTTTAGCTCAGTTTCTTCATTTTCAGACGATGAAGTATCATTGTCCTGATTGCTAGAATCTCCAACTTCAGATGAAGTGTTTGGAGTAAAATTTCCCGGAGGCACATTCTCAGGAGCAGCAGTTGTGGGTGTTGGTGGAAAATTTTGATATTCCAAAATTCCTTCTTTAACCCAGTTTTCCTCAGTATCTTTTCCAAGAAAGTCTTGTTCATCAAAATTTATGTTTACAATTTCGATGACTTTCTTAGTTCGAAGATTGTAGGCACGATAAGCATGGCTATTTTGGCTATAACCAACAAAAATACCACGATCAGCTTTGGCTTCAAATTTCTTCAGAGGATCACGATCCTTCAAAATATAGCAAGTACAGCCAAAGACACGAAAGTGTGAAACTGAAGGTTTCTTGCCATTTACCAGTTCATAGGCAGTTGCGGTCGTCCCAGATCGAATACTTATCCGATTCAAAATATATCCAGCAGTGGAGACAGCTTCTGCCCAAAAAGTTCGTGCAAGATTTTTCGAGATAAGCATTACACGTGCAATTTCTTGCAGCGTTCGATTCTTTCGTTCGGCAATCCCATTTTGTTGAGGAGTTTTTGGGGCCGAGTATTCATGATGAATTCCCTTCATCATACAGAATTCGTTGAAGCTAGCATTTTGAAATTCAGTTCCATGATCACTTCTGATCCTTTTTACTTTAGCCTCATGATTCGTTTTGATCCATTTCACAATGCCTTTGAAGGCATCAAAAGTTTAATCTTTGGTAGCCAAAAATCTACCATATCTTTTTGTCATTCAAAATTTGGACATTTCTCTCAGCCACAGTCTTCAGAATTTTAGAAATGGGTTTCTTTATGTCCTTAGCAACCTCAACTTTCTTCTTATCAAAATTTTGTGACTTTGTTTGAACCATCGTGTTCATATTTTTCTCAACACTCAGCTTTTGAGAATTTCGTGATTTTTCATTCTTCGTCATCAACTCACGGTTCATGTCAGCTTTAAGTTTGTAGCAAAAAGGTCTTATGTGTCCAAGCACATTGCAGTAGTGACAGATATATTCTCGTCGTTGACGAGTTTCAACTTTCACAGGTGTCTTGACAAAAACAGGTTTAGATTGAGAGTGTCCTACATTCGGCTTAACACTCTGAGTTTTGTTCAACTTTTTCAACAAAGTTTTCTCATATGGCAGAATACCACGAGGATGTTTCACAATATTCCTTGGAAATTGATATGTCTCAGATTTAGAGTTCGAAGTCGAGACAGGCTTTTGAGGTTTAAGCTCAGGAGACTTAACAATCTTTTTCCCTTCAGCAATCTCTTTTCGTTTCAATATTTCAGACTCAGCTTTAAGTTCATCCTTTGGTTGATCATTTGATGCTTTCACGAAGGTCACATCTTTCTTCTCAGGTGTAGAGTAAATAGATTCAAACACTTTTTGAAATCCAAGTCCATAGCGATTAGGATTCATGTACGAAGCAGCATTGTCAAACACCGAAGAATTTGTGTTCATCTTTTTCAACAGCTCATCAGTCATCTGAAGTTTTTCTTTCAAAACATAGCACTCTTTATCTGTCATAGCAAGATCAGTTTGAGTCTTCAAAAGTGATGATTTCAGATCATCGTTCTCAGAGTCAGAGTTTTTGAAAAGAATTTGAAGTTTCTTAACTTCGGACGTTTCCTTCTTCAACGAAGTCTTCAGTTTTGAGTTTTCAGAACTCAACCTCTCACATACTTCTCTCAGTTTGACAACTTCTTTGTAGTGTTTATGTTTTTCTTCGAAAAGGTCATCAAACTTGATTTTAAGTATAGTTAGAGAGTTGTTCAACCTCTTTTTCTCGTCCGTTGTCTTCTCAACTGAGTTTTTCAAATCAACAACTTCATCATACTGTTGGGATTCGATGTCCCGGGCTATCAAAAATTATGCGGAACCGATAACCCGACCGAAAACCCTGGATCGCCGGAGATTGGAACACCGACTCATCCGCAGGAGTCCGACCTTTGGAGACTACGCGCCCGAAGACACACAGCCCGCCCCCAGCCGAAGTCCCCCACGAGTCGGAAACCACGAACGCGAACCACCTCACGAGCCGGGGCCCGACCGAACGCCCAGCGAGGCCCGAAGGCCGCGTGCGCCCAGCCGAGCCCCCGCGAGGGGCTCGCGATCGTCTACGGACGATCGCTGGGGATGCGCGAGGCATCCCCGGGGCTGCTCGTAGCAGCCCCGCAGCGAGTCGCGTGACTCGCTGCCCGCGAGGGCATCGCCCTCGCATGATCCGCTGCGGGCGAACCCGTAGCTCATGCGAGGCGGCTACGGGTGACCCCGCAGCAGCCCGCGATCGATCCTCGCGATCGATCGCACCCCTCGGCTCCAGCCGAGGGTTCCCGCGGCACGCGCCTCCGACGACGGCGGCTGGGGTCCGCCACGGCACCAGCCCGTGGCACCCCGGCGATCGACCGAAGTCGATCGCATGCCCCGGCGTCCAGCCGGGGCTCGTCCCTCGTCGCGCGATGCGGCGGTCCGAACCCTAGGGTTCGACCGCCTCCTTCGATCCTCGCCGGGGATCTCGAATCCCCGTCCCCGAGGTTCGTCGTTTTCCCGGATCGTGCGTTCATGTATATATCACAATTAATCATGTACAAATAATCATAGAAGGGTTCTCGATTATACCTTCGATTCGTTGTACGGAGAAACGAAATCGGTTGACGACCTTGCGATCTTCCTACGTATTCCTCGCACTTCGTCCGAACGTCGTGTGGGCGACGATCTATCGGATTCCTATGGATCTCCTTCACTCTTCAAGACTTTATGATTGGCGTATCTTAGGTTAATGAATTGTGAAGACTATGTAGTGCTTATATAGGCTACGTAGGGGATCATAAGGAGATTAAATATTGGGCTTCTAAATATTGAAGATTAAATTGGGTCCAACCCAAATCCATTAATCCTTATCAATATTAAATTTTATTTATTTTCCACTATATAAATAAAATTGCACTCCCAATATTAATCCATATTATATCAAATAATATTTCTCCGATTAGTATTATTTATTCCGTGTATTTAAGATTTAAATATCCATGAATAAATTTATTTATTGCTCAATAAATAATATTCATATCTTATATCCGAGACTAGTACCGTTCAACCTTTATTATTGTGCGGAACGAATCCACTCATGAGGTTTACACAATAATTCCTTATGAACTCATCTCGGGGATATTATCAACCCTTCCGGGATACACTTTCCCGTCAAGTATTCACGGCATGTCATATATAAAATATAGCGACCCAATTTTACCGGTAATTAACCCAATAATAAAATCGGTTAATTCCTTTGGAAAATCAAAGTCTCTAATATTAAATATACACACCCGCAATAATATCGGGGATTAAGAATAAAATACTCTGAGATTTAAATTGATTATCCAAGGCAATCCTAATCAATAAATCTCAAGCTGATCCGCCCAATACACCAAGTGTACAAGTGTGATAAAATAATTAAGATAAATTATTTTCTCTCTCACACAACGACTATACCGATGGATTGGTCCGTGTCCATCTAGGTCGTGAGCAACTGTTCGATTAAATACGAGTGACCGATAGTATGATCTTCTGTGTGGGCCCGACACACCATACTAACTACAACGTATGAAATCCAGGACTATATTTTGCATAATTAATTAATAATAATTAATTGCAAATAATTGTTTATTAATTAAATAAGTTAAATGCCATGACCGGGAGTTTACCGATACTTAAATCTAGACATTAAGTACACAACTCCAACACATACATCTTTTGGTTAGCAATCGAGAGTTCGTTACAGGATTCTGTAAGAACTTTCAGAGACACTTCCAGAGTGCTATTCTCAGTGATAGCAGTGTCATGTAAAGTTTTGAGTTCAGAAAGACTCTCTCTTAGAGTGAGTAACTCAACACATACATCTTCAGTTTGAGACACTTTAGATGTCATTACAATCTCATCAGTCTCAGACACGGATTCAACATCCGAGAAAATATCATTGTCACAGAAGTTTCGGTTTGCTGAAGCAACACGAAAAATATTGTCAGCAGTTGCAGTGTCTTTCAGAAAACCATCAAAAACAAAGTTTTCAACCTCCACGTTTTCAAGGTCGAAATTTTCACCAAAAGTGACAACTAGAGCGTTGTCCTCATCATTATCAGAATTTTCATTCTCAGATTCCTCACTTTCTGAGATTACATTTTCATCATCAAAAACAACATAGCTCACTGGCAGTTTCTTTTTGCGATGCAAGTTGGGACACTCATTTTTGACATGTCCAAATCCCTTACATTCGAAGCACTGCATTTTAGAAACATCCTTGCTAGTTGAAGAATATGGAGAAAGTTTTGTCTCCTTAAATTTTTTGTCAGTGAATGAAGTTTGATTTCGGTTGTCTGAGTTTCTTTGAAAAGAGTTAGAATTTTTCTGAAACTTTCGAAAATTTCGGGCACGATTCTTTCTCTTAAATTCTTGCTTCACAAGATACGTGACAATTTCAGTCAGTGCAGCAAGTTTATCAGGATTATTCGAGTTCATCAAACGTTCAATGTCCTCTGCTTCATCGTCATCAGATTCATCTACATCAGCTGAGAAACTACACTCAGATTTCTCATTTCTCGAAGGAGTTTTCTGCGGTTTCGAACTTCTTGAGCTTTTACCCTTCTCAGAAATTTTTAGAGCAGTCATTGGCTCATAAACAAGAGACATTTCAGGATTGCTACGCACTTTTAAAGTCAAGTCGTAGTTTCTCAAATCAGCCATTAAGTCTGCATAGTCCCATGTCTGATCCCTTTCTTCTCGTGCTTCAAGAGTTAGCACTTTACTTTCGAACCGAGAACTTAGACTATGAAGAGTTTTCTCATAAATCATGACAGCAGGAAAAGTTTCTCCATGTTCATGAACTTCGTTCACATATCTCATGATTTTGTCTAAGTACTCATTTATGTCTTCATCTTCTCTCATACGGAGTTGATGGAACTGAGCAGTGATAGTTCGAATTTTAGAGCGCTTCACGGCCTTACTTCCTTCGCATGTTCTCTGAAGAGTTTCCCATGCGTCTTTCGCTGAAGTGCAATTTTTCACCAGTTGGTACATACTTAGTTCCAACCATTCACAGATAAGAAGTAGAGCCTTGCTATTAGCAGTTGACAAATCATGCTCTTCTCTAGTCCAGTTACGTTCAGGTTTGGGAGTTCTTACTCCATCGGCATCTTCAGTATACGGACACACCCAACCTTCCAAGACAGCCATCCATGCACGAGAGTCATGGCCTTTAATTCTAGCAGAAACTTTAGCTTTCCAGTTAGAGTAGTTCTGATGAGTAAGCATAATCGGTTTCTGAACAAACATTGGCGACTCCATTTTAGCGGAAATATGAAGTCAAGTAACGGATCACGTCTTATACGTATGACGTCCCGTTCTGATACCAATTGAAATTACGCCTTCAGCGTAGGATACCAATTTTTCGTGAAATTGGTCTTGAACTCACAGACAGCAGCTTCCGTCAAAGTAAACACTCACACAATTTGTAGAGTAAAAAGTGGAGACAAGGTTATGTAATAGTTTTTCATTTCATTGATCAACAAAACTAAACTATTACACTTGAAGAGTATGGTAGGCAAAACGATTACAAGAAGTTTCCCGAGTGTCGCAACAACTCCCACTAACTTGCAATCTAGCACACGAGTACCTAGAGCTAAATCTCCTAACTCTAATCTTGGCACAAGGCGCAAAAGCTACTACACAAACTCGAAGCTCGACTATGATTCTAAAAATCAGATTTCGTTCTCTCAAAATCGTCAAATGATGAAAATCAAATCCATGGGTATTTATAGTAGAGCCGCACATGTGAGAGTGATGACGTGGGACGTTCTCATTCGTCGCATGCTTGGCCTAAGTCACATTTCCATGGATGACATCATTATTGTAGAACTTGGATTCTTGAATCTTGGAATCTTGAATCTTCGATTCTTGAATCTTCGAATCTTGAATCTTCAAATTTAAAAACAAACTTCAATTTCAATCTTGACTCCATCGATCTCAATTCTTCATCTTCAATTTCTTGTGAAAATCTCTAAGTGTTGAAGCCTCAGAATTTCATCGTCTTCATGGTCGTCGATCTTGTTGAAGTTGCAAACTTGGAACAATTCTTCATTTCCTTAAACTGAGTACCTGAAGAAAAAGAACACGTAGTAAGTACTTAGTCTTAGAATTAAAACACAAAAAACTTGAGTCGCCGTTTATCAAGTACACCAAAACCGGCGACTCCATTCTCCGGAAAATTGACATGAGCATGAGTCGCCGTTTTCATGGCCAGACCCCAAAACCGGCGACTCCAGTCGCTGGAAAATCCCAAGCACCAAAAACGGCGACTGGAGTCGCCGTTTCTTCAACACATCAAAAACAGCGACTCTTGTCGCTGGAAATTTTCATGTCACAAAACCGGCGACACGAGTCGCCGTTTCCATGCACACCAGCCTTAAAACAAAAGCGGCGACACGAGTCGCCGTTTTCCTCGCGTCACCAAAAGCGGCGACTGCTGTCGCCGTTTCCATGTCACTTCATCCTTGCACCAAAATCGGCGACAGGAGTCGCCGTTTCCTTGCATCACCAAAAGCGGCGACTCTGGTCGCCGTTTTCATGTAAACCCAAAAGTGGAGACTCATGTCTCCATTTCCATGCGCAAGGTAGTTGACTTCGGATTTTTAACCTGTAACCCTGAAAATCAACAAAAACAAAAAACACAAGGAAAAAATACGTTGTCGCCAAAATCAACATTTACAATCCTTACTGTGTAAAGAGAAGGCAAGCTAACGTTATGCATAAACCCCTGGATCTGAACAATTCGATCACCTATGCGACCAAACATGGATCTAATTTGCCCAAACCCGCATTACTCTCTAGACAGACCCGCTCGACCAATAGCATACCCAAAACTTCGAGTCATACGACTGCAATCACCAGCAAGATCTAGTGCTATGGCCGCAACAATACTACAAGGTACATCTATGCGGTTTGCCCAATCACCAGTATCCCAGTTTGTAAAGGTTCACTAGTGGTCGTCATAGTTTTCCCAAACTCCCCAAAAATAGTCCTCAACTTACTTTGCTTCAGGTTCAAACCCCCAACCGGCTGCTAATTAATTTATTCATCTCTTGTGTCCGAGACTAGTCACTACAAAAAAACAGCAAATTCCCTACGGCAGTTCCCGTAGGGATCCCCGTACGGAAGCCTATCCCCTACGGCATCCCCTACGGGATTTGGACGTAGGGGTTAGGCTCGTAGGGAGCTTCATCCCTACGGGAAATAATCGTCCTAGGGGAAATCCCCTACGGGAAGCTCGTAGGGGAGCTCGTAGGGATCTTCATTTTCCCCGCCCGTTCTTCCCGTAGGCCCGGTCGACGCCGACGCCGTAGGGGGCGGACGTAGGGGTGTCCCCTACGGCTCCTCCCGTAGGGGACCGTGGGAGGGTCTCCCCTACGGCTCCTCCCGTAGGGGACCGTGGGAGGGTGTCCCCTACGGCTCCTCCCGTAGGGGACCATGGGAGGGTGTCCCCTACGGCTCCTCCCGTAGGGGACCGTGGGAGGGTGTCCCCTACGGCTCCTCCCGTAGGGAACGTCTGGCATAGTTCCCTACGGCTATGCCCGTAGGGAATTTCAAGAAATTGGGGCAGGCTAAATCCTGTTTTCCTACCCCAAACCAGCACTCAATTTTCAGAAACATACAAATTCATTTAACAAACAAAATCATTCAGAAACATACAAAATCATTCAGAAACATTCAACATCATTCAACAACATTCAAAAACATCCATAATCATTCAAACACAGCTAAAATATGAAGTTAAACAAACAAATCATAATAAAATACAATCAGGGAGGCGGTCGACCTAGCATCTCATCTCGCAAACGCTGCTCCATCTCTCTCAAGCTCGCAGCGAACCCCTTCTGTAACTCGGCACGATCAGCAGCGCGCTCAGCCTCTCGCTCTCGAGCAAGACGTTCCTCGGCCTCTTTTTGCCTCTGCTCAAACTCCTCTCTCAAAGTCTGCCTGATGCGCTCCTCCGACTCTGATGGGCCAGACGAGGAGGACACTATAAATGAGGAGGAGCCGCTGCTAAAGACCTGAAGCAGACGGAAGCGTAAGTAAACAATTAAAACTTGTTGATTCTATGAATAAAGAAAAAATTAAAATCCAAACCTTCGCTAAGGCGCCCGTTCCGAAGATCCTATTCTTCTTCTTCGGGGCGACGCTCAGGTAGACCTCGTCCACATCGGGCTCCTCCTGCGTAGAGGCTCGACGCTCCTCAATAGCCTGCTCCACCGAAGCCTAAAAGGAAAATCTTTAATTAGTTAAAAATAATTAAAACTAAAAATTTAGAAATAGTCGAAAGAATAACGTTATAAACTTACAATGAGCTGATGTGCTCGCTGAGATGTCGGGGTCCCGTCCTTCTTCGTGTGCAGACGTTTTGCAACGTCCAAAGCTGTCGCAGGTCGACCTAACTCCTCAGCCTTCAAAATATGAAAACATATATAATTAAGTACATATATAATTTAAAATATGAAAATATATATAACTACAAAACTTACAATGTCCAAGGCATATCGGACGCCCGATCGAGATCCTCCAGCGGCCTTTGAAATGCCGGTGCCCGGCCCATCTGGCTCACTCATCCGGTTCTTCGTGTTACGCTCACACCTCTCTTTATACTCGGCTGAGTCGAATATCACCAACCACCTCTTTCACACTTCATCGGGCACACAGCTCGGAGCCACCCTAGATTCCCTCCACTTCTGACGCCACTCGCTCACGCGGCTGCTGTACCTCCTCATCAACACTCCTCTGAAATATTTATAGATCTCAGCAATAGTGAACCTGCTCCTATCCCAAGTAAAGCGACGCTTCAAAACAGAAAAAATAAATACAGTTAGTAAAATCAAAGCGTTAGACAAAATATATACGAGCTACAATAAAATATCAACACACGTACCTGAAACTCGGTCCAATAAATCTCCTGATGACTCTTAGGGACCTTAGCAAGAGTGTATCCATCTGGGTGGATACGAGCCTCAATAATCTCTCGGAGCACCGATGCAACGATCGTCTTATTGCGAGCCACAAAACTACATTAAAAAGACATGATTAACAAAAGATAAAATCAAGAGTTACTAACATTCAAATAAAATTATACTTACGTCCCTCCCTCTGGATAAATCTCGATAGGAGGGGGAGCAGCTGAAGAAGATGCATCTGCACTCGGAGGAGTAGCAATAGGAGACAGATCAGCATCAGGAGTCGGAGGAACACTCCCAGAAGAAGGAGTCGGAGGAACACTCCCAGAAGAAGGAGACTGCATGAGGGTGTCGTCATCGCCATCACGATCACTCAGTCTACGAACACCTCCACCTCCACCTCCAACTCTACGTTTACCTCGACCCGCCATCTGCATATACAATAACAACAATAATATTAATTTAAAAACATATTTAACAACAATATTACACATCATTCCAATATTACCTGAGGATGACACTATATTATCATCATCCTCATCAAACGATCCTAGATCATCACTATCATCATTTAGTGCATCAGCATCCTCTAGCATTTCATTGTCTTCTTGATTGATATTTGGATTTGTTAACAAAAGCAACACATCGTCTGCTTGTACCGGGACGTGATCTTCAATTATTTCCTCTTGAAAAGAGTCTGACAAATGTTCAATATATTCTATGGAATCCCTTGGTTTTATCTTATATGTTGCCCACCAGTCTTTATTCTCTCTACGAGTACTCGGGTAAGCTGAGTAATAAACTTGCTCAGCTTGTGATGCCAGAACGAATGTCTCGTAGCCTCTGAAACGTCGATTGTGGTTGATATCGACCAGTCTGTATCGCCGATCTAGTCTCGTGCCTGCTGGTGTAGGGTCAAACCATTCACATTTGAACATCAGGACTCTATTTTGAATCATTCCCGTGTAGTCGAGATATAAAACATCGTTTAGAAGTCCATAGTAGTCATTATCTTCAGAAGAGTAGCTACTTCCTCGAATACAAACACCCATATTTGACGACTTTCTGTTAGACCCGTATTCAGCAGTGTGAAACTTATATCCGTTGACCTTGCAGCTGGGATATACTGTCACGCAAGGAGATGGTCCTATTGCTAAATTTCGAATGTCTTCGTTCAAAACATTGTTTGACGGGTCTGCAACCTACAGATTTGAACAAGGATCAAATTAGCGGGTAATTGAAGTTCATTCTCTGAAAATATAACAAGTTACAAACTTACATATCAACTAACAAAGAACATCATAATCACATTCTCAAACTGTCCAAAAATGGGACAATTCAAGATTCAATATCGAATGGTAAGTTCGATATTAAATCTCAAACGGGTCTAAGCTCCAACATATGATTAAATGGTAAATTACAAAATATCTCAATATAAACATTAAACATTTATACTCCAAACAAAAGCACATACACTTTTACTTTCTTTACTTTTTAAAAATGGACACAAAAAATAAATCAATAAAAATCTTACCCTAGTAAAGTTAGTTCACTTTTAAAAATGAAGGATTTAGTTCATTATTTTTAAGAAACTTGTTGCAACCAAGTCATTTTTAAGAAAAGATTTGTTATCTCGACATATACATATATATGAAAGAGGTGAATATGAACACCTCTTTAAACATTAAACACTACACATTTACTTTAACTATTTTTTTAAAAATGGACACAAAATAAATCATTCAAAGTTCTTTAAAAAACAGTCCAAAAACAAATGTTTTGATGCCCAAACAGTCCCAAAACAGCCCCTTTATACATAGTTTTTAAAATCGAACTTTTGAATTCCTTTAAAATTTTGTGTTTTTAAGTTTAAACCAAAAACAGCCCCTTTATACATTTAAGAAAACAAATGTTGAAAAACAGCCCCTTAAACAGCCCCACTTTCAAAAACACGTAAATGTTGAAACACGATTTCACCCTCGTCAACCCGAAACAAACGCCACGACTCGAACTCAAACCCACCCAGAAACAGCCCCACGTCGCCCTCCTCCAGAAACAGCCCCAAACCCCCAAATTATTTTCAATTTCGAAATTTACAAAAACCCTAAATTCATTTTTCTCCGAAAATGATTACACAAAATCAACAAAATTCGAGTTCTTATACAACTACCATGCTCCATAACTACAAAGTACATAACAATTTTTGAAAAAAATCCAATTTCTATCAAACCCTAGATTTCCCAAAATCTAAAAAATAAACCATTAAAAGTTGAAATCGAGTTCTAACCTTGAAGTTCTGCTATGAATCGTAGTGCTTGACGTGCTCGTAGCTTCAATTCGCCGGAGAAAGCCTCAAATTGCCGGAAATCGCTCGTAGCCTCGCCGCCCCTCTTTTCTCTCCTTCAAAACACAGAATGAAATAAGTGTTCTGCCCGATTCTAATATTCAGAAGTCCCCTACGGGCTAGCCGTAGGGTATAAGTATACGCATCAAAACGGTGGCGTTTTGATATTCCCCTACGGGACACATTCCCGTAGGGGCCCCTACGGCATCAATCCCGTAGGGGACGAAGCAAGTGTCAAAACGCTGCCGTTTTGATTCTCCCCTACGGGGAGCCTTTCCCGTAGGGACCCCTACGGGCATTGCCGTAGGGCTCCTCCAATTAATTGGAGGGAAGGCTTCGCGCCTCGTCCCCTACGGGGACAACAGCCGTAGGGACATATGGCTTACGGCTACCCGTAGGTCACGTTGGAGGGAAATGAGGCGCGCGCATTCCCGCCTAGGCCCCTACGGGAACCCCCTACGGGATTCTCCCCTACGGCTGGAGACGTAGGGGTTCCCGTAGGGGATTTCAATACAGTATCTCCCGTAGGGGACGCCGTAGGGGCGTCCCTACGAGCTTCGAGCCGTAGGGGATCCGCGACTTTTTTGTAGTGTACCATTACACTACAAAATCCATTTTCGAGCAGTACCATTACCTTAATTATTATGCGGAACAAATCCACGCATGAGGTTTACATATTAATTCTTTTTTAACTCATCTCGGGGACATTATCAACCCTTACGAGGACACACTTTCCCGTCAAGAATTCACAGCATGTCATACATAAAATACAGTGACCCAACTTTACCGGTAATCGACCGGTTATTCTAATCAGTCAATTCCTTTGGAAAATCAAAGTCATTAATATTAAATGCACACACCCGCAATAATATCAGAGATTAAAAATAAAATACACTGAGATTTATATTGATTATCCAAGGCAATCCTAATCGATAAATCTCAAGCGATCCGCTCAATACACCAAGTGTACAAGTATGATAAAATAATTAAGATAAATTATATTCTCTCTCGAACAACGACTATACCGGTGGATTGGTCCTTGCCCATCTAGGTCGTGAGCTACTGTTCGATTAATATACGAGTGACCGATAGTATGGGGCGACTTTGATTCGAATTAAGTCGATTTGAAGTAAGGTTTATAAATGGAGGCTCGATTTGGGGAAATTAAAGGAATGCTAGAGAATATTATATTTAAAACATGTATTTGTTTTTTTTTTTCTTCTGAAATTGATATTTGATGAGAAACAAAGATCTGTGTGCATAAGTGTGCATGAATATGCAATATTGTTATGTTTTGTATTAATCTTCCGGGAGTAGTAAGAATGAAAGATTAATATATATATTTTTGGGGCGGAGGCATTTAAAGACCAAAGCATAAGAGTATACAAGTTCTGAAGCCCCGTCCATAAAAATGGAAGTTAAGTAAGCCAATTTGAATGAAAAGACTTAAGTGCCCTCAAAAGTTATATTTTCTCACAAAAAACAAATCGAATATTACAAAATAACAAAAAAAATATCAGAAAAATAAAGTTGCCCCACAAAATCAATTTTCGACGTTTGAAATTCACACGCACGACGAGCGCCGCCACGGTGAAACACCAGCCCCAACCGTTATCGTATCAACTATTCAACTCCGTCTCCGACGATCATCATTATGGCAAGCAGTGACAACATGGACAACCCAGACAATCGCGCTCAACCTCCGGTAAGTCCATAACCCTAGCTTTCGAACTTTCGATTATTCGAGCTTTGATGTTTGTAAATCATTCGTTTGTAATTTGATATTGGTATATCCTTTCAAGATAGGGTTTTTGTTTCCGACATTTTAAAATGGTTAATGGTTTATTGCTCTCTGCAATTTTTTCGCATGCAGTTGTGTGTCAGTTCTAGTAGACGACGGTTCAACCGTGAGTTTTATCACCGTGTATTATCACGGTAGAGTTTAAGACGGTTATATATCTCACGGGTGACATACACCGTGTCTACTTACGGTCTTGTCGATTTACGACTATGATTCATCTAACGGTGTACATTTACCGTGTGTACTTACGGTCTTGTACGAGCACGATCCACGACAGTGTTTCATTTCACGGTGTATGTGTACTTACGGTCTTGTACGAGCACGGTCCACGAGGCGCTTATTCCTACCAGGCTCTGAGCTACTACCTCGAAACAACAGCGATGGACCCTGAATTAGCAGAAAAAACTTCGTACCACGTCTATGGCCCCAGTTGGGCTTTTATAATTTGGATGTTCGAGTCTGTTCCGAAAAGCGGTCAGTTATGTGGTCAACGTGATCCGAATATGAAAGTGCCACGTTGTTTGATGTGGAGTACATCTACAACAAAGACTGATTGCGATGATCTTTTCTTCCAAGGAGAGGTACGTAACCATCTACTCCTACTTATATTTTGCTAGTAATAGTATTTGTTTCACGCGGTGGAATATTAATACTCTGTGTTGATAAGTTTCAGATTGAAGTTGTTCATGAAACTTTGATTCCTACTGATGAAGAGAAAAATGAGCCGTGTTACCTTTCTGTACATGACAGACCATTTCATGTTGAGTACAATCGCCCAGTACGCAATGGTGGTAATGCAATCAAAGCCAAAAAAAATCCGGAGAAGCAAAAACAAACCAAAAAGCCTTCTTCGAAAAAGCGTGTTGCAGCCACGGATATTGAAATGCCCGTTTCTAGATCACGCAGACAACGTGCTTCTGAGCAGAGTACTCCTGGTCCAAGTGGGCATGTGTGTTGTAGGCCTTTGTGTTGTTGGCGTACACTTTGTTGCCCGCATGAAGATGCTTCTGAGTTGGACAGACGACTGACTGGGCTTTTGAGGGCTAAATTGAGAGCCGAGCATGAACGGATTTTGTCTGATGAGGGATTGATTGCAGATTTTGGTGGATATATCTTTGAGCGGATTAAAGGCATCACTCCACAACAACTTCATGAGAGCGCGTCTCTGCATGAGTCGTCGGGAGATCTGCGTCGACCTGTATCGCTGATCACATCAGACAATAATACAGCGAGTGAGGCTGCCGGAGAAGCCGACGTCCAAAATCAGACAGTTGCTGCCGTAGAAGTCGAAAAAAACCACGTTCAACCGGAGCAAGATCCTGTTTCTGATGCCGTCGAAGTCGGCCAAATATTCACAGTCCCTGTTTCTGATACCGTCGAAGTCGGCCAAACCACTGATCCCAGCAACTTAGTGATGTCTATTGTTGGACAACTTTCAGCAGATGAAGCCAGTGTCCTAGAACCGACACTCCCTGCCGGAGAAGTCCAAGAAAACATTGACCTATCGCCAACAGTTGATACCGGGATGGTAGCTGATGTGGCCAGTGACGTAGCATCGACAACCGCTGTAGCTGATCACTTGGCGGCGGTTGATCTCGACAGTTCATCAAACGCAGCTGATCCCACCGATCAGCTCACAGTGAATCCCACAGATGCGTGCGAACATGTTGGTAGGCCAATTGTTTCTCCCCGTAGGCTGAGAACTAGTAAGCCTGAAGCGGCGAAAAATGCTTTCCAAACTCACGGTGAGACACCACTTTCTCCCAGTGAAGGACTTGAAGCCGTTGTAAAAGCATATCGGTCGTTTCTGAGACCATCCAAACGGACCAAATGTTCTGTCGATTGTGTAAATTTCCGTCGCACGCAAATTACCGTGAAACGGAAAACATTTCTTGACATTGAAAACGTGGATTGAGACTTCGACGAAGAGGTAACCATTGCAAATTTAAGGTATATAGTAGTATAATTCAGAAATAAATTTTATATACTTACCAACTAGTATTTTTATATCAGGTGATAACTATCTTCTGTAGTTACATGTTGTTAAAAATGGAAAAGGAAAAGTGGCCTAAGGAATCCTTCGTAATTTTACCCCCAAACTATTTTGTATGTTTTCACAAACTCCGTGGTATGAACTCAATAAAATCTAGCTCACTTATGACCTTATATATTTTCGTTGCACTTCTTCAGATGACCTTCAAACATGCTTACAGCTCATTGAACAATCCAAATTAGAAACTCCCAGTCAGTTTAGATTACGATTTCGAATGGTTCAGATTTTCCCACGTAAGTACTACAATCATATACCCTAAATCACAAACTCTGAACACTAATTAAGCACTCATGATATCGTTTACTTATTTTATGTGAAGGTCGTCATGGTTTGTCATCTTCTGGGACATTGGGTCGTAGTTCGAATTTGTTTTGATGATTGGACTGTCGAGCTGTATGACTCGTTAGCTCATAACTATGAGCCTGGTGTGAACCCTCGCGCCCCTGAGTTCGAGTGTTTGTTGAAGGTCTTACCTCGAATGTTGTAGGAAACAGGTTACTGGGAAAGAAAAAGACTACCTGTGAAAACGGAAGACTTCAAGCTCAAGGTCATGCCAGCCGAAGAACAATTTGCCCAAGATGACAACCACTCTTGCGGTCCTTTCTGCACAATGTATTTGGAACGATTGCTCACCGACCCATCATTGTATCGTAACGCGGACGACATCGATATCAAAGCTGTCAGAAAAAACATAGCACTGAAGATATTTTGGATGTCTTGCAAAGACATTGAACTCCCTTTTTTATTAAGGGATGGATAACAGTTGGTTTCGTTTTGGTTTGCAAGAGAGTAAACTTTTCATATACTGTATGCCGTTGTATGTATAAACGTGTGTTTATCACCGTGTGGTTGATCAGCGCCGTGTGCAAAACTATCAATGACTGTATCTAAAAAAAAATTGTTGATAACCGTGTGCACTTACGGTCTTGTATCAGCACAAACCGCGACGGTTATTGTATTTGAATTTAAAGACGTCTTCACTCTCACACGGTGATCTCACGAGACGTCACCGTGATACAACACCGTGTGGTTATCAAATCCATTCTAAAAATATTAGAAATTGAACGAGTTCATTTTTTAGATGGCGTATTTTCGTTTCTAGGATTGGGGCGGGTTAAGCCGATGCACGTGTACTTATTAAATATTAGTGGTGTCAGTTATCAGGACAGCTTTTGCAGGCGGGTATTCATCTTTTATTCTTTTATTTAAAATTCAAATTAAAACATCGGAAAATAAATGAGAGGGGAAAGCCGTTTTACGCACGGCTCAGTAAAACGTATATTGTGCACGGTGACACATGGTCATCAATACATCTACACCGTGGCTTGTTCAACCCGCAAAAAAACGACCGTCAATCGTTTGTATACACTTTTAAGGCGTCGTTACCATCAACGGGGTCATGTTTCAGGCAGTGAGACGTATGGTATTTGAAATTAAAGACGTACGATGCGATTTGCATTAGTGCATGTCTCAAATTCAAGAGATGTGTAGTTCATTGGTAACAATTTACTCTCAAGTGTGATCATATTGCACATGGTATTGTGGAATTTAATCGTTTGATGGATTATTGTGGAATTTTTTAGGTTCAATATAATCATGTCCATAGGAAATTAACTTTTATCAAGCATTTTGCCAAAAAGATTATTGCGATTGTGCAAGAATCACGTGAAAACGTCATTGTTCATGCTCACACGGTAATGTCGTGAGACGTCACCGTGATACAGTACCGTGCGACGGTCAAATCAATGTAAGTATGTAAACAGATACTTACGTGGCACGGTTTTGTCAGTGAACAGAACAGCTTTTGAAGTCGCAGGTTTATTCAACCTTTTTATTCATCTTTTAATATTTAATAAATTAAAATACCGGGATTCCCAAAAACCAAAAAAACAAAAAAACAAAAAAGAGAGGACGGTTGCCTTTTGCCACGGTTCAATCACCCGACCCTTGGCGCACGGTAATATCTTCAAACGCTAAAGTCACACTGTTACTCGTGCACGGTGGGAGAAGGTCGAAATATATTAACAAAGAAAAACAAGCACTAGTACAGTATTATAACGTAGATTACGTAGTGTAGTAGCTACGAAACCAGAAAAACATACTGTAAAAGCAAAAATAAAAACATACTATTCATAAACAAAACGCAGAAAGAAACATTCTTTGCATTCATGGTTCATCATCCTCGCCATCTGCGTCATCGCCTTCATCAGTCGTTTCGTCTTTATCGTCTGCTTCATCGCCCATATCGTCCTCATCGTCCGAGAGCTCCACCACTTCCACCACCTTCTCAAACAGGATCTCTTCTACAACCTTAGATATGGTCGGCAGAAGGGGGTCTCTAGGGGCATTAGGATCGGAAAAGTTACGAATCTCGAGACCATCTTTACTGTAGACATTGACAAAGAAAGGACCCAATTTCTCGGCGTAGTGAAGAACCAAAAAATAACCGAATTTAAGATGATGAGCCGTGCAGAAATCGGTCCAACCACGATGAAAGCACAAGTAACCGTTGACCCAAGAGATTTCCACGGACCACGGGGCACGAGCGGTGGCAAATGAGGCGAGTGTCTCACAATCTCCAAGCAAAGTAGCCCTTCCTGCCAGATACTCATGTTCATGAGCAAAATCAGAAGGTAAACGACAAACTTCACGGAAATCAACGGTGTTCAGAACTTTGAAGAATTTACAAATCGGGATTGGGGTGGCCATTGAATATGAAATTTGATTTTATAAAAATTAGGGTTTTCAGCGTGGTACGGTGCTTATGTATACACGCAAAAAATGGGTAGTTGAGGGGGTAATAAACTAATAAAGGTTTCACAATACACCGTGAGATACCAACGGCGACGGTGGGTAAGGGTTTTTATCAAGGGTTATCAGTGTCACATAGACCGTCACGGTAACCGTTACACGGTGAGGAAATCCACTATAATAAACCCACGGCGCAATGTGTTTAATGGGGGTGGTTGGGAATTGAGTGATTTCGTGAAACGATTTAAATCCGGCGACGATGTGACTCAGAACAGATACTCATCAATTCCCTGAATTGAATGGTCATATCATATCATATCTGGACCATCAATGAGTGTAGTTGGAAGTTGGGTTGGGTCGTGTCGTGAGACGATTGAAATCCGGCGGCGGATCAGTACAGACACTCATCATAAATTCTTTGAATTTCACGGTCATATCTAATTAATGGATATCGTGGTGGATGGGGGGGTTAAGTTTTCTATGTCATATATGAACATACCACGGCTTACGCACCGTGGGATACCAACGATGACGGAGGATTAGGTTTTTTTTTAATGTCACCTATAACATGTACGTACACGGTGTTAGACTGCACCGTGCTAACATCACGACGACCCATTCATAGTTGTAGTCACGTTACCAAAGTCACAGTGACCGCGACACGGTGATTTAATCCACCGTGAAATACCCACGGAGGCACAGTTCTAGGTTTTTATTTAAATAATAAATTAATTAATTGCAATGTGTTTAATGGGCGTAGTTTAGAGGTCAGTCGTTTCGTGAGTCGATTGAAAGTAGGCGGGGGGATCACTTTATTAGGTCAGAAAATTGAGCCTATAAATACGAACGAAAAAACCTTTTTTTTTTCTATACCCAATTTTTTCTCATGTTTTTTGCGTTTTTTTTTTTTCTTATGGAGCGGTTTTCACCACACATCTTTCAAATTCATAGCTGCAGTCCGGTAACGAGATACTCGAGTTTCCAAAAGAAAACCTTTGTTAGATACGGATCTTAGCAATGCCACTTTCTCCGTAGCGGTGAATCTGGCCGTATGTTGAGATCATAAAAGGCTATGATTCAGGCCAGAGAAAAAGAAGGTCTTCGAATTGCTTCCCATCCAGAGAGTAGATTCTGAGGCGGGTTGGATTTCTTTTTTTTTTCTTTGTTCATCCATGTATGGTTCTGGGTTTAGGGTTTTGATCCATCAATTGTAATTCTCAATAGGGTTTTGATCCATCAATTGTAATTCTCAATATGGTTTTGATCCATCAATTGTAATAAGACTACTTTTGTTAAGTTTAAATTGTTTAATAATTTTTCTTTTTTGTTTCCCATTATTAATATTGTAATGAACACACTTCGACTGTATTTTCATTTATTTCGCGGTGAATTCTAAAACGAGGAACTCACGTCGACACTGTTCTGTGTTTTATATCTCATTTATGAGCCTTCCACGGTGTTATAATCCACCGTGCTCAAACCACAGCGACACATTATGTTAAGGGTTTTACACCTAATACCGTAGCACGGTGTCACAATCCAACGAGGAAACCCCGCGGCGACGCTGTTCTATTGGTTTAATTTCTCATTTATGAGCCTTCCACGGTGTTACAATCCACCGTGTTCCAACTACGGCGATACATTAGGTTTTAGGGTTTTCTACATACCTAATACCGTTGCACGGTGTTACAATCCACCGAGGGAACCCACGGCGACGCTGTTCTATAGGTTTTTTATTTCTCATTTATGAGCCTTCAACGGTGTTACAATCCACCGTGTTCCAACCACGGCTATACATTAGGTTTTAGGGTTTTCTACCTACCTAATACCGTTGCACGGTGTTACAATCCACCGAGGGAATCCACGGCGACACAGTTCTAGGGTTTTATTTATTTTCTTAATTAATTAATCGCAATGTGTTTAATGAGCGTGGTTGGGAGTTGAGTCGTTTAGTGCAACGATTGAAATCCGGCGGTGGGATGACTCAGAACAGAGACGCATCGATACCCTGAATTGAGTGGTCATATCATATTAATGGATTTGGAGCGTTGGATGGGGTGATTTTATAATAATTTTATTAATACGAGTAATTAATAAGCATCGTGGAAAGTTGAATCGTTTCGTGGAACGATTGAAACCCTGGTTGTTGGATGACTTAAAATTAGATCAGAATATAAGCCTATAAATACGAACGAAAGAAATCTATTTTTCTATACCCATTAATACTCCATTTTTCTGTTTTGTTCTTGTTATTCATGGAGCAGTTATCTGCTGGGAATCGATATCCCGGGCTATTAAAAAAAAATGCGGAAACAAATAACCCAATCGAAATCCCGTCGCCGGAAACCGATCGCGAACATCACGAAGAACCGGGCTCGATAAGAGCATCGCCGCGGGATAAACCCGCGGCTAAACCTTAGTCGAACCCCATCGCGGGGTTCGCGATTGCATGCACATGCGATCGCCGGGGCTGCCCAGCAGCCCCCGGTGGTGAGTCCGGCGACTCACCACCGCCGCTGGAGGAGGGCGGTCAGCCCCCAGCTGACCCGCCGCGGCTCCCAGCCGCGGCTTTCCCGCGATCGACCTCGCGGTCGATCGCCTGCCCCGGCATCAGCCGGGGCTCCTCCCGTGCGCCTACCGCCGGTCGAGGTGGCCGGGGAAACCAGCTGTCGTGGCACCAGCCCACGGCGGTCTCCCCGCGATCGACCCATGGTCGATCGCTGGCCCCGGCGGTCCAGCCGGGGCTCCCTCGTCCGCACGCGCCGACGGTCGAACCCTAGGGTTCGGCCGCCCCTTTCGATCCTCGCCGGGGATCTCGAATCCCCGTCCCCGAGGTTCGTCGTTTTCCCGGATCGTGCGTTCATGTATATATCACAATATATAATTCACATAAAATCATAGAAGGAGTTTACGATTTTATACCTCGATTCGTTGTGCGGAGAAACGAAATCAAACGTTGATGACCTTACGATCTTCCTACGTATTCCTTGCACCTCGTCCGAACGTCGTGTGGGCGACGATCTATCGAACTCCTATGGATCTCCTTCAACTCTCTAGAACTATCAAATATTGATATTCTTGTCTTGTGATTTATGAAGGCCATGTAGTGCTTTTATAGACTACGTAGGGGATCAAAAGGAGGTGGAATATTGGGCTTCCAATATTGAAGATTAAATTGAGCCGAGCCCAAATCTATTAATCCTTATCAATATTAATTAATTTATTTTCCACTATATAAATTAATTGCACTCCCAATATTAAACCATATTATATCAAATAATATTTCTCCGGTAGTATTATTTATTCCGTATATTTAAGATTTAAATATCCATGAATAAAATTAATTTATTGCTAATTAATTTATTCATCTCTTATATCCGAGAATAGTACCATTCAACCTTAATTATTGTGCGGAACAAATTCACTCATGAGGTTTACACAATAATTCCTTATGAACTCATCTCGGGGATATTATCAACCCTTCCGGGATACACTTTCCCGTCAAGTATTCACGGCATGTCATATATAAAATATAGTGACCCAATTTTACCGGTAATTAACCCAATAATAAAATCGGTTAATTCCTTTGGAAAATCAAAGTCTCTTATATTAAATATACACACCCGCAATAGTATCGGGGATTAAGAATAAAATACTCTGAGATTTAAATTGATTATCCAAGGCAATCCTAATCAATAAATCTCAAGCGATCCGCCCAATACACAAAGTGTACAAGTGTGATAAAATAATTAAGATAAATTATTTTCTCTCTCACACAATGACTATACCGATGGATTGGTCCGTGTCCATCTAGGTCGTGAGCAACCGTTTGATTTAATACGAGTAACCGATAGTATGATCTTCTGTGTGGGCCCGACACACCATACTAACTACAACGTATAAAATCCAGGACTATATTTTGCATAATTTAATTAATAATAATTAAATGCAAATAATTGTTTATCATTTAAATAGGTTAAATGCTATGACCGGGAGTTTACCGATACTTAAATCTAGACATTAAGTACACAACTCCAACAATCTCCTACTTGTACTAAGGTCTAGTCATTTCCTCCAAACTCCCGACTCCCATACTCATCACGTGCTTAAGTTTATACTTCCCAGAAGTACTATGTGAATGAGCAATCTAGGTTGCCGCTCCGAAGTTATCTTGGTGACTACAGCGTCGTCTCCCTAGACGATGACTCGAATCAGGTGGTACTTGCTCTATGTGTTATCATCATCTTTTGAACTTATGACTTCTTCCAGTTCATCATGCACCGCTATGTACATAGCCTTTGGTGAACCAAGAATCATATCCAAGTTCAGAGGTCATTCTGGAACTTAACCAAAACTTCCGCTGCCTCTGAGGCTGCTATTCGGTTTATGATAGAGTCCGAGAAGCATCATGCTTATCACTCTTTTATCTTAAGGTTCCACCTCTTCCAAAAGTGAACACATAGCCTGATCTCGACTTACACTGGTCTTTCTCTGATTTTGGATCTGAGAAAGTGTAATCCAAGAAGAATTCGCATTGCTCCGTAAGCCAGTACTTCGAAAGTAATCTTACAGCATTCGAATATCTTTTATAAAGATTACTTTGATATCCTCCCACTACGCTAACTGCATAGTTGATATCAGGTTCTCGTTTTATAACATTGCACCTATAAAGCTTTCCACACTTGAAGTGTAGGAAACCGCTTTATCTTTATCCATCTCCTTCATGCGTTCAAGACACATTCCTTTAGATAGAAGTATTCTGTTTCTGAAAGGCAATAACCTTTCTCCGAATTATGCATGTTTAAAACAAACCATAGTCGCATAAGATATCTTAAGAGAAGTACAAATGTTCTTATCTAGAGATCGAAAGATTTCAAGAACATGATCCAACTTACTCTTAATCTTATATATCGATTTATTTAGACAACCTCTATTTTATGTCTGACAATACTTTTACATTGTTGCCAACGATGAAGTGTTATCTACATAAAATTCCGAGAAACACCACCTTGTTTCCATTACGTCTCTAATACACCTTTCTTTGTCTATGCCCTTTGATGAATCTATCTCATGGACTATCTCATCAATTCGCAAGTTCCACAATTTACAGCTTTGTGATAATCCATAAATGGATTCACTAAGCTTGTACTTCTAAATGATCTTGCCTCTTAACAATAATACTTATTGCTATCCAAGTAGGCACATTTAGATTAGTACTTACCCTTATGCAGAGCTAGGGATCGATTTCATGTCTACTAGATCCAGAGTTCAAAACTCCTCTAGTCTTATGAACATCTCTGGTCGCTTAACAACCTCCCACTGCAATGGCATTCCGGTGTATAACAGTAATAACATTAGGTGCAGTTAGTGGTGTACTACTACTCGGTTAGGCTGGTTCTCAGTCTTTCCTTTTCCTCATTTTAAAGTACCTTGTCCGTTAGGGCATTGTAGTTCATCTAATAGTCTTCCTCTAAGAACCGGGCGAGGACACCCCTCTAGTTCATAGTACTATTGAACATACAATTACTTGTTCTTCTAGGATATTCTACAACCACATTGAATGTGCCGTTGTATCCAGAAATATCCATGGAACATAGGTAGTTCTGAACAAACTTGTCCTTTTACTATTAGAATTCCATTTCTTATTACTGACACACCACTTCTACTCATCAGTGTATGGTGTAGTACTTTGAGACTTAAATCCCAATCTTTGATATATGCCATGTGTTGTTTAGATAGGTGATAGCCTCCGCGAACTAGTCGCAGGCTTCCAACGGATATACTTTGAAGGTTCCCCATAATAGCTTTGTGTCTACTGATAAACACTTTGCTTTTATGGCACATCAAGTATTCTAATCCATCTTCGAGTATTCTTTTAAAGAACAACTCGTACCTTTCTAATTACACATGTTACTTCATTAATCATAAATCATTCTCAATACTTGTCCGAATTCTATCCTTTATCCAGAAAGGTTAACTTAGTTGTGTCATCTTCCAAAATTTGATTCTAGGTCGGGAGGTCCACTCCTCCAACTATAATTGATCAAATCAATTTCGACCTTTTGAATCCTTTTGAATAAATACTACTAAGTTCAAGAATTCACAAGCATAATGATTGATAAAGAAATACATCTTATAAGTAAAACAAGTTATACATAACGGTTTGTTGCATCGTGGTAGACTAAGGATTCATCATTCATATATTGCTATCTAATGTACCAGAATAGATAACACCATTATTTCTTATCTAAATCACTGAATGATTAAAGAAATAAATATCCATTCATTAATAGGAAAAACAGAACAAAAGTTCTTTTTCAAAATAAAGGGGTACATAAAGCAATAACCTTGAAATGAAATCCTAAAACTACTAAAAGCAGATAAATGTCTTCCACTGCAACCGCTGCTACCCCAACAGCTTCGCCCATGTAGACTCGAACTCTTCTTCTCTAAGTCGCCGGGTTTTCTGGAACCCCTGCATTTAAAGAAATGCACATACCGTCAGTGGTTCCATATCTACACACCAGAATTCTGGTAGATAATACCGCTGACTATGTTTTTACGACTAAAGAAAAAATTCGTACCTTTGAGAGGACATTCAGACTTCCAGTGTCCAGACTTGTTGCACCGGAAGCACTTGCCCCTTGGCTTACTAGCCCCCACTCGTGGTCCATTCCTCTTGGCACCACTGGGTTTCCAGGCTTGCTTCCTTTTCTTGCCCCTACCTCCAACAGCTTTCAAGCTTTTGGACTTGGTAGTTACGAGCGCTTGAGACTTGCCCTTCTTGTAGATCCCCTCTGCCGCCTTCAATTCAGTCAGGAGTTGCGCAAGAGTATAAGATAGTTTACCCATGTTATAACTCATACGAAACTGCTCAAAACTAGGGGTCAGAGACTGGAGTATGATATCGACTTGCGTCTCACCATCAATCATAGATCCTAGGACCTCCAATTCATTCAACAAACTCATCATCTTAAGAACGTGCTCCCCAACGGGCGTTCCTTCAGATTGAGTAGTCGACATGAGGACTCTCATGGCTTCTTGCCTCCCCGCACGGTCTTGATGCCCAAACATCTCCTTTTGGTTGAACAACATATCCTCGGCAGTGTTCATCGACTGATGTTGGGTTTGGAGTACATTTGACATAGAAGCCAAAATATAGCACCTAGCCATTTCATCAGCCTTTTTCCACTTCCGATATGCTTCCTTTTCCTCATCAGTTGAGGCTGCCGTGGGTTCAGCAGGGCAGTGCTCATAGAGTACAAACTTGTACTCTTCAGCAGTCAGGACAATGTCCAAATTTCTCTTCCAATCAATGTAATTGGGACCAGTGAGTTAATTCTCCTTGAGTATCACAGAAAGTGGATTCATAGCTATTCTCTAAACCTATAAGCACATATAAACAAACAATCAATTTAATATCCGATATTATATCCCTCAAATAATATCATTAAATTACTAATCACATCTAAAATCCCATCAGGTAAGGCAAGCCACGTTCGTGTGGAAGTTTACCCACCCAAATGATTTAGCAATTAGGTTTGCTTCGGTCGTACATCATTATAGTGTTACTTCGTTGGGAAGAATACTATAAAGCGTACCTAAGTGTAAACCATTACTCAGTACTAAGGCGAATCGTTTAGAATTGTTACGTCACCGCAAGCCACGTTCGTGTGGAAGTTTACGACAACTCGCAATCCTTCACAATTCCCTATAACTGTCTACATCAATTATTCTAAAATCCCATTCAGTATAGCAAGCCACGTTCGTGTGGACGTTTACTATACCAAAAGATTTATATAATTGAAATCCAATTACTTGATCCATTCGATCTTGTAAATCAAGACGCGGAGAATCATAAGTGAAACTCGAAGTTTCTAACCAGTGATTCACCATGCGAACAACCCTATCTCTCATAAATAAGGGAGCCGAGCAGACAATCGATCCATCTATCAAAGAATGGTACGAAGGTCTCTAATTTGTGTCATCCACATGACCAAGTGGCTTTGGCTCCATTCCACTCCCCGGGGTGAGAATGAGTCGACTTGAAGTCAGCTTCAGAAAGACAAATTAGGCATTGTTTGATAAACTTGATCAATGTTTCTTGTAAAAGGAATTACAAGAATTCTTCTCCAATGACTCGTCTATACGAACTTCGGATGTCCATAAGAGTCACCAAGAGAACAGCAATGGAGACCATGGGAATGTTTCCATCCCCTCTCCCACTTAGCTTTTTACAATAAAGGGATACGCTATCTAGTGCATAAAGTAAACACATATAGCATGCATACAAGCAATAAAGCACATAGTATCACATAGTCGAAATAATGCTAGAAAATTATTTTCCCGACTATCATGGCTTTATTCCATCTTCATATGCATCTTCTAGTCTTCAGTCTTCGTTCTTGAATGCTCCATGTGACAAGAATATTAATCTCAATATTTAAATCTATTTATTTTTAATTAATTCAAAAGTTACTTAATTCGAAAATCAAGTCAATCGAATATATCAAAAATAAAATTAAATATTATTAATATTTTTATTTATTTATTTTCCTATCTAATTCTATTAAATTTCTATAATAATCTATCCAAGTAAAGCTTGGAATATTCTAGAAGACTTCTATAATAGAATAAGGAAATAAATTAGGACTCTTCTACTTTCCAAAATTAATTAATTTCCATGTCCATGAAAATTCCCATAAAATAGGAATAATCAATTAGGAAATAAATCAATTTATTAATTAATTATTTTTCCTATCCAATTCTATTAAATCTTTAGAATCCTATTCCAAGTAGAACTTGGAATATTCTAGAAGACTTCCATAATAGAATAAGGAAATAAATTAATTCCAATTAATTCTTTTCCTAATCCATGAGAGTTTCCAAAAGGAAGAACACTCAAATAGGAAAAATCCGAATCAATTAGGAAAGTGAATCATGGTAGAAGTGGCATGGGTTGGGAGACCCCACACCACCACACCATGATCGATCGGCCGGCCACTCGGGGAGGAGCGCCGCCGCCGCCTAGCCACGCCGGCTAGGCCATGGATCGATCATCATCATGGGATCGATCCCAAGCCCTAGCTCCTTCGTCACTTCTTCGTCTTCCGGCGATCGTTCCAACATCGAATCAACGTAAATAAATTACAAGAAATAAATTTACAATTCCGGTATCGATTCTATACATGAAATCGACCCTATACATTTTCCGGAAAACATAGAACGTAATAATAAATCCTAAATTCGGTCAACCCCCGAATTTTTACAATTACAAACATTCATCCACACAAAACGAATCTCGACATGTCCGAGAGTTTAATAAACGAATAATCATGATAATTAATTAACACAATAATTAAATCCAACCATGATAGCCGGAAATTCCTGCAAGGTAGAACAATAATAGAACATATACATGAACACGAAACCAAACGCTCTGATACCAATTGCTGGGAATCGATATCCCTGGCTATTAAAAAAAAATTTGCGGAAACAAATAACCCAATCGAAATCCCGTCGCCGGAAACCGATCGCGAACATCACGAAGAACCGGGCTCGACAAGAGCATCGCCGCGGGATAAACCCGCGGCTAAACCCTAGCCGAACCCCATCGCGGGGTTCGCGATCGCATGCACATGCGATCGCCGGGGCTGCCCAGCAGCCCCCGGTGGTGAGTCCGGCGACTCACCAACGCCGCTGGAGGAGGGCGGTCAGCCCCCAGCTGACCCGCCGCGGCTTTCCCGCGATCGACCTCGCGGTCGATCGCCTGCCCCGGCTTCAGCCGGGGCTCCTCCCGTACGCCTGCCGCCGGTCGAGGTGGCCGGGGAAACCAGCTGCCGTGGCACCAGCCCACGGCGGTCTCCCCGCGATCGACCCATGGTCGATCGCTTGCCCCGGCGGTCCAGCCGGGGCTCCCTCGTCCGCACGCGCCGGCGGTCGAACCCTAAGGTTCGGCCGCCCCTTTCGATCCTCGCCGGGGATCTCGAGTCCCCGTCCCTGAGGTTCGTCGTTTTCCCGGATCGTGCGTTCATGTATATATCACAATATATAATTCACATAAAATCATAGAAGGAGTTTACGATTTTATACCTCGATTCGTTGTGCGGAGAAACGAAATCAAACGTTGATGACCTTATGATCTTCCTACGTATTCCTTGCACCTCGTCCGAACGTCGTGTGGGCGACGATCTATCGAACTCCTATGGATCTCCTTCAACTCTCTACAACTATCAAATATTGATATTCTTGTCTTGTAATTTATGAAGGCCATGTAGTGCTTTTATAGGCTACGTAGGGGATCAAAAGGAGGTGGAATATTGGGCTTCCAATATTGAAGATTAAATTGAGCCCAGCCCAAATCTATTAATCTTTATCAATATTAATTAATTTATTTTCCACTATATAAATTAATTGCACTCCCAATATTAAACCATATTATATCAAATAATATTTCTCCGGTAGTATTATTTATTCCGTGTATTTAAGATTTAAATATCCATGAATAAAATTAATTTATTGCTAATTAATTTATTCATCTCTTATATCCGAGAATAGTACCATTCAACCTTAATTATTGTGCGGAACAAATCCACTCATGAGGTTTACACAATAATTCCTTATGAACTCATCTCGGGGATATTATCAACCCTTCCGGGATACACTTTCCCGTCAAGTATTCACGGCATGTCATATATAAAATATAGCGACCCAATTTTACCGGTAATTAACCCAATAATAAAATCGGTTAATTCTTTTTGAAAATCAAAGTCTCTTATATTAAATATACACACCCGCAATAGTATCGAGGATTAAGAATAAAATACTCTGAGATTTAAATTGATTATCCAAGGCAATCCTAATCAATAAATCTCAAGCGATCCGCCCAATACACAAAGTGTACAAGTGTGATAAAATAATTAAGATAAATTATTTTCTCTCTCATACAACGACTATACCGATGGATTGGTCCGTGTCCATCTAGGTCGTGAGCAACCGTTTGATTTAATACGAGTAACCGATAGTATGATCTTCTGTGTGGGCCCGACACACCATACTAACTACAACGTATAAAATCCAGGACTATATTTTGCATAATTTAATTAATAATAATTAAATGAAAATAATTGTTTATCATTTAAATAGGTTAAATGCTATGACCGTGAGTTTACCGATACTTAAATCTAGACATTAAGTACACAACTCCAACATTATCACCACTCTTTTTCGAATTTCACAGTTGCATTACTTTATCGAGATACTCGAGTTTCCAAAAGAAAACCATCTTCTTATCTTTCATGACCGACCTCCATCTTCTTGACTCTCGTCAGACTGTGCAACTTGATGGGGATAGACCGGGATCTCTTCCGATCCGGTTATGTCTTCCGAGCTTCCCATTATTCATGTACAGGGTCAAGCGGCTTTTCAAGATGTATCTACTTTTCAATAGATAGTGTTCAGGGTTTTGATCCATCAATTTTTCACAATAGGTTTTAGGGTTTTGAACCATCAATCAATTGTTTACTGTACTTTTTCCTTAAATGTATCATTAAAAGATTTTAATATCACCGTCATTTATTAATCTTGCTAAAACCGTCACTCGGTTACTCATTAATATAGAAACCCTAAATCTATCAGTATACGTATAAATTATTAAGAGACGGCCGTAGTTGCCAGACGCGTTGGCGCTCCGCCTGGATTTCATTAATTAAAATTAAAATTAAAATTACAATATATATATGCGTGTACTAATTTACTATTTATTTTACCGTGTACTATTACCGTGTTGAATACGGGTGTGTGTAACCGTGCATCGGTATAAGGTTATATGATATAGCATCTTGAATAATTGCACGGTGTATATTAATTCACGGTGTAATATTATTTCACGGTGTAATTATTAGATCACCGTGAAATACCCAAGGCGACACTGTTTTATGTAATTGCAATATCTTTTTCATACGATGGTGTTACAATCCACCGTGATCTAACCACGACGACACATTATGTTTTAAGGTTTTCTATCGAATACAGTTGCACGGTGTTACAATCCACCGTGGTAACCGCACGGCGACACAGTTCTAGGGTTTTATTTATTTTCTTAATTAATTAATCGCAACGTGTTTAATGGGTGTGGTTGGGAGTTGATGAGTCGTTTCGTGCAACGATTGAAATTCGGCGGTGGGATGACTCAGAACAGAGATGCATCAATTCCCTGAATTGAATGGTCATATCAAATTAATGGATAGCGTGTTTAATGGGGTGATTTTCTATAAATTTTAATTTTATTAATACTAGTAATTAATAAGTGTAGATGGCAGTTGAATCGTTTCGCGGAACGATTGAAATCCTGGTGGTTAGATGACTTAAATTAGATCAGAATATTAAGCCTATAAATACGAACGAAAGAACTCTATTTTTCTATACCCATTAATAATCCATTTTTCTGTTTTGTTCTGGTTTTTTCATGGAGCAGTACTTATCACCTCACTTTTTCGATTTTCATAGTTTCATTACTGTATCGAGATACTCGAGTTTCCAAAAATAAAAGCAATATTCCCCTGAATTATCTTCCACCAGAGATGATTCGGGGTTTCGGGTGGAATGATAAGGGAACACATGAGTTCCTTATCTCCGTCGAAATCACCAGTTAGGTCTTCCATCGCCGTTTCACTTCTGGTTGAGGCTCAAAAATCCGTGCTGCTGACCAAATGTCGAAAGAGGAGATTCTCTGTGTGCTTTGTTATTCTTTTTGTTTGCTCATCTTTTGTTGTATTACGCTGACCGATGGTGTTTAGGGTTTAGAGTTTTGATCCATCAATTGCTCTCAAGTTTTAGGGTTTAGAGTTTTGATTCATCAATTGTTCTCAATTATAAGATTTAAATTTATTTTAAATTTGTCCAATTTCATATAATCTCAATCAAAATTATCACAGTCGCTTTTAATTATCGTATACGATGCCACGGCGCCCATTTATCGTGGCTAGTCACACGGCGTATGACTGTCGTGGATGGTCTCACGACGTTTGATTATCGTTGATGGTCTCACGGAGTTGACTTATCGTGTATGTGTCACGCTATCCATTTATCGTGATTTGTCTCACGGCGTGCGACTATCGTGGA
The DNA here is from genome assembly GCA_954870475.1 of Euphrasia confusa. Taxonomy (NCBI): domain Eukaryota; kingdom Viridiplantae; phylum Streptophyta; class Magnoliopsida; order Lamiales; family Orobanchaceae; genus Euphrasia; species Euphrasia confusa. The sequence continues at coordinate 40,638,827 of OX940951.1, read as the reverse complement.
TGAGCTCACGGTGTGCAATTATCTTATATGTTTTCACGGTGTCAATTTATTGTGGATAGTCACACTGTCTCTATTTATTGTGGATGTCCTCACGGTGTCCATTTATCGTGGATGTTCTCACGGTGTTCATTTATCGTAGATGGTCACACGGTCTCTCTTTATCGGGGATGAACTCACGGTGTTCGATTATCGTGGATGTCCTCACGGTTTCCATTTATCGTGGATGGTCTCACGGTGTCTTATTATCGTGCATAGTCTAACGGCGTATTTTAACCGTGGATGGTCTGAAATTGTATTGGAGTTTTATTATTAATTTTTAAAACAGAAATTCTATTTAAATTACATATTCAATTTATATTCATTTGTTAAACAGCGAGGGCAGTGTGGACTTTTCCAACCCAATTGCCTAATAAACTTCTACTTTTATGGACAGGGCCTCAAAACTTATTTATTTTATGAGGTGGTCCTGAATCCGGTATTCTCACTATATTTTTTATCCCATCTTTATTATTATTCTTATTCTTATTATTTAATATGAAAATGAAAAATAGAGGACAAAATCATAATTTATCATTAATTAAGTCACGTATCTTGCACATGTAAATTCGCCGAAATATTTTATTCCGACTTTCATCAAGTTGGTAAATGTAAATATTTCAAATCTTTGGATTATCAATGCGTAACAACTTTTATTGTAAAGTGTAAAAACAGTTAAACTTGAGATTGCAAAATTTAATTAAACCTACAATTTTCCTATATATATAGTATATATTAAAAAATGTCTTTTTATGTATTAAGCATTGCCAAAAAAAACTAATTAGAGATTTACATGATTCTGTAATTCTATATCTACAAATAACAATTACTACTATATATGATTTAATCACATGCATTTAATTTAGACAGATATACATAGTCAATCGATCGCCTTATAAAACACACCTCACAAATCCACTCTCCAATACCACCACCGCCGGCAACATGACCAAACCATCCCCTCTCCTCCTCCGCGTGGCGGCGGTGATTCTAACATGCGCCGGCCTCTCCCTGTCCCTCCCCCCCTGCCCCCCCTGCGGCCCCCACCCTGTCCCCTACCCCCTCAGCACGGGCCCCACCTGCGGCGAACCCTCGTACAAGATCCGTTGCACTCCCGACGGCGGACTTTTCTTCGACTCCTCCAACAACACCTACAGAATCACCTCCATCTCCCCTTCCAGCCAGCGCCTCACCATCGAGCCCTTACCCCTGGACCCCCGCACCTGCGTCGCAGCAGATTTCCCCTCCAACGGGCTCCAGCTGGACCGTGCGGGCCCCTTCAACATCACGGGCAGCAACACCATCCTCTACCTCAACTGCAACGCCTCCATCCTCAACTCCCCCCTCGACTGCTCCCCCGACAGCCCCTGCCACGCCTTCATCAACGCCACCGGAAAAGCCGCCGCCGCCTGCGACGCCGCCGCCTGCTGCGCCTTCAGGGCCGGCGGCTCCACCACTGAGTACAGGATACGCCTCAGGCCCACGGGCTGCCGGGCCTACCGATGCTTCGTCAAAATCGACCCCAAGCTGCCCGTCGGAAAATGGCCCAAGCCCGGGGTGGAGCTCATGTGGGCCACTCCGCCCGGATTGCCCGCCGGGTCGGATCAACAAAACAGTGTTGACTGAAAATTAAATCATCTGCATGAGTCAAAAGTCAAATGAATAAAATTAAAAATCAATTTAACATATTTGATTTTACTGTAACAGAACGAATTTCCAATTCGATTTGATTAATTAATGTATAACATTTTTTTTGAATTCCCAACTTACAAATAATATCAATATAATTCAATTTAATCGAATCCGACCCAACAGAATCAAAACGATCCCAAAATTGTTAAAATGTTTAATATGATAATTACATTATACTCCTATAGTCTCGATCCTATCCTATATCCTCTAAATTTATTTTTCGGTCTTAATTTTTTTAGTTTTTTTAACCTGTATAATGTATGAAGTGTTTGGACAGTCAAAGTTGGTATTATACATATATTATGTACTAGCCGGGTTCGAGGGGATCTAATCTCCTCCTAATAAAAATCTTCTAATATTAGTAAATCATGACCTTTCATTTAATTTTAGTCAAGATCTTCCTTAATTTCAATCATTTATAATAAAATTTATTATTAAAATTATTAAAAAATGTTCAATACTAGTATATACTATATGAAGTAGTACAGTATATGATTTTAGGGGAGTTCTACCGTACATTTAATGTATGATACAGTACATCGGAATAATGTCAACCATTAGATGCAATCAAATAAATAATAATCATTGGATTTAATAAAAAAAACCAAGCTGGTGGGTGATGTGTTAGATTCTGATTTGATGTGAATACATGGATAAGGTACATTCAAGGTTCTAAAAGGCGATAGGCGCTAGTCGGGCGGTGACTAAGGGCCTAGCGCCTAGAGGGATTAATCGGGGATTAGGCGGGGATTAATCGTTTTACTTTTTTATATTTAATTAATTAATATAATATTTAAAAAATATTTCTATGCATAATAAATCAATATTTTGAACAAAATAATCAATAAATAATCTAAACATTATATTAATCACAAGTTTAACATAGTAAAATAATAAAAAAATAGTTTGTAATTTTAAAATTTTAGATCATTTTCATTATATATTTAATATTTTTTTCAAATTTTGGTATTGTACCTCAAAATTTATCATAACATCATCTATTTTATTTGATTTATCAAGATTTGCATTTAATTTGATTGTTCAGTTAAATCTGCTCGAGAACCGTCTAAGTAAGTAAAGACGAAATTAATTGAACTTAGGCGGTCCAAAGCGGGTTTAGACGGGTCTGGGCGGGTTTAGGCGGCGCTTAGGCGGGTTAGGGGCCTAGAGCCTAAAATCGAGGCGGTCGAGTACAGCCTAGAGCCTAGGCGGGGATTAATCGGAGCTAGGCGGGGATTTTTAGAACCATGGGTACATTGAATATACCTTAGAATCTTCCTATGATTTTAACATTTCATTGAAAATATAAATATTGTGTTGAAAAAATTTGATAAGAATATTTAATGTGTTTGGTTATTTGTTTTTTATATATGAATTTTAATAACAATTTTTTTACTAATGTGACAATTTATTTTTTGTACTAAACTAAAAACAAAATTATTCTGATATGTAATAAAAGTTACTAGTATTTACTTATCAAAAAATAAATATATTTTCTAAAATTGTTTCAATATTTTTGATAAAATTAATAAATTGTATAAATTAAAGATTTTTATCTAATAGTAGATTTTCGATAGATTTTGAAATAATGAGATTTCTAATAGTTTTTATATAATTACTATCACTGCGATGCACTCTTGATTTATTTGTTTGAAATAATTTAAACGTATTTTGCCCAAAATTTATTAATATACTAAGAAATTATTTTATTTAATAATTGAACTCTCACTTAAACTCGTATTAATCTCATTATTAACTGTTAACTCTTGGAGCATAACCGAGTGGTAAGGTCTGTGGTGATATTGGTGTAATTCCTCGGCGACGCAGAGTTTGAATCTCGGATATTCATTGAAATATTATGAAGTTAGTATTGGGATGAGACTTATTGGCTCTCTCCTACATGTGTCTGCTAATCGGGCACATCCCTCGATTTACATCTTACTCGAGGAGCCTCTGATCTGGTGGGAGAGAAGTTTATCGGGCACATCCCTCGATTTACATCCTACCCGATTGAGGAGCCTCTGATCTGGTGGGAGAAGAGTTTCTCGGGCACATCTCTCGATTTACATCCTACCCGATTGAGTAGCCTCTGATCTGGTGGGAGAGAAGTGTCCCGTCTCTCTGCATTCCTCGAGTGTCGAACGCATCCAACAAATACCTAAAACCGGTGGGAGAAAAATCAAAATAAATGAAAAATAAAAATTATAAAACTGGAAAATAAATAAAAATATAAAAAACGAAATTTACTTGATAAACGTGAAGGGGTTGAGATGTCACAAATACTATTATATTAATATAATACGTTAACCTGCAAAACATGTTTTTATAAAACTGAATTAGGGATATAATAAAAAATTTAAAAAAAAATCTTGTCGAACATAATTAATAACTCGACAATTTAATTCTGGAATATGCGAAAAAATCATAATTAATAAATAAAATTAAAAAAATATATAGGAAAAAAAATGAATGAATAGAAGAACGTATACATGTAAATCGATTCAATGTTCAGAAAAATAATAAAGGATATAGGAAGCCAGATTACAGGAAGAGAAAATAATATACTTAAAAAGTTTGATCAATTTATTTTTTTAACTCCGGTGGATTAGGGTATAAGAGTGATATTTTTATGAGATACAATTAATTGGAATTAAATTAATATTAATAGAATAAAAAAGAATTTTGAGAAGAGAAATAGAAACATATATATTTAAGATGATGATTAAGGGGGAATCATGGATCGGAGCATCTCTATGAGTAGAATTATAAACACTACTTATATTTTTCCCTAATTTTAATATAGGGCATTGTTCCATTATTAATCTTTTCAAAGTATATTAGTAATTAATATAACTACATATCTAAACCTGAAATACCATCCGCTGAGATTTTAAACAACTAACACCTAGTATTATAACATATCTCGCTGATATTTTAAACAACTACGTGTACAGTAGAATTCTAGTATTATAACACGTCAGTTTTTTTTTCATCAATTACAAATGATGAACAATCATAGTTGAGAGTTAGACACAATGCCCATTATATCCCATTCTTAATCACTCCCACTTCCCATAAAATCCTCTTCTTAATCACTCCCACAAAACGACGACAATCCAAGTTCTTGCCTATCGGGTCTGTTCTACCGTAGCACTTTGACGTATAAGGTGAGAAATCTGTTTTGATTCGTAGATCTAAACTTCTGCTTATATGAATTTAATGAAATCAGTTGTGCTACGGTCGAAATTTGCATATTTGTTAGAATTAGGTTTTTTAAATTTCTAGGTTTTTTATTTCACTTTTTGCATGTTAATCAATTTGGGAAAATTTTAGTTGAATTTGGATTTAGCAAGACTATCTAAAAAAGGTTGCTCATCTCCAATATGTCATATTAATAGATATCTATTTATATAACATATCTATATCTATGATAGATATTATACATCTATGATAGATATCTATTCATATGACATATTTATGACATATCTAATGATAGATATCTGTAAATCTATAATATATATATATATATATATATATATATATATATATATATATATATATATATATATATATATATATATATTTACGCAAATATATTTATATATATAATTTACTGATTCTTGCGCAAATATATTTATATTTTTAATTTACTGATTCTTGCGCAAATATATTTATATTTTTAAGCAAATATATTTATATATATGCAAATATATTTATATATATAATTTACTGATTCTTGCGTAAATATATTTATATTCTTACGCAAATATATTTATATATATAGTAAATAAATTAATATATGTTATGTAATGTTATTGTAGGGATATTTACTACTTTATACATTTTAAAAAATGCCCTTACTTAGTATTTAAAAAATACAAATTCCCTAATAAATAAACAAGTAAAAAATATATAACCCCTAAAAATGAGGTGAAAATTAAAAAAATAGGTGTTCAAAATAATATTAAAAACCAATCTGCCCCATACCCTAATATTACCGATTAAATTTTATTACCAAAAATATATAATTTCAAATTATTATTTAGAATTTATATATAATTTAAATATGCTTAACAATATTACTATATAAAATTTATAATTTTTTTATTTATTATTTATAGTGTCAACACAACATTATTATTACAACATTATTATTGTTTTTCTATTTATCCACGTGGAATTAGTGGATTCAGAAATTATATTATTGCTTTTCTATTTGTAATTAGTGGATCCAGAAATTATATATGTATGAATACATAGATTAAAGGTATTATTTTATTCTAATTATAAATAAGTGTAAACTTTCGGATTTAATCTTTTTAATATATATATATATATATATATATATATATATATATATATATATATATATATATATAATATATATAAAACAGAAAGAATTTTACCGTTGGATATATCCATTTTTAATTTCCAAAAAAAATCTAGATCGTTGGATTAACTTTTGTGTTCACACTATAAGGACTAAATAATAAATAATTATAGTTATGATTAAGAAAAAATTATTGATATTACCGGTTGTTTAATTCTCTAATTAATCAGATTTTAAAAATATTAAATTTCCTATTTTAGCTCCTTATTTTAAGTAATTATATACTCTTTAATCTCCATGTTGACCGCGTGATGAATTTAAAAATATATTTTATACTAATCAATATATTTGTTTCCATATAATAAGGACCTAATTCTATTAATTAGCTTCTTCATCATTAATACAGATTTCATTCCGCAAGCTATTTTTTTTTTCTGCAAATCAAAATTTTGAAACGTCGAGATTTATCCCATTGTTTATGTTTGTTTTGCAGATTGCCGACTTGAATATGGAGTGCAAAACATCGCGATGCTTCTTATTCATTGATTAGTCCAGAAGTATTTCCAATTTTTTAGGTATTGTTCTTTTCCGAAATCATGTCGCCTCTCGATCTATTCGATATTACTAGCATTTTGTTTTTTCAAATTATTTTTGTCGATTTTTTCTTGCAGATCTCTCAATGTAAGTATCCTCTTTATAACCATTTATTTCGTCGTGATTTATTTCGTTCTCTGTACAATCTAATGAATATATCTCATATAGTTCGTTTTTTCCGAGTTAAATCAATCTTATTATCTGTTTTTGATTTCCTTTTTCAGGTTGTCTTCTACTCTTCTTCGTACCTGTATAATATTCGATTTACTCGCAATGTCTTTTCTTTACGGATACGTTGAGAATTCCTACTATTTTCAGCAAAACGTTTCACTTCATATCGTTGAGAACAACAAGGTATTTTAGTTATCCGATTTAATGTCGCCTCTTGATCTATTCGAGTTGCCTAACCTATTTTTTTAATGATTTTCTGTGTTATTCTTTTCTTGCAGATGTCTCGATTCACTACAAAAAAAAGAGGTTTTTGCGACCACGCAATGTGGTCGCAAAAAAAGGGGTGTGGTCGCAAAAAGTAGTATTTGCGACCACGCGTGGTCGCAAACGTGTGGTCGCAAATACTTGGTCTCAAATGTTTTTTTGGCGACAACAGCGCGGTCGCGAATACATTTGCGACCACGCCCGTTATTAGCGACCACATATGTGGTCGCTAATGCTCCATGCTGATGTGGCACTGAGCAGTGACGTGGCAGATTATTTGCGACCACGCGTGGTCGCAAATACGTATGGTCAACTTTCGGTCTGAAAGCATTTGCGACCACGCGTGGTCACAAATACTCATGTTTCGAAAAACAGCTCCTTAGTATTAGCGACCACGCGTGGTCGCAAATACTTATTTTTCTGAAAAAAAATATTTTAAAATTGCAATTTCCGACCTGCAAATCAATTCCAATCGCAATACAAACCGAATCCAAAATACAGTTCAAATACAAATACAATCCAAAATCATCATAACATTTATTCAAGTTCATCAACACAATCCTAATAGAGTAGACAAATAGTACAATTCGTAATCAAACTAAACATAAGCTACGGTGAGTCACGAGTCAAATCACGAGCTGGAGAACCAGGAGGAGTAGTCGAACCACCTGCACCTGACATGGAAGGAGGTCGCATATCAGGAAACATCCTAGCCATGTGCTCGTTCCAGAAGAGCATGTCAGCCATTCGCTTGTCGTACTCAGCCTGGGATAATGCAGCAGCAGAAGATTGACTTGAAAACGAGGAACGAGACGATACCGATGGAGAAGAACCTATAACACACAATATAAAAGTGATCTTAGTAGTTGTTGATTTGATTTAAGTTCAAATAGTTAAAGGTTGTATATATATTAAAATTAACCTGGAATTGAAGGACCAAGGCCCTTACGGTATCCACGAGTAGTCCCTAAAACCTCCTCCAATATGGCAACATCATCCACAGGTGTACCGCTGGCAGATGCTTGTGTCGACCTATCATTTAGTTCAGCCTACAATATTCAAATTCACGATTAGCTAGTTCTTAAACAATAGGAGTTTTTATATCAAAATAATCAATTATTACTTACAATTTTAGCTGCAGAATCGGCATCTAAAGGTTGACCATCTGGCCCAACATGAAACTTGATCCAGTTCTCAACCGGAGTAACCCCTTGTTGGGTTTGCGGATCAACCTATATATTTAAAAGAAAACAAACGTTATGTAATGTTCAATACATTTAACATACATAACAATGTAATTTGGTATGTAGACAATATTTGCAAGGACACCGAACCCGACCTTCTTCATTGACACTGTTTTTTGCAAATTCTATAAAGCCACGTACACCGTTTTGGAATTCTGGAGACAATCAATTTTGTATTCGCATCCAACTCTTATCCAACAACATTTTGAAATTAACCACACACAACTGTATTACTATATCTATGTAAAAATAAAAATAAAATTATAATTAGAAAAATCTTCATATTAAAAATAGTAGTCATATCATAAGAAACATCTTTATTGTTCGAACATATAAATTAATTAACACATATAGCATTCATAGTTCATACATACAAAATAATGTAAAGTAAAGTTTTGAGAAAAAATACCAGAGCCAAAAGGTAACGAAGCATCGTCGACAGAGTCATAGCTGAACAAAAGTTATATGATCAGTGATATTTCAAGAAATGTCATTTTATACTAACTTTTATAAAAAATATTTTATAAAATAATGACTATTAGTTGTTTGTTTTAGGGAAGACTTTTTTTTTTTAAATTATATATTTTAGCCTAATGTTTGGAAAAAAATGAATGTAGTAGTAAACAAGCGCAACTTTTGGAAAGAGGATAACATTCTGGTAAATATATGTAATATGTTCATTTAGCTTCACTACTTGATTTGTGTGCAAAAATCAAAACTTAAAATTACAGAAGATGCTACTACATGGTGGAGATTATTTTATGTGTAATGGTGAATTAACTTTTAAAACTATTTTTTAAATGAGTTAAATTCAATAAAAAATACTACTGCTAATAAAAAAAATTACTACTACATTCACTTAATACAAAATAGTATCCCAACTTTGTGTGACTACTACATTCACTTATTTTAAAATTTATTAAATAACTTAATACAACATAGTATCCCAGCTAAATAACTTATTTTCACAACTTCTAAAAGTATTAAAAAAACAAAGTTGGTCAATCAAGAACAGAGAGAATCCTCGATCAGTAGCTGAAAATCAAACATTATAAAGCCAAGTTTTAAAGCATGAATGCTCGTAATTACTGAGTGCTCTAAGTAAACATTCAGGTCAGTTACATGATTTAAGAATAAACACAAAAATCAAATGCAAACATGATTTAAGAATAAACACACAATAAACAAGTAAGCATAGTATCCCAACTTTGTCTCAATATAGTATTTTCCACGAACAATAACATTGAGCCCAAAAATTCAAGAACACAAAACACACACAAAGCCCTAATCAAAGAAACAAGCTCGTTTTTTTACAATTAGAAGGGGGAACAGAGAGTTGAAAACCCTAAATCTATTTTTAATTGAAAATCGAAAACCCTAAATCCATTTTTAATTGAAAATCGAAAACCCTAATCAAAGAAATGAAATCGAAGTATTACCTGGACCAGAAGCTTCACGTCGTCTCCTTGATCAGAAGCTTCACGTCGTCGCCTCACCGGAAATATCCTCGCCGGAATTTGCCTTCGCCGGAATCGCCTGGGAAGAGCTCTCAAAACAAGCAGCAGAAAATGTGAGGAAGAAAAGACTCTGCCCGCTCTTATCTGTAAGTTATTAGCGACCACGCTATTAGCGACCACGCGTGGTCGCGAAAACTGTCCACGCTGGCAGTCACTTAACCTATTTTCCACCGTGGAAAATAAGAATTTCAGAAATGATTTTTCGCGACCACATTTGTGGTCGCTAATGTCTTTAGCGGCCGCGTTTGTCAATTGCGACCACGCACGTAGTCGCTAATAAGTACGCGGGAAGTTGGCGGCATTTTTTCCCGAACAAATAGCGACCACATGTTTTTGCGACTACCCGGTGTCGCAAAAACAGCTTAATAGCAACCACGCCCCGTGGTCGCAAAAAACGTGGTCGCTAAAGGCACTTTTTCTAGTAGTGATTTCATTATCCTCGATGTTACTATATTCCTTAATAATATTCATTCTTTCATTTGTCTGCACTGATCGATCTAATTGTTTGTTTTTGTTTTCCTTATTCAGGTTCTGTACGAGGTAGTTGAATAATAGAGGATCTTCTCGCAAGGTTTCTTATTTACGGATACGTTTAAGAGTACTTCTAAATTCCAAGGTATTTTAGAAATCCGAACTAATGTCGTCTCTCGATCTATTAGACCTGCCCTAACATTTATAGTGTACTTATTTGATTTCCCTAGCATATGTTTTGTATAATTTGTTTTGTATATTTCTTCTTGCAGATTTCTCAATGTAAGTCTCCTCAGTCTAACTATTATTTTCGTCGTTTTTTTCGTTGTGTTTTTTTACGTTCTCTTTACCCCCTTTACAATTAATTGTGTTTGATTTCCTTTTCCAGTTGGTGTAGTTCATACCTTAATAATATTTATTCTATCATTTGTCCGCATTAATCGATCTAATTGTTTGTTTTTGTTTTCCTTATTCAGGTTGTGTACGACGTAGTTGAATAATAGAGGATTTCTCGCAAGGTTTCTTATTTACGGATACGTCTAAGAGTATTTCTAAATTCCAAGGTATTTTAGAAATCTGAACTAATGTCGTCTCTCGATCTATTAGACCTGCCCTAACATTTATAGTGTACCTATTTGATTTCCCTAGCATATGTTTTGTATAATTTGTTTTGTATATTGTTTCTTGCAGATTCCTCAATGTAAGTCTCCTCTCTCTAACTATTATTTCCGTCGTTTTTTTCGTTTGTTATCTGTACACTCTAACTAATAAGTTTCGTGCTTTCATTTTTCGCATTAATCAATTTAATTGTTTGTTTTGTTTCCCTTTTTCAGTTGGTTTAAGACGTATCTAAATAATTTTTGATTTACTCGCATGCTTTCTTATGTACTGATACGTCGAAATCTACTTCTAAATTTCAAGGTATTGTAGTTATACTGAACTAATGTGGCCTCTCGATCTATTCGATCCGACCTAACATTGATATATTTGATTGTAGTCCTTTTTATTCTTGCAGTTCTCTAAATGTAAGTATCTTCTCTATTCGATTTGTCTATCATATTTTTTGAATGGTTTGTTGTGTTTTATTTTCTTTCAGATCTCTCGACGTAAGAATTCTCGACATTATCTTTTTTTTGTTTTGTTATTTTTCGTTCTCTTTACCCTCTAATGAATATATCGAATACTTTCTTTTATTCAAACTATTTTCGTTCTCTTTACCCTCGAACTATTTTTTTCGTCGTTTTTTCGTTCGTTGTCTGTACACTCTAACTAATAAGTTTCGTGCATTCAATGAATAAGCTATTATCTAATTGTTTGTGTTTGTTTCCCTTTTTCAGATGGTTTACGACGTAGCTGAATAATGTTTGATCAAATTACCCTTTGATGAATAGATAGAAAACTTATATTTGTTCGAACTATTGATAAAAAATTAGGCAGGTTTGACATTCCTTTTCCAGATGGTCTACTTCATACCTTAATAAGTTTCATGCTTTAATTTTTTCCGCATTAATCAATCTAATTGTTTGTTTTGTTTCCCTTTTTCAGTTGGTTTAAGACGTATCTGAATAATTTTTTATTTACTCACATGCTTTCTTATTTACTGATACGTCGAAATGTACTTTTAAATTTCAAGGCATTGTAGTTATACTGAACTAATGTGGCCTCTCGATCTATTCGATTCGACCTAACATTGATATATTTGATTGTAGTCCTTTTTTTTCTTGCAGTTCTCTAAATGTAAGTATCTTCTCTATTCGATTTGTCTATCATATTTTTTGAATGGTTTGTTGTGTTTTATTTTCTTTCAGATCTCTCGACGTAAGAATTCTCGACATTATATTTTTTTCGTTTTGTTATTTTTCGTTCTCTTTACCCTCTAATGAATATATCGAATACTTTCTTTTATTCAAACTATTTTCGTTCTCTTTACCCTCGAACTATTTTTTTCGTCGTTTTTTCGTTCGTTGTCTGTACACTCTAACTAATAAGTTTCGTGCTTTCAATGAATAAGCTATTATCTAATTGTTTGTGTTTGTTTCCCTTTTTCAGATGGTTTACGACGTAGCTGAATAATGTTTGATCAAATTACCCTCTGATGAATAGATAGAAAACTTATATTTGTTCGAACTATTGATAAAAAATTAGGCAGGTTTGACATTCCTTTTCCAGATGGTCTACTTCATACCTTAATAAGTTTCATGCTCTAATTTTTCCGCATTAATCAATCTAATTGTTTGTTTTTGTTTTCCTTATTCAGGTTGTGTATTACGTAACTGAAGAATTCATGATCTTTTCGCAAGGTTTCTTATTTCCGTCGTTTTTTTCGTTCGTTATCTGTCCGCACTAACTAATAAGTTTCCTGCTTTCATTTTTCGAATTAATCAAGGTATCGATTTAGTTTTAAATATTAACATAAGTTTGGTTTGTTTTTTCAGTATTTCACGTTGCTAATGTTCGTATCCTCGCTCGACTTTTCCTTGATGTTTGACTTGCTGTGTATAGATTCATGACAATGTTGTGATCAGTTTAGTCTACTTCAGAGATTTATGTAAAAATGTAATATCTGATGTAATCATTAACCACTTATATTTAATCTTGGTTATGCATTTGTATTCCACGAAGGTAGAAATTATTTAATGCTTAATCATTCTTATATTATTCATTTATTTATTGAATTCTTACTTCTACTGTTAATTAATCTGTAATCATAACAATTTAAAATAAATCAAATTTGGGGTGTTTATATAAAACAAATCATTTTTTTTATTTCAAATTGCAAATTACAGATTAATTATTTGGAGCAAATAATGTGAAAATTATCTCTTCGAAATTCTAAAAATAAGTTTTCTAATATATTCTACCATTAATAATAGTCCACTTAATTATTTTATATTTCTTTATATAATAAACAATATAAATACACAATCTAATTTTTAATAGAGTTTTAATATTAAAGGAGTGTTACTATTTTTACTTATTCTAAGTTCGACGTTTTAATATTAAAGGAGTGTTACTATTTTTACTTATTCTATTTTTACAATCTAGGGTTTTGTCTGAAATCTTGCTTTTCCTTCTCCAGATCTTTTTCAAGACTCATAAGAGTCATGAATTCCAAATATACGGAGCATGGATATTCTGCTAGCAGTTCGAGTAAAGGGAAAGTAAAGATCAATCCTGGTGTAGTTGATTGTGAGTATTCTTAATTTCTGTTACCTATTGTATAGAATATTTTGATTCTTATGACTTTAGTTTAAATATATCATTTCAGTGTTTGTTATTTATTGTTTCGTCCAGACGTACTTAATAATTTTGATTTATTTTAGTGTGTATGAACTCATGTACCCTCTCTATCTATTGACATACAATTATTTGTTTATGTATCTAAGTTTTTATTCCAGTTCGTTCGATTTAAGTATCTTCTTTATACCCAATTTTTCGTATTGTTTTGTTTCCGTCTCTGTATTTGGAGCCGTAATAGATTTCGTAATTTAATTGATTCTTCTGAAATTAGGGTTTTGATACCTCTGATGAAATTATTTGTTTCTTCTCTATGAATCTAACATTATTCTATACGTTTCTCTTTTGAATAATTCCAATTACTAATTATTGTTGATCTGATTAGGTTTGTCTTATTTGTTTTTTTTTGTTTTCTTATTTCTCCAATTAAGATAACATTTTACTAAATAGTTGTATTCGTTGTTTAACAATGTTTTCATTCTATGTATTATTTACTGATTTTATAATTACGTCTCAAGTAACAAGAAGAGTACCCTGTCCAATGAGATTCCATATTACGATCGGCGATGGTGATATTGATACAATTGTAAGTATATATATTATGTTGTCTTTAATATTTTCTGTAAATATTAAACTCTAATTTTGATCGATTGTTTCTTTTTCTAAGCAAATGCCTACTTCATTCATAGAAAAGTGCTCATTCCGTATGCCGGTCAAAACAAATATCAAGACACCTTTTGCTCCAATGCATCCTATCGCGTTGGGTGAAGAAAAAGAGGGTTGTCTACATATAATTAGTGGTTGGCAGGAGTTCCGCCAGAAATATCAGATTATGCAAGGGCAGTTGTTGACGTTCCATTGGATCGATCCGTCTCATTTCAATGTACACATCTATGATGTGGATATGGTTGAGATAACCTATGATGTTGACCACATCCGAAGAGGACGGGAAGTAGATTTAAAAAGTCTCGCTGACAAATTTACTGAAAAAATTGAAAGACATCAAAGAAATTGCTTTGTAAGTTGTACTATCGGTGCTTATAATTTGAATTTTAGTTTTACATTATTAACTTAATTTTGTTCATAATTCTCAGACGATTCCTAGATGGTTTGCCGACAAGACTCATCTTGATGATAAAACAGAGGTCAATATATCAAATGGAAAAGGAATCAAAATGTCTGTCTCGGTGCGTAAACGAAGTCGAAGTGAATCTGATACAAATAAAAGTATGTTTCTTGGCAGTGAGTGGAAGGATTTTTATGATCTGAATAAGATCAGGGTTGACAGGAAGTTGGACTTCTACTACGATAGTACTTCAAATACGTTGTATGTCGTTCCAGAATTTGGATGGTTGTCGGATTCTGACTCCGATTAATACTTTATGTTTTAAGTTTGAATTTCTATCTTTTATTTTACTTTGAACTGATACTTTGTTAATTATCTTACATTTTGCCATGTGTACTTAACTTCTCTACTTTATATCTCCTACATTTTGAGTTACATATAGTCAGGTATCAACGTTTTATATATTAAAATTAATTGTGTATTTTCTTTAACCAATATTTATATGTTTCCTATTAATGTTGACGTTCAATTTTGAAATTCCTATAATAAGTTTTCATTCAAACATTTACTGAATGTTTTCCTTTAATATAATATGTAGGAGAAAATCATTTTTTTTAATTATAAATTTAAATTTTTTTTGTCGATATTATATTTTTATTTTGGCTGATAAAATTTACAAGAATTTCTTTGAGATTCTATTGGTCGACTATGCTGTAAGTTGTCAAACTTAATTCTGCTTTCTTAACAGTTATATTGTTTTTTTCTTCTGATATTGTTTGTACTCTTATATTCTCATTAAAGGGTAATCGTATGCAAGCTTCAGTTCAACAATCCCTCTTTGGATTGTTTGACAACGATATTAAAGAAGGAATGGTGTGCGATATTCGACATTTTGATGTTATTGAGAAACCTCTTTCAAATTTGATATGTGATCATAATTTTATGATACTCTTTAAGAGTAATACTTATATCGGTCCATCAAATAGTCCTTTCTTCTATCATAATTTATTCGTTTTCAAGAGTTTCGCAGAAGTTAAAGATCCTTCAACTGTCGAAGCCGGACATTTATTTGGTAAATTTTATTGTTCAAACAATGTATGTTTTTTTATGATCGCAGTATTATATAATCTCTTACAATTTTTTCTTGCGTAGATGTCATTGGCCATGTAATTGATATCAAGGAAACGACATATGGCGATCGATTACATATTATGCTTCAAGATTTAAAGTATGTAACTTTATATGTCTATTCCGTTGTCCTTAATATTAAAATTTATACTTCAATTATTAATAAAAATAAATGTGTTGTTTTTCTTTTGATACAGTGGTAGCCGTTTGCGTTGTGTTTTTTTCCAAAAATTTTCTCCGAAGATATCTGAAATTATTCAATATTTGAAGAGGGATAAAATATCTGATATTGTTTTGGTTGTTCAGCTATGCAAAAAAATATCAATTCGTGGTAAAATTCGCATATTATTAATTCTTACGCATTATTTAATTAACATTTTTTTAGTAATTAATTATTTTAAAAGTTTTTATTCATTTGAATGTAGGTGAAATTTGTATTTCAAATCACGGCAATGCAACAACCATATGGCTGAACCAGGATTTGCCTGATATTCTTTATTTTAGAGCAAGGTAAAATTGTATTTGAACTTAAGTTAATAGAACTAAAACGTATATTTTTGTTAAAGACACTTCTTAATCAATTCTTATTTATATTTAGTTACAATTTGTTTATAAAATGTAATTTTATATTACTAATTCATTGTTTCGTACTTATAATCAATTGAAGGATGCCTATGAGTAAAGGTTCTTTTTCATTTGATGGATCTGAATTTTCTTCTCCGTGTGTGATGAGTGCCGAAACTGAATTGCGTAACAACTCACTAAAGGTCTTATCTTTATTCCGTCTTAAACTTTCTCGGAAGGTATATTACTATGAGAATATATCCTCTAAACTGAATTCCATTTATTTTTTTACTTTAATTATAAATATAGAATGTTTTATTGACCCAACTATAATGTTTAATGCAGGTTCAGAAAATTTGGACAGTTGTTAAAGTAACGGAAATTATAACTCATAGCGGTTGGTTTTACACTGTATGCCCAACTTGCAATAATTTAGAAGATGTTACCTCATCCAGTTTGTTGTGCTATTCCTGTCGTCAAGATCTTATTCCTTACTCGAGATATAAAATTCATCTACGAGTTGATGATGGAAATGATTCTGCAGTTTTTGTCTTGATGAACGATCTTTCGGACTTTCTAATTCGAAAACCCGCGGCTGAGGTTATTCGTTCAATTATCACGGTAATTAATTCTATCATTCAGATATATATGGTTTTATTTATCACTTATAGTTTTACTTCTTTGCACCTTACTAACTGCATTTTGTTTTATATTATTATCAGGTTTATCCCAACAATTCTGATGTTACTTTCGGCAATGAAAGTATAAAAAAAGTAATCCCAGATGTTGTTTCATCACTTATTGGAAAAGAATTGATATTGAAGGTCAGAGTTGATTCAGGACATTTATTGGGAAGATTGTCGAAGTACATTGTGGATATGGGAAGTGATAATTCTGACATTCTACCACAGCTAAAAGAAAAATTAGTGCAGAATAAGTACTACATTAAACTCGATCATGGACATTCGGAGAAGCATTAGCAAGTGCAATGATGATTCGTCTAATAAGGATTACTTCTATAATGCTTTTATTTAATTTACGGTTTTATGCTGAGATTTTATTTCGAGTTTGTTTTTTTTTTTTATTACACTTTACTGAGTGGTAAATTTGTTATATCTCTTTATCTTACTGCATCCGTATAAATTATATTTAAAATTTATTTATATTATTAATTAAAAGAATCTATAATAATTTCCGAGAAAGTGTCATTCTCATTATTATTATTATTATATATATAATAATAAATTTTAAAGATTATAATACTTTTTTTACACAAACAATATTTGTTTGTATGAATATAGTTTTTAATCAAAAGTATTTGTTTAAATTATAGTAGATATTGTCAATATTTAAACACATACTAGGATATTGATGCGCCTCTTTTTTTCCATACCAAGTATAACTCACTTTCAACAAATCTAGGGTTAAGTATTATTCCTTTTTGAACTTCTCTTCTTCTTGAACAGAATTCACAGCTCCGAATCAGGTATGATATGTTAACTATACTTATCTATGTTCTCAGAATAATTCTAAATATCTGATTTAAAGTTGTTGTTCATGTTAATTTATTTCTTGATTCCTTAGATTCAAATGAAAAACGCTCCAAAGGGTACTACA
Source organism: Euphrasia confusa (assembly GCA_954870475.1). Lineage (NCBI taxonomy): Eukaryota > Viridiplantae > Streptophyta > Magnoliopsida > Lamiales > Orobanchaceae > Euphrasia > Euphrasia confusa. The sequence continues at coordinate 40,620,896 of OX940951.1, read as the reverse complement.
AATGAAGATCGTTAATCATAATGCTTATTTTGATAATATTTTAGATATATAAATCAATATATAATTCGTACTTCGTCAAATTGATTTAGGGTTTTCAATCTGTTCCATAAGTATGTTATTTCTTGCCAAACGACAGAAGAATTTATTCACTATGTCTTTTCGTTTTAAATTAAATATATCTTATATTAAGGGAGCAAATCAATATGTTTTCAAATTAGAGTATGATGTTGGTATTTATGTTGTTTATTTAACCCTATATCCGATTAACAGTGTTTTGTTATTAAGAAAGAAGTCGGTTTTATGTTGGTATTGTGTTTTTAATTCTGAGTTGATTTTAATCATATTCAAATACATTTTGAGTTATCTTAGTTTAATCAATTGCTTCTTACTCGATCTTAGAATGTCCCGTAGTAATTCAACAGAAGATCGTGGCAAGAACGTTTTCTTATATTTAATTTTTACATTTTCAAAAAATATTGTGTTTCTTATATCTTATATATTAAGTATGTAATGATATTTATGTATCTGCTAATTTTTGTTTTGTTCATTTATATTCTAAATATGACGATGCTTTATGAAGTAAGGCGAGGAATACCATACTCCCCTAGATTCCACATTACTATCTCCCCTTATGATTTGGAATTTATCGTAAGTATGAAATTTACGTTTCACCTTATTTTGTATTATATAATTCTGATTTTAACCAAAAGATGTAATTGGTCAGATCATTCCAGATGCATTCTTAAAACAGTGCACTTACCACATGCCGTTGTTCACAAGTCTCAAGACCCCGAATGGTGACTATCATCCTGTCGCTTTGGGTCAACGGGATGTGAAAGGTCTTCGTGTAATGAGTGGTTGGGCTGCGTTAAAAAAAAAATATTATATTATATGTGGACATTTGTTGACGTTCGAATGGGTTGATCCTTCGCACTTCAATGTTAACATTTTTGATCCTTATGATAGGGTTGAAATAATCTATGGTCCCGATGTTAATCCCAGTGTTCCGGTAGTAGATGTCTCAACTTTGAAATCATAAGTTGAAAGCCCTTCCGATTCAGATATGGATTTATAGACCATATTGTTTTTCAATATCAATTATAATCCAGTATTTTTATTAGTTATTATAGACGATGTTATTTTTATTTTCTATAATTTGGAGATTTTTCAAGGTACTTTTCTCCAATTTGAATTAATTTAGATATTTATTAATTAAACTTCATTTGCTTTAATAAATAATTCTTTTTCATACTCAATCGTTTTAATGGTAACCAGAATTAATATTTAATAAATTATATAATAAGATGTTTTAATTTTATTTTTTTATTGATTTCATTGAGTATACAAACAATTCTGATTCTTTAAATATTATAATTTGTTTTTAATCTGAATACATTATTAGATTGATATAGATATATTTGGTAAAATACATTAAATATGACAATTATATATAGCATCGCATTCTAATAATTTCTGACCATATTATTTTTGTTTTATAATATATAGATTTAGATTTTGATCGTTTTTAGTTTTATCTATATATGGTTATAATAATTTTTATTAACTGCAGACTATTCACAATAATTTAAGTGTTTCAGACTTTACATATAACCGTGTGGCGCTTCGTATTTCTTCATATAGAGATCTGTGAAACCACAAATAATAATTTCAATAATATAACACTTTACTATCGTTCTATTCACTGTCTATTGAAAAAAACATGGATTTACCACATCGTTTATCTCAACTAAGTATTACAAATTTTAACGATTGGAAAATTGTTGTTCGATGCACAAGGAAGTGGATCACCAAAGACTTAGACGGTTCTCTGTCGAGTATTGACGTTGTTCTTATGGACGAACAGGTTAGATACCTCATCCATCTAAGTCGATTTTATATATTTAAATTATGTTCTTATTACTATTTTTTTTTTAACAATCTGAATGTTTTTAATAATGAATAAACGTGTGTTAGTACTACTTAATCAATGATAAATACCAAAGATGCCATTAGATCTTATACCTGTTAATAGATAATTAATTATAATATTTTCCTAAATTTGAATGTACCATTATTTGTTATTATTCATTCCAGTTATTTAAAATCTTTGATGAATGATATTACAAATCTTTTATTGCAGGGGTCACGTATCCATGCATCTATATGCAACTCTTTGTTCAATTCTTTTGATGAACAGATTCGTGAAGGTGATGCTTACGTTATCAAAAAATTTAAAGTAGTCGGTAGTCCTACCATTAAGCCAGTATTGGAAAATCAACGGATGATATTATTTCTTGCCGATACATCTATCACCAGTGCAGTAGATCTTGAAATTACAATTTCGCCATATAAGTTTATTTCTTTTGAAACAATCACAGAGGATGCTTATCCCGATACAAGTCACTTAATTGGTATGTGACGACTTGCATTTCTATTACTTTAAATCGTTATTGTTTTTAATTTTTTGTATTTGTTTAACTATTTACGTGTTTTGACTACTTATATATATTTTTTGTTATGAAAGATGTAATTGGTCATGTTGTTGACATTGATTACTCCAACATGTATGGAAATAGCAATGAGTGTGATGCCTACATTCGTTTTGTCATATCCAATGCAAAGTAAGCATTTCAATTTATTTTTCATGTTTTTTATAATACTTCGTATCACTACTTAAATTACATTTTTAAATTTTTTGAATTAACAGCTATACCGAAATTATTTTGTTGCTCTTTGGTCCATTTTCTAATGTGATCAAGGGATGTATTGACACGTGGAAGGATGACGTATTATATAAACCCATTTTTATCGTTAATTTGTGTTCCACCACCAAATACAAAGGTAATATATAACTTTGGGATCTGTTAAAATGATCATACATTATACTTATTTATTTTATCATAATAAATATTACATTTTACAGGTGAGTTTGTTCTTCGTAACATCGGTGATGCTACTCGAGTCTTGATTTATAATCATATTGAAGAAGTCGTTGCATATAGAAAGAAGTATGTTATTTATCTCAACATTATCACATAATTTATAAATTGATTTTCCTTTTTCATTAATTTAAAAAAACTTAGATTAATGTGTTGAGCCACAAAAATCTCTCACGGACAGGTGTCATGGGCCCACCTACCAACTCACTTGTACGAGAAGTAGGGTTGAGCGAAACGACCATTCTACACGGAGCACAAGTACAGCCCGCACCGGAAGAGATTATCCTTAGAAGACTTCTACCATACCCGGGGCCAAGCACATGAAATAACGGGACTCGGGACCATATCCTTGGACCGTACCCCGGACCTCACCACGAGCATCGAGCACGGGCGAAGAAGACCATACATGCGGGTCCCGGGAACGTACCCCGGATCACGCCCCAACACCGAGCAAGGACGCCGACAACCCGGAGTGCACGAGGACCGCACCCCAGCTCCCGGCACGGGAGACCCAGGACCGCACTCGAGCTTACATACGGGACGAAGGGGATCCGAGACCCAAGACCTCGACTGAGTGCTCGGCATGTAATTTATTTATGTTTTTATATAGTCAGAATTATTTTTAATTTTTATTTTATTGGTATCAATTTCCATGGGATTTATAACAATTTTATTTTTTTATGAAGTTATCTAAACCAATTTCGACAAAACAATCATATGCTAAATTGAACAAACAAAAATTATTATGGTATAATCAATATAATATTGTAGTTGCCTAATTATAATTAATATAATAATAAATTAAAAAAACAAGCATGTATATATGCTATATTTCTTTTTTATTTAATTAGACTTCAATGAACTTTTAAGTTTTTTTTACCATATTTGAACATATATTTTTTGGGTGCGATTTTCCTTATTCTTATTATACCCAATATAGCACGCCGCAAACGATTTAGTGTTATTCGAAATTTCGTCATGAGAACGATTCTCACGCTCTCCGAATCAGGTAACAATGTTATGAAATAATCTATCAAAAATAAATGTTTTTATTAAGCTTATTGATGACAATTTCGTAATAATCTCGATCGAATCTCTTGAATAAGATTCAAGAGATTACACGTTAATTTTGTTATAAATCCCTCAGTTTATGAATTACGTTTACACGATTCCTATGATTCCTGTTATTTCTGCTATTATTGTAAATCCCTAAATAGATCTATTTTATCGGTCAATCCATTTTGAAAAGATGTTTTTTTGTGGACGGACACTCTTTCTTTAAATCAGATTTGTTTTTCTTTATAACAAGTTAATTTTAAAATTTATCAGTATTACTTACTGTCCATAATTTTATTCCGTTGTATTAGGTTAATTTTGGATTTGATAATAAGATGTCAAGTAACAATTCCAACAACCATCTCCCCGATGATGCTGATGATGTGAAAGACGGTACGGTTCTTGTAACGCCCCGGCCCGTTGAGGGGTCGAAGCCCGACCCTAATGGGTCGGCTCGGTTACCAATGATTGCCGTCGGGAGTGATATCCTGGCCCCACTGTACCAACACTTGTCTTTTCTAGCGCACTTTGTCCTCACTCGTGCACACCCGGGAAACTTCCCAGGGGGTCACCCATCCTAGAACTACTCCAGAGTCAGCACGCTTAACTTTGGAGTTCTTATAGGAGGATGCCCAGAAAAGAAGATGCATCTTGTTGGTATGAGTAGCATATTCAATCCTTTTAAGCCTTTGAATTTTCTGGGGCGTTACAATCACCCCACCTTTTCCTGCGCAACGTCCTCGTTGCGTGCCTTACTTGCCTTACTTGCCCAGGACCAACCATCCGTGCAGGAATGCCCCTTACGGGTACTCTCACCAACTTCTGGGTGGAGCACTTGGCCCCGCAAGACACTTAGTTCCCACAATTCCGGTCGGCACCGGCTCTGATACCATTTGTAACGCCCCGGCCCGTTGAGGGGTCGAAGCCCGACCCTAATGGGTCGGCTCGGTTACCAATGATTGCCGTCGGGAGTGATATCCTGGCCCCACTGTACCAACACTTGTCTTTTCTAGCGCACTTTGTCCTCACTCGTGCGCACCCGGGAAACTTCCCAGGGGGTCACCCATCCTAGAACTACTCCAGAGTCAGCACGCTTAACTTTGGAGTTCTTATAGGAGGATGCCCAGAAAAGAAGATGCATCTTGTTGGTATGAGTAGCATATTCAATCCTTTTAAGCCTTTGAATTTGGAACGCCCCGGCCCGTTGAGGGGTCGAAGCCCGACCCTAATGGGCCGGCTCGGTTACCAATGACTGCCTGCGGGAGTGATATCCTGGCCCCACTGTACCAACACTTGTCTTTTCCAGCGCACTTTGTCCTCACTCGTGCGCACCCGGGAGACTTCCCAGGGGGTCACCCATCCTAGAACTACTCCAGAGCCAGCACGCTTAACTTTGGAGTTCTTATAGGAGGATGCCCAGAAAAGTAGATGCATCTGTTGGTATGAGTAGCATATTCAATCCTTTTAAGCCTTTGAATTTTCTGGGGCGTTACAATCACCCCACCTTTTTCTGCGCAACGTCCTCGTTGCGTGCCTTACTTGCCTTACTTGCCCAGGACCTACCATCCGTGCAGGAATGCCCCTTACGGGTACTCTCACCAACTTTTGGGTGGAGCACTTGGCCCCGCAAGACACTTAGTTCCCGCAATTCCGGTCGGCACCTGCTCTGATACCATTTGGAACGCCCCGGCCCGTTGAGGGGTCGAAGCCCGACCCTAATGGGCCGGCTCGGTTACCAATGACTGCCTGCGGGAGTGATATCCTGGCCCCACTGTACCAACACTTGTCTTTTCCAGCGCACTTTGTCCTCACTCGTGCGCACCCGGGAGACTTCCCAGGGGGTCACCCATCCTAGAACTACTCCAGAGCCAGCACGCTTAACTTTGGAGTTCTTATAGGAGGATGCCCAGAAAAGTAGATGCATCTGTTGGTATGAGTAGCATATTCAATCCTTTTAAGCCTTTGAATTTTCTGGGGCGTTACAGTTCTTCTCTAAACTATTTTTGAATCAAGTTTTTTTTTTGTTATACACTATCTTAATTGTATATTAATAAATATTTTCGATCAAATCTTCATCTTTCGCTAAATTATTCATTGAAGCAGTAAAAAAAAATTTATTTCATCAAAATTGTGCTCAAATAAGGTACTTTGTTAAGTATTTTGGTTGTTTGTATTCTGACTGTGACCACAACATCTGCAGTACCTAGAGTGGTCCCCTATGCTCCCGCGTTCCATGTTAAGATTGATCATCTTACTGATAATATCATTGTAAGTATGTACAATACATTTTTATAATCTTTATTATGACTATCGGTTGTACGTACATCACTATCTTTTTATAGGTTTTTCCAGTACAATTTGGACTAAAATGCACATACGATATACCCGAGCACACAAATTTCAAGACCCCTAATGGTCCACCGATGCGTGCTTCCTTAGATGTAGACTTTATGGGTCGTCTTTACGTACGTGCTGGATGGCCTCAATTCAGGGATCGATATCAAATTAAATGTGGTCAATTGTTGACATTTGAATGGATTAATCCATCACACTTTAGTGTACACATTTTTGGAGAGAATAACGTTGAAATAAAATATGCAGTCGATGTCATCCGAAATGTTCCACTACAGCTTGATGTCTTGGCTGTCCCTACCAAGGTCATCACTATTATCGTCTGGTAAGTCGTACTTGACATTCATTGAATTTTTCATTGTGTACTTTATGAAAAATTCTTTCTAATGTTTTCGTGTTTCTTTTTCAGACGATCCCAAGCAAGTTTGTTGTCGACAATGATTTAGGTAAATGTTCTGAACTGAATTCGGTCAATGCAAAAGGAGAAAAAATGCGTGCCATATTGCGAAGAGGAAAAGGAAAGGATAAAAATCGCGTTTTCCTCAGAGAAGATTGGAGAGCATTTTGGGATCAGAATAATTTCACAGTTGGAATGACTTTGGTTTTCTCTTACGATCGTGTTTCAATAACATTGTGCGTCAAACCAAATCTTGACTATAAATTCAAGAATTCGCTATAATGCAATGTATTTTTTTATCCTTAAAGTTAGTTCTTCGTTTAATTGAAACATCGTTTATGTCGGTATCATTTTTGGAAACGAAAAACTATGTTTGATTGACTCTATTTGATATTATTAATGTTGATTTAAGTTAAAATATTATTAATTGTAAGTATTTATTTCAAGATTGATCATAATATGAATTTCTAATTAGCAAAAGTAATTTATGTAATCTATTGATTTTCTTTTCAACAAATATAAATCTTTATTTATTTATTAATTTATTTATGTATATGAATTCATAATTTCCTCAAATTATGTATTTTATTTCATTTTTCTCATAACTTAACAATGCTATTAAGTAATAATTTCTTGAAATAAGGAAATGTATATCCTTTATTATTTTATATTTATTTAAATCATTAGATATTCGGCAAGAAATGAAGTTATTAACAGTAAAGATATATTAGAATCGCGATAATATATAACCGATATCTTCAACCCGTAACCCTAATTTAATGCCCTTCAGCTATAAATAGTCTAACCTACCTTCGATTTTATTATAGTGTTCATGAAAATAAATAACTGACGCAATGTCTCACTATTATTCTTCTTTATCAGAACTTAACAGTTCAAGTTTGGATTCGATTTTGTGCGTGAGGATTTGCAGGAAATGGTTTACAGACGACGAACATGATGTCCAGACCATGAACTTACTAATGATTGATATTAACGTAAATTTTGATTTTTACATATTATTTTTAATGTTTATTTTATTATTTTTGTCATTAATTCTTATTTATTTGATCATATTTTTTTCTACGTCAAGGGTACTCGAATTCAAGGTTCTGTTAATCACGTAATCATCCGAAGGTTTGTCGATGATGTGAATGAGGGCGATCTCTGCAATCTTCGTTATTTTGACGTTGTTGAAAATTCAAATTCAATCTCCATAAGTGGTCACAAGTACTTGATTGAGTTTAAAATTCAGACATACATATCCGAGTGCAACTATCCTTGGTTTAATGAGTCTATATTTTGTTTCAAGCCATTTCCTGAAGTTGTAGGTGATACAACTCCTTCCGAAGGTCCTTTATTTGGTAAAATTTTCATTTTTTTCAAGTTTATATTCACTGTTTTTTAATATTTCTGTTTAGATCTACTTCTTATTTCAATTTACATTGTTTATTGCATGAGATTAAATATTCGTACGTGTCTAGATATTATTGGTCAGGTTATTGACATCAAACAAATGCGAACCCGTGCTATTGCGTTGCAAATTTTGTTACAGGACCAAAAGTAAGTTCGTTTTTTCGATTACAGAATTTTCACATCTTATAACAATTTAACAATGATGTTTTAATGGTATTTTTTAATTGTATTATTTTGAACATTTACACTTATTGTTATTTTGACATTAATAATATTATACGAATTGATTTCAGCAAAAATAGGCTGAGATGCATTTTGTTTGATCCTCTTTCTTCCGCTCTTGATGAGTTTGTCCACACTATGAAGAGAGATAAATTGCATCCTATTGTAATAATTGTTCAGCTCTGCAAGAAAATGTTCTATAAAGGTATTATTTTAAATTATATTACCTTAGATGTTTTTAGCATAAATTTAATTGAATTATTTTCGTTTATATATGTTATAAAATATTTATATTTAGGGGAAGCATGTATTACAAACCATGCCAATGTGACTAATGTTAAAGTGAACACGAAATTGCGTGAGATTGTTTCGTTCACTTCCAGGTAATATGTTTTTTTGCACATGCTTTACAACAACAATTCAATATAATTTATTTATAACAATACTTAATGCATTTCAATACCAGAATTATATTTTGTTTGATATATTTTTTATTGACCGGTGTAATCTTAGGTTGGCTATTTCTGAAAAGCGTTATCCTTATGATGGATCAAAATTTGTTCCTTTGTGTTTGTTGAGCGCTGAAAAGGAATTGCGGTCCAAGCCCCCTAATGTATTATCTCTTTCTGCTATATCCTTCTGTGTCGAGGTATGTAATTTTTTTTTTGTATCTAAATCCGAATCATGCTTTTTCTAACATGATCATTATATAACAATGAGTTTATGTTGATTACTATGTAATCAGGTTGCTAAGATTTGAACAGTTGTTACTATCACTAACATTTATGCTGAACGAGGATGGTACTATACAAAGTGTCCAATTTCCAATGTCCACGATGGCGAAAGTCGTTCCAATGTTATTTGTGTATCATGTGGACGAGATCTCATTCCTTCGTCCAAGTTTATAATTGATGTTCAGGTCCATGATGGAATTGACTTTGGTAGATGTATTCTGACAAATGATCTTGCAACATTTTTCATTCAGAAATCAGCATCAGACATTATTCAGACTTACATTTCGGTAAGTACTCTTTGTATAAGAACAATTCAATATTGATCATTATTTTATGCAAGTTTTTAATCGGGAGTTGTGGAATTGTATTTATCATGTACACAGGATAACATAGCTGCCGATAAAGAATTTGATGTTAATTCCATGCCATCTAGCTTTACCAATGAAATTCCTAATGATTTGCGTGTTCTTATTGGAAAAGAGCTTCTCCTCAAGGTTAAAGTTGACAGACGGAATGTGCGAGAACCGGCATCGGATTATGTTGTTGAGAAGGGTACTGACAATTCAAACTTGGTGCTCTTTCACAAGAGAAGATTATTCAATTGATCGATATTGACTTTGATCAATTTTCTGATGATTATTCATTGTTATCTTTTATTAATAGTTATTTCCGACATTTCAATTTATTTCCTTCTACAATTTACTTTTAATATGAATTTTGTTTAGTGAATTATTTGAAATTATTTATCAATAATATTATGTTATTACTATATTTTATTCATTTTTATTTGTATGTCTCAAATTTCAAAGTTTGTTTTGATTTTTCAATAGAAACTTATGTTTGAGAAAAGTACCAAGATAACATACTCTTTATATTTATATATTTATTTTTTTAAGCTTTAATTTAAACTTTATATGTTTTTATAACTATTTATCAATATTAAAAGAAAATATTATAAAATCTAATTTATTTTTCCTTAATTATAATTAAGATTTTATTCATACATTACGTATAAAAACAATATTTAATTATTCGTACAAACAAATTAAAATATTTTTTAACTATAAATACATTGTATTTAACTCCATCTACTGTTGGATTCTAATTTGTTTATATTCAAGATACATTCAATTTTTAATAGTATTTATTGTAATATCTTATACAAATCAGAATTACTTTAAATAATTTTTTTTTTATTTTCTTAATATTCTCAATGGATTATTCAGTCAATATTAAATTAAAGAACATGTATCGGTCCCTTATAAATGAAATATTTATCCCTCATGTATCTATATATAATATTTGTATAAAGAATCCCTTTACACACCAACTCTCCATCTTTTTTCTTCGTGCTTTTTCAATTTTCCCTGTTATTTATTTTATATTCATATTATTTCTTAATTAAGTTTAATAGCAAGATTTCAACAATATACCTATGGCTGGTCATGATCTGTTATGCGGTCTAACTACTACTGGAACGAACTGGCACATCGTTGTAAGAATTTGCCGAAAATGGTTCTCTCCCGGTTTGGATTCCAACAGATATACAATGCATATTGTGATGATTGATCTCATGGTTAGAAAACTAATTTTTAAGTACTTCTTATTTTATCATTTGTTATTTATATTTGTTCAATTTACTTAATTATTTTTTCAGAATTATGTAGCAGTACATAAACGTATATTTATATTGTCGTGTCATTGTTGGTACATATAAATTGATATGCTCATATATTCCATTCCTACTGTGTTCTAGGGTTAATCAATTTCAAGATTTCGTTTGGTGGTCTTTGTCATTTTTTTTTTTGTTTTGTTTTTACGTACTCAATTCTAATGTAGAAATATTATTTATATCACAAGTTTATTAACGGATCTAATATTTGTTGTATCAGGGTGATCAAATTCATGCATTTCTTAAGCCAAATATCATCGAATACTTTAACAGTAAGATTCATGAAGGTGAACTCTACAGCGTTAAGTATTTTCGTGTGGTTCCGTCACTTGATAAAAATATGATTGCCGACAATAAACATACGATCTCTTTTTTAAAAAGAACTCATATTCAACCAACATGGTATCTAGAGTTTCCTAAATCCGTTTATAATTTCCGTCCTTGGTTTTGTATCAACGAGCACAATTTTCCATCGGATGGTCCTCTACTAGGTATGTTATGACTATTCATTATTTCAAATATTTTAGTATACATACTTATATACAGTTTTTTTAGATATAATTCTGATAATTTATGTAAATTATGTTTTACAAGACATCATTGGTCACATTGTTAAAGTTGATTGCAAAATGATTAATGGAGTTCTCGGTCGGGGACCTGAGTTCGTTCGTATTCGCATTGGCGATCTACAGTAAGTTTGTTTATTAACTATTTAAATAGAAACTTACATTTTATGATGTTTCAAGCTTATTCTATTATTATTTTATATTGAATTTCAGTTTTAAAATTCTTGAATTCATATATTTTGGTCCCTTCCCGACTGAAATAACTGAAATGGTCAAATTGGCGAGGATCAACGATTGGGACATGCTGTTATAATAATTCAACTTGCCTCAACGATGATATTTAACGGTATTTAAAATATTTCTGGATTGTTCTTAATTACTATATGACTGAACCTCAATTATCTGTGTTATTTTTGTAACAATGTGATCCTATAAAAATTGTAGGCGATTTTGTTTTGCACAATTCAGATGAAGTGACAAAGGTTCAGATATATCATCACATCGACGAAGCCTTTGAATACCGTCACAGGTACATATTATGATCACAATATGTATTTATCTATAATTTATTACGATGTTTAAAAAAAATATCTTGCACTATAACAAATTTTATTTTCTAATAGGTTTGAAGAACTGTGGGACAATGTGCGCTAGATCTGGAATAAAGTTGAAAGTTGTCTTATTCATTCAGCATGTTTATCGATATTGAAACTTTTATCGAAAAACATAAAATAAGACAATGTTCTCATGAGATTTTTTTTATGTTTATTTGTAACAGAATTTTAATTATTTATTCACAAATTTGGTCTATTAAATTTCGCCTATTATAATTATTTTAAATCTCTTAGTAGAAACAATGTTTATCTTTGTAATTTCCATTTACAAAATGTATATTTTGTGTTCATAAATTAATAAATTAATTAAACACCGTATTATTTTAAATTATAATGACAATTAATAAAGGTATTATGAGCCAGAAATTAATATTTAACTAAGATTTACCAATTAAACTACATCGTGCCCCACGTAAGTTATGCTACTATTTTAGTGGATATTTGTACTTTAATGTTTCACAATATAATCTAAAATTATATTTGCTGAATTTAGGTAAGGTATTCAATAAACAATAATCTCTTTAAACATTAGTAGTATAATGTTTAGAATTTGAAGAAATGTACAAGAAAACTAAAATTATAATATACATTGTTCAAAATGAATTTTTTTAAACTATTTTTCAAATACTATTGTACAACTCACGGTTCCCACTGTTGCATTATAATTAATCATTGTGTAGAACAATATCCTACTTACCTTGCGTGATTTGGCAATGCAATCAACATCTTATATGGGAAACTACAAAAAGGAAACTTCCATTCTCATTCTTTGTCGAACACATCTTTTCCAACAACCCCCTGCCTTTTCATCTTCTTCTTCGTCTGTTCTCTGAAAAATGGCCGGTCGTCTTACGATTTCTCAACTGAATTCTTCCACAAGAGATTGGTCCATTGTCGTTCGTTGCACGAGGAAGTTTATCAATGAAAGCTTTAACAAAGTCGATTCGAGCATGGAGTTTGTACTAATGGACATGGAGGTTAGATTTATATACATTTTTTATTTTTATTTATTGTTTTTTTACATACAGAAAACAGATCTTAGCGTAATCCACATCTGTGAACAATTTTTTGTTGTTATTTAAAGAGATTTTAGTTGATTTTAAAAAGAGGTGTTTACCAGTAGATTAAACTCATTCTTATACTCAATATCTTTACGATTTTTGAAAGCGTTTTTTTAGGGTTTTGGCTGAACAATTACTCAATTTATTTTCAGAGCAATCAAATTCATGCGAAAGTTGAGAAAGATTTGGTCAGTCGTTTTCGTGACCAAATTCATGAGGCAGAGGCTTACATCATAAGCATTTTCCAGGTTGTAAAAAGCCCACTTATAAATCCCCTTTTGATCAACCCTTATATGATATATTTCGATGCGGACACGACTATTCTCAATGTTGTTGTCCGAGGTTTTCCAGTTAGTCCGTACAAATTCGTCTCTTTTGATCAAATAACTGAAAAAACATTTCCAGAGAATGGACCATTATTCGGTATGCATCATTCCATATGTTTATATTTGATTAACAGCTTCAATTGTCTGTTATTTATTTAATTCATATTGGGAAAAAGTTTAATTTTTGTTTGTTGATTGTTAAAGATGTTATTGGTCATCTGATTGAAGTTGATGATACAATGATGTATGGTGATGGTTCCGGTGGTGATGAATACGTTCGTTTCGTTATTTCTGATCTGAAGTAAGAAATGTGCATCTCTTTGTATTATTTTTACAGTAGTATGCAAGTGTTGTTAACAAAAAGTTCATATTGTCTCTTTAAGCTACAATGAGAAGAGTTTATGTATGTTTGGTCCATACTCCAATGAGATCATAGCATATGTCGACATTGCTGGGATTCGATGTCCCGGGCTATCAAAATTGCGGAACCGATAACCCGATCAAAACCCTCGATCACCGAAGATTGGATCCCCGACTCATCCGCAGGAGTCCGACCTTTGGAGACTACGCGCCCGAAGACACGCAGCCCGCCCCCAGCCGATTTTCTCCCGCAAGTCGGATCCACGAACGCGAACCACCTCACGAGCCGGGGCCCGACCGAATGCCCAGCGAGGTCCGAAGACCGCGTGCACCCAGCCGAGCCCCCGCGAGGGGCTCGCGATCGTCCTCGACGATCGCTGGGGATCGCTCGTAGCGATCCCCGGGGCTGCTCGTAGCAGCCCGCAGCGAGTCGCGGTGACTCGCTGCCCGCGAGGGCATCGCCCTCGCACGCCTTGCTACGGGTGAACCCGTAGCGCGTACGAGGCAGCTACGGGTCATCCCGTAGCACGCCCGCGATCGATCCGAGGATCGATCGCACCCCTCGGCTCCAGCCGAGGGTTCCCGCGGCTTCGCGCCTCCGACGGCGGCGGCTGGGGTCCGCCACGGCACCAGCCCGTGGCACCCCGGCGATCGACCGAAGTCGATCGTGTGTCCCCGGCGTCCAGCCGGGGCACGCCGTTCGTCGCGCGATGGGCGGTCCGAACCCTAGGGTTCGACCGCCTCCCTCGATCCTCGTCGGGGATCTCGAATCCCCGTCCCCGAGGTTCGTCGTTTTTCCCGGATCGTGCGTTCATGTATATATCACAATTATTCAACGCACATAATCATAGAAGGGGGTTTCTCGATTATTACCTCGATTCGTTGTACGGAGAAACGAATCTTTGATGACCTCGTGATCTTCCCGCGTATTCCTTGCACTTCCGTTCGAACGTCGGGTGGGCGACGAGCTATCGAACTCTTATGGATCTTCCTCACTCTCAAACTTTATTGTTGGCGTAACTTAGGTTGTGAAAAGTGAAGACCATGTAGTGCTTATATAGGCTACGTAGGGGATCATAAGGAGAATAAATATTGGGCTTCAATATTGAAAATTAAATTGGGTCCAACCCAAATCTATTAATTCTTATCAATATTAACTTTATTTATTTTCCACTATATAAATAAAATTGCACTCCCAATATTATTCCATATTATATCAAATAATATTTCTCCATCTTAGTATTATTTATTCCGTGTATTTAAGATTTAAATATCCATGAATAAATTTATTTATTGCTCAATAAATATTATTCATATCTTATATCCGAGACTAGTACCGTTCAACCTTTATTATTGTGCGGAACGAATCCACTCATGAGGTTTACACAATAATTCCTTATGAACTCATCTCGGGGATATTATCAACCCTTCCGGGATACACTTTCCCTTCTAGTATTCACGGCATGTCATATATTAAATATAGCGACCCAACTTTACCGGTAATTAACCCAATAATTAAATCGGTTAATTCCTTTGGAAAATCAAAGCCTCTAGTATTAAATATACACACCCGCAATAATATCGGGGATTAAGAATAAAATACTCCGAGATTTAAATTGATTATCCAAGGCAATCCTAATCAATAAATCTCAAGCTGATCCGCCCAATACACCAAGTGTACAAGTGTGATAAAATAATTAAGATAAATTATTTTCTCTCTCACACAACGACTATACCGATGGATTGGTCCGTGTCCATCTAGGTCGTGAGCAACTATTCGATTAAATACGAGTAACCGATAGTATGATCTTCTGTGCGCCCATGCAGCACCATACTAACTACAACGTATAAAATCTAGGACTATATTTTGCATAATTAATAATTAAATGCAAATAATTGTTTATTAATTAAATAGGTTAAATGCCATGACCGGGAGTTTACCGGTACTTAAATCTAGACATTAAGTACACAACTCCAACAATCTCCCACTTGTACTAAGGTCTAGTCATTTCCTCCAAACTCCCGACTCCCATACTCATCACGTGCTTAAGTTATACTTCCCAGAAGTATTATGTGAATGAGCAATCTAGGTTGTCGCTCTGAAGTTATCTTGGTGACTACTGCGTCGTCTCTCTGACGATGACTCGTATCAGGTGGTACTGGCTCTATGTGTTATCATCACTTTTCGAACTAATGACTTCTTCCAGTTCTCCACGCACCGCTATGTACATAGCCTTTGGTGAACCAAGAATCATATCCAAGTTCAGAGGTCATTCCGGAACCTAACCAAAACTTCCGCTGCCTCTGAGGCTGCTATTCGGTTTATGATAGAGTCCGAGAAGCATAACGCTTATCACTCTTTCATCCTTAGGTTCCACCTCTTCTAAAAGTGAACACATAGCCTGATATCGACTTACACTGGTCTTTCTCCGATTTTTGATCTGAGAAACTGTAATCTAAGAGGACTTCGTTTTGCCGGTAATCCAGTACTTCCAAGTACTTTTACAGCATTCGAATGTCTCTTATCCAGATTACTTTGATATCCTCCCACTACGCTAACCGCATAGTTGATATCAGGTTCTTGTTTTATAACACCGCATCTACAAAGCTCTTTACACTCGAAGTGTAGATAACTGCTTTGTTTATATCTATCTCCTTCATGTGTTCGAAACACATACCTTTAGATAGATGTATTCTGTTTCCGAAAGGCAATAACCTTTCTCAGAATTGTGCATGTTTAAAACAAACCATAATCGTATAAGATATCTAAAGAAAAGTACAAATGTTCTTATCTAGAGATCGAAAGATTTCTAAGAACATGATCCAACTTCATCTTAATCTTATATCTCGATTTATTTAGACAACCTCTATTTCATGTCTGACAATACTTCTACATCGTTGCCAATGATAAAGTGTTATCTACACAAAATTCCGAGAAACACCACCTTTGTTTCCATTACGTCTCTAACACACCTCTCCTTGTCTTTTGATGAATCCATAGAATGGACTATCTCATCAATTCGCAAGTTCCTATGCAGAACTAGGGATCGATTTCATGTCTACTAGATCCAGAGTTCAAAACTCCTCCAGTCTTATGAACATCTCTGGTTGCTTAACAACCTCCCACTGCAATGGCGTTCCGGTGTATAACAGTAATAACATTAGGTGCAGTTAGTGGTGTACCGCTACTCGGTTAGGCTGGTTCTCAGTCTTTCCTTTCCTCATTTTAGAGTACTATGTCAGTTAGGGCATTGTAGTTCATCTAATAGTCTTCCTCTAAGAACCGGGTGAGGAAACCCTTCTGGTTCGTAGTACTATTGAACATACAATTACTTGTTCTTCTAGGATTATTCTACAACCACATAGAATGTGCCGTTGTATCCAGAAATATCCATAGAACATAGGTAGTTCCGAACAAACTTGTCCTTTTTACTATTAGAATCTTATCTCTTATTTCTGACGCACCATGTCTACACTCCAGTGTATGG
Source organism: Euphrasia confusa (assembly GCA_954870475.1). Taxonomy (NCBI): domain Eukaryota; kingdom Viridiplantae; phylum Streptophyta; class Magnoliopsida; order Lamiales; family Orobanchaceae; genus Euphrasia; species Euphrasia confusa. The sequence goes on along the minus strand of OX940951.1, from coordinate 40,603,696 downwards.
TGTAGTCGTTTGAGATTTAATCTCAATCTTTGATTTATGCTATGTGTTATTTAGATAGGTGATAGCCTCCGCGAACAAGTCGCAGGCTTTCAATGGATATACTTTGAGGGTTCCCCATAATGGCTTTGTGTTAAAACACTCCGCACTTATGGCACAACAAGTAGTCTAATCCATCTTCGAGTATTCTTGAAGGAATGACTCGCACCTTCTCTAATTACACATACCGCATTAATCATCAACCATTTTCTACACTTGTCCGAATTCCATCCTCTATCCAGAAAGGTTAACTTAGTTGTATCATCTATCAAGATCGATTCTTAGGTCGGGAGGTCCATTCCTCCAACTATAATTGATCAAATCAATTTCGACCTTTTGAATCCCTTTTGAATAGATACTACCAAGTACAAGAATTCACAAGTATAATGATTAATAAGAGAAATACATCTAATAAGTAAAACAAGTTATACACTACGGTTTGTTGCATCGTGGTAGACTAAGGATTCATCATTCACATATTGCTATCTAATGTACCATAATAGATATCACCATTATTTCTTATCCAAACCATCAAATGATTAAAGAAATAAAATATCCATTAATAATAAAGAAAACCAGAACGAAGTTCTTTTTCAAAATAAGGGGTACATAAGCAATAACTGAAACGAAAACTTAAAACAGATAAATGTCTTCCACTGCAACTGCTGCTACCCCAACAGCTTCGCCCATGTAGACTCGAATTCTTCTTCTCTAAGTCGCCGGGTTTTCTGGAACCCCTGCATTTAAAGAAATGCACATACCGTCAGTGGTTCCATATCTACACACCAGAATTCTGGTAGATAATACCGCTGACTATGTTTTTACGACTAAAGAAAAATTCGTACCTCTGAGAGGACATTCAGAGTTCCAGTGTCCAGACTTCTTGCACCGGAAGCACAAGCCCTTTGGCTTACTAGCCCCCACTCGTGGTCCATTCCTCTTGGCACCACTGGGTTTTATGGCTTGCTTCCTTTTCTTGCCCCTACCTCCAATAGCTTTCAAGCTTTTGGGCTTGGTAGTTACAAGCGCTTGAGACTTGCCCTTCTTGTAGATCCCCTCTGCCGCCTTCAGTTCAGTCAGGAGTTGCGCAAGAGTATAAGACAGTTTACCCATATTATAGCTCATACGAAACTGCTCAAAACTAGGGGTCAGAGACTGGAGTATGATGTCGACTTGTGTTTCACCATCAATCATAGCTCCTAGGACCTCCAATTCATTCAACAGACTCATCATCTTGAGAACGTGCTCCTCGACAGGCGTTCCTTCAGACTGAGTAGTTGACATGAGGACTCTCATGGCTTCTTGCCTCCCCGCACGGTCATGATGCCCAAACATCTCCTTCAGGTTAAATAACATATCCTCGGCAGTGTTCATCGGCTCATGTTGGGTTTGGAGTACATTTGACATAGAAGCCAAAATATAGCACCTAGCCATTTCATCAGCCTTTTTCCACTTCCGATATGCTTCTTTTTCCTCATCAGTTGAGGCGGTCGTGGGTTCAGCAGGGCATTGCTCATAGAGTACAAACTTGTACTCTTCAGCAGTCAGGACAATGTCCAAATTTCTCTTCCAATCAATGTAATTGGGACCAGTGAGTTTATGTTCCTTGAGTATTACAGAAAGTGGATTCATAGCTATTCTCTAAACCTATAAGCACATGTAAACAAACAATCAATTTAATATCCGATATTATCTCCCTTAAATAATATCATTAAATTACTAATTGCGTCTAAAATCCCATCAGGTAAGGCAAGCCACGTGGTGTGGACGTTTACCCACCCAAATGATTTAGCAATTAGTTTTTCTTCGGTCATACATCAATCATAGCGTAACTTCGTGGGGAAGAATACTATGACGCGTATCTAAGTGTAAACCATCACTCAGCACTAAAGTACATCGCTTGGAATTGCTACGTCACCGCAAGCCACGTGGTGTGGACGTTTACGACAATTTCACAACTCTTCACAATCACTTATAACTGTCTACATCAATTAATCCAAAATCCGTCGGTACAGCAAGCCACGTGGTGTGGACGTTTACTACACCAAGAGATCTTTATAATTGACTCCCAATTACAAGATCCATTCGATTTCGTAAATCAAGACTCGGAGAATCATAAGTGAAACTCGAAGTTTCTAACCAGTGATTCACCATGCGAGCGACCCTATCTCTCATAAATGAGGGAGCCGAGCAGACAAACGACCCATCTATCAAAGAATGGCACGAAGGTCTCTAATTTGTGTCATCCACATGACCAAGTGGCTCTGGCTCCATTCCACTCCCCGGGGTGAGAATGAGTCGACTTGAAGTCAGTTTCAGAAAGACAAATTAGGCATTGTTTGATAAACTCGATCAATGTTTCTTGTAAGAGGAATTACAAGAATTCTCCTCCAATGACTTGTCTATATGAACTTCAAAAGTTCATAAAAGTCACCAAGAGAACAGTGATGGAGACCATGGGAATGTTTCCATCCCCTCTCCCACTTAGCTTTTTACGATAAAGGGATACGCTATCTAGTGCATAAAATAAACACATATAGCATGCATGAAAGCAATAAAGCACATAGATCACATAGTCAAAATAATGCTAGAGAAATTATTTTCCCGACTATCATGGCTTTATCTTCATATGCATCCTCTAGTCTTCAGTCTTCGTTTCTTGAATGCTCCATGTGACGAGAATATTAATTTCTAATATTTAAATCTATTTATTTTCAATTAATCCAAAAGTTACTTAATTCGAAAATTAAGTCAATTGAATATATCAAAATTAAAATTAAATATTATTAATATTTTTATTTATTTATTTTCCTATCTAGTTCTTATTAAATCTTTAGAATAATCTATCCAAGTAAAACTTGGAATATTCTAGAAGATATCTATAATAGAACAAGGAAATAAAATAAATTAGGACTACTACTTTCCAAATTTATTTTTATTCCTAATCCATGAATATTCCCATGAGTAGAAATAATCAAATAGGAAAAATAAATTTAGTACTAAATTAATTAAATTTCTAATCTATGAATATTTCCATGAAGGAAATAAATAAATAGAAATAAAATTAATTTAAATTAATTCTTTTCCTAATCCATGAAAGTTTCCTAAAAGGAAAGTACTCAAATAGGAAACCCGAATTAATTGGGAAAGTAGATCTTGGTAGGAATAGCATGGGATTGGGAGATCCCACGCCATCCCCACCATGAAGGATCGGCCGGCCACTCGGGGAGGAGCGCCGCCGCCGCCTAGCCACGCCGGCTAGGCTATGGGTCGATCACCATCATGTGATCGATCCCAAGCCCTTGTCTTCTCGTCATCTCTTCGTCTTCCGGCAATCGTCTCATCATCGAACCAACGTAATTAAAATTACAAAATTAAATTACAATTCCGGTATCGATTCTATACATGAAATCGACCCTATACATTTTCCGGAAAATAAAGTGCGTAATAATAAATCCTAAATTCGGTCAACCCCCGAATTTTTACTATTACAAACATTCAACTACACAAAAACGAATCTCGACATGTCCGAGAGTTTAATAATCATGATAATTAATTAATAAAAACAATTAATTAAAACCAACCATGATAGCCGGAAATCCTGCAAGGTAGAACAATAATCGAACATATACATGAACACGAAACCAAACGCTCTGATACCAATTGCTGGGATTCGATGTCCCGGGCTATCAAAATTGCGGAACCGATAACCCGATCAAAACCCTCGATCACCGAAGATTGGATCCCCGACTCATCCGCAGGAGTCCGACCTTTGGAGACTACGCGCCCGAAGACACGCAGCCCGCCCCCAGCCGATTTTCTCCCGCAAGTCGGATCCACGAACGCGAACCACCTCACGAGCCGGGGCCCGACCGAATGCCCAGCGAGGTCCGAAGACCGCGTGCACCCAGCCGAGCCCCCGCGAGGGGCTCGCGATCGTCCTCGACGATCGCTGGGGATCGCTCGTAGCGATCCCCGGGGCTGCTCGTAGCAGCCCGCAGCGAGTCGCGGTGACTCGCTGCCCGCGAGGGCATCGCCCTCGCACGCCTTGCTACGGGTGAACCCGTAGCGCGTACGAGGCAGCTACGGGTCATCCCGTAGCACGCCCGCGATCGATCCGAGGATCGATCGCACCCCTCGGCTCCAGCCGAGGGTTCCCGCGGCTTCGCGCCTCCGACGGCGGCGGCTGGGGTCCGCCACGGCACCAGCCCGTGGCACCCCGGCGATCGACCGAAGTCGATCGTGTGTCCCCGGCGTCCAGCCGGGGCACGCCGTTCGTCGCGCGATGGGCGGTCCGAACCCTAGGGTTCGACCGCCTCCCTCGATCCTCGCCGGGGATCTCGAATCCCCGTCCCCGAGGTTCGTCGTTTTTCCCAGATCGTGCGTTCATGTATATATCACAATTATTCAACGCACATAATCATAGAAGGGGGTTTCTCGATTATTACCTCGATTCGTTGTACGGAGAAACGAATCTTTGATGACCTCGTGATCTTCCCGCGTATTCTTTGCACTTCCGTTCGAACGTCGGGTGGGCGACGAGCTATCGAACTCTTATGGATCTTCCTCACTCTCAAACTTTATTGTTGGCGTAACTTAGGTTGTGAAAAGTGAAGACCATGTAGTGCTTATATAGGCTACGTAGGGGATCATAAGGAGAATAAATATTGGGCTTCAATATTGAAAATTAAATTGGGTCCAACCCAAATCTATTAATTCTTATCAATATTAACTTTATTTATTTTCCACTATATAAATAAAATTGCACTCCCAATATTATTCCATATTATATCAAATAATATTTCTCCATCTTAGTATTATTTATTCCGTGTATTTAAGATTTAAATATCCATGAATAAATTTATTTATTGCTCAATAAATATTATTCATATCTTATATCCGAGACTAGTACCGTTCAACCTTTATTATTGTGCGGAACGAATCCACTCATGAGGTTTACACAATAATTCCTTATGAACTCATCTCGGGGATATTATCAACCCTTCCGGGATACACTTTCCCTTCTAGTATTCACGGCATGTCATATATTAAATATAGCGACCCAACTTTACCGGTAATTAACCCAATAATTAAATCGGTTAATTCCTTTGGAAAATCAAAGCCTCTAGTATTAAATATACACACCCGCAATAATATCGGGGATTAAGAATAAAATACTCCGAGATTTAAATTGATTATCCAAGGCAATCCTAATCAATAAATCTCAAGCTGATCCGCCCAATACACCAAGTGTACAAGTGTGATAAAATAATTAAGATAAATTATTTTCTCTCTCACACAACGACTATACCGATGGATTGGTCCGTGTCCATCTAGGTCGTGAGCAACTATTCGATTAAATACGAGTAACCGATAGTATGATCTTCTGTGCGCCCATGCAGCACCATACTAACTACAACGTATAAAATCTAGGACTATATTTTGCATAATTAATAATTAAATGCAAATAATTGTTTATTAATTAAATAGGTTAAATGCCATGACCGGGAGTTTACCGGTACTTAAATCTAGACATTAAGTACACAACTCCAACAGACATGTGGTGGGAGTACAGGCTATACGGAACCGTTGTCACGGTACAGTTGTGCAACACGACGTTTATCGATGGTGCGTTACTTTTTATGTCCATTGTCTTTGTGAATTGCTGTTTACGTTGTTAGTTATACAACTCAGTGCTTAGTCTATTTTTTCCTTTACAGGAGAGTTTTTTCTGTGTAATACTTCTAAAGCAACCCGAATGACTCTATATCATCAGTGTCCTGATGCCGTTGATTATCGACAACGGTATTCTCTTTGTCCCTTTCATTTTTTTTTTTATTAAATTTTGGATTTATTTTGTTTAAGTTAAGCAATCTGTGCCAATACATTGTTGTATTTATTTAGCTTTGTTGTTAAGGTTGGGTTGGAACTAGCCTTTCTCATGAGAAGATACTGACGCAGATTGAACGATGCATATTCATGAAGTTCGCCAATAGTTTTGTAACTTAATCCTTTCTTTAAAACATTTGTGTATAATTTTGAATACTCTTGCATGTTCAGTGTTTTTGAAAAGTAGTTTTGTAATCAGTAGTACATTATTACTGTTTAGAACAAGTAGTTTAAAGTTGTATCTTTTTGTAACTATTACATTTAATTATCTTATTGGTTGTTATGCTATGTTTTTATATGAGTTTGTATTGGATTTTATGCTATGTTCTCATTTAAATGCACTACTAATTAACGAATTCACTTCATGCAATCATTTTATCTACTTTTGAATCATTTTTCAAGTTTATTTTGAAAACATCCTTTTGACAATTATTTTTATGGTAGTTACTACGGTTATAAATAATGAACAATAAGTAAATTTAATTTCACATTTTTTTACGATTCAATTTGATCAAATTAAACATGTTTAATATAAAAATATATTATTATAAACAAATTTAAGTTTAGTATTCAATGACATTCCTTAAATAAATTAAATATTCAGTTGATTATTATATATTTTTAAATATTAACCTAATTCTTATTTAATTAATAATTTTAAATAAATTAAATAAATCGTAAGCAATTTTAGTACATTTTAATAACCATAAGATATAATTAATAAAAAAATATTATATTAGGTAAATTGTTGTTTTGTACAGAACAAATTTTCCAAAAGCACATGAAGATATTAACGAATATTTTCCACCAATTATTTGATTTAAAAGATCTCCCGGATCATGTGTTGTTTTTTTATATTTTACATTATTTAAGATTACAACTTCAAATATGTTATGGTTGACCCGATATTAATTACTTTTAAAAGATATGTTTGCTTTAAATAATGTAATTCGATATATTTATCTTGATATATTTATGTATATATTTGAAGCATATCGATTAAAGATACGCAATATGCTTATAAATACCCATTCAGATCATTTTTTACAACATCAATCATTCAGTATTCGAAAATCACATGGCTTCTAATTCCAAGATGTCCATGGTTTTCACTCCTATTTCTGAGATTAGTAAGAATAGAATTGACTGGAATATTATGGTCTGAGTGTGTAGGAAGTGGTTGGTTACGGACAGTGGAAAAATTCCAGAATCCGTGGAGTTGGTTTTGATGGACAGAGAGGTTTGTCTCAATATTCATATTTATTTCTTAAATATTTTATGTACATCTCAAAACACTCCTGTTTTTAATAAACCCTTATTTTTGTATTAATTCTTATTTGTGTCTTCCTTTTTCAAGGGTTCGAGAATTCAAGCAACCATAAAAAAATTCATTATCAGTCTATTGGATCCTGAAATCAATGAAGGTGATTTAATAACAATGAGACAATTTTCTGTTGTCGACAGCCCGAAGAATTTCCCCGTAGCGGACCATCGATTCAAGATCAATCTACAAACGAACACTATTGTCGCACCAACTGTTGATCCCAGATTTCCCAAATCTATTTTTAATTTCATGAGTTTTTCTGATATATCAGAAAAAAATTTAGTTGACGATGGTCCACTTTTTGGTATGATTTTATATATATATTTTACAATTTTTTTAGTTGATGGCATTTAATAATTAATATTATCACCCTTTTGTTTCTAATAATCTATTTGTGTTTATTACAAGATATTATTGGTCGTGTCGTTTCCATTAATGACTCCAGAATGTTCGAAAGCTTCAACAAGAGTATTCAGCTGTCTATTGAAGACTTGCAGTGAGTCTATTTTTCTTATAATTGCTATAACTTCTTATTAATCGATCTTTTGTTAAAGAATTTGTGACGTGACTAACTAAAATGCATTACAGGGGAAACAAGATGCAATGCACTCTTTGGGAGCCATACTGCAATCAGTTGAAAGAATTTGTTGAACAATTTCGTTTGAATAGGACCATTGATGATAACTGCATTATTGTCCAGCTATGTAGGCGCAAGACTTTCAGAAGTAAATATTTTATACCAAAATTTATATTACTTATTTTACAATTTTTTTAATATAAGTTTTATTTTTTTAATTTATTTGGTACATCGTTATACATACAGATTTAGTTAGTGTCACAAACACTTATCATGCCACCAAAGTTATCGTGGATGAAAACCTAGACGAGATCGTTGCATTTCGGATTAAGTAATTGCTTTATTCTAATAATTTTTTTAAAAATTTCCAACATTTGAATCATGTATGTAATGTATACATTATTTGCCAAATTTTTAATGCAGATTACCATTAAATGATACAAAATCCGCATATGTGGAAGGTTCGATGATGTCCAATTCATCATTTGGTAGTGTGAAATGCGAATTGATGAATGAGAATACTCATGTATTGAGTTTGAAGGATTTAAAATTTACTGATATTGTAAGTAATTTTATTTTTTCACTCATTTGTAAAGTAATAGAATAATCCAATAATTGTCTTGCTTATTAATTTGCTTAGAAATTTTATTTTTGTTTTGTTCTTTAGGTTGGGAAATATTGGATAGTTGCTTCCATATCTGACATTTGTCACACGAAAGAGGCTGGTCCTATACCAGTTGTTCAAAGTGCAAGAAGAAGGTTTCTGTAAAAGATTCCAAAATGTTTTGTGAGAATTGTAATGCTTATGTTGTCGGAAATGCGCGGTACAAGGTCCATGCAAACGTTGTTGATGGATCCGACAACATCATTGTACTTTTGTGGAATGATATTGTGACGTCCCTTACTGGTATAACAGCGAGGGAGGTATTTGACAATCTTGCTTTGGTAAGAACCAATATATCCTTCAATTTCTAATAAGTTGTTCAGTGACAGTTTTGCATTTCTTATATTACAAACTCAATTAATCTTTTGTCCATGCAACTGTATATTAATTCGACCTATACAAATATATTGATTTATATATTTATAAACTTAAATCGTTTCGTTTTTTTTATAGGAATCAAATGATAATGATTATGCTGATGGAAATTCGAAGGAATCATCTAATATTGGCGTTCCACAATGCATTGAGGACCTTATTGGTCAAGAGTTCATGTTCAAAGTCATCTGCGAAGCGAAGCACATTGAGGGCAGGGATAAAGTGTTCGTGGTTGAGAAGTATTCTTATGATGTGGATCTTATCGATTCTTATAAAAAGATTGATCACAAACCTATTGCCTTTTCTGCTATTGAAGTCAAAACTGAAGTTTAGGACTCTGAATTTGATGCAACGGACAACATTTTATCCGCTGTCAGTTTGAAAGAAGATTTTAAATCACCGGAGGTCATGAAAAGTTGCAAGAGGGTTTTAGATATGATATCCTACGATGATGAGCTCATTGACGGTCAGGGATCCATTTCTTCAAAGTTCAAGTCTGAATAATTCATCTATTTTTAAGCTTGCATTTGATACTTTTTAGTTTTCTTGAACAATTTCTTTTCAATAAATGTTTGTTCTTTTCTTAGTATCGTCATTGTTTGAATTTAAATTATTAATTTTGTTTCATTAATTCAATTTTTCTTTTGAATTTTAATTTTATAATTAATGTATTAGAATTTAAATTCAATTTTTAAAATAAATGTAAACTAACATCAAGTAATATTAATCCTGATTAAATCAAACAAACAAAAATTCTCAATTTTCATTAGTTTATATTTTATAAAATTATTAATTTATTAAAAATTATATGTACACTATAATGAAAAAGTTATTTTTGCTGATTTTCAGGAATATCATAAAGACGAATCTTGAGATATTATATATGAAGATAATCATTATCCAATATTATATATTTATAATTAACATTTAGAATGATTTTGTTTCTATAAAGCAAAATTTATTGTTGCAATATAAATATTTTTTTAGTTGATAAAAAAATCCTAAGTAAAAGGTCTAGGGTTATAGTCTTTTTTTGTATACTCAATATTTAATTGTATTCGTTCTTCACGAATACAAGGTTGCAGTTTTTTTTCTTACAACTTTTTCAATACATAATTTTTTTGTTTTTTATACTCGAATACAGACATCTTATATTGTTTATTTTTCGAGTGTATTTTGATTTCTGTTTTCAAGTTGAATTGACATTTTACCCGGTCTTGAATTCCCACGTAACAGCCTAATAGCCGCTGAGCTTTCTTACGACAAAAATGCTCTTCGAAGGGAACATGAACAGTTAGTTGCAATGTTGAACGATGATCAAAGGAATGCTTATAACTCAATCGTTCGATCTCTGGAAAAGGCCGAAGGCCAGGTTTTTTTTTGTACGGTTATGGTGGTACGGGTAAGACATTTGTTTGGAAAACGCTTTCAGCAGCTGTTCGATCAATAGGCCATATTGTCTTGAATGTCGCTTCTAGCGGTATAGCATCTCTTCTTTTGCCTGGAGGTAGAACAGCGCATTCGAAGTTTTCTATCCCCATAACTTTGCATGAAGAATCTACGTGCAACATCACACTGCAAAGCGATCGAGTCAAACTTATTGTTAAGACCAAACTGATTATATGGGACGAGGCGCCTATGATGCATAGGTATGAACAATTGGCATTTATTTTCCATTTTGTTTATTTTGTTGCAGTTATCAATTATTTATATGTTATACAGATTAAACAATGTCTTAAGGTTGAATAAATTTTTGTTTTTTACAGGAATTGTTTTGAAGCTCTCGATCGCACGGTACGTGATATAATGAGAGCACACCAACCTGAAGCTGCCCATATCCCGTTTGGAGGAAAGGTCATTGTATTCGGAGGAGATTTTCGTCAAATTTTGCCGGTTATACCTAAAGGTAGGAGAGAAGATATCGTTGGTGCCACTATTAATTCTTCACCTATATGGAGAGATTGCAAAGTATTACGATTGACGAAGAACATGAGACTACAAAATTCAGTAGATGGAAATGCCTCGCGCATGTTGCGAGAATTTTCGGAGTGGTTATCATGCATAGGAGATGGTACTTTGGGAGCTGACAATGATGGAGAGGCAGAAATAGAGATACCGGAAGAGTTTTTGATAACTCATTCCGATAACCACATAGAATCCATTGTTCAGGCGACCTATCCATCTTTTCATGAACACATCGGAGATATAAGTTTCCTTGAAGGACGAGCGATATTGGCTCCGACATTGGAAGATGTTAATAGAATAAACGAGTACATGGTATCTATGCATAATACGGATGAAAAGATTTACTTGAGTTCGGATAGTATTGCCCAGTCCGACCGTGGCGTGAGCATGTTTGAGCAGATGCATTCCGTTGAGTTCTTAAATACCATCAAGTGTTCGGGATTGCCAAATCATGAATTGAAATTGAAGGTTGGTGTTTTTTTAAAAAATTTCAATATGCATACGTATTATATATTTAATTTATCAATTTTAAATTAATCAATATTAGTTGTAATATATTTTGTATTTATCAGATCGGTGTTCCAATAATGCTGTTGCGGAATATGGATGCCACTAACGGATTGTGCAATGGTACTCGCTTGGTTATAACACAACTTGGTAATCGTGTGATTGAGGCAAAAGTATTGGGAGGAAAAAATTCTGGGGATCATGTTTTAATTCCTAGAATTTCTATAACGCCTGTTGAGCCATAAAAATCTCCCACAGACACGTTTCATGGGCCCACCTACCAGCTCACTTCTACGATGATTCGGGTCGAGGCGAAACGTACACCCTTCACGAAGCAGAGGTACAGCCCGCGCTGGAAGAGAATACCCGTAGAAGACATCTACCAGACCCGGGGCCATATCCATAAAATAACGGGTCCCGGGACCATATACCGGGACCATACCCGGTACCATATCCCAGGACCATACCCCGGACAGCCCCCGAGCACCAAGCACGGACCCTGACAACCCGACGTGCGCAAGGACCGCGTTCGAGCACCAAACACGGGCGACGCCAAGCTTACATGCGGGACGACGGAGCTCCGAGACCCAAGACCACGCTCGAGCACCCGCCACGGGCGACGCCAACCATACATGCGGGACGAGGGGCTCAACGGACCCGGGACCGCTCTCGAGCACGGAACACGGGCGCTAGCGACCCGACATGCACAAGGATGAGGATGATGGGCCACAAGGCCCGAGATCGCCTCCGGGCCCCGAGCATAGGAGACCACCACATGAGAGACGACTATACGCGAGCCCCGAGCTCCGGGTCCCGGGACTATATCTCGGGCGCCATACGGATACGACCTGCACCGGGTAGAAGTACACCAGTCAGGAACGTCTCTATCCTTGCATGCGAAACCACGCGTCGATAATGAACAGGTGGATCCTACCTATTTCTCCTATAAATAGACTAGATTTAGACGATAAGAGAGGGGGAGCCGAGACGAGTGATCTGGGTCCGACCTACTATTAAATCCAGTGTAATATCCATAAATAAATAGAGATATCATCTCGGGCATTCAAGCCTAGTCTCGGTGTGATTTCATTTCAGCTCCCTTTCTACATATAAATATACGTGTTTTTGTGTCGTCTCCAAACCCTACCCAGCTCAAATAATAATATAATATACCCGACAAAAACGACCCAAAACATTTGGCGCGCCAGGTAGGGAGCTGAGAAATCTGACCATCCGAGATCCGGCTACGAGATGTGGAGCAGTAAAGAAGGACGAGCCACGGCGTCAGAACCCGCACCGTTTCCCGAGAAACGGAAGCTTGAACGGGGAAAGATGTTGGCCGGAGAAGATGAAGACGTCGTCCCGGTCTCAGATCTAGAGCAAGATCCACCAGAGATGGAGGAAGATGTTCGAAAAGAAGGCCGAACGGGGTACCTTACAACCGAGAACCGAAGGGACGATGCCTTGGTTGCGCGAGTTAGTCGTAGGCCACGACCCAATCATCGACAACGTTTAGCGCGTGCAAGGCAAGGTCCGCCACCACCGTTGACTTCGGAACCGGGTAACTTTGGTATACTGGGTACCCCGGAGACGACCGAGGGCGCGACCGAACTTCAACGTCGGAGGTACGTGTTAACTACACCGCTTAATCACGCAGGTGGTAGGTCCGCGCGACCGAAGGCGCAATACCGGACCCCGGATGCCGACCCACTTGTCCCGAAGCCCGATCCCGGTCTCGCGGACTCATACAACATGCAAGCACGACCGAGTGCGCAACGTCGAACTTCGGGGGCAAACCCACAATCCCCGGGGCCTGGTCCCGTTCTCCCAAACATACTGGTCCCGGGGCCCGAGACCCGTCACTCAGACCGACCGACCATGGGGCCCGATCCCCGTCTCTCGGACTTATACAATAGAGTCGCGGGGATGGAGCAAAGGCTAGCCGGGACCCATGTCCCGCACACAAATCCTAATTTCCTTAAAGAGCCTTTGGCTCCTGAGATAGTAGATGCACCTTTGCAGGATGAGATCCACCCCTCCAAACCCCCCTATACGATGGGAAGACGGACCCGGAGACTCACCTGAGCCGGTTCCGAACGCACATGTCCGCTAGAGGAGCCACCGACGCCACGCGTTGCCACATTTTCCCGCTCACATTGGGGGACCTGGCATTTAAGTGGTACACATGTTTATCAGCACATTCCATACATAATTTTGATGAGCTTGTACACCATTTCCTAGCACACTTTGCGTCCAAGATCAACCCGCTGAAGCAGAGCCAGAGGTTGATTGGCATCGGACAAAAGATCGGAGAATCGGACGAGGCCTACGTGGACCGAGTTGGGGATATTTTGCTCGAGGGGGAAGAGGTCAACGATTCATTAAAACTGCACATCGCGATGTCCGGCCTCAGAAGAGACTCTGAACTGTTCAAACACCTTATGTTGAGTTGCCCCCAGAGCTACGAAGATTACGAACTCAAAGCCGGAGCTCAATGTCGTTACCAACGCCTAATGAGAGATGTTGAAACCTCCTCGCAGGCCAAGAGGGAGTAAAGCAAGGGGACCTAGTAACCCATCCTGGGGACCGAGACGGTTAGCATCGAGCGTCCCGAGACCACTATATTAAATTTTCTAAACCTTACCGTTGCAGATAGCACAGTTTCGAGAGATCGATTGAGAAGTAATCAATAATTTGCTATCCTTATACCCCTGGGTAAAAAGTATTTTTTGCAGGGCACGACCTGTAGGTTGTCGCGGTCCCCGGCGGGGGCCCGAGTCCGGTCTCGCATGTTTAAAGAATGCGGGAACGACTTTTAGGCTTTCGCGGCTCCAAAAGGATCTCGGGCCCGGTCTCGTCGTAATAAAAGACTTGTAGGCTTTCACAGCTCCGAAAGGATCCCGGGCCCGGTCTCGCCGTAATGAGCGACTTGTAGGCTTTCGCGGCTCCGAAAGGATCCCGGGCCCGGTCTCGCCATAATGAGCGACTTGTAGGCTTTCGCGGCTCCGAAAGGATCCCGGGCCCGGTCTCGCCGTAATACAAGACTTGTAGGCTTTCGCGGCTCCGAAAGGATCCCGGGCCCGGTCTCGCCGTAATGAGCGACTTGTAGGCTTTCGCGGCTCCGAAAGGATCCCGGGCCCGGTCTCGCCGTAATAAAAGACTTGTAGGCTTTCGCGGCTTCGAAAGGATCCCGGGCCCGGCCTCGCCGTAATGAACGACTTGTAGGCTTTCGCGGCTCCGAAAGGTTCCCAGGCCCGGTCTCGCCGTAATGAACGACCTGTAGGTTTCCGCGGTCCCTGACGGGGGCCCGAGCCCGGTCTCGTATATTTAAGGATCACGTCGCATGACTTGTAGGCTATTGTGATTCCAAAAGGAGCCTGCGCCCGGTCTCGCTGATTTATTTATCACGCTGCACGACCTGAGGGTGGCCGCGGTCCAGACAGGGGCCCGCGCCCCGTCTCGCAGATATTCACCCACATCGATTTAGCCGACGTGCGACTTAAAGAAGCAGACCACTCCAATGGTATTCTCCTGGGGCCAGCATAAACACCTCGAGACAAACGACGATGACATACGACACCCTATGTCGAAACGTACTCGAAGCTCGGTGGACCCGGGTCCCGGGCCACGCACATCGGTAACATTTACATATATATTTTCATAAATATATATACGTATATATAAATGTTTATAATTTAAATATACTTATATACGTATGTATTGTAATCGGCTTTGAGAAAGAAGAAAAAATCTTACCCAGAACCTGGGACCAGAACCCGAGCCGACAAAAGAACAATATTACCCGTGGCCCGGTGTCGGGGCAAAAGAGGGAAAATATATATTTATATTTACTTAAATATAAATGAAAGTGGTGTTGGAGCCACACACCCGGGACGCCACCATAATATGCATGTGCATGTGCATGATTTAAAACTAATCATTATGTGTGCATAAATATACACCTTGCCGTAAATAAATTTACCCGGGGCTCGAACCGACTGAAAGAATTAAAACAAAATTAGTACTCCTTTCTAAATATAAAAGAAATGGAAAATTAACTAATTAAATTATTCTTCTTTCTACCTATTCAAAGTTTAAACAAAGAATAAAAATTAGGTTTCTTGAAATATATAAACTTGAGCTCTACCCACAGAAAAGAGAACTAATCCCAGGTCCCGAAAGGATTTAAAACAATAAAGTATTTTTATATATAAATCATTATTTAGTATTTGTGTATGAATATACTTAGCCCCTCAATATTGGATATGTAACATTACATTCGGTAAAAAAAGTCTTACCCGGGTCACGGGAGAAAAATAAATACAAAATGTGTGCATGAGAATTATACTTGGGGCCGGGAGCCGGGTGTCGGTGAAAGATCAAAACAAAGTAAATAAATTATTTTGACTTCACCCATGTATATATATACAGTATATATGTTGTAGCCAGGTATACGACAAACGAAGAGTGAGACGAGATGAAGCTCGACCGAACCATAGTCGATCGAGCCGTGGAACGACATCCACCGCGACGAGCCGCTGCTGCCCCTACCAGCCGCGACCAGCCGCACGCCCCAACCGCTGCAACGTCGTTACAGCCGCTGCCACCCCGTCGATACCGCTGTCGTGTAGGTGAGTTGCAGCCCGCTGTCCGTAGGACGAGGAGTTGACCGTGACCGGACCAAACAACAGTTGTTCGTATGAGTTTTGGCGAGCCGACGACGATCAACCGCGAGACACGCACCCCCGAGCTGCTGACACGATCGTCAACAAAAGGCGACACGTAGCGGAGCCCATGAACCAAAGACCAGAGTTAACTCAACCTACAGAGAAATCAGCGGAGTTCCTCCACAGACTTCTCTGGGGGCCAGTGTTGAGCCATAAAAATCTCCCACAGACACGTTTCATGGGCCCACCTACCAGCTCACTTCTACGATGATTCGGGTCGAGGCGAAACGTCCACCCTTCACGAAGCAGAGGTACAGCCCGCGCTGGAAGAGAATACCCGTAGAAGACATCTACCAGACCCGGGGCCATATCCATAAAATAACGGGTCCCGGGACCATATCTCGGGACCATACCCGGTACCATATCCCAGGACCATACCCCGAACCGCACCCCGGACAGCCCCCGAGCACCAAGAACGGACCCCGACAACCCGACGTGCGCAAGGACCGCGTACGAGCACCAAACACGGGCGACGCCAAGCTTACATGCGGGACGACGGAGCTCCGAGACCCAAGACCACGCCCGAGCACCCGCCACGGGCGACGCCAACCATACATGCGGGACGAGGGGCTCAACGGACCCGGGACCGCTCTCGAGCACGGAACACGGGCGCTAGCGACCCGACATGCACAAGGATGAGGATGATGGGCCACAAGGCCCGGGATCGCCTCCGGGCCCCGAGCATAGGAGACCACCACATGAGAGACGACTATACGCGAGCCCCGAGCTCCGGGTCCCGGGACTATATCCCGGGCGCCATACGGATACGACCTGCACCGGGTAGAAGTACACCATGTTGGGGGATAAAAAATCAATTTGTACACGTGGAAAGACAGGCTCGCCCGCGGCACTCAAAACCGACGAAGGAGTTTAGGCCGAACCCAGGGTCCGAGCTCATGCGACCCATGCAAGAACGTAACCCCGGGAAACCGATGGAGGGGGAGGGGCTGCGCCGATCCCCACGACCCAACAACTAGGGAACAACGTCCCGAGACAGGAGACAGGGCATGCCCCGCAACGAATCCCGACCGGACCCCGGGCCCGGGCTCAGGCAACACGCTCGAAGCGCCACCCCGGGCCGAGGAAAGAGTATCGCACTCTCATGTCTGATCCAAAAGGACAAATCGGGAAGCACCTCCGCCGAAGTCTCCGAACGAAAGTCGCACAGGCCCAGCCGAACTCGAGCCCCGGGACTCGCTTAAACCCAGCTCGGAATCGTGCCCCGGCATTTAATGATCCTAGAGTAGACTTAACGTGTCGTGATGTCGTGGCTATGCATGAGCATGTGCTCTCGCCTATAAAAGCCGGCCTCCCCGTCTCATTGTAAGGGCGGCGAAAAATACGATTAAAAGTATTATCGAAATAAAAGACATTCTCTTCTTGAGCTCGGATTCTTATCCTTTTCCCCCCGGGTCTAGAAATTTCAGCCCTTTCTACATAAAAATTTACTTGGTTTGGTAGTCGTTGCGAAACCCTCGTATCCACCCCGTACTTCATTCTTTCCAACAAAAACGACCCAAAACAGTTGGCGCTAGAAGGAGGGGGTTGTATTTCTAGACCCAGGAAAAGAGCTTTTGGTGAAGAAATGTCCAGCCAGGAGCAAGACGGAGCCACGGCGTCAGACTCTTCGAGATCCGCCACCCGGAGAGGAAAGATGCCCGTGGAAGATGAACCCGCGGTCCCGGCACCGACCACCCACGGATGCTATCCCGCGTCGGAGGCCGAGATCCACTTGAGGGAACCAGGTTCTCGACGAATCGCTCGTCGCCAGGTGCGAAGCAGCTCCGAAGCACGACGTCTGAAGCGTCACCTGCTCACCGAACGACACAACTGGCGCGCGCGCCCCGGCCCACGCCGAGACCCACCAGTTCCCGCTACTCCGGCTCTCTTCTCGGGTAGTATGCTCGATACCCCCGAGAAGATCGACGAAGTAATGGCCAGATTGGCCCAGCGTAAGCACACCCTTACCACTCCTATTTCTCTATCATCGAGAAAACAGGTTAAAACCAGCGCGTTCGACCGCCTCGGACCGGGGCAAGCGAGTCAAGACCAGCGCCTGCCCCCGGCCAGGAGGCTGATGTTCGATCTGAACGATCCAGCCGAGTACCTGTCCGCATCAACGGCGCACGAGGCCCCGGAGCTCGGAACAACCAACGAGCGGGAGACGCACGGCGGACGCAGGTCGCATCCCGTCGTCCCGTGTCCAACGGCGTCGGGACCCGAGGCAGGACTCCGCGACCTGTACGAGAAAGTGACCGAGGTGGAGAGAAGGCTCGCCGAGGCCCAAGTCAAGCCCGAACGCGTCGACTTCTGCAAGGAGCCATTGGCATTGGAGGTCGAGCACGCCATCATGCAATACGAGATCCAGCCCTTGCAGACCGCCCTCTATGACGGGAAGACGGACCCCGAGGTCCACCTCAGCCGCTTCCGCACCTACATGTCAGGACGAGGTGCTAGCGACGCCACGAGGTGCCGGCTGTTCCCACTCACTTTAGGGGACACGGCCCACAAGTGGTTCGCGGGGCTACCCTCCCGATCCATCCACTACTTTGACGATTTGGTCCAACGTTTCGTCGCCCATTTCGCCTCAAAGGTCAATCGACTCGAGCAAAGCCAGAGGTTGATCGGGGTCCGGCAGGCGGCGGACGAGAGTGACGAGTCCTATGTGGACCGGGTAGGGGACATCCTGCTCGGCGGCGAGGAGGTCGGCGACGATTTGAAATTACACACCGCCATGAGCGGACTCCGGAAGAACTCGGAGCTATTCAAACACCTGATGCTTTGCTACCCAAGGAGCTACGAAGATTTCCGCATCAAAGCCGGGGCCCAGTGCTGGTTCCAGCGTCTTATGCGAGGAAACGAAAGTGCCCCGGAGCAAAAGCGACGGGACGCGGAGCCCGTGGACCGGAGGGTCGTACCCGCACCGCGAAAGGCCCCCTACAAACCATACGAGCAGGGTCGGCCGCTCCCGGGCTACAAAGAGATGGAGGTGAAGCTCGTCGCACTGACGGGTCAAGACACCATGACTATGATGGAGGTTCTATTAGCTACAGGAGGAGACGTCCTAGTAAAGCCGGGGCCCATGCGAGCCCCCGAAGGAAAGTTAGACAAGAGGCTGTGGTGCTCGTTCCATGACCAACACGGGCACGCCACCGGCCAGTGCAGACAGCTACTCAGACAGCTACTCAGACAGCTATGGAAGCTCTTCGAAGACGGAAAGCTTTGGGACCTGCTCTCGCGTCCCGGTCCCCGAGGCGACGGGGCCGCGGTTCGAGGCAACCCCGAGCAGGCAGGAGCGGGTCGCGACCCGCAGTACCGTGACCAGCAGCGGGGCCAGGGAGGCCAGATCCTGATGATTGGCGGGCTACGGCCGATCGCCAGCATAATCAAGCGCAAGAGGAGGCGTGAACTCGAGGTGTGGCAGGTCTACCACGCGACGCGACCAGCCCCACCCCCCGGAATCACGGAAAGGGCGGAAATCTCGTTCTCCCCCGCAGACAAGGACGGCGTCACCTTCCCCAAAAGGGACGCCCTGGTGATTAAGACCCCCATCTTGGGAATGGAGGTTTCAAGGTTGCTGATCGACAGCGGGGCCCACTGCAACATCCTATACAAGCAGGCCTTGGATCAAATGGGTCAGCTCGCGCAATACATCCTCCCCTGCGATCTCAAGCTCAAGGGATTCGGCAGCGACGTGGTGACCCCCTTCGGAACAATCACCCTGCCCTTGGAGCTCGCGGACTCGATCAGACCCGAGATCAAAGTGTTGAGGGACCTGGAATTCGTGATCATAGATAGGGCCAGTGGGTACAACGCGCTCCTAGGGAGGCCTTTCTTAGAAGCTTTCGAAGCTGTGGCCTCCACCTACTACTATTGTATCAAGTTCCCGGTCCCCTCTGGGGCCATTGGCACCATTCGAGGGGACCAATTAATGGCGAAGAAGTGTTTGCTCTATTCAACCTCGTATGAATTGACGGACCCATCGGCGGAAGCCGCGACGGATACCACCCGGGTCAACCAACTGGTGTCCAGGCTCAGCACCCCGGGTCCTCGGACGAGCGTGTTCGATCTAGACCCACCCACCGTCCGAGGTCCTGAAGAAAGTACGGTTCCCAAAACCGGAGTCGTCCCCGTCCTTGAGACTGGCCCCGCGCTCGGGACGCATCTCGGAGTTCCCCAGGACGCCCCGAGCCCGGGTACGGGCGAGCGAGTCGTGAGCCTCGGGGCGGGACCGGACCTCGCATCCCCGGATCTCTGCGAGTCAAATCCCGACCCTTTCCCCGAGACTCGCCTCAAACACGAGCGCGGCGTCGAGATCCTCGAAGAACCCATCCGGTGTGAGATCGGAACCCCGGAGGTGCCCCGACAGGTTTTGCTAGGTTCCATCATGGATCCCGGGACCCGGACCAACCTCGAGTCATTCTTACAGACCAGTTTGGCCACGTTCGCTTGGAGCAGCGGGGAGCTCGGGAGAGTCGACCCGGAGCACGCTAGCCATCGCCTCCGCTTGGACCCGAAGCACCGCCCCATAGCCCAGAGACGAAGGAAGATGGGGCCCGAGATGAGCGAGGCACTGACCGCGGAAGCCAACAAACTCTTGAAGGACGGATTGATACGCCTCGCCCCGCACGACGCGACGTGGGTGTCCAACGCAGTGATGGTGCGGAAAACAGGAGGCAAGTGGAGACTCTGCATCGACTACTCGGACCTCAACGAGGCATGCCCCAAAGACCATTTCCCAATGCCCCACATCGACCAGCTAGTCGACAGCACCGCGGGCCACGCAATGTTCTCCATCATGGACGCGAGTTCCGGGTACCACCAGATTCCGATGGATCCCGAGGATACCCGTCACACCGCCTTCTACACGGGGAGTAACATCTACTGCTGGGAGCGGATGCCCTTCGGCCTGAAGAACGCCGGGGCCACCTACCAGAGGTTGGTCAATACCATGTTCGCCGGAGAAATCGGCAAGACAGCGGAAGTCTACATCGATGACATCATTGTGAAGAGTGCGAGCGAGGCGGACCACGTGACGGACCTCGCTCGAGTTTTTGAGATCCTCGGGGCTTACAACATGAGGCTAAATCCCAAGAAGTGCCACTTCGGGATCAAGAAAGGAATGTTTCTAGGACACGTGTTTGGAGAGTACGGGCTCGAGCCCAACCCAGCGAAGATCAAAGCCGTGCTCGATATGGCCGAGCCCCGGGACGTGAAGGGAGTCCAGCGGCTCACTGGCTGCCTCGCGGCGCTCAGCCGATACATGTCGCGGCTCGGGGACAAAACTCGCCCGTTCTTCGGATCGATAAAAAACCAAGAGTTCCACTGGAAGAAGGATAGCCAGGACGCTTTTCTACGGATCAAGGAATACCTCGCGGGACCCCATATCTTGACGGTCCCCAAGGCGGGGGAGAAACTTTTTCTTTACCTCGCCGCGTCGGAGTGCGCGCTGAGCGCAGTGCTCGTCCGGGCCGAAGGGACCCTCCATCTACCTATCTATTTTGTAAGCCACGTCCTCCACGAGGCGGAAGCCCGCTACACGCCGCTCGATAAATTAGCGTACACCCTGATAATTTCGGTCCGCAAACTCAGGGCGTATTTGTTCGAACACCCCGTAGAGGTACTCACCACAATGCCATTGCGGCAAGTCATGCACCGATCCGACGTATCAGGAAGATTGCTCCGGTGGAGCCTGGAGCTGAGCCAGTACGATCTAACCTTCGCGCCTCGCACCGCGATAAAAGCTCAGGCACTCGCGGATTTTGTGGTCGAGCTAACATTTCCCCAGCGGAGCACGGGTCAAGCACGCCCCTGGAGACTCTACGTGGACGGGTCGTCTACCAGTGCGTGCTCGGGGGCCG
The DNA here is from genome assembly GCA_954870475.1 of Euphrasia confusa. NCBI lineage: Eukaryota > Viridiplantae > Streptophyta > Magnoliopsida > Lamiales > Orobanchaceae > Euphrasia > Euphrasia confusa. Next base: position 40,581,771 of record OX940951.1, on the reverse strand, counting down.
GAGTAGTGCTCCTCGGGCCAGATGGTGACTCGTTTGCCCACGCGGTAAAATTTGAATTTTCCGCAACAAATAATGAAGCAGAGTACGAGGCGCTTGTGGCCGGCCTCGAAATGTCCATCGCGGTGGACGTCCCGCAACTCCATGTGTACATGGACTCACAGCTAGTGGTGAACCAAGTCACGGGCGACTACGAAGCCAAAGGAGAGTAGATGATCAAGTACCTCGAGCTGGTGTGGAGGCTGTGCGGCAAGATCCCCGACGTCCGGATCGAGCAGATCCCCAGGGAGCAGAACTCGCAGGCCGACGCACTGTCCAAATTAGCCTCTTCCGAAGGGGTTGCAGATCTATCCCGAGTCATGTTGACACAGTTGAAGACTCCCTCAGTCGATGCCCGAGAGGAGATCCTCCCCGTAGCCCTCGAGCCCGGGGCCGACTGGCGGGACGCGATGAAAGGTTTCATCGAGTCCGGGGCCCTGCCCTCGGACAAGGTCGAGGCAAAACAGCTCCGAACGCGAGCTGCAAGGTACTCTGTTCTGGGCTCCCAACTTTATCGCAGGAGTTTTTCCATGCCTTTGTTAAAATGTATATCTAGGGACGAGGGAGCAAAAGTCCTGTCCGAAATCCACGAGGGCATTTGCGGTAACCACGCCGGCGGTCGATCGCTAGCCCACAAAACCATGGGTCAAGGTTTCTACTGGCCAAACCTATGATGGAGTAGTATACTTAATGTCTAGATTTGAGTATTCTGAACTCTGTATGCACTTTCATTTACCTATTTATAACAGACATTCATTTGCTTTTAATTATTGTTAATTAAATATATGCAAATTATAGTCCTGGATTTTATACGTTGTAGTTAGTATGGTGTGCATGGGCGCACAGAAGATCATACTATCGGTTACTCGTATTTAATCGAACAGTTGCTCACGACCTAGATGGACACGGACCAATCCATCGGTATAGTCGTTGTGTGAGAGAGAAAATAATTTATCTTAATTATTTTATCACACTTGTACACTTGGTGTATTGAGCGGATCGCTTGAGACTTATCAATTAGGATTGCTCTGTGATAATTGATTCAAGTCTCGGAGTATTTTATTCTTAATCCCTGAAATAATTGCGGGTGTGTATATTTAATATAAGTGACTTTGATTTTCCAAAGGAATTAACCGATTTAATTATTGGGTTAATTACCGGTTAAGTTGGGTCACTATATTTTATATATGGCATGCCGTGAATTCCTGAAGGGACAGTGTATCCCGGAAGGGTTGATAATATCCCCGAGATGAGCTCATAAGGATTTATTATGTAAACCTCGCGAGTGGATTTGTTCCGCATAATAAATAAGGTTGAGTGGTACTATTCTCGGATATAAGAGATGAATAAATTTATTAAGCAATAAATAAATTTTATTCATGGATATTTAAATCTTAAATACACGGAATAAATAATACTAACCGGAGAAATATTATTTGACATAATATGGATAAATATTGGGAGTGCAATTTTATTTATATAGTGGAAAATAAATAAAATTAATATTGATAAGAATTAATGGATTTGGGTTGGACCCAATTTAATTTTCAATATTAGAAGCCCAATATTTAATCTCCTTTTGATCCCCTACGTAGCCTATAAAAGCACTACATGGTCTTCACAATTCATTAACCTAAGATACGCCAATCATAAAGTCTTGAAGAGTGAAGAGGATCCATAGGAGTTCGATAGATCGTCGCCCACCCGACGTTCGAACGGAGTGCAAGGAATACGCGGGAAGATCACGAGGTCATCTTGATTTCGTTTCTCCGAACAACGAATCGTAGGTACAATATCTAAACGCCCTTGATAATTGTTCGATTTTGGATTTATCGAGAATACCGTAGAACGCAAGATCCGAAGGATCGAACCCGGATTAGACGAACGACCACGCGGTGGTGGCGTAGCCACCGCCACCACCGGACCGCGTGGCATCGCACGCCTAGGGTTCAGCGCGCGAAGGAGAACCCTCGGCCTCGGCCGAGGGGGCGATCGCTGGGCGCGATCGCCGGCGGTGACGGGCTGGTGCCGTCACCTCCCCACCGCGACGGTGGGGGCTTCTCCACGGCGGGCAGCAGGTCGCCGGACCTGCTGCTGGGGGCTGCCGGATGCAGCCCCATCGATCGCGATGATCGACGCGATCATACGATCGCACGAACCCCGGCTCGCGGGGGTTCGGGTGGGGGCGGATTGCGCGCCTTCGGGCGCGTGGTCTCCAAAGCCCGGACTCCGGCGGATGAGTCGGCGTTCGTGTGATCTCCGGCGAAGGGTTCGTTCGGGTTATCGGTTCCGCAATTTTTGATGACCCGGGATATCGAATTCCAACAATTGGTATCAGAGCGTGGTTTACGTTCGCGGTATTTTCGATAATATTGTTCTACCTTGCAGGGTTCCGACTATTATGGCTTAATTAATTACTCGTTTAATTTATTTTGTCATGATTGTTGGTTTTATTAAACTCTCGGACATGTCGAGATTCGTTTTTTGTGGTGAATGCTTGTAATAGTAAAAATTCGGGGGTTGACCGAATTTAGGATTTATTATTATGTTCATCGTTTTTCCGGAAAATGTATAGGGTCGATTTCGTGTATAGAATCGATACCGAAATTGTAATTTAGATTTTTGTAAATTTATTTTGCGATTGGATCGACGAATCGAAGACCGCCGGAGAAGACGAGACGACGAGAAGGGATTAGGGCTTGGATCGATCAATCCCCATGATCGATCCATGAGGATCGATCGATCGCATGGGAGGGCGCCGAACTCGCGCCTCCTGGCGGCGATGTCACCGGCGGTGGTGGCTCGCCGGCTGGGTGGTGGCGGCGGTGGTCCTCGGCCGGCGGTTGGCGGTCCGGGTGGGGGTGGCGTGGGTCTCCCAATCCATGCTACTCCTACCGGAAATATACTTTCCTATTTTAATTCGGTTTTTCCTATTTTGATTATTTCTTTATGGAATATTCAAGAAATAGAAAAAGAATTAATTTAGTACTAAATTTATTTTTCCTATTTGATTATTCCTACTCATGGGAATATTCATGGATTAGGAATAAAATAAATTTGGAAAAGTATAATAGTCCTAATTATTTTATTTCTTTATTTCATTATGGATATCATCTAGAATATTCCAAGAATATCTTGGATAGATTATTCTAGAGATTTAATGAAGTGGGAAAAGAAAAATAAAATAAATAAAAATATTAATAATATTTAATTTTATTTTTGATATATTCAATTGACTTAATTTTCGAATTAAGTAACTCTTGGATTAATTGAAAATAAATAGATTAAAATATTGGAAATTAATATTCTCGTCACATGGAGCATTCAAGAAACGAAGACTGAAGACTAGAAGATGCGTACGGGGATGTGATAAAGCCATAATAGTCGGAAAATAATATTCTAGTATTATTTTGACTATGTGATAATACTATGTGCTTTATTACATGTATGCATGCTATATGTGTTTATTTTATGCACTAGATAGCGTATCCCTTTATTGTAAAAAGCTAAGTGGGAGAGGGTATGGAAACATACCCATGGTCTCCATTGCTGCTCTCTTGGTGACTTTTATAAACTTTCGAAGTTTATATAGATAAGTCATTAGAGGAGAGTTCTTGTAATTCCTTTTACGAGAAACATTGATTAAGTTTATCAAACAATGCCTAATTTGTCTTTCCAAAGCTGATTTCAAGTCGACTCATTCTCACCCCGGGGAGTGGAATGGAGCCAGAGCCACTTGGTCATGTAGAGGACACAAATTAGAGACCTTCGTACCATTCTTTGATAGATGGGTCGTTTGTCTGCTCGGCTCCCTCATTTATGAGAGATAGGGTTGTTCGCATGGTGAATCACTGGTTAGAAACTTCGAGTTTCACTTATGATTCTCCACGTCTTGATTTACAAGATTAAGTGGATCAAGTAATTGGGAGTCAATTATAAAAGTCTCTTAGTGTAGTAAACGTCCACACCACGTGGCTTGCTATGCTGACGGACTTTGGATTAATTGATGTAGACAGTTGTAAGTAATTATGAAGAGTTGTGAAGTTATCGTAAACGTCCACACCACGTGGCTTGCGGTGATGTAGCGATTCCAAGTAATTTACTTTGGTACTGAGTAATGGTTTACACTTAGATACGCGTTATAGTATTCCTCCCCACGAGGTCACGCTATAATTGATGTATGACCAAAGAAAATCTAATTGCTAAATCATTTGGGTGGGTAAACGTCCACACCACGTGGCTTGCCTTACCTGATGGGATTTTAGATGTGATTAGTGATTTAATGATATTATTTGAGGGAGATAATATCGGATATTAAATTGTTTGTTTGTTTTATGTGCTTATAGGTTAAGAATGACTGTGACCCCACTTTGTGATATACTTAAGGATGAAAACTCACCGGTTCCATATGGTGATGATTGGGAACGAAATCTGGACATTGTCCAGACTGTTGAGCTTTCCGAATCCACTGTTGTCCCAACTGATGAGAACATTCGAAATGACCTCAGGATGATGTTGAGACATAGCGTGGAAGCCGGGCAAGAGGTGATTAACATACTCACAGAATTCTCTCTCAATGAGTCCCTTAAAAAGGATTCAACGAGAGCGGAGTTTGTGCGTAAGTTAAGAGAATCACAAGCTTTTGTGGCAAGGCTAGAGGAAAAGCGTGCAAAGAAACCCAGTGGCTTAAAGCCACGGATTGGGAAAGGCAAGCCTTTGGGCAAGTGCTTTCGATGCAAGCAGTTTGGGCACTGGAGGTCTGATTGTCCTCTCATCAAAGGTACGAAATTTTCCTTAGTCACTGAAACATTGTCAGCGGTGATATCTACCAGCACCTGGTGTGTAGATACGGGTGCCACTGACCATGTCTGCAATTCATTGCAGGGGTTCCAGGAAACCCGGAGACTTAGAGAGGGAGAGATCGTGGTCTACATGGGCAATGCCGCGAAGGTGGCGGCTGTTGCAGTGGGAGACGTTCACTTACGCTTTAGTAGTGGTAGGGTTTTAGTTTTACAAAATTGTCTTTATGTACCGAATTTTAGAAAGAATTTGATTTCAGTTTCTAAGTTAATTCTGAATGGATATTCTGTTTCTTTTGATCACTCTGTGGTCATAAGAAGAAATAGTGAGATTGTCTGTTCTGGTACATTGGTAGACGATTTGTATATTCTAAATCCTGAGTCTAACACGATGCAACTAACCGAGAGTAATAACACATCTACGAACACCAATAAGAGAAAGGAACCTTCTAAAATGAATCAATTGTACTTGTGGCATCTAAGGCTAGGTCATATTAATTCGAATAGAATTCAAAGGTTGAAAGCTGATGGTCTCATTAGCGGCATAGAAGGAGAGGACCTTCCAACCTGCGAATCCTGTTTGGAGGGTAAAATGACCAAGCGTTCTTTTTCTGGTAAAGGACGTAGAGCTGAACAAGTATTGGATTTGATTCACTCTGATGTATGCGGACCTATGTCTACTCAGGCAAGGGGAGGGTACGAGTATTTCATCACCTTTACTGATGATTACTCAAGGTATGGATATATTTACCTGATGCGCCACAAGAGTGATTCTTTTGACAAGTTCAAGGAATTCAAGGCTCTTGTGGAGAACCTTCGTGGTAAATCCATAAAATGCCTGCGATCTGATCGCGGAGGCGAGTACCTGTCTGGAGAATTCAAGGCATACTTGGCAGAGAATGGGATTGAATCCCAGCTGACTTCACCATATACTCCTCAGCAGAATGGTGTGTCAGAAAGAAGGAATAGGACTCTTATGGAGATGGTGCGATCGATGATGAGTTACTCGGATTTACCTGTTATGTTCTGGGGACTTGCCTTGGAAACAGCGGCGTACATTCTGAATAGGGTTCCGACCAAAACGGTGCCAACTACACCCATGGAATTGTGGAGTGGGCGTAAGCCTAACTTAAAACACATTCGGATCTGGGGATGTCCAGCACATGTGTTGCGACAAGGCGCCGATAAGTTAGAACCTAGATCAGAAATACGGTTGTTTGTAGGATACCCGAAAGGAACTAAGGGTGGCATGTTCTATATGATGGAGTTATATTCTAAATGTCTAGTTTAGTGACAATATTGAACTCCTTATCTGTGTTTTATTATCTATTAATCAAATTGTCGGCATTTTGTCTTTCATGTACTTTATGCAATAGTCCTAGATATATACGTTGTAGACAGTATGGCGTGAGGAGACACGCGGAAGATCATACTGTCGGTTACTCGTATACTATCGAACAGTAGCTCACGACTTAGATGGACAGTGACAATCCATCGGTACGTCGTTGTGTGACTGGTAGATAGTCGGTCTTGACTATCATGTCACACTCGTACACTTGGTGTATTGAGCAGGACCACGGGAGGGCGTTCGATTTATACTAATCGCAGTAATCGAACTAGACCTCAGATATTACGGATATACGAATTCCTAATCCCTATATAATTATAGGTGCGTGTGTCCAATTCTCGGTTCTTTAACTTGCCAATGAGTGAGACTAATTGATTAGTCGAGATCCTCGGTAAATTGGGAATCGTAATTGTACGCACGGCATGCTATAGATTATAGACAGGAAACCGTGTCCCGTTTATTGGGTTGATTACGTCCCCGAGATGAGCTCATAAAGTTTATCATGTAAACCCTGCAGGTGGATTTGTTCCACATGATAATAAGGATGAGTGGTACTAGTCTCGGATTATAAGAAACGAATAAATTTAATTATTAGTAATTAAATAAATTCGTGGACGTTCGATATCTTAAACACGGGGAAAGTCGTTTATGTAATTTCGGCGGAATTATTATTGTTGAAATAATATTAAATAAATTTCGGGAATTCAATTATTATTATTTAGTGGAATTAATAATAATTAAAAATGTAATTAATTAAGGTTTTCCTTTTAAGGACTCCAAGTTAATTAATATTGCATTTTAGCCTTGAATTTATTTACCTAAGAGGTCCCTAGTGTAACTCTATAACCCCCCCCCCCCCCTTGCCTATCCTAAACCTACAGTCCGCAGCTTTTTATTTTTCTGAGAAAAATTATTGCGTTAGCGCAATTAAGATTTTTCTCTGTAAAAATAAATTGTATAGCGCTAATATTTTTCTCTAAGAGAGAAAAAGAATATTACGCTGGTAGAGAAAGGAGAAAGCAGACAAGGAGACCCAACGGATCGTTGCCCACACAACGGTTGGAGTCGTGGAAGAGGCATACGCTAGCAATCGCTAAGGTCTCAACAATTCGACCGCTAAGGTATGAGATCGGATCTTTAATTCCGCAAATTATTTCGATCTCAATTTATCTCGTTGATCATACTTGAACGTAGATCGGATTCCGGGGTTGTGGGTTGTATTCCTCGACTACTGGGGGTTCTAGGACCTCCGGAACGGTAGTCGGATGAGGAAAAACGACCCGGAAACGAGCCCGGAACAGCAGATCGCGCTGCTGTCCGCGCTGCTGAAGGACAAACGGCGACCGCCGTTTCCTAAACGGCGACCGCCGTTTTGCTCTTTTTCGGGCAGCCCGCTCCGGCTCGCGCGGTTGTCCTCCGGGGCAACGGCTGGGCGTGAATCGGGGCACGGGCTGGGCACGTGGACGGAGTGGCGGATCTGGAGGTCGACTGGGATCGTTCGGATGTTCGAGCGATCGAACGAACGCATCCCGGGTAGTCGATTTCCAACAAATGGTATCAGAGCCGGTTTGTGCGTTCTTGTATTGTTTGCGAGTTTTGTTTTGCAGGATAACCCGATTATTATGGTCATGTTGGATGTACTGTATTTTTTGTGGTTTGTTAAACTCTCGGGGTTGTCGAGATCTTTGGTTTTGAATCGTTGCTTGCTTGTAATAGTTAAAACGACGGGTTGAGTCGTTTAGGTTTTATTTTCGTTTTTCGTTTATCCGGGTGTATAGGATCGATCGATATGTATAGGATCGATGCCGGAAGTAGTTAGCTTTATTGTGTAATGTTGCTGATGCTTGGTGAATCGAGACGAGATCGAAGGCCGGACGAACGAGGGTCGAGAAGTCGAACCCGCGGTCTGCTGAAGGGCAAACGGCGGTCGCCGTTTCCTAAACGGCGGTCGCCGTTTCGCTGGACTTCGGGCAGCAGCTCCGCGGGGGTTCGACGGACACCACGGATCGCTCGTCGAGGCCCGGGATGATACTCCAGTGGGAGGAGTTCGTCTCTTGGCACTTAGACGAGTCGGTGGTGGATCGAGACCTAGACGAGCAACGAGACGAAGATCCGAGAAGACGTGCATCGAAGAATTTTAAAGGCCATAATAATCGGGCCACGTTAAATGCTTCTTGTGTGTTTACGTGCTTTATTATGTTTTAATTTTATATGCATGTAAATGTTATCCCTTTCGTAAAAACTAAGTGGGAGAGGGATTGGAAACAATCCCGCGGTCTCCATTCTCTGTTTTGATGGTGATGTGTGTCGCTTACGAGTTGGCTTTAGTGTCATCCTCCCTATCGGATAAAGTGGACACACGGATATCACTGGATCAAAATTCGAATTCAATTCCATTTATAGAATTGAACACTTAAGTTTTTCAAAGCAAATGCCTAATCTGTCTTTCAAAGACTAAGTTCAACTCGACTCATTCTCACCCCGGGGAGTGGAATGGAGCCAAAGCGCTTGCTTATGTCGATGACACAGATTAGAGACATTCGAGTCATTCGATGACTAGATCGATTGTCTGGTTGGCTCCCTCACTCTGTGAGAGATAGGGCTCAATTGCATGATTGATCGCTGGTTAGAAACTTCGAGTTTCACTTACGAGATATCAAGCTTTGATTAACGAAATTGTGAAATTTATTAAATGGAATTCAATTAACAAAGTTGTTTGTTTAGTAAACGTCCACACTATCGTGGCTTACTAGACGGAAACGGAACTTTGGGTTAATTGAGGCTCGACAGTTATAGGAAATCGTAAAGGGACCGCATGTCAACGTAAACGTCCACACTAACGTGGCTTGCGGTGGATATGTAGTTCCCGAGCGGTTAACTTAGTACTGAGAAATGGTACACACTTAGGTACGCTTTACAGTATCCTCCCCATCGGAGTCACTGCTGTAATGATGTACGACCGAAGTAAAAGTCCAGTTATAAAATCATTTGGACTAGTATACGTCCACATGAACGTGGCATGCTGGTCTGATGGGATTTTAGGATTGATTGGTAAATTTAATGATATTAATTAAGGGAGTTAATATCGAATTAAATTTGACGGTTTGATTTGTCTCTTTTATAGATATGGCACTCAACCCACTGTCTGTGATACTAAAAGAAAACAAACTCACTGGTCCAAATTATGTTGATTGGAAACGAAACTTGGACATTGTCCTAACTGATGAGGAGTACAAGTATGTACTCCAGGTCGAATGTCCTGTTGCACCTACTGAAACATCCACTCCTGAGGAAAAGGAAGCTCATCGGAAGTGGGTCAAGGCTGATCAGATGGCGCGGTGCTACATTTTGGCATCTATGTCAAATGTGCTGCAACATCAGCATGAAGCCATGGACACTGCCTATGATATGATGCTTAACCTCAAGGAGATGTTTGGTAGTCAGGACAGGGCAGCCAGGCAAGATGCTATGAGGAAACTCATGACGGCCACTATGTCCGAAGGAACGCCCGTGAGGGATCACGTTCTTAGGATGATAGGCTATCTGAATGAGATAGAGATTATGGGAGGTGCTATCGATGGGGAAACCCAGATCGACATAGTGCTCCAGTCTCTGCCTAGGAGTTTTGAGCAGTTCCGCCTGAACTATAACATGAACAAGAGGTTATATACGTTGCGGAACTCCTGACTGAACTCCAGGCGGCAGAGGGAATCTTTAAGAACTCTCAAGCACTTGTGGCTGTGAAATCGACTCTTCCTCGCCCTTCGGGGATTAAGAAGAAGAAAAAGCAAGGACGGAAACCCAGTGGGCCCAGAGTTGGTGGACCACAGAATGGAGTGAACAGGCCTAAGGGCAAGTGTTTCCGTTGCAAGCAGTCTGGACATTGGAAGTCTAATTGTCCTCTCAGACAAGGAGGTATGAACTTTTCCTTAGTCACTGAAACATGTTTAGCGGTGTTATCCACCGGTACCTGGTGTGTGGATACGGGAGCCACTGATCATGTCTGCAATTCTTTGCAGGGGTTCCAGGAAACCCGGCGGCTTAGAGAGGGAGAGATCACCATCTACATGGGCAACGCTACGAAAGTGGCGGCGGTTGCAGTGGGAGATGTTCATTTATCTTTTAATAATAATGTTTTGGTATTGAATAATTGTCTTTATGTACCGGATTTTAGAAAGAACCTTGTTTCGGTTTCTAAATTGGTTTTGAATGGATATTCAGTTTCTTTTGATAATTCTGTTATTGTCAAGAAGAATGGTGATTATATCTGTTCTGGTACATTGATAGGCAACTTATATATACTGAATCCTAATTATTCCACGATGCAAAGAGTAGAGTCGTATAACACATCTAGTACCAATAAGAGAAAGGAGCCTTCTAGGATGAATCAAAAGTACTTATGGCATCTTAGGCTAGGTCATATTAACTTGGGCAGAATTCAAAGGTTGATAACTGATGGAATACTCAGTGATGTGAAAGATGAGGACTTTCCAACCTGCGAATCATGCCTGGAAGGAAAAATGACCAAGCGACCCTTTAGTGATAAGGGGTATAGATCCAAGGAAGTGCTGGAATTGATTCACTCTGATTTGTGCGGGCCTTTATCTGTCCAAGCGAGAGGAGGTTACGAATATTTTGTAACCTTCACTGATGATTACTCAAGGTATGGTTTTATATACCTGATGCGCCGCAAGAGCGAGTGCTTTGACAAGTTCAAGGAGTACAAAGCTCTTGTGGAGAACCTTCATGGTAAAACCATAAAGACTCTACGATCTGATCGTGGAGGAGAGTACCTCTCGGGAGAGTTTAAGGCGTACTTATCGGAGAATGGGATTGACTCCCAGATGACTGCACCATACACGCCCCAGCAGAATGGTGTAGCAGAAAGAAGGAATAGGACTCTTATGGAAATGGTAAGATCTATGATGAGTTACTCAGAACTACCAGTTTCGTTCTGGGGATATGCCTTGGAAACAGCGGCTTATATCTTGAACTTAGTTCCTTCCAAATCAGTCCCTAAGACGCCCTCGGAATTGTGGACCGGGCGTAAGCCAAACTTGAAACACATTCGGATCTGGGGTTGTCCAGCACATGTGCTGAAGCATGGGGCTGATAAGTTGGAGTCACGTTCAGATATTCGGTTGTTTATAGGATATCCTAGAGGAACGAAAGGTGGTCTATTTTATAGTCCTAAGGACCAGAAGATCGTTGTTAGCACCAACGCTCGGTTCTTGGAAGAGGATTATATAATGGACCACAAGCCCAATAGTGAGATAATACTCAACGAACTGAGAGGGAACGATCAAGGCTTAGATCCAACCCAACCGGGTGATACGCCACCACAGTCTGCACCTGTAGTTACTGAGGTTACACCGGAGCGTCGTCGTAGTGGGAGGGTTGTTCGACAACCCGATAGGTTCATGTTTATAGGTGAGTCTTCGGACTTGTTACCTGGAGAACATGAAGCCGATCCCTGGACTTACGACGAGGCGCTTAAAGATCAAGATGCTCAGTCTTGGCAAAAGGCGATGAAATCTGAGATTGAATCTATGGATTCAAATCAGGTCTGGGATCTTGTAGCACCGCCCAAAGGTGTAAAAGCCATTGGTTGCAAGTGGGTGTACAAGAGAAAAAGAGGATCTGACGGGAAGGTGGAAACCTTCAAAGCTAGGCTTGTTGCGAAAGGGTATACTCAGAAAGAAGGGATCGATTATGAGGAAACTTTTTCACCGGTAGCTATGCTAAAGTCGATCTGGATTCTTTTGTCTATAGCATCTCATATGGATTATGAGGTGTGGCAAATGGACGTCAAGACAGCATTCTTGAATGGGAATCTTGACGAGACCATTTATATGAGACAGCCAGAGGGTTTCATCGAGAAAGGCCAAGAGCATCTAGTGTGTAAGCTAAAGCGATCCATTTATGGATTGAAGCAAGCTTCTAGATCTTGGAACATGCGGTTTGATGAGGTTATCCAGTCTTATGGATTCATTCAAAGCATGGACGAGTCGTGTGTATACCGGAGAAGTGACGGAAACAGCGTGGCGTTTCTCGTGCTTTATGTAGACGACATTCTTCAAATTGGCAACAATGTGAAGATGTTGTCAGACATAAAGGGATGGTTGTCCAAGCAATTCGATATGAAAGACTTAGGACAAGTAGGGCATGTTCTTGGGATCAAGGTTATACGGGATCGCCAGAAAAGAACATTGAGCTTGTCCCAGGCTTCATATATTGATACGATTCTAGCTCGTTTCAACATGCAGAATTCCAAGAGAGGTTCTCAACCTTTTTGCCATGGAATTCGTCTATCTAAGGATATGTGTCCCAAGACACAAAAGGAGATAGATTACATGAAGACGGTTCCTTATGCTTCGGCAGTGGGTAGTCTAATGTATGCTATGTTGTGCACGAGACCTGATATCTGCTATGCCGTAGGCATGGTAGCTAGATATCAGAGTAACCCTGGACAGGGTCACTGGACTGCTGTAAAGAACATACTTAAGTACCTGCGAAGGACTAGGAATTATGTTCTGAGATACAAAGCGTCTGAATTGATTCCTGTGGGTTACACAGATTCGGATTTCGAATCTGATAAGGAACAGCGAAAGTCTACATCAGGCTATGTGTTCACATTAGGAGGTGGAGCAGTTTCATGGAGGAGTGTTAAGCAGAAATGCATTTCGGACTCCACCATGGAAGCCGAATATGTAGCAGCCTCTGAGGCAGCTAAAGAATCGGTGTGGTTCCGGAACTTCATCATGGACTTAGATGTGATTCCTAATTTGCCTAGAGCTATCACAATTTATTGTGACAATAGCGGTGCAGTGGCAAATGCGAAGGAACCACGAGCCCACAATGCGAGTAAACACATAGATCGCAAGTACCACCTGATTAGAGACATCGTCAAGAGAGGCGATGCAGTTGTCACCAAGATTGCATCAGCGGATAACCTGGCAGACCCCTTTACGAAGGCACTTCCAGCGGAAGCGTTCAAGAGACACGTGAAGGGGATGGGTATCGGATGTATGGGAGAGGGCAACTAGATTTTTAGTATAAGTGGGAGATTGATGGAGTTATATTCTAAATGTCTAGTTTAGTGACAATATGGAACTCCTTATCTGTGTTTTATTATCTATTAATCAAATTGTCGGCATTTTTTCTTTCATGTACGTTATGCAATAGTCCTAGATATATACGTTGTAGACAGTATGGCGTGAGGAGACACGCGGAAGATCATACTGTCGGTTACTCGTATACTATCGAACAGTAGCTCACGACTTAGATGGACAGGGACAATCCATCGGTACGTCGTTGTGTGACTGGTAGATAGTCGGTCTTGACTATCATGTCACACTCGTACACTTGGTGTATTGAGCAGGACCACGGGAGGGCGTTCGATTTATACTAATCGCAGTAATCGAACTAGACCTCAGATATTACGGATATACGAATTCCTAATCCCTATATAATTATAGGTGCGTGTGTCCAATTCTCGGTTCTTTAACTTGCCAATGAGTGAGACTAATTGATTAGTCGAGATCCTCGGTAAATTGGGAATCGTAATTGTACGCACGGCATGCTATAGATTATAGACAGGAAACCGTGTCCCGTTTATTGGGTTGATTACGTCCCCGAGATGAGCTCATAAAGTTTATCATGTAAACCCTGCAGGTGGATTTGTTCCACATGATAATAAGGATGAGTGGTACTAGTCTCGGATTATAAGAAACGAATAAATTTAATTATTAGTAATTAAATAAATTCGTGGACGTTCGATATCTTAAACACGGGGAAAGTCGTTTATGTAATTTCGGCGGAATTATTATTGTTGAAATAATATTAAATAAATTTCGGGAATTCAATTATTATTATTTAGTGGAATTAATAATAATTAAAAATGTAATTAATTAAGGTTTTCCTTTTAAGGACTCCAAGTTAATTAATATTGCATTTTAGCCTTGAATTTAAGGACTCTACGTGGACGGGTCGTCTACCAGTGCGTGCTCGGGGGCCGGAGTAGTGCTCCTCGGGCCAGATGGTGACTCGTTTGCCCACGCGGTAAAATTTGAATTTTCCGCAACAAATAATGAAGCAGAGTACGAGGCGCTTGTGGCCGGCCTCGAAATGTCCATCGCGGTGGACGTCCCGCAACTCCATGTGTACATGGACTCACAGCTAGTGGTGAACCAAGTCACGGGCGACTACGAAGCCAAAGGAGAGCATATGATCAAGTACCTCGAGCTGGTGTGGAGGCTGTGCGGCAAGATCCCCGACGTCCGGATCGAGCAGATCCCCAGGGAGCAGAACTCGCAGGCCGACGCACTGTCCAAATTAGCCTCTTCCGAAGGGGTTGCAGATCTATCCCGAGTCATGTTGACACAGTTGAAGACTCCCTCAGTCGATGCCCGAGAGGAGATCCTCCCCGTAGCCCTCGAGCCCGGGGCCGACTGGCGGGACGCGATCAAAGGTTTCATCGAGTCCGGGGCCCTGCCCTCGGACAAGGTCGAGGCAAAACAGCTCCGAACGCGAGCTGCAAGGTACTCTGTTCTGGGCTCCCAACTTTATCGCAGGAGTTTTTCCATGCCTTTGTTAAAATGTATATCTAGGGACGAGGGAGCAAAAGTCCTGTCCGAAATCCACGAGGGCATTTGCGGTAACCACGCCGGCGGTCGATCGCTAGCCCACAAAACCATGGGTCAAGGTTTCTACTGGCCAAACCTATGATGGAGTAGTATACTTAATGTCTAGATTTGAGTATTCTGAACTCTGTATGCACTTTCATTTACCTATTTATAACAGACATTCATTTGCTTTTAATTATTGTTAATTAAATATATGCAAATTATAGTCCTGGATTTTATACGTTGTAGTTAGTATGGTGTGCATGGGCGCACAGAAGATCATACTATCGGTTACTCGTATTTAATCGAACAGTTGCTCACGACCTAGATGGACACGGACCAATCCATCGGTATAGTCGTTGTGTGAGAGAGAAAATAATTTATCTTAATTATTTTATCACACTTGTACACTTGGTGTATTGAGCGGATCGCTTGAGACTTATCAATTAGGATTGCTCTGTGATAATTGATTCAAGTCTCGGAGTATTTTATTCTTAATCCCTGAAATAATTGCGGGTGTGTATATTTAATATAAGTGACTTTGATTTTCCAAAGGAATTAACCGATTTAATTATTGGGTTAATTACCGGTTAAGTTGGGTCACTATATTTTATATATGGCATGCCGTGAATTCTTGAAGGGACAGTGTATCCCGGAAGGGTTGATAATATCCCCGAGATGAGCTCATAAGGATTTATTATGTAAACCTCGCGAGTGGATTTGTTCCGCATAATAAATAAGGTTGAGTGGTACTATTCTCGGATATAAGAGATGAATAAATTTATTAAGCAATAAATAAATTTTATTCATGGATATTTAAATCTTAAATACACGGAATAAATAATACTAACCGGAGAAATATTATTTGACATAATATGGATAAATATTGGGAGTGCAATTTTATTTATATAGTGGAAAATAAATAAAATTAATATTGATAAGAATTAATGGATTTGGGTTGGACCCAATTTAATTTTCAATATTAGAAGCCCAATATTTAATCTCCTTTTGATCCCCTACGTAGCCTATAAAAGCACTACATGGTCTTCACAATTCATTAACCTAAGATACGCCAATCATAAAGTCTTGAAGAGTGAAGAGGATCCATAGGAGTTCGATAGATCGTCGCCCACCCGACGTTCGAACGGAGTGCAAGGAATACGCGGGAAGATCACGAGGTCATCTTGATTTCGTTTCTCCGAACAACGAATCGTAGGTACAATATCTAAACGCCCTTGATAATTGTTCGATTTTGGATTTATCGAGAATACCGTAGAACGCAAGATCCGAAGGATCGAACCCGGATTAGACGAACGACCACGCGGTGGTGGCGTAGCCACCGGACCGCGTAGCATCGCACGCCTAGGGTTCGGCGCGCGAAGGAGAACCCTCGGCCTAGGCCGAGGGGGCGATCGCTGGGCGCGATCGCCGGCGGTGACGGGCTGGTGCCGTCACCTCCCCACCGCGACGGTGGGGGCTTCTCCACGGCGGGCAGCAGGTCGCCGGACCTGCTGCTGGGGGTTGCCGGATGCAGCCCCATCGATCGCGATGATCGACGCGATCATACGATCGCACGAACCCCGGCTCGCGGGGGTTCGGGTGGGGGCGGATTGCGCGCCTTCGGGCGCGTGGTCTCCAAAGCCCGGACTCCGGCGGATGAGTCGGCGTTCGTGTGATCTCCGGCGAAGGGTTCGTTCGGGTTATCGGTTCCGCAATTTTTGATGACCCGGGATATCGAATTCCAACAACCTACGCCACGACGCCGCCGAGTTCGCAAAGAGATGCGTCCAGTGCCAACTCATGGGACCCAACATCCTCACCGCACCCGGATCCCTCAAGGCGTTGTACTCCCCATGGCCTTTTGCCCGGTGGGGCATAGACATCATCGGCCCGTTGGCCCCCGCCCCGGGCGGAGTCAAGTTCGCGTTTGTCGCGGTCGACTACTTCACCAAGTGGGCCGAGGCGGAAGCAGTCCAGAAGATCGACCAACCACAAGTGATCAAGTTCATCTGGAAGAACATCATATGCCGGTTCGGATTACTCGAGTCCATCATCTCGGACAACGGTAGGCAATTCGACGGCGAGCGAGTCTCGGACTTTTGCGCGCTATGGGGCATAAGAAGGGCATTCTCGACTCCATACCACCCGCAATCCAATGGGCAGGTCGAGGCGGTGAATAAAATATTGAAGCACACCATTAAGGCGAAACTGGAGTTGCGAAAAGGAAGGTGGGCCGAGGAGCTACCCGAGGTGTTGTGGTCATATCGCACCACGATGAAGACCGCCACCGGAGAGACACCATATGCTCTCGCGTTTGGCACGGAGGCCGTGATCCCGGCCGAGGTGATAGTCCGCTCGCACCGTACCACCCAGGACGTCACCCCAGAGAATGAGGCGGTACTGCGTCTCGAGTTAGACCTCCTTGAGGAGTGGAGGTTGAGTTCTGACTCCCTCAACGCGATGAACAAACAACGAATTTCCAAAATGTACAATACAAAGGTGAGGACCCGAGAATTCAGCCCCGGGGAGTTGGTGTTGAAAAAATTACTAGGAACCCACCCCGGGGCCCTCGGGCCGACATGGGAAGGACCTTTCCGAGTGACAACTTGCCTGGAGAACGGGGCGTACGCGCTAGAACTGATGGACGGGACGCCAGACCAATACCGATGGAACGCATTACATCTGAAGAAATTCTACCACTAGAGGGACGAGGACCGGAGCAGGCCCGAGCCCCCACGAAGCCGATGAACGAAGGCTATATGTATATGCTCTAAGATAGCAAAAATAAAAAAGAGCACCCACGAGTGTCGGCGAATTTGAAACAATTCCCTATGATTTGAGTATTGTCGTTTAGTCGAGAATAAGGCCTAACCTACGTAAGACCCGAAGAGCGGAGATTGAAATAACACAATCCCGGGACGCGGGCTGCGGGGACGATACGAGAATAATTTGTGGACTCATCCGCAAAAGCCCAAAAGGCCACGAACCCATTCAGTCTCCAACTTAGGCGACTCTAGAGTAAGAAAGTCATTTACCATTTCCCAAGTTGCGAGCACGGGGGGAGAAAATAAAAGCTAGAAAAAGCCACAAAAACCCCATTTAAACCATCAATCCCCAAACCCATAAGGACTCTACCGAGCCCCGGGTCGCGGAGGTACGGGTACAAAAAAGAACCAAAAATCTTTGGCCAAAACCGAACTTCGGAAAGAATAAAAAATCGCATTAGCAGGCAAAGTTCGAAATGAACGCCACAAATAGGGCCCCGGTGCCCGGGACAAACAAAACCCGGGACCCACGGCTCGGAGAAACCAAGCTAAAATCCCTGCAGTTCCAGGACTAAAGCAAAGCCCTAAGGCACCGCGCGCATCACGCGAAGAATATATACTAAGTCATAAAGAAGGAAGAACATGATTAACGTACCGGGGTTCGCCCCCGCAAAAGCAAAATCACATGAAATATCCGGGCTACTGCCCCAACAAACACCAAATAAGGATAAACAAATTGTTCTAGGGCCGTGGCCCACGCCAAACCGAAATCAAGATGAACAGGATAAAAGGGTGTTCAGGCTAAAGCCCATATCAAAACACAATCAAAGTAAGAGTTTTTCAGCAAACAGACCATCGGAGTTCAGAAGTGCTCACGGGATCACCTCGAGGGATTTTTCGGCCAAGGAGTCATCCCCGGCCTCGCCACTTTCCACCACTGGAGCAACCTCGAGGATGGCGGTCGCAGGAGGAGCTTCACCGGCCTCAGTCCCGACCTCCGCGCCCGTCTCCACCGGCAGCGCGGGCAGCTCGATCAGGGGCTTCTTGGGGCGGACCAGGCGGTCATAACTAGGCCACCATTTCATGTCAATGCCGAAGTCCTCCTCAAGGTCCAGGTATTCTTGGTGTATCCGCGGATCGAGAACCCGGGTGCTCATATAGCGTTTCCAGTATTCCAACACCCGGTCCCGGGCCGCCACATCATTTTTCGAGTGTGCATACCTGACAGCATCGGCCAAGCCGCTTGAATAGAAGTGGTCATTGAGCACGCGATGATCGGTCCACGGGCTGGCAAGCTCTTCTTCGAGAATGGCGGTCTCAGCCCGGGTTCTCTCTAGCTGGTCCTGCAACGCCGCGGCAGCAGTAAGCTGAGAGTCTAGGGACTCTGTAAGCCGTGCCACCTCGTTTTTCCCCTCATTGATTTGCTGCGTCAGGACTGCGGTCTGCGATTTGAGAGTCGTTGTTTCTACCGCCACCATCTCCAACTTATCACCCCGATACTCGGCTAATTCACGCCATATGTCCCGGTCCCTCGAGGCAGTGGCAAGGGCCTTGGTGAGCTTCTCGACCTCTGACGTCAGCCGCTCATTGTGAGAGCTTACCTCCTGGTTCTGGCGGGCCGTTTCCTCGATCTTTTTCTCCTTCTCCAGGGCAGAATCCTTCCATTGCTCCACCGACACAGTGAGCTGCTCGATCTGGCGGGCCTTAGCCTCCGACCACTCCATCCCAGCGGCACTGAGAACGGCGGCTTGACTGGTCAGCATCGTGGCCATCAGAAAAGTATGATCGCGACGGCCGATTATGCCTTGCAGCTCGTGGGTCCAAGATCGCCCGAGGGCCCCGAGAGCCGCCCCAACCGGGGTCCCGGGGGTAGTCATTGGAGGCGCGGGGCCGAAACCAGCCAGGTAATCCCTGATCATGGGAGGCATATCGGGCGTTGCATCCAGAATCCTACAATAGAACAGCGGCGCGAAGGCACCAAATTACAAACCGAAAAGACAATACAGTATGAAGGCCTTCTAATGACCATTGAAAGACTTTCGAAGCCACGACACAGCCGGGATGAAGGGCGAAGTGGTGCTTACCTCTGTCGGCATCTCGAATCGACGTCGTAATACGGCGAGGACCCTACCAAGGCCGGCGTAGGAATGAGGCCCTCAGCCGCAGCATCTGAAGGGTCCCCGCAGCCGAACTCCCGAGCCTCGGGGCTCCCGACGGCCTTGCGCTTCCGCGGCCCGCCGGCACCCGAATCCTCAAAGGTGTCGGGAGCCACGCGAACATCGGGGCACGGCGAAGCGCTGTCAACAGCCGCTACCCCCGCCCCCTGGTGAGCTAGGACCGAAGGGACCGTTTGTGGCGCGGGGGCCTGGGGTTTGGGGTCCAAGGTCAGGTCAATCACCTCATTACCATCAACACGAGACAGCCCATGACCGCTATCCGCCACTCGCTCACGGGGGGTTGACCCAGCCTTCCCCGCGGAAACCGTGGGCGAGAAGGGACGCATCTCGATCGGAGTGGCCCGGGTACGTCGAAGTACCCTCGAGCTCGAGGGGCCGGCCGAGTCAACCGATAGGCTCCGCGAGGCCGGGATCGGAAACTCGGAGCCTTTGCGGTCAGTAATCCCGGGAAATCCAGGCATTCTCGACCGAGGGCGGCTCTCAAACACGAAATTGCGGGGGGGCTATGAACAAAACACGGTTAAACGCACAAGTTCCTGAAATGGCGTACATAATAAAAACAGAGTAACCACAAATCCGCTATTACCAGGATAGGGGTCGTGGAGGTGCCGCGGAGGGCAGATAAGACGAGCATTCATGAGCAGGTCATCACGGCAGAGGACGGATGCCTGGCGCTCGGCCGACGTATAGGCTCCTGCGATCTTCAAAGCAACTTGGTAATCCCAGTTCAGGGGGCCTTCCCTCCGAGTGCTGACACCTGTCCACGGGAAGGAGAAAATTAAAACTCAGAAAAGACCAACGGGAAGCAAGGGAGGGGGAAGCGCGACTCACTCGAAATCTTCTCAGAGTATTTTGTAGGAATGTCAAGCTCCCCGTCCGGCGTCGGGGTGCGCCACGCCCCGGAGACATATACCCATCTCGGCCAAGGGTTATCCACCCTCGATGACTTCACTCCAACGGCGGGGATGCCGTCTCGGCCTTTCACCGTGAAGCGCCCGTTCAGCCCTCCAGTACTCGAAATGCCAAACGAACGGCGAATCTCAGCATCTGTAAGCGTCTGAATCAACCCCGCATTGCCCAGCTGTTGGAGTTGTGTACTTAATGTCTAGATTTAAGTAACGGAAACTCACGATCCATTGCCACTAATCTATTTAATTAAATAAACAATTATTTGCATTTAATTATTTATAATTAAATATATGCAAATTATAGTCTTGGATTCTATACGTTGTAGTTAGTATGGTGTGTCGGGCCCACACAGAAGATCATACTATCGGTTACTCGTATTTAATCGAACAGTTGCTCACGACCTAGATGGACAAGGACCAATCCATCGGTATAGTCGTTGTATGAGGGAGAAAATAATCTGTCTTGATTATTTTATCATACTTGTACACTTGGTGTATTGAGCGGATCGTTTGAGATTTATCGATTAGGATTGCCGGCGATAATCGATTTAAGTCTCAGTGTATTTTATTCTTAATCCCCGATACTATTGCGGGTGTGTATATTTAATATAAGTGACTTTGATTTTCCAAAGGAATTGACCGGTTTAATTACTGGGTCAATTACCGGTTAAGTTGGGTCGCTATATTTTATATATGACATGCCGTGAATACTTGACGGGAAAGTGTATCCCGTAAGGGTTGATAATATCCCCGAGATGAGTTCATAAGGAATTATTATGTAAACCCTGCAGGTGGATTTGTTCCGCATAATAATTAAGGTTGAATGGTACTATTCTCGGATATAAGAGATGAATAAATTAATTAGCAATAAATTAATTTTATTCATGGGTATTTGTATCTTAAATACACGGAATAAATAATACTACCGGAGAAATATTATTTGATATAATATGGTTTAATATTGGGAGTGCAATTAATTTTATATAGTGGAAAATAGAATTAATTAATATTAATGGATTAATAGATTTGGGCTTGGGCTCAATTTAATCATTAATATTGGAAGCCCAATATTCCACCTCCTTAAGATCCCCTACGTAGCCTATAAAAGCACTACATGGTCTTCTCTATTCTCATACTTGAAGAACACAATTCTAGAGAGAGAAAGGAGAGAAGGAGATCCATAGAATTCGGAAGATCGTCGCCCACCCGACGTTTGAACGAGTGCAAGGAATACGTGGGAAGATCTCAAGGTCATCATAAGATCTCGTTTCTCCGCACAACGAATCGAAAGGTGAATTAAATTTCCGCAATTTAATTCAAGTTTTATTGAATCAATTATCGAAAAACAAAGATCCAAAAGTTCGAACCCGGATTAGACGGACGATCGCGTGGTGGTGGCGAAGCCACCGGACCACGGGCGATCGCCCGAACTAGGGTTCGCGGCGCGCGGAGGAAAGAACCCTCGGCTGGGCCGAGGGCTTGCGATCGATCCAAGGATCGATCGCTGGGGGCGCGGGCTGGTGCCGCACCCCACCCGCCGTGAAGGCGGGGCTCCTCCAGGCGGCGGCGAGTCGCCGGACTCGCCGCGGGGGGCTGCTGGGCAGCCCCATCGATCGCGAAGATCGAACGCGATCTTCGATCGCGTGAACCCCGTCTCGCGGGGGTTCGGCTGGGGGCGGGCCGCGTGCCTTCGGGTGCGTGGTCTCCAAAGGCTGGACTCCGGCGGATGAGTCGGCGTTCATGTGATCTCCGGCGAAGGGTTTGATCGGGTTATTGGTTTCCGCAAATTTAAATAACCCGGGATATCGAATTCCA
This sequence comes from Euphrasia confusa, assembly GCA_954870475.1. Taxonomy (NCBI): domain Eukaryota; kingdom Viridiplantae; phylum Streptophyta; class Magnoliopsida; order Lamiales; family Orobanchaceae; genus Euphrasia; species Euphrasia confusa. The sequence goes on along the minus strand of OX940951.1, from coordinate 40,559,299 downwards.
ACAATTGGTATCAGAGCGTATGGTTACGTTTTTTTCGTTAATTGTTTCGATAATCGATTGTCGTTGTTTATAGCCATAGATTAATTTAAATTGTTAAATTATTGTGCTATATTGTTCTACGTACTTGTTTTCTCTCTCGTATGAATTGTGTTGTCGGAAAAATTGATTATTAAAAATCGAGGGTTTTTCGGAATAATCGAACCTTGACGATCTATCGCGACACGAGCAAGGACCGAGCTGTTTCAGCTGCTCTCGGAGCAGCGGTGAGGCGACACGGGCTGGGCTGTTGGCAGGGATCGACGGCATGATCGCCGGATGTCGATCGCCGACGAGCTGGAGCTCAATCAATGGATCCCCGGCTGGGCACGCCAAGGTTCGAAGCGGGCTGCTGGTACGCCTTTGGGCTGCTGGTGCGCCAAGGTTCGAAGCGGGCTGCTGAGGCAGCGGCTGGTCGCACATGCTGAGCTGTTGGCGGAGATCGACGGCTTGATTCACCGAGGTGGTGGTCGCCGGATGTCGATCGCCGACATGGAGCTCAATCGAAGGTTGCCCGTGGCTGGGAGGAACCGCTTCGCGCGGGCTGCTGGGCTGCTGGACTTGGTGATCACCATCGCGGGATGGCTCACCGGAAGTCGGGGCAGTCGGCGGCGCGGCTACGAGCACTCCCGGATGGCTGTGCGGGCTGCTGTGTTGAATTAATTCATTCTCATGCGTGAATTAATTCTTGAATGCATGAGCTGTGCATGTGAATGCATGCGGCCATGCTTTTTGCATGGTGAGAACGGCCATGCATGTGATGCATGTTGGTTCGATCGGGATGACCGGAATCTTCGTTTCGGTTCGTCCCGATAAATCCGATCTTTCCGGAAATAATTTAATCTTTCTAATTTTATTTAATTTAATTTTGGAATTAATTCAAATTCTATTTGGATTAGATTTCTTAATTATGGAATTAAATAATGGAATTAGATAGAGAGTTAAATTAGAAAAGAAAATCCTAGTTTCTCTAGATATCCTATACCTACTTGGATTAGAAGTCTTAAGAAGAATCAAAATTCGATTTTGATTAGGATTCTTGAGATCTAATCTAAATAGGATTGAAAAATTATTAAAATATTGATTTTATTTAATTTAAGTATTTTATTTAAAATCATTAGATTAATTCAAAATTTATTTTGGATTGGAAAATCTTGGATTTTATTTAGAATAGAATTAAATATGGAAATCAATGGTTTTTAATAATATTGATTTTATTTAATTTAAGTATTTTATTTAAAATCATTAGATTAATTCAAAATTTATTTTGGATTGGAAAATCTTGGATTTTATTTAGAATAAAATTAAATATGAAAATCAATGGATTTTAATAATATTGATTTTATTTAATTTAAGTATTTTATTTAAAATCATTAGATTAATTCAAAATTTATTTTTGGATTGGAAAATCTTGGATTTTATTTAAAATAGAATTAAATATGGAAATCAATGGAATTGATTTTATTTAATTGGAGTATTTTATTTAAAATCATTAGATTGATTCGAATTTATTTTGAATTGGAATCTTGGATTTTATTTAAAATAAATTAAATATGAGAATCAAAGAATTTTTCTGTCGCTCGGCAAAGTATTCAAGACGTAGAATGAAGACTCAAGACAAGCATGCTGGAATTCATTAAGGTACGAATAGTCGAGAAATAATTTTACTTGAGCAATTATATGATTATTTGTGTGCGTACTTGCATGAAATGTATGTTTGTTACTATGCTTATGTGTATTTAATTATGCATTAGATAGTGTATCCCTTTATTGTAAAAAACTAAGTGGGAGAGGGTATGGAAACATACCCATGGTCTCCATTGCTGTTCTCTTGGTGACTTTTATGGACTTTTGAAGTTCGTATAGACAAGTCATTGGAGGAGAATTCTTGTAATTCCTCTTACGAGAAACATTGATTAAGTTTATCAAACAATGCCTAATTTGTCTTTCTGAAACTGATTTCAAGTCGACTCATTCTCACCCCGGGGAGTGGAATGGATCCAAAGCCACTTGGTCATGTGGATGACACAAATTAGAGACCTTCGTACCATTTCTTGAAATGGATCGATTGTCTGCTCGGCTCCCTCATCTAATGAGAGATAGGGTTGTTCGCATGGTGAATCACTGGTTAGAAACTTCGAGTTTCACTTATGATTCTCCGCGCCCTGATTTACGAAAATCGAATGGATCTTGTAGTTGGGAGTCAATTATATAAATCTTTTGGTTTAGTAAACGTCCACACGAACGTGGCTTGCTATACTGAATGGGATTTTAGAATAATTGATGTAGACAGTTATAGGGAATTGTGAAGGGTTGCGAGTTCTCGTAAACGTCCACACGAACGTGGCTTGCGGTGACGTAACAATTCTAAACGATTCGCCTTAGTACTGAGTAATGGTTTACACTTAGATACGCGTTATAGTATTCCTCCCAACGAGGTTACGCTGTAAGTGATGTATGACCGAAGCAAATCTAATTGCTAAATCATTTGGGTGGGTAAACGTCCACACGAACGTGGCTTGCTTTACCTGATGGGATTTTAGATGTGATTAGTGGTTTAATGATATTATTTGAGGGAGATAATATCGGATATTAAATCAATTGTTTGTTGTTATATGTGCTCATAGATTAGGAAATGGCTTTGAACCCACTTTCTGTGATACTTAAAGATTTTAACTCACTGGTCCCTAAATGTAATGATTGGAATAGAGATCTAGACATTACCCAAACTGTTAAAGAGTGCAAGGTTGCACTCAGTGAGCTTTGTCCTCCCGAGCCTATTAACATAGGCGGCTAGACAAGAAGCGATGAGGATACTCATAATGGCCAGTCACTTCGAGGAAACGCTTAAACACGTTTTTTGAGATGATTGACCTTTTGGACGAATTGAGACGGAAATCGCAAGCTCTTGTAGCCAATGCCAAAGGTTTCGAACCTAAGGGCAAGATCCGGGAAAAAGGAAAAGCAAGCAAAGAAACCCAGTGGTCCTAAGCACTTGGACCACTAGATGGGACGAGAAAGCCATGAGGCAAGTGTTCTCGATGCAAACAGTCTGGGTACTGGAAGTCTGATTATCCTCTCAAAAGTACGAAATTTTCTTTAGTCGTGAAACATAGTCAGTGGTATTATCTACCGGAACCTGGTGTGTAGATATGAAACCACTGACGGTATGTGCATTTTAAATGCAAGGGTTCCAAGAAACCCGACGACTTAGAAAAGAAGAAATCGTAGTCTACATGGGCAATGCTGTGGAGGAGGCAGCAGTTGCAGTGGAGGACGTTTTATAGGATTTCATTTTGAGTTATTGCTTTTATGTACCCCTCATATTAGAAAGAACTTTGTTCTGGATTTCTAATGAATGGATATTTTATTTCTTTTAATCATTTGATGGTTATAAGAAGAAATAATGATATTATCTATTTTGGTACATTAGCTAGCAATATATAAATGATGAATCCTGAGTCCACCACGATGCAACGAACCGTTATACATAACTCGTTTTACTAATAAGAGATTTCTTTATTAAATCATTTATACTTGTGGATTCTTATGCTAAGTCATATTTATTCAAATAAGAAGTTCAAAGGTCGAAAATTGATTGTAAGATCAATTAAGTTGAAGGAGTGGACCTTCCGACCTAAGAATCTAATTTGGAAAATAATACGAGTAAGCAATCCTTTATGGATATAAGATATAAGATCCGGACAAGTATTAGAATTGATTGACTCTGATTTATGATCAGAGCTTGGGATTGGATCCCAAGTGACTACACCATACAGTCCTCTGTAGGATTGGTGTGTCGGAAATAAGAAATGGAACTCTTATAGAAATAGTAAAAGCATGAGTTAAACGAAACTACCTATGTTCTATGGATATGTCTTGGAAACAACGGCACATTCAAATGTGGTTGTAGAATATCCTAGAAGAACAAAAAGGTGTGTGTTCGATAGTACTATGAACCAGAAGGACGTTATAAATTCTAACGTCCGGTTCTTAGAGGAAGACTATTAGATGAACCACAAGCCCAAAATGACATGATACTTCTGAAGAGAGAGAAAACGATTAAGACTTAGAACCAGCCGAACCGAGTAGCGGTACATCACTATCTGCACCTACTGTTATTACTGTTTATACACCGTAATGCCATTGTAGTGGGAGGTTGTTTGACAACCGGAGATATTCATAAGACTAGGAGAGTTTTGAACTCTGGACCTAGTATACATGAAATCAATCCCTGGATCTACATGAAGGCGGTACTAGATCTAAATGTGCCTTCTTGGAAAGCAATAAGGATTATTGCTAAGAAGCAAGATCATTTAGAGTACAAGCTTAGTTGATCCATTTATGGATTGGAACAAAGCATTGAGTTCGTGGTACTTGCAAATTGATGAGATAGTCCATTTTATAGATTCATCAAAGCATAGACGAATCGAGTGTATGGGAAACGTGATGGAAACAGGGTGGTGTTTCTCGGAGGTTTTATGTAGATAGCATTTTATCATTGGTAACAATGTAAAGATGTTGTCAGACATAAAATGATGGTTGTCTAGAAAAATCGATATATGAGATAAAGAAGAAGTTAGAGCATGTTCTTAAGATCTAGGATCTCAAGAAAAGAACATTGTACTTCTCTTGATATCTTATACGATTATGGTTCGTTTTAGCATGCAAGATTCCGAGAAAGGTTCGTTACCTTTCAGAGACGGAATGCATCTATCTAAGGATATGTGTTTTGGAACACAAAAGGAGATAGAAGCAATGAAAGCGGATTCCTACACTTACAGTGAGGAAAGCTTAATAAATGCATTGTTGAAAACAAAAACCTGATATCGGCTATGCGGTTAGCATAGTGGGAGGATATCAAGGTAATCCTGGAAAGGAATACTTGACTGCTGTAATGAACATTTTAAGTACTTTCGAAGTGATGGAAACTATGTTCAGGATTACGGAGCAGACAAACATTTCCTTTGGATTACATTCTCTTAGATTTCTAATCGAATGAGGACCGGTGTAAGTCGATATCAGGCTATGTGTTTCACTATTGAAGGAGAAGGAGTTTTAACATGGAAGAGTGATAAGCACGATGCTTTTCGGACTCTACCATGGGTAACCAAATAAGCGGCCTCAGAGGCAGCGGAAATTTTGGTATAACTCCGGGATAATCTCTGGGACTTAGATGTGATTCTTAATTTGCCAAAGGCTATGTAAATAGCGGTGCGATGGCAAATGGTAAGATCACAAGTCCATAAGTGTAAGATAACACATAGTGCAAGTACCACCTGATACGAGTCATCGTCGAGGGAGACGACGCTGTAGTCACCAAGATAACTTCAGAGCGGCAACCTAGATTGCTCATTCACATAGTACTTCTTGGATGTACAACTTAAGCACGTGATGAGTATGGGAGTCGTGAGTTTGGAGGAAATGACTAGACCTTAGTACAAGTGGGAGATTGTTGGAGTTGTGTACTTAATATCTAGATTTAAGTAACGGAAACTCACGATCCATTGCCACTAATCTATTTAATTAAATAAACAATTATTTGCATTTAATTATTTATAATTAAATATATGCAAATTATAGTCTTGGATTCTATACGTTGTAGTAAGTATGGTGTGTCGGGCCCACACAGAAGATCATACTATCGGTTACTCGTATTTAATCGAACAGTTGCTCACGACCTAGATGGACAAGGACCAATCCATCGGTATAGTCGTTGTATGAGGGAGAAAATAATCTGTCTTGATTATTTTATCATACTTGTACACTTGGTGTATTGAGCGGATCGTTTGAGATTTATCGATTAGGATTGCCGGCGATAATCGATTTAAGTCTCAGTGTATTTTATTCTTAATCCCCGATACTATTGCGAGTGTGTATATTTAATATAAGTGACTTTGATTTTCCAAAGGAATTGACCGATTTAATTACTGGGTCAATTACCGGTTAAGTTGGGTCGCTATATTTTATATATGACATGCCGTGAATACTTGACGGGAAAGTGTATCCCGTAAGGGTTGATAATATCCCCGAGATGAGTTCATAAGGAATTATTATGTAAACCCTGCAGGTGGATTTGTTCCGCATAATAATTAAGGTTGAATGGTACTATTCTCGGATATAAGAGATGAATAAATTAATTAGCAATAAATTAATTTTATTCATGGGTATTTGTATCTTAAATACACGGAATAAATAATACTACCGGAGAAATATTATTTGATATAATATGGTTTAATATTGGGAGTGCAATTAATTTTATATAGTGGAAAATAGAATTAATTAATATTAATGGATTAATAGATTTGGCTTGGGCTCAATTTAATCATTAATATTGGAAGCCCAATATTCCACCTCCTTAAGATCCCCTACGTAGCCTATAAAAGCACTACATGGTCTTCTCTATTCTCATACTTGAAGAACACAATTCTAGAGAGAGAAAGGAGAGAAGGAGATCCATAGAGTTCGGAGGATCGTCGCCCACCCGACGTTCGAACGAGTGCAAGGAATACGTGGGAAGATCTCAAGGTCATCATAAGATCTCGTTTCTCCGCACAACGAATCGAAAGGTGAATTAAATTTCCGCAATTTAATTCAAGTTTTATTGAATCAATTATCGAAGAACAAAGATCCAAAAGTTCGAACCCGGATTAGACGGACGATCGCGTGGTGGTGGCGAAGCCACCGGACCACGGGCGATCGCTCGAACTAGGGTTCGCGGCGCGCGGAGGAAAGAACCCTCGGCTGGGCCGAGGGCTTGCGATCGATCCAAGGATCGATCGCTGGGGGCGCGGGCTGGTGCCGCACCCCACCCGCCATGAAGGCGGGGCTCCTCCAGGCGGCGGCGAGTCGCCGGACTCGCCGCGGGGGGCTGCTGGGCAGCCCCATCGATCGCGAAGATCGAACGCGATCTTCGATCGCGTGAACCCCGTCTCGCGGGGGTTCGGCTGGGGGCGGGCCGCGTGCCTTCGGGTGCGTGGTCTCCAAAGGCTGGACTCCGGCGGATGAGTCGGCGTTCATGTGATCTCCGGCGAAGGGTTTGATCGGGTTATTGGTTTCCGCAAATTTAAATAACCCGGGATATCGAATTCCAACACCAGCAGGGAGAGAAAGGCCAGAATCTGGGCCCACCCGTTGGGATGGATCTGATGCGGGGCCACCCGCCAGAACCGCAGCGCCATACTCACCGAGGGGTGCAGTGGGAAACATAGCCCGAGGTCGAGCGCATCGATCCCCACCGCAACCATTCCCGGCGGCGGGCAACAGGGGGACTCCCCAGGAGCCGGGGCGTGGAGGTGTACGTCCGCGGGCACTTTCCTCGTGATCCTTTTCTGATCAAGGACATCCGCGGTGACCACGCTAGATTTCCCATGATCGCCCCATTTGGGGGAGTGACAGTCGACGGGCGGGGTATACGGGTCGCGAACGACGGCCACATATGGGTGTTCCCGAAAATAGCGCGGATAGTCGAAGGCGACGGGCACGGGGAACTTCTCATCAACAAGGCTGAGGAACTGGGCGTGAAGGGAGTGAATATCTGTCACCTCGGCGGAACTCGATGAGGAACCGCTCGATGCGGCATCGCCCCCCGAGCCCGCGGCAAATCCCTCCGCCTCAGCCATGACTTCGTCGTGCGAACTCGACATTATTAGGAGTAGGAGAGAAGAAGGGCAATAAGCGAACAGAGATGAAAGGGGTTAATTGCTATGACTCCGACGGTTTTGAGAGGAATGAATCGATGGAGCACGATCAAAGATAGTCAATAGGCACGAGAGTTATCTGTGGGGATATCCGCCCAAAAGGTGAAGAGGCGGGAGCGGTTACCTATAAACACACTCAAGGTCTTTTGGGTTTTTCAAGCCAAAAAGCAGGCCCAATGGGAGGGGGTGGGCCCAAGGGAATCGCAATGATGACCCACTAGGCCAAGTCATCCCTGCAGCCCTACTGAATAGGCCCAGACTCCAACCACGCAGCACGTGAGCGCTCAGGGCCCAGCGGCACCCGGGGTCCAGGATCCAGGCTGTAGGACGCGGTCTCCAAGGTACGTCTCTCCGGACCACGGCGTTCGAAGGAGATGTGCCCCCACGCACTCCGAAAAGAACTTCTCACCGGGGAGCATCGCTCCATGCCACGACATCCCGGCTCCTAGGCCCAAGGTACGAGCACGCAGGAGTATGAAGCCGGAGAAGAAGCGATCAGGACGCAGCACGAGGCAGAGAACGGCCTCGACCAAACAACGCGAAACTCGGCCAGGGCGTCCTCGACCCATGCCAACAGAGAGGAGTAATGATCGCCGGCCCAACGAGCGGAAACCTCCCCGGATCTCGTATTTTCCGACGACGTTTCCGGGGGCCAATGTTGGGGGATAAAAAATCAATTTGTACACGTGGAAAGACAGGCTCGCCCGCGGCACTCAAAACCGACGAAGGAGTTTAGGCCGAACCCAGGGTCCGAGCTTATGCGACCCATGCAAGAACGTAACCCCGGGAAACCGACGGAGGGGGAGGGGCTGCGCCGATCCCCACGACCCAACAACTAGGGAACAACGTCCCGAGACAGGAGACAGGGCATGCCCCGCAACGAATCCCGACCGGACCCCGGGCCCGGGCTCAGGCAACACGCTCGAAGCGCCACCCCGGGCCGAGGAAAGAGTATCGCACTCTCATGGCTGATCCAAAAGGACAAATCGGGAAGCACCTCCGCCGAAGTCTCCGAACGAAAGTCGCACAGGCCCAGCCGAACTCGAGCCCCGGGACTCGCTTAAACCCAGCTCGGAATCGTGCCCCGGCATTTAATGATCCTAGAGTAGACTTAACGTGTCGTGATGTCGTGGCTATGCATGAGCATGTGCTCTCGCCTATAAAAGCCGGCCTCCCCGTCTTATTGTAAGGGCGGCAAAAAATACGATTAAAAGTATTATCGAAATAAAAGACATTATCTTCTTGAGCTCGGATTCTTATCCTTTTCCCCCGGGTCTAGAAATTTCAGCCCTTTCTACATAAAAATTTACTTGGTTTGGTAGTCGTTGCGAAACCCTCGTATCCACCCCGTACTTCATTCTTTCCAACAAAAACGACCCAAAACACACCAGTCAGGAACGTCTCTATCCTTGCATGCGAAACCACGCGTCGATAATGAACAGGTGGATCCTACCTATTTCTCCTATAAATAGACTAGATTGAGACGATAAGAGAGGGGGAGCCGAGACGAGTGATCTGGGTCCGACCTACTATTAAATCCAGTGTAATATCCATAAATAAATAGAGATATCATCTCGGGCATTCAAGCCTAGTCTCGGTGTGATTTCATTTCAGCTCCCTTTCTACATATAAATATACGTGTTTTTGTGTCGTCTCCAAACCCTACCCAGCTCAAATAATAATATAATATACCCGACAAAAACGACCCAAAACAACGCCTTCTGACACAAAATTGTCGTTTGCGTTTCAACGAAGACAATTTCCGATTATGATATCTTATGCCATGACGATTAATAAAAGTCAAGGCCAGTCGTTGAGAAACGTTGGTGTATTTTTGAGAAAACCGGTATTTACGCATGGTCAGTTGTACGTTGCGCTTTCTAGAGTAACCAATAGGGAAGGTTTGAAGCTTCTTCTTTGCGACGAGAAAGGTAATCTCACGAACAAAACCACCAATGTAGTATACAAAGAGGTCTTTCAAAATTTGTAAGTTCATTGTCATACAAAACAAGTGATGTTGTTGATTAATTATAAGTATTTGCTTATTATATATAAATACTATTAATTATTTTATCTATATATTTTTGTATTAATCAAATTTATCTTATATATTAATATGAATTACATGAAAAACAAGTTATGTAATCAATATAACAAGGACACCGTAAAAAAGAATACCTTCGAAGATCCCAGTGCAACGCACGGGCAAGTGGACTAGTATATATTAAAAATCTATAAATTAATACTCGATTGCTTAATAACCTCTTTAAATTAATGGAATCTCTCGGTCCCGATTTAGCCTTTTAAATGAAAAAAATACTCGATAAATTAATAACCTCTCTAAATTAATAAAATTTCACGGTCTCGAGACTATTAATTTATAAAGGTTTTAATATATATATATATATATATATATATATATATATATATATATATATATATATATATATATAAACGTGTGGAAAAGGTATAATATATATTATAAATTTTAATCATTACTCTAAAATATAAAAAAAAACATGTCAATACCTTTTTTTTAAAATATTTTTATTTGTAAAGTGAATTATATGAGTTATAAATTGTAATTACATAAATAAAAACTCTTTTTTCTTTAAAAAAAATCTAATTTTTAAGAGATTTTTATTAGGAGAGATCTCAATTTTTGAGTCATACCTTCTTTGTACAGTATTACGAATAAAGGTAGTGAGACTATAAGTTTGTGACGAAAAAAGTATAATTTAAAATTTTAATTTTGAAACAAAATGAGCGAGATACTTTCTGTTCCAATTTTTTTTGAACCCGAGCTCGAACGGACTACTCCCTCTTTCCCTTAAAACAGTGCACACTTTCTTTTTTGGTTCATCCCTTAAGACAATGCACATTCCATAAATAGAATTACTTTTAACAACTTTATCCTCTCAATACACATTTATTTACCCTTATGCCACTACTTTTTCAACTAACTACTTTATTACTTACACATCAATACCTATTATATTCCTACTTTATATTATTAAACACATAAAAAATTACTTTTTCTTAATCTACGTGACATTTTCTCTATGCACTATACTAAGGGATGGAGGGAGTATTTGTTTTTGGATTCGAACCCGGGCTCGCCTCATGACTTTTTTTCGGATTTTCGAATTGGATTTTCAAGTTGAAACGCCTACACACCTGATATGTACATGCGACCAAGTTAGGGAAATTATATATTATTAGGAATTACATTCATATAGCACGTGGTAATGGTATTAATCAATTTCGGTTAACTCTTGAAGCGCGTGAGGTTGAATTTGAATACTGTAGGAATTTGATTAGAAAATAGGGGTGGGATTCGAATTCCTTATATAGTAATACCGAGCACCCAAAAGAAAACAACGTGCTACCAAACAGTGTACTCGTGATTTTTGTCATTCTACTAGTAACAAATAGTCAACCTTCATATCAGAAGGAGACGGATAATTCATCGCTTACAGCCAGGTAATTTTGCGAATTTCTTCACGATCATCAATCATGTTCCCAAATCGAAAAACTGATAACCCACGAGGGCAAATAAGTCAAACCCATCACCTTTTTATCTGTCACCTGGAGAACTGCTCTGGCTCCAGCCATATGGAGGACTGAGGAGTATATTTTTGTCATATTAATTTTCTTTATATTTGCATTTAATTTATGTTAAGAAATAAAACAAGCCCATTGTTTGTTTGACGCTGCCGATATCTTCTCGATTTTACAGTTTGAAATTTCTGTGTTTATGCTGTAAATTGTAAGTAGTTTTAATGTTTTTTGTTTGTGTGATTTACACTTTATAAGTAAGGGATTGATCATGTTCTTGTCCATGGATGATTTATGTGTGTTGTATGAATTGATTTTTTCTGTGTTTGATTGGATCTGATTTTGATCGGTTGTGGATAGTGTTGTAACTTGTAACTGCTTGTAGCACATCTTGTTGAGCTCATCCCTACACATTCATTTATCGTATGTAGTTTCTGTTCTTAATTTCACTTTTCGTTTACTAGTTACCGTATTGGATCGGAGATTGTAATCACTCCTTTTACAGTGATCTTAGGGTAGATCGGTTAAGGAACCCCCAACAACTATGATTGATGAGAGTGACATTTATCATTGCAGATGCTGGTTTTTAGATTAGTCTCATTTTTTCCATAATCTTTTCTTCAGGTGATATAAAGAAAGATGAAGGCACTGATTCTGGTTGGAGGATTTGGTACTAGACTGAGGCCATTGACTTTAAGCGTTCCGAAGCCACTTGTTGATTTCGCTAACAAGCCCATGATTTTGCATCAGGTACCTATAATACATGTTTGTTCTTACCAGATAATTCATGTTTGATGATTCTGACAAATATTCAGATAGAAGCCCTCAAGGAAATCGGAGTGACCGAAGTAGTCCTGGCAATTAATTATCGGCCAGAGGTAAACAACACCCGACCGATCGACTCCTTGTTATTGCGGGTTGTTGTTGTTACTGATAACATAACCTCTGCTTTCCCACAGGTAATGCTGAATTTCCTCAAAGACTTCGAGTCGAAGCTCGAGATCAAGATCACATGCTCGCAAGAAACCGAGCCTCTCGGAACTGCAGGGCCCCTTGCTCTGGCTAGGGACAAACTCATCGACGATTCCGGCGACCCATTTTTCGTTCTCAACAGCGATGTCATCAGCGACTACCCTCTGAGAGAGATGATCGAGTTCCACAAATCTCACGGAGGAGAGGCTTCAATCATGGTGACCAAAGTAAGGCCTAATTAGACTCTCCATAGGATTATATATAACCATGATTAATTAATTAATCGCCTATGCTCAGGTGGACGAGCCTTCCAAATACGGTGTCGTTGTAATGGATGCATCCACAGGGCAAGTCGAGAGGTTTGTGGAGAAGCCAAAGCTATTCGTGGGCAACAAGATCAACGCGGGCATATACCTCCTCAACCCCTCAGTCCTCGACCTTATAGACCTTCGACCTACCTCGATCGAAAAAGAAGTGTTCCCAAGAATCGCAGCCGAGAAGAACCTCTACGCGATGGTGCTCCCAGGGTTCTGGATGGACATAGGGCAGCCGAGGGACTACATCGCGGGCCTGAGGCTTTACCTCGACTCTCTGAGGAAGAAGTCCCCTCAGAAGCTGGCTTTGGGGGCCCACATAATCGGGAATGTTCTGGTGGACGAGGGTGCAAAGATTGGAGAAGGGTGTTTGATTGGGCCTGATGTTGCGATCGGGCCGGGCTGCGTTGTGGAGTCGGGAGTGAGGCTGTCGAGATGCACGGTTATGAGAGGAGTGAGGATCAAGAAGCACGCGTGCGTCTCGAGCAGTATTATAGGGTGGCACTCGACGGTCGGGCAGTGGGCCCGCGTGGAGAATATGACGATATTGGGAGAGGATGTTCATGTTGGGGACGAGGTTTATAGTAATGGAGGAGTGGTTTTGCCTCACAAGGAGATCAAGACGAGCATCATGAAGCCGGAGATTGTCATGTGATCGACAATGCCTCGACTGGTTTGCTCCCTTCTTTAATTTTGTCGAAATTTCAAGTGTAAAGTCTGCATTTTTTTGTTGGTTGCAACTAATATTACTGTTTTACATTTTTTGTGGTATTTTTTCTTGAATTTTTTAGAAAAAAATGTAATTTGGGTTATGCTCTATTATAACTTATCCCCATAAATTTCAGTTTATAATTTAATGTTTAATTATTTTATGTGTATTATTAATCAGATTAGTTTTAAAATTTTAATTATAATAAAGTACAATAATCGTATAATAAATTTAATAAATTTATGTTTACTACCGTGAAACTTATAAATTAATAACCTCTCTAAATTAATAAAATTTCACGATCGACTATTAATTTATAAAAGTTTTACTGTACTCTTATTTATAATTAGAAAAAATTGAACTATTTAATTCTAAAAAAACTTTTAAAACTCCTTTTTATCAAAAATCTTTTTTTTATTAATTTGTTCTTAAGTAATTTATTTTATGTTATTTTAAAAACAAAAAAAAATTATTGTTTATAACTAATAAATAAATAAAAATTATGATCTGATAGTTGATTTACCCTTAGATTTGACTTGAGCTACAAGAAACAGGGTAGCTATTAAAACCACCCTAGAGTATTTCTTCCGCCAAGAACAAACAAAAATGGCTGCGATTTACAGATCAGCTTCAAGAGTTGTACCTTTGACCATGAGGGCTTCCGCCACCGGAAGTCAAAGGTACATGCACCACCAAAGGTCAGCCCTTTTGGCCGCCGTGAACCGGCCCTCCAACTGCAATATCTCACAGAGGTCACTTTCGTCGTATCTCGAACGATATTCTAGCAAAAACAAGATCAAACCAGATGCCTCGCTCCTCCGAGCCATCAAGACCGAGATTCAGAATGTAGAGGATCACGAGTCTGCGAACAAGGTGTTGTGTTTTTGTATTCGTTTTTTGTTTTTTCTTTAATATATATATATATATATATTAAATGCGAATGTGATTGATTTGTATAGGATGAGGATCATGAGGAGAAGGTTCGAAAACCACATGACTTCCCCTTTGAAATTGAGGATCATCCAGGTCAGCAGACTATAACACTGAGGAGATTTTACCGAGGAGAGACCATAACCGTCCAAGTTCACGTGCCTGAACTTGATGACGACGATGATGATGAGGATAGTAACTCCGATTATAGTGAGGAAGAAGAAGAAGAGGAAGGAAACGGGAAACAGACTATACGGTTGGTGGTTAGGGTCTCCAGGACGAAGGGCCCATCTCTGGAGTTTGATTGTACTGCTTATTACGATGATCAGATTTCTATCGACGCTTTGGCTATCAAGGATCCTGCAGCTGAAACCTTATCCGATGATGAAATAGCTTATGAAGGGCCTGATTTTGGGTATGTTTTATTCTTTGAAACATCACTTGACACCATATATAATTTTTTATGATTGAATGTGTTTTTCAGTGATTTGGATGAGAATCTGCAAAAGCCTTTCTACAAGTATCTGGAGACGAGGGGAATCAAACCAAGCATAACCAATTTTTTACATGCTTACATGCTCGACAAAGGCAATCGAGAGTATATAACATGGCTCGATAACCTCCACAAGTTTTTCGACGGCCACAAATGATCGAGTTGCTGGATTAATTGTTAGAAAACACCAATTTTTTTATATGTCGATTTTTGTGTTGAATTTTATGCTATCATCTTGTTTACAAATCATCATCTATTTGGTTAATTGATTGTTTGAAAAATAAAAAGGTATCTTTAGATTTGGTTGAATGTCATGTTGCATATGAAATTTGCAACACGGGTGGTTTTGCCTCACAAGGAGATCAATTAAGTCAAGCATCGATAGTGTTGTGATGTTCGATTGTGTTCGATCGCCACAAATCCTAATTATCTTGTTTATTCATTCGCAAAAAGAAAAAAAAATTGTGAGAAAACAATCACATTTTGTTATTCTTGCAATTTATTTTTATAAGATGGAGAGACGAGAAACTCCACCCGATCGATCAAGGTGAGATACTCCACCCCCACCCGATCGATAAGATGAACTCCACCCTCACCCGATCGATCAAGATGAGATGTAAATTGAGATACTCCACCTCGCCCGATCGATAAGATAAATTTCACACTCACCCGATCGATCAAGATGAGATGTAAATCAAGAGATATGCATTGAGATACTCCACCTCGCCCGATCGATAAGATAAATTTCACACTCACCCGATCGATCAAGATGAGATGTAAATCAAGAGATATGCCGATCAAGATGAGATGTAAATCAAGAGATATGCCGAGTAGCAGACACTTGTGGGAGAGAGTCAACATAATTTTCACCCTAAGACAAACTCCATAATATTTCAATGGAAAATTTGTCTCACTCGAAGATCGAACTTGCGTCACCGAAGATTTACATCCACATTACCGCAGACCTTACCACTCAATATAATTGTGTTACTGAGATTTAAATCCATATCATCGCAAGTCTTACCACTCAGTTGTGCCTTGAGTTGTTACTGAGATTTAAATCCATATCACCGCAAGTCTTACCACTCAGTTGTGCATTGGGTTGTTACTGAGATTTAAATCCGTATCACCGCAAGTCTTACCACTCAGTTGTGCATTCGGTTGTTACTCCGTACAATGTTATCATTAACTTCCTCTAAAATGTTAGTAGTTCAACTTTAAAACTTTAATGTGGTATGAGAATGAATTTTTCGGTTTGCCGAAAGATGTTACATAAGTTTAGTAATAGAATCGACAAAATCGAATTACTTGGGAGGGAGCATGTTAAATATTTAATTCGATTAGAAAAATAACATTGAACAAAAATATAAGTTGTACAAATCTTATCACTTTAATAAAAAAAATTAAAAAAAATAAATCCAACTTTGAAATTTTGATACACGCTTCAATTTTTCATTTCATTTTGTCATAGTTCCTCCATCCTATTATAATAGAGGTTAGTTATTACTCATATGAATGGACTTTGATTGACCCTAACTTGATAAATATAATTTAAAAAACTATGAGCTTCGGGCTTTTGAGTTTAAAATTTTCAAGCACAAGCCCAACTAGTATTTTATTTATTTATATGGACAAATTAATAAAATAATACTATAATTTTGTATAATATAATTATTATAAAATGGATTTGGCTGTATAAGGTCGAGCTTAGCAAAAGCCTGCATATAATTCAGACTTAAATTTCATGTCCAAACCCGATCCTAAAAAATTTTAAACAAGAGTTTTTGTTAAGGTTGAACGAGCCTAGTTCGGGTCGACCCGGCCTAATTGACAGGTCCACTCAAATTTAATAAAGTACTACAGTACTATATATATAACAGTGTAATTTTCTCCAAATAAAATATACAGACGTACAAAACGAAGAACTCATTTATCTATTCAAACCCTTTTGTTCCAACTTTCCAAAATTTTACACCAAAACAAACACATCAATCTCTTGAAAAAACAGCAAGAACAGAATTTGTGGATACCTCACTTAACCGAAAAACAGGGACGAAGAGATGATTTACGAGCTAGGAATGATCAGGCAGCCGCTTCAGGTCCATCTCAACTTGGTGAATGGTCCATTGCATATTTTCCAATTTCTGTACATGAAATCTTAGTTAAGAGCTAACCCTCCCTATCCCTAGCTTTTATATAAGATTTGACTCTTTGCAAGTTTTACCTTCACTATGTCATGGTATTGCCTAGCAATGGTATCAAAGTGAGGATCAACACCTTGATACTCACGTAGTCGTGTGACCTGACCAACAAACTCAACGTTAGAATTGGTTTTGATTTACCTTTCTAATCTGTGCTCACAGCCTCACACGACAAGATGCAATTTCATACATAACAATGTGTGAGAGACTAACATAATATAATACAAAATGACTACAAGAGCAAAGAAGCTTACCGCTTTGCTGTATGCAAGTGAAGCTTCTTCTGTTGATTCAACCAGATATTTTCTATGGAAATAAGTTGGTTAATATTACCCCCAGGAAAGTAAACTAACAACGAACAGGTACTTTATGCTAGTTTACCTAATTCTGTGAAGTGCCGGAATGGTTTCCCTGGTATAGGTCTCAAGGAGGAGAATGTGTTCTAGAGCTCTTCAACCACAAATCAAAACAAGTAATATTGTAAGCCAATTCAAATTCTGATCAGGCGCTATTAAGAAATGAATTCTCAAAGTCAATGATCAATATCAAGAACCAGGTCAGCAGCAGGAAAAAACAAACCTTAATTTAGCACTCATGGTCTCACATCTTTTGCATAGCCACATCTTCTGTAGTTCATCCTAAGAAATAAAGAAGCATTCATTGTTGGATTCTGAATTGAGGCTACCACGAGATGGCTCAAGCACAGTTTATAACAAGTGACATATTAAGCAGCTTACATATTTATGTTGATGTCGAAGTTTTACATGTTTGACAAGCTTAATAAGCACCCCTAGAATCTGCTCCAAAACCTTGGATAGACAAAATCAACTTAGAAGTAAGTCCAAAACATACATCAAGGTCCTACAAGTCAAGGATATACTTGGCCAGGTAAACCCATTCCAGAATATTACATCAACAGGGGAATACAATGAGTCCTTACATTATAGTACTCCGCAAATTTTCGGTCCGAAGAATACAGATCCTCCCTCCATGACAATTCTTCTCTTTCAATCTCCTCAATTATCAATTTTACCCTATTATATGTGAATTCAAACTGTAAAAAGGTTCACTAGTAAAATAAGTTTCATATACTGAGATCGCAATTTTAACTCACTACTGGGAATAATTGTAGGGAAAGACCTCTACTTGAACACAAATTAATGGTGAATAAAAAATGATATTTCAAGAAATTAAACTCACAGAAATACCTAAAAGAAATCATATTTTGAGGAGTATGATGTGAAAAAGGCATCTGAATTGACGTTGAAATATTTCAAGAAGGGTTTAGAAGCCAGAGGAAAACTTTTAAATCATCCATCTTTCCAATTGTTAAAGGATGGAGAATGTCATTTTGCAGCTCACAAGTTGTGTTGATTGATTCTTCTCTTGCAATTTGTTTATTTTTCCTATAAAAGACATAATAAAACATCACTAGGTGTAGGTGGCCAAACTTTCTTCCAAAATGTAAGAATCCCCAGTACTTTGAACAACTCGGCAAAACTTCAGTCGAACTCAAGAATCTTTGGCCAAATTAGAATCTTAAATTGGAAATTGGACTAAATGTGCCAAACTTTTATAATTCACAAACTAATAAAAAACATTAAACAATTCAGGGGGTCAAATCTCTACATGGGCCGCGAGGTAAAGTTACTGGTGGAATTGAATAATTTTTCCCAATTACCACACAGTTAAAATTCAATATCAAGTTGAGCAATGTTAATATTCTATTATAACCTAGGAAATATTTCAAGCAGTTGCTCATGAAAAGGTGTTTCTATACATAAGGAACTAAAGAATGCATTCTCTATATTCTCAATATTCTTGCAACATTAGTTGCAGAATAAGTGAGTCATTAGCATAGCATCTTTCTAGAGAGTCAAACATCTAGCCCCAAAACAATTACCAGAGAAAATTTTAAACTTTTGGTTGACTAAAGACGAGAAGCAAGCATGCACACCACTAGTATATCAATAAATATGATGCAGGGAACTTCAGGGATTGGGTAAGAGAGACCTTTCTGGAAGTCGCGAGGTCAGATTCTGATGACCAGTTGATGGTTCTGAAAAATAAAGAATTTAGATAAGTAAATTAAAAGCTGCATATGCATAAAAAAGATTTAATGATTTATATCAAAAAGCATAAAGTATGACATTTGCAGTAAAACATATCTATGCAAACAGAAGCAAAGTACAATAAGTTCAGATAACTAAAACACATCACGTCTCAGAAAAACATATCATTTGTAATAACTAACAGGACAGGTTGCATCAAGTTAGAGGTTTAGTTTGAAATGGCTAAAAATTGATGATAGATAAGCAAGAACCAAACAGTTAATGTATGCATGACAATACACCTAAGAGACAAGCGAAGCATGAAATATTCATCAGAATATGACTAGGTAATGGAGATAGTGAAATGATGAAAGATTTAGACTGACCAACAGCATATGATAACTTGTCACATTTAGCATCTAATCGACTTGCAATCTCACGGGAAAGCAACACCTGGTATTCTGCGATGTCCTACATTCAAGAAACTCAAATCATTATTTTAGGTGTCAGAGAGTAAACATGAGTTAAGTACAGCATAACAATTATTTGGTTGTCAACATGAATGATCCCAATATACCATAGGTAGTGGTGACCGTTGAAGCTGTGTTTGCCATAAATAGACTGGTGTTATCCCAAGAAACCTATTTGGGACACCACCAACTTCAGATTCAGACGAATCAGTTCCGCCGACAGAGAAAAGAGTATTTGCTGGAGCCCCTACTCCGACGGCAGAAACATTTGTATAATTGGTTGAATTTGTGCTCGAGCCCATTGTGATGCTAGTACTTGTACTGTCAAGCGAGCTCCTCGATATGATGCTCCATTTTTCGATTTCTTCCTCATGAATCTCACCGTCCTTGGGGATGAGAGGAAGCCTCAATCTTTGAGCTGTTTCTGCGACGGCCATTCGATGCTCTAGAGCCTCATAAACCTGAATAAAATGCATCTTACTCAACCATCTTTTTAGACAACTTAGAAACCAACAGTAATATCCAAAATCACTTTGGATCAAACCCAATTCGTTTAATTTCATTCTATCTGAACTTTGAAAATCACCATAGAAATGCAAATCACTAGATTCTTAAACAGAGTAATTTAACCTAAGTCGAGGACCTGTGGTACGTTCTTCAACCCTAGCTGCGGATAAAGACCCTGAACATCACGAATGCCGCCCAAATTAGCGACGGACACTGCCTGCTGATACTCCTCCACCATTGCCGTCATCTCAATGTACACTGCCTGTACAATTAATTTTACATCATTCCATAACAAAAATCAAAAAAATCAAAAAAATCAAAAAAAAAAAAAAACGCGTAATCATCAGTATTCATCGGCGAATACCAGAGCTTCCAAGTAACGCTGCCTCTCTTTGCACATTTCTTCTCTGGCCTGAATCAAGCAAAAACTCCATCAATTTTCGGAAGATGAAAATGGGAGAGAAGAGAGAACGCGTAGTACGTGTTGGAGATCGTGGTAAGTGGATTTGGAAATGAGAGATCCATCGGGGGCTAAGCAGTGCCGCTCCAGCTGATCCATCAATTGACTCACGTCCGCCGGAAGATTTTGAGCTGCTAATATTTTCGCCATTTTGTTTCCGAGAAAAGTTCAGTTTAGTTCAAAATACTCCATCGTCTTTATTCATTTCCCTGTATTGGATTTCAAGGCGAAAGAAAAACGACAACGTTTTGTTAGGTTTTTGAAAAATAATTTAAAATACTATTTGAAAATTATGAAAAATAGGAGTACGATAAGAGTAAAAAAACATTTAAAATTTTGAATCATTGATATTTTATCAAACTACTTTGAGGTCTCCTACTTTGAATTATATAGAAACAATAAAATGCAAACACTTATTTAACTTACTCCCTCCTGCAAACACTTATTTAACTTATTATATAGAAACAATAAAATGCAAACACTTATTTAACTTATTTAACCTTACTCCCTCCTGCTTAGAGTAATCGTCAAATTTGATTTGTATTTTGTAAAATGTGACCATTAGTTTGGATAAGAGTAAAAACCGGTTCTTTTGGACTTAATTTCAGTTTAGTTCAGTTCAGTTCAAATCGCTTAAATTAAGTTCAGTTCAGTTCAGATCAGATGCTTTTTCAGTTCTTTAAAATAAATTAAAATAAAATAAATAAAAAATAATTTCAATCTATAATTTTAAATATACAATCTAATTACTGTCATAATATTATTAATATTTTTAAAAAAAAATATTTAAAATTTTATATAAATTATTATTATTTTTATAAAAAATCAATTTAGTTTAGTTCAGATCGTTAAGTTCAGTTCAAATCAGTTCAGATCGTTTAAGTTTAGTTCATTTCAGCGGGTTTCAGTCCAAAAGAACAGTCCTAAGTATATCAATGTATATTTTTAAAATGATACTCAAAAAGTTATTACTCTCTCTCTTCCACAAAAGTTGCAACTTTTTTAAGTGTCCCACAATAGTTCATACATCTTAAAAAAAAAATATATTCTAACTTTTTCACTTAAAAATATTATTTTACCCTTACTTTGTTCACCTACTTTTTAAACTCCACTCACAACAATTTTATTTTCAACTTATAAAAACATTTTTACCTTTTATTATTTAATCAAAAAATCAAGAATTAACATTTTTTTTTAATTTTTTGTGTCCGCAAAAGTATTGCATCTTTAAAAATTCCACTCACAACAACTTTATTTTTCAACTTATAAAAATATTTTTACCTTTTTACTTTTTAATCAAAAAATCAAGAATTAACATTTTTCTTATTCTTCATATCCACACAAAAGTATTGCATCTTTAGTGAACTAGAAAAAATATAAAGTAATTAACATTTAAATAATTAATACTTCATTCCAATAGCAAGAGTTGACATACTTTTATTTTTTATTGTCTCTTAAAAGTTCGTGTCCACAAAAGTATTGCATTTTTAGAAATTCCACCCACAACAACTTTATTTTTCAACTTATAAAAATATTTTTACCTTTTTACTTTTTAATTAAAAAATCAAGAATTAACATTTTTCTTATTCTTCATATCCACAAAAGTATTGCATCTTTAGTGAACTAGAAAAAATATAAAGTAATTAACATTTAAATAATTAATACTTCATTGAATAACAAGAGTTGACATACTTTTATTTTTTATTGTCTCTTAAAAGTTTGTACACTCAAAAATGGAAAAAATTTCACAATTTTATTCTTATAATATTCATTTAATTACATTAATATTATTACTTTTTCAGTTAATTCATTTATTATTTACCCAACAATATCTATTATATACTATTTTATATTATTTAACACATAAAAATATTTTTTTTCTTAATCTCCCAAAGAAGGACACTAGTATGCTCAATTTGTAATGAGATAATACTGGTAATGAATTTATTCAGATAAGTTTAAAAATGAATTATAAAAAGTCTAAAATAATGAAAATGAGATATTTTCTCTTTCCTAAAACCCTAGTTGAAACCTTCGGCCTTCACTACTAAATCAAAAAACCCTCGCGTCTTTTTCTCTCGACGAACAACAAAGATGGCTCTGAACAACGCAGTTCGCAGAGTAGCTTCAAGGGTTGTGCCTTTGGCCATCAGGGCTTCCGCCGGAAGTCAAAGGTACCTGCACCACCAAAGATCAGCCCTTTTGTCCGCCGTCAACCGCCCATCCGGCAATATCTGGCAGAGGTCAGTCCCGTCATTTCTCCACCGTTATTCTAGCAAACCCAAATCAGACGCGTCGCTTCTCCGAGTCATCGAGGCCGAGATTCAGTGTGCAGCGGAGTCTCAGGATGCAGACGACGAGGTAGGTTTTGTATTCGATTTTCCTTCAATAAATTATAATGGATCTTATATTATTAGTTCAGACGCTCTGTTTATTTATTTTTCTGGAGAAATAGGTTTCTTGATTTTCACTATTTTCTTTAGATTTTAGGGTTATTTGTTAGATTTGTGGCTTTTATTAGAGAATTTGTTATGGATTTCGTTTGTGTTTTGGCCACAGTGTTTTGTGCAAGTGCTCTGATTTTTGGAAGTACTCTGTTCAGTGTTGGCTTGTGTAAATACTTTCCATTCTTTAACATTGTATGTATTGTTTAGTCTATTTTCTGATGTAGGTGAATTCCTTACTAGTATTCTGATCTGATGTGAAATTGTTCACCTACGCCCGTTGCATTATAACTAATGAACCAAAACCCGATATCTTAAAGATCCAAACCTACTTTTATGCTATAATATTTAGGCACTAAACATGGAAACTTGAATATGATTTATTTTTTTTCCGATTTCTGTTTATACTTTATAGGCTGAGGAGGTTCCACAGGGCTTCCCCTTTGATATCGAGGACCACCCAGGTCAGCAGACTATAACGCTGAGAAGAGATTACGAAGGAGAGACTATAACCGTTGAAGTTCACATGCCCGACCTTGGTGGTGAGGATAATGAAGAAGATGAGAATGATGAAGAAGGGGAGGGAAAGGGGAATCAGTCGAGTATACCGTTGGTCGTTAGGGTCTCCAAGAAAAGTGTCCCCTCTCTCGAGTTTGGTTGTACTGCTTACCCTGATGAGATTTCTATCGACAGCTTGGCTATCAAGGATCCTGATACGTCCGAGGATCAAATAGCTTATGAAGGACCTGATTTTGGGTAAGTTTTATTTAAGGACTTGACACCATCATGTTAATAAAATATTTTTTCAAACAAAAAAAGTCGTATTTTATTTGCAAACTCCAAATAACGTGTATATTTTCCAGCCACAAGCTGATATTACATTTGTTTTTGGAATTTTTAAACAACCCCATAATATCTATAGAATTTATTGTTTTCTCATTTTGTGCTTAAGAACAGTCTTGTTTTTTCCCTTTCTCAGTGATTTGGATGAGAATCTGCAAAAGGCTTTCCTTAAGTATCTGGAGATAAGGGGAATCAAGCCAAGCACAACCAATTTCTTGCACGGTTACATGCTCGACAAAGACGGGAGAGAGTACACAGCATGGCTCAAGAACCTCCAGGAGTTTGTCCAGGCATAATTTGCAGGAATTATTAGAAAAAACAAATTTGGTGCTTTTATTTTCCCATGAACAAACATAATATACTTTTGTATTATCGACTTACTCCTGATTTTGCGATATTACTGAGAAATGATGAAGCTATCAATGTGGGAGAATAATGTTAATTGCAAGGAGTGGAATGATTTCTTGGTTGCTGCCGGGTCATAAAACCTTTTATTTTGAAATTTTGGAACAGGGCTTTGGGTGGAGCAATGAGTGTTGGATTTATCCTTTCTGTCTATGTGAATTTTGTTGCTCGCGTAGTATGGCTAACCATATGGTTCCTCACAATTTGCGTTCTCTTTCTCACAACATTAAATGCTTAAAGACCGAAGTGCAAACCATTATTAGTGCAGATGTGCTTCGCAAATTTTCAGTTTGTTTCTATATCATAACTTGTAAATCTTTGAAGGTATAAAACACAGGCATTTTCTTTCAACCTTTAATGGTTGGTCCCATAAGTCGGAATGAACGTAGTTCAGTATCTCTCTTATGTTGTGAATCCCCTTAGAGTTTGAATCTCGTTTGTTTTCCAAACACAAATTCTGTTGCTATCAAGGATCACACACCTGTTAAACTTGGTCAAATAATTGTTGATCTATGTTAAGATGTGTTGACTTGGTATCTATCTAGAGTGCTTCAAGATTCACTTGTAGAATTTGATTCAATTTATTAGAGCAATTATAATTGAAAGGAGCATTTTTTTTACCTTTTCCATACATTCAATAGTATCCAATATTGAATAATTAATCAGTATTCAATAATGAACTAGTATAACTTGGGATATGAATGCATGGAAGATAAATTTCAAAAACCCACCAAAATATATCTATCCGTATGGACCGTATTCTGATCTCTGTCACTCACCATAAATTAGGTAGCTAGCTAGATTTGTCAGTATCTGCATGCACAATCGACGTGGAAGCTCGGAAACGAAAACCCTCTGCATGCAAAATCGATGTGGAAGCTCGAAAACGAAAACCCTCAACACATACGTAGTCAAGAATCCAGCATAAATAGGCCTCCATTCTCACACCAATTAAACTCACCACCAACTCTTAGTAATCTATCTATCTAACTACCATGGCAACAAATAAGATAACCCTGGTAGCAGCTCTCCTTGTGGCCCTGGTTGCTTTAGCCAGCGCCACAACCTACACCACCACTGTCACCACCACCACTGTTGAAGACGAGCGCAGCCAGAGGGAGCAACAACAGCAACAACAGTGCCAGCGCCAGCTCCAGGGCCGTCAATTCCGATCGTGCCAGGCCCATTTGGCCCAGAGGAGCAGAAGCCCATCCATGGACGAAGAAGAAGACGTTCTTGATGAGTTGACCACCGGTCAGCAGCAACAGAACTTGAGGGAATGCTGCCAACAACTCCAGAACGTGAACGAGCAATGCAGGTGCGAAGCCATCAGGCAAGCAGCCAGGCAAGTGCAGCACCAACAGGAGGGCCGTCAGGAAGGATCAAGACAATCTCAGCAACAACAACAGGTTTATCAGAGGGCTACTGAGCTCCCACGCAGGTGCAACATCAGGCCCCAGCAATGCCAGATCAGGGTTATCTTTGTGTAATTAACCATATCTATCGGATCCTTGAATAAATAAATGGTTCGAGTCTGCGAATATGTTTTGTAATAAGTAGCTTTGTACACATGGATCTGTGTGTATGATCTCTCAAATTAAATGGTGTTTCTTGGTTGTTGTTGATGATCCATCTCTGGAAATTATATCTTACGCTCTAAACATAAATTGCAATCATCCCTTCATTTTACGTTTCAAATCCATCGTCAATTTTAAATGAAATTTTCGCCATTCCAAGTTTGCCCTAAATATATTTTTTGAATTCTTGGATACGAGCGCCATAACTTCACTTTTACTACCGTGTACGTATCACACTTTTTTTAAATGGTTGTATATAATTCAGCTATTAAAATGTGAATTAGAGTAATTAAAATGTGAAATAACATGAATATTAATTTATAAATATTTATTTAAATTTAATATTTGTATCAATAAAATATTTTTTATATTTGATTCGTACTTAGATGTGAATGGTTAGGTTGAATCGTTCTTATTTGGAATTCACCTATTTTATGAATATGCTAACGGTAATGAATAAAACTATATTCAATAAACTAAAACAATAAATATTTTAACCTTCAATTAAACACCTCATGAATTTATATACCATACTTGTGATAAGTTTTAATTCACACTAATTATGTCTAAATTTTTAGAATGATGTATAAATAATTAGAGAGTTGTAGTGGGTAGTAGTACAGTTCTAGAATTTAAAATTTTACTTTGTAATAATCATTTTTAAATCTGTAGAATTTGTATATGTAATTACATAATGTGTTATATATTTTTAAAATTTATATTTTAACCACAATTATCTAATAGTAAAAGGTATATTTTTTAAATAAAGAATTTTTATGTGATTTTTTTCTAAATTATACTATATATTTCTAGAATATTAGACTATCTTTATACGTTGACTAGGGATGTAAATAAATCGAAATATTTAAACTCGTTTCTTAATTCGATTTGATTATTTGATCGAATCACGCTCTATATATTTCTAGAATATTAGACTATCTTTATACGTTGACTAGGGATGTAAATAAATCGAAATATTTAAACCCGTTTCTTAATTCGATTTGATTATTTGATCGAATCACGCTTAAATAAATGGTTCTATGAATATAAATGGTTTGTACATATGTGTATGATCTTTGAAATAAATGGAATGATACTGTTTGTTGTTGATGATTGATCTCTGAACAAGGTTACACCGTAAGAGTTACATTTTTATTTTTTGGCATCCCATGTGTGCATCGGTTTGAAACCAAGTCGAACAAAACCGAGATCAATTTTTGGATCAGGATCGAAATATCTCATTATATGTGCATCAAAGACCATACCAGAATTAATTAGTCAAGATCAGATCTTTATATTTTTTTTTGCAACTTTTCATATTTTTTTTTGTTTTTAAATTTTTTAATACTTATAAATAGAAAGTTTTTTTACATTTTATTTTTTCACAATACCTTTATTCATACGTACCATTATTTTTCAACTAATTAATTTATTTAGTTATAATAAAATAATTAATTTATTTAGTTATAATAAAATAATTGGTATACAGTAGTTTGCATTATTTTACAATTAATTAATTTATTTAGTTATAATAAAATAATTGGTACGGAGTATACACTAGTTTGAATACATTGGAAATAAAGTATTTGAAAAGATTGTTTGTTAAAAAAGTAGTAAAAAGGAAAGAACCTGTCAAGCCCTCGCAGATATGGAAATTAAGCAAACATAACCATAATCCCCAAATCTATAAACCCAGATTTTAAAAATCGAAGCTTAAATATATTCAAGCCTTAATTCTCAACAAACTAAAACCCTAGTTAAAACCCTTCGGCTTTCCTTCATTCGTCCAACCAAACACTCATCCTCGACTGAACAACAAAAATGGCTCTGAGCAACGCGATTCGCAGAGCAGCTACAAGAGTGTTGGGATTTGCGCCCAATTCCGTTTACAAGAAACGATAAACAAACACGAACGAAAAATAAACGAGAATAAAAGAACACAAGAATTTATAGTGGTTCACCTAAATAGGCTACGTCCACTCTCGCCGCTGCAGATCTTTCACTAGAATAATAATAGACGACTCCGGGAGTTTACAAACGCACACACACGTATCACAGTATTCTCGCTCTCGTCTATTCTATCTCTCTAGTATTCTCTCTCGATGATGCTATCATCATATCATCATACTAATTACATTGTTGGAGACCCTCTTATATAGGCTTAGACATATAAGAAATCCTAATAGTAATTAAGGTAGGAGTCCACGCCGAAAAGGACACGAAATCTGCGAAACTTGGCGAACAAGAAAAATTCCCGTCGCCAGGAATCCGCAAAACGGCGCCCGCCGTTTTGCCTTCGACGCCCGCCGTTTTGCCTTCGACGCCCGCCGTTTTGCCTTCGACGCCCGCCGAAATGGCCAGAAAACCATCTGACCCAAAAACCTGGTTTCGGCGCCCGCCGAACCTTTTCAGCGCCCGCCGGTGAGGCTCCGGCGACCGCCGTTTCTCTCCCGCACTCGCTGGTCACACCTAGCGGGTGCTAGCCTACCTAGCGGGTGCTAGGTGCCCAGATTTCATCCGACTTCGTTTTTCCTCCGTTTTCGTCTTCGATTTCGACTCCACATCCCAACAATCTCCCACTTGGAGGCGAAACTCGATCACTTCCCACTGCAGCGGCATCCCCGGTCATTACCAACGTCGCCCAGTCGAAGTTTCAACCAACTTCGACGCACCGCGACTTCTCAGGTTCTTCCAGGCCTTCATCACATTGCCATCCCCGTTAACCTTATCATCACCTCGCAACTCCCTTTCGGACCTCCGAAACCGCAACATTGAAACCAAGCTTCTCAAAGCTCCCAAACGTCACTTCCCCGAATTGCTTGTGAACCGGCTAACTCCCACTGTATGGTCAACGTCGGCATTCGCATGCCCGTCATCTATCCCTGACGACTCTTTTCGAAATTCTCCAACATTCTCACCGTTAGCTTCACGATTCCCTTGCATCCTCCTCTTCGTTTCTAGAATCCTAATCACCGGACTCTCTTCAAAACGATCCTCAGAGCTGCATCCAAATCGTCTAACAACTCCCACCGCATGGGAAATGTCGGACTTCTCAACAATGCTATTCGAATTTTTCATAAGACTTCCTCCAGCAGAGTCGCAAGAAATCATACCCGAACGCATTACCTCGTCTCTTACCAACGAGTCACATCTTGACAATAACGAACTCATCTCGTTTCTCATTGTCCTATTGCTCGAATTTTCAGCCAACATTGGTACGCCATCTCGCTTTGAAAGCATATGATTGAACATCGAGACCTCATCCGGTTGGTCTACATGGGCCACATCTACCGGAACATCTCCCAAATCATATCTCAGCTCTCCATCTTCCGATTCTCTCTCGGCTACCGAGAATCGTACTCTTCTCTGCTTCTCGAGACACGGACTCCGATCCATATGAGGTTCCTCCGAACTCACTTTTGGTTGCAACCGTCTTTCGCTCATATGACCCAGCCCACAATGCCCAGGCTCATTGGTGTCGTCGGCCACACCAATATCACGACCACAAGTCGTAGTGTAAAGGGTACCCGTCCTTCGACCACGAGCAATAATCATCGCACCCTTTGACACCTTCCAAGACCCATTCTCGAATGTAACTTTGTGTCCACCCCTCTCAAGCTGGCTAACCGAGATCAAATTCCTCCACAGCTTCGGCACACACCTTACATTCGACAGCTTCAACGTCTGCCCAAACGACGTTTTCAATCTTACGTTACCAACACCTACGACGCCCAAGGTCTTACCATCCGCAAGATGAACCTTCCCGCGATCTCCGGCAACAAAATCCTCCATGCCTTCACGTCTCGTCGTTGTGTGAAACGATGCTCCCGAGTCAAGTACCCAAGAGGCTCCGAGAGGCTCAGAAGATGTTAGCAAGACATCTCCACTCTCGTCTTTTTCCGTCACCGCATTTGTCCCGCCTCCGATCCCCGAAAGCTCTCCACAATGCCTCTTTAAGTGACCAAGTTTTCTGCAATTCCAGCACTTGAATTGCTTCTTCTTTCGGTTGCTCGAACTCACCCTTCCACTGCGTTTAGAATTCCCATAGCGATGCTCACATCGGCTCATAGACATGACCGACGTAGTCGAAGTAGATGCTTCCCCGAAATCCCTCCTCCGAACTCCCTCGGCAAGGACGCGGTCCCTCACATCTTCAAGCTTCAACTTCTCACCTCCCATGGAATCACCCAACGCCTTTCTTATTGGTTCCCAGCTAATCGATAGCGATGCCATTAAGATCAGGGCCAGAACTTCATCCTCAACCTCGATCTCAAACGAAGCCACTTCTTTGACAATCGAGTTGAACTCGTTCACTTGAGTCGCAACCACACCATCGTCTTCCATCTTCAAATGGAACAACCTCTGCAGCAAGGCCACTTTGTTCGTCACCGATGGCTTCTCATACAGCTCGGACAACATCTTCATCATCCCCGCGGTTGTCTTCTCCTTCATCACCTTCTTCGCGATGTTTTCCGACAACGTCAAACGGATAATTCCGAGTACTTGTCGATCAAGGATAGCCCAATCCGCCTCGCTCGTCTCCTCCGGCTTCGCGCCTTCCAACGAGTGATGAATATTGTTCTCGTCCAAATAGTTCACGATTTCCATCCTCCAAGATGCGAAACCCAAGCCATCAAATCTCGTAACTCCAAAGGTCGTGATGTCTCCCATCGTTTCTTCGATTGCCCAGCTTTTCCAACCAAAGCTCTGATACCAGTTGTTGGGATTTGCGCCCAATTCCGTCTACAAGAAACGATAAACAAACACGAACGAAAAATAAACGAGAATAAAAGAACACAAGAATTTATAGTGGTTCACCCAAATAGGCTACGTCCACTCTCGCCGCTGCAGATCTTTCACTAGAATAATAATAGACGACTCCGGGAGTTTACAAACGCACACACACGTATCACAGTATTCTCGCTCTCGTCTATTCTATCTCTCTAGTATTCTCTCTCGATGATGCTATCATCATATCATCATACTAATTACATTGTTGGAGACCCTCTTATATAGGCTTAGACATATAAGAAACCCTAA
The DNA here is from genome assembly GCA_954870475.1 of Euphrasia confusa. NCBI lineage: Eukaryota > Viridiplantae > Streptophyta > Magnoliopsida > Lamiales > Orobanchaceae > Euphrasia > Euphrasia confusa. The sequence continues at coordinate 40,528,589 of OX940951.1, read as the reverse complement.
TAGTAATTAAGGTAGGAGTCCACGCCGAAAAGGACACGAAATCTGCGAAACTTGGCGAACAAGAAAAATTCCCGTCGCCAGGAATCCGCAAAACGGCGCCCGCCGTTTTGCCTTCGACGCCCGCCGAAATGGCCAGAAAACCATCTGACCCAAAAACCTGGTTTCGGCGCCCGCCGAACCTTTTCAGCGCCCGCCGGTGAGGCTCCGGCGACCGCCGTTTCTCTCCCGCGCTCGCTGGTCACACCTAGCGGGTGCTAGCCTACCTAGCGGGTGCTAGGTGCCCAGATTTCATCCGACTTCGTTTTTCCTCCGTTTTCGTCTTCGATTTCGACTCCACATCCCAACAAAGAGCTGTACCTTTGGCCATCAGGGTTTCCGCCGGAAGTCGAAGGTACCTGCACCACCAAAGATCAGCCCTTTTGGCCGCCGTCAACTGCCCCTCCGGCCATATCTTTCAGAGGTCAGTCCAGTCATTTCACCATTGCTATTCCAGCAAGCCCAAATCAGATGCGTCGCTCCTCCGAGCCATCCAGACCGAGATTCAGTGTGCAGAGGAGTCTGAGGATTCGGACGAGGTTTGTTTTGTATTCGTTTTTTTTTAAATAAAATTATCACTATAATGGATCTTATTATTTTGGACGCTCTGTATATTTATTCTCCTGGAGAAATGGGCTTCTGGATTTTCACTATTTTCTGCAGTTTCTAGGGCTATTTTTGGAAGTAGTATTTGTTTGGATTGATTACCATTGAACCCACTTTCATTCTTTCACATTGTATGGATTGTTTAGTCAATTTTCTGATGGAGGTATTTTCGTTACAAATATTCTTATCTGGATGTGTAATGGTGCACGAATTTCCGACGCATTGTAACTAATGAACCCATAACCGATATCTGAAAGATCGAAATAAAATCTGTCTTATGCTATAAAATTAAGTCACTGAATGTGGAAAGTAGAATGTTGTTCATTTTTTCCGATTTCTGGTTATACTTTACAGGATGAGGAGGTTCCAGAGGGCTTTCCCTTTGAGATCGAGGACCATCCAGGTCAGCAGACAGTTATAACACTGAGAAGAGATTACAAAGGAGAGACCATCACTGTTGAAGTTTCAATGCTTGAAGTTGATGGTGGCGAGGATGATGAAGAAGATGAGAACGATGAAGAAGGGAAGAAGAATCAGTTCAGTATACCGTTGGTCGTTAGGGTCTCCAAGAAGAGTGGCTCCTCCCTGGAGTTTGGTTGTACTGCTTACACTGATGAGATTTCTATCGACAGCTTGGCTATCAAGGATCCAGAAACCTCTGAGGATCAAATAGCTTATGAAGGACCTGATTTTGGGTAAGTTTTTTATCTCAAGGACTCGGCACCATGAAATTTATGAATTTATTTTTCAAAATGTTGTCTTTTATATGGTGAAAATGAGTAGCTGTTGTTTTTGGAATTTATGAACAAGCCCATAATATCTATGGAATTTCTCGTTTTCCTATTTGAAGCTTAGAATCGCCTTCCTTAAACTGCTCATTTGTGCCTAAGAACGGTTCTGTATTTTCCCTTTCTCAGTGATATAGATGAGAATCTGCAAAAGGCTTTCTGTAAGTATCTGGAGACGAGGGGAATCAAGCCAAGCACAACCGACTTCTTGCGTGGTTACATGCTCCACAAAGACAGGAAAGCGTATATAGCGTGGCTCGAGAACCTGCACAAGTTTGTCCAGACATAAGTTGCTGCAGGAATTATTAGAAAAACCAAATTCGTGGTGAATTTTATGTCTATCTTGTTTATAAATCACCATCTTTTCCGTTTGTTGTTTGACAAAAAAAGAGTCTTGAGATTTGGTTGAAAGTGTTGCATATGAAAGTTGCAGCTCTACTTGTGAGAAGCTGTAGTTGGTTGAAATCTAAAACCTCTGTTTTGCCCAGGGGTGAAACTTTGTTCAAAATTAAATCCTTAATTTTGATTCTAACTCTAATTGGAAAAATTGTACAAGATGCAAACTGAAAAGACTGATCGAAACAAAATCGTCAATTTTAAATGAAATACTGTAGATTTTATATTTTAAATTGTGCCATTTTAAATGTATATAGAGCGGTGTCACGACTTTTTTTTAATAAAAGTACTTTTTTTTTAAATTAATTTCCAATTAATTAAATGTGAATGAATTAAATGGTTTTATACAATTTAGCTACATAAAAAAATTGTGTGTGAATGAAGTCAAGGGTTGTTAGGTAAAAAATGTATGTGAATGAACCCTGTTAGATTAATTGGTTGAATACTTAATTATAATTATGTATATTTAGAGTCAATGTGCATGAATTAAATAGTTTATGAAGTAATTAAAGGTCTTAATTATAATTATTTATATTTAGAGTCAATGTGCATGAATTAAATAGTTTATGAAGTAATAAAAAGTTGTTAGCACTTGAATTAAACATTTAATTATGTATATTTAGAGTTATGGACATGAATTATATAGTTTTATACAATTCAGCTGCATACAAAAATGTGAATTATGTAAAAATGTGAATTAACGTGAATTACGGAGTCTGAAAATTAATGTTATGTATAATGTATATTTAGAGTATGTGAATTAATGTGAATTATGTATATTTAGAAGAGTAATTTATTAAATTTAGTGAATTATTTAGAAGAATAATTTATTAATATTTATATTTAATTTCAATGAATTTTTAAAGTGAATTATGTATATTTAGAGGAGTAATTTATTAAATTTAGTGAATTATTTAGAAGAGTAATTTATTAATATATATATATTTAATTTCAACCCATCATAGCAATCCTGGGAAAAAAGATAATATTTAATTTATTTAAGAAGAAAATAAAAGTATGCAAAAAGGATTTTAAATTTATTTTAAACTTCAAACACTATTATTTGTGAATTTATATACTGATAAAATTTCAATTCCCGATAATTATCTCTAAATTTTTAGAATTATTTAAAAATAAAATTTAAAAATTATGCATAAATAACTAGATAGGTCGATAATTATCTCTAAATTTTTAGAATTATTTAAAAATAAAATTTAAAAATTATGCATAAATAACTAGATAGGTGTAGTTTTATGTTTCTAGAATTTAAAATTTTACTTTGTAATAATCATTTAAAAATTTGTAGAATATGTATATGTAATTAGATAATGTGTTAAGATATATTTTTAGAATTTATATTTTAATCACAATTATCTAATAGCAAAAGGGTAAGATATTATTTTGTGTATAATTTTTTTAAAATAAGGTTTTTTTTTGTATTTTTTTCTCTAAATTATACTCTTATTTTTTTTTATATAATTTAACTTTTCTAAAATCTGTTTTAAATTTGAAGGGAAAACAGAGAAATTTTACTTTACTCGATTATTGGCTCCAACTCGATCGAGTAAAATGTAAATTTAGAGATGTTTTATAAATTATTTTATGATTTTTTTTATAATTTAACCTTCTTAATTTATTTATTTTATTTGGAAGAGACGATTTTTTTTTTACCAAACTCGATTGTTGGCTCCAACTAGATCAGGTAGGATATTTATCTTTCTCTGAAAAATATTACTATCATATCTATACATATATAATTTAAGGATCACTAATGCCACATGGACCAATAGAAAATCAATAATAATGTTGTGTTCACACTATAAATTATAAATAAAAAAATTATAAATTATAAATAGTAATATTATTAAACATATTTAAATTATTATATATAAATTATAAATAGTAATTTAAAATTATATATTTTTGGTAATAATAATTAATTATCATCTTAAATATATACATATTTATTTTTTTTCTCAAATTCTTTTTTATTCTATTAATATTAATTTAATTTCAATTAATCGTATCTCATAAAAATCAATCTAATATCAAACTTTTTAAGTATATTATTTTCTCTTGCTATAATATGACTTCGTATGTCATTTTTTTTTATTTTTTTGAACATTCAATCGATTTAGATATATACGTTTTTCTGTTCATTCATTTTTTTTATCAATTTTTTTAATTTTATATATTAATTACGATTTTTTTTTATTAATTTTATTACTCCCTCCGGCCATTAATAGATGTCATACTTTGTTGGACACGGAGTTTAAGAATTTTTTATTTTTTAATTGAAAAGTAAAGGTTTAAATATATTTTAAAAGTAAAAAGTAAATTAGTTGTGAGTAAGTATAAAAAGTAGATGGGGTAAAGTAGAATAAAATTGTATATTAAAATGAAAAAGTTAGAATAATTATTTCCTTTTTTTGGGGTGTGTCAACTATTGTTGAACACCCCAAAAAGGAAAGTATGACAACTGTCTTTGGACCGAGGGAGTAATTCTTTTCTCAAATTTCTTTTATATTCTATTAATATTAATTTAATTCCAATTAATCGTATCTCATAAAAATTAATTTCTTAACATTGAATCCATTTACATGTATACTTTTATTCATTAATTTTTTTTTTCGATTTTTTTAATTTTATGTATTAATTATAATTTTTTCACAGATTTCAAAATTAAATTGTCGAGATATTAATTATGTTCGACTATATATTTTTTTTAATTTTTAGTTTATATACCTAATTCAGTTCGGTAAAAAAAAAATTGTAGGTTAACTTATTTTATATTAATATAATTGCATTTGTGTTATCTCATCCCCTTCATATTCACCAAGTAAATTTAATTTTTTTTCTATTTATTTTTTTAGCTTTATAATTTTTTTTCCATTTATTTTGATTTTTCTTTCACCGGTTTTAGGTATTTGTTAGATGTGTTTGACACCAGATCAGAGGCTCCTCGATCGAGTAGGATGTAAATCGAGGGCCAGATCAGAGGCTCCTCGATCGAGTGTGATGTAAATCGAGGGATGTGCTCGAGTAGCAGACACATGTGGGAGATAGCCAATAGGTTTCATCCCAGGACTAACTTCATAATATTTTAATGAAAAATTTGTCATATCCGAGATTCGAACTCTGCGTCGTCGAAGAATTACACGAACATCACCAAAGACCTTACCACTCTGCTATGCCCAAAAGCTTAGATACTATAAATTACATTAAACAAGCGTAATCTCTGAAAATAATAAAAATTTCATGATTGAGATAACGGTTAATAATGAGATTAATATAAGTTTGTGAGAGTTCGATAATTAAATAAAATAATTTTTTAGTCAATTAATAAATTTTTGGCCAAATACCGTTAGAAGATTAAATAAAATTTTAAATTATTTCAAATAAATAAATCACGTGCATCGCACGGGAAGTGATACTAGTTACTTTAAACCATTAAATATTTAATAAAATATAAATAATACTATATGAAATCTATAAAAAAAAATCAAATCTATTTTCTTAGTTTTTCTTACTCAATTTTGATTTTTTATTTCTTCCCTTTTAATATTTAATAAATATATTAGTTCTACTCAATTTTTTAAACTTTGTTTTAAATCTTTTTACTTGTATCCTTAACTCAAATTCTATAGTATATATTATTACTTTTTTTAATATTTACAGAAGAGTTTTTTTTTACTAAAAGTAATATTAATTAGTGTATTTAGTAAAATTTAAAATTTTATTATTTTAAAAATAAATGTATCAACTATCAAGTGATGAAGTGTACTTGTAAAAAGGAGGGGTGCCTACCCAAAATATATTTCATACTTGAACCTGCAATACTGAGATCCCAGTAAAAACTACACGGAATCGAAAGCCATAGATGATTATAAATATATAAAATCAACACCACCTCCACCAAACTTATTCCCAGCATACATTATACACTCCGCATCCCCTTATTTTCATATTATATGACAAGTCGATGAATTGTTTTTTTTTCTCATGCCTCGTAGTTTTTAAATAACTATATAATACATGCACCGATGACTAAGCATAATTGTGTCCTTGATAATATTTCAGATCATCCATCCCACAAAAGTTTGCTCAGTCCTGCAAAATCAAGTCTTTGTGACTGTACACAATGTCTTTATCACCGTTGACTACTTGCCCACTGCCTCTTGCCAGCCTGCATTTGTTAAGAAATTGTAGCAAAATTTAGTTCAATTTGTTGAGAGAAAGCGAGAGATTTGTTAGAGACTTACCATCGGGTTGTAAGCAATCCTTCAACACCAACAGGACCACGAGCATGAATGCGACTTGTACTAATTCCAACCTATTCGGTAATTCAAGAAACAAAATGCATTGTTAGATAACAGCTGGATACAAGAGATAGTGAATTGAACTAGTACAAAGCAAGCAAACATTGTGTAGCATCATGCATTACCTCTGCACCTAATCCAAAACGGAATCCATCGCAAAATCTTGTACTCGCATTATGGAATACTGCAGCACTGAAAAATTTCAAACCGTTGATGTTACTATATAATTAGTTTCAAAATCTCATTTTGCATTAATTTATTATATTCGAGTATTTGGCACAAAATGATTAGAGGTATTTCTTTCGTGTTTGAGGCGAATAATCATGAAGGTGTGGACCAAATTGCAATCATCCCTTAATTTTTATTTCAAATTTGGTGTTGTTGCAATGTGAAATTATAATAGACTGGTAAAGAGAGAATATTACCTGTCAACATTTCGTAAGAAGATACCCGCAACTTCTTTATCTTCGGCTACAATGCAGTCCGTATGTCCACTGCGATTAAAGAGATTTTGATTGTTTTATTTATGCTCATCACTCATATTGACAACAAGGAAACGAGATTTGTTGTGCACATAATATTTGATAAGAAGATAACGTAACATGCCTTCCATGCTCATGTATATGATCAATGGCAGCATCTACATCATCCACAATTTCTACAGTGCACGAGAGAGAGCTGTATTCATGGTGCAATGATCTTGCCTCTGGAATATTCAGTAAAGCGCTCGCTTGAGGTCCACCAAATATTGTGACACCTGAAATATGAACAGAGTATTATACCACTGAAATATGAACAAAGTCGAGATGTTTCTTATGGCTAAAGAAGTCCAACCTATGATTTGAAGTTCCACAATAAGTTCGTTTAGTCTGCCATCGTGAACCAAGTCCTTGTGAACAAGCAGTGTTTCCTTATGAATGAAAAGAGAGTAAATCAGTTAGGAGTGTATCGTATTATAATGCATAGAATATAATTAATATCGGAAATCCAGCACACCATAGCATTGCAGGCAGCAGGGTAATCCGTTTTCGCATCCAAAACAATCTGCTTTGCCATATTCCTATTAGCAGACGTATCGACATAAACATGACATATTCCATCTGGAAAAGCAAAAGAAAAAAACAGTTTTATATTTCTAATTAATATGGATACACAATTACTTGATAAGAATAAATGACACGCGTAATTAATACCAGAAACATCTAAAGCGGGAACATATCTTACCAGCATGACCCAGAACGGGAATTTTTGTCGAAGTCTTAATTTGAGAAACGAGCTTGTTGCTGCCTCTTGGAATCACAAGATCAATTACATCATCCAGCTTCCCGACAAAACATAGATTTCAGTTTCAACACACGTGGCATGTGTTTATAATAAGCGCTTTTGCATTAAGCACAATGTAAATTTAATTAACCTTAAGCAACTCAGGTATATCTTCTCTGGAAGTCACGAGTCCAATGAGTTGTTCCCCGACACTTTCTGGAATGGCGGAAGTTATTACCTAACGATGAGATTTTTTTTGTTGTTAATTTTCAGAAACAGAACAAAATCCAATCTTCTACCATATCGAAAGAGAGCATTAGGTTAAAAAAAAATCTGTCAATTCACTAGTGTTGTAATTAACCTGATGCAGGATCGCATTTGATCGTCCAGCTTCTTTTCCGCCTTTTAGCAGCAGTCCATTCCCACTCCGCAGTGCCAATGATGCTATCTGTTACAAATCAGAAAGCGGCCAATGAAGGTAGTAGACGAAAATTTCAACTTTAGTATGAGGGTTTCACTGAAAACGAACTGTAAGAAACAGTACTGTATGGGCATTCGGTAAATAGATAGGAAAAAAATGTTAGAAAAGTTATATTGTCCTCAGAATCATAGAGAGACAAGTACTGAATTCACTAAATTCAGCGCAACAATTTTCCCCCAATGCAGTAGTATACGTTCATTCCTCTGCAACAAATTGAACCAAGTTGATATAATTCACCTGAACTAGTGCATCAGGTCGAGACTCAAATATGATCAAGAGAACACCCAAGGGAGACGACGTCTTCTCCAATATGAACCCTTCTGAAAGCTGCAGTAAATAACTTCAGAATGTGACTACCATAGGACATAACAATATAATATATGTTTCCTACAACATATTGCAAACACTCATTTCTCATTCACATAATTTCCAACTCGTATTGCAGGACCCATAAGCAAGTAGAGATCGTTATACACTACACATAATTACCTCCGTTCTTTTCAAAATGCGACCAACAGGCTCCTCCATGTTGGCAAGCATGCGAATGGCACTTGCAAGACTTTTAATCTACAACGTTAGACCAAAACAGAAAAAATATTTTAAAAAGAGAGAATAAGCAGTAATCGAGGTCCATAGTTCTATAGCAGCATTTACAGTCTTGAAAAGAGCCCTTAGTGTCATACCTTACTAGGCGTCAAGGACAGCCTAGAAACCAAAGACTTTTCGTATCCGGCCTGCTGGGCCTCTGCAACGTCAGTTTCATTTTCGGAAATAATAAGTTTCTCACTTGCTTCCAAAGCATCCGCTACATCCAGTAAAATCTTACTCCTTTCTTCCGAAGGCATAGCCTGCAATCCAAGATATCAGCATGCTTATTGACTCAACAGAAAATTCAATATTATATTATACACAAAAAGGATTACCTGCAGTCGTCTAGAACTTTCTCTAGCTGCTACTGCCATTTCTCGCGCACCGATTTCTCCTTGTGTGACCCACTCGTTCGTGTCACGATGGAACAACGTACCAACACGCTTTCCGTCTAGGACTTTAATGATATTATCACCAGCAAAACCACTTCATTGGGGGAGTATAAAGTCAGTGAAACATATTCTACTATAAAAGAGCCAGAGACAAAATGATCTACCAAAATAAACATTATGCAAAAAACAAAAATGCTGCCTTATTTTCCATTAGTTCCCCCGTCAAATAAGGTCAGATGGAATGAACTCGTCTATTAACAGGTTACATAACAACTACGATTCATAGACTCGTCCTAACTTCTAGATTGTCTTTTTAATCTACCAAGTCCAGATGGAATGGACTCGTCTATTAACATGTTACATAACAACTACGATTCATAGGCTAGTCTTATCTTCTAATCAGCATCTTAACCAGGGATCAAGCGTAACCCATTTGAAAAGATTCATCAAACCAGTCAAGTTTTCAAAATTTAATTCGACAGTTTCTATAGAAAATAACAAGTCAGATTTACCTGGTTATAACAACAGGAATGCCAGCATAAGCAGCATAAACAGCAGCTTTGACTTTAGCAGTCATTCCCCCTCTTCCTACCCTCGACTTGTCTCCAAAGGTTATTGTTCCCTCGTGCCTTTCCTTAATATATGTGTGAATTAATTCAGATTTTGAATCATTAGGTGGACCACTATACAGACCATCTACATCACTCAATAAGACAAGAAGGTCAGCCTTTAGCTCTAGAGCTAGAAGCGCTGATAAACTGTCATTGTCCCAAAATATTCCAGACGCATCCTGCAAAATAGTTCAAAGTTAAAACAAACAGATCTCAACTCCTATTCTTGAAGTGCGTCAAATGGAAACAAAAGTAAAGTTACCTCATACGGAGCTTTCCTAGTACTGATTGCATCATTTTCGTTAAATATAGGGACAACCTTCAGAGACAACAATGATTTAACAGTCTCGTCTAGCTGTTTCCTGAAAGCGGGATCTCTGAAATCGTTGTCGGTAACTAGAAGCTGAGCAGACGTCATATCCAACTGCACGAGAAAAATACTAGTAGCATTTACATCAATCGAATATTTACAATCTTATAACTAAAACGAGGCGGTAAGGAACTGAAATTGTAAATGTGACCTGGCTGAACAAAATATCGTAAAGAGCCATAAGGCCGTTTTGTCCAACGGCAGCACAAGCTTTTCCATCGAGCTCCACCTGCGGCTTTTGGAGGTCCACGAAGCTATACGGAAATATAACAAACAGATTCAAAGCGCTTTTCGTAACATTGAAATTTCCAAACACGGGCAAAAAAGTATTTGTTAAAAGTAAGAGACCTGCTGTTAATTAATTTCCGGTATCTAAGGCGTTGACGGCCGACGCCGACGGCACCGGAAGACACCAAAATAACCTCATATCCTTGAGAGTTGAGTTCATGAATCTGCATTTAATTTAATTAAAACAATGTTTGTGGGTGGAAAATGATAATATGATAAAGTTTTGGGTTATAAATGAGAATATAAAAAACCTGCTCGCAGAGAGCCCCTACTCTTCCCAGAGCCAACCTACCACCAGGTCCAGTCACAACAGCAGTCCCAACCTTAATCAAATGAAGGAGAAGAAACAACCTTAATTCTGGGACAATCGAAAACTTAACAAAATCGACATTTTAAAATCAATTGAAGATGACGATGATGATGTGTTTGTTACCTTGATGACGACACGCTTAACGTCACTCAAAAATGCACGTGTTGAATCTACTGCCTCCATTGCTGATAATAACTCTCTTTCTCTCTCTCTCTCTCTTTCAACAGGAGTAGAAAGTAGAAACAGAGAGGGCAGGGACTTGTAGTGTTTGAAGGTCTGGAAATGTGGAAACCCGTGAATGGGTATTTTTGTATTTATAGGGGTGCGCGTGTGCCTACGCACGTGCGGACGTAGTGGGGGAATCATTTTTACGCGAGGGTTTTTCCCGGCGGTTTTAGCGAGCCGATTGGAACATGCCACGTGGATACACCGTGACGGGGCGGGGCGGGGCGGGGCGGGTCGGGTTTGGAATAGGATCCCGCTATCGTTGTCGTATCGTATCTTTTCCTATCGTTTTGACGAACGGGGGAGAGGCCACCCGGGTCGTGCGGCCAACGGCAGCCAGCTCATCATTTTGTTTGGGTTTATAAAAAATTAATTATAACAAAAAATAAGAAGACAAATAATAATATTTCATCAAACATAAGATTGTGTACAAAAATATTTTATTAATTATAATGGCAATATTTGAATATTAGTTATAATAATATTAAATTATTTATAACTTTATTTATTAAAATGATTGTTAACTTTGACTGTTATTGCACTTTCCACCATTTAATTAGATCAAATTTAAAAAATATATATACTTGACACGAATGAAATATTGTATGTGACCAATATATTTTTGGTGTTTACATCTCATTCTAACTAAACTTGTAACATATGTGTCCTCACCCTTATATTAATTTGACTATAAATCCCCAAATCATAAATGGATTAGTAAATTTTAATCCAATAAAGAACTCTAAAGAACACTAAAATTGTATTCCCCTAATAAGAATTTGAAGAAACTTTAAATTTGAATTCCTCAAAATATAGTATGTGAAAAAATTGTCTCCCTCAATCGCGATGAATAACTGTAAATCTATCTACATTGCGGACGACGACCCATTGTCAAATTTCTTAATTGGTTCAATGTATATGGCATGCGAAAATTTTCAATTACAGTATATAGTTTTCATCTTTTATTATTATTATTATTTTTTTATTATTCTTTTGTTGATGTTTGGTGTGCGATGCCATTTTTTGAATGAAATTAGCTTGTTGTAAATTTTTGGTGGACCAAGTTATGCATGATATTCCTCAACATAACAAAGGCATTCCCAAAAATTAGGTTTGAATAATTTGTGCATTTGTGGAAGCAAGAGAAGAATAATTTGATATATTGTCAAAGTTTGAGTTAGTTATTTTTAAAGATTCATTTGCAGTGTTGCCAAATATGTCATGTTATAAATTCTTCGCCCTTACCGCCGCCATGCCGGAGTAGTCCCACACGCAGCATGAGCTTACAAGGCCGGCTCTGGGCTTAGACTCAGGGTGCAACCTGTTTTGACCGTTTTTTGTCGGGGATTATTATATATTAAATACGCTTGGTAGGGTTTGGAGACGGTGCAAAAACACGTATATTTATATGTGGAAAGAGAGCTGAACTGAAATCACACCGAGACTAGGCTTGAATGCCCGAGATGATATCTCTGTTTATTCTCTGGTATTTCCAGGTAATATTATATATGTGGGTGGGTATCAGATCACTCGTCCGGGATCTTCCTCCCCGAGCGTCCGTCAGTCTTACGACCTCTCCTCCCCTTCTCCCCCCTCTGGATCTAGTCTATTTATAGATGGATTACAGAGAATTCATCTGTCCATTATTGACACGTGTTTCTACATGCAAAGATAAAGACGTCTTTGGCTCGTGCACTTCTGCCCGGTGCAGGTCGCATCTGTGTGGCGTCAGCGGCCCGAGGTACGGTCCCGGGACACGGTGCCCGGGATTGAGTATGGCCTTTCTCCGTCTTCGGGCGCTCCTTTCGTCGCGTGTTTATTCATGTGGTGGTCTCCCGTGATTTGGGGCTCGGGGTTGGTTCACCCATCGTCCTCATCATTGCGTGCGCCGGGTTGTTAATGTCCGTGTCCCGTGCTAGGGCGTGATCCCAGGTGGTATGTCCTCCCGCAAGCCGGGTCGTTGACGCCCGTGCCGAGTGCTCGCAGCGCGGTCCCGGGTCTCGGAACCCCGTCGTCCCTCTGCATTCGGGTCGTTGGCGCCAGATCGTGATGCTCGGGGCCGGGGCATCGCATGCGAAGCATGTCCTGATCCTCGCGATGGTGGGCTGGCACGTGGGCCCACGCCACCAATTGGTGGGGGAACTGATCTTCGGCGTCCGTGCGGGATGCGCTGGCGCGATCCGGGGGCTCGACAATCGTCCCACTGCATGCGGGTCGTTGGTTGCCTCGGCTTCGTGCTGGGCCGCGTTCCAGAACCATTTGACCCGTCGTCCCGTATGTCGGGTTATTGTCGCCCGATCGTGATGCTCGGGGCCGGGGCATTGCATGCGGAGCATGTCCTGATCCTCGCGATGGTGGGATGGAATGTGGGCCCACGCCACCAGTTGGTAGGAGAACTTATCTTCGGCGTCCGTGCGGGATGCGTTGGGGCGATCCGGGGGCTCGACAATCGTCCCACTGCATGCGGGTTGTTGGTTGCCTCGGCTTCGTGCTGGGCCGCATTCCGGGACCATTTGACCCGTCGTCCCGTATGTCGGGTTATTGTCGCCCGTTGCGGTTGGCCGAGGTCCGGGCACGGTGTACGTGAGAATTATCTGATTCTTGTGATGGCGAGTTGGCGTGGGGGCCCATGGTACTAGTAGGAGCTTTATCCGGGCCTTTTTATCCGGTGTCGGGTGTCGGCCCATTCCACGTGTCGGTGGGAGATTTTTGTGGCTCAACACTGGCCCCCAGAGAAGTCCGTGGATGGAATCCGCTTATTTCTCTGTATGTTGAGTTTGGTCTGGTCCGTTGCTTATGAATTCGTTTCCTTATCTTGATTGAGGCTTTGAGAGGGCCTTAGTCTGTGACGGGTGGTAGGCGGCCGTTGCTTTGAGGCAGGCTCTGTCGTCGTTGTCCGGCGTTTGTGCTTGTGCCATCATAGATCCTTAGCTCGAGGGCTTTATATTTTCCGCGGTGGTGAACCGAAGCGGAGACCGGGGCTCGAGGCGAAACCTTCGTCTGACGATTCATCGACGTCGGGTCGTGATGGTCGAGGTCTGCGCATTCTGTCCGTGTCTTTTGTAGTGGTGATATGGCACATGGGCCCGTGCCCGAGTTGGCGGGGGCCGATCATCGGGATCCGTGCCGGGACGCGATCCTAAGGTCCGGAACTCGTCCCTCTCTATGTGGATCATCGGCGTTCGTTCCGGGACAACAAAGGTCGGTACATCGCATGTGGGGTCTAGTTCCGATCCTCACGCGGATGAATTGACATGTGGGCTTGTGCCGAGATGGCGGGGGCCTGATCGTTGGCGAGTGCGGACTCTACTCAAGAAATTTCTTCATGAACTTTTTCAGCCGTCGGGGTCTGGCCCCGTCGCCTGGTGACTCGACCCCGTTTGGACTTTGGGATTTATTGGTTCCTTGAAATCGCACCATCCTCGACCCGGGACCCGGAGAGGTCGTATGGGTTTAGGGATTAGTGGGTTTGGGGTTTTGTTTTACCCGCACTTCCGCGACCCGGGACCCGTTGGGCCGTATGGGTTTAGGGATTAGTGGTTTTTGGATTTTGTCTTACCCGCACCTCCGCGACCCGGGACCCGTTGGGGCCATATGGGTTTAGGGATTAGTGGTTTTGGGATTTTGTCTTACCCGCACCTCCGCGACCCGGAACCCGTTGGGGCCGTAAGGGTTTAGGGATTTGTGGTTTTGGGGTTTGGTCGTTATGACGCTCTCTGGGATGCTGATTTTATGGTTCACGACCCCGGGGTTTGGTCAATTCTTGGCGCTCTCCGGGATGCCGATTTTATTGTTTAATGTTCACGGCCCCGGGATTCGGTCGTTTTGACGTTCTCCGGGATGCCGATTTTAGTTGGTTTGGTATCTTTCCGGGGCCGGGTTTTTCTTCCGGGACCCCGTTTGGACTTTGGGTTTTTTTATTCGTTTTGTCTACCCGCACCTCCTCGTACCGAGACCCGTTGAGGTCGTATGGGTTTAGGGATTTGTGGTGTTTTGGGGTTTTTGTTTTTGTGCACCCGCGCCTCCTCGTACCGAGACCCGTTGAGGTCGTATGGGTTTAGGGATTCGTGGGTTTGGGGTTTTATGTAACGCGAGGGCGTAGAGAGTCTCTCCGGTTGCGTTTTTTGGCCGTGGTTCGAAACGACCACGGTAGTTCTTCGGTTGCGTTTTTTGGCCGTGGTTCGAAACGACCACGGTACCTCTTTGGTTGCGTTTTTTGGACGTGGTTCGAAACGACCACGGTACTTCATCGGTTGCGTTTTTTGGCCGTGGTTCGAAACGACCACGGTATCTCTTCGGTTGCGTTTTTTGGCCGTGGTTCGAAACGACCACGGTATCTCTTCGGTTACGTTTTTTGGCCGTGGTTCGAAACGACCACGGTACTTCTTCGGTAGCTATTCGGCCCACTTCTCTTAAGCTCCCCGGGCGCCGCGGTGAGAATGTTGGGCCCCATGATCCGGCACTGGAGGCACTTCCTAACGAATCTCACCGCATCCCGGCGTAGGTTTGGCCATTAGTATCCTTGGCCCATCGTGTTTGGACATATACTTTAACAAAAGCATTGAAAAGTTCTTGCGATAAAGTTGAGAAACCGAAACAGAGTACCTTGCAGCTCGCATTCAGAGCTGTTTTGTCTCGATCCTATCCAGGGGCAGGGCCCCGGACCTGATGAAATTCTTGATTGTGTCCCGCCAATCGGCCGCGGACTCTGGGGCTGTCGGGAGGGTTTCTTCCCGTGACAAGTCTGCGCATTCTTCGGACGGGAATAGCTAGGATAGCGTGTTGGCCTGCGAGTTCTGCTCCCGGGGGATTTGCTCGGCCTGGATGCCGGGTAAAGGAATAATGTCTCTCCCGCCTTGGGGATCGTTAAGACTTGTGGCCCAGGTAGGCGTTCCTCGAGTCTGGGACGTGGTGTCGAGCTGTGAGGTGGAGATCATGCCTTTAATGGGATCCCCTCGGCCGCGTTTGCAATGCGCTTTGGGTTGGGTCCCGCGGCCCGTGACGCGGAGAGACTGGGCCTGGTCACCTTTTGACGACGCGAACGCCCATAGGTCATGCCGCATGATGAAACAATTTCGCACGAGTCTGTGCTGAGAATCTGCAATAATACTTCCAACACAGAAATACGAACGTAGCTAAATATCAATCGACTTTACTTATCTGATCCTCCTAGACCGTGCGAACTGCACGCCGGCCCACGAGAGAGGGGGCCCGGGACCCGGGATCGTGTTTTCGCCCGAACATCGGTATGCAAAGGTTGAAATTGGGTCATCCCTAGTCTCTGCTCCAACTTCATGATTGTATTGAATAAGTATGAGAGATCAGGATCGTGACTCGGGATTGGTAGGTTTGGGAGACGGGACTCGGGCCCCAGGGCAGGTTGGTCCGAGTGGCGGGGCACGGGCCCCGGGACCGGTTGATGTGTCTCGATGGTTCTTTGTTGCGTTATTGGTTCTGTAGACCTCGCCTCGCTCGTGTTAAACGCTGTCGTTGGTTCGGCCACGCTCGGCGAGTCAGTCGCGTAGTCCTTCTCTTTGGATCTGGGTTGTCTGGGACCCCGCTGGGTTTGACGCCATGTCCCGTCCTTCTTCGTGCGGGATGCGGTCGACGGTGTCGATGGTCTGACCGTAGTCGGCGTAAAGCTCGGTGGATCCTGCTCCTCGGGCTCTGGATCTGACACCGGGACGAGGTCATCGTCTTCTACGCCCATGACTTCTTCCACCGGCGCCCTCGTTCCTCGGGGAACGGTGTGGGTTCTGACGCCGTGGCCAAGCTTCGTCATTGCTTGGCATCTCGTCGCCGGATCTTCGGATGGTTAGATTTCTCAGCTCCCTACCTGGCGCGCCAAATGTTTTGACCGTTTTTTGTCGGGGATTATTATATATTAAATACGCTTGGTAGGGTTTGGAGACGGTGCAAAAACACGTATATTTATATGTGGAAAGAGAGCTGAAATGAAATCACACCGAGACTAGGCTTGAATGCCCGAGATGATATATCTGTTTATTCTCTGGTATTTCCAGGTAATATTATATATGTGGGTGGGTATCAGATCACTCATCCGGGATCTTCCTCCCCGAGCGTCCGTCAGTCTTACGACCTCTCCTCCCCTTCTCCCCCCTCTGGATCTAGTCTATTTATAGATGGATTACAGAGAATCCATCTGTCCATTATTGACACGTGTTTCTACATGCAAAGATAAAGACGTCTTTGGCTCGTGCACTTCTGCCCGGTGCAGGTCGCATCTGTGTGGCGTCAGCGGCCCGAGGTACGGTCCCGGGACACGGTGCCCGGGATTGAGTATGGCCTTTCTCCGTCTTCGGGCGCTCCTTTCGTCGCGTGTTTATTCATGTGGTGGTCTCCCGTGATTTGGGGCTCGGGGTTGGTTCACCCATCGTCCTCATCATTGCGTGCGCTGGGTTGTTAATGTCCGTGTCCCGTGCTGGGGCGTGATCCCAGGTGGTATGTCCTCCCGCAAGCCGGGTCGTTGACGCCCGTGCCGGGTGCTCGCAGCGCGGTCCCGGGTCTCGGAACCCCGTCGTCCCTCTGCATTCGGGTCGTTGGCGCCAGATCGTGATGCTTGGGGCCGGGGCATCGCATGCGAAGCATGTCCTGATCCTCGCGATGGTGGGCTGGCACGTGGGCCCACGCCACCAGTTGGTGGGGGAACTGATCTTCGGCGTCCGTGCGGGATGCGCTGGCGCGATCCGGGGGCTCGACAATCGTCCCACTGCATGCGGGTCGTTGGTCGCCTCGGCTTCGTGCTGGGCCGCGTTCCAGAACCATTTGACCCGTCGTCCCGTATGTCGGGTTATTGTCGCCCGATCGTGATGCTCGGGGCCGGGGCATTGCATGCGGAGCATGTCCTGATCCTCGCGATGGTGGGCTGGAATGTGGGCCCACGCCACCAGTTAGTAGGAGAACTTATCTTCGGCGTCCGTGCGGGATGCGTTGGCGCGATCCGGGGGCTCGACAATCGTCCCACTGCATGCGGGTCGTTGGTTGCCTCGGCTTCGTGCTGGGCCGCATTCCGGGACCATTTGACCCGTCGTCCCGTATGTCGGGTTATTGTCGCCCGTTGCGGTTGGCCGAGGTCCGGGCACGGTGTACGTGAGAATTATCTGATTCTTGTGATGGCGAGTTGGCGTGGGGGCCCATGGTACTAGTAGGAGCTTTATCCGGGCCTTTTTATCCGGTGTCGGGTGTCGGCCCATTCCACGTGTCGGTGGGAGATTTTTGTAGCTCAACACAACCGCCTAGGGCCCCCATTATTTAGGGGCTCATTCTTAAAATATATATATATATATATATATATATATATATATATATATATATATATATATATATATATATATATATATAATGTATATATTTATGTTTTTTAAAAATAATACTTCTATATATAATTAAAAATACTTATCTTAATTATTTTACCATTTCAACAACGAAAATATTAATTTTTTTTCAACTTAATTTTTTTATTTTTAAAAAAAATCTTTTAATAAATCTCAAATTTTATTAAAAAAAATCTTGTTTAATTTAATTATTTTTTTTCTATTATAAGTAGTAATTTAAAAAAAACATTATTGAACAAAAATTGAGAATTGGTTATTTTTTTAAGTAATAAAAAAATCTCATTTATTTTAATTGTAGTAATTTAAAAATAATTATAAAGCAAATTATTGAACAAAATTTGAAAATTAATTATTTTATTAAGTAACAAAAAAAAAATTCATTTATTTTAATTATTTTTCGTTCTATTATACATAATAATTTAAAACTAAAAAATAAAGCACATTATTGAACAAAAATTTAAAATTAATTATAGAATTTTTTATTTATTTTTTCAATTTTTTTTCTACCGTTTTAAATTTTTGATAACTTTTTTTAATATAAAAGAAAAAAAATTAAAATTTTATGATTTTTTAAAGTTTTATATACTACAACAATAATTTTAATATTTGTTTCACACAGTAATAAAATGACATTATATTTTTAAAAAATATAAAAATTTATATAAATTTTGTTTTAATAATTTAATGTGGGTCCAATTAGGATATTTTGCCTAGGGCCATGTAAACTCAGGAACGGGCCTGTGAGC
Organism: Euphrasia confusa; assembly: GCA_954870475.1. Lineage (NCBI taxonomy): Eukaryota > Viridiplantae > Streptophyta > Magnoliopsida > Lamiales > Orobanchaceae > Euphrasia > Euphrasia confusa. The sequence continues at coordinate 40,509,815 of OX940951.1, read as the reverse complement.
TAAGAGCATTTCCAATGGAAAGGTAGAAGTATACGTGTACTTCTATCTCTCACCCAAAAATGTGGTAGAAGCAATTGGAAGTGCGATGACGACGTGTTAAGGTTAGAAGTTCCTAAAAGATCGGTAGAAGAACTTCTACCCGAGCGTTAAAAATTATTTATATAAAAATTAATTAAAAATAAGAATTTTGAAATAGTTAAATTTTTAGCCGTTAAAAATTATTTTTTATTTTATATAAAATTTAATTAAAAATTAAAATTTTGAAATAGTTAAATTTTTAGCGTTAAAAATTATTTTTTATTTTATATAATTGTATTTTATATGAAATATTAATTATTTATTTTTTTCTATCTAAATTTTTTTTATTTTAACTTTTACTATTATTATTATTTAAATATAAATAAAAAATAAAAAATAAAAAAATAAGTAAGTGGTGGTACCTATAAAATTTATGTTGTGAGTAGAACGGTTGAATCAGATAGAAGTTTTTTTAAGTAAAAGTAAAAAAAATATGAATTGGCGCATGGAAATGTTCTTACCAACTGATAAGAATCGAACACGAACTATATGAGTATGTCATTTTTTACTGGACAAAGAGAATAATATATAAGTAAATTAAATTTTATATATATATTATACTTATTATTTTATTTACATTTTAAAATGTTAGAATAATATAGTATATGAGAGTTTCTACATGTGCATGTACATGATACCTTACATTGAATCTCAAACATTTAATTTCAATAATTAATATTTTCTTGAACTTTTACCTATGGTCATATTTCATTTTTATAATATGTAAAAAAAAAAATGTGATCATTAATTTGAGAAAAAGGAAATAAGAACTTTTGAATGTAATGTAACAATACATTATGATGACGATTAAAACACATAATTACTATTATTTATATATTTTCTAGCTTATCAAATCGGTTTACTGCAAATTTTTTCGTTGATCTTTTCTTTCTACATAAATAAAAATAAAATAAAAATTATAATTCATTTCACATGTATCCCCACATTCACAATGTTTATCTCTAAATTCGTATATGTGTTTGTTTTTGTCTACAAATGTTTTGAACAACAATATATTTGAAAATATAAAAATCCAAATCAAATTATATTTTTAATAATTTAATATTAAAGTTTTTTTAATGATTTAATTATAGTATGATTTACCTACATGATATAGAAATATTTCGATTTGATTTAATATAAATATAATTTTTAATTTAATTATAAAAACATTTAATTAAAAAAACACATTTATATTTATTTATATCTAAAATTAGTATATTCATGATATCATTGTTAGTAATTTAATTATGAGTGTTATAAAAATCATAAATTTATTTTGTATATAATAATTGAAGATACAAATTTTAAATCAAGTGGATATAAATAAATTTCATATTTAAATATTTTATTGTCAATTATTCTATTTTAATTTCTTGCTCCTTTTATTTTTTAATTATTTTATTTTAATATAGAAATATATCATTCAAATACCTTTTGTCATTGTACAGTGTGTACACGGGTTACACATTAATACGATAAATATATTTTTTTTTAATTTTATTGAGAGATGTAATTTGACTGAACACTAATTACAAACTAAACAAAATGGATGAAATGAGACTACTAACTAAACAGTGAAGAACTATAACAAAATGGATGAAACACCTTACTTTATTTATAATTGTTCTCACTGATTTTTAGTAAATTTCACTAACATCGCTAAGTTTATTCTTGAAAATTTTCGGTAAGCTCGTCTCTATCCCATCAACTAGAGCATAGCAAGCCCTGTGGACTTTGACCTAAAAAAATGAGATTGTTTTCCCGTTGAACCAAGTGAACTATATTGAATATTTTATCAAATTTTAAATATATATATATACTAATGAATAATTTCATTTAAAATTTTATATATTAATCTAGCTTATGGTCTCGAGATAAATTTCATGAAATTTTGATAGTCTCGAGATCGTTTTATCGCAAATGTAAAATACTTTTTATGGCTTTTTTATTTTTAATTTAATAAAATAACATTTTAATTACTAATATAAAGTTAATTTAATTACTAATATAAAGTTAATTTAATTACTAATATAAAGTTAATTTCATGAAATAACATTTTAATTACTAATATAAAGTTAATTTAATAAAATTTAATTACTAATATAAAGTTAATTTCATTAAATAAAATTTTAATTACTAATATAAAGTTGATTTAATGAAATTTAATTACTAATATAAATTTAATTTCATTAAATAAAATTTTAATTATTAATATAAAGTTAATTTAATAAAATTTAATTACTAATATAAAGTTAATTTTATTAAATTTAATTACTAATATAAAGTTAATTTCATGAAATAACATTTTAATTATTAATATAAAGTTAATTTCATGAAATAATATTTTAATTACTAATATAAAGTTAATTTCATGAAATAACATTTTAATTACTAATATAAAGCTGTAAATGTTGATTTTGTCGACAACGTATTTTTTCCTTGTGTTTTTGTTTTTGTTGTTTTTCAGGGTTACAAGTTAAGAATCCGAAGTCAACTACCTTGCGCGTGGAAATGGAGACTTGAGTCTCCACTTTTGGAATGACATGGAAACGGCGACCAGAGTCGCCGCTTTGGATGCATGGACATGGAAACGGCGACAGCAGTCGCCGCTTTTGGTGACGCGAGGAAACGGCGACTCGTGTCGCCGCTTTTGGTGCAAGGGTAAATTGGCATGGAAACGGCGACACGGGTCGCCACTTTTGGTGTGCATGAAAACGGCGACTCGTGTCGCCGGTTTTGGGTGTGACAAGAAAACGGCGACTGGAGTCGCAGTTTATGTGTGTTAAGGAAACAGCGACGCTGGTCGCCGGTTTTGGTACATGGCAATGAAAACGGCGACTCATGCCCTTTGACAATTTTCCGGAGAATGTAGTCGCCGGTTTTGGTGATACATGAAACGGCGACTCTTGATCTTGTGTTTTGTTTTTAAGACCAAGTACTTACAACGTGTTTTCTTTCACCAGGTATTCAGTTCAAGGAAATGAAGAATTGTTCCAAGTTTGCAACTTCAACAATATCGACGACCGTGAAGACGATGAAATTCGAAGCTTCAACACTTAGAGAATTTCACGAGAAATTGAAGATGAAGAATTGAGATCGATGGAGTCAAGATTGAAATTGAAGTTTGATTTTGAAATTGAAGATTCAAGATTCGAAGATTCAAGAATCAAAGATTCAAGATTCAAGAATCCAAGTTCTACAATAATGATGTCATCCATGGAAAAGTGACATAGGCCAAGCATGCGACGAATGAGAACGTGCCACGTCATCACTCTCACATGTGCGGCTCTACTATAAATACCCATGGAATTGATTTTCATCATTTGACGATTTTGAGAGAACGAAATCTGATTTTTAGAATCGTAGTCGAGCTTCGAGTTTGTGTAGTAGCCTTTGCGCCGTGTGCCAAGATTAGAGCTAGGAGATATAGCTTTAGGTACTCGTGTGCTAGTTTGCAAGTTAGTGTGAGTTGTTGCGACACTCGGGAAACTTCTTGTAAACGTTTTGCCTACCATACTCTACAAGTGTAATAGTTTAAGTTTTGTGATCAATGAAATGGAAACTATTACATAACTTTGTCTTCACTTTTTATTCTACAAATTGTGTGAGTGTTTTACTTTGACGGAAGCTGCTGTCTGTGAGTTCAAGACCAATTTCACGAAAAAATTGGTATCTTACGCTGAAGGCGTAATTTCAATTGGTATCAGAGCGGGACGTCATACGTATAAGACGTGATCCGTTACTTGACTTCATATTTCCGCTATAATGGAGTCGCCAATGTTTGTTCAGAAACCGATTATGCTTACTCATCAAAACTACTCTAACTGGAAAGATAAAGTTTCTGCTAGAATTAAAGGCCATGACTCTCGTGCATGGATGGCTGTCTTGGAAGGTTGGATGTGTCCGTATACTGAAGATGCCGATGGAGTAAGAATTCCCAAACCTGAACGCAACTGGACTAGAGAAGAGCATGATTTGTCAACTGCGAATAGCAAGGCTCTACTTCTTATTTGTGAATGGTTGGAACTAAGTATGTACCAACTGGTGAAAAATTGCACTTCAGCGAAAGACGCATGGGAAACTCTTCAGAGAACATGCGAAGGAAGTAAGGCCGTGAAGCGCTCTAAAATTCGAACTATCACTGCTCAGTTCCATCAACTCCGTATGAGAGAAGATGAAGACATAAATGAGTACTTAGACAAAATCATGAGATATGTGAACGAGGTTCATGAACTTGGAGAAACTTTTCCTGCCGTCATGATTTATGAGAAAACTCTTCATAGTCTAAGTTCTCGGTTCGAAAGTAAAGTGCTAACTCTTGAAGCACGAGAAGAAAAGAATCAGACATGGGACTATGCAGACTTAATGGCTGATTTGAGAAACTATGACTTGACTTTAAAAGTGCGTAGCAACCCTGAAATGTCTCTTGTTTATGAGCCGATGACTGCTCTAAAAATCTCTGAAAAAGGTAAGAGCTCAAGAAGTTCGAAACCGCAGAAAACTCTTTCGAGAAATGAAAAGTTTGAATGTAGTTTCTCAGCTGATGTAGATGAATCTGATGACGATGAAGCAGAGGAAATTGAACGTTTGATGAACTCGAATAATTCTGATAAACTTGCTGCACTGACTGAAATTGTCACGTACCTTGTGAAGCAAGAATTTAAGAGAAAGAATCGTGCCCGAAATTTTCGAAAGTTTCAGAAAAATTCTAACTCTTTTCAGAGAAACTCAGACAACCGAAATCAAACTTCATTCACTGACAAAAAATTTAAGGAGACAAAACTTTCTCCATATTCTTCAACTAGCAAGGATGTTTCTAAAATGCAGTGTTTCGAATGTAAGGGATTTGGACATGTCAAGAATGAGTGTCCCAACTTGCATCGCAAAAAGAAACTGCCAGTGAGCTATGTTGTAATTGATGATGAAAATGTAATCTCAGAAAGTGAGGAATCTGAGAATGATGATTCAGATAATGATGAGGACAACGCTCTAGTTGTCACTTTTGGTGAAAATTTCGACCTTGAAAATGTGGAGGTTGAAAACTTTGTTTTTGATGGTTTTCTGAAGGACACTGCAACTGCTGACAATATCTTTCGTGTTGCCTCTGCAAACCGAAACTTCTGTGACGATGATATTTTCTCGGATGTTGAATCCGTGTCTGAAAATGATGAGATTGTTATGACATCTGAAGTGTCTCAAACTGAAGATGTATGTGTTGAGTTACTCACTCTAAGAGAGAGTCTTTCTGAACTCAAAACTTTACATGACACTGCTATCACTGAGAATAGCACTCTGGAAGTGTCTCTGAAAGTTCTTACAGAATCTTGTAACGAACTCTCGATTGCCAACCAAAAGATGTATGATGAAGTTGTTGATTTGAAAAACTCTGTCGAAGAGACAACGGACGAGAAAAAGAGGTTGAACAACTCTCTAACTATACTTAAAATCAAGTTTGATGACCTTTTCGAAGAAAAACATAAACACTACAAAGAAGTTGTCAAACTAAGAGAAGTGTGTGAGAGGTTGAGTTCTGAAAACTCAAAACTAAAGACTTCGTTGAAGAAGGAAACGTCCGAAGTTAAGAAACTTCAAATTCTTTTCAAAAACTCTGACTCTGAGAACGATGATCTGAAATCATCACTTTTGAAGACTCAAACTGATCTTGCTATGACAGATAAAGAGTGCTATGTTTTGAAAGAAAAACTTCAGATGACTGATGAGCTGTTGAAAAAGATGAACACAAATTCTTCGGTGTTTGACAATGCTGCTTCGTACATGAATCCTAATCGCTATGGACTTGGATTTCAAAAAGTGTTTGAATCTATTTACTCTACACCTGAGAAGAAAGATGTGACCTTCGTCAAAGCGTCAAATGATCAACCAGAGGATGAACTTAAAGCTGAGTCTGAAATATTGAAACGAAAAGAGATCGCTGAAGGGAAAAAGATTGTTAAGTCTGCTGAGCTTAAACCTCAAAAGCCTGTCTCAACTTCGAACTCCAAATCTGAGACATATCAATTTCCAAGGAATATCGTGAAACATCCTCGTGGTATTCTGCCATATGAGAAAACTTTGTTGAGAAAGTTGAACAAAACTCAGAGTGTTAAGCCGAATGTAGGACACTCTCAATCTAAACCTGTTTTTGTCAAGACACCTATGAAAGTTGAAACTCGTCAACGACGAGAATATGTCTGTCACTACTGCAATGTGCTTGGACACATAAGACCGTTCTGTTACAAACTTAAAGCTGACATGAACCGTGAGTTGTTGACAAAGAATGAAAAATCACGAAATTCTCAAAAGCAGAGTGTTGAGAAAAATATGAACACGATGGTTCAAACAAAGTCACAAAATTTTGATAAGAAGAAAGTTGAGGCTGCTAAGGACATAAAGAAACCCATCTCGCAAATGCTGAAGACTGTGACTGAGAGAAATGTCCAAATTTTGAATGACAAAAAGATATGGGTGCCTAAGTCTCAAAAGAGTAAAGTTGAACTTAACTCTAACTCCAAAAATTGTTGGCAACCAAGAGAACTCATTTTCTGCAATGTCGCACTTAACGCATCTGAGACTGGAACCAAAGGAATTTGGTACTTTGATAGTGGCTGTTCCCGCCATATGACTGGCACGAAAAAGTTTCTAAAAGATTACGAGCCTATGACTGGAGCTCCCGTTGTGTTTGGAGGGGGAGCGAAAGGCGTCGTAAAGGGAAAGGGGACTCTACAAATCAAAGGATTACCTCCTATCAGAAATGTAGTCCATGTAAAAGGACTTGTTGCTAACCTGATTTCCATCAGTCAACTGTGTGATGAAGGACTGAACGTGAGTTTTGATAAGGAGTTGTGCAGAGTTTTTGATGGTGAAGGAAAGTGTATAATGGAAGGTCCACGAGCTAAAAATAATTGCTATACAACTGAGTATAGTTGTTTTTCTGTGACCGTTCCTGATGAAGTTGATTTATGGCATCAACGGCTTGGTCACACTGGCACTCGAAATCTGAGTAAACTGGTTAAGGGGGAGATAGTTTGAGGAATTTCTAAACTCCCAAAAATTGAAAAACGAGTGTGTGGTGACTGTCAAAAAGGCAAACTGACAAGAACTTCTCATCCTGCACTGCCAACTCTAATGAGCACTTCGGCTCCCTTCGAACTGTTACATATGGACTTGATGGGTCCAATGGAGGTTAAAAGTATAGCCAAGAAAGAATATGTGTTGGTTGTCGTCGATGATTTTTCTCGCTATACTTGGACGAGATTTTTGGTTACCAAAGATGAAACTTTTGATGCCTTCAAGGGCATTGTGAAATGGATCAAGACGAATCATGAGGCTAAAGTAAAAAGGATCAGAAGTGATCATGGAACTGAATTTCAAAATGCTAGCTTCAACGAATTCTGTATGATGAAAGGAATTCATCATGAATACTCGGCCCCAAAAACTCCTCAACAAAATGGGATTGCCGAACGAAAGAATCGAACGCTGCAAGAAATGGCACGTGTAATGCTTATCTCGAAAAATCTTGCACGAACTTTTTGGGCAGAAGCTGTCTCCACTGCTGGATATATTTTGAATCGGATAAGTATTCGATCTGGGACGACCGCAACTGCCTATGAACTGGTAAATGGCAAGAAACCTTCAGTTGCACACTTTCGTGTCTTTGGCTGTACTTGCTATATTTTGAAGGATCGTGATCCTCTGAAGAAATTTGAAGCCAAAGCTGATCGTGGGATTTTTGTTGGTTATAGCCAAAATAGCCATGCTTATCGTGCCTACAATCTTCGAACTAAGAAAGTCATCAAAACTGTTAACATAAATTTTGATGAAGAAGACTTTCTTGGAAAAGATACTGAGGAAAACTGGGTTAAAGAAGGAATTTTGGATTATCAAAATCTTCCACCAATACCCACAACTGCTGCTTCTGAGAATGTGTCTCCAGGAAATTTTACTCCAAACACTTCAACTGAAGTTGGAGATTCTAGCAATCAGGACAATGATACTTCATCGTCTGAAGATGAAGAAACTGAGCTAAACATTGAAAACCCAGCTAATGCTACTAGAGAGGCACCTCGACTCGTTCAAAAGAAACATCCTCCGACCCAAATGATTGGGAACTTAAATGAGCGAACTACGCGCTCAAAGAAACCGACAAATTCTCCGAATGAACTATACAACATCTGCACTTCTGCAATCTATAACGAAATTAGCATCTCTTGCTTTCTTTCGGAAAATGAGCCGAAAAATTACAAGGAAGCCATGCAAGATGATTTTTGGATCATGGCCATGCAAGAAGAATTGAATGAGTTCACACGAAATAATGTTTGGTCCTTAGTTCCCCGAACTTCAAACATCAATGTTGTTGGAACTAAATGGATTTTCAAGAATAAAACAGATGAGCACAATCAAGTCGTCAGAAACAAAGCTAGTCTTGTTGCCCAAGGATATGCCCAAGTGGAAGGCATAGATTTTGATGAAACCTTTGCTCCGGTCGCACGTATTGAGTCCATCAGACTCTTGATTGCTATTGCATGCCATCTCGGCATCAAACTTCGACAGATGGACGTCAAAGCTGCTTTCTTGAACGGTGTGCTGGAAGAAGAAGTCTACGTTGCTCAACCTAAAGGTTTTGAGGATCCGAAAAAGCCAAATCATGTATACAAGCTTCACAAAGCTCTATATGGCTTGAAACAAGCGCCTCGCGCCTGGTATGGATGTCTCACGTATTTTCTTCTAAAGTTCGGCTTTGAGCGTGGATCGGTGGACAAAACTTTGTTCATCAAGCGAGAAGGCAAACACGTGATTGTTGCCCAAATTTACGTTGACGACATTGTCTTCGGAGCGACTTGTTCCAAACTCGTAACTTCATTCACAGAAGCTATGTCCTCGACTTTTCAGATGAGCCTTGAGGGGGAGTTGCACCAATTTCTTGGCCTTCAAATTTCTCAACGACCAAATGGGATATTTGTATCTCAAAGTAAGTATGCTAAGAACATGGTTGAGATGTTTGAAATGCATCATGCCAAGCCAGCTAACACTCCTATGGCAACTACGGAACGCCTGTCGACGTCAACAAAAAGTCGGAGTGTAAACCAAACTCTTTATCGTTCCATGATTGGGAGTTTACTTTATTTAACTGCCACTCGTCCTGACATTATGTTTAGTGTTTGTATGTGTGCCAGGTACCAAGCTGATCCAAAGGAGGACCATCTAAGGGCTGTGAAACGGATTCTCCGCTACATCTCTGGAACTTCTCAGCTAGGTCTGTGGTATGCACGCGACACTTCATCCAACCTTGTCGGTTTTTCTGATGCCGACTGGGCGACGGACACGGACGAACGAAAGAGTACCTCTGGCTGCTGTTGCTTCCTTGGCAATAACATTGTGTCTTGGCATAGTCGCAAGCAAAACTGTATTGCACTGTCCACTGCCGAGTCGGAGTACGTTGCGGCTGGAAGTTGCTGCACTCAACTACTTTGGTTAAAACAGATGTTGAATGACTATCTCCTTGAGAGTGCTCCATTAGTGCTGTATTGTGATAACCAGAGTGCTATCAAAATCAGCGAAAATCCTGTCCAGCACTCAAGAACTAAACACATCGATATTCGACATCATTTCATTAGAGATTTGGTTGATCGTGATATAGTCAGTCTACAGCATATTTCAACGGAAAAACAGCTCGCTGACATCTTTACCAAACCACTTGACTTTGAGAGATTTAAGAAACTACGAAATTCTCTCTGCATGTGTTCTCTCTAAGAGTTCACGGAAATTTTTTTGAAGTCTGAAAGAGTAGTTTCTTTACTTCTGAATACGCACTCGGAATCGTCGTGGATTAGTCTAGTCAGACAAACATGGATTCGAGGCCGCTTTTAGTCTTCGGACACAAGAGTATTTATTCCGCTGAATGCAAACATGTGAACATGGCTTAAACTCCTCGCTTCATTTGCATAGATCCATAAAGCCAAGTAACGGAGGACGCCGGTTACCCCGGCTCCCCTCTTCGAAAGGTTGTACATGGACGCTGAACTTTAAGACACTCTCCTATCACACTTTGGAGGACGCAAGTGAACCTTGCTCCCCTCTGACTGCTGTAATGAGTGTCTGTTGCATTTCATTTAAAGCTAAAAAACTCGTCTGGAGGACGCCGGTTACCCCGACTCCCCTCTGATTGAAGTAAAGCTAGTTCCTGATCGGAGTTCCTTAAGTGTTTACCTTGCATTCATGAATTAAAATCTCTTGTGCGGTGCTAACTCTGCCAATATGTTTCGACGAAACACGACTGCTTCCTTGTGACTGAGACGAAGGACAAGTAAACATGTCTATCACATACTTCGGTCTATCTCACCGGTTTTTAATATGAGAGATTTTTCATTAACTCAAAGTTCTATTCACCTTGTGTGAAATTTTTGTTTTGGAAAATGATGAACGTGTCTCTTTTCTGGGAAAATATTTGCTCTTCATTGCCTAATATCACCCCTCGAATCTCCACTAAAATGTGTTTGAATGTTTGTGTGTGTTGAACTTTTGATTGTCTAACTCGGGATGTGTTGTTTTTGTTTTGGCATTTCTGTAGTTCATATCCAGCGCTACGTGGTTTACCATCTCTGAGGTCTAAATTTTGAGTGTAGCAACGGCCAACTCGCAAAGTTCAAGTGGCAAACCAAAACCGGAGACACTCAACTACTGACCCAAAAACGGAGACTACGCCTAAAATCCGGAGACTCATCCATCACTCGAAACCGGAGACTCTAGTCTCCATTTTTCCTGACAACCGGGCTGTGCACAATTCCGGAGACTCCAGTCGCCGAAAAAGTGGCGACTCTACCTGCCACAAAAACGGAGACTAAATCATTGTTCCACATTCCGGAGACTTGGACGTTGAAATTCAAACCGGCGACTCTCAACTCATGTTTTTCAACCGATGGTTCTCAACTTCGATTCTCTTGCCTTGGTTTGTTTTTCATTATTTTTTGTTTTTTCTTTATTATTTTATTAAATTTGAAATTCATTATTTTAATAATATTTTCAAAATTAATAAATTTTTCTTCGTCTTTTTGACCTAATTTTCCTCTTGAGAAGAGCTGTTTACAGGTATTGGATTGGGCTTTTTCATTCCGACGGGCGGCCCAAATTTTTCCTATAAATAGGCCTTGAGGAAATCCTGATTCATTTACGCTTACATCAGAATTCTCTAACTCTCAAGCTCTCGATCTCTCGACTCTCAACTGCAAGTTCGGCGTCCGAAATTCTTAGTTCTTAGGTTCTTGTTTTTCCGTTGCATCCGGCAACTCTTGCTTTGCGCAACCGGCGCCCTGTCCTTGTTTTCTGAAGTTCTCGTGGTTCCCGTTTTCACAGCTGCTAACTGTCGGTTACTCACCTATCTGAACTTTGACATGGCGAAAAACTTCGACGACATGATGGCTGATATGACTGCGTATCTGAATGAGCAGTTCGAAAACGCCCTTACTCCTGAATCCAAGAAAGCTGCTTACGAAGAGCTTAAAGCTCATCTTGACAAAGTTGATCGTCGTAAAGCTTCGTCTGCTGAAACTTCTGTTGACTTGACTAGATCAGCTACACCTGAACTCTCGACTGCCCGTCAGCCGGGAAAAGATCCTAAGTCAGGGAAAACAAAATTCCAAGATGCTTCCTTCCGCATCTACAGTGGGGTCGTTCCCAGGGCTGAATATCATCGGTTACTGGCAGCTGGCGAGATAACTAAGGATGGAAAGAAAGTTGTTAAGATTCCATCAGCTGCAACTGTGTCTGCTGGAAAGAATCCAAAGACACCAAAATCATCGCTTCCAACTGGAAGTGGTTCAGGAAAGAAACCTGTCGTCAGTGGCAGTGGAGTCAAGTCTCCAACTTCAAAACATTCTGGTGGTGGGTCAGCTGAAAAATCCAAAACCCATAGCTCCCAAAAACCACCTTTGGCTCCTCATTCCTCGGGATCAGCTGGATCCCAAATCTCAACTGATGGCTTCAAATACATTGCCGATTACTCTGAGTGTCCAAAGGCTCATTCTCGTGAATTCTTCACGCCAACTGCTGAACAACGCCACAAATTGATTGAGAAGTTACCGATCCATACGGACAGAACTATTCTCAAAGAGGACTATGAAAAACATGGCATCACTGATTTTCTGACCAAGATGCACATGCTCAAATCTGTGAACCTTACCTATCGCTACTCCATTCCAATACTTTACAAGTTTTATGCTAGCTTGTCTCCCGAATTTGCTAATCCGAAGAGTCGACTGTATGGCTGCTTCATTTTTCGCGAAAAATTATACAAGTTCCGTCCTTTCTCCATCAACGCTTTTTTGGAAAGATTGGAAATTGATTCCAGATGGACAACACCGACAGCTGCGGAACGTGCTGATGACCTGACGGTTGGCACTTTTCTCACCCAGAAGAAAGTCAAGTCCGAACTGCCACCGCCGTCAAAGTTGTCTGCCTTCTATGGCATCTTGCATCGTCTTGGGATGTCAAACTGGATTGCCAATCGGGATCCGACTGTCCTGGACCCTGAGTTGATGCACCTCATCTTCCGCCTCAGCTGTGGCGAACAAGTGAACTTGGGAAAAATTATTTTCGCTGACTTGTGCAAAATTGCAAAACTTTCGGATGAAACCATCATTAGGCAAGCTGAGTTGCCTACGGAGAAAAAATTCCATCTCTCGCATCCTTGTCTGATATATGGTATGCTTCATGACCAGGGGTTTATTCCTGAAACGGCAGCTGAGAAAAAGATGAAGAAGAACGGGGCTGTCAAGATCACGGGCAAGTATTTGACTTCGCACAAAAGAGTTATCGACTTACCCTGGCTTGGACTCTTTGATAGGAATGCACTTCCGGAAATCTTAACTCCGCCCTCAACTCCTAAGTCTTCACGAAAACGCAAGCCTAAATCTCCAAAAACTAAGTCTCCAACTGCTAAGCGCCAGAAATCACAGTCAACTGCGAAATCACAGCCGACTGCTGCTGCCGCAGAACCTGAAGCTGAGGGTGCTAAGTCTCCGAGAGTTGTTCCTCGAGGTTTCGGTCCGACTTCCAATATTCCTTCATATCTGAATCCTCATCATCCGATCCATAGTCACCGTGCTGTGGTTCCTTCGGCTTTGGTTCAGGAATTTTATGTCGACTCCTTAGCTCTTGAAAAGCGTCAAGTCGAACATGTTGATGCTTACAACAGAATGATAGAGGCACAGGAAAAGCAGAAAAAATCTTTCAAGAATCTGCAACGGGAGATCCAACAAGGGGGAGGACTTGGAGATGTTGGAGCCCCAGATGCTAGTTTGAAAGATACTTTTATTTTGAAGATGGTGCGGGACGCGATTCAGGAAGCTCATACGCAGCTGTCCAAAAGAAATTTGATCGAAGTTGTGAGTGATGATGGAGAGAAGACCGATGAAGATATTTTTGAAGGTATCTTGAATGCTCGTGACAAAGGGAAAGGGAAGATGGGTGATACTACAAATCCAGGGGCGTCGTTCGCGATGCCGTCTGATGGTCTGAGGGACGAAGGTGAAGAGGATGTCAATGTTGAGGACGTTGACGAAGCTGCTGGTGATGGTTTGGGTGAGCGTGATATTTTCGGGGATCCGGAAACCGACACTGATGAAACTGACGACTCTAGCTCTGACGATGGCTTCAGTTATGAAGATGATGAAGAAGAGTTGATCGAAAGTCCGGAACGTGATCCTTCTTCAACACCCGTGCCTCAAGACTGAAGTTCGAGTCCTTGTTCAAGTTTTCAATTTCAGTTTTTGTTTAACTCTGGAACTCGTTTTTCTTGTTTTGATTTTGCATGCATACAACTTTGAACTTATTCGTCCATGCATGGTTTTTCATAATTGCTTAACTCTGGTACTCTTGTTTTGATACTTGGTTTATCCGTGGTTTGGATTATCTATCTATGTTTTGATGTTTGGTTTGAAATTTTGTCTAAGTATTTTTATGGTTTTTCATTGATTGTATGATTGATGTTTTTCCATCTTTTTACTTAGTTATTTTTGTGGATTGTTTGATTGAGGGGGAGATACTTGTATCTCGTTTTTACTTAACTTTGTTTTTATGAGTTGTGCCAAAAAGGGGGAGATTGTAAATGTTGATTTTGGCGACAACGTATTTTTTCCTTGTGTTTTTGTTTTTGTTGTTTTTCAGGGTTACAAGTTAAGAATCCGAAGTCAACTACCTTGCGCGTGGAAATGGAGACTTGAGTCTCCACTTTTGGAATGACATGGAAACGGCGACCAGAGTCGCCGCTTTGGATGCATGGACATGGAAACGGCGACAGCAGTCGCCGCTTTTGGTGACGCGAGGAAACGGCGACTCGTGTCGCCGCTTTTGGTGCAAGGGTAAATTGGCATGGAAACGGCGGCACGGGTCGCCACTTTTGGTGTGCATGAAAACGGCGACTCGTGTCGCCGGTTTTGGGTGTGACAAGAAAACGGCGACTGGAGTCCCAGTTTATGTGTGTTAAGGAAACAGCGACGCTGGTCGCCGGTTTTGGTACATGGCAATGAAAACGGCGACTCATGCCCTTTGACAATTTTTCGGAGAATGTAGTCGCCGGTTTTGGTGATACATGAAACGGCGACTCTTGATCTTGTGTTTTGTTTTTGAGACCAAGTACTTACAACGTGTTTTCTTTCACCAGGTATTCAGTTCAAGGAAATGAAGAATTGTTCCAAGTTTGCAACTTCAACAATATCGACGACCGTGAAGACGATGAAATTCGAAGCTTCAACACTTAGAGAATTTCATGAGAAATTGAAGATGAAGAATTGAGATCGATGGAGTCAAGATTGAAATTGAAGTTTGATTTTGAAATTGAAGATTCAAGATTCGAAGATTCAAGAATCAAAGATTCAAGATTCCAAGATTCAAGAATCCAAGTTCTACAATAATGATGTCATCCATGGAAAAGTGACATAGGCCAAGCATGCGACGAATGAGAACGTGCCACGTCATCACTCTCACATGTGCGGCTCTACTATAAATACCCATGGAATTGATTTTCATCATTTGACGATTTTGAGAGAACGAAATCTGATTTTTAGAATCGTAGTCGAGCTTCGAGTTTGTGTAGTAGCCTTTGCGCCGTGTGCCAAGATTAGAGTTAGGAGATATAGCTTTAGGTACTCGTGTGCTAGTTTGCAAGTTAGTGGGAGTTGTTGCGACACTCGGGAAACTTCTTGTAAACGTTTTGCCTACCATACTCTACAAGTGTAATAGTTTAAGTTTTGTGATCAATGAAATGGAAACTATTACATAACTTTGTCTTTACTTTTTATTCTACAAATTGTGTGAGTGTTTTACTTTGACGGAAGCTGCTGTCTGTGAGTTCAAGACCAATTTCACGAAAAAATTGGTATCCTACGCTGAAGGCGTAATTTCAAAAGCTAATATAATGAAATTTAATTAATAATATAAAGTTAATTTCACGAAATATAACATTTTAATTACTAATATAAAATTAATTTCATTAAATAACATTTTAATTATAAATTTAAAGCTAATATAATGAAATTTAATTACTAATATAAAGTTAATTTTCACGAAATATAACATTTTAATTACTAATATAAAGTTAATTTCATAAAATAACATTTTAATTACTAATATAAAGCTAATATAATGAAATTTAATTACTAATATAAAGTTAATTTCACAAAATTTTATTATTAATATAAAGTTAATTTCATTAAATAACATTTTAATTGCTAATATAAAGTTAATTTCAAAAAGGTATATGACATTTAGTCTTAGGTGTATTGAAAATCTATCTATCACAATGTCTAATTTCATATAATATGGCTTATATACCAGACATATTATCTATAAGAGACTTAATACTAAACGGGTTAGAATTGCATTAGGTATATTACAATTATGATTAGATATGTGTGTCTAGAATTCATGATTAAATCATAGCCATCCATTCAAAAGTAATTAATAATACAAGAATTAATCACAGCCATCTATTATTTTCAATAAATAAAAAATGAATAAATCAAGAATTAATCACAGACATCCGTTCAAACGTAATCAACGGTTGTGTTTGTTGATCCGATCAAATGGTCAACTTTAAATCACAACCATCCATTCAAGATAATCAACGGATGAGTTTTGTTGATCTGAGTCCTAATAATTAAAATGTAATTTTATTAAAATTAAATTTATATTAGCAATTAAAATATAATTTTATGTAAATTAACTTTGTATTAGTATTTAAAATGTAATTTTATCTAATTTAACTTTATAATATTAATTAATTATTTAAAATGTAATTTCATCTAATTTAACTTTATATTAGTAATTAATTGTAATTTCACGAAAAATAAATTTATATTAGTATTTAAAATGTAATTTTATGTAAATTAACATTGTATTAGTATTTTAAATATAATTTCATGTAATTTAACTTTATATTAATATTTAAAATTAAATTCCATGTAAATTAATTTTATATTAATAATTAAAATATAATTTCTGGTAAAACTTGGTGTTTTTTGCGCTTTAGAACCTGGTGTTCCCGCCGGCGGTGTTCTCCAGGAGAGGATTTAATTCCGGTCTGACCGGAGATTTTGGGGAAACAAATCAACAACGGTTGGGAAACGGGCGAATCCAAACGGCTGTGATGATCTCATCGTTCCAGAGAATTCCGCCCATAAACACACCCTTATGGAACAATTAAGGAGATGAATGAGGTGATGTACTAGGCGGCGGCGTTTCGGCCGGTGGAGTTCGGGGAGAAGGAGAGGGAGAGGCGGCAGAAGAGGAAGAACGCGAGAGTTTTTTTTTTTTTTTTTTTTGCTTTAGAACCCTAATTTTAGAATATTTGGGGTTTTGATTTGATGGATATTGTGATTCGGGTATGAGTATGTAATGGGTACGGATTATGAAATATGAGTTTAATTCAATATTTTAATTATATAAAAAGAATTATGTATTTTTCTTAAATTAAAAATGTAAAAAAATATTTATAAAATGATATAAAATAAATTAATATTAATAAGAGTCATTTAAATAAGACTGAATCTCAGAAAAGACATTTTCACAAAGTCATCCCCCAAAAAGGCCATTTACTATTAAATGAGATAAAGTAAAATAAATTTATATTATTTAAAAAAAATGATGTATAAATAAAAAAGTCAATAAACAATCTAATTACATATATTGCGTGTAACTTTAATATGTTTAAGAGAAATATACAAATATGAATGTTTTTTTTTTAAATAATGTTAGTCAATTATAATTTTTATTTTTAATTTTTATTATTGTTTCATACTATTCATCAAGTATAAGTAATTCTTATATTATTGTTTAATATTATAAATCAAGCATATGATTTGTTTTAATTTAAAATAATTTATTTTATTTTATTTAAATAATATTAATATTATATTAAAAATTAAATAAATAAACTGGTATAACAGAATATGTGGCATGCTTACGTGACATATGACCGAAAAAAGTGTACCACCTACCATTGTTTTAAAAAACGGTTGAGGCGTACGCTTCAAGGTGCGCCTCGTACCGCATCGGCATTTCCATGTTCAGAGGCGCCCGAGTCAAGACCGTCTCAAAATTTATAAGCCTTGAGACGTGAGGCGTACGAGTCGAGACGCATCCGCCTCGCCTCGTCTGAAGCGTTCTTCATATTTTTTTCTTTTTTTCTTTTAAACAAGTGATATTTTAATTTTATAATTAAGTTAATGTTATTAATTATATTTGACTTAATCTATAATCAATTAGTTTACCCTAAAATTTTATCATTTTATATTTATTCATCAACTCCGACTTTTAAGTTGTGATTGAATTTTTCGTTCTAAAAAACTCATTTTTTTTCTCTCTTTGGTTCCATTTTATTTCTCTTTCTCTTTCTCATTTATACTTTTTTTTATTTTCAACAAATTCTATTTTTATTTTCTTTTTC
Source organism: Euphrasia confusa (assembly GCA_954870475.1). Classification (NCBI taxonomy): domain Eukaryota; kingdom Viridiplantae; phylum Streptophyta; class Magnoliopsida; order Lamiales; family Orobanchaceae; genus Euphrasia; species Euphrasia confusa. The sequence goes on along the minus strand of OX940951.1, from coordinate 40,491,796 downwards.
ATAATTATTGTTATCAATATATTGTCTTTTTTCAAGTTTATATATTGACTTTCAAAATGATAACAACAAAAAATGTTAAGATTTTGAATCATTTATCATTGAATTTGAATATTTCATTTAAATAACATTTAGTTTATTAATAATAAATCAAATGTCATTTTATAATTTTAATATAATTGATTTTTTCTAATAATTTTATAATTTTAATTTTTTTATTTGAGCGCGTACGCCTCATTACGCTTTAATGTGTACGCCTCACGCTTCAAATGAAAAACGCATAAAATACGAGTTACGTTTTTTAAAACATTGTCACCTACCACGTATTTTGGCCAAAAAAGAAAGTGACATGCTGACGTGGGCATAGTGGGACTAACTCCATAACATGTGGCATGTTTACGTGGGATATGATCGGAAAAAAGTGGGATACCTAAAATCAGTGGCGTGGCGGAGCTAGAGAAATTACAAAGAGGGTTCAAATTCGAAAATTCAACAATCCTCTCAACAGTAGAAGATTCAACATTCAGAGATTCGGTATGAAAAAATTTACTCGAGTCCGACAACTTTTTATTTCGAATAATAAATTTATCCATGAATCTGTCATAAAAATTTAAATACCATGAAAACTATAGCTAGAATAAAAAAACATAACCCATAAAATTCAATAAGAACCCAATACCTCTATCGATCATATCAAAAGCAAAAACAACAATTAAATCAAAACAAATCACAACCTTAAATCAATTTAATCATTCAAAATCGAATCAATTTTTCATGGTTCCATTAAATTAAACAATAATTGAATCGAACCAAAATCGAACATGGTAAGTGAGAAATTAGGGTTTCATTGAATGAGACGATGAGGACGATTAGTATGAGTGAAAGAAAAAAACTTTCCAGCCCCTTTGTATTCTTTAATTTTATTTTTCTAAGTAAATTGAGTATATTCTTTTACATAGAGTATATAATTGTATTTTATATTTATTAATTTACTTTTTTATTTTATTCTAATTAAAATAAATTTTAATTGATTTTTTTTAATTTAATTTTTTTTAAAATTATTGGTAAAAGTGGGGTCCACTGACTCCCTTGACCCCCTTGAGAGAGAGAGAGAGAGAGAGAAGAGAGAGAGAGAGAGAGAGATGTTGAAGAAACTATTGATTTAAGTATTATCATCCCTATGTATCAATAACAATAGTGAATTTAAAAAATTATTAAAAATTAAAAATATTGAAAATTATTTTTAAATAAAATTAAAAAAATAAAAATATAAGTAAAATTGTATTTTTAAAAAAAATAGTAGTACTATAGAGCCACATAGTGCAATCTCTCACCACATATTAATGAAAAAATGCAATCCTCCTAGTGCAAATAATTCACGCTCCTCGTTCAAGTATTTTCAAGAAAAGAAAAAATCTATTGTTTTGTAATTTACAAAAAAAAAGTAGGTTATCTTTCTTGAGATTGAGGTAGTATAAACGATCACTAATAGCTTAAGTTGTAAATCTTACACTGTGAACTCCATTTTGTTTTTATCATATAATCCAAAATTATTAATAATTAATAGTAGGAGTACAATATTAAGGATTAAGATACATTTTTCACTCAAAGTCTAAATGTTTCCCTCTTTTTTCTCCACATATACGTAATAATATTATTGGCTTAATTGACGTAATAGAATGTACCATCAATTAATATTGAAAATTTTGTAAATTTATTGATTAGATTGGCCATGTCCAATGTACCAGGTTTAATTAGTAGTATTAATTTATGCATTATTGAATAGTTTAATAAAATTAATTTTGAATTATAAAGTTCCATGGAATTGTTTTATATTTTTATTTGGATTGCGGCGTTGCTCGTCCTAAGTAGGTACATACTACTATTTTAATAATTAAAATAATAAATAATTTTAAGTACTGTATGTAACGAAACCCATGTTAGTCCATCACTAACTTACGACATCACTAATAGTATAATAATCCAATAATTACTTACTAGGTTTTTCAGGCGAAAACTATCGTAAGAAAAAACAAAAGCAATCGTTTTCCAGCACAACTTTTAATGCAGATATTCCTCTACGATACGCCCAATCACGTACTATTATATACTATAGTATATATGAAAACGTCGTATTCGTATAAAATTTTCACAATCATCGCACAATATAATATTCGAAACTCCTTATTATGGGTTGACAGTTGGAAATAATTCATTCATCGCTAAAAACAACACGAAAAAAGGAACGACTTTTAGCTTATGACATGAACGATCAAAATGGCTAATAATTTATACTCCAGTTATTAATTGTGTGGTTATATTTGATTATACACCCTCGTTTAAGAATATATAATTAATGCACTTTTTTTTAATTCCAAAAAAAAATGTACTAATATCAGTGGCGAATTTACTTATATTATCGGAGGCTACAGCTAGTCTTGGGCCTCTTGGCTAACTATTTTTTTTTCATTTTTTCTTGTAATTTTTTTATTTATTAAAAAAAAAAATCAGTTCTCACAATAATTCTTTTTGATCCCGCCCTGCATAATATCATAGGACACGAAAACAAGAACAAAGCATCACTTCGAAAAAATGAAATGTGACAGTTTCATTTGATTTATTAAATATTAATTAATGACAAAATAGGTTAATTCTATGTCACCTTAAGTGCACTAACTTAATTCCATACACACATTTACATGTGTAAATATTTTAATTTTTTCATTTATGTCATTGATTAAAACATTTATAGTGACCAAATGTTTAAATTGTGTATATATTAGGGTAATTACTTTTTTATTTATTTATATGAACAAATTAATAAAATAATTGAGAGGTCGTGTTATCCGATCGTATTGAAATTGATAAGCTTATGCTCAAAGCATAATTTTATATATTGATCGAGTTTGAGCTTGAAAATTTCATGCCTCTTAAAATTGATCGAGTTTGATCGAGTTTCGAAGCTCATACCTCTTAAAATTACATGCGCGGATTGAGAACCAATCAAACCCCACCTATACGGCCCTTATTGATTGTCGTATCTTTCAGTCTCCTTCAAAGTATCTCAGTTTTTTAAATGAGAGTATTTAATAAAAAATAATGTATATATTTAGCGTGTGAAATTAAATAATTTATTGCGCTTTCTAATAATTATTTTAATAATTAAAAGTAGAATGTTAGGCATTAGAAAAAAGAACAAACGAAAAAGTGAGACATTTGAAAAAGACAAGAGTAATATATACATTGTACACACAACCACTTAAATATACAAATTAATTATAATATTTATCACAAAAATAAATAATAATCGTTAAAAAACATAAATATAACTTGCAAAAATACAAATGTACATCAAAAACTAAATTTTCATTCATTAAAAATAATATCATCATTACATAACAAATAAATTATTTTCATAATATAATTATCACAAATCTTCATTAATCAATAATACACCTGAGTACTAGTTAAGCGTACATTACATTATAGTTGTACAATATATATAAATTGACCAGCACCACATTTATTTGCACCCATGTTTTAATTGTAAACCACTTTTGACTTTGATGAGGGACCTGTGGGCTAATAATAAACTATAGTTGTATTGCGACAATTTAGATCGACACGTACGTTAAAAAAACAAAAAAAGAGTGTTGGACCTCACATTATAGCCTCGATCAATTTGGCCTCATATATATTGATTGAAATCGAAAGAATATAGTTGGTGTTTCTCCCAAACATTTTGTAAGATTTTCTTTAGTAGTTGTTGAATTTAAATAAATTGAGTATTAAAATAAATAGAAAGAATCTTGAAAAATGTCGTGTTTTCATAAAAAGAAAATGATAAACTAATGCAAAGCTTAAATAATAGAGCACACCACACTGTGTATATAGAAAAGATATTCACTTTTTTTTTTTAATTTACAAAAAAATTGACCATCTTTTATAAAACAAGAGTACGTGACCAATGCAATTTATGGGCTATAATTGGAATAGGCGAAAGTGAGAAATCCCTAGCATTGTGGGATTAATTATAGTAATACAAATCTTTTGAGTCATGTTACATTGTTATGTGTACTTTCTAGTTCAACACACATGTGTTTCTAATTGTATTCATTACTAAAAATCACGCCATTCCATTTAAAAAAGCATCCACAAACCACAATGGATGGTCCGAGTTCAAAAGATATATCCAACTTAGATTTTTGAAATATCAGTCATTATCATAAATTTGTGTTATCAATGTATGATACCTCAAAAGCAAAAAAAGATTCGCATATATATGCCGCGGGGTTGAAGGGGCCTCCGGTGCTATTTTGTATCGATTACTAAACAGAAACGATGCAATCTTGCACTGGATGTCCCCTATATCCATATATGCAAGTGTAATATTGTTCATCCTTAAAATAGGATTAGATACAAAGCTTATTTACACAATACATCCATTTTTTTAATAGTATTGTAACATAAATAATGTCAAATTATGCAAACACTTAATGTCAAAATTTGATGGGACTAAAAAAAACTTGATTGATATGAAATTTGAAAGGTAATAGTGCATCAACAACAAGAAAAAAAAATCAATGATGACTGCAATTAGAAAAAAATAGTGCATAAACCTTTGAGGTAGATTTGAAAAACTTAACAAACATATTATTTGAAAAAACACAAAACACTTTGAAAAACTACTGAGAAACAAGCATTTGGCAAGCCAGAAATCATCAACTTTCTGTACAATTATGATAACCCACCGTACAAGTCCATTCATGCAAAATAAATTAAAAGTAAGGTTTAGTTACAACTTACAAGAATTACCCGTAAGATTTGAACTCATTACAAGAAAATCCTCTGAACTTTCAAAACTACAAATATGACCCCCACAAATTGTGCGTAGAAACATTAAAGACAGATAGCGCATAACGGGTGGAGTAATGAATAGGACTTGAACACAAAGAGAAAGAGAAATACTCACACAAGTCAGGATAAAAATGAAAAGGGAATATTCCCACAAGCACCAAAGGCGTACAAGCACCAAAGGCGCATAACCTTAAATGGAGCCAGTTGCCACATTTACATAGTTGACGTCAAATGTCCACAGAGGACTGCCGACTCTTTTTCTTTGCAATTTCTGAGGGAGGCAATCACAAAAACCAGCGTGTTGTAGATATCCATATGAGCCCATAGCTGAAAAGCAGTTAAATATAATGAGCTCAAAAGTGCAACAATTAAGACAGGTCCATGAGCATGAGAGCAGCACGGGTTTCATCAACCTGAGCAACTGTTAATTTTACGAAGAGGATATCAACCATATACTGGTTGATTTCGAGCAAGAAAAATATATTGTAGCCAAACAAAACCTGTAATAATTATGTTCTGTAAATAATGATGTTATTACAGGAAAAGACCCGATGTTTAACAAACAATTCGCCATCAAATATAACACATTTCCTGGTACACACCTAAATCCTTTTAAACCGATGCCCAGAGTTTCATATTTACTATCAGTGTGTACTACTGCTACGGAAAAGAATCCAAGATCTTATTGAACAAACGATCCGTGAAATAAAAGTTACTCCACAACAAGCAGAAGAGAACAGTCGTGAACTCAATTCATTACAATAAAACTGTTCACCACTCCAATATCCAAACATATAACCATTAAGCTAAATTCATTCTCCCAATTTGGATAAAAAGAGTTCAGTTATGTATATGATGGAGGAACGAACCCATTTTTCTCTATTGAAAACAAAGTTATAGTTCATAATACCGAATGTACCTTCCACACAATTACACAACTCTACTATAAATTTAGCCAAATTCTACGCTTGCTTGATATATTATATACATTGGCAAATCTGTTTATAATACATTAATGTAAAGTGTGTAAAGTGTTATTTAAATAGTAATAATTTACCTACATCCCCTTTCCATGAAAACAAACAAATTCGTCCGAGTGGCTGAATACTGTGCGGGGCTAGTGGAAGCAGGGGAAGAAGAAATTGCAGGGGCCGTGCGCCTCATCTTCCCTACTGGAGAAGATAATCAAAGTAGTTGCCCCAATCGTCGTAGAGCCACTTAGGTTTCCGTCGCTGCTGCCTCTAGCCAAAGACTTTCGAGCCCTATTAGAAACCGTTGATTTTTGAAGAAAAACAAATTTGACAAAATGTAGGATAGGTCTAATTTACTTGACTAAATTTGATATTATTTCTTAGATATAGTATATTTTTTGAAACCAATTTAATTATTTAATAGACTTAAATCTCTTACACTAATGTCTCACCATATGGTATATTTTGAATAAAAATGACTGCAATATGTATTTCCAAGACCAAACACTTTATATATTTCTTCTTAAATTAGTATTGTACCTATAAATAAAGAAATGTCTTTTGATATCAAATTTTAAACAAATACTATTAATTAACGACTATATATTTTATATCAACAATATGTCACTAAACAAAAAAAATGTAGAACTTACGAATCCATAAATTATCGATCGATTTACTGACAAACTTGATCAATTGGTAATTTAGTGACAACATGTTTTCTGGCGTATCAGTTACTTTCAACATGTCATCAAACCGTTGCGCCCAGGGGCGGACTCACGTTAGGCCCAGCGTGGGCCTCGGCCCCCCCTCAGAAAAAAATAATTACTGCTATATATACAATATTTCCATTACAGTAGGCTTCATGTATATATCTCGCCCCCCTCAAAAGATTATTGCTATATACTTTCATTACATTGGGCCCCACTGCGTACATTGCGCTTTGGTAGGTAATTAATTGTCCACTAAGTTAATGAAGCAGTATATTTTTTGTTAATTAAAGGAAGGATTATATATAAATTTATTTATTTATTGTTTTGGTAATAATTTCTCAGCATATAACTTTATTATTTAATTAAATAGATGATTTTCGTATAGTTGAAATAATAATTTCATTTAAATAATATAATTCAGTTGTTTTTTATAACAAATTCTCATTAATATTTTGTTGCAAGAATTCTCCCTTTCATAACAAAGCAATTATTTTCTAATTAATTATTTTAACGTATTTTAATTTTATTAATAATTAATGGTTTGAAATTCACGTTTTTATTAATTTTATTTTTTCTAATTACATTTTTATATCGTAGTGGTACTTTTAATTTAAATAATTAATTTATTTTGATATTTATTTTTTATATTTGAAGAAAAAAATTTATGTAATAAATGATAGTGAGTGTTTTTTTGAAAAAATATTGACACATAAAATGTAAATAATTGTAGTATAAGGTAGTAATAATAAAAAGTATGAAAAAAATTATTTTTATTGTAAAATGTTAAACTCGTGAATTATCAAAGAAAATGCAAAATTTTGTAAGACCCCGAACTCGAACAAGAGTAGAAACAATCACGCTTTGGGATAAGATTAACGAACATTATTATAAAATTTTGGCCCCCCTCAACTAAAATCCTGAGTCCGCCCCTGGTTGCGCCTCAGGATTCCCTGGTTGGCTGGTCATCAAAATTATCAACAACGTTGAAATATGGTCCAGTATTATCATATACTAAATCATATCATTTGTATGTGTTTGTTTTTGCATGGAAGTTTGTTTGTCCTCCTAGGGAAATCTCATCAATATCATGATTAGTATTGAGATAATAATGGTCTTACATTTGACTCGGTTAGATGTCATTTCAATTTAACAATGTCTTTCATTCCGCACGAGTTCTAGCAAATTCGAAGAATCCCTTAATTCTTTCAAAAATTCCTTGGATAAGATCAGTCCGCTCACCCTCATTTTGTACATTAAAGCACGTTCAAAATTCATTATACTATAATAAGAGAGAAAATAATAAAACTTTGGATGATTTTCAAAAGAATTTAAGTTATATAATAATTTGAGTATACCACATGTAATTAGATAATTCAATAACACTTCAGAATAATAATATGGTAGCACTTACTATCTCTGTCTCAAAGTAATGATCACACTTTCTTTATAAATAACAAAAGAATTGTGACTATAAAAATAGAACAAAGTAGTATATTCTAAAATTGCTTGAATGGTAATATGGAGTAATACTTTTATCCCATTAATAAATGTGATATCGTGTTGTTAGCAAGGGTCTCGATCGAATCATGAACTTCAAAAGTTTGACATCATAGTACAAATGTTTTAGTGCACCCAAGAACAAATATAATACTTCAATCTCGCAACTGTTTTTCAATTTCTTTAATTTACAAATGAATTGAAACAGATGTATTCATGAAATTAGATTCTAAAATTATTCATAAATGAGACATTCAAAATTTAATACCAAATTGTTAATTCAATACTAAATCTCAAATAAGTTTAATTGTTTTAGATGAACATACAGTACATGTAACATGTGTTAATAATCAACTAATTAATATTTCATCATATTCAACAAAAAAACACAACATAGTCCAATATAATCACATTAAAATGTGTTCGTAATCAACTAATATTTCATCATATTCAACAAAAAAACACAACACATTCCAACATAATCGACGTACTATCCAACAACATATTTCACGAAAGAAACAATATCCAACATTTTTAGCAACACATTACAACATAATCGACTACCCAACTATATATATTCCCAAACCATAAATATTCTGCAATTTATATTTAAAAATAAAAAAAAACATCAATATTCATGAACAAAACACCTTATAAAACAGCACAACAATATTCAAAACCATAGATATTCTACAATTTATTTTAAAAACAAATACATTCAAAAAAAAATTTGGGAAAAAAAACAATATTCATATATCGATAATGCCGTCATGAAAATTAGTCTAAAATTTTAAGCGGGTAATTATCAATGACATTACAGATTTATCCATATTAAACGCGTAAATATAGTGTTTTTAATTTTTAGTAAAAACATCATCTTTATATATTTGTCCATGGTCTAACGTTGAGACACAACACAAATCCCCTTTTTGATGAATAGTAATTAAGTAATCCATACTCCATAGTCAAGAAAGTGTTGTGTGTGCAATTTTAGAAAGTGTAAGAAACATATCTTACCGCAACATATACTCCATTTTCTTGTGGGGTTAATCGATCGAACATTAATTTGATATATATGCACCACAGACAGATCTATCTATCTATTAATCTTCAAATTTTAGGCTCCACCTTTTATCATCCCTTCTTTAATAAAGCAAACTTTCATACATCACCTTTTGCGATGTCATTCTATTTTCACTTAGTAAGAAATTAAACACGACAACTCATCCCCACATCGTGTTATGAATATATATAGATATTGAAAAAGTTAGATAACATGTTGATATTCGGTCTTATGGAAAAACAAATGACACAAAAGATAACGTTGTAAAACTTCTTGATTTCGACTCTAATTAAAGAGGAGTAGCGTTGTCACTAATTATTTTACACACTAAATTTATAGATTATCTCTGTTTAAACGTTCGATTCATATATTCAACTCGTCAAAAATATTCTTGCCATATATTGTTTTGAAATGAATTCTTTTAAACTATTTTTTAATAAATAATTAAATTAATTATTATGTACATTAATTATTTTTTATTTTACATTTTTTTAAAATTTGAACTTTTGAAATATTCACGAACTTGTACCACTAACTATACTAGGTAGAATTGATCATGAACTTGTAGGATTTTGTTAAAGGCATATTTGCAAGTTGGGCGTTTGTGACATCTACGATCCAACTTCAGGGGTGTTAAGATATTCACGAACTTATACCCGGTAATTGTACACTTTACAAATTGATGATCACAAACTTGTACTTAGTACAACTTTTTTAATTTGTACTCAATCATTCCAAAAAAGATCCACTACTTCTTTTGTAAATTACAAAAAAAGTATTACATCTTTACAGAGACGGAGGGATTATATTTAAGTTTTCTTAATGTTATGAGGTATATAAATTAAGATTTGATTTAACATGATTTAAAGAATAGTATGGTTTAATTTATGTTACTATCTCCATTCTATAAAACAGTTCATACTCCTTTTATAATTTAAAAAGTGGTTGCGCACTAATTTGTAGCATGAAAGTACTATTTAGTTCATTGTATATAATAAGAGCATCTCCAATGGAGAGTAGAAGTCTACCTGTACTTTTATCTCTCACCCAAAAAAGAGGTATCTGTATTTCTATCTCTTACCCAAAAATGAAATAGAAGTTGACGTGTTAAGATTAGAAGATCCTAAAAGTTCTAGGTAAAAAAACTTCTACCCGGATAGAAATACAAAATAATATTATTTTATTATTATTATTTCATCGTTAAGAATTATTTTATATTTTAACGTTATTATGTATTTTATATAAAAATTAATAAAAAAATAAAAATTTTGAACTAATTAAATTTTTAACTCGGATTATTTGTATTTTTATTTTATATAAAAATTAATTAAAATTAAAATTTTTGAAATAGTTAAAATTTTAATGGATTATTTTTATTTTTATTTTATATAAAAATTAATGAAAAAATAGTTTTTATTTTATATAAAAATTAATTAAAATTAAAATTTTTGAAATAGTTAAAATTTTAACGGATTATATTTATTTTTATTTTATATAAAAATTAATTAAAATTAAAGTTTTTGAAATAGTTAAAATTTTAATGTTAGCAAGATTTATTTTATATAAAAATTAATTAAAAATAAAAATTTTGAAATAATTAAATTTTTAGCGTTATGAATTATTTTGTATTTTTAAAGTTAGCCAATATTATTGATTTATTAAGTATTGTATTTATTTTTATTTTAAATTTATTTTTTGTGATATTTTTATTTTAATAATGAATTATATAAAATATTAAATATTTATTTTATTTCATCTAAAAATAATTTTTTTAACATTTACTATTATTATTATTATTATTATATAAATAATAAATAAAAAGTATAAAATAATTAAGTGGTGAGACCTATAAAATTTATTTTTGGGTAGAATGGTTGGATGTGTTTAGAAGTTTTTTTGGGTTAAAGTAGAAGAAATATGAGTTGGCGCACATATGTCCTACTTATCATCCAAAACTTGTACCCACCATTGAAGATGCTCTAAAATGTTATTTTTTAATTTTTTTAATAAAAAAATAGAGGTAAAAATATAATTTTAAGTTATTAAGTATTGTTTAAATTCCTACTTATCATCCAAAACTTGTACCCACCATTGAAGATGCTCTAAAATGTTATTTTTTAATTTTTTTAATAAAAAAATAGAGGTAAAAATATAATTTTAAGTTATTAAGTATTGTTTAAATTTGAGACTGTGATTTTTTTTACGGGTGTACGTGTGCATATCAATTTGAGACATAAAAAAAAAGGGTGATTTTGGATAGAGGGGAGTTTTTAAAGTTTCATTAAAATTAAAAGACTCAATTTTTCTTAATTATTAATATAAGCAGATTATATAATTTTATTTGAATTTTGTTAATTTACACTGCGGTTATTAATTAATATTTATTATATTAAGTAGGCAGTTATTACACCGTTTTATAATTATAATCTTAAAGTACTTTTATTAATAAAAAATCTAAACAAATGAAACATTAAATTGTAAGAGATAATTTATGCGGTAAAACTTAAAATATTATACGCTATAATACCATTTTCGCTAAATAGTTCTAAAAAAAAAGTTTGCATATAGTTAGTTGAGACAATGATTCTTTTTAAAATTTAAACAAAAATAAATCAATAAAAAAATTATGGATGTTGCGTTTATATTTTGACACTAAAAAATTTATATTTACATTTTTACATTAAATACAAGGGAAATTTTTTAAAATACACCTTTTCATCTAAAGAATAGTTTTTTTTACACCTCCATATAAAAAAATGCTTTTATACATGAAATTACAAAATTGCCCGAATTATAATACTTAATTTGATTTAATTTCAATATAATGAATCGTTTGAGTTTCGTCTCAATAACCGTTATGATCGAGTTTGATCTCGTCGACTGGAGGAAGAACTGGAGATTTTGTGGATGATTCTCGTCTAGCCGGATATATTTATCGGCGCTTTCGACTTCGATTTGTCAACCTATACTTTCAAATTCAGTTACAAACCTCTAACCCACCACTCCCTCTCCACACTTCTCTCGTCGCCGCAACAATCACGATTTGTGATTTCTTTATTTATTTGATTTGATTAATGATTGTTGGAAGAATTTATTTTACCCAGTTGTTAATAGCTTTTTTCGTGTGTTCCCAATAAGGATTCGATCTCTTCAATCTGGGAATAACACCTAAGAGCTGTAAAATATATGCATATATCTCCTCGTATATTCTCCTAATATTAGTCTCGTAATTAGTTTGTCATATTTATTTACCTGATTTAGTTGCCATGTACAGACCCATATTTGTATGTATATAAAGAGACTCTTCTCTTTGAAAAAATATACAGAATATTACTTCAATATATTCCTTTGTCCTTTGTATCAAATTTATCATGGTATCAGAGCGTGTTCGATCCTAAAATATGAAAATTTCCGCAAAATATTTTGTTACTTCCCTGTAGATGTTAGTTTTGGCAACAACGTATGTGTTTGTTGTTTTGTCTTTGATTGCAGGTGTAGGTTGAGTGAATGCAAAATAATCAACATGAAGTCCATCCTCAAGTCCATGCGACTGGGGTCGCACGACAAGGCATCACCACAACACGCGACAGAGTCGCACGCGACAGAGTCGCGTGACTCCGCACCTCAACCATCTCACGCGACAAAGTCGCGTGACTATGCATCTTTCCGTCTCACGCGACAAAGTCGCTTGACCACCTTGGCTGTTCCTCGCGACGGGAGTCGCACGCGACAATGTCGCTTGAACTACTTCCTTCAGCTTGTGCGACTGTGTCGCACGCGACTGGAGTCGGGAATGGTGCTCCTTCATCTTACGCGACTGATGTCCCATGCCGTGCTCCTTTGACTTCGTGTATCACCTGATGCATGAAGTGTTGTTTACTACTTCAACTCTATTGACGACAATGAAGACGATGAAATATGAAATGTTCAACGACGAGTGTTCACCACGATGAAGTTGAAGATGAAGTATTGAGATCGACGGAGTCAAGATGTGTTGAAGTCTGAAGTTAAAGAATCGAAGACTCAAGATTCGAAGATTCAAGAATCGAAGATTCAAGATTCCAAGATTCAAGAATCGAAGATTCCGAAAGTGATGTCATCCATGGAATTGTGATGTAGGCCAAGCATGTGACCAATCAGATTGCACTATCTCAAGGCTTCACATGTGCGAGACTACTATATATACCCATGGAGTTGGATGACATCCTTTGACGATTTTGAGAGAACGAAATCCGATATCTGAGTATCAACGTTCGTTGTTTACGGCTTATAGCTTTAAGAGTTTTGGTAGTTGTTTTGTGCTGTGCACCGATAGTAGAGTTATGCGATTTATCTCTAGGTGATATAGTACTAGATCATTAGTTCGTTGGAGTGCTGCGACACTTGGGATACGACTCTTGATCATTCCGTCTACCTTTCTCCACAAGTGTAATAGTTAGTTTTGTTTTTCAATGAAATGAAACTATTATACAACCTTGTCTTCAGCACTTTGCCTTACTCTTGTTGAGTTCGAACACACCACATACACCATACAACATACATAGCAAGCAGAGCTGAGTGTGTGCGAACGAAGTTGCTGAAGTGACAGTGTTTAAGACCGACTTCACGAAAAGTTGGTATCCTACGTCGAAGACGTAATTTCATTTGGTATCAGAGAGGGACGTCATACGTATAAGATGTGATCCGTTACTTGACTCCATATTTCCGCTACAATGGAGTCGTCTATGTTTGTTCAGAAACCGATTATGCTTACTCATCAGAACTACTCGAACTGAAAAGCAAAAGTATCTGCTCGAATCAAAGGCTTTGATTCAAGAGCTTGGATGGCTGTGTTGGAAGGATGGGAGCGTCCTTACACTGAAGATGCTGATGGACTTAGAACCCCTAAGCCTGAACGTAGTTGGACTAGAGAAGAGCATGACTTGTCTACTGCGAATAGCAAAGCTCTTCTGCTTATATGTGAATGGCTGGATCTCAGCATGTATCAGTTGGTCAAGAATTGCACATCTGCCAGAGATGCATGGGAGACATTACAGAGAACATGTGAGGGTAGTCACGCTGTTAAGCGCTCAAAGATCCGAACTATAACGGCTCAGTTTCATCAACTTCGCATGAGAGAAGATGAAGACATAAATGACTATCTAGACAAGGTGATGAGATATGTTAATGAGGCATTTGAACTGGGAGAAGTCTTTCCTGCTATTATGGTCTACGAGAAGGTTCTATCCAGTGTTAGCTCTAGATTCGAGAGCAAGGTGTTAACCATTGAAGCACGAAATGATGGAAACCAAAACTGGGATTATGCTGACTTGATGGCTGACTTGAGAAACTACGACTTAACTCTCAAAGTACGAAGCAACCCAGATATGTCACTCGTCTATGAACCAATGACCGCACTGAAGATATCTGAGAAGGGAAAGAGTTCAAGAAGCACAAAATCCCAACAATCTCGTTTGAAAAATGAGAAGTGTGAAAGTAGCTTTTCAGCTGATTTGAATGAGTCCGACGATGAGGAAGCAGAGGACATTGAACGATTGATGAACTCTAACAATCCAGACAAGCTTGCTGTTTTGACTGATATAGTCACATATCTTGTGAAACAAGATTTTAAGAGAAAGAACCGAGCACGAAATTTCCGAAAATTTCAGAAAAGTTCTAACTCATATCCGAACACTCCAGACAATCGAAATCAGGGGTCTTCATCTGACAAGAAGTTTAAAGGCACAAAACTATCACCGTACACCTCTAATAGCAAAGATGTCTCAAAGATGCAGTGCTTTGAATGTAAAGGATATGGACACGTGAAGTATGAATGTCCTAACCTGCATAGAAAGAAGAAGCTGCCCGTGAGCTATGTGGTGATTGATGATGAAGATGTGATCTCTGAGAATGATGGGTCGGATGACGATAACTCAGATGAAGAGGAAGACAACGCTCTAGTTGTCACTTTTGGTGAAATATTTGACCTCGAAAATGTGGAGGTTGAAAACTTTGTTTTCGATTCTTTTCTAAAAGACACTGCAACAGCCGATAACATCTTTCGTGTGGCTTCAGTGAATCGAAACTATTGTGATGATGATATTTTCTCAGATAATGAATCTGAGTCTGAAGCTGAAGATATGAAGATGACTCCTGAAGTGAGTCAAACTGAAGCTGTGAGTGATGAGCTACTCACTCTGAGAGATGATCTCTCTGAACTTCAAAGATTGAATGACTTAGCTATCACTGAGAACGTTACACTTGCAGTGTCGCAGAAGTTTCTGACATAATCTATTGCTGAACTCTCGAATGAGAAACATGAGATGTATGATGTGACCATTGAGTTGAAAAACTCAGTTGAAAAGACAGAGGATGAGAAGGTAAGGCTGAATAACTCTCTGACAATTCTGAAAATTAAATTTGATGGTCTCTTCGAAGAGAAACATAAATATTACAAAGAAGTTGTCGAACTGAGAGAATCTTTTGAGAAGTCGAGTTCTGAAAACTCGAAGCTGAAGGCATCACTGAAGAAGGAAACATCAGAAGTGAAGAAACTCCAAACTCTTTTTAAAAACACTGATGCTGAGAATGATGAGCTAAAGTCATCCTTGATGAAAACTCAAACTGATCTTGCTATGTGTGACAAGGAACGCTATGTCCTAAAGGAGAAACTTCAGATGACTGACGAACTTTTGAGAAAGATGAATACTAACTCTTCAGTGTTTGACAATGCCGCATCTTACATGAACCAAGGTCGTGTTGGACTTGGATTTCAGAAAGTGTTTGAATCTATCTATACTACACCTGAAACGAAAGAAGTGACTTTTGTCAAAGCTTCTACTGACTCTACTGAGAGTATGAAAATAGATGATTCTGAAAGTTTGAAACGAAAGGAAATTGCTGAAGGAAAGAAGGTTGCTACGTCTCCGAAAACTGAAACTCAAAAGTCGATCTCGACAACTAGTCTGAAGACGGAGACATATCAATTTCCAAAGTCAATTGTAAAACATCCTCGTGGTATCTTGCCATACGAGAAGACGTTGCTGAAGAAGTTGGGTAAACCTCAGAACGTGAAACCAAAAGCTAAACTCTCTCGCTCGAAACCTGTCATGGTTAACACTTCAACGACTGCTGAAGTACGTCAAAAGAGAAAATATGTGTGTCACTATTGCAATGCACCCGGACACATCAGACCTTTCTGCTTTAGGCTGAGAGATGACATAAACCGAGATATCATGACTGAGAAGAAGAAGAGTGTTGTTGTCAAGGGTGTAAAGAAACACACGTCTCCAGTGATGAAAGCTGAAAAGAATGTAAAACCTGTGACTGAGGCTAAGTCACGAAATTTTGGTGTGAAGAAGAAATGGGTACCTAAACTTAACTCCACCACTACAACTGCCTGGAGACCGAGAGAACTTATATTTTGCAATGTTGCACTCAATGCCTCTGATTCTGGAAATAAAGGAATTTGGTATTTTGACAGCGGTTGTTCCCGACACATGACTGGAACTAAAAAATTCTTGAAAGAATATGAGCCTATGACTGGCTCTCCCGTAGTGTTTGGAGGGGGAGCTAAAGGCATCGTTATGGGAAAGGGGACACTGCATATCAAGGGATTGCCACCAATTCGCAATGTTGTTCATGTGAAGGGTCTTGTGGCAAACCTCATTAGCATCAGCCAACTCTGTGATGAAGGGCTGTGATAGAGACTCCTGCAAAGTTTTTGATGCTGAAGGGAAGTGCATCATGGAAGGTCCGCGTGCTAAGAATAACTGTTATACAACTGAGTATAGTTGTTTCTCTGTGACTGTTCCTGATGAAGTCGATTTATGGCATAAACGCCTTGGACACACTAGCACTCGAAACTTGAGTAAACTGGTTAAGGGGGAGATAGTTCGAGGAATCTCTCAACTCCCCAAAATTGAGAAAAGAGTGTGTGGTGACTGTCAGAAGGGTAAGCTGACAAGAACTCCTCACCCTGCACTACCAACACTGATGAGCACTTCTGCTCCTTTTGAACTACTTCACATGGATCTCATGGGTCCAATGGAAGTGAAGAGTATTGCGAAGAAAGAGTATGTGCTGGTGGTTGTGGATGACTTCTCACGCTATACCTGGACAAGATTTTTGGCCACTAAGGATGAGACTTTCAATGCCTTCAAAGGTATTGTGAAATGGATTCGAACAAATCATGAAGCTAAGGTGAAAAGGATCAGGAGTGATCATGGAACTGAGTTTGAGAACTTTAGCTTCAATGAATATTGTCTGATGAAGGGAATTCATCATGAATACTCGGCTCCTAAGACACCCCAACAGAATGGGATCGCCGAACGGAAGAACCGTACGTTGCAAGAGATGGCTCGTGTCATGTTAATTTCGAAAAATCTTGCTCGTACCTTTTGGGCAGAAGCTGTCTCTACCGCTGGATATATCCTTAATCGTATAAGCATTCGATCCGGCACAACGACAACCGCCTATGAACTTGTGAATGGCAAGAAGCCATCTGTATCTCACTTTCGTGTCTTTGGCTGCACGTGCTATATCTTGAAGGATCGTGATCCTCTAAAGAAATTTGAAGCCAAAGCTGATCGTGGTATCTTCGTTGGCTATAGTCAGAATAGTCATGCCTACCTTGCTTACAACCTCCGAACTAAGAAAGTTCTTGAAACTGTTAACATCAACTTTGATGAACAAGACTTCCTCGGAAAGGATGCCAACGACGATTGGGTTAAGGAAGGGATTCTGGAGTATCGTACATTTCCATCTACACCCACTACTGAGATGCCAGATATTCCTACTCCTAACACATCCCCTGATGTTGGAGAGACTAGTCAGAGGAACAATGACACTTCATCGTCTGATGGTGAAGAAAATGAACATGTTGAAAATCCAGCTGATGCTCCAAGAGAAGCACCTGGGTACATTCAAAAACGCCATCCTCCGACTCAGATGATTGGAAACATGAACGAGCGAACTACACGCTCGAAGAAACAAATTCCTTCTCCTGATGAACTATATAACATCTGTACTTCTGCTGTGTGCCATGAAATCGGAGTCTCTTGCTTCCTATCTGAAACGGAACCGAAAAATTACAAGGAAGCTATGAAGGATGACTTCTGGATAATGGCTATGCAAGAAGAACTTAACGAGTTCACGAGAAACAATGTTTGGTCCTTGGTTCCCCGTACGTCAAACATCAATGTTGTTGGGACCAAATGGATCTTTAAGAACAAAACGGATGAGCATAACCAAGTTGTTCGAAACAAAGCTCGTCTCGTTGCACAAGGCTATGCCCAAGTGGAAGGGATAGATTTTGATGAAACCTTTGCTCCAGTTGCACGCATTGAGTCTATTCGTCTCTTAATCGCTATTGCATGTCATCTTGGCATCAAACTTAGACAAATGGATGTTAAAGCTGCATTCCTAAATGGAGTACTTGAAGAAGAGGTGTATGTTGCTCAACCAAAAGGATTTGAGGATCCTAAGAAACCTAATCATGTCTATAAGCTTCATAAAGCTTTATATGGGTTGAAGCAAGCTCCTCGTGCTTGGTATGGGTGTCTGACAGACTACCTTCTGAAGTTTGGCTTTGAACGCGGCTCAGTGGACAAGACTCTCTTTATCAAACGTGATGGGAAACACATGATCGTTGCCCAGATTTACGTCGACGACATTGTCTTCGGTGCTACTTGCTCTAAGCTCGTGAAAGCATTCACGGATTCTATGTCTTCTACATTTCAGATGAGTCTTGAAGGCGAGCTACATCAATTTTTGGGTCTTCAGATATCTCAACGACCAAATGGGATCTTCGTCTCACAAAGCAAATATGCGAAGAATATGGTTGAGAAGTTTGAGATGCACCATGCTAAGCCCGCCAACACTCCCATGGCGACAACTGATCGGTTATCTATGTCGACTAAGAGTCGAAGTGTTGATCAAACACTCTATCGCTCCATGATTGGGAGTTTACTTTATTTAACTGCAACTCGCCCTGATATAATGTTTAGTGTTTGTATGTGTGCCAGGTACCAAGCTGATCCTAAGGAGGACCATCTACGAGCTGTGAAACGGATACTCCGCTACATCTCTGGAACTTCTGACCTCGGTCTTTGGTATGCGTGTGACACTACAGCAAATCTTGTCGGGTTCTCTGACGCGGATTGGGCGAGTGACAATGATGAACGAAAGAGCACTTCTGGATGCTGCTGCTTCCTTGGCAATAACATAGTGTCGTGGCATAGTCGGAAGCAAAATTGCATCGCTCTATCAACCGCTGAGTCTGAGTATGTTGCAGCTGGGAGTTGCTGCACTCAATTGCTGTGGCTAAAGCAGATGTTGGATGATTATCTTATCGAGAGTGCTCCCTTGGTGCTGTACTGTGATAACCAAAGTGCTATCAAAATCAGCGAAAATCCTGTTCAGCATTCTCGCACTAAACACATCGACATTCGACATCATTTCATTAGAGATTTGGTTGATCGTGATATAGTCAGTCTACAGCATATTTCAACAGAAAAACAAATCGCTGACATCTTCACCAAACCTCTTGACTTTGAGAGATTTAAAAAATTAAGAAATTCTCTCTGCATGTGTTCTCTCTAAGAGTTCACGAAAAATTTTGAAGTCTGAAAGAATAGTTTCTTTACTTCTGAATACGCACTCGGAATCGTCGTGGATTAGTCTAGTCAGACAAACATGGATTCGAGGCCGCTTTTAGTCTTCGGACCCAAGAGTATTTATTCCTCTGAGTGCAAACATGTGAACATGGCTTAAAACTCCTCGTTTCATTTGCATAGATCCATAAAGCCAAGTAACGGAGGACGCCGGTTACCCCGGCTCCCCTTTTCGAAAGGTTGTACATGGACGCTGATCTTTAAGACACTCTCCTATCACACTTTGGAGGACGCAAGTGAACCTTGTTCCCCTCTGACTGCTGTAATGAGTGTCTGTTGCATTTCATTTAAAGCTAAAAAACTCGTTTGGAGGACGCCGGTTACCCCGGCTCCCCTCTGATTGTAGTAATGCTAGTTCCTGATCGGAGTGCCTTAAGTGTTCACCTTGCATTTATGAATTAAAATCTCTTGTGCGGTGCTAACTCTGCCAATATGTTTCGACGAAACACGACTGCTTCCTTGTGACTGAGACGAAGGACAAGTAAACATGTCTATCACATACTTCGGTCCATTTCACCGGTTTTGAATTCAAGAGATATTTCATTATACCTCAAAGTTTTTATTCACCTTGTGTGATATTTTTGTTTTGGAGATTGATGAAAAGTGAAAATTTTTTTTTGGGAAAATATTTGCTCTTCACTGCCTGGTATCACCGATTGAATCTCCACTAAAATGTTTTTGAATGTTTACAGTGTGTTGAACGCTTGAATACTAACTCGGGATGTGTTGTTTTGATATTCTTATAACTCATGTTCAGCATCTCGTGGAGTACAACCCTTAAGGCGGACGATGAGTGTAGCAGCTTCCAATGCATAACTCCTCATGCAGAGATGGGTATGCCGATGGTCACTTGGTGGACTTGTGCGACACCGTCGCACGCGACAGATTCGCGTGGCCAGGACTTGCGACGCTGGTCGCACGCGACGCATGTCGCATCTCCAGCGACTTGTGCGACACAGTCGCACGCGACTCTGTCGCTTGGCCAGCATCTTAGCGCTATACACTCCATCTTCACCTCTGCTGTTCAACACCTATGATGCAACACACCTCACCTCCGCCAACCTGATATCCGACGATGAACGTCATTGCTACATCTTGCTCGTCGTCGAAAATTTTCGAAAAATTTTGAAATTTTTGAAATTTTTTTTTACTTAGAATTTTTTTCTGATTTTCGGCTGATTATTTTATTATATTTTATTCGTTTTGTGTACTGATGGGCCTATTTTGTACTGTTAAGTGGGATTTTTCGCAGGTCTTTTTGTCCAAGACGATCCGGCCCAAATTTTTTCTATATATAGGCCATCAAATTCTTGGATTAGGGTTACTTGCATATCAGAATTTCCTAAGTATCGTTGCTAGCCTGCTCTCGTGGTTGAAGTATCATTGATCTCTTGCTTCTCGCATCCGGCGATCGACGTTCGATTCTTCTTCTCTTGCTTCGTGCATCAGGCACTAGTGTTCTTCACTTAGGTTCTTAGATCTTCAATCTCGCTAACTCTTGCTTACTATCACTATGACTTCTTCTGCTGCGAATATGTTTGAAGAGGTTGATAAGGAAGTTCTTTCTGAGCTTACGACTGCGTGGAGAGATGCTTCTCCAAACTCGAAGAAGAAGGCATTACATGCGCTTCAAAAGCACATGGATAAGATGGACTCTCGTGGTGGTAAGTCCCCGTCAGTCGATCTGACGAAACCTGCGTTGCCTGCGCACTCAGTATCGAGGAGTGGAGGTCCAAGTACTAAGACTGAACAACTGCCGAAGAAGTATCCATCCAATTTCCTTCGTTGCTATAAGGGTCTTGTATCCCCTACTGAGTACAAGAAACTGGTTGATGATGGTCTCATGACCGATGATGGAAAGAAAGTTGTTAAGACCCCATCTCCTGCTGATGTTGTTGCAGGAGAAAAGAAAGTTGTCTCTGGCCCTGGTGCCGTGTCAAAGAAGACGTCAACTGACGTCACTGCTGATCCGAGGAAGTCTAAACCCTCGCTTACTACTGCTGCGGTTGATCCTAAGAAATCAAAACCCTCGATCTCCGCCTCTGCTGATCCTGAGAAGGTTATCCCTTCTATCTCTACTGCTGAGACTACTCCGAAGAAAGTTATTTCTTCAACTCCCACTGCCTCTGCTGGAGGTTCAAAGAAAAAGTCTTCTGGCTCCGTTGAGGGAGAGAAGTCGCTGTCTCATGATTCTAGGAAGCCACCTCGTGCTCCTACTACTTCTGGCTCAACTGGAGCCACTGCCGAAGTAGTCTACTATCAAACTGTCGAAGAGTGCGGGAAGCACTATAAACCGGATTTTTTCTATGCCAAGGCCGAGCGTCGGCTTGGCTTGATTGAGAACCTGCCAATTCTGAATGACCGTCACATCCGCCCTGCGGATTATGAAAAACAAGGTATCACGAAATTCTTCGATGATATGAAGTTGCTGGAGTCGGTTACTGCTACCTATCGTTACTGCGTCCCCATCATACAAAAATTCTATGCAAACCTCACTCCCGAGTTTGCTGACCCTTCGAGTCCGATGTATGGGCGTTTTGTTTTCAGAAATAAGTTGTATACTCTCCGACCTCTGAACATCAATATTTTCTTGAAGAGAATAGAGGTTGATAGTACCTGGACTACACCCTCTGATGATGATCGCATGAATGCGACGAAGATTGGATCCTTCTTGACCCATGGCAAAGTTAAGTCCCCTCTTCCACACCCTAGCAAGTTAACTGCCTTCTACGGCAATCTCCATAGGTTTGGTGTGACCAACTGGGCGGCTCATCCTGATGAGAACTATCTTTCGCCCAAACTGATGCATATCATATTCCGTCTCGGCTGCGGAGAACAGGTCGACCTCGGCGAGATCATCTTCGCTGATATTTGTAGAATAGCCACGGCATCTGACTCCTTACTCGTTCAACAGTCAGAGGTAGAGGAGGACCGTCGTATGCACCTAACTCATCCTTGTCTCATTTATGGGATGTTGACTGAACAGAAGTTCATTCCAATGACGGAGACGGAGAAAAAGGTGAAGAAGAACTCGCATGTCAATATCACTCCGACTTGGTTGAAGAATAGGGTTTTTGATCTTCCGTGGACGAAGTTTGCAAAGAGAGAAGATGTTAAGGAACCTATCACTCCACCTCTTTCGCCGGTGAAGACTAAGAAGCGTTCTGCTGCTACTGCAAAACTTGAACCCTCTGCATCTAAGCGGTACAAACCTGAGGTGATTCCCATTGATGATGTTGATGAGGGTGATGAGATTGGGAAGGATGATGATGTTAAGGAGTTGAAGCGTGAAAAGGTGGCGCCTCAGAAATTTGGTCCTCAGTCTGGTTTACCGCCAAAGGAGAACCCCTATCACCCAATGCATAACTATCGTTCTGTGGTTCCCTCGGCTGCGATACATCAATGCTATATTACGACTCAAAGACTTGAGCGTAAACAGGCCGCTCATGCCATTGCCCTTGCTGAGATGTTGGATGCCCAGAAAGATCAGAAAGCCGCGTTCACTCATCTTCACCAGCTGACCCATCAAGGGGGAGGATTGGGTGGTATATCTCGTGCTGGCTCATCTGGTCAAGGCTTAAGTGATACTTTCATCTTCCAGCTGATCAAAGATGGCATCAAGGAAGCAATGGCTGATCTAGCCAGGCCCAAACGTGAGGAGAGTGACGATGAGGGTGATGAGGGTGTTCGTGAAATGTTGGCAGGAGAAGTGTTTGAAATGCTGAGAAAGGGGAAAGAGAAGGTTGATGATGAGGGTGATAATACTACACATCCAGAGGCATCGCGTGCGATGCCGTCTGACGGTTTGGTGGATGAAGATGTCAACATTGACGATGATGATGATGAAGAGAGAATCAAACTCGGTGAGGATGAGTTTGGTCAGTATGAAATCTATGGCAACCGTGACGATGACTTCGTGTCTGATGAAGATGAAGTGGAGGATGTCTTAGGTGATGGCGTTGGCAATGATGATGAAGAGATAAAGACTGGTGATGCATCACCACTCACTACTCCTGTGCGCTCGCCATCTCCAGTCGAATCACCGAAGTCTTGAAGTTTTTTTTTATCTTGCTTTACTCTCGAACAATTTAAGTTTTTGGCTTTCATTTCATCTATTGCATGCATAAGACAATTGATATTTTCCATCATGCATGTTTTTCATATCTGTTTCGTTGAACCTTGTTTTGATGATTCGATAATTGAATTCGTAACTAAGTTTTTTTATTTTTCATATCTACTCAGTGATGATGCTTAGTTGTTGAATGGTTGTTTGAGATTTATTTTACTTGTTTGTTTTTGATATGCTTTGCTTGAGGGGAAGATTTGTGCATCTCCGTTACCAACCTTTGGTCACATGAGTTGTGCCAAAAAGGGGGAGATTGTAGATGTTAGTTTTGGCAACAACGTATGTGTTTGTTGTTTTGTCTTTGATTGCAGGTGTAGGTTGATTGAATGCAAAATAATCAACATGAAGTCCATCCTCAAGTCCATGCGACTGGGGTCGCACGACAAGGCATCACCACAACACGCGACAGAGTCGCACGCGACAGAGTCGCGTGACTCCGCACCTCAACCATCTCACGCGACAAAGTCGCGTGACTATGCATCTTTCCGTCTCACGCGACAAAGTCGCTTGACCACCTTGGCTGTTCCTCGCGACGGGAGTCGCACGCGACAATGTCGCTTGAACTACTTCCTTCAGCTTGTGCGACTGTGTCGCACGCGACTGGAGTCGGGAATGGTGCTCCTTCATATCTTACGCGACTGATGTCCCATGCCGTGCTCCTTTGACTTCGTGTATCACCTGATGCATGAAGTGTTGTTTACTACTTCAACTCTATTGACGACAATGAAGACGATGAAATATGAAATGTTCAACGACGAGTGTTCACCACGATGAAGTTGAAGATGAAGTATTGAGATCGACGGAGTCAAGATGTGTTGAAGTCTGAAGTTAAAGAATCGAAGACTCAAGATTCGAAGATTCAAGAATCGAAGATTCAAGATTCCAAGATTCAAGAATCGAAGATTCCGAAAGTGATGTCATCCATGGAATTGTGATGTAGGCCAAGCATGTGACCAATCAGATTGCACTATCTCAAGGCTTCACATGTGCGAGACTACTATATATACCCATGGAGTTGGATGACATCCTTTGACGATTTTGAGAGAACGAAATCCGATATCTGAGTATCAACGTTCGTTGTTTACGGCTTATAGCTTTAAGAGTTTTGGTAGTTGTTTTGTGCTGTGCACCGATAGTAGAGTTATGCGATTTAGCTCTAGGTGATATAGTACTAGATCATTAGTTCGTTGGAGGGCTGCGACACTTGGGATACGACTCTTGATCATTCCGTCTACCTTTCTCCACAAGTGTAATAGTTAGTTTTGTTTTTCAATGAAATGAAACTATTATACAACCTTGTCTTCAGCACTTTGCCTTACTCTTGTTGAGTTCGAACACACCACATACACCATACAACATACATAGCAAGCAGAGCTGAGTGTGTGCGAACGAAGTTGCTGAAGTGACAGTGTTTAAGACCGACTTCACGAAAAGTTGGTATCCTACGTCGAAGACGTAATTTCATTCCCTGTTGTTTATCAATGGCGAAAGCTGATGACAGTAGTAAAACTGCAACAGTAACCATTGACGTTATGTCCCCTTATTATATTGGTTCATCTGACAATCCAGGTCAGATCTTTTTTACCAAAATTCTTCGTGATGGTAATTATGGAGATTGGTCGGAAGAGATGAGCAATTGTCTCTTCGCAAAAAATAAGTTTGGCTTCATCGATGGATCTATCCCTATTCCGAATGAAGGTTCGTCTGAATTTCCCTTGTGGCAACGATGCAATGCTATGATCAAAGGGTGGTTACAAGTGGCCATGGATCGTGAGATTCGCAACAGTGTAAGACACGTGAAGACCGCGCGAGAAATTTGGAACGACCTCGAAGAAAGGTTCGGGAAGGAGAGTGCACCAAAGGCGTATGAACTGAAGCGAAATCTCACTCTCACACGCCAAGACAAGATGTCCGTCTCGGCGTACTACACTAAATTAAAGGGAATATGGGATGAAATTGACTCTGTTACTACAATTCCACATTGCACATGTGGTGTATCAAAAAAATTCACTAAGATACGGGAAAAGGAGCGCATCTACGAGTTTCTCATGGGTTTAGATGATGTTTTCAACATCATTAAAACTAACATTCTCAGTACAAAGCCAATGCCAAGCCTAGGCACATCATACCATTTGGTGACGGAAGACGAACAACAACGATTGATTTCGGCATCCCGCAAACCAACTGTGGATGGGGCTGCTTTCCAAGTGCAGCGACATGGTACTCAGGGCAACAACATTGATCCTCCACGTTGCTCGCATTGTGGGCGTCTTTGGCATACGGTTGAAAAGTGTTACGAGATAATTGGATATCCCGACTCGAAGAAAGGAAGTAAGAGTGGAAAATTGAAAGACAGTAGCAAGACTAATGAGAAACGTCCGATGTACAAAGCAGCACATGTTGATACAAGCTCTACAAATGAGACAAACTTGCTGCCGGGATTTACTACAGAACAAATAATGCAACTAAAAGAGCTTCTCAATGGTAAAACAAATGTTGAGAACATCAAGTCCACTCCATCTGTGAACATGGCCAGTAAGATCGATTTTAATAAGCTATGAGTGATAGATTCTGGAGCTTCGGAACATATCACCTGTGATAAAGATATCATTAAATGTGGTACCAATGCAAATGTTGGGATGCCTGTTAAAATTCCCAACGAGGATAAAATACCGTTGTTCAATGCATTGGAAACGTTGACCTGCCTAATGGTTTAAGTATTGATCATGTCTTGCACGTGCCTAATTTTCAGTGCAATTTGCTCTCAGTTAGTCGGCTTACTAAGGATTTAAATTGTATTTTGACGTTCTTCCCCGACTTTTGTACTATGCAGGACTTAGCTTCGAGGAACCTGATTGGAGTGGGTAAGCAATGCGATGGTCTATATATCCTCGAGCCAAGTGCAAATGATCGTAGAGCTTTATCGGCATTGGTAGACCCCGTAATATGGCATCGAAGATTGGGCCACGCCTCTAGAGTAATACTCCAGAACATCAATCCTTCTAATAAAGTTTTAAATGATTTTTGTGATTCTTGCATGAGAGCGAAACAAACAAGAACTCCGTTTCCATTAAGTTCTATTCAGTCGAATGCTTGTTTTTATTTAATTCATTGCGATATCTGGGGTGCTTATAAAATTGCGTCTTTTACTGGAGCCCATTATTTTCTCTCTATTGTTGATGATTATAGCCGAGGGGTTTGGGTTTACCTAATGAGACACAAATCAGAGGTAAGCCAGTACCTTCAATTGTTTTGTAATATGGTGCGAACACAATTTGGAAAGGTGGTAAAGCGATTAAGGGCTGATAATGGAGGTGAATTTCAGTCTCATAATATGATTAATTATTTTACTGAGCATGGGATTCTACTCGAAACTTCATGCACTCACACACCTCAACAAAATGGGGTTGTAAAGCGTAAGCACAGGCATATTCTTGAAGTCGCTCGAGCTTTGCGCTTTTAAGCCGAATTACCTCTTGATTTTTGGGGAGAATGTGTGTTGACCGCCGTTTACATAATAAATAGATTGCCTTCAAAACTACTTAAGGGTCGTACCACGTATGAAATCTTGTTAGGAAAGAAACCCAACTATGATCACCTACGGGTTTTTGGTTGTCTTGTTTATGCTAAAGATACAAGGAAGGGAGTAGATAAATTTGGTGATAGAGGGAGAAAATGCGTATTTGTAGGTTACCCACATGGGCAAAAGGGTTACAAAGTTTTTGACATTAGCAGCAAAAGAACTTATACTTCACGAGATGTAAAATTCTTTGAGAATGTGTTTCCTTATGATGGTCACATAGATAAAATTCATGATCAAAGAAATAATGAGTGGGACACGTCGGTTGATTTTCCGAACCCTCCAGTTATTGACAGAAGAGATTCATGTCAAAATATTCAGAATGGTGGTTCAAATGATAATTTAAATGACCAAGCAGAGGACACTTTTCCTAATCCAACAGTCCATCCAAGTTCAGAAACAATTGAGGAAATTTCCACCAATAATACTCGGCAAAGTGAACGGGTCAGACGACAACCGAAACACCTTCAAGAGTATGAAGTTGAGTTGCCATAGTCTATAGACCATACGCAGCCCACTTCCGATTCGGGAACCTCGACGGTACATCCTTTACTCAACTATGTTTCTTATGATAATTTTTCCTGCTCACAAATGTTTTTTAACGGCCATCGCTTCAAATGATGAGCCACGACATTTCTCCCAAGCTGTTAAAATTCCCCAATGGTGTGAAGCAATGAAAAAGGAAATTGAAGCATTAGAGGCAAATGAGACATGGGAGTTGGAACCCTTACCTCACGGGAAACGTGCAATTGATTAAAAATGGGTATACAAAATTAAGTACCAACCGAATGGAGAGGTCGAACGTTACAAGGCGCGTCTCGTCGCTAAAGGCTTTACACAAATTGAAGGCATAGATTTTCATGAGACATTTGCCCCGGTTGCCAAACTAGTTACCGTTCGGAGCATTTTGGCGGTGGTGGCTAAACGCGGTTGGGAAATACATCAATTGGACGTTAACAATGCGTTTCTACATGGAGACCTTGTTGAACATGTATACATGAAAATTACTTAAGGTTTTGACAAAAATGGAGATACCCGTGTGTGCAAGTTGCGTAAATCACTTTATGGCATGCGACAAGCCTCTCGAAACTGGTATCATAAATTCACGCGGGCTATCGTTGATGTCGGTTTTAGACAATCCCGGGCAGACCATTCCCTTTTCATTTATAAGTGTGATAACATTTACGTTGCGGCTTTAATATACGTGGATGATGTCATACTTGCAGGTAATGATGTTAAAAAGATACAGAAGGTCAAAACATATCTTGATAAAAAAATTCAGCATAAAAGATTTGGGCACTTTGAAGTATTTTTTGGGTATCGAAGTGGCTCGATCTTCTACTGGAATTGTCTTGAGCCAGCGTAAGTATACTCTTGACATTCTAAAAGATTGTGGTTTAGAAGGTTGTCGTCCGAGTGCCTTTCCTATGGAACAAAATGCTCGATATAGCGTTGATGATGATAGTCCCACGGTGGATGCGATGCAATATCGTCGTTTGATAGGACGCCTTCTTTACCTAACAGTTACTAGACTTGAAATTCAATATGCGACCAACATTCTTAGTCAGTTTTTCTCCTCCCGTCGTCAATCGCATATGGATGCAGTTATACGAGTTTTGCGATACCTAAAAGCTACACCTGGTCAAGGAATTTTTCTCCCTGCAGATGGTGATTTATTACTGAAAGCATATTGCGATTCAGATTGGGGTGGATGCCCGATGACACGTCGTTCTAGCACGGGTTACTTCATCTCATTTGGTGGTGCACCCGTATCATGGCGTACCAAGAAACAAACTGTAGTTTCTCGCTCGTCGGCTGAAGCCGAGTATCGTGCAATGGCAACTACGGTTTGTGAAATTTTGTGGCTTCGTTGGTTGATGAGTGATCTTGGGGTACTTCAAACGTGTCCGACACCGTTGTTCTGTGATAACCAAGCAGCCAGAAACATTGCTAACAATCCAGTCTTTCACGAGCGGACGAAACATGTGGAAATTGATTGCTATTTTGTTCGAGAACGAGTTGAATCAAGAGACATTGAACCTGTGAATATATCCACTTCTGTACAACTTGCAGACATTTTTACTAAAGCTCTCGGCACCGAAAAATTTCGTTATCTTCTTGGCAAGTTGGGCGTTCGAGATCTTCACATTCCAACTTAAGGGGGAGTGTAAAATATATGCATATATCTCCTCGTATATTCTCCTAATATTAGTCCCGTAATACGTTCGTCATATTTATTTACCTGATTTAGTTGCCATGTATAGACCCATCTTTGTATGTATATAAAGAGACTCTTCTCTTTGAAATAATATACATAATATTATTTCAATATATTCCTTTGTCCTCTGTATCAAATTTATCAAGAGCTAAATAGGTCGAGAAGAAAAAGTGGAATTTAGATTTGATTAATAATTTCGGGAAAAAAAATTTGTTTCAGAAAATTATTTGTTTTTTTTGTTGGTGTTAAATGTTCTTGGCCAACTTTTGGAAGTTTTTTTTGTTGGTGTTCAATGTTCTTGGCCAATTTTCTTCTGAAAGTGAGGAAAGTGAGGTTTATCTTCCATTGTTATTTCAAGCTATTTGTTTTTGTACCGATGATATTTTAGAACATTCATAGTATTTTAGTATATAAAAGATATTTATTTATAAAAATGTATAGAAAAGATGATATGTTATTTTGAAAAGTATATTAAGAGGAATTTACCCTTAAATAGGGAAATACAATTAGTATATATTTTTTTTTACTTATTGATTAACTTTACCCACTACATCTACTTTTACCTCTTTTTTACTTTAAAACACAATTTTACTATTAATATATTATTTTTCAACATAATAAAAATACTAAAACACATTTTTATTTTCGATTTTGGAGATTAAAAAAAATGTTTTTTTTTTTACTTTTATAAAAAATAAAAGGTAAAAATGTATTTTTAAGTTAAAAAAAGTAAAATAATTGTAAATAAAGTTTAAAAGGTAAATTAAAAACTAAAGTAAAATTATATTTTAAAATAAAAAATAAAAATATTTAATTCAATTTTAGAGAATTTGCTATTATGAGACGTTTAACTTAAAAAAAGGTGTTTGTTATTATAAGATGAAAATACTACGATGTAGTAGTATATTTCGTAATACGATATTTACTGGACAATGAAAATACACACTATTGATTTTAATTTTTTTTATAATAATTACTTTAAAATGTAATACCCATAAATAAAAGAAAAATAGAGATATGCTAATTATATTTAATTTTTTTTTATCTTTTTCACATACATTTATAAGAATTTCAAATTTAAGTGTGTATTGGCAACTATGCTTAATATGGAGTAAGTATACATTAATGGGGGCAACTGTAAATCTTATATTATATTTCTAACATATTGTTTAGCTTAATACTCCCTCCATCCCTTTGTATAATGCATAGATAAAATGTCGCGTAGATTAAGAAAAAATGATTTTTTATGTGTTTAATAATATAAAATAAGGGTATAATAGGTATTGATGTGTAAGTAATAAAATAGTTACTTGAAAAGTAGTGATATAAGGGTAAATAAATGTGTATTGGGAGTATAAAATTGTGAAAAGTAATTCCAAATGATTGTCTTAAGGGATGAACCAAAAAAGAAAGTGTGCACTGTTTTAAAGGAAAGAGGGAGTAGTATTTTAGGGCACCATACTCAAAATGCCCTTTTCAATTAAAGAGAATAATAATAATTGTGCAAATATATTAAATCACAGGTAAATTTTATGTATTTTATAATGAATAATAATAATTGTGCAAATATATTAAATCACACTGTAAATTTTATGTATTTTATAATAACTAGTCCTCTTACCCGTGCGATGCACGTGTATTTAATTCAACTTTTTGTTACTGGAGTAGTGCTCTTTCTGCCTAATATTAGATGTAGACATTGATAATGGACACATAAATCTAATTGAAATAGACTACCTATTCGTAACACGACCACGCTGGTCACAAAGCAGAAGCTTCAACCCCCGGTCGTGTTGGTTACTTTAGACAACGCAACTTACAATTTATCATGCGTAAATACTGATTTCTTTAAAAATATTTCAACATTTGTCAACGACTGACATTAACTCTTATTAATAGTCATGACATACGATATCATAATCGGAAACTGTCTTTAGCAAACTGGAATTTGGTATCCGATCAGAGCATTTCGAATATTAAAAACTATTTCCCCAGAATTATTTTCTCCTAATTACTAAGTTCTGTTACAACCATTCTAAGTACCATTGCATAGTACGACAGAGACATCCATAATACCATAACGGGCACCCAAACCTAATACAAAACAGTTCATGTATCAAAAACTATATACAATGTCACAACATTTAATTAATTCAATAATTATATACAATAAATAGAATATGACATGACTATATAAATTGTTGCTTAAATAAAAATAAGTCTACACACACATATATATATATATATATATATATATATATATATATATGTATATATATATATATATATATATATTACTATATTAATAAATAGAATTAGATTTTAGTAAAAAAAAATTATAATAATACCAACCTTCAACTTCATGGTTTTGTAGTTTGGAACACTTGATATTTAAGAACTCAACCGAATGTATTTAATCAAACATATTATCTCCGTGTTCGATAGGTAAAATATTATCCGAACTCAGGTAAATTCTTTCGTCCGTATTATGCATTGCAACCATGTAATCGTTGATTTCATTAACGTCATCCAATTTCGGCCGTCCTTCTAGAAAATTGATATTCTCGATGTAATCATTGAAAGATGGGTACGCGGCATGAACAATCGATTCAATTTAATTATCCTATTGAATTATCAAATATTCATCCGGGATCTCTATATCTACTTCCCCGTCGTTCTCGCCGTCAGTAGTACCATACCCTATAGAAGAGCCAATCAGAGAACTCACGCAACCTACGAACATCATTTTCATCCCAATATTTTGCAACCTGATGTTCTTGGTCAAGCGCAAAATATTGCAATTTATTCATATATTAGAAGAATTAATAGTGGCGTGAACTATATCCTACCTCGTACATTTAGGCATGACCGGTCAAATTTGAAGAAAATCTCCTCTCAACCCGTGAAAATTATAAAAGTTGCATGATTGCTTTCTAATAAAATTAAATTAGTGAATAATTATTTTTATTTGTATTTGAAATATCTTCATCTAAATATAATTGATTTATTAATTTATTTGTCTTCATAATGATATACAAAATCAAAAGATGAATCAGCATTTATTTTTCATTTTAAACATAAAATACATGTGAATTATTAAAAATAAATCGTTGTATATAAAGAAAATAAAATTAAAACATAATTTAAGAATATTTTTAAATAATTGCAATCTTTTCATTAATTTCTTAAAACATATAACCTTTGTAAATTATAAATGTGTAATGATATAATTAATAAAATTAAATTTTTCGATAATTTTATTTTTATTTTATCTATCACATTTATTAATTTGTTTTATTAGTTTTTATAATGATACAAAAAATAAAATAAAATAAAACTTAAGTTTATGTCACTGATAATTATCACTTTTTGATTGATCTTTTAAAATATATAATTGGTATGACTTTTTATATTAATATTAAATTATTAATAAATAGTTTTATTATTTTTATTTCAACTATATTTCACAATAACACTGTTTTAATAATTTATTTATATTTATAATTATATAGAAAACAAAAAAGATCCTCTCTGAAGTGTTTTCTAATAATAATTTTAGATCTTTTCACTGGACACTTATAAATTTTATGAATAATAAATGGTAAATAGTTGTATAATTAACAAATGTTAATTAAAAATATTAAATAATCGTACAAATTAAAAATAAATTATTTGTCATAAAAAAAGTTAATTTAAAATTCTAGAACAATATTTAATTACATAAACTTCTATTTACTATTATCCTATACTATAATTAAGATATTAATGATATTTATTGTGAAATAGAAAATATCAATAATTTTTTTAAAATTACAATTCAGTGGTTAATAATATTTATTATAAAATTGAAAATATGAGTAATTTAATTTTAAATCAATACTCCAATAAACTACTAATCCACTTGATAAATAAATAAAAATTTAAGTAAGTAAATAAAAATTTAAGAGAGAAGTCTAACTTATTAAAAATTAAACTATTTGACTACGCAAATTCTAAACTTACTATTATTACCAACATTTTATATCACTTAAAAAAATACATCATTAATATTTATTCTACAACATTTTATATCACTTAAAAAAATACATCATTAATATTTATTCTATAACTATGATATATGCTTAAATATAATTTATTATTAAAATAAATTATAATTAATCATTATATTTAATAATTAATTATTATATTTATTAAAATTAAATATGATTTATATCCTTCTTTTAATGAGTTTCGGTTATTCACATTTCAAAATACTATTTAAGAAATTTTTTTATTTTTTATTAAAATTTAGTGTATCAATTAAATTTTAAATTATTGTATTTATTATATTTAATAATCTCAATAAACACAGTCAATTTTAAATTATATCAATTTTGAAAACTTTCCGTAATTATTAAATTTAGGTAATCTAAATCATAATTTACAATAAAAAAATCTCAAATATAAGTGGTTATTAAAAGATAATTTTATTTGGATTTTTGTGCTAATGTATATTAATATTTAGTTAACATAAATATTATAAGACAAATGTTAGTTGAATTATATATATAAGGATTACATAGGGTAAGTTACAACAAAAATAAAATTAGAATAAAATTAAATAAAAATATTATAAATTTTATTAAAATAATAATTGTGAGTTACATAAAATATTATAAATTACAGTAATTTTTCTTAATAGAGTTCTGATTGTTCAATTTGCATAGTATTTTACTTATAAATAAATCTACAAAATAACAAAAAAAAAGTAAAAAAATACAAAAAGCTGAAAAAAATGAATCATTAAAAAGAGTAAAAATTTTAAGGAAAAAAATACAAAAATTATTATCAAATAAATTGTTATATTTACAATACAATTATAATCAACAAATAATAATATCTATACATATATAATTTCTGGATCCACCACGTGGACCAATAGAAAAGCAATAATAATATTGTTTTCACACTATAAATTATAAATAAAAAAATTATAAATTCTAAATAATAATATTATTAATCATATTTAAATTATATATAAATTATAAATAATAATTTGAAATTATATGTTTTTGGTAACAATAATTAATCATAATCTTAAATATATAAGTTTTTATTTCTCTTTCTTAAAATTCTTTTTTTATTCCATTAATATTAATTTAATTCCAATTAATCATATCTTATAAAAATCGATCTTTTCTTATTCCTTAATCCACCGAATTTAAAAAAAATGATCAAACTTTTTAGGTATGTTATTTTCTGTTGATGTAAAATTTTATTTTTCTGAACATTGAATCATTTACATTATACGTTCTTCTATTCATTCATTTTTTTCCTCGATTTTTTTAATTTTATGTATAAAATCGATCTTTTCTTATTCCCTAATCCACCGAATTTAAAAAAAATGATCAAACTTTTTAGGTATGTTATTTTCTGTTGATGTAAAATTTTATTTTTCTGAACATTGAATCGATTTACATTATACGTTCTTCTATTCATTCATTTTTTTCCTCGATTTTTTTAATTTTATGTATTAATTATGATTTTTTCGCAGATTCAAGAATCAAATTGTCGAGTTATTAATTATGTTCGACTAGATTTTTTTTTTAATTTTTAGTTTATCTCTGATTCAGTTCTGTAAATTTTGTTTTGCATCATTCATTTTTTTCCTCAATTTTTTTAATTTTATGTATTAATTATGATTTTTTCGCAGATTCCTGAATCAAATTGTCCAGTTATTCCCCACCAGTTTTAGGTATTTGCCGGAACACATGTAGGAGAGAGCCAATAAGTCTCATCCCAGTACTAACTTCATAATATTTAAATGAAAATTTATCATATCCGAGTTTCGAATTCCTCTTCCACCAGATCAGAGGCTCCTTAATCGGGTAGGATGTAATTCTCTCACACCGGATTCCACCAGATCAGAGGCTCCTCAATCGAGTAGGATGTAAATCTATCCCACCAGATCAGAAGTTCTTTAATCGGGTAGGATGTAAATCTTTGTCGAGTTATTAATTATGTTCGACTAGATTTTTTTAAAATTTTATTTTATCTCTGATTCAGTTCTGTAAATTTTGTTTTGCGTCATTCATTTTTTTTTTCTCGATTTTTTTAATTTTATGTATTAATTATGATTTTTTCGCAGATTTCAGAATCAAATTATCGAGTTAATCCCCACCGGTTTTAGGTATTTGCTGGAACACATGTAGGAGAGAGTCAATAGGTCTCATCCCAGTACTAACTTTTTTGTCATATCTGAGATTCGAATTCCTCTACCACCAGGTCAGAGACTCCTCAATCGAGTAGGATGTAAATCTCTCCCACCAGATCAAAAACTCTTTAATCGGGTAGGATGTAAATGGAGGGATGTGCTCGAGTAAAAGACATATGTGAGAGAATCGGGTAGAATGTAAAAATAACAGACATATGTGAGAGAATCGGGTAGAATGTAAAAGGACTCTTTAATCGGGTAGGATGTAAATCGAGGGATGTGCTCGAGTAACAGACACATGTGAGAGAATCGGGTAGAATGTAAATCGAGGGATGTGCTCGAGTAACAGACACATGTGAGAGAGAGCCAATAGGTCTGATCCCAGTGCTAACTTCACAATATTTAAATGAAAATATGTCATATCCGAGATTCAAACTCTGCGGGGAAATTACACCAACATCACCAATGACCTTACGGATAATAATGAGATTAGTACGAGTTTATAAATTTAAGACAGAGTTCGATTATTAAATAAAATAAAATCTTAGTCCACTAATAAATTTTTGGTGAAATAGGTTGGAGATTAAATAAAATTTTAGATTATTTCAAATAAATAAATCACGTGCATCGGCACGGCAGTGGTACTAGTTAAAACTAAAATAGTAAAAAATACTTCAAAAATAAAAATATAATATTGAAACAAAAATAAAAATTAGTAAAAAAATACTTAAGGCTGCAAAAAATAAAAATATTAATGATTAAAATAATATTAAAATTAAAATTCGATAATATTAAAATTAAAATTCGAATTAGTAAAAGATACTTAAGGCTACAAAAAATAAAAATATTAATTATCAA
Source organism: Euphrasia confusa (assembly GCA_954870475.1). Taxonomy (NCBI): domain Eukaryota; kingdom Viridiplantae; phylum Streptophyta; class Magnoliopsida; order Lamiales; family Orobanchaceae; genus Euphrasia; species Euphrasia confusa. The sequence goes on along the minus strand of OX940951.1, from coordinate 40,455,071 downwards.
ACAATAATATTTAAATTAAAATGAATGCTTACACAAAAAGTTTGCAAAAAAATACAAAAAACAACAAAACTTAATCCAAAAAAAAAAGTGTGAGCATAAACAAATAAAAAAAATAAAATAGTGAGAGGTATGGAGTGAGTGAAGATAATGTACATGATTATAATATAAATAGTAGATAATATCAAATTTATTTAATTGATTAAAATAAGGAGTAGATTTACTTTAAATTCCGATATTATTGTTTATATAATATAAATTAATTTATTATATTAATAAAAAAAATACAAATTCTCTCTCATCAATTTTAGAATAAACGTAATTAAAGAAATATTAAAACTAAAATTCAAATTAGTAAAAAATACTTACATTGAAGGCTACAAAAAATAAACATATTAATGATGATAATATTAAAATTAAAATTCGAATTTATAAAAAATACTTACATTTCAAGGCTAAAAAAATAAAAACATTAATTATCAAACAATAATATTTAAATTAAAATCAAATTAGTAGAAGAATACTTACGGGCTGCAAAAAAATATAAAAAACAACAAAAAAAAGTGTGAATAAGAATAGTGACGTAGGGAGTGGGTGAAGAAGGATGTCATTTATATAGACACGAATTTGAATTATTATGATTATAGTAATATAAATAGTAGATAATATCAAATAGTTAGATTAGATTTACCTTAAATTCCAATATTATTGTTTATATAATATAAATTAATTAATTAACATGTTAAATATATTAATAAAAAAATATATATTCTCTCTCATCATCGCTAATTAATTTTAGTAATATAAATAAATAAATATTATAAACGTAATTAAAGGAGATAAATAAGGAATAAAAGTGATATTTTGAATATTTCAAGTCAATATTTACTATAATTAAGGAGATTATAAATGTAAATTATATTATGTAAAGAAATAAATAATTACGCTAATTAATTATATTATTACCAGAACACAAATTTAATTTAACAGTTTTATTAATTTAACAGTTTTATTAACAATTTAATTTAATATTATTAACTCACATGTATTTAAAATTTTATTTGCGTAAACTTTTATGTATTTTTTAATAATTGCGTAAATATATTAAATCACATTGTAAATTTTATGTATTTTATAATAATTACGTAAACATATTTTATTACATTATAAACATATTTTATAACATTATTAACTCATATTATTTGTTTATAAAAATAATTGCTTGTTTGAATAAATTGAAACACGATTACGCTCACTATATTTTTGTTAAAATAATTAATTAAATATTAATTGCATAATTAATACTAGTTTGATAGTTCCGATTTATTTTAGTCATTCTATCTTTTCAGTGTTGGGTGTGAAGGTTTATTCACGCCGGAGGGGACGAAGAAAAACGTCGGATCGAAGTCGGACGTGCGTCGGGAGTGCACCGCGGAGGCCAGCTGGAGTTTTGGCCTGGTGTCGGCCGACACCAGGCCCTGTCGGCCGACATGGAGCCAGAATTGATATTCTGTGGAATGCGAGGCACAACCCGAGCTGGAACCCGAACTTTGGGATGGGTGTCGGCCGACACCCTTGAGCCGTCGGCCGACAAGCGGGGGCTTTCAGCCGCGGACGTGTTTTCTTATTCTCCAAGTCTCCCTCCCCTATAAATATAACCCTACTCGTGTATTAGGGTTATGAGAGCACCAGAAGCACAATAGAAGTCTAGAATAGTTAGAATAATCGAGAGCGTGAGTATACTGAGATACGAGTGTATTTGTAAACTCCCCGGAGTCGATTATTGCGTATTCTAGTGAAATCTGCAGCGGCGAGAGTGGACGTAGCCCTTGTTAACGGGTGAACCACTATAATTCTTGTGTCTTTATTTTCTCGTACTATTTTTCGTGTTTGTTTATCGTTTCTTGTAGAGACGGAATTGGGCGCAAATCCCAACAACTGGTATCAGAGCTTTGGTGGAAAAGTTGGGCAATCGAAGAAACGATGGGAGACATCACGACCTTTGGAGTTACGAGATTTGATGGCTTGGGTTTCGCATCTTGGAGGATGGAAATCGTGAACTATTTGGACGAGAACAATATTCATCACTCGTTGGAAGGCGCGAAGCCGGAGGAGACGAGCGAGGCGGATTGGGCTATCCTTGATCGACAAGTACTCGGATTGATCCGTTTGACGTTGTCGGAGAACGTTGCCAAGAAGGTGATGAAGGAGAAGACAACCGCGGGGATGATGAATATGTTATCCGAGCTGTATGAGAAGCCATCGATGACGAATAAAGCAGCGTTGTTGCAGAGGTTGTTCCATTTGAAGATGGACGACGATGGTGTGGTTGCGACTCATGTGAACGAGTTCAACTCGATTGTCAAAGAAGTGACTTCGTTTGAGATCGAGGTTGATGATGAAGTTCTGGCCCTAACCTTATTGGCATCGCTACCGATTAGCTGGGAACCAATAAGAGAGGCGTTGGGTGATTCCATGGGAGGTGGGAAGTTGAAGCTTGAAGATGTGAGGGACCGCGTCCTTGCCGAGGGAGTTCGGAGGAGGGATTTCGGGGAAGCATATACTTCGACTACGTCGACCATGTCCATGAGCCGAGGTGAGTATCTCCATGGGGATTTCAAACGCAGTGGAAGGGAGAGTTCGAGCAACCGAAAGAAGAAGCAATTCAAGTGCTGGAATTGCAGAAAACTTGGTCACTTAAAGAGGCATTGTGGAGAGCTTTCGGGGATCGGAGGCGGGACAAATGCGGTGACGGAAAAAGACGAGAGTGGAGATGTCTTGCTAACATCTTCTGAGCCTCTCGGAGCCTCTTGGGTACTTGACCCGGGAGCATCGTTTCACACAACGACGAGACGTGAAGGCATGGAGGATTTTGTTGCCAGAGATCACGGTAAGGTTCATCTCGGGGATGGAAAGACCTTGGGCGTCGTGGGTGTTGGTAACGTGAAGTTGATGACGTCGTTTGGGCAGACGTTGAAGCTGTCGAATGTGAGGTGTGTGCCGAAGCTGTGGGGGAATTTGATCTCGGTTAGCCAGTTTGAGAGGGGCGGACACAAAGTTACGTTCGAGAATGGGTCTTGGAAGGTGTCAATGGGTGCGATGATTATTGCTCGTGGTCGAAAGACGGGTACCCTTTACACTACGACTTGTGGTCGTGATATTGGTGTGGCCGACGACACCAATGAGCCTGAGCATTGTGGGCTGGGTCATATGAGCGAAAGACGGTTGCAACCAAAAGTGAGTTCGGAGGAACCTCATATGGATCGGAGTCCGTGTCTCGAGAAGCAGAGAAGAGTACGATTCTCGGTAGCCGAGAGAGAATCGGAAGATGGAGAGCTGAGATATGATTTGGGAGATGTTCCGGTAGATGTGGCCCATGTAGACCAACCGGAGGAGGTCTCAATGTTCAATCATATGCTTTCAAAGCGAGACGACGTAGCAATGTTGGCTGAAAATTCGAGCAATAGGGCAATGAGAAACGAGATGAGCTCGTTATTGTCAAGGTGTGACTCGTTGGTAAGAGACGAGGTAATGCATTCGGGTAAGTCTTCTTGTGACTCTGCTGAAGAAGGACTTATGAAAAATTCGAATAGCATTGTTGAGGAGTCCGACATTTTCCATGCGGTGGGAGTTGTTAGACGATTTGGATGCAGCTCTGGGGATCGTTTTGGAGAGAGTCCGGTGATGAGGATTCTGGGAACGAAGAGAAGTATGCAAGGGAATCGTGAAGCTAACGGTGAGAATGTCGGTGGTTCTCGAAAGGAGTCGTCGGGGATAGACGACGGGCATGCGAATGCCAACGTTGTCCATACAGTGGGAGTTAGCCGGTTCACAAGCAATTCGGGGAAGCGACGTTTGGGAGCTTTGAGAAGCTTGGTTTCAATGTTGCGGTTTCGGAGGTCCGAAAGAGAGTTGCGAGGTGATGAGAAGGTTAACGGGAATGGCAATGTGATGAAGGCTTGGAAGAACCTGAGAAGTCGCGATACGTCGAAGTTGGTGGATACTTCGACTGGGCGATGTTGGTGAGAATCGGGGATGCCGCTGCATTGGGAGGTGATCGATGATCGGGATTCGCCTCCAAGTGAGTAGAGAAGATAGGGGTCGTGAATTAACTTCAAGTGGGAGATTGTTGGGTGTGAAGGTTTATTCACGCCGGAGGGGACGAAGAAAAACGTCGGATCGAAGTCGGACGTGCGTCGGGAGTGCACCGCGGAGGCCAGCTGGAGTTTTGGCCTGGTGTCGGCCGACACCAGGCCCTGTCGGCCGACATGGAGCCAGAATTGATATTCTGTGGAATGCGAGGCACAACCCGAGCTGGAACCCGAACTTTGGGATGGGTGTCGGCCGACACCCTTGAGCCGTCGGCCGACAAGCGGGGGCTTTCAGCCGCGGACGTGTTTTCTTATTCTCCAAGTCTCCCTCCCCTATAAATATAACCCTACTCGTGTATTAGGGTTATGAGAGCACCAGAAGCACAATAGAAGTCTAGAATAGTTAGAATAATCGAGAGCGTGAGTATAGTGAGATACGAGTGTATTTGTAAACTCCCCGGAGTCGATTATTGCGTATTCTAGTGAAATCTGCAGCGGCGAGAGTGGACGTAGCCCTTGTTAACGGGTGAACCACTATAATTCTTGTGTCTTTATTTTCTCGTACTATTTTTCGTGTTTGTTTATCGTTTCTTGTAGAGACGGAATTGGGCGCAAATCCCAACATTCAGTACTGTCCTATTACATAAATATAAAAATATAAAAATCCCTCTACGAAATAACATGTAAAGTTTAAAACCCTAAGATATAAAGATAAAAAGAATAATTTCAGTACTGTCCTATTACATAAATATAAAAATATAAAAATCCCTCTACGAAATAACATGTAAAGTTTAAAACCCTAAAATATAAAGATAAAAAGAATAATTTTTTAGTCTAATAATAACAATTAGTGAGCCTCAAACATTAAAATCACACTTTATAATATGAGTTTTGAGAAGTATTTCAAGTAAAATTTATTATATGATTCTCAAGCAAATTTATAAAATTTATAATACAATTCTGAAGTCAAATTTATAATGTGCTTCAATGCAACTCATAATATGATTCTTAAACAAATTTCATTACAAGTAAAATTTAATTCAAAATTCAACTTTAAAAGTTATAAAATTAAAAAGACCTAAAGGTTTTAGGACCAAATTTACATTTGTCAAAACCTAAGGAGCCAAAATTATGAAAAAGAAAGACACGAGAAGGTCTGGTTATGGCTTTTCTTCTCCAGCGGCAGGAATAATATACAGTCTCCTGTACTCAAAATCTCAGCCGTCCAAACTGCAGCCACCACAGCTTTACCCTTTTTTTTTTCTTTTTTCTTTAAATAAAATATCATCTCAATCGGCATCATCAGCATCAGCATCCTCCTCATCAGATTCTCTCGCCCATTAAACTTTCTTGATTTCTTTCCCCCAAGCCAAGAATCTCTTTGCCTCCTCACATATTCCTTCCTTTCCCTTTCTTTCTTTCTCTAAAAATCGTAGCTTTATCAACGATGCCATTCCTCTGTTTCTACCCTCTCTCTCCTCCTCTCCCATTTTCCTCCGCCTCTTCTTCTTCTTCTTCTTCTTCTTCTTCTTCTTCATCAACATCAACATCTCTCTTTGTCCTTTTCACCCTTCACCCCGACCCCCCCTGGAAAAACCCCTTTGCCTTATGTCTTCTTCAAACGTCAACCACCTTTCTCAGCCTTGCATTTATGGTGTGTGCTTTGTTCCTTTTCACTTTTATTTTTGTATTGTTAATTTTATTGCCTGAAAGATGATATTTTTTGGCGTATTGGTTGATGCCCACTTGGTAATTTTTTTGCTGTCTTTCTGATTTTGCAATTTTGATTTTAGAAAATTAATTTATGTGTTTGATAGTTAGTTATGCATGAAGCTTTGTTTATTAGTGAGGATTTTTTTGAATTTTAGCTGATGAATCTTGATTGTGTGCTCAATTGATTACGAAGATGAAATAGTAACATAATTAAGAGGTTTAAACAGGGCATGTTGTTTCTTCAAACGCAGAGCGAAAGTCGGGGTTTATGAAATGGGTAAGTAGGATTTTCAAGGGTGGGCCCGGTGGTAATCGGAGGATCCCGGCAGGCCCTCAGTCGTTTGGGGATGAGAATACGGTCTGGAGCGCTCCGGTCAGATCATTGGTAATTATTTACTCTTGATATTCTTTTTCCCATATAGTAGTTGTTACTGATCTTGTATCATATCTTGAAATTTTGTTCTGTTATTATATTCGTTTATTATGTTCAAAGTGTGTAATATAATAAGAAATCTTGTGAAACCGGATCTGCAGGATGACCGCCGATCTAGGGCCAATAAAGAAAAAGAGGAATTGGATCGTGCGATTGCACTTTCTATGGCTGAAGATTTAAAGAAACCAAATGGTAAACTTTGTATTGTCGTATTTCCTACAGAGAAGTTCGATGGCCTGAAAAACATTTTTTAAGGTCGTAAAATTTAATATGCAGGATACAAATGGAGAACGGAATATGATGAAGATCTAGCCCGGACAGTTAATGATGGTTTCAATTCAGCACTATATCCTCCATATACAGCCCCTAGTGAGTACTATCATAGGGGCTACAGGTATTTTTTTTTTCTTATGTTCTTTTTTGTTCGTGTGATGCAATTTAGTTTCCTCTACTTGAATTACTGTAACTTTGTTTGCTGATCTGGCATGCCTAAAGATCAATTTTTTATGCACACACAATTATGTTGTTTGTGCCTGTTAGAGAGCCTCTTAATAGAAACTAGTTCAGTTAAAAAGAACCTTAAAATCCTTCTTTCAATCCTTATCATTCAGTTAACAAAATCAGAGGTGTTGACGGTTTTTTTTCCCTTTTGTGCTAATGATGAATTTGCAGATTATGCGGCGGTTGCAAAAAAGAAATCTTGCATGGGAATTATCTTGGGTGCATGGGATTGTTTTACCACCCAGAATGCTTTCGTTGCCGTGCATGTCATTATCCTATAACCGAACACGAGGTACAAGCCCTTTGAAGAGTTTTTTTTTTTTTTATTCCTAAATTTTCATGTCTTAGTCGAGTAATCACGTCTAACAGATATTACTTTATTTTTTATTTCGAAATATCTAATTCTTATTGATTTCTTTTATGATTCAAGTTCTCTTTGTCAGGAAGAGATACATACCACAAGTCCTGCTTCAAAGAGCTCACACATCCTAAATGCGAAGTTTGTCATCAATTTGTATGTGTAACTTCATCTAATTGACAGCAAGCCCCTTCCTATTTATGCAAATTACAGAAATCGCCCCTACGAAAGAAAATAAATCCAATTAGTTACCTTGAGGGGCTAAATATTTGTTGTACTAGGCTAAGTTCAATGATAGTGTATAACTGATTCTAATTCATAGGGGTAAAATGGCAAAGCGACCCCTGAGGTTTGGTGTGATTACAGAAATATCAAATTTACAATAACTATGCTGAGGTTTGATTCCGTGCTAAATTTTGGAGGGTAACTGTTTTATTTCACAAATGTTGAACGGATGTTGAAATGTTTTTACTACTAATGGAGGGGGTAGAGTTTTTTTATTTTTTTACATGATCAAACCGAGTTTTTTTTGTCACTTGTTTTATTTTTGCAAACTAGGAGGTAGTCTTTGAAGTTCACCTGATTTTTATAATAGTGACCCTTACTAATCTAGCTTTAATGTTCTACTGTATGTAAATTGTACAGATCCCAACTAATGGAGTTGGCTTGATCGAGTACAGATGCCATCCGTTTTGGGCTCAGAAGTATTGCCCTTCGCACGAAAACGACTGCACGGCCCGGTGCTGCAGTTGTGAACGTTTGGAGGTAATTTACAAAGAAACTCAGACATTTAAAAAAATACTACAAACAAATTGAGGTTTGTTTCCAAAAAAGGAAACATTTCGAAAACCGCCATGAAGCTCGATGCTTTTATTTATTTTCTCACGTCAAATTCTTCAACTTATACCATCAGTTTTGTTTGAAGTCATTGAAAACTAGATATATATCACTGGGGGACGGGCGTAGTATATGCTTGGAATGCATGGAGTCGGCTATTATGGATACAGGTGACTGTCAACCATTGTATCATTCCATCAGAGACTTCTACGAAGGAATGAATATGAGAATCAATCAGCAAATACCGATGCTTCTTGTCGAGAGGCATGCCCTTAATGAGGCTATTGAAGGGGAGAAACACGTAATTAACCTTTGTTTTTCTTATATATCTGTAGATATTTCTCAGAAGAATATTTATTTATTATTAATTTTATTGGGCAGGGCTTTCATCACATGCCTGAGACGAGAGGTTTATGCCTGTCGGAAGAGCAGACCGTCACAAGTGTAAACTCTTCAGTATCACTCCATATTTCTCCCAGGTGCGTAAATAATTGTATCGAGCAGTAAATACTAAATCCGTGATAAATATGCAGGTACTTAAGAGGCCGAGAATGGAGCGTGCTGGACTAGTTGGGATTAGGACACAACCTCAGAAGCTGATTCGTAAGTGTGAAGTTACAGCCATTCTGGTTTTGTATGGACTCCCAAGGTAACTCAAAACTCATACTATATACACTTATAGTTTTGGAACAATAGTCGTTTATGCTTCAGTACAATTCAACTCTCGATTCAGGTTGCTAACCGGAGCAATTCTGGCACACGAGCTAATGCATGGATGGCTACGTCTTAACGGTAATACATGCTCCTCTTCAAATGTTCACTCTTGTATATGAGTCGAGAACATTCCTAAGCTTTTATTTATTCACCTAAAATACAGGCTACCGTAATCTCGCACCTGAGGTAGAAGAAGGTATCTGCCAAGTGCTCTCCCACATGTGGCTCGACTCAGAAGTATTGCCCGAAACAAGAAACATGCCATCCACATCATCAGCATCCACATCAGGCATGATGTCATCTTCTTCTCATTGGTCTTCATCCAAGAAAGGTGGTCGGTCGAGCGTGGAGATCAAGCTGGGCGAGTTCTTCATGCATCAGATAGCTCACGATGCTTCCCCTGCTTACGGGGGAGGATACAGGTCTGCCATATTATCAGTCAATAAGTACGGGCTGCGTCGTACGTTGGATCATATTCGGTATACGGGAACTTTTCCAGAGTGAATTCTGTTTTTTTCTATTTTTATTTCGAGGGTACTGGGAATTGTATGTATTGTTTTGAAAGCTTTTGCTTTTATCTGTCGGAGCTCGAGGGGGATTGATTTAGTATTTGTGCAAGTGTATCGGCTCTCTCGATTTCTAGTTTTTTTCGGAGGATGCGTACACATGATGCGGAATAAGTGTGGGAAATGTTGCTGACTAATATAGCCCCTTTCATGTAATAAGAATAGGATTGGAAACTCGGTATACAGTCGAGAAGTTGAACTTCTGGATGGGATTTGATATTATGGGAACTCCAATATGTAGGACTGTTATATTGACAGATTATTGAATACTACACAGCTCATATTTTCATATTCTGTAGGAGTTAAACTTTGTGTTTCTTTGTTATAAGTGTTGGAAAATAAAGAGATTGAGTAGAGAGAGTAAAAATGAATAAGAAATTAATATTTAAAAATATAATCAATGATGGGAATTTAAAAAGGGAAACCAAAATGAAATGTAGAATCTCACATCCATTAGTTGATGCGCGAATATATAATCAATGAAATATATATGAATTCATTTATTTTTCCATACATATCATTTATTTTTTCATATATATCTATACATATATAATTTTAGGATCCACTAATGCCACGTGGACCAATAGAAAAACAATAATAATATTGTGTTCACACTATAAATTATAAATAAAAATAATATAAATTATAAAAGTAATATTATTAAGCATGTTTAAATGTTATATATAAATTTTAAATAAGAATTTGAAATTATATATTTTTGGTAATAATAATTAATTATCATCTTAAATATATAAATTTTTATTTTTTTTTCAAAATTTTTTTTATTCAATTAATATTAATTTAATTTCAATTAATCGTATCTTATTTTTTCAAAATTCTTTTTTATTTCATTAATATTAATTTAATTTCAATTAATCGTATCTTATTTTCTCTTGCTATTGGGTTCATATGTTCTTTTTTATTTTTCTGAACATTGAATCGATTTACATGTATACGATCCTTCTATTTATTCATTTTTTTTCCTCGATTTTTTTTTTAAATTTTATGTATTAATTATGATTTCTTCGCAGATTCCAAAATCAAATTGTTGAGTTATTAATTATGTTGGACTAGATTTTTTTTTTAATTTTTAGTTTATCCCTAATTCAGTTATGTTAAATTTTACAGGTTAACATATGTTATATTAATATAATTGCATTTCTCCCATCTCATCTCCTTCACGTTCACCAAGTAAATTCAATTTTTTTATATTTCTATTTATTTTTCAACTTTATAATTTTTATTTTCTATTTATTTGGATTTTCTGCCAGCGGTTTTAGGTATTTGTTGGATGCGTCTGTCACTAGAGAAATAAAGAGACGAGAAACTCATATTCCACCAGATCAGAGGCTCCTCGAACGGGTAGAATGAGACGAGAAACTCCTCTTCCACCAGATCAGAGGCTCCTCGATCGGGTAAGATGTAAATCAAGAGATGCGTCCGAGTAGCAGACACATGTGCGAGAGAGATTGGGTAGGATGAGACGAGAAACTTTTCTTCCATCAGATCTGAGGCTCATCGATCGGGTAGAATATAAATCGAATGATGCGCCCGAGTCGAGTAGCAGACACATGTGAGAGATAGCCAATAGGTCTCATCCAAGGATTAACTTCATAATATTTCAATGAAAATTTGTCATATAGATTCGAACTCTGCGTCGTCGGGGAATTACACCAACATCACCACAGACCTTACCACTCGGCTATGCCCCAAGAAGCTTACATACTATAAATTACATCAAACATGCGTAGTCTTTGAAAATAATAAAATTTTAATACGAATTTACAAAATTTAGTAAGAGATCGATTATTAAATAATATAATTTATTAGTCCATTAATAATTTTTTGGCCGAAATACGATGGAGATTAAATAAAATTTTAGATTATTTCAAACAAATAAATCACGTGCATCGCACGGGCGGTGGTACTAGTTTACTTTAATTTGATAGGCTTAGAGCGAGCACTCCCAATAGAAGAGGCCATGACAAAAAAATGCCACAAAAAATGCCTCCCCACCGCCACTGTAGGAGCCCCAATTGGGGTCTTTAAACTGGTGGCAGAACTGAGTGAACAGCTGGCGGCAAATTTGCTTCAGTGGCAAACCATTTTTTTTTTAATTTTAATTATTATATATTATATATTTAATTTAGAGATAATATCAATTTACGTCCTGTAACTATAGCTCATTCCAATTTCAGTCCTGTGACTTCAAAAGTCATCAAATGTAGTCCTTTCCGTCCAAATTTGCAATCTGCCGTTAGCAATTGATGACGTGGAAATACATATGCATTTTATTTTAACTGATAATGGGTTTTTCGTAAATATTGGCAACTTTCAACCATAAAAAGCGGGACAACTCAATACCCACAATTTCACTCCCCTCAAACCCTAATTGCAGAAGAAAAAATCCTAAACCGAACACAAGATCCAATCTCAGGTGGAAGGTAAGTTTTGAAATGCGATTCTTTTATTCTTTTGAATCTCGATTCTTAGATAATCTCATTTCCCCCAAATCTCGATTCTGAAATCTTGCCCAAATCAAGAACCCTAATTTCTCAATTTTTCCTGTCATGTCCTAGGAAAATGTCTGCATCTTCAATGAATTTCGATGGTTTCGACAACCCGAGCCATTTGAAGTTCGAGGAAAGAAATTGCAAGAAATGTGCTAAAAAGCTTCAAATCCGACTTGTTGGAACAAGAACTCCAAATTTTCAAAAGCTGTACTACTACTGCTATGAGCACAGATTCGACAGCTGGTGTAACCCTATAAATCTGCAAGAAGATAGCTACTCTGAAAATGACATGTCTCAATCACAAACCATTCTGAAAATGAAGGCTGAGCTCAAGATGTTGCGACTGTCAAGTGCAGATATGGCATGGTTAATGAGGGTGTTTGCTTTTCTGATTTTCATCATCTTATTGCTTTTGATTGTGGTTCTTATTTTGCTGTTGAACTGAATTGGTCTTGTAATAAGATTGTGGTTCTTGTTTAGCCCTAATATGTAATGAAATGTTGTTATGGAATAAAATGATGTGTTTTTAGTGAATTGGTTTGCTCTGTTTTGGTATATGCAATAAGAAAGCTAACTGAACCTGCAACTGAAAATATAAATACAACTGTGACAACTGAATTAAGACATCAAAACAAAAACATGAAAGTAAAGATGTGACAACTAAATTAAGACATCAAACTGAGCATCAAATTGGATTCATTACATACTGCAACTGTAATAACAGTTAATCCCAAAAGCAGCTCATACCAAAACAAAAGGTCTACTCCCAACACAGTTCATCACAATACAAAACACTTAAAACATCATGTTCAATTGTTCATCACAACACAAAACACCAAAACAACATTTGCACTCCATCATCTAAGCCTTCCACATCCCACTGCTAGATGATGCTAAATTAGTACTCATTTTCAACTGCTCCCAAGGTGTAGGGCCTTGTATCATTTCAGTATTGGCTTGACTTAGTAGGGCTTCAAATTCAGTATCATCTTCATCAAACAATCCACCTAGAAGCTGCACCCATAAAATGAAGGATTGTTAGTTAAAAAAAAATAAAATAGTTGGAGATTAAATAATTAAACCTACCCTTGTTGATCCTTGGTTGCTTCCAGTTGATGAATTAGCCCTCCCTCTTCCTCTACCTCTCCCTCTTCCTCTACCAGTAGTTTCCACTCTCCCTCTTCCTCTACCTCTCCCTCTTCCTCTACCAGTAGTTACACCACTCTCATTAACTGAAGTAGGTGGATTCTCAGCTGCTGGAGGAGGTGGATTCTGAGTTGCTGATGGCTCATCTGTTGGATTCTCATTTGTGGGATTCTCAGTAGGTGGATTCTCAGTTGCCTTTTCAGCTGGTGGATTCTTACAGCCCCTTATATTGTGTCCCCTTTCTTTGCATTTGCTGCACTTCAGAGTAGATTGCTGCCTTTTCATCTTTTTTGCATTTTTCAGTAGCTTCTCCTTAGGATCAATTTTCCTAGTTTTCTTAGGCCTTCTTACCCTTTTTCCAAAATCTGGTGGAATGGGTGGGATGTACATTGTCCCTGCCCAGTCAACTTGGTCAGCCATGGGGAGTATTGCATTGTCATAAACCTTCCTGTAAGTGTCCAAGGTGTAGTATGGATGCACATATATTTCTGGATTCTTTCTCTGGTGACAGATGGCTGCTAGGGCATGATTGCATGGTATCCCTGACAAATCCCAAGCCCTGCAAGAACATTTCCAAAGCTCCAAGTCCACAGCAAACTGGGTGCCATTAGTGCATTCAATCTGGTAATACCTGTTACAAGCCTTCACAGGGATGCACTTGCTCATCATTTTCATGTTCCCTCTCAGTATTTTCTTGATGTTTGGTGGTAGCTCTCCCTTCCACCTGAGATTGGCTATGTCCCTATTTTTTTGTAGCCTCTCCATTAACCACATCCTCACCCACTCAAACATTGTAATGATTGGCTTCTCTCTAGCATCAAGAATAACAGCATTAAAGCTTTCACATACATTGTTGAGGATCATGTCATTCTTTGAGTTTTCACTGAAAAAGGCTTTAGACCAATGCTTTGGATCTTTATCATCAAACCATCTGACTGCCTTCTCATTAACAGTAGCCATCTGCTCCATCTTCTGCTTGAACATTCCTGGAGTTGTAGCTCTGGCTGCCTCCCATACACAGTCTTTGAATGCTTCTCCTCTGAATCCAGAATTCACAAAGTTGCTAATCAAGTGCCTAACACAGTGCCTATGCTCAGCCTCTGGAAGTACAGTCCTCATAGCAAGAATCAAACCTTTCTGTTTATCAGACATAAAGGTATATCCCTTTCCTTCAGCCTCTATGTGTAGGTCATGCTTTAAATTCACCAAAAACCAGTCCCAGGTTTCATTATTCTCAATTGGGACCACAGCAAATGCAAGTAGATATAATGCATTTGCTGGATCAACAGCCACAGCAGATAACAGTATCCCACCCTTTGGCCCTTTCAGAAAGCAACCATCAACACCTACAAAGGGTCTGCAACCTGCCATAAAACCACTCTTCACTGCCTCAAAACAAATGTACATCTTTGAGAATTTATGATCTGCATCCATGTCAATAACCACAGTAGAACCAGGGTTAGACCTTCTGATCTCCTGAGCATAATCCCACAACTTGGAGTATTGGAGCTCAGGTTCACCTTCAAGAATATTCAGGGCTACAGTCTTTGCCCTATATGCTTGCTGACATGACACATTCACATTAAGCTCCTTCATCACCTCTTTCCTCCAACCTTTTACATTTCTCTTAGGGTCACTTTGGAAAACTGACAAATGCTTCTCCCCTAACCAAGTACTTTTCATATTAGAGACATGAAAAGTAGGGGTGCATTTATGTGTGTCATTATACAGTCTGATTTTTTAAAAACTTTCTTCATTAGCTAGCTTCAGGGCATGACAAGCCCAATCACAGTCTTTCTCCTTACATTTAGCATAAACTCTGATTTTGTCATTCTTCTGGAAGTACAGTGACCTTTTAGTGTTAATGGCATGAGATGTGATTGCTTTCCTGAACAGCTCCTTACTCTTAAACACCATCTTCAACTTGAACACTAGATCATACACAACATCCTTGTTGAATTTGATTGTAGGTTCCTCTGGCCTGTCATCATCTGAACCCAACCTTTCATCAAAGTACTCTCCATCTTCAATAATGTATTCATCTTCATTCCCATCATCTCCAGCCACCTCTTCATCACTTACAACCACAGTTGTACTGTCACTACAATTAGCATCCTCTTCCTCATCCTCTCCAACAGCAAAATCATCATCATCACTATCATCATCACTTCCATCCAACTCAGCTGATAATATATTAACACATTCATCACCTTCATCTTCTTGAACCATCTCTGTGTGTACCTCTCCAGTCACATTACCAGTCACATGGACCCCTTCATCTTCAACATTAACAGTCACATTAACAGCCTCTGTGTCTACCTCTTCACTCACATTACCAGCCTCAGCCTCTGTGTTTACCAACTCAACATATATTTCCACTATGTGAGTCTTTCCTAGATCAGTGAGCCACCTACTCAAACCAGCATCATCCTCCAAAGGTTGAAAACAAGATCCATTTAACCCAAAAAACCTCCTAGTCCCCTGTACTCCTTCTTGCTCACAAAGACTATGCAACTTGTCTACACTCATCCAACCACGACAGAAGAAGTCAAAAGTTATAGAGTTACCTTCTGTAAATGAGATAGCATCAGACTCCATGAGAAATTTGCCACCATATTTCAAAATGAGTGAGAAGGATACGACTCTTGGCGGGTACTGAGGAGGAAGATCACCAGGTTCTCTCGCTCTATGGGGTCCAGAGTATGCCCTGATTTCAACTGGCTTTCTCGGCGTCTCAACAGTTTCATC
The DNA here is from genome assembly GCA_954870475.1 of Euphrasia confusa. Lineage (NCBI taxonomy): Eukaryota > Viridiplantae > Streptophyta > Magnoliopsida > Lamiales > Orobanchaceae > Euphrasia > Euphrasia confusa. Next base: position 40,439,454 of record OX940951.1, on the reverse strand, counting down.
TTCAAATGACAATTTTCTTTTCTTGTTTCCTCCATCTTCATCATTAGTGCTTCCTCCTTGCTCTCCCATTCTTGATTTAGGGTTTTTAGTTGAAATATTGTGGTTTTGATTTCGAATTTTTTGTTCTCTCAATTCTGCAATTCTAGGGTTCAAGGAAGAAATAAATCGATTTTGATGATAATTCCCCAATTAAGCTTCAGTAATTCAAAGGGTACAAAATAATTGGTGTTAGTACCTGTTATTTACGGGTTATGCCATTGATTTTTTGGGGGAAAATGAGTTCACTGCCACCTGGCATAACTTCCGAATTTAATTTCACCGCCTAATTTCATGTAGACGGAAATGTATTTCCACGTCATCAATTGCTAACGGCAGATTGCAAATTTGGACGGAAAGGACTACATTTGATGACTTTTGAAGTCACAGGACTGAAATTGGAATGAGCTATAGTTACAGGACGTAAATTGATATTATCTCTTTAATTTATTTTATTTTCATTTGATTTTTATGTTGTTAATTTAAAAGTAATGTGACATTTTAATTTTTTAGGCCACAATTTTATATTTATTATTATTTTAAAGAAAATAAAATTAAAATTTAATTATTAAATGTAAATTTAAAAAATACAAATACAAATTAAACTTTAATAATAGGAATTTTAATACAAAATACTAAAACAAAATATAATAGAGAAATGAAACATAAATTCAACATTAATTTTACGAATATTAATAAGGTCCAAGATCACTTCTTCCCGTTCCTCCGAGGTCACCAAAATATTGTTGAAAAGAGCCTTTTTGATTTTCAAATTGAGCCATATTAGATTTTTGCATAATTTTATGCTGCTTAATTCGATACCATTCACGTCTAGCCGGATCAGTGATAGTATCCAAATCCTTGTTCATAATTTTATCATCTCTTTTTAGTTGATTTATTCTTGCAAATTCATCCATGGCTCTTTTTTGCTGTAGGTTTGATTCAGACATTATATCGCCAATCCTTTTATTCGACTCTTCTACAATTTTTGCTGCACGAGATGAATATTCTCCAAATTTTCTCTTATGTTTTGCCATTTTCACTCCCTCTGGTCGCATTTGGGATGGTGAAGCATCATCAGTGTCGTCACTTAAGTTGATGTTGAATGGAGATGCTCCTGGAGAAGAGAAATTGGGAGAATTTGACATTGATCCGTCTACTTGTTGCGAAAAAAAATTTAAGTTGCGTCTTTCACTGTTATTCCCGACATCCACGAGATCTTTAACCTGTTTGAACACATGATCAAATTTAATTATATACAAATGTAATTTAAATAAAATTATATAAAATTAGGAATATTCCCAAAGAATATTTTTTTTGAGTTACAATTTGAGTATTATGATTGAAGATTAATTTACTGTTTGTGGCAAATTTGGTGGCAAAATTTGAGAAAGTAGCATTTTTTTCCTCCCACCATTGGTAGTGCTCTTAATCTCTATTTTAATTAATAAAATATTAATTTATCAATATATTAATATTTCTTTAAATTTGTTTTAATTTTTTTAAATTATTTCAGAATGAAGAATTATTTAGATAAACAAGATTAAAGATTTTTGTATGTGACTTAATAAAATTTTGATTTGTTAGATTTTGATAAACAATTTTTTTGTTGGGAAGTATAATAATTAAAATTACAAAATTTGAGATTTGTTTTAATAAAATTTTGATTTGTTAGATTTTGATAAACAATTTTTTTGTCGGGAAGTATAATAATTAAAATTACAAAATTTGAGATTTGATGTTGATGAATATAGAGTAATTAAGATTTAAAAAATTGAAATTTGTTGTTGAAAAATATAAAATAATTAAAATAAAAATTGTTAAAAACGTAAAATAATTAAGATATATATTATGAAGTATATATATTAAACATATATATATTTTTCAAAACTATAAAGATATACTATCGAGTATTTTTTTAAAATGGAGTTCTAGGCATCGCACTTTGGGTCTATGCTCAAGGTCGACTTTGATACTTTGTCAGACATGGAGAATAAGGTAAAATGTTATTTTTATTATGCTCAATGTTGAAGATTCGAACAAGATCAAAACAAATCAAACTGCGCGCGCTCAAACGCTTCGAAATTGAGCTTCAAGCTGAACAATGGTGAAATTAGAATCCAACGTCGAACACGCAATCAAACACACCTAAAGGTATCTCTGAATTCGTAGGGTAGTATAATGCAAAAAAAATCACGCAAAATGAACAAGGATTTTATGAGTTTCGATCGACTGAAAATCGATCTACGTGCTCGGGAAGAAGGAGGTAGTGCTTTGATGATATTCAAACTCTCAAGGCTATCGAAATATGTTCTGTTACAACTCTAGATCACACACAACTCCTGAATTGAATTACATATACTCACGCGAAATCTCTTAAATTCCCGTAGCATATGAACCCTACGATCATCACGATTGGGCGAATCTCCACTACAAATTTCTAACCGAAATTGTGATGCACATGATGTGCTTGAGATGACGAGGATCTCTAGAGCACTTGAAAACTCAGATTGACATGAATTAACACGTGAGAAATCGTTCGATCAATGCATTGACCTATCTTGCGCAGCCTAGGTGAAACGACTTCGTTTTTCGGTTGGCGGCAGAATTCATATTATAGTGAAAAATAAGTATAATTGTTTTTTTAAGTATATAAGTTGAATATTTATTTAAAAAATAAAATAAAATAACAAATGAGTAGAAAGGGAGTATTACTATTATATTATTTAATCTTTAATATTTATATTTTAGATATATTTTTTAAATTCATGTTCAATTTAGTTCAAACAAATTTTCAATATTTGCATGTTGAAAAAAATGATTTCAATTAAGTTTAGTTAACATCATTAAAAATGTTAATAAATTTACGCTTATTTTACTCGATCTTATTTAATACTAGCATTGATTTTATTCTCCAAGGGGACTTTTATTCTCCAAGGGGGATAAGTCATTGACTTTTTGTACTTTATTAGTTGCAAGAATATAAATAAGGTCAAATATTTTTTTTTAAATAATTATAAACTAAAGTGTAATTGAACTATTCTAGATATTGTTCCAAAGATTTTATGGGTCCATTCCATCTTTAGAATTTAGGTTTTAGCAAATGTAAATGTACCATATCCATATCAATTTATGAAAGAGAAAAGAGAATACAAAGAACATAAATAAGGTTTCAGTTAGTGGACGGTTGAGCCAGAAAATCCGAGCTCCTACCGAAAACTAGCAAAAAAACCCGATCACAGGCTGAGTGAATCTGAGCTGGGCCCAGAAAAAATTAGAACAGTAAGCCTCGAACAGTTAATTTCATTTTTTTTTATATTTTATATATATGGAGTAAAGTAAAAAAAAAAGATTTACATCATTATTATTTATTATTACTATTACTATTATTGCAAGATGATTTTTGAGGTAGAATTGAAGTGGAATTGAGAAAACAACGCAACACGCCATAAACCAAGAAATTCGTTTTTGTTTTTATTTTTGGACTTTTATTTGGGTAAACAATCGAAAACATCGTTTTTATTTTTATCTTTGAACTTTTAGTTTAGTAATATTATGTAATTCAAGTGTTTAGCAATATTATGTGATTCAAGCGTTTTAAATTTTTATTGAATTATTGAAGTGAATGAAATTTGTAATAGAAACTCTATAAAATTTAGAACCGAAAACTCAAAAACACAGCTCGAGCTCGTCGGGATCGGTCTCGAGCCGAGCCCCAACATCAGACAAACTCGGCTCGGCTCGGACTGCAGAGGTCAGATTTTGAGCCAGATTTTGATATTTTTGGGCTCGGCTCAGCTCTCATCCATCCCTAATTCTGGTTGTCATAATAGGATTTAATTAGCATGTTTCTAATATTATAATGTAATTCAACTATATATACATTTACCACTGAACCTCTTTATGTCAGAGCACTTCGTGTATCTGGCGTGATAGCTTATAGTGGATATTGAGTATAGATTATTGGGTTTGTGATGCAGCGAAAGCTAGAACACACAGATTAAGACTCGTTGATTCTATGAATACCCGAGAATTAATATATCAAACTTACGTTGATTTCGAAAAATACCAAAACATGATAAAAAAAACTCAAAAGAAAACCCTTTTTTATTTCATATCAAAACAACTCCTTAAACTCAAAGACAATACGACATATAAATAGTACTCAAACCCTAAAACACTTTGACTTATAAAAACGGAAAAAAAACTAACATAATGACGTAAATAATGTACTTAAATAATATTGTCTCAATCCACATCATTCTCCCCCTTAGGAGAAAGTTCGATCGCGAACTTAAAAATCGAGCACGAAGATATCGGGATCAAACACCAACCGTCGGCGACCTTGAGGGCACAACGCAAGGGCAACAACGCGTTGACGTGGCACAGGGACAATGACTGGAAGAACCGGCGCATAGGCAGCAACTTGAGGAATCAACGCAAGGTCAGCAGCAACGACATCGGGATGCAGCGCAAGAACATGAGCATGCGGATATAGTGCAGGGGCAATATCATCTCCTTTCAGCGCAATGGCAAAAACATGTTGATAACGAAATCAGAATTCAGCACAAGTGCCACGGATATTTTCGAAAAGGGCTCTTCATCAAATTTAGGGGGACCATCATACATGGATGGCTCTTCATCCACACATAGCGTGTGAGGGTGAGAAAACGGGCAAGTCTCATAACGGAAGCCGGTCGCGCCACACTCTAAGCAGCATACTACGACCGAGGCCGATGGCGACTCCACGTTGACGGCGGGGACTCCAAGCGTCGACGGGGTAGGTGTTGTTGGAGAGGACGCCAATCGCCAAGGGTGCCTCAAGCGCGGGGATCGGTAAGTGTTGAGCCTTCGTTAGACCATGAGTGTAACGCCCTGACCCGTTGCAGGGTCGAAGCTCGAACATAATGGGTCGGATAGGTTATCAATGATTGCCGTCGGGAGTGATATCATGCCCCCACTGTACCAACATTTGTATTTTGCATTACAATTTGTCTTCACTCGTGCGCACCCGTGACACTTCCTAGGAGGTCACCCATCCTAGAATTACTCCAGAGTCAGCATGCTTAACTTTGGAGTTCTTATATGAGCATATTCAAATTCTTTAAGCCTTTGATTTTTCTGGGGCGTTACAATCACCCCACCTTTAGACCAACTCCAATAGGAGTTTTTTGAAGGGATAATTCCTTCCAATAGGGAGTATTTGATAGCAGTATCTTTTTGTACATTTTGTGGAAAATTATTGAATAACTATGGAGTTATTCTGCCAAAAGTAACAACAGTGGGGTCCGCAGCTAGGAATTAACAACCTTTAATTTCATTTTACATTTATAAATGATATATTAATATATAATTAATAATAAATTTAATTTTTCTTGCACCAATATTTTTTATTTTTCAAGATCTATAAATAGAGACTAAGTTTGTTTGATTTGGATACTAATTTTTTTGCAATTTTTTCAATTTTTGATATTTTAATGAGGTGGAAGAAAGAAATAACTTTTAATTGTTTTCTATTGTAGAGTAAGAGATATTTGAAAAATAATTGTAGATATTTGATGACGTGTAAAGTGAAATATAATGATGTGGCAAAGAATATGTATGGAATGTAATATCTCCTATTGGAGATGGTCTTAATGCACAACGTCCTCGTTGTGCGCCTTACTTGCCAGGACCTACCATCCGTGCAGGAATGACCCTTGTGGGTACTCTCACCAACTTTTGGGTGGAGCACTTGGTCCCGCAAGACACTTAGTTTCCGCAATTCCGGTCGGCACCTGCTATGATACCATTTGTAACGCCCCAGCCCGTTGCGGGGTCGAAACCCGAACCTAATGAGCCGACACGGTTACCAATTACTGTCGTCGGGAGTGATTCCTGGCCCCATTGTACCAACACTTGTATTTTGCAACGCATTTTTTCATCACTCGTGCGCACCCGAGACACTTCCCATGGGTCACTCATCCTATAATTACTCCAGAGTCAGCACGCTTAACTTTGAAGTTTTTATAGGAGGATGCCCAGAATAGAAGATGCATCTTGTTGGTATGAGTAGCATATTTAATTCCTTTAATCTTTTGAGTTTTCTGGGGCGTTATAATGAGTGATAGTAATACGGAGATCCTCGAGTTCGACGACAAGGGCTGCGATCTGGCGGCTTAAGGTGGCGACGTCGGCGTTGCGACGAGCTGTGGCCTCAACGGCGGATTCGCGAGCATACTGACGACGGGGAGACATCGTTCCGGCTCTGATATCAACTGATGCAGCGGAAGCTATTAAACACACAGATTAAAACTCGTTGATTCTACGAATATCCGAGAATTAATATATCAAACTTTCGTGGATTTTGAAAAATACTGAAATCTGATAAAAACCTCAAAAGAATAACTTTAAACTCAAATACAATACGACATATAAATAGTACTCAAACTGACAAGATGTTGTAGTGAGTCAAAAATCAAATAAAAATAATCGAACTTATTACCGAAACAATTCGCGCAATTCGATCTCACGAGGAACACTACTATCGGCTGTACAAATGTTTTTGTGTTTGCAACGAAGAAGAGGGGAAAAAGTTTATAGCATAATGCATGATTTGGGTTTGTTTTGTTTTAAACTAAAATTAACTAAGAATTAATAAACTAAAAATAAGCTAAAAATAATCCAGAAGCAATTAACTAGATTTTATCAAAAAAAGAGAAAGACTAAGGTTTCGGGTTCATCAAACACAAATATCGGATCGTCAATTTACGAGATGCAATTCAAAACTAAAACGTCCGTCGTCGGTAGATTTTAGGGTATCCGATTATCTAAGTCTTGTAATTTCTCCTAAGCCTCATACAAGCATTTAAAATCAAATTAGCATTTAATCGAACACATTAGATGCACTCATAAATCTCTAACCTAGTTCATGTTTGAATCCTTCTAACCCTAGTGTGTTGTTTAGCTACTCATAAAATTGAAAAGAATTCATGGAGAAAAGAATTCATGGTGATGAACTATTGAAAGAGATTAACGAATAAATAAGAAAACATAAACGATATAATCAACAAAATAAATAAGAGAACTTACTAATTATTGAATCCAATTCAAAGGGAGAACGAAATTAAGCTACACTATCAATGATTCGAGCAATCGAAAGTTGTCAATCTCCAAGTGCAAAAGTACCCTAGGTCTAAGAGAAATAGTGCTGAAAATCGTACGTGAAAAAGTAGTAGTAAAAGTGTGTTCGAAGTAGGGCAAACTCCTACTCTTATACAAAATCGGGCCGGTCAAACGAATTCAAAAGCTAGAAGTTCCCGTCGGGCGGGCGCCTGGTAAGGGAGCGGGTGCCTGGTTCACGGACAGAGGCTCAGCAGAGGATGCAGGCGGGCGCTTGCTGCGCGAGCGGGCGCCTGGTCATGGTCGCTAGCGGGCGCCTGGTGGTCAAGCGTGCGCTTGGGTGGCTGCGCCATGTAGAGGACTCAAAGGGCTTTCCGTATAGGTATAGATCATAACTGTAGGTGGTCGGAGTTGGGAGACCCAAGCTCTCCAAGTTCGCTGCACAAACACTCCGGGGCAGCTGCGTACTGGGCTGGAAACTCGTGAATTACGGCCATATGACGGGGAACCATGACAAGAAAATGGTAGGGCGGCGTAGAAGATTTCAATAGCTTTCCGAAAATATATGGTTCATGTTTGTACGTGATCGAAGTTGGGAGAACCGAGGTGACCATGTTCGCAGCGCAATGTCGATAGTTTGTTGGCCAAATCACTTTTACCGTTTTTCAACTCGTTTTTGCTCGTTTTCGCATCGAACATGCTCATACACCTGCATACTCCACAAAAAATCGAACCTACCATAATTAATGAGAATGTCGCACAAAAATGACACAAAATGACTCAAGACGACACAATACATCATAGGAATGTTAAAGGTTTTAATTCAATTATATATTTAGACTTTCTTAAAGGTTTGTTGGAATGTCATTGGTGAGTCTGGGTCAGCTTGTATGAAAAACGAAATTACTCCCTCTAACCCATAGAAATGAGCATAGGGGGCTGTGTACGGTTATTAAGAAAAAAAAAATATATATATATATATATATATATATATATATTTTTAGAGGTATAAATGTATTTTTATATTGTAAAGTATGTAAATGAAGAGGGTTATGATCATTATTTTGGGACAATAAAAAAGGTGAAATGTGACATTTTTTTTGGGTTGGAAGAAGTATGTTATAAGCTTAGTAGCTACTAGGGGTGTCAATGGGTCGTGTTGGGTCGAGTTCGTGTCGTGTCAAATCTATTCGCGGGTCACAAAACATAAAGCCAAACTCAACCCATTTAATAATCATGTCGAAAAATTAAACATAAACTCAACCTATTTATAAACGGGTTACTCATTTACAACCCGTTTTCAACCTATTTAACCATTTAATTAATAATTATATTTTGATTAATTTTTAATAATATATAAAATATATTAATAAATGAATTTAAATGAAAAAGAGAAAAAATAATTATTTGAATTATTAAAATTAAAATTTTGTATTTTTTTATAAGCAACAATATAATAAAATAATTTATTTTTAAAATGCTGACGTATACTACTATAGTATAGACGCGTTATAAAACTTTGTATACTTGTCGTTTTACATATTATATAGTGATACTTATTTGAATAGTTACTCGAGTAAATATAATAAACTACACATGATCACAAATCACATAAATTAAAGAATTTAAAAGTTATGATAACTTTAATTTTAAGAGAAAATGAGTGTTATAGTAAATATAATTGTAAGAACTAAAAAAATAATCGATCTTTCTAAACAAATAACATATTATTATTATTATTTTAATGAATAATGTATTATTTGAATATAATAATTAAAAATAAATTTAATAAATGGGTTAAACGGGTTAATTTCAAGTTCGCAGGTCGACCCGCGGTTGACCAATTTAATAAATGGGTCATGGCGGGTTGACCCGCCGTTAACTCGCTTTTTAATCGTGCAGATTCAACTCGCTTTATTTCGTGCAGGTTTCGAATCGTGTTATCGAGTCGTGTCGAAATTGACATGCCTAGTAGCTACTACTCCACTTATAACTTATTCGTTTTATGATAAAATCTTCTTAGTTGATTTCGATTTTTTCTCTCTTACTATTAGTAAACTCGTAGACCTCCGATTTCTCTTACTATTGCTAAACTCATAGACCTTCGATTTTAATATATTTTTGTCATCGATTCACTCAATCTACTTAACTTTGCTATTTTTGTCCCATAAAGTTGGACTATTCTCAATTTGGTCTCACGTAGTTAAACATTTTCAATTTAGTCCTATATAGGTTAAAAATATGTCCATTTTAGTATTTTTTTTCGCCGAAAAGTTCAATTTTGACCGGTCAACGCGTGACGTGGCATTCCGAAACGACGATTGCCAATATTCTCATACACGTGTCTTCTTCTAATTGGTTAGAGTCCAAAATTTATTTGAAAAAAAACTAAAAAATATGTCACGTCATTAATTGCTTGATTAATAAATAGAAAAACAAAATAAAAATTCTTTTCAAAAGGATTTACGGGGTGAAAAGGTGAAATCAAATTTATGGCGGCTTTGCACTAATTCTATCATCTTCCCAATTAATTTTCCTAAATTTGTCTCCTCAATTATTCAAGAACTCTAATCCTAAATCGCAATGACTCAACAAAAATTCCCTTCTTCTTCGTTCTCTACTCCCACCAACATCAAACTATCAATGACTCAACAAAAATTCCCTTCTTCTTCATTCTCTACTCCCACCAACATCAAACTATCGATTTCGAAAACATAGGTTTTTTTCAATTTTTACGGGCGCAAGTAAAAACAGAGGTAATAACTGTTTTTTTTTTCTTAATTTTCAACGGTTGCAGCCGTAAATTCTTTTGGAAAATAATTTTTATTTTCTTTTTTTATTTATTAATAAAGCAATTAATGACGTGACATTTTTTTTATTGTTCAATAAATTTTGGATTCCAGTCAATTAGAAGAAGACGCGTGTATGAGTATATCGACGATCGTCGTTTCGAGCCGCCACATCACGCGTTGACCGGTCAAAATTGAACTTTTCGGTGAAAAAAGACTAAATTGAACATTTTTTTTATATGAAACTAAATTGAAAATGTGTAATTAAATAAGACTAAATCTGAAAATAATCCAACTTTATGGAAAAAAAAAATCTCCCAATACTAAAATAGTTTCTTAAAAACTCAACTAGTGTTTAATCAAGATATTTCACACGTTTGATTTCCTCAGCCAAATCAAATATTATCTGAAGATTCGTGGATTGAAAATATACCAATTAAATTCGTTAATTATTTGGATTGTATCATGAACACATGCAATTCAAATTGAAGATGATATCCGAATAATATGGCTGCATGCCTTAACATGTGTGATCGTTGAACAAGTGGGTAGACAATTTAGGAGATGCCCACGAACGAACAAGATAGTCATGGATAATTAATTGGATAAGGTTATTCTTTCTCTCCCAATGCGGAGACATATATAGATATGGATCTAAATCATAATATACGTGAATGCATGGTCTTGTTTCCTTTTATTTTTAACTATATAAAATTAAAATTAATTATATATGTAATGTCCATTGAAATTAGATACTACTATATATTGTTTCAATATTTATATCATATATCCATATAACATAATAATCTATCTTTTAACACCTTTATCAACTTAAATGTGAAAAATATTTATTCACAAAAAAAAAAAAAAAAAAATTTGGCTGCTACACGGTGCATGCAATCTCAAAATTAATTTAAAACACCTAAAATGTACACACATTTATAAACATATGCTAAATATTTCACATCAGTTCTAATTAGATTCTGAAGTTCAAATATAAGTTTGATAATTTTATCATTTTAATAAAAAATTTTAAGGTTTTATTGACCCAACTTTTTTTTTTGGTTAACGGTCAATATCATATAAAAAAAAAAAGAGTTTGGAGATACAGTACAACGCATAAGGAGAACCTACAGCATCAACGAGCTAACATGCTAGCTCTCAGAATTTCCAAAAATAAAAGTGCAAAACAACAACAACAACAACTACCCCTACCAAGCGATATGCCACACTCGCCTCAAAGCCCTCGCCTGAATGGAGTCTGGTAGTCGTAGCGCAACGATTCGATCCCTCATAATGGATATAACCCTGATAGCCACCCTCTCTGTCGACTCCGATTGCGCTTCCCGTATACGTGTGTTCCTCTCCTGCCATATAAAGTAAATCAAGGCAGCTAGAAGACCACGATAGGTACATGAAATCCAATGTTTCCCACGCCAGCGTCTAGCAGCACGGAGGACAACACACTCCCAACTGCCACGTGGCCATAGGAATCCAGTAACCTCCCTCCCAGCTTTCCTCAAACAGTCCTGCGAAAACGTGCACTCAAAGAATACACAAATCATCCCCCGACCAATCCACGGCTTGTCACGCGTCGGCAACCGACCACGGATAGCAAGCCAAAGAATAAAGCAGTACCTCGAAATACGCCCTGGTCCATCAAGAAGACCTGTCCACTGTACCCGAATACCCTCAGGGTGGAAGAGTGAATAGGATGAGGCAGAAGTGTAAATCCCAGACCTTTGCAGTCTCCACCGTATGCTATCGATCACTCCCCTGTCCTATCTCCGGAAGATCCTCCATAAGACCCAACTTTGACAACATATATAAAGAGGTTTCAAAAACTAATATATCTTGTTTGATCGAGACATATGTATCGGAAGAATAGTACTTTACACTAAATCGCTAATTATACTACACAAAGTGTTATATATTGCAAACACTTCATTGTATTTAATGATGTTGAGATTTTCAATATATTCTAATATAGTTTTTATCAATCTAAACAAAGAAAATGATCTAATTACTTGGTCTCTAAGCTAAGAAAACCACATACCTCTCAAAATTCACGCACTAGAATAATCTCGCACAATGGCGTTGTCCATGTAACGACCTCTACTTGATTGCCACATAGTGTCCGCTATTTGACCAGCGGCTGCTATTTTCCTGAATCTTTCGTGCCCAACTCTCTGAAGTTTGTCTCATTCGAAGCATACACAATTAGCTTTGATGCGGTACACGGAACACCAACGGAGAATGTGAATACTAAGTTAGGACGGAGAGTGTGTTGTATTTTTCTCATCAAATTAAATTTGCACTCTCTACTACTCTCTCCGTCTTTTAGAAAATATCACATATTGCTTTTATTGATGTCTCAAATCAATTGTCACACCATCCTCATTTACACACTTTACACCATAAAAATATCTTTATATTTCTCAAAAATCAAAGAAAAAACATTTTTCTTAAAAATCGTGGACACCCTGATTCCATTATGTCCATTTTTAAGAATAGAGGAGTAATATTTTTGGGTACATCAGTGCTAATGCTGCGGCATATTCATTTTTTTATGGTAGAATCAATTGTAATTTTTTGCTTCCCTTTCTAACTAAGGATAATACCATCAATCCCGATATCGACTTAAAATCATCCACGTCGGATTGAAAACTAGAGTCCTATACGCCTCTAGCTAATTTTAGATTGACATTGAGGGCAGTGGCGGACCCAGCTCAGGACGAGCGTGGGCCAAGGCCCACCCTGAGAATTTGAAAAAAAATGCTTAGTATATATACTTACATGTGATTATTTGGACTATAACTAATTATTTTTAAAATCTCAATCATTTTTCTCTCTCCGCCTCTAATTTGTGAAGTAAATAAATGAAAAGATGGGCACACCACTCACATTTATTGTTTTTTATGTAGTATTTATTCTTAATACTGTATATACTTGTATACCGTACTTAATTTTATTGAATATATTGTACTATAACATAAAACAAATTATAAAAAATATTTAATATGTTAATTAAATAGAGTTTAGTTATGCATTTAGTGTATGTAATAATTAAAGACTATTAATATAATTAACTAGAGTTTAGTTATGCATTTAAATTGTGCAAATCAATTTCTTAAAATATTATTGTATAATTTTTTTTATTTAATTGTAAATTTTTTTAAAATAAATTGAATGAGATTATGAATAATATATACTATTTTCCTTTTGAATTAATAAATATATTGGTTTGTGAATGAAATAAAAAATAATATTAATTTTTTGATTAAAAATATTTTTTTATTTCACAAAAGTCTTAACTTCATTTCAAATTTAAAAGAAGTGTTCAAATTTTTGTGAAACAACGAGAATATTGCTAAAAATACTTTTGTAAATTAGTAAAGTTTATAGTAGATAGTTATGAATATAGTTTTAAACAGTTAATAAAAATAAAACTGATTTTTACAAAAAAAAATAAAATTAACATAAAATTATGTTTTTTTCTTAAATTATGTATCGAATTGGCCCACCCTGGTTAACAATCCTGGGTCCGCCCCTGATTGAGGGCCCACTTTCTTATAATGAAAGGTCGAAGACAGCTCACCATGATTCAGTGTGTGTTGCATGAGTGTTGTTGACCTGACCCTCTCCTATCTTATTCTCTCAACTGGCCGGCCTTCACTCTGGGTCGACACCCAGCTTCTTCAGTCCTTCTCCCTCTTTCGTCCTCCGTCAACTCCATTTGTTCCTTTTTATCAATCCTTTTCAATTCACTTTTTAATTTTTAAATTTTATATCAATATATAGTTTAGTTAGAAGAGTTCAATTTATGAATTGATTAATTAATACAGATTTGAATTGATTTGGTTCTTTCATAATTCTAAGTTAACAAATGAAGTAATTATGTTGACATATATGTATCCATTGTTGTTGTAGTTATATAAAACATAATTAAATTACAACATAAATTATACTAGCTACTCCGTAAAAAACAACTAGGTTAATAATATTCCACCAATATATATCGTCCTCAATATAATCTACACGTACCGACATGGTGAATTTTTTTTCTTTCTTTCTTATATATTTACAATTAATATTGGAATATTTGGATCGAGAAGCTTAGCCTTGAAGTCAGTTGACCGAGATGGGCCAAACAATATATATGTGTATCTCTTTTGTCAACGCTTGCCTATAAATATGGGAATTACGCCCTTCTTTTTCTTCACACTCCAAAATTTATCTTCTTAATTAATATTCCAAAAACAAAACTTAAAATGGATAAGAAAGGAAAGAAAGTGGGGCCATCTTCGTCCTTCGCCGTCGACCTATTCGGTCCAAAAGACTCCTCGGCAACCTCGACCGGTTACTATGGGTCCATGTTCGGTCCTCCAACGACTATGGTATTACTATTATTATTTATTAAGGATGTGGTCGTGATAATTAAAATTTACAGTACATTTTACATGCATGAAAATATATATAAAAAATAAAATTCTTCAAACTTCAGGTACGTGGTAGAGACACCAACACTCGCCAAGATTATCAATATGTCAAACACGACACGACTACTCCAGGTAATTTATAAACAAACTAATTAAACATTTTTAATTTTGATTACATGAATTAATTAATTTATATATCATCGTGTAATAATTGATGCAATATTGTATTTTCTTTAAAATTGTTAGATGCTCGGAAGAAGGAGAAGAGTTATGAGGGCGTAAGATCGTCGGAACCATGCTACTATAACTCGTCCATTTACTATGGTGGCCAGGAAGTGTATACTAATACTCCTGCAGCTTCTCATAACATTAGTCCTCCACATAATAATGTAAGATTCAAAATTAATTTTGTATATATATGTATAGCAAATAAGTAACCATCAATTTCCGTATGAATATATTTATTTAATTTTTGATGAACATGAATTTGATCAGTACAAAAAAGATGGAGAAAATGATGAAAACGAGAGCAACTCAAGTGGTGTCTCCAGAGGAAATTGGTGGAAAGGTATGTAATAATAATAATAATAATAATAATAATAATAATAATAATATCAGATTTTAACACGTTACATATACTGCAGGATCACTCTACTATTAAGGACCTTGCATCAAAATCCCATTCTACGAAAAAGAAAAGGTGATTCAATTCGGATTAATTAAATATTTATTTTTTCAGTATACAGTAGAAACTCTATATAGTAATATTCTATATAGGAATAAACTCCCTATAGTAATAAAAAATGCAAGTCCCAACTTGGGACCAGTTATAAATAGGAATAAACTCCACATTTTCATAAGTCATACATTTTTTAGGTCCCGTCTTAAGGATTTATACCTCTATATAAGAATAAATGATTAATATATAATAAAAATATTTATTAATAATGTTTTTATTTATGAAAATCAATAACATGTTTAAGATGACTTGAAATATTTATGAAAATAAAAAACATATAGTATATGATCAAAGTTTATAGTCCTTAGATTCAATAATATTTTATTTAATTTGTATGTTAAACACAATTTTTACACATATATAGTCAAAATTTATTATTCAAAACTATTAAATTGATTTTGTGAATTTAAAGATAGATAATATTGTATGTATATTATTTTTATATTTATATTATTTTTTATAAAAAAAATTATTTTTATTTTCTAAAACCGAATAACTCTCTATAGTAATATTTTTTCCCGGTCCCAACGATATGACTGTACGGAGTTTCTACTTGTATATATATATAAGAAAATAATTAACTCAACAATATATTTTCTTTTCAGGATTAAAAATTAATGTGCGGGCAGAAGAATGATTAAGTCAGTACTCCAGTACGTAGTATATATAATTAATTAAGAAATTTCCAGCTACATGTATGGTGTTGTTGTAATGGATCTCCATTCTCGAGCATCATCGTATCTCTTGTATCGTCCGAACAACAGATGAAAAGAAAGTCCGGTAGAATATAATTAACTTACTTGTTGCTATGTTTGTTGATTTCATATTCCAAACGCTTCGATCTGAAAAATGAAAGTTAACAAACAATTTTAACGACTTTACAATCAGGGAACACAATCAAGAGGTGAGGATCTGAAAACAATCAGGTGTAAACAGCAAACAACAACACAATCAACATCGTTTAAAAATGATATGCAATGAGGTGTAAACAGCAAACAACATCAAGAACACACAAAACATCGATAACTACACCTTGCAACATAATTACACAATTGAGAGTCTCTCGTCCAGTCTTGTTAGTAGTATTACATAATAGATATCACATCAAGAAAACAAGAAAGAAATACTCTCTCTGTCCCGCAACAGTTGTCATAGCTCCTTTGTAAAGGAGCTACGACAATCTGCTGCGGGAAAAAGGGAGTAAAACATTTAGATAGATCGAATAAAACTCTGATCTTCAAAAAAAAAACAAAAAAAAACTAACAATTTCTCTCTCGCTTCAACCTCTTTTTCCCCGCTGTAAGGTTAGTAACTACTAAAAAACTAAGCTATTTCATAGATGAATACATAAAATATCGGTCTAGGCTTTGTCGCCTCTTCTCATTGACGACGGAAGACGATGATTCCTTAGGCAACTTCCCTTCAATTGTCCCACGTGAATTGGGTTTGGGAGGCTCACTATCCTTCACATCATCATCACCACTAATATAGTTAACAACGACTCTTTTTGGTCCCAATACACGGATCGTGGGCTTATCACAATTGCCAACCTGAATCGGCATTTTCTCTCCTCCAGCAGGCGAGAAGATGGGTGTGGCATATGCCGTTCGGTTAGTTCCAGAGATGGGCACTGGAAACGAGACAGGGGGTGGAATTGAAGAAGTAACCGACAAGGGTTTGTGCTTATTTATGTCGTCCACATAAAGTAGGTCTTCTATTCGAGCAATGATGCTGAATGCCAAACTCTCCAAGACCCTCGAGTAGCTCTCCAAAATCGACTTCCCGATATCCTGCACAAGACACGAAGAACGTATTATTATTACAATTAGGTGTTTTTATTTATCCTTAATTACAAACACTACCCTATGATTGGGTAATTTACAAAAGATAAAATTATGAAAACCACCCTTGCAGTTTGATAGTGTCTTACTTTTTGCATAAAATTTTCTGACTTCTTCAAATATTTTGCAATCCCCCTCTCAACTTTTCAAATTTTCAACATCCATAAGGTTTTTTGTATTGCTTCGATAATTCGAGCGATGGAAATGTAAAATGTAAGGCGAAAACATTTGATAAGTTGAGGGATGAAATTGTAAAATTGTTTTATGAAGTCAGCATCCGCCAACGGTATGTCAAAATGTAAGACAAATATAATCTCAATTCTCAAGGATAGTTTTCGTACCATCCCTTAAAATTATTTCCACAAAACAAAAATGAACACCTTGTTGCAGTGTATCTTGCAGGAATCCAAAGAAGTCTGTGTCAGACCCGGGAACCTTTGCTTTATCGACAGCAGGAGATTTTCAGCTCTTTCGACGAGCAATCCTCTCTTGTCCCCGTCCTGCACGAGATCTCTAACGATTTCCCATGATGACTTGGAAGAACAAGATTCATTCGTCGAATGCTTGGGGCGAAGCTTTCTGACCCAAACATAGATTGCTGACTCCACTCGGTTCGCCATCTCTAAGGCAGCGTGCTCAGATGAGATGTCGAGACAGTCGAGCAAGCAATCTGAGGAGAACTTTTCGGAAGTTATGTAACGGTGGATGACGTTCCCTAGGCAGGTTTTCCCACTCTGAAATGTTAAGAAGACGCAGTTAAAAAAGGTGGCAAATTCGCGAGTTCACTAGAAACAAATTAGCTAATTTCTGGGCCAAATTCAGAAACTTTATTCAATTGCAAACCTTTGGCAGATTTTCCGAGTACGAGTTTGGGACTTCCATGTCAGCTAAAACTGAGCTGTTAATTGCCGAGACAGCTTTGAGAATCTGATTCGCGCATTCGAGCTTGTGAGTCAAGTGATTTCTAGTGCCCTCAGTAAGACAATTGGGAGGAACCCGTGGAACGGGCAACCACCATTTACCTTCCTGCCGTTCCATAGCCTTCCGGAAAGAAACTGATTTACGAGTTTCTGGTGCTGCTATGCCTTGATCAACGTACCAGAATTCCGGATCAGTGAATCCATCGAGTATTTCCTGCAATACACAAAGGATGGGGAATTTAGAGATATGCCAATTTTAACTAGATCCAATAAAAAGAGAAGAAAATTGGAAACAAAAATTATGCAAATCTTACGAGTAGCATGTTGTCAAGTTTACGAAGGGCTGGCAGATTCATAACTAGATCCAATCTCTGGCGACTAGACATAATCTGAAAATAAAGAAAGGATAATTAGTGACACGTAGCAAATTCACAGAATTAATTTTGTTTAATAGAATTCTTTTACGTTTGGATATTTGGTTGCATATTAAGTATAATAATAATAATATCACACAAGTTGTCGACAAAAGAAATCTGAGTGTCGATTATTCAATCAAAGGTAAAAAAAGGGAGGTAAGTTCAAGACAACTGAAACACAACTAAGCAGTTTTTCACTTTAATCGTGTAAATCTATGTGAAAACACACTTCATTCATGATAACCGTGCAACCCTAAGTTGAAAAACACACATCAAAAACTCTTATAAGGAAGGAAGTATACTTTTTCATTTTTTCCATCCTTGGAAACAGAACACTTCCATACAAGGCTGGCCAATCTTCAACCGAAAACTTAGGATGTATGATGTATCCACCGTGGATAATGATGGACACACAAACTAAGGATGCATCCTATTCATAACAATCAAACTACGCTTCTGTTTTAGATTTTTATTTACTAAAGATAGTCGTTCGACATTGTGAACAATTCCTATTGTCCTATTTATTTATAAGAAAAAAACACGAATCTGAAACTCATACCACCATCGACATAGGTAAGTGCCTTGTCTATCAAAAAATAAAATGAAAATCACCTCGACTCTATCTCCATCAGGCAACTTATGCCAAGCCGGTATCAACTCAACGATATAATCACTCACACAAAGAAACCATTCCATCTCTCTTCGCCACATAGACTTTTTCTCGGGCAGCAATGGCTCCAATCTCCACAGTTGGCCAAAGACGGTGGCTACAAACAATGCAGATAATTAATTAATTAATTCCTATTTTGAGTCATTAACAATAGATAGCATAAGCAGCACGACGTCGATCTTCAACCCCTACACAAAATAACACATTCCATGTTCATACCGTATAGATTTGTGATAGCATTCGAAATGGCCAATGCAGTGCAAACTCCCTTACCGCTTCCCGACATGTCTTCACCGAGCAACAGCTTCGAAAACCTCTCTTTCATCATCTCCGATTCTATTCGATTCAAATCAAAACCCATTTTCTTTTCATTTTCTTACATTCCTAACTCGATTTGAAGAAACAGAATTAAGAAACCCAGAACATACCTGAAGCTTCTGAGCCCTGTTCATCGACACTCGGAGGTGGTTTCAATTTTACATCCAAATCGACCGAGGGCTTGCGAATCAGCCAATCCACCTGGGGCGCCGGCGAAGAGAGACCAGAACTCGATCTGCTGTTAAAACTCCATCTGCTGCTCTCATCGGACCCATCTTCCTTATTGCGCCTCTCAGCTTCGGTTACCATTTTCTCGAAAAACCCCATGTGCGAAAACACGCGGTTTTTGCTCAATCAAGAAAAGGGTCGCCCTAGAGTTAATCAAAAAGCTCACAAATTTTTCAAAGAAATTATTTTCGTATTGACAAAAAAACAAAATTGGCTTTTGGGCACTGAGAGATTTTATTCGGGGTTTATCCAAGAACCGTGTAAAATTTTCATTTCATACAAAAATCTCTGTTTAGTCCCAGGAAATTAAGCTTATCATAATTTTTTATTCCGTGATTTTCTTTTGTGAAAATTGGTACAAATAGTATAAAATAAAATTTTCTGTAATAATTTTATTTTCACAATACTTATTTATTTAATTTGATAAGAAATGATTTTATTTTCACAATACTTATTTATTTAATTTGATAAGAAATGATAACATGAACATATTCATCATATCAACAATCATATGAGAATATATAGATCTATATAGTAGTTAATTAAATATGATTAATTTAGTGTAAGAAAGCATAATTTTCAAACTGTGATTGCAATTTTCAAACCAAATGTAGTATGACCTCTTTGTAAATGATACAACTTCATAATAGTTTGTGCGTAAATTAAAATAAATGTAAATGTTTCAACATAGCTGAAAGTACTTTTGAAATAAGTGTATTGGTAGTTATTTTAAAATACAAACTTTTACTCGTATGAGTTGCTCTTCCAGAAGTCAAGATCACAAATAGAATTGGAAAACTTTTCAAAGGTCATTTATTAATAATTCAATTTTGAATGGACTTTTCTTGAAGTGATTAGGAGTGAAAATTGTACAGTGTTATATTATGATTGGAGTTTAATTCTTGTGCTACAAACAAATGTGATTCACGAGAAATTGATTTTATTTGTTTTTAAGAAAATAAAACTTTAAGAAAAAAATTATGTTTATGTTGTAATTTTTAAATAATGGAGTATTTTATTTATGTAGTGATATTAATTAATCTATTAACTACTTATTTATAATTAGGAAAAACTATTTCATTTAATTTTAATGAAACTTATAAAACTATTTTATATTCAAAATCTCTCTTAAATTTACAATTACTAGTACTACTGTCCGTGCGATTGCCCGTGCGATGCACGTGGTTTTTTTCTCGCATTGTTACCGACTATTTGATATTGAGTGTTGAAACGGTCGTTTCGACAGTAGGGGTTGCGCGACAGTCAATTTAACACTCGACAATCGGCACTTACCTGCAATTTTCCGCAATAGATAATTTCAGTGGATGTTTGCCAGTTTTTTTGTAATGTTGGTGATTATAAATTTTATAGCTCGTCTTTTTTTAAATTAATGCTTATGTAATAATTTATAAATTTATGAAAATTAGTGGATATGAAATAACCTATAAATTTCATCCGCAATGGATTCCACCGAAACTTTATTAATGAACTAAGAATTTATTTTATTTAATAATCGAAACTCCACTTAAATTTGTAAACTCATATTGATATTATTATTAATTTTCATCTCAAACATTTATTTTTTATTAAAATTGATTAATTTTCATCTCAAACATTTATTTTTTATTAAAATTGAAAGGTTATAAATGTTTCAATTAAACTTTAGTATGTAAAAATTATGATTTTATTTAAGAAAATCAAAAGGTTAAATATATTCTTATTGCAAAAGCACGTAAAAACATTTTTGAAGTTTGATACATATGAAATAATTTATTTAATTAATCTAAAAAAATTTGCACATAGTATGTAAAAATTATGATTTTTTTTAAGAAAATCAAAAAGTTAAATATATTCTTATTGCAAAAGCACGTAAAAACATTTTTGAAGTTTGATACATATGAAATAATTTATTTAATTAATCTAAAAAAATTTGCACATAGTTTAATAATTTAGTCACCTTCGTACATACAATTGTAAATGTACTAAATTAATCATTGTTTCTTGAAATAGTATTTGATAATCGACTGCTCAATCCAAATTTGTATTACATTAATCATTACTATATCATAAATATAAAATATATATTAAAATTCAATAGTTTTCTCCATTTCAAATCAAAGCATTATAATCACAAAAAAAGTAGATGAATTAATAGATATTTAGATGAACTTATTTAAAATAATTTATAAGATGTTAATATAATTTTTAAAAGACATAATTGTTATTCCATTTGAAAAATAATTGTGAAAAGAAAAAAAAATTGAATCACTATAAATAAGTGAACTAAATTGATCATT
This sequence comes from Euphrasia confusa, assembly GCA_954870475.1. NCBI lineage: Eukaryota > Viridiplantae > Streptophyta > Magnoliopsida > Lamiales > Orobanchaceae > Euphrasia > Euphrasia confusa. The sequence goes on along the minus strand of OX940951.1, from coordinate 40,417,660 downwards.
ATTTCTTACAATTGTATTTCACAATCGATTATATTATTAATCATTATCTCATAAATTAAATACTCGCTTCGTCCCAAACTTTTTTTTGTAAAATACAGAGGAAAAATGTCTAAATCTCGAACACAGAGGAGTATCTAATAAAATTCAATAGTTATATTATTTTAAATTAAAACATTATGTTGAAAAAGAAGGAGAAATATGAAATATAATAAATTAAATACACTATCATTGTAAATTATAAAATACTTCTTTTTAAATTACATTAACAGGTTAAAAATGTATTGTTGGATAATTGTTTACAATTTTAAAATACTTGAGTTAGTTAATAAAATTATATTATTTTATAATTTTTTTATTCTTGAAACTGTTTCTCAATAATAAATTTCAGGTTTTGGTCTTAAAAATACTCCTTATGTCTCATATTAATGGTCATATTTTGTTATTTATGAAGGAAGCGTGATCATTGTTTTGAGAGAGAAGTAGTATAACAATATCTACAATTGCTATATTATATTAATAATGAATTATTTTGTATATATTATGTACAATAATATATTTTTCAATAACCATCGAAATATAATAAATTTAATTATTATTTAATTTATTAAAAAAATTATTTATGATTATTTATTTACAATGGTGTTTAATATTTGATAGAATATGATTAAAATTCACCTTGTCTCAACACATTTAAGATTATTTTAAAAAAAATTGATATTTCAAAATCAAAATGGAGAAAAAGTATTGTTAAACCGAGAGTAAACAATGAGTTCTAAGTATAAACGTGATAAAAATAAAAATAAAAATTAAAATAATAATTTATTTATTTTATTTTTCTAAAAAAATTGATTTGTTCTATACAAGTATGTTTATATACATTTGATAAATGGAGAACAAATATTTTTAAAAGGAGAGAGGTAAACAATGAGTTTCAAGTATAAAATTGATAAAAATAAAAATAAAAATAATAATTTATTTATTTTATTTTTCTAAAAAGATTAATTTTTTATATACAAGTATGTTTATATACTTTTGTTTTTAAAGTCTTTGAAAGTTTACGTAAATCAATAAAAAAGTACTCTGTATATTTTACAATTTTTTGAAATCTATGAAAGTCTATAAAAATCAACCATAAAGTCAATCAAACTCTGCATAGAGTCTATAGATTTTACAAATCCATAGAGTTTTTAAACTCAATTAAAATCCTACAAACTCCTAAACGAATACACCCCCCTAAGTACTGCTGTCACAGGACAACAAATTCAGTTATGCAGCGAAAATAGTAACAAGTTCAACAACTGAAAACTTAAAGAATAAGGATGTAATCTTAGTAAGTTGTATCAAACAATACAACCTACGAAAGCAATAAACTTTCACTATAAATCGTGAATTAAAAAACAATCCGAGAAAAACAATAAAAAACTAAACAACCACGAAACTGAATAGTTAGTACTCAGATAAATATCTAAAAAAGAAAAACGTGTGCAGAAAAATATTTCACTCTCTAAAATACGGCGTCTCTCAATTGTATGAGCGATGTCTTCTAAGCCACGTGATGTCTTGTATTTATAAGGGATAAATCTTCTCCTCCAAGTAATTAATCTCCTATGGTAAAAAGACTCCTTCCATAACTAGAATATCTTATTCCCTTATCTTGTAGATCTTGAATATCTTTCTCTTTTCAACATGGATTTTCCTCCCAATAATAAATATTCGCATAATAAATATTTCACCAAAGAAAGTCAAAATTAGTTAAAGTCAAAATTAATTAAATAAATTAATTTGACTCCAACAAACTCTCTCTTTTTGTCTTTCTGAAGGTGTCGTCAACTCTTCGATGTCAATTCTCCTCTTGAAGTATTGTCGGGACAACTCCCCCTATAAATATGAACTCTCTTGGTAAATGTACTCAACTTTTCTCCCCTTACGAAAAATAAACTTCATGTGAATTCGTAAAACTCCCCCTACAAAGCTGGTGTCGAAACTGATCTCTACACAGAAAGTTGCAGTAGGTACGAAGTACTGGGACCGGGAAACGAAGTACTGAAATTGGGAACTAGGAACTGTGAACTGCGAACTGAGTACTGGAACTGGAACTTTGTACTAACTACTGGTCTTAGACTCGGAAAGTTGCAGTAATGGAACTAGGAATTCTGTAAGAACTGCGAACTCTGTACTGAAACTAGAACTCTGCAGGAACAATGCTCTCATCCGGTGAGTCAGAACAGGAACTGGTGGCAGACCAGCCGCACAACACATGAAAAACGGGAACTGGGAAACCTGTCACATAACTCATGAAAACTTTACTCCTGATGAGCCATTTTATTTGCTCATCTTAGAGCGTTTTTACACCTTTTATTGAGTCAGTTTGAGTCAATAGTGTGTCTGGGAGGGCACAATTAGGTGTTTGGGCAAAGTCTGCAGGGATGCAGGTGACAGGTGGTGAATGGTGTGGAAAAGGTAAAGAAATTGTCCACTTTGGGCAAACTCTGAGATCCGAGGCAAAGTGAATAGAGCAGTTTGACCCAAGGAGGCAAAGTCGACACTATGGGCAAAGTCAAATACCGTAGGGATGCAATGTTTGAAGTCAAAGAGAATGTGTCCAGGATTATAAAGAACAATGGTTTGACCGAGTGTGGAGGCCCAGGGATGTTTCACGTTCCATGCATCATTGGTAGGAGGAAAATCGAAAAAACCATGCTGGATCTGGGCATGTCAATCAATATCATGCCAAAGACATTGTGTGACGATCTGGGCATACGACAACTGAAATCCATGAGGGCTGTAATTCAGCTAGCCAACGGGTCAAATGTCTACCCCGAGGGCATACTGGAAGATGTTTTGGTCAAAGTGGAGGACTTCATTTTCCCTGCTGATTTCTATGTACTGGATATGGGAAAATCGAATAAAGAGCCAGTGATGATCCTGGGCAAATCGTTCTTGAAATCAACCAAGAATGACGTTGATTGTCAAACTGGGAGGCTGAGATGTAAATTTGAGGAAGAGACGGTCACCTTTGACCTATACAGGTCTAAGAAGCACTTCGTAGACACTGAAGAGGTTCAATATGTCTATCAAATCGAGAAGGTCGTTGAGGAAATATCTAACGAATGTGGGGTCTATGACCAAACTGACCAAGAGTTTAGGTCGCTGGAATATAACACTGGCGGTTTGGGCATACTGTCAACACCAGAGGAGACTGTCATGACACACCCTCTTGATAAACCATCAATGTTAGAACTCAATATGCCTCCAGGGAATTTGAAGAACTTGTTGCATGGGCAAACTGACACTTTGCCTGCAAGCGTCAATGCATTTCTGAAGCGCCCAGAGGAAGAGAAGCTCACGGAAGCGGTTGGGCAACACAAGAAAGGCATAGGATGGCCAGTGGCAGACATCAGGGGTATTAGCCCTACCATATGCAAGCGTCACATCATGTTTGAAGAAGTAGTTGTGCTCATACGAGACCCCCAACTGAAGTTCCTTAGTGTGAAGAAAGAGAGCAAGTTTCCTCTGACCAACGTGCAAATACGATTTGGTTTGGGCAAACTACCAGACGCTTTACATGGATGGATGATGAGCAACTGCACAGACTTACTCAAGTGCCTGAAGGCCTCATATGGGCATAACGAGGAGAAGCTTAAGCCCTTCCATCATGAAGAATGGTAAATATTTATCATGTCATGTCCATGACGACAACAAGGGCGCTAACCAGGAGGCAAACTGGTATGTTTTTCTTTCATTTTATTTAGGAATAAAACTTCTTCGCGGATATAGCACTTTGACTTGTCTCAACCCAAGAGAGAGGAAGGGTTTGTTTGTTCTTGATGTGCAGGAAGCAAGGGGCATAAGAGGACGGTGTGGGTATAGCTCAGGACAGCCCAGCTCACAGTAGAAGATGAATGAGCTCCCTGAAGTTTCAAGGATGACCCCTGGAACGAAGTCAAGGTCTGGGAAAACGCGCTCTAACTACTGAGTCCGGGCAAAGTCCTAAGGCGACAAGGCAGCATGTAAAAAGGCATGGCAGAGCTACATAACACATTAATAGTCCACTTTGCCCGTGCCCAAGTCAGGTTCTACCTTGCATTTACCTCCTCCTTATTTTCCCTCCCAATTGTTTTCTTTTTTCTTTTATTTTTGAGTCAGTTTTCCTTTGAGCCAAGGATTGATCTTTTCATTGACACACTTTGCCCAAGGCAAAGTGTGTGAGGGGGAAGGTGCGCCGACGATTTTAGAGTCATAGTCTGGTCGTGGGTAGCCCCTACCAATCTTATTACTTTTGCACACTTTCCCAAGGCAAAGTGTGTGAGGGGGGAAAGGGAAAGGGAAAGGGCAAACCCCTGTTTCTAATCGAGTCAACATTATTTTGTTATCACTATGGGCAGACATATATACAACAACTCAAACTTTATAGTTAAAATGCATGAAATAGGGATGATGAAACTGTTCTAGGCAAACTGTGAGAATTGAGCCTACATTGATATATGATTTCTTTCTTTGAGAGTTTGCTGTGAATTCTAACAATGCTTGCCTTTGCCTGTTTGCTGAAATGAGTAGTTTGACTGAGTAGGGTTATTAAATGATTAGGGCATTTTCTTTGTTTTACTTTGCCAGAATAAATAACACTGCCCCTTGCTAGCGCTACTTTGAGCCTGAATTAAATTTTCTTGTGAACCCATCTGGTATTATGCCCACAGTACATAGGCAGCCAGAAAGAAAAGAGGGAGTTAGGGCATAGTGTTCAAAAAAAAAAATTTAGAAAAAAAAGAAAAGAACAAATCAGAAAAAGAAAAAAAAAAGAATAATAAAGTTTTTGTGCTAAGGCCCGTAAAAAGGGGCAAAGTGGCAGAGAAAAGGCTAACATCAAAACGCCCTCTGCCCAAATAGAGCCTACTCCTCAAAATCTACCCATATGAGCCCTACACTACAACCCAATAAAAGTCCCTCTAATAATCCCCCTGCTTAGTTAAAACAAACTCAAATTAGCAATATGGCAAATTTAGGCAAAGTGGAGTCACAGCATAAAATGAGTGTCATTGAGCCCATACACTAAAAAGAGATAAACACTGTGAGGGAGTGACCCCAAAGACTTTAAACAGAATCTTGACTTATTTTTATCTTTACTTGAATTTTGAGTTGTCAATATGTACTATGCCCTGTACTGATCATGCTAAAGTCCTTTGTGTTTTGTTTCCCCCTACTTCTTTCATTTCTGTTTTCACTTTGCTCTTGAGTCAGACAAATCAGAGTCCACGCTTGGGGACAAGCGTATCCAAGTGTGTGCGGTTCTGATGAGCCATTTTATTTGCTCATCTTAGAGCGTTTTTACACCTTTTATTGAGTCAGTTTGAGTCAATAGTGTGTATGGGAGGGCACAATTAGGTGTTTGGGCAAAGTCTGCAGGGATGCAAGTGACAGGTGGTGAATGGTGTGGAAAAGGCAAAGAAATTGTCCACTTTGGGCAAACTCTGAGATCCGAGGCAAAGTGACTAGAGCAGTTTGACCCAAGGAGGCAAAGTCAACACTATGGGCAAAATCACAATGTGTCGGAGCTTGAGGTATATTGAACACCACCACCTGGGAAGAGCCAAAGCTAATCTAAAGTCTTCGTACAGGGCAAAGAGCTGCTATGGGAACGCCAGCGCAACAGATTCCTGAAAAAGGGGGATTCTGCCTAATCCGTCCAGGGTTGTTCAGCAGCTCCTATTTTCAAAGGCAGACGCATCTAACCACTTTCCTAACCCTAATTGAAGACTATAAATATAATATTGAAGACGGAAATCACATACACCAGATACACATCACGAAATACAAAGAGACCGAGAGCAGCCGCCGGAGATCGGGAAGAGATCGGAGCCACCACGGCTCGGTTCATCCTTTTGTTTTGTAGTAGATCGGGCCTACGGGCCACAAACAATTTCATGTTTTGATGTTTTTAATTTCGTTTTTACATTTTTCATTTTCAAAACAATTTTCTTTTCTTAGTTATGAATAATATAGATCGTTTTCCTTTTATTTATTTTTGTTTTATTTCCGGTATGAGTAGTGATGAGCCATATTTTTTTGGCTCATTTTTAGGTTTTTAGAGTCAAGTATATCGAGTCTTTAGTTTGTTTTTACTTTGTTTGTGTCTGGGAGGGCACGTTTGGGTACTTGGGCAAGTTTTGCAGGTGGGCAGGTAAAGGAGTGAAAAGAGGAGCGCACTGTGTGAAAGAGGCAAGGAAATCACCTTCCATGGTCAAGAGCACTCGTTGAGCAAGCCAGACTGACGAAAAGGGTCCAGCAGAGTTGAGCAAGCAACCAGGACGTCAGCAGGTGGAGCAAGACTTGAGCTCGACCAAGTACCGCACATGGTCCGCTACCTCAGTCAGTCAGAGAAGGAAGTACATGGGCAAGCGCTAACATTGACGGAGGCGGAACGTTGGGCATTCGGTGTACCAGGAGTCCTGAAATTTGCGGAGTCTTAAAAGGCGACCAGATTCAAACTCCAACCCAAGTAGGACTCTCGTCCGCACTTGGAGGTATTTTCCCCCACACGTCTCTTAGCATCTGAAGCCCGTCTATATAAGAGAGTGACTGATGAAGAAGACGAACGATACATGAGCAGCGAGGAAGTCGGATCAAACCCTAACCTGTCCAGCGAAGAAGAAGGCAACCGCGTGAGCAACCAAACTCGCCGGCGTTTATTTTCTGTTAAGCCCTCGGGCCAAAAAACAATTTCCCTTATGTTTTTATGCTTTTAATTCCGTACTTGGTTTATTTCCCTTTGAACAATTTCCCGTTTTAATGCATAGTTCAGTTCGTCTTATTTCTTCTATTTTATTTTCTGTTTTAATTATGTCAAGTAGCTAATCTGTTTGTATCTGGGCAAAGACAGAACCTGACCAACCCTAAGACATGATCGTGCCGGGAGGCTTATTGATGACAGCAACTAGCTGAGTTTTGTTCCCGATTCAACAGGGTAGTAACTTAAGCATGTTAGGGACTTGGGCAATCCTACAGTGACCAGTGGGAACCCCGACTTGCCTAACACAAGAGTACGTGGATCAACGCGACCGGGAGACTGGGCGTCCGCGAAGTACAACATGTTGCTGGAGATGTGGTCGTATGACTTGGGACTGTCCAGGCATGCTATTGGCCATTCCGGGTTTGCTTGGAGGATGAAGGCGACTTGATCAACTTAGACTCATGCGGTCACATAGTGTCGAATTGGTCAACGTCAGGAGACCTGTTGAGAGAGATCTAGCAGGACTTAAACATAAGAGCGAATAAGGGTTCGGGGTATTAATATGCGTGACATTATAGGGATGTTAATACTTGGGGTCTATAACTGGAAGACAAAACTGTTAGCAAAATGATATACGTACCGATGATCGGCAGCACATAGGTCAAGGGGGAAGTCAGGGGAGTCAATGCCTGGATACTTTAATCTTTATTTGTTTCATCTTATCTGTTTAGTCAAGTCTGTTAATTGCTCAGTCTGTTAATTAGGTTGCATGCTAGTTTTATTTCTGTTTAAGTTATTTGTTATTTTTCAGTCAAGTAAACACGGTGACCACGGTTCGGCAGTGCCCAACTGCTCTCCAAAACAAAACCTTTTCAAACGTGACAACCAAATTGAGCATTCAAAGCCGGGAAAACTATAAGCTAAATCGCCTCCTCGTAGGATCGACCCTATACTTGCTACTAGTACTTGTGCTAGTGAATAGTCTAGGCTTTATAAATATTATTTTGCGCTACTCCACGACGGTAGCGTCAAAATTGGCGCCGTTGCCGGGGAGGCAATATTCCAAGCCAATAGTTTTCCGTGCTAACGCTTGACCTATCTTTGTATGCAGGACTCTAACTCATCAGGCTCCTAGTCTTCCCTTTCTCACTGGCCGAAGGTGCCCGAGAGTGGCTTTACACTCTACCTGCTGGAGAAGTGACCACCTGGAGTCAGCTTCAGCAGAAGTTCCTTGAGAAGTACTTCCCAGCTGCACGCATCCAGCAGATGAGGAAGAAGATTAACAGCATCAAGATGGGAGGAGGAGATAACTTCCATGACTACTGGGTCAGATTCAAGCAGATGTTGGCCAAGTGCCCACAGCATCAGATCCTTGACCATGACTTGGTCCAGTACTTCATCTCTGGACTAAGGGAGACGGAGAGGACATGGGTCAAAGCAGCTTGTGGAGGATCCATTCTAAACAAGAGGGCCGACGAAGCATTCAAAATCTTCAAGAAAATGGCCGAAGAAACAAGGGAGGATGGCAGTGACCTACCCAGAAACAACTTGCCCGTACCATCTGCAACTGAAGTCAAGTTGGACAAACTGTGCAACATAGTTGAGCAACTGGTGCTTAACCAAAACCCAGGGCTAAAGAGAGGAGTCAAGGCGTGCCAAATCTGCAAGGAAAGTAACCATGCCACTGACGAGTGCCCTGAGCTTTTTGATGAAGAGGTCAAGGTGATAATGCAGAACAATGGGAACGGACAGAGGCCCAATGGGAACACGTACAACTCGAACAACTGGAAGAATAATGACAACAACCGGTACGGAAACAACAACTACCAGGGCGGAGGAAACCAAGGCAATCAAGGCCAGCAATACCACGGCCAGAACAATCATCAGAGGAATAACTACCAAAATCAGGGCAACCAGCAGAACCAGAGCAATGGCCCAACTTTGGCAGACATGATGCAGACCTTGGTCAATGAAAATATCAAAGCCCAGCAGGAGAATGACCGGTACAAACAGGACAACGAGAAGTACAAAGTTGAGACTCGAGGTCAACTGCAGAATATCAATGCTCAAATGCTTGAGTCGCGCGGGCAATTCCAGAACATCAATGCCCAACTGGCGCACTTGAACCAGGCAATGACTGAGATGAAAAAGAAGACCAGCGGTCTACCTCCCCAAATTGAACTAAACAACGCCGAACTGAATGCAATCCATCTAAAAAATGGAAAGGTCCTGGCTGACGCGCCCAAGAAGCCCACTCCACCATCTCGAGTGGAAGGAACTGTTGAAGAGGTCAACGAGGAAGAAGAATCAGAGGAAGAACTTGAGCTGATACCACCCAAACAGAAGGAAACATCAGTATCTGCTCAAGCAGTGACACCACCAAAAATCTACCCTCCTTTCCCAGGCAGATTGAGCAAGAAGAAAGAGAAGGAGGACACTAATGAGATGTTCCAGATGTTCAAAAAAGTGGAAATCAACATGCCTCTATTGACCATCCTGAAATCCATGCCCAGGTGCGCCAAATTCCTCAAGGAGCTGTGCACCAAAAAGGTGAAATATCAAGATGATGCCAAATTTGAAGTAGGGGAGAATGTTTCAGCGGTGCTCCAGAGGAATGTACCAAGGAAATGTGCAGACCCTGGAATGTTCTATATTCCCTGCATAATAGGCAACATGAACATAGAAAAAGCCATGCTCGACTTGGGAGCATCGATCAATGTTATGCCTAAGTCAATGTACGAAGACTTGGGTATAGGGCCGATGAAACCGACAAGGGTAGTAATCCAGTTGGCAGACAGATCAAACGTGTACCCAGAGGGAATTCTGGAAGATGTATTGGTCAAGGTGGAGGAGCTCATCTTCCCTGCCGATTTCTATGTCCTGGACATGGGGAGATCAAGCAAGCAGCCAGTGATGATTTTGGGCAGACCATTCTTGAAGACAGCAAGGACACACATTGACTGCGAGACTGGAAAGCTAACCTGCAAGTTCGAAGGAGAAACGGTCACATTCGACTTGTTCAAGTCAATGAAGCACCCAGAAGATACCGAGCAAGTGCATTATGTTGATCAGATTGATGAATTGATCGAGGAGCAAGCTCTAGGATATGGAGTTTTTGACAAAGTAGATCTGGTGATACAAAGGGGATTGACCAGAGAAGATGCAGAGGATGAGCAACTTGAAGTTCAACAGATAGTTGAGCAACTGGGAGCTCTGGAGAATCACCCCATGGGCATGAGCAAGTTGTCACCCCATGAAGTCACGATCATGGTACCATCCCTGGAGAAGCCACCAGAGTTAGAATTGAAGAAACTCCCTGCACATCTCAAGTACATGTTCCTTGGGCAAAATGATACATTGCCCGTGATCATAAGTTCGAAACTGAAGAAGGAGGAAGAAAGCAGGCTGAGGAACATCCTTGACCAGTACAAGCAAGCCATTGGATGGACCTTAGCAGATATACGGGGAATCAGTCCCACCATTTGCCAACACCACATATTGCTCGAGGAAGAGTCAAATCCAGTGCGCGATCCACAGAGAAAACTGAACCCCGCTATGAAGGAAGTAGTGCTCAAGGAGATACTCAAGCTGCTCAACTTGGGAATTATCTACCCTGTTTCAGACAGCAAATGGGTAAGTCCAGTTCATGTGGTGCCCAAGAAGTCAGGAATTCAAGTGATCGAGAACGAGAAAAAGGAGCAGATAGCCACTCGACTTCAAACCGGATGGAGAGTGTGCATAGACTACAGGAAGTTGAACAAGGTAACAAAGAAAGACCATTTTCCCCTACCCTTCATTGACGAGATGCTCGAGAGGCTAGCTGGGAAGACCCATTTCTGTTTTCTTGACGGATACTCGGGCTACATGCAAATTTGGGTGGCCCCAGAAGACCAGGACAAGACTACTTTCACTTGCCCATATGGTACCTTTGCATATCGACGCATGCCATTTGGTCTATGCAATGCTCCAGGGACTTTCCAGAGATGCATGATGAGCATTTTTGCCGATCTGCTCGAGCAAGGGATAGAAGTTTTCATGGATGACTTTACTGTATATGGAAGCTCGTTCGAGACATGTTTGAACAACCTGGAGTTGGCCCTCAGCAGATGTGTAGAGAAAAGTTTGGTACTTAATTACGAGAAATGTCACTTTATGGTCGAGGAAGGGATAGTCCTTGGGCACGTAGTCTCTGCCAAGGGAATTGAAGTTGACCGAGCCAAAATAGAGACCATATCGAAGCTGCCTTACTTAAGGAATGTCAAGCAAGTAAGAGGCTTCCTTGGGCACGCTGGGTTCTACAGGAGGTTCGTGAGAGATTTTGCCAAGATTGCCCAACCTCTGACCAGACTGTTGCAAAATGAGGTCGACTGGAACTTTGATGATGACTGTCAAGCTGCCTTCAACCACCTCAAGGAGAGGTTAGTCACTGCCCCTATCATCCAACCACCAGAATGGGGAATGCCATTTGAGCTTATGTGCGACGCGAGCGGGTATGCTGTTGGAGCGGTACTTGGGCAGATGAAGGGCAAGGAACGACATGTAATATACTACGCATCCAAGACTTTGAACCCTGCTCAATGTAACTACGCGACCACAGAGAAAGAACTACTGGCTGTGGTGTTTGCATTCGAGAACTTCAGATTTTACTTGCTCGGGAGCAAAACCATAGTCTACACTGACCATGCCGCGCTGAAGTACTTAATGGCCAAAAAGGAGACCAAGCCACGACTGATTAGATGGATATTGTTGCTGCAAGAGTTCGACATCGAAATCAGAGACAAATCAGGTAACCAAAATTTAGTGGCTGACCACTTGAGCAGGATAATCCAGAGAGAAGAAGGCATGCCCATCACGGAGACTTTTCCAGATGAGTACTTGTACCAGATCTCAACCAAATCAGAAGAGCCATGGTACGCAGACTTGGAGCCATGGTACCAGATCTCAACCAAATCACACTTTTGTTTGAAGGTTATTTTCTCTTTCGAGGATGTTCATTAGCATTAGATGGAACTGGATCAATTGGTGGCGCAATTACTGGTTGTCGGAAGAACTCCAACAAATAAATTAGTCGGAGTAGTGTTGATGGCCTCGACTACATTTGCGCTTGATGAAACTGACATTGTTGAGCTTGAACAACTCGTCTTGTGATATAGAGGAAAATCAATTTACATAAAAACATAAGAACATTTTAAAAAATTAGGGATGTTCATTACACGTACGTATTTTAGTTTCAAGAAAGAAACATTAAAACTTACCCGAAGTAAAGCGCTAAAGCTACTGTGCGTTTCTTCTTCACGAGCAATGTAGAGAGATTTTTTGGGGTTCAACTATGCGTTTCTTCTTCACGAGCCATGGAAAGAGATATTTTGGTGTTCAAGATATTTATTGATTTAGTTGCCGATATAGATGGAGAATATGGATGGTCAAAGACTCTAAAAGTAATGGAGAATATGGACGGTTTACAACTTAAAATACAATTGAGATTTGAGAATATGAATAGTCCAATAATAATGAACTTGTTTTCTATATTTATTAATTTTTTTATTTCATTATTTTTAAAATTGGTATAAATCGGTATATACCATATATAATGGTGTAAGAATTTTTTGTACCATGTACTGTACCATATTTAAAAGATGGTACGGTATACTCTACTGCGTACCGTGTACCGCTTTGATGGTATACCAATCAAATTGGTACGGTAGGTATATCAATTGGTTGGGACGGAATTGTGTACCGTTGCCACCCCTACTCCCCGATCACTTCATTTGGTGCAAAGACAAAGAGATTTATTTAGTGTATAAAACCTCTCAAAACTTAAAGGCTTTGTTAGAATATCAACAAATTGATTTTCCATATTGACATATTCTAATTTGATTACCTTTTTCGCAACACTATCTCTGTTGAAGTGACGTCGGTTTTTGAATTCTGAAGTACTATATTGGTTTGTTCGGTTGACATCTTTCACAGGTTCTGTCTTGAGACTTGATTTCATATTCGTTGTTTCAATGTTCTTTCTAGTCTTCTGTCTGCACAGTGTTCTGTCAGTTTCAGGACCACCATTATGTCCTGTAAGAATTTCAGTGGTACACATTAGCGTTGTCCTCCTTGTTGAGTTCACAGTGTGTGGTACAAGTACTTGTTTTCCTTTCAGGCAATCTCCACACACAAAATCTCCAGTTGAGTGACCATCAGTAGCATCGAGTTCTTGAGAAATTGATTTTGGTTCATCATCATTTGAGTCGTCATATGAAGTGTCGTGTACTGCATTAGATGAGTCATCAGCTGATTCTGCAACAGGTTCTGGAACTAGTTTCGCAACAGGTACTGGTACATGTACTGTAACTACAACTGTAGTATCAATTACATGCAAAATAGAAGACATGGTGTTTCCAGCATAATAAAAATTATTCAGTGACCTAACACCTTTCATAAGACACTTAGAACATTCATCAATCACTTCACAAGACTTTTTGTTGAACTTCACAATTAAACCATTTTGACAAAGTTGACCGACACTAATAAAATTTGATTTTAGTCCTTTGACATTAAATACATTAGTCAAGTTAGGTAAACCATGAACATTCAAAACTCCTTTACCAACAATCTTACCCTTACCACCACTACCGTAAGTCACATAACCTCCGTTGTAAGGAGTGTAGTCCACTAAACAGTTTTTGTTACCAGTCATGTGACTAGAACAACCACTGTCATTTTGCCATGCACCTGCAAACTTTGATTTAGAAGTTGTCAGTGCACTATTACACAAAATTTGGGACTTTGGTACCCAGACAGCCTTTGGTCTCTAAACAGGGTTTGACGCTTTGTTGGCATGTTCTGTACTCATTGCAGTTTTGGTACCTGAAACAGATTTGTTCACAAATCTTTGTTTGTTGTCTCTCATCCTTATCTTGCAATATGACTTAATATGTTCTGGTACAAAACAGTAATGCCAAATGTACTTCTTTTTCATTATGGTTTGTTTAGTACCAACTTTTTGTTTTTCAGTAACAACTTGATGTTCAGTAACAAGTTCAGAAGTACTAGGACTAGTTATGTCAGTCGAAGTACTAGCACCAGCTTTTACAAAAGGTTTTCCACTTGTTGAGACAACTTTTGAGAAAACAACATTTGAAAGGTTTTGATTGTGTACTTCATTATCATTTTTTTGATAACCTAAACCACATTTATCACCATGTCTCATAACTAACAATTCATCCAGAGTGGTTTTACCTTTGTTCATCTTCTTGAATGTTGCAATTGCTTCCTCCAACTTGTTTTTAGTCTTGTTGAGTTCTTGATCCTTCTTTGTCAACTCAATATCTTTATTTATCCCCATGCTTTCAAGTCTTGATAGAGATTATTTTTGTGATATGTTTACAGAACGAAGTAGTAGAAAATTCTTACATTGCTTTTTATACCTATCTCGAAGACTATCATGCAACTCTTTGAGTTAAAAAAGAATATGAATTGTCTCCTCTTGAGAAATTTCATTTTCATCATCTGATTCATCACAAGAAGCAGTTAAACAAAACAATTTTGAGTAATCATCATCATACCTGGCATAAGTTTCTGAAATTGTTGAGTCATTAAACCATTCAACATCGGACAATGTTCTCTCATCAACATGAACAATTAATGCACTTTCTCCAGTCATAGTACTTAATAGTTCTTCATCAGATGATACTTCACCATCACTAAACGTTATGAAAACTCACGAGTTTCCCATGCTTGTGCAATGTGTTGGGACACTCGTAGACAATGTGACCAGAGCCTTTACACGCTCTGCACTTGATGGTTAGGTGATTGTTCTGACCTGAGATGCTGAGTGAACTTCTAGGTCCTTTAGGAGTCGTCTGCTGAGAGTATGAACTTGGTTGTAGGCTTCCTTCTCGCATTTGTCTCTTTTGATTTCGCTGGTCCTTGAACTGTTTTTTAAACAAATAAGTCATATGTCTAGTCAACAGTTCAAGTTTGTCATCAGTTTTTGAGTTCATTAGCTCCAACAACTCTACATCATCATCATCATCATCTTCATCTTCCTCTTCAGTCTCCTGACTTGATGGCTTTGAACCTCCTGAACGTGTTGAGACACCTATGGACTCAACATAATGTCTTAGTACTGTAACGTTTAAGGGAAGTCCTGAAACTGTTGAGTCTCTATCTCATACTAGTACTGTCATTTCATATGACTTGATCTTGCTCACCAACTCAGAAAACTCGATGTCACCTGCAACTTTAGTACTTTCGATAGTTTTTACTTGGTCATGGAACTTTGATGAAAACGTCCGAAGAGATTTTGACACAAGAGTTTTGTTTAAAATTGGTTCTCCCAGTTCAACACATTCATTGGCAATGTCGTACAGCGCCTTGAAGTAAATTGTTGCAGTTTCGGGTTCTCCCATTCTAATGTTCTCGAACTTAGTTGTGAGAACTCTCAGTCGAGACTCAATAACGAATTTGTTTCCTTCACAGTGGTTCTGCAACGTGTCCCAAACCTCCTTTGCTGATTTTGAGTTCTTTATCAGCCTAAACATGTGTGTGTCAACGGAAGCATAATGTTCTGTCAACGCCTTTTCGTTTGCTAAGGTCGCATCTCTTTCTTCTTTAGTCCATAGTTTAGAGGGCTTGCGAACTTCGTCTCCACGATCATCATGCATCGGATGTTCCCATCCGTCTTCAACTACATCTCAAGCACGTGAGTCAATAGACTTAATTTTTAAACGAGTACGCACCTTCCATTGGGAGTAGTTTGATCCATCAAGCAGAATAGTACGAATCAAGTAACTTGAATCCATGTTGAGTCGACTCCACGGATCTCACTTCGTACGTCAAGTGACCCGCTCTGATACCAATTGAAAAGGCGGTCGACTCGCAGTCCACTTACTGAAACAGAAAAGCCAGTCAATTGTACTAAGTTTAAGTTCTGCAATCCAGAGAACAACAGATTAAGTGCTGCTGTCACAGAACAACAGATTCAGTTATGCAGTGGAAATAATAACAAGTTTAACAACTGAAAAACGTAAATAACAAGGATGTAATCTTAGTAAGTTTTATCAAACAATACAACCTATCAAGCTGCTTTAAAATCAATAAACTTTCACTATAAATCGTGAATTACAAAACAATCCGAGAAAAACAATAAAAAAACTAAACAGCCACGAGACTGAATAGTTAGTACTCGAATAAAAATCTAAAAAAGAAAAATGTGTGCAGAAAAATAATTATCTCTCTAAAATATGGCGTCTCTGATCAATTGTATGAGCGATGCCTTCTAAGCCACGTGATGTCTTGTATTTATAAAGGATAAATCTTCTGATTGAGTTGTATTCTAAATGTGTAGTTTAGTGTAAATACGGAACTCTTTATCTATGCCTTATTCCTATATATGAATCAAGCATGTTTGCATTTAGTTGCATTTCACTACTCCTCATATAAAACCACGAAAGTATTAATTTTTTCTCCACATTCAATGTGGGATTAAAGACTTTTCATATTCTCAATAATTAATACACAAGACCTTTTATAATGGTTCTCACAAACCCATTATCTACCACATTTCGATGTGGGATGAGACCTTACAATTCTCATTCAATAATGCCTTTTCACTTGACTAATTCATTATTTATTTCTCACTCACCGAAAAATCGGATCTTGACGAAATAAAATACTATAATTAACTACGCAACATCGTAGAAAATTATCAACAAATTAATTCCAACGTGAATTAATATTTAGCCACAAAAAATCGGTCAAATATTGGTCAAACCAATTATTTTATTCCAATTTTTCCAACAATCCCCCACATGAGTGGAAATGAATGCATGCCATCTATGCGGACCTAGTGCTCGATTCTCAAGAGAATTTATTGCTTCAGGAAAGGTAGTTTGCGGCTTTAAACCTCCCGTAGTAAATTATCATCGGAAGTACAGGAGGCCTAGTGGACGCGATGCCTTGAACTATTCCCCCACAACGTACAACGAGTCAATGATATTTACACAATAAATCCCCATCAATTTCCCGTTCTTTAGTTGTGTCCGTTTTGGCCATGGACTCACTTTGGATTCATAAATGTTTACATTTGAAGCGGCCCTCACTTCACATTTATATAGGTGACTTCCCACAAAAGTATCCTGACATACTTCACCTTTTCAAGGTTGGGATTCATTAAAAGTCTCCACGAGAACTTAACCTTTTACCACACATCAGGATTTAGCACTTGATTTGCCCTTAGGGATGAGTTCAGAAAATATATAAATATATAAATTTTTCAAGTGCTCAACTGAATTTTCATTAGTTAGTTTTCCCTTTGAACCAAGTTCGTGGGATCTCCATTCATCATGGTAGGGTTACCGTTATGATCGTTCATTAAATTGTGGTTTTTCAAACCCAATCCCTTTGGCACATACTCAATTGATCTCTATCAATTCCTTTCGTCAAATGATCGATCAATTTTATTTTATTTTTCTTAGATTTCACACACTCTAAGAAAATTACTTCATTGAGATCAATTGTCTAACGGTGTTAATTCTCCGACGAACATGTCGAGATTTACCGTTATACATAATGCTTTATGCTCTTCTTATAGCAACTTGGCTATCACAGTGAATTATCACATAAGACACAAGCATTTTCCATTACTTTGGATTAGGTATATACACCTTAGTCAAACACCCCCACACTCTAAAAATATTAATAAGACGGTTTACGATTTTTTCAAAAAAATCTGTAACACTTCTCATTTTTATTTTATTTTTAGTGGGTATTTATTCAATACGTGGTTAGCTTGTCAAACCAGCTTAACCCCACACGTTCTGAAATAATTTATAATTAATCAATACGACGTTCATCAACTCTTCAAGAGTTCTATATAATAATAATAATAATAATAAAATTATTATTTTTTTTTCGTTCAACCACATCATTCAATTGCGGTGAATACGAACCGTCGTTTGAAAAAATTATCTCATTTTCAGAATAACATTAATTTCTCAAATGCAATACTCATTTGGAAATACTCACTGATCGACATGCTTTTACCGGCTATGTATACATGATCAATTGGTACTCTTGAAAATAAAATTATCACGATCGTACTCACGACCATTTAATAATTCAAGAACGTACCGACGATGAACATTCTAGTTTCAATGTCCTCAGTCTTGTATTTCTTCTCTTTAGCAACCCAAAGTGATTTAAACGAAGTCATACTCTATACACATCATATAGTTCAATATTCAGTCCGTTTAGGACAATATTCCGGCAAAGGTAACACCTTGCTCACATGCTTCAAACGTTACACGTTTCTCAGCATCTATACCATTCTCGTAGATGACCAAAGGTCCATCTCCCGGGTGCGCACGAGTGAGGAAAAAGTGCACTGAAAAAGACAAGTATCGGTACATCGAGGCCAGAATATCACTCTCAACGACAGTCATTGGTAACCGAGCCGGCCCATTAGGGTCGGACTTCGACCCCACAACGGGCCAGGACGTTACATTTGTAGTATAATATTAAAAACTAATTTACCCTAAACCTTAATATATCCTTAATTATTTCGCATTCGTCTTTTCTCCTCTCTTTCAAGAAACTCATGCACAATGTCAAAATCTTATAGCCATAATTTTTCTAATTGAGTTGTAAACAAAATAAAAAAAGGTACAACAAAGCAATAAGAACAAAATACCAAAGTCAGAGAAGGGATAAAAAAATCAACCAAATATGATAACCAAGAACAAAATATCAAAGTCAGAGAAGGGATAAAAAAATGAAGTATTTTAAAAAAAGAGAAGTATGGTTTATAAAATTATATTTTATACCTCATAAAATAAACTTTAAAATTTAATATTTATTATATTTTCATTTTTTATTAATTAGAGTATAATATAATTATAATTATGGAAAAGGGAAATAACTGCATGTTATTAATTACCCTTAATTAATATAAATTATCTTTAATTTATAATTAATTAATCAATTAACCTATGATTTATAATTATGAAAAATGATTACCTTAATTCTAATGAAACTTACAAAACTACCCTGCATCCAAAATGTCCCTAAAAAAAGGCTCAAGATATTTACATCTCCAACATTACTTTCCACACCCTTTAAATTAATATTTTTTATTTAATTACCGAAATTATTCTTGTTAATAACTATTCCCAATATTAATTTAATTTATTATTTTATTAGTTTAATATTCAGGAGTCTGGACGAAGCCATAGAATATTTGCAGAATCTCTTGGAGTTGAAACTTTTAAGAGCGGTGCCAGATTGGTTGAGGTCGATGCCTCATGCCGACCACCACCTTGGCGGAAGGGTTCGCCGGAGAGGGGCGCAAGAAACTCCGCGATAGAACCAGACGGCGATTCCTTCGAGATGCTGAAGTTAAAGGGATAAAGAAATATGGAGTGTTTCTGTGTGCGCAGGTAATTTAGGCTTGTCAGAGATTCGAGTTCTGAAATTGAGATCCTCGTCGGCGGCGTTAGCATTGGGGCTCTCGGAGGATGGTTTTTTTTTTTGCCTGATCCAAAACCCAAAATTGGAACAGAGTTGCGATTTGGCCCGATGAAAATCAGCTTGAGCCCTTTCCTCGCGGCTCGAAAACCTTTTCTGTCGAGTTTATGATCCACCGCCGTGACCTGGATAAAAGCCGCAACCAAGAACAGAGATTAATAAAGATAAATATTAAACTAAATTAATATTAGATATATACTTAACAAGGGTAATATTGATAATTTATAAGGGGTGTCATAATCTAAAAGGTGTGCCGAGTAATGTTTGAGGTGTAAATATCTTGAGCCCTAAAAAAATCAACCAAATATGATAACGGCTCTAGTCAAATTTGTATGAAATCTCGCACAAATTAACGGATTAAAACACACAATAATTACCACACAGAAATATAATAAAAAAATTACATAATTAAAAAATTGAATATTGGTGATTTTAAAGATAATTCACCGATTTAATTGTTTTTGTCTTCACAATTTGAAGAAGATTGATAGAATTTCAAAGAATTAAAAATAGAGAAAATTTTCCAACAATTATTTTGAATTAAAGAAAAAAATAAATCTTCATAATTAATGAGGAAAAAATATAAGAGTATAAGAAGCAGATAATCTCAAAATGACACTTAAAAGATAAAAAATAAAGAAATATTTTAAGGGAAAAATGGCAATAAGGCCATTTTTCAACTTTTTTTCGGCAATAAGGCTTTCGAAAAATTACGCGTGCCAATTAGGCCGCCTAAAATGTGCAAAGACATCGTTGCCCTCGCATATATACACATTTGAACAAACGGTTTCAGCAATTAATTTCATTATTTCCCGCACACACACGAACTCACACACACGAAACCCACACCTCCCTCCATTACTTTCTCTCTTTTCTCTCTCGGCTCCCGCTAAAAGAACAGAACACACAGAAATCGATTTCATCAAGCTTCGTAACCACCACCAACACCACACGACATCCTCTCATCTCTCTGCTACCTGTTCGATTATCAATGGCTCCGTTGAAGAAAACCGCCGCCGCGAAGAGAACCGCCGGGAAGAAATTGACTCCAACCGCCGCTGCTGCTGCTTCCGAAAACACTGAACGGAGGCTTGTTCAGTACACTCCGTCGAGTGAAGAGCAGCCGAGCCCTATCCCTCAACCTGCCGCCGGCGAGAAGAAGGAGAGGAAGTAAGTATTTCGAACCCTAATTCAACCGATTTTCAATTTCAATCTGTTAATTTCCATTGCATGAATGAATTTTGTGTGTTTTGATGGAGGTTCGGTGTGATTATGTGTTCATCAGTGTTGATTGTGTGTGTTGGTGGCCGTTCAGTGTTAATATGTTCTGTTCAGTGTTAAATTTTCCTGTTCAGTGTTTGTTTATGCCTGCTCAGTGTCTCTTTATGCCACCCAGTGCTTTGTGTGTGCCACTCAGTGTTGATTGAGTGTGTTGGTTCCTGTTCAGTGTTAAAATGTTATGTTCAGTGTTAAATTGTCCTGCTCAGTGTTAAAATATGCCTGCTCAGTGTCTCTGCATGCCACCCAGTGCCTTGTGTGTGCCACTCAGTGTTGATTGTGTGTGTTGGGTGTATGTTCAGTGTTAAAATGTTCTGTCCAGTGCCTCATCATTCCTGTTATGCCTCTTCAGTGCCACTCAGTGCAATTACATGGCCACTCAGTGTTGTATATGCCTATTCAGTGTTGTATATGCCTGTTCATTGCTTTGTACTCACATCGGTGTGTTTTTTTTTGGTGTTCCAGGTCCTATAAACAGATGAGGTCCAACTTGCTGACCATCATCCGGACGATTGATGAGATCAAGGACAAGCTGAAGCCGGGGCACGACGAGTATTTGAAGATGACCCCCTTCTACCATCTCTTCAAGAGCATTAAGGATCAGAGGCTGACCATCCTCCACACCCGAAAGAGCGACGCTGCGATAGCTGCCGTGCTGGAGCAGATGGATGCCGGCGCTCGTACTATTAAGCTCGGCAGCAAAGATGTCCGGATCACTCCCGAGGATGTCGATCTTATTTTTGGCATCGTAGGCGGGAGTAGGAAGCTCGATATCAGTTCGAGGTCCAAGTGCGATAACAAAAGATTCAGGGAGAGGATGTTCCCGGGGGAGAAGACGCTGAACCCGAAGCTGCTGAATGAAAAGCTCGATATTTTGGTGAAGCGTCGGAGTCGCAAGCCTCAGGCTCTTGCTGATGTAGCTCGGCTCCTCTCTTTGATAGTGATCGGCACTGTCTTCTTCTCCACTTCCTCCGTCACGATCCAATGGAAGTGGTTGGATTATGTTGTGGATCTGGAGTCGATGCAGAGCTACAACTGGGGCGAGGCGATTCTCAAGGCCCTTTGCGACTCGGCAGCTGCGAACAGGGGCAACCCGCAGAATACACAAGGCTGCACGATACTGCTTCTGGTATGTGCTTCTACTTGCTGTTCTTCACATTCGTCTTGCCGTCTTTTTTATTTTTTCATTCCTTGATATTTACCTTGGTTTTTTTTTGTTTGGTTTTTGTGCAGTTCTGGCTTTGTGAGCACACAAAGCTGGCAAAAAGGCTGGAGAACGAGCACCTCCCCCGGGTCCTGAACTGGCATCTCAATGATCTTTCGAATGTGACCAAGGAGACCCTGGCGGGTCTCGCGGACGAGGCGGTAAATATCTTCTCTCTTTATTCTGCTTCTTCTTTTAATTCTGTTTTGTTTTATGATTCAGTGTCCGTCGACAGTGTTTATTGAGGTTCAGTGTTTATTGCTTGCTGTTCAGTGTGAAATATTGAGGTTCAGTGTGAAATATTGAGGTTCAGTGTTTATTGCTTGCTGTTCAGTGTGATATTCATGCACACAGTGCCTGTGGGTGGACAGTGTGAATGATGTTCTGGTTCAGTGCTTTTTTATGCTGTTCAGTGTCAAAGTAGGATAACTGTGATGTTCAGTGCTTATTAATGCTGTTCAGTGTCACTCACTTGAGGGGTGGATGATGTTTTTTTGAGTTCTGACGCGTGATGTCCGTGTCTGACAGGTGGATGCTCGTCTTCTGAAACACGGAAAGACGGTGGCGGAGATCCACGCGTACAAGGGCTACCTTTCCTACAAAGCAATCGTGAACACTCCGCGTGCGGCGGAGAGCGAGGACGAAGAGCGGTCTGATGACGATGATGATGACGATGACGAGCATCCGGGCTCTGATTCGTCGAGCCCTGAGGAGGAAGAGGAACAAAAGGGAAAAGGCCCCGAGGGCGGGCCTTCTGGAGACGAGCAGTCGTCAGATGGGGAAGACGACGACGACGACGACGACAGTTCTTCCGGGCGGCATCAGGAGATGGCCTGCATAGTCCCGGAGCCGGAGGACGAGGGTGGGCCTTCCGAACAGCAGCAGCCCGATGAGGAACGCCCCGCTGTTTCTGCTGCTGAAGCCGAGAGGCTGCTCAACAACCTCCTGTCGGAGAATCAAGATCACTCCAGCGCTGTGAGGGATCTCCAATCCAAGCTCGATAGCACGACTTCTCGGCTGAACGAAGCGACAAGTGCTAACGTCGAGCTGGAAGGCGAAAACCAGCGTCTGAAGAGGAGGAGCTCCGAGGAGGAGGAGGAGCTGAAAAATCTGAGGGCCCGAGTGAAAGAGCTCGACGAAGAATTGATCAAGAAGGCGAACGATCAGAATAATCCGGTGACCGAGGCGGGAGAGGCTCGAAGCTCCGGTGAGGAGGAGGAGGAAGTGCGGCTTCTGAGGGCTAGAGTGAAAGAGCTCGAGGACGAAGTGGATGTGTTGAAGAACGCGTTGGCCGACCTTCAGATGTCGTCGGTCATGAACGAATACGAAAAAGTCCAGATCGAGTCTCTGGAGGCGGACATGAAAGCGCAAGAAATCGTCCACAGAACTCAGATCGAGGCTCTGCAGAAAATCGTCAAGGAACGGGAAGATGAAGTCTTGAGTCTCCAGGCGGAGTTGTGCGTCTACGAGATTGACCGCAACAAGGACGATGAAGAAGAAGGGAGCCCGTTGAGACCGGAAGCTGAAAAGATAGAGCCTTCGAGCAAGGCGAAGACCAGGTCGATGGTGCGACGGGTCAAGGGCAGGAAAAGGAAGCCAGACAACGGCGACGACGACGATTTTCAGTACGATCCCCCTGCCCCTGCCGCAAAGAAGAAGGCGATCAAGAAGGGTAAGAAGGTGGTGCAGGAGGCAAGCCAGAAACCGATCCGCTGTGATTACAATGAGGATCATCTCAACTTCTTGATGAGCGTGAACAAGAAATTTGATGTGAACTGCGGGTTGGAATTGGAGCCGGAAATCCTCGACAAAATCATCCTCCACAACAGCGACCCGAAAACGTGAGTGAAGCTTCTTTTATTTTCCTTCTTTCACATTCTGTCTTTCCCTTCTTTCTTTCTTTCTTTCGTTTTTTTTTTTTGTGCGCTAAGAATGTGTTTTTATTTTTATTTTTTTCCCTTTTTTTTTGACAATCAGGTGGACGATGAAGTTCTTTCCCCGTATAAACACAGTCGTGACGGTGGCTGACATTACCGACATGATGAAGTGCACCTTCATCAGCAATCATGTGGTCGACGCCTTTGCTGAGTCGCTGCATCGAGACCACAACAAGAAGCTGGAGGCTCTGATACTCCCCTCGCACTGTTGGGTGAGTCTTTCCTGCATTTGCATTCAGTGTTTTTAGTGGTTGTACAGTGTGTTGGTGTCTGTTCAGTGTTTTTATGTGCTGTTCAGTGTCATTGCTGTTGATCAGTGCTTATGTATGCTGCTCAGTGTTTCTAATGAGCTGCTCAGTGTGTGTGTGTTTTGTTCAGTGTTATTGAAGGTTGATCAGTGTTTATCATCAACATTCAGTGCTAATATGTGATGTTCAGTGTTATAATGCCCTGTTCAGTGCTCATTGAGTTCATCCTTTCTTAATAAAAACTCTGTTTTTTTTTTCTTTCTCGCAGACTTCCATCGTCACGGGACGTCATGACAACCAGAAAATGTACCAAACAATCACAGATATGATCCCGTGCGTGCGAGAAGAGATTATAATGTTCCCGATTTTGTCTCCTGGGATGAAAAAGACTGCAACTCCCAACCATTTTACGCTGCTCGTCTGCGACTTCGTCAAAGAGAAATGGCTATTCTACAACTCAATTCAACCCAGGGGGTCGAAATCGAAGGACCATTACATGGCGAATGCAGCGGAATTGGTACGTCTACTGTATTTTAGTCGATTTTTAAAAACGGTTCCCTTTCTAACGATAACTGACAAACTGTATTGTTTCGTAGGTTTCAGAAAGAAAAGGTGGAGACCAACGTGGGACAAATGCTGGAGAAAGCGGGGAAGTGTGGTTTCCCGATACTTGGAATCGAGGCCGTGAAGCCTCTCCCACAGCAAGCCCCAACTCTGTAAGTATCTCAGTGCATAATTAACACATTCAGTGTTGTGTTTTCTGAAAGATTCATTTTTATGCCTGTTCAGTGTTATATTTATGCATTCAGTGTCAGTGTTTCTTTTTTTTTTTTCCTCTGACTCCTCCACGTCTGTCACTGTCCAGGAATGAATGTGCCTTGTACGTATGCTACTACATGGAGAAGATTCTGAAGAAAGAGCCCATTCCGGAGAAGGTCAGGACGGAAGAGTTCCAAGAATTCAAGGGTCACGTGATACGAACCATCCTGACCATGAAGGAGAAGTAGTGATCTTGGGGCTGTGCGCGCGTTTTTTGTTTAGTTCTGGTTGAAAAAAAACAAGAAGTGTTTTTTCTGTAAATGTATGAACATGATTGTGTTTGGGTTTAGTTTCTGTAAAAAAAATTGTGTTTTTTGTTCATATTTCTGGGCAGTTTTTAGTTGAACACAGTTGTGATGATATTGCTTGTTATTCAGTGTTAATTATGTCTGTTCAGTGTTGGCAGTGTTTATTCTTCCAATTCAGTGCCATCAGTGTTAATCTTGTCCACTCAGTGTCAGCAACTAAGGCTTATTGAATTGAAACATTGAAAAACAAGCAAATGCAAAAATTACAAGATACAAGAACAAATTAAACACACTCCAAGACCATAACTGAACAAGAAACAAATCACATAATGTTAAAATCCCGTGTTTTTTTGAGATGACAGTCAGTCAGTGTGTTTATGAGCCAAACAGTGCCTGTCACTGACAGTCAGTGTTTTTTCACCCCATTCAGTGTCACTGATCACAGAAATCATGTCGAAAAAACACAACGAAGATCCAAAAATAAGAAAAAAATCCTACTAACTAACTAACTAGGGTACAGGCTCCGTGCACGTTTTCTTGTTGTGATTGCCGACACGTCCGCACCTCCCGCACTTCATGGCTCTCGGGATGTGCTCACCCCTGGACGGAATCCTCTTCTTCTTAGGTCTTCCAGGGGGCCTCTTCGATGTTGGCGGCTCGATCATGACGTTCTCTGGCACGTTCGAAGGTTGATCAAACATGGAAACCGGCTGAAGCGGATCGGCATAAGACCTTGCGTAGCTCTCTGCGTGGTAAAACTTGTCCACGAACGAGGCCATCGGCTTCCCGGACCGCAGAATGCACGCAGCTGCGTGGGAACACGGAACCCCTGTAATCTGCCACTGGCAGCAGGTGCACGTCTGATCAGCGATATTGACCACGACGGACGGAACGCACTGCACTTCGAAAACCGTTTCGGACGACCCCACAACCACCCATTTCCTGCCTTCGTTGATGGCTTCACCCAGCTTCTTCTCAACGGACGGGCAGAAAGCCGTAGTCCACTTCCTGCTCCTGGCCCCCCTGTCTGATTCAGTGTTAAACAAGGCCAGTCAGTGCTTGAACAAGGCTAACAGTGTTAAAAGAGTGCAATCAGTGTGTGAGATTGATAAACCCTCATCATACCGTGGAAAAAGGTCATCAGCTTCAGCCTGATTGTGTTGACCAACGCCGTGATCGGAAGATGCCGGGCTTCCATGATCCATTTGTTGAACGACTCCGCGGCGTTGGACGACATCTCGCCGTACCTCTTCCCCGAGAAGTACACGTTGGCCCAATTCTTTGGATCCATGTTCTCGAAAAACACTTTCGCTGTCTGGCCTCCCTCTTTCAACAGCTCGTCCATGCTCAGTTGGTAGGCTTCGACGGTGGTTGCGTACGCGCATTTCAGGAAATTCCACACCACGCCTTTTCGTAACATCTTGGTCGCCCATCTGCCTCTGAATTTGTCTTTCAAGTTCAGCTTCAAGTGATTGATGCAGTAGCCGTGCGGGGACCCTGGGAACACCCTGCTCATCGCCTCGAGCAGCCCGAGATTCCTGTCCGACACGAACGTAACGGTGCGAGAAGTAGGTAGGATGTGCTTCAGGTTGTCCAGAAACCACTTCCAGTTAGCATAGTTCTCGGAATCGACAACGGCGTAAGCCAGCGGGTACAACCCTGCATTCACGAGACACGAACAAAAAAAAAACACTTCAGTCAGTGTGAATAGCACCCATTCAGTGTTGAAAATACATATTCAGTGCTGGAAGCAACAAGGGTCAGTTTCAGTGTGCATTTCAGACCAGTCAGTGTTAAAAAGTTGGATTCAGTGTGCATTTCAAACCGTCAGTGTTCCACATACCTCCGTCGCCGTCCTTGCCCGTAGCAGCGAGCAAATGGCCCTTGAACCTCCCCTTCAGGAACGTGCCGTCCAGAAACAGCAAAGGGCGACAGTGGTTCATCCCGTCGATGCAAGCCTTCATCGAGATGAAGACCCTGCGAAACTTCCTGGACGCCTCGTTGAATTCGAGCAGCAGGTGCGACCCAGGGTTGGAGTCCGATATTGCCTGCAGGTGCTTGGTCAGTGCGGCAAAGGAATCTTTATCGTCGCCGTGAATCAGCTTCCTGGCCTTCTCGAGCGCATCCAGAGCCAGGCCAGGCGAGATCTCCAGGCCGTAGTGATGCTGGAAGTTTCTCACGACTTGGACCGGACGAGTCAGCGTGCTTTTCCGTACCTCCTCGACTATCAAACTGGAAACCAAGTCCGAGCAGACGCGCCTGTGCTTCAGGGATCGAAAGCACGCGCCGCAGCTGTGCTCGTTACTCAGCTGCTTGACGTAGAAGAAGCCGTTGCTTCGATCCATCACGGCGCACACGGACCAGTTGCATCCCGTGCTGCTTTTCTTCGAGCACACGGCAGAAACCTTTTCGGGTCTGGTCTTCACGTACTCGAAATCGAATCCCACTCCGACTGCCACCTTACAGAGCGCGTTTCGAAAGTCCGGGGCGCCTCCTTGGAACATCTGACCGACACCAGAAATCTCTTTGTCCCAGCCATCGGTCAACAGCACTTTAGAACTCGACGGACCAAACAGGCGGAACATATCCTCTGCTTCGAATCCCTCGTTGTTTTCTGTTCCAGTCGCATTGACAGCGCTACTGTTGGACACCGTCGAGAACACAGAACTAGAGGTGTGGTCTTCAGTCGCGACGGAAATGTCGATGCTCACCCGAGGCAGCTTGTGAAGCGCAGCTAGGGATACCATGTTCGACATGTCCGCATCGGTTGAGAGCACACAGTTTGGGAAATCGGGTACAGAGTAATGCATGCCGTACGCAACGTCTCGGAGCTCAGGCCACTGAAGCTCGACTGTTTCCTTCAGCTGGTGAAGGGCGGCAGCACGGGAGGAATCGATTCTGGACACCAAATTCTCACCGCCGAATGCACAGAATGCGAAAACATCGGCCCCTGCTGCTGAAAAAAAAAACACAAAAAAATAACGACTCACAGTCAGCGCACGATTTTTTTAAGGAATGCGTGAAACGAGCACTGAACATTTAAAACAGTGTGATTCAATGTGTGTCCCTGTCTGTTCAGTGCTAAAAAACGGTGTTCAGTGCTATTAAAGTGTGTTCAGTGCTGTTCAGTGCTATTGGAGTGTGTTCAGTGCCATAAAAGTGTGCTCAGTGTTCGTTTGATTGTGTGGTTCAGTGTTTTTAAGACCTGTTCAGTGTTAAATGAATCACAGTCAAAGGAACAGTGCTTTTGAGGCCTGTTCAGTGTCAAAGTCAGACTAGACAGTGTTTTTTTTTTTTTTTTTAAACTCAAAGAGTCTTATTAAGCAAGCAGCAAGTAATTCAATCACGAGCAGTACAACGAAGACAAGTCGTCGTCAAAATCACAGGAAACAGAAAAAACGACAAAAAACAAAATTTAACGACAATAATAATGAGACGGAGGAAGTCTTGGGTCACGACGAGGGGGGGTCCCTGACCGGGCGCACCATCGACTGGCCATTTTGATCGAATACGCCAACCGAGAATCTTCTTCCTCCGGTCCAGGTAATCCGGATGTTCCAGCCTTCCTGCACTCCAAACTCTCGAACGAGGCGTTCCCAGTTGAATCCGTGGATGGCAGTTTGATTCCGATGAGTGGTGAGAGGAACGTGCCATTTCTGGTCCAGGGAGTCCGTCAGAACGATGAAATTCCCCATTTCGTCCTTGATCGGACGAACAAAGACAGCCGGGAGGGGAAACTTTTCTTTATGCCAACGGCCATTGAATCTTTGCTCGGTCCAGTGAGAACCATTCCAAGATTCAACCCCCCGACTTCTTGCCGTCTGCCCTGGCTCCCGATCCAGTGTGCCTGGTCGCCTAGGCATCATTGGTGGCCCCCGACGGATTGGCCCGTCATTGAATCTTTGTTCGGGCGACGAGGGAGGACTGTTATTCATAAATTCTGCCTCGCTTGGTGTCGGTCCTGGCTCTCGATCGAGTGTTCCCCTTCGCCTCGGCATCGTTGCTGGCTGCTCCCCCCGATCGAACAGAAATGAGATGAGGAAACCAGAGAAATGACGAGGTTTTTATAACCGTAATCACCACACTAACAAGGCAGTAAATGCCTCAACCCTCAACTAACATGGCAGGCATTTATTGAAAGGGAGACAGGTCAATGCCTCAAAGGAAACAAAGTCAACACACACTGATTCCTGTAACACATTGCATTTCCAACGAGATAATAACAGTTACCATATTCATTCTGACACTGAATGAATCAAATAAACACTGAATCCATATTGCTAAATATGGATGGATTCAGTGTGGCAACAAGGTGGTACAGTGTGTAAGTGCAATTAGCCAAGTTATTATCTGACACTGAATGAATCAAATAAACACTGAACAAAGCCATCAAACACTGAATGACTCAAATCAACACTGAATCCATACCATATTCATTCTGACACTGAATGAATCAAACAAACACTGAATGAATCCACATGGTTGAATATGGATTCAGTGTGCACACAGGTGTCTACAGTGTGGAAGAGCAATTAGTCCGGCTCAATGCACACTGAATCAAGCAATTAGACACTGACTGAAAACAAGCTCAGTCAATCCACACAATGTGTTACAGGAATTAGACACTGACTGAGCCAATTTAGCACTGAATGGCAAGCTCAGTGCAGGAACACTGAGTGCATGGTGAATTACACACTGACTGAACAAAATAAGCACTGAATGGCAAGCTCGGTGCAGGAACACTGAATGCATGCACACTGAACACTGAGTGCATGGTGATTTGACACTGAATGCAACGAAAAAACACTGAACATGCATAACAAAAAACAATCAACACTGAATGCATGAACAACGCACACTGAATCAATCGACACACACACTGTGCATGCATGCTGAATGAAGCTTTTAAGCACTGAACGGGTACGTGGATTCGAAATCGCGTACCTGGATTCGAAATCGACGGCAAGGAGGGCGGCGGCGCATCTGACATCTGAACTAAGACAGGAACGGCGGCGGCGGCGATGAAATCGATCGATCGATCGATGCCAAGGGAGACGGACTGCATGGAATCGCGGCTGAGAATTGGAGCTGCTAACCGGCGGCGACCTTCCCCCTCTCCTTGGCTTGAACGCGGCGGCGACGGAGATGAAATCCTTCGGCTCGATTGTGAATAGCAGCAGCGGCGGCGGAGCTGAGAGAGAGAGAGAGAGAGAGAGAGAGAGAGAGAGAGAGAGAGAGAGAGAGAGAGAGAGAGAGAGAGAGAGAGAGAGAGAGAGAGAGAGAGAGAGAGAGAGAGAGAATTGAATGTGCCCGATTTGATTTTTTTTTCCCCCAGCTCGTCGAATTGTGAAAAGTAATATGGAAGGGTAATTTCGTCCTTCCATATACATTTTTGTGGCCTAATTGACACAAAATGGCCTAATTGACACCAAATTTACAAATTGGCCTTATTGGACAAAAAAGGTTGAAAAATGGCCTAATTGCCATTTTTCCCATATTTTAAATCATACTTATAAAGAATACGTGGGAGTATTATATTTTAATATTTCCTTATATATAATTCAATATTTCAATATATGTTTCGATATACAAAAAATTATTATACATAGTTTAAGACTTTCAATATACACTTTTTCCCTAAATTAATTCCATGTACCAAATTGTCATTAAATTTTGTTATACGATATGAGTATATATATTTGAATAATTATTAGTAATCATAATTTTTAAAAACATGCAATCGAATCTAATTATTAAATAATTTGTTTAATGTTAAGACATTTATAAAAATTGAGCAACATAACGCATGCAAGTATACACTATATAAGTATAACTATAAGTCATTTGACGTATCACGCGTTCAATGAGTTATGTTTGAACTAAAGATACATTTAATCTGTAAATCTTGAATTTGCAAGTTTCAATCTCTTTTTTGACTCCTTTTTTAATTAATTAGTCAAAGAATCATGGGTTAAGAAATCACGCTGCTTCAACCACTCTTTATTTTTTACTCCATTGTTTTAGAGAAATAAAACATTTTTTTGTCTTGTATCTCTTGAATAATTGTTTTGTTAAAAATAATATATATATATATATATAATATGGTGGTAAAACTATTAAAATGGTAAAACGGAAAGAAATGTGATTAATTAATACGGTTAAAGTTGGTTAAAGTTGAGTCAATAATATCCTTTTTAAAGTAATAAAGTTATTTATCTTATACGTGAATTCAAAGTTATTTATCTAATCATTTTACATATTTAACATAAACTATTGTGTTATTATTATAAACTAAAATAGAATTGAGAGATAATAATATATTAGACAAGAAGAAAATATGAGAGGAGAATCGAATTGTTATGAATTCATATTTTATTCATATGGGAAGATACTTTTATATAGGATACAAAGTAGGGTTTATGTCTTGTTTACCAAGAAATGGTAAACTAGTCATTCACTAATTACAATATTTATAACACTCCCTCTTGAATGATTATTTACAGGATTGTTGTCTCGTTAAGCTAGTCATTCACTAATTACAATATTTATAACACTCCCCCTTGAATAACTATTTATAGGATTGCTGTATCGTTAAAACCTTGCCAGGAAAACCCAGTGGGACAAAACCTGAGCGAAGGAAAAAGAGTACAGCTTGCTCCCCTTGATTGTAATCACCGAAGATCTTTAACTTCTTGAAAGTAATAATTTGTGATCAATCAGTCTCGTTAAAACCTGTAACTAATAAAACCATATAGGAAAAACTTAGTTATTCAAATATAAATTTTGGTTTTCAGGACCCAACCTTCGAAATGTCAGGTTTCAAATTCATTTGTATTATTGTATATTTTTCGTCCTTCTGGGAAATACCTTTACCAGACATCTATATTGACTAAAGCATTCGCAATTGCTATAACCGACCGGTAACTCTTCAGGAGTATATTAGATGCGTCTAATGTCGAATATACAATCCTTGACAAATGAATAATGTGAACTTCAATTCACAATCATCTAGAATATTATATTCTCTTTTGATCAACTTCAGGTTCAATATCTCAGTTTATTTCGTATACAAACTCATATCGAGTGATGTACATGCCTCGTTAAAAACCTCGTTATAAAACCTTATAGGAAAAAATAGTCGAGGAAAAGAGTACATGACATTCACATTTATATTTTGGTGATTGTCACGTTAAAAACCTTTAACTAAGAAAACCCCATGGGAAAAACTTAATATAGGGAAAAAGAGTACAATCACTGGTCTTTGGGACCAATCACTGGTTTTCGGGACCTTGTCTTCAATATCATTTTTGTCCATACTGACATATGTAATATGATATTGTACATGTTCTGATTTTCATTTCCTTTCATTTCCTTTTATATCAGGAATTTTAAAATTCATCCAGGATTTCCATGTATGTATCTTTCTAATGACTTTTACATGGTGAAATCATACATTCGATGCATATATTTTTCGTTGTTGCTGCCATAAATATTAGGTAGCGGAACTTATTGTCATCCTTAAAAATATTTGATATGTTGGAATTCGATATCCCGGGTTGCCGGAATTTGCGGAACATGACAACCCAACCGAAATCCCGATCGCCGGAGAAACCACGAGCACCACGTGAGCCGGGGCCCGACCGAATGCACAGCAGGGCCGAAGTCGCGCACGCCAGCCAGGCCCCCACGAGGGGGCTCGCGATCGCTACGGGCGAACGCTGGGGTTGCTCGCAGCGGATCCGTTGATCCGCTGCTACGCGACCAAGGCTCGCGTCCAGCGAGCCGCTGCGGGAATCCCCGCAGCTCGCTACGAGCCGCTGCGGGTCAGCCCCGCAGCATCTACGATCGGCCCCGTAGGGCTCGATCGATCCTCGGCGTCCAGTCGAGGATTCGCGTACTCGATCCCCGTGAGGGATCCTCGAGCCGCCGGCGGTCGGTGGTCCAACCACCACCGCCCGGCTCGACCTTCGTCCGAGGTTTGATCCTCTAATCTTGCGTTCACGATATTTCACGATATATTAACGATAAAATCATAAAGGGTGTTTATGATTTATAACTCGTTCTCGTTGTCCGGAAAAACGAAGAACTTCGATGACCTTGAAGCCTTCCCACGTATTTCTTGGACTAGCTCGAACGTCGGGGTGGGCGACGATCCTCCGAGCTCTATGGATCTCCTTCAACTCTCTAGAACTATCAACTATTGATATTCTTATTTTGTTATTTATGAAGGTCATGTAGTGCTTTTATAGGCTACGTAGGGGACCTTAAGGAAGTTGAATATTGGGTTTCCTATAAATTAATTAAATTGAGCCCAAACTCAAATCTATTAATTAATTCATGAATTATATATTACCTCCACTATATAAATATAATTGTGCTCCCAATATTTACCATATTATATCAAATAATATTCTTCCGGTAGTATTATTTATTCCGTATGTTTAAGATATAAATATCCATGAATAAATATTATTTATTGATTAATAAATTTATTCATCTCTTATATCCGAGAATAGTATCACTCAACTTTATTATTATGCGGGAACAAATCCACTCGCGAGGTTTACATAATAATTCCTTATGAACTCATCTCGGGATATTATCAACCCTTATAGGGACATACTTTCCCGTCAAGAATTCACAGCATGTCATACATAAAATACAGCGACCCAACTTTACCGGTAATTGACTGGTTATTCTAATCAATCAATTCCTTTGAAAAATCAAAGCCACTTATATTATATGCACACACCCGCAATAATATCAGGGATTAAGAATAAAATACTCTGAGATTTAAATCGATTATCGAAGGCAATCCTAATCGATAAATCTCAAGCAGATCCGCCCAATACACCAAATGTACGAGTATGATAAAATAATCAAGACCAATTATTTTCTCACTCATACAACGACTATACCGATAGATTGGTCCTTCTCCATCTAGGTCGTGAGCAACTGTTCGATTATATACGAGTAACCGATAGTATGATCTTTTGTGTGACGTCGCACACCATACTAACTACAACGTGTATAATCTAGGACTATAATTTGCATATATTTAATTAAACATAATTAAAAGCAAATGAATGTTCATTTATTAATAGATAAATGAAAGTGTACAAGGAGTTCAGATCACTTAAATCTAGACATTAAGTATACTACTCCATCAATCTCCCACTTATACTAAGGTCTAGTTTTCTTACAAACTTCTGACTCCCAAACCCTTCAAGTGCTTGAAATATACTTCCTTAGGAAGTACCTTTGTGAAAGGGTCCGCTAGGTTATCTTCTGAAACTATCTTGGTGACTACAGCGTCGCCTCTCTTGACGATGTCTCGAATCAGGTGGTACTTGCGCTCTATGTGTTTTGTAGCACTATGGGACCGTGGTTCCTTACTGTTAGCCACTGCACCGCTATTGTCACAATAAATTGTCATAGCTATGGGCAAACTCGGAATCACATCTAAGTCCCGGAGGAAATTAAGGAACCAAACTGACTCTTTCGCTGCCTCTGAGGCTGCAACATATTCAGCTTCCATGGTAGAGTCCGAAATGCACTTTTGCTTAACACTCTTCCATGACACGGCTCCACCTCCCAAAGTGTACACATAGCCTGATGTCGACTTACGTCGGTCCTTATCTGCTTGGAAATCCGAATCTGTGTAACCCAAAGGAAACAGCTCGTCTGCTTTGTACCTCAGAACATAATCCTTAGTATTTCGCAAATACTTGAAAATGCTCTTTACAGCAGACCAATGTTCCTTTCCAGAGTTACTCTGATATCTCTCCACTACGCCAACTGCATAGCAGATATCAGGTCTCGTGCATAACATTGCATACATCAAGCTTCCCACAGCCGAGGCGTAGGGAACCGCTTTCATTTCATCTTTCTCCCTTCTGGTAGTTACAAGCGCTTGAGACTTGCCCTTCTTGTAGATCCCCTCTGCCGCCTTCAGTTCAGTCAGGAGTTGCGCAAGAGTATAAGATAGTTTACTGTCACGCCCCGAAATTCGGTTTCAAATTGTCGATTTTATGTACAAAAATCACCTAAAACCTGCTACTTCTAGGCCCTACTTTCTATTTTGAAAAAAATGTCGACGATCCAAAAAACAATTTTAACTAAAAATAGTGTATTTTAATCAATTTTTATTTAATATTATTATTTAATTTGTGTGCAAGTTTATTTGGAATTAGTTATAATTTTAATAAATATGATTATATTATAAAGAATTATTTTCAAATTCTATTTAATTATTTATTATATATGCATTAAAATTAATATTTGTTTATTGATTTTTGTATTAATATTTGTAATTAATTATACTGTTAATATAATTTAATCTTATCCTAATTAATTATTCAAATAATTATGTGTAATATTTTATTTAATTAATTAATATTTATGGATGGAATGACTTTTAGGATTCTATGTCCACATTCATCTTTATTGACTATGTTTAATAATTATTTATAAAATTAGTTTTAATTATATAGTAGTGGCCGTAAGTTTTACTTGATAAACTTGTGATATTATGATTAATTGATTTCATTTAGTGTTTGTGACTCTTATGATTCCACTACTAATTCCAATCCTATAAATAATGGTCACTTTGAGCTAAAGGAATTGTTCAACCTCCATAGTAACGTACCTACATATTTATATTATATACACACTATATTCTACTCCCTCCCATTCTTTTTATTTGTCGTTTAAGCCATTTGCACACAATTTAATGAAATTTTTTTATGCCTAAACTAACCTTATTTATGATACATGAAAACTAATAAATTAATATTAAAATATTTTTCTAAAGAGTTTTTTATATGAAAAACTCTTAATATTCTTTGTACTTACATTAAACACAATAAAAAAATGATAACTATCATTAATTAAAATATCATTAATAAGGGCAATTATAGGATATATGTTACAAAACGTCAAATAAAAAGCAAATAGAAAAAAAACTAGAACGACAAATAAAAAGAATGGGAGGGAGTATACATATATGTATACTGTCCGAATTCCAAAATCACAATCCATCACCAGAGTTAAGCATGAATGTAATTTGGTTCGAGTCAATTGTTACGCAAGGGATTTCAAGTCAACTATATGCATGTTTTATGTCATTTACGAGGTAGGGTTTCTACTCATTCTTATGATTTTTAAGTTGATGATGACGTACTATGAAATGAGTTCTTGGTGATTAAACGATATTATAATGAAATGATGGAATGATGAATTTATGAAACTTGTGCACCTAACATGGGTCAGTGACCAAAGTAATCGGGTCATCCGAGCGATCCGGTTGTGTTTTATGTGCGCACCACATGTGAAAGTTAAGATGGAAAGGAAAGATGTTTATATCGTTTTTCATTGGAAATGATGTTTCGTGTATGTGCAAAGTTGGTTTAATTATCATTTGATTGATATAGATTCACTCTACTGAGCGTTGAACTCATCCTCACTACTACAAAAACTGGTTTTAGAGACGCTCAAAAGTGTCACTAAAACTATATTTTAGTGACGCTTTTACTATAGTGACGCTTTGACAAAGCGTCACCTGATTTGGCGTTACTATAGGTAGATAATGTGACGCTTGAAATGATCTATGGGAAAATGTCACATAGACACCAGTTCATAGACACCGGGCGCCTTTGTGAACGGTGTTAAAATTTTTTATAACACCGGTCGCAAAAAAAAAGGAGGCTAAACTATTTTTAACGCCGGATTCTATACAAACTGGTGTTAAATATTCCATTTCAAATTTTTATTTTTATTTATAACACCATTTTTTCTTCCGACCGATATTAATAGTATTTCTATTTTTTTAATAAAATTATAAGTTTTTTTAACGCCGGACCTATTAGGCAGGACCGATGTTAATTTTTTTTTTTTTTTAATTACGCTGAATGTTTTAGCCGCGATAAGGAAAGCCTCAAACTCATTCTCTCTAACACACAAAACCCTACCCCTCTTCGATCCGTTCTCTCTAACAGCCCAGTCGACGCCACCCGACCACCCCCGACATCGAGCTCCTGCTCCGTTCACTTCCGGCGGCCGCAAGGTAAGCCCAGCTCCTTCTTAATGAAGCTTGAGATGTTAGACGAGGAGGATCGATCGATGACAGCGTCGGCCTCCCGTTTCGACGAATACTTTTCTCCCTAAACTCCGCGCCGTCAAGGCGTCAAACGTTCACCTCCGCCGCCAATATCTCTCCCTGTTCAGCAAGCCTAAAGAAAGGAAAAAGATGAACTCGTCGAACGATCTAGGGTTTGTTATTTTTTTTATCTTTCGATTTTACGAATGGATTTGGGATGCAATCTTATTCGCTTGTCATTTCGAACTATTTTCGTGTTCGATTTGAATTAATTTTTTTGTTTATGACCTTTTAATCGTGATTCATTGATCGCACTCAGATCTTTACACTTCCCGATCTCGCTGAAAAAGTTGAAAATCTTACTGAAATCGGGACCTGAGGTGAGCTTCGTTGTTCTCGAATTTAATGTACTGTAATTGTTTTATGAGCTTTGCACATTTTGACTTCGAAATCATTTCTTGTTATTTCGAACGGATGTTTTGATTTTAAAATGGCTTTGGCTTTATTACTTTGCAAATTGGGAAAGAGGCGAATACCACTGGAATTTCATACATCACTCACTCTACATTTAGTTGTGTAGTTATATATCTATCTGATTTAAAATTGTCATTCTTTTTATGACTTGCAAATATGGATATGGAAGTTTTTAACATACTCTTTCAGAAAAAAACTGGCTGAGAGCTATTTATTGATCATCATACTCCTGATTTAAGTTCATTGAAGTTTAATAGTAGCTTGGAGTGATAATTTCCATTATATCTAGTACCTACTAGATTGCGTGTTTTAGTTTCTCTTCATTTTTCTTCTTACAGGTTCAAAATCTTGACGCTACTGAAATGAGTAAAGAAAAGATTGTCGTTCCAGTTAGTGGAGATGCATCTGATTCGTATTGTGAGAGCGAAGCAACACTCGGTGAACCCATCAACGGCATGACCTTGTCACCAATAAATGAGAATACTAAAGCACTTTGGAGTCTCGTTAGGAAAGCCCTTGCACCTATTGACTCTAACTCTGAAAATTCAATATTAGATCCTTCCAAACCAAAGACTCCCAAGTTACATCCCATATCAACTGATGACAAAAATAACTTCCAAGTTTAGGGCACACCACTTGATAAACTTACTGCTCGAGGCTCCAGCTTTAAGGTAAGAATATAATTTTATACATAAATCAATACACTTTTTTTGCTTATGATTTGTAATGCATAACGAATTTCATGTAACAGACTACTCTTGTTCAAGATTACATTGAATTATTGAATGCCGGCAAAAGGTAAAAGTCCGTTTGGTTTTCATGTTTTTATCCTCGCTTTTATGTTGAATGTTATTTTCATGCGAATGTTGTTTTGTATGTTAGGGAGGAGCTAATGGAGCTTAAGGTAACATTACTGGTTTCATTTAAAAGCTGAATCTGAGTTCTTCGATTGTGGGATTTTGATTACGCAACTTTACTTTTGATGCTCGTGAGGAGGATTTGTTTTTCTACAAAACCTACGCTCCCCTTGAGATGGTTTGCCGACGCCGCCCTTTTACATTTTTCTACACTCTAATTATCGCGTACTTTTTTTTTTTGTTGTTTTAATTCGATTCTTTTTTTTTCAGGCACCCAAGTGTTTTGCTATAGCCTGTGTCGATGTTCCTATTTAAGGTTTGAAGTACATGAATTATATTATATACTTAGTTTTATTTTTGCAATGTTTGACCTTACCTAAAAGGCTAGAACTATCTTACTTGGAACTTTGTCTAACTTCTTCACTACGGTGGATGCATAGTAGTTTTATATTTTAATATTGTTCACTGCTTACTGTTTGAGGCAAGCATTAGATGGGAAAAGAGGCAAGATGAAGTCTTGGTGAGAACCTTAACTATAAATGTCGAATTTTCTCTTCTTAATATAAATGGGATTATTATACTGAATATGGAAGAATTCTCAAAGTGAAATAATATTTTTTTGGGCTACATTAGTGAGCCAAACTGTACAGAAAATAATATTTTTCTAGGTAGCCTTGTTGACTTTTGAACTGTTGTTAGAAGGTACTCTTTTGGTTGGTTCATTTGCATATCTTTTTATATACTTTTTGTGTTGATCTCTTACTATATGTGGAATATTTGGTGCCTGCTTATGAGGACACAGATAACCTAGTATCATTTCGTTGTTATTGTTGCTGTTGCCCGTTAATTGAAGGTACCTACTATAAGGCTCGAGTGATACGATATTATAAAGCTAACAAACTTATTTGATTGATTACTTTCAGGTGATTGCTCTGTTTGAAGAGAAAAAGATACTAGACCAGGAGAACAAAAGGTTGATGATGCTTTAAGTTTATGGAATATTGTTGTTTGACAATTGTAAGGATTTGGAGATTATGGTATTTTTACTATTGTGTTTGGAGTTCATGAAAATTGTAAGGATTTGGAGATTTGAGTATTTTGAATATTGTATTTGGATTTCAAGAATTTAATATAATATTAATTATTTGCAATTTATAAAATTATATTTTTTTTATTTTAATTATTATCAAAGACACCGGTCACATATAAAAAAAGACTGGTGTTATTACTTTTCACACCGGTTGATTTTGCTAGTTTTCATGGAATTGACTGGTGTCTTTAATAATATAGACACCGGTCAAGGTCACAAAACCCGGTGTTATAAATTATATTTAACACCGGTCAATGACTGATGTTAAAACGTAGCTGATCTTTAACACCACGCACAAAGACACCGGACAGAATTTTTTTTAACACCAGTCAATGCCCGGTGTCTATGAAACATTTTCCCATAGTATATAATGACACTTTTAAGCGTCTTTATAACATTATGTTGTGACGCTTGTCAACGTCGTGATAACATTATTTTGCGACACTTTTAAGTGTCATTATAACTCTATTAGTTCACACTAACAAGCGTCATGACAGTGAACTTTAGTGACGCTTTTCATCGTCACCAAAAAGTTGTAACCAACTTAACAAACTCGTATAGTAACACTTTTATGTGTCATAATAATATTATTTTGTGAAGTTGATCAACCGAATTTTTCACAAAATTTATTTAATTATTATAAAAAAATCATCACAATTCTAAATATAATAACAAAAATATAATAATAATAATAATAAATATTACCAAACTCAATCATTGAATCAATGTTGGACAAAGAGTTCAACAAAAGGTTATTCATCAATCACATAGCTCTCTACCAAACATTTTTATAGTTATCAATGACTTGAAAATACATAACATTTGGACTTATATCTCGTTCACGGGATGTAAGTTGACTCCTCAATTGTTGCATTTTTTCCTACTGCAAAATTAAAACAATATAATTATGAAAAGGCAATGGTATAAGAATAACACATTAAATGAGTGCAATAAAGTGAAATATACACAAACATCAGCTTTTACTCTTCGATGCACCAATATTCTACAATGAACATCCATTGACCTTGGTTCATCCTCTCATAATGAGTATTATACCTCCTACTTTGTATCACAGTATTACACAATTCATAAAAAATTGGTAAAAAGCACACTCTACATGTACTAAATTGACTAAAAAAAGTTTAATCATACCTGAGAATTAACATGTTTGTCACGGACTTTGTCATCAATATATTGACATTTTTGTTGGAATGACACATAATTTGGACTTGGTTGGCCGTTAATTATTACTACAATGAGACAATATGAAACACAACTTTCATTTTTTCCATTCAAAATACATTTTAAAATTTCAGTAAAAAAAAAAGAAGTAAATAAATACTCACAATTCCAATATTAATAATAATCTCAATATTATGATAGCAGTTCTATTGTACCATGGATATAGACAATTTATGACATTAAAAAAATGTACAACAGTAAATACTAATGCAATAATATACCTGGATGGTTAACATTTTGTTCAGCAACAACTTTATCAATACTTCTTTGAAGACTAATAGAATCAACAACAATTTTTCATCTTCATGTCTTTGATATAATATTTTCTTTGAACTGTGGTGAAAATTGAAAAAAAGTTCCAATCAAGATAACTATTCAGAAAACAATTGAGTAGTATATAAAGAATAATAAATGGTACCTCGACAACAATTGTGTTTCTCAATTACATCCTCTCAAAAATTGTGATAATATCCTCTGATCACTTTTCACTTGGGCTATTTTCGTTTTATAGACATTGCATGAAGAACACTTGGAGAAAGTTTTCCTGCTTTCCATTTTTCTAAAATAAAATTTTGGTTAAAAATTATAACAGTATGATTAAATATAAACATAGATAAAACCATCTTTAAATTTTTTAATTAACTATAAGATGTATATCCCATATATATAGTCTTGACACATATAAAAGTGATCATGCAGAACTTCATCATGTGATCAGTAGTATTACTACCAGCAAAAATATCATCTAAAACAACATTGTTTGAAAGTGACCAACCATGAAAGAATCAATTACTTAGTACTGCGCATATCATTTAATAAATCCTTGAGAGTTATTTAAGAGTTCATCATGTGATCAGTAGTGCCCAAACTACATCACAAAAATCAACTACAAGCACATTGTTTGAAAGCGACTCAGCATGAAAGACCCATTTAATTAGTACATCATTTTATAATTCATTGAGTTATTTAAGAGTTACAATAACATGGAATATTTATCTTCATGCTACACCCAACAAACAACTAAACCGCATAAATAAATTATTAACACATACCTTATACACGTTCATCAACAAATTCAAAATATAATGCATATAAATCCTCTATTGGTATTGTATGAGCACTTCTATATTAATTTAAAGAAAACCAGATATGACATAGAAATGATAAAAAATAAATCAGTTAACTAACGAAAAAAAAACTTTTGAGCCACCGAGTATGAAAAAAAACATTTATGTGTGAGCCTAAGCAAAGCAAATAGAAATATTTAATATTAAATCAATAATATATGAATATAAAAACTAATTTTACCACCTTAGGATGAAGGATAGATGAGTAAGAGATGAAGCAGATCTAGGTTGAAAAATAAAATCTTCGCCTGAGCAAAGCAATCTAAGTGGACCATTCCTGAATTTCGATAAGTACCGAATCCCGCAACATCGGTACGGCAACAACATCGTCCCGGTTCGGCCTACCGTCAAGCCGATCCCTGTTCCGGCGCACAAACCCTCGTCGAAAAACCGGTTTACAATCAATTTCGCGGGGATAAGCTGCTACTCGGCTCCTCTCACAGCCACAAATCTAGGGGCGGGGGCAATTTTGAGCGAAATATGACATAGGGCATAAGCCATAGGAAGAATTTTTGCGTGGAAATTGAAGGAAGAATTTGGGTAGGAATTTTTTAGCAATCGAGATTTGTGGCTTAATTTGGGTAGAAATGTTTTAGTAATAGAGATTTGAGGAAGAATTTTTTAAGCTGATTATGCTAGGCAAACTTGGGGATCGTCCTTGCAGTTAATACACTACACGTATTTCGTATTAAGTAATTTATGATTTATTAAAGGATCAAAAAAATTATCACTAATTATTTTTAAACAAAATTACACTTTCGGGATATGAACCTGGGACTTATTAATAAACCAGCGCTAATTTCACCACTACAGTGTCACTATAAATATACTAAAATTGAAAGCGTCTTTATATATGTAATAAAGTGACACTAATTAATAAGTGTCATTAAAAAAGCGTCACTATAAATGGTATTTTGTAGTAGTCACGTTGAATATTTTCAGAAAATAGAGGATGATCGAGAGAGGAAGACGAGAAAATTATTAAAATTGTTGTAATGTAT
Source organism: Euphrasia confusa (assembly GCA_954870475.1). Taxonomy (NCBI): domain Eukaryota; kingdom Viridiplantae; phylum Streptophyta; class Magnoliopsida; order Lamiales; family Orobanchaceae; genus Euphrasia; species Euphrasia confusa. The sequence continues at coordinate 40,374,792 of OX940951.1, read as the reverse complement.
TTTTACTAATTTTTATTCCGCTGCAATGTAATATATTTTTAATTAAATTTTGAGTAATGCCCAAGTATTTTTAATTAAATAGTATTTTTATGTTGAAAAATTGATTTTCGAAAACGGGGTGTTACAAATGGTATCAGAGCTTTTCGATTCTGTAGACTTGATTTTTTTTTAAAAATTAATTTATTATATTTGAAATGAAAATTTAGAATTTTTGTCTCGTCTACCTCTCGGCATCCTCAAATTTTAAAGGTACGTTAAATTGCATAGTTTATAATAGAAGGAATAATTATGTGTTTTCTATGGGCTAATTTTTTGAAATTATGTGCTCACTGTTGTGTTTTGTTTTACTTTTATTTACCTGATGTGAAGTATATTATTGCATTTCATATGATGTCATTCATTGGAATAATTTACTACGCGCATGTATTCTGCATATTACTTATGTGAGTATAATAAAATGTTGCATTAATATTTATTTAGATGAATATACTTTATGTCGTCACCAGGGGCGGATCCAGGACTTAAGTTGAGGGGGGGCCAAAATATTTTTTTTTTGTCGAAGAGAAATTGCACTAAATTACAAAGTGCAATTTTTTTGAAAAAAAATAATTTTTACATATATTTTTTCTATTTTTTTTCTTATAAGCTTGATCATCTTAAAAATATAATAATTTTAATATTATTTACTTTTAAACTATATATTTACTTTAATTTTATGATATTGTTTTTTTAACAATAGTTATATCTCTTCTTTTAAAAACATACATTTATTTTTTTATTTTTTAGTCATGAATTAGTTCCATAAATTTGGAAATCATGAAGAAATAAAAAAAATCATACTTTTTTTGAGTAAATTAAGCAAAAATTATACTATTATTTATATTATTTTAGTAAAAAAATTAAGATTTATTTGGTAATTAAAGTGAAAAATTAAAATAATATTAGAAAAATAAAAATATATGTAAAAAATTAATGGTATTATTGTATTTTAAATTAAATAAATAAGTTTTTTTGTAAAAGATATAGATAAAATAACAAAAATCAAGTACAAATATATATTGTACAATTTGTACTAGACTCATTATATTGTATAGAATATGAGAATATATTTAGGAAAAAGGGTTGTGAACGTGTGTTTGTGTGTGAGAGAGAGAAAAGATGAAGGGCCTAAGCAACATTACCGTAACAAATAAAAAAATTGAGAGTGGCCTGGGCCTTTTATGTAAATGGTGTGAAAATTTACAGGGAAAAAAAAAATTCAGAGGGGGGCCAAGGCCCATGCTGGTCCTTAGCTGGGTCCGCCCCTGGTCGTCACTCGTCACTCCATGATTTCAATTTAGTTTTTGTCTAAGTCGGTTATATCTCCATATGTCTAAGATCTATGAGTATATGCACAAACATTAACATGTTGCATCGTGTTATATATGTGGTGGTTGGTTGTGTACTGTGTATACAGTAATTGATTAATTAAAATGAGTTTACTCTATCAGAATATAGTTGAATTGAAGTGTTGTTCATAATTGTGAAGTGTTTGATTTTCCAATTTTGTGAAATAAATTTACATATATGCCTTTCATGTAGTTAAGTTACAATGCACTATTTATATTTAGAAATACTTCAATTGATTTAAATTGTTGTCTAGTGCATATATAAGATGTTCAAACATTTTCAACAGTAAAATTTCTTTTGGAAAAAAAAATGTCTATTTTCATATTCAAAGTGAATTTTATTTTGAAATTTCGTGGACGAAATTTATTTAAGTTGGGTAGTTTGTCACGCCCCGAAATTCGGTTTCAAATTGTCGATTTTATGTACAAAAATCACCTAAAACCTGCTACTTCTAGGCCCTACTTTCTATTTTGAAAAAAATGTCGTCGATCCAGAAAACGATTTTAACTAAAAATAGTGTATTTTAATTAATTTTTATTTAATATTATTATTTAATTTGTGTGCAAGTTTATTTGGAATTAGTTATAATTTTAATAAATATGATTATATTATAAATAATTATTTTCAAATTCTATTTAATTATTTATTATATATGCATTAAAATTAATATTTGTTTATTGATTTTTGTATTAATATTTGTAATTAATTATACTGTTAATATAATTTAATCTTATCCTAATTAATTATTCAAATAATTATGTGTAATATTTTATTTAATTAATTAATATTTATGCATGGAATGTCTTTTAGGATTTTATGTCCACATTCATCTTTATTGACTATGTTTAATAATTATTTATAAAATTAGTTTTAATTATATAGTAGTGGCCGTAAGTTTTACTTGATAAACTTTTGATATTATGATTAATTGATTTCATTTAGTGTTTGTGACTCTTATGATTCCACTACTAATTCCAATCCTATAAATAATGGTCACTTTGAGCTAAAGGAATTGTTCAACCTCCATAGTACCGTACCTACATATTTATATTATATACACACTATATTCTATACATATATGTATACTGTCCGAATTCCAAAATCACAATCCATCACCAGAGTTAAGCATGAATGTAATTTGGTTCGAGTCAATTGTTACGCAAGGGATTTCAAGTCGACTATATGCATGTTTTATGTCATTTACGAGGTAGGGTTTCTACTCATTCTTATGATTTTTAAGTTGATGATGACGTACAAACTTGTACTCCTCTGCAGTCAGGACAATGTCCAAATTTCTCCTCCAATCAATGTAATTGGGGCCAGTGAGTTTATTCTCCTTGAGTATTACAGAAAGTGGATTCATAGCTATTGTCTAAACCTATAAGCACATATAAACAAACAATCAATTTAATACCGATATCATCTCCCTCAAATAATATCATTAAATTACTAATTACATCTAAAATCCCATCAGATATGTTAAGCCACGATAGTGTGGACGTTTACCTATCCAAATGATTTCGTAATTAGATTTGCTTTGGTCTTACATCATTATAGCGTTACTTCGATGAGAAGAATACTATAAAGCGTACCTAAGTGTAAACCATTACTCAGTACTAAGAAGATTGTTCGAGACTCGTATATTACCGCAAGCCACGATAGTGTGGACGTTTACATTAACACACGATCCTTCACTTTCTTCTATAACTGTCTACATCAATTATTCCAAAATCTCGTTCAATATAGCAAGCCACGATAGTGTGGACGTTTACTATACGAAAAGATTTTTATAATTGACATCCAATTATTTGATCCATTCGATTTTCGTAAATCAAGACGCGGAGAATCATAAGTGAAACTCGAAGTTTCTAACCAGTGATTCACCATGCGAACAACCCTATCTCTCATTAGATGAGGGAGCCGAACAGACAATCGATCCATTTCAAGAAATGGTACGAAGGTCTCTAATTTGTGTCATCCACATGACCAAGTGGCTTTGGCTCCATTCCACTCCCCGAGGTGAGAATGAGTCGACTTGAAGTCAGTTTCAGAAAGACAAATTGGACATTGTTTGATAAACTTAATCAATGTTTCTCGTAAAAGGAATTACAAGAATTCTCATCAAATGACTTGTCTATACGAACTTCAAAAGTTCATAAAAGTCACCAAGAGAACATTAATGGAGACCATGGGATTGTTTCCAATCCCTCTCCCACTTAGCTTTTTACAACAAGGGATACGTTATCTAATGCATAATTAAACACATAAGCATGCATACATAAAATAAAGCACATAAGGTATTATCACATAGTCAAAATAATACTAGAATATTATTTTCCGACTATCATGGCTTTATTCTATCTCTGTAGGCATCTTCTAGTCTTCAGTCTTCGTTCTTGAATTCTCCATGTGACGAGAATATTAATCCCAATATTTAAATCTATTTATTTTTCAATTAATCCAAAAGTTACTTAATTCGAAAATTAATTCAATCGAATATATCAAAAATAAAATTAAATATTATTAATATATTTTTTTATTTGTATTTTCCTTTCTTATTCTATTAAATCTCTAGAATTCCATCCAAGTCAAATTTGGAATATTTTAGAAGACTTCTATAATAGAATAAGGAAATAAAATAAATTAGGACTCTTCTACTTTCCATAATTAATTAATTTCCATCCATGAAAATTCCCAAGAATAGGAATAATCAAATAGGAAATAAATTAATTCCAATTTAATTCTTTTCCTATTCCATTAGAGTTCCTAAAAATAAGAACACTCAAAATAAGAAAAACGAATTAATTAGAAAAGTTGGATCTTGGTAGGAGTAGCACGGGTTGGGAGTCCCCGCGCCACCCCCACCGTCGACCACCGCCCGGGAGGAGCACCGCCGCCGCCCCCAGCCCACGCGCCACCACCACCGGTGGCCGGCGTGGCCGGAAGCTCCCGCGGACAGCCCCCACGCCGGCGGGTCGATCGATCCTCATGGGGATCGATCATGGGGATGATCGACCCCCCCGGTTTTTGTCCTCTTCGTCTTCTTCGTCACACGTTGTTTCGCACGTTTTTGTGCGATATTTTCTATTGTTTTGTGTGAATTTCTTGTATTGTTTTTGTGCTTATATTTATCCTATTAGTGTGATTATTTGTTTATGTTGTCATGGTTTTGGTTTGGTAGAGTTTGGACGAGAATCGGGCGAAAACGAGAGAAAATACACGAAGAGGCTCATGTCGATTCCAGCTTTGCGCAGTCGTAGAAGAATGGCCATCCCCGATAATTCAGCCGTTGGATCATCCCCAAATTTCAACAGCATGTAGAAGACTTCTATATCTACAATATTAACGGTGGGTTTTGCTAAATATCAATCGGAGACGAAGATATAGCGCACCGACCAAAGGTAAGGAAAACTGTTTTCGCTTGAAGAAATGAAGTGTAGAAAAGACCAAGTCCAAGGTGTCGGACGACAGCTATAAGGTGTCGGACGACATGAAGGCAATTTTGAAGAGAAATCAGAAGGAAATCGCAGGTTCGACCTGCGAACGACGGAGATTTGTCGGCCGACATCATTTCCCGTCGCCCGACATCAATTCCGGATTCCAGCACTGCGCGACGTTGGAGAATTGCGATTCCGGATTCGTTAACCGTTGGATTGACCTGAAATTTTAACAGGATGTTCCCAACCTCTATATCTACAATATCAACGGTTGGATCGACGATAAGATGAGCGAGCAAGTTCCAGTTACTCCAAGAACGCGTCAGCACTTCTCTTAAGCGAAAATTGAGAAGGAATAAAGTCTTAACTTATGTTTGACTTGTTTTAAGGGCTTTTTAGTATTTTTGTTTAGTCTTGTGGATAAACTATAAATAGTTGTGTTTAGCTTGGAGAGAGTAGAACTCAATTCACAAACCAATTCCCACAACTCTCTCCCTTTTCTTCTCCTCCAAGTTTCCATTTTCCATTTTGTGTTCTTCAAATTCTCAACATAAATTCACGATCTAAATTCCGTACGTCGAGAATCCGATAAAATCTCATTCACAAACGTTGTTCACCTCATCGAGACGGACGTTTCCATCGGATTAGTTTCTTCGTGTGACAAGTTGAAGCTCGGTCCCGATTTTGGAAGCTTTTCTCGATCTACTCCTTCATCCATCGATTTCATTATTCCCGTGGTGAGATTCTCTTCGTTTCCTCTCGATTATGGCTTATTCGATTGTGGATTGTGATGTTGAGTGCTTGATTATGGCTAGCTAAACTTGTGTGAGGGTGTTTGATGAAATTCCTCAATGAATTAGAGTTGATCTTCTAAAGTAGCTCGATTTCTATTAATTGGACGATTACACATCTCGATTTTTGGTCTCGTGTCGAACAACTTCGTAGTATATCGCTAGTGGACCATACGGTCGATGTGTAATTAGACGATCATTGGTGAGGGAGCACGTGACAACACCGTGATCTCTTTAGTCCGATTATTAGTTAATTGGGAGTTTATAAATCTAATTCAACCCTAGTTCGTTAGGAAGAGTAATCGTAACACCCTTGCTTTACCAACTCATTTGTTACAAAAAGATCTTTAATTACTCGCTTTTAATTACTCGTTCGTAGTTGTTAATCAATCACTCATTGCAACCCCCTTTAGTTTATAATGATTTCCTTTCCCGTTATGAAACTCGTACTTAGCATATACAAAACGATATTCACGTGCCGATAGCATTGCTCCTCGAGAGATCGACTCGGGGGATTTACGTAGTAAATCTTTCGGATTTTATAAATAGTTTTTGAGCAATCAAAATGGCGCCGTTGCCGGGGAGCAATTTAGGCGACGTGAATTGATTTTTGTGTTAGTTAAGTTCTTGTTTCTTTGTTTATTTTTTCTTTTGTTTATTTTTGTTCTTTCTCGTGTTATCGTTGTATTTTACACTCGGTGCGTGTAATCCCTTTCTTTGAGTGTGGTGTATGCAAGGTTGAAGACGTTCTCTCTTTCATACTTCCATCTCTCCTACAACGACCGAGTTGATCACATGGCTAGACGCAACGATAACCGAGCTTATTTTCTTGATGATTATGATTACCCATCCGAGAGGAGTAGTTCTTCTTCAAGTAATCGGTACAATCAACGGGTCCATGAGCCCTATCGCCGACCTCGGCAAACCGATGCTAAATATGAAGACGACCGAGATTATTCACCTCCTCGCCACCGGAAACATCAAAGGTATCGAGATCGCGATTATTCTTATGCCGAGAGAGAGTCCATGTCCCCACCTCCTCGGGATTGTTGTCGAGAAAGAGAGAAATCATTAGATCAAGACCGTGGACACTACCGTATGAATAATGTTGGGAGTGGAAAAGCGTATCATCATCAACCTTCATTGAGACAAGATACTAAACGAAGGTCAATAGGAGATTTCTCCAAACCGCATCTCCATTTGTCGGGGAGCCGCTATGATGATAAAGAACCTTATGAGAGGCACCGTTCCAACTCCTCTAGCGAAAGTTGTAAGCCGAGGGCCCGAGAAGAGAAGCTCACGTCCTTACATTTATCTCAATTGCCGTCATTTTCCGGGATGTCGAGTGAGAATGCCATTAAGTTCCTCAAAGACTTTTCTATTGTGGTTGATACGTTCCCGTTGGCCGGTTTTGGTAAAGATGAGTTGAGGGTGTGGTGTTTTTGCTATTGTATGAGGGATGAAGCTAGGGAGTGGTTCGCGAGTTTGCCATCTTGTTCCAAGTCTACATGGGATGATATTTTTAAGGTATTCATTGATCGATTTATTCGAGAGGCACCACGATCTCCCATGCCACTTTCTCCTTCTTTGGATACTTTAATAGATGTGATTGAAGTTGAGTTAGACCACTTGCTCCTTGATGTCATTCTCGATTGTGTGGAAGAGTCCTCATACCATGATTTGATTTCCGATGATGGCCTCGATAGAGTTTCCTTGGTGATCACTACACCGATAGAGAAGGTTGATCTAGTAGCCGATGGGAATAAAGAGACATCAAATGTCCCGACTACCTTTCCTATCCTAGATATTCCGGGTGAGTCTCTTCTTAAAGCTCCTATATCTTTGCAATATGACACACCGATGTTCGCTCTCTTAGATAAGGACATGATGTTTTTGGAAGTGGATGAGGTTCAAGAGACCATAAATGTGGAGTTTCCTTTGGAGTGTGATGTTGATCTCTTAGACTATAAGGTAGAACCTTATCCGATTGAGTCCATTCTTGAAGATGTAGGTAATGATGAGGAGAAGGTTTTGGAAGAGCATGCTCATTTCGATTTCATGGTTGAGATTTCTAATCATTCTCCGGTGTCGAATATTCAAGAGAAGAGAAAATCTTGGGGTTTTGGTCGGAGAATCTACGGTTTGGTAGATTTGGGAGTTGATATTGGGTTCTCCACTTCTTATGTGCTTACTCCCTCGTCTATTGTAACTCACGGGGACGATGATGGTGATCTCAACCCTCCTAAGTCACCTAATCCCGGTAATAGGTCCATTGAAATTATTTGTGGTTTAGGTGAGAATTTATTGGATTTATTTGTATTGAGGACGGAGATTGGATTTCTTGATGGTCGGTCAAGCGATGGATTTTATATGGATGCTCGTGAGCCCTTGCCGGAGATGGTATTCCTCCGGAAATATAGTTCGGTATTTTTAGAGGGTCCGGTGGATGAGATGCATGACTTTGGGTCGATAGACCCGTTTCCCAATTTATGGAGACCCTTCACTTCTTCCTATTTGGAGGATCGAGCTCCTTCGGTCGAAATGCTCTATCTAAGAAAATATAGCTCGATATTTTTAGCACTCGGGATGGAAGGAGTTTACTATCTACATCTAGATGAAAGTGTGGGGGAGATCGGTATGTCACACACTACTATTCGACATCTCACCATACGTGATCTAGTGCTCCCTACTCTCGAGGACCGTGCTCCCTTAGTCGAGTTAGTGTTCTTGAGAAAGTATAGTTCGATATTTTTAGCCTTGACACGGTAGAGCTCGGAGCCATAAACCGAGTGCCACGTGGGGGCAATCCCACGGACGTCGAGCTAAAGACAAAAAACAAGCGCTTCTTGGGAGGCAACCCAAGGTGTTATCCTTTATGTTTGTTTCTATTTTTGTAGGAGAGTGTGTGGATGCCCCGTGACCCGATGCCTAAGCCCTTCGATGCGATGATTATCTCTTCTCGGCTACTTGTACCATTCCATGACCGAGCTCCATAATAGGATTGATGTTTTGTGTTTGAGGATGGATGTCCATTACCGCCCCGATGATTAGTCTTCGAATTTCCATGTCCGGTTCTCGCCATTCTAGGGAAGTTTCGTTATCCTTTCGTCTCTTTTCCCTTTATTTTTCGCATGAGGACATGCTTTTATTTTAAGTGTGGGGGAGGTTTTGTGGAATCCATCTTGTGTTTTGTTTTATGTTTATGTGGTTTGTAGGGATGTTCCCATTTTATTTTGGTGGATATGTTACCTTGGATTGTTTACTTTTTGTGTGATGTTTGTAAGTGTGGGGGGATTTTCCGAAACCTCGGCGAGTTTGAATTGATCGAAAATTGAAGTTCTTTCCGGCATAACCAAAATTTTTTGAGAAAATGTTGGATATTTCAAAGTTGAATGTTATGTGAGTGAGTAAGTAATTTGGTTGCTTTAAACAAATTTGAATTTCTCAAAAGCCAATTGTGAGTGTTGAACCTTGTATACTTTCTTGAGCGATAATTCTAAAAATCTCGTTGCTTCTTGAGACTCATGCTTTCTTCTTCTATAACTCGGTGTGTTTTGAGGATATGAGATAACTAGAACTCGTGTATTTCGGTTTTCAAAGCTCTTTATCATAACTTTCATGATCTTGAAAATGACGGTAACTAATCACTTAGGATCAACCCTTTCAAGGAGATTTATTAAACCCCCGAGCCCGTCGAGGGACACCCTAGCTAACCACCTTGAGACTACGTTATACCCGTTCTTTCATCACCCCTAAGCCGATGTTGGAGTGTGTGTGTATATGTTTATTTGAGAGAAAAGCTCCGTGTTGAGTGATGAGGACTTTGTACCTCTAGGTGTTTGCTAGTAGCCACCTTTGCTTCGATTGATTTATCATTATGTGGGCGTTTAAACCACATGTACTCCCAAATATTTCTCTTTGCTTATATTACCTCTCTATAAAAAAAAAGGAATGAAAAAGAAGTGAAATATCCACTTATATGAGAGAGTTTTTGTTGATAGTGAGCATCATCCTATATTCATAAAGCGTGAGTACTTGAGTATTACTACTCCTTGATAACCCGAAAAATGGGTAAGTGTTTAATTGTATAACTTGATCCTTGAGTGTCTTGTGAGAGTTGAGTGTGGAGATGAAGGTGAGGTAAAGGAGAAATAAGGTTGGGGCCACAATGGCCATTGAGTTACTTTTCCTATAAATTTCCCGAACTTCCCTTAACCGAGCCCCACTACAACCTTGAATTGATTAGAGTTCCTTGATTCTTGAGATTGATAAACTTGGTGAGTGGAGTCTTCCGTGTATACTTGCCTATGGTTGTTATCCTTTACATATTGTGGTTATTACATGCATGAAGTCTTTCCTTGTTCACTCTTTGTTCCCGGTTGTTCTTTATATGCAAGTTTATCTTGATTTGCCTCTATTCACTTGCATATCTTGTTTTGAGTGAACCCATGCTTCGAGAGGTAAAAGAAATGAGTGCTTCCCTTGTGAGGAGAAAGACGGTTTGTTGAGGTAACCCGATTGCTTTATGAACTTGCTCGATGTGATCTTTGTGGTGTTTGAACTTTTCTCGGTATTACATGCTTTTGATCGATAGCCGGAATTAACTTCTAAACTCTTTTGTGGAGAACTTGCCTTGTTTTCGTTGTGTTTTGTGTTCTTTTGTTTGCTCGAGGACGAGCAATGGTTTAAGTGTGGGGGAGTTGTTTCGCACGTTTTTGTGCGATATTTTCTATTGTTTTGTGTGACTTTCTTGTATTGTTTTTGTGCTTATATTTATCCTATTAGTGTAATTATGTGTTTATGTTGTCATGGTTTTGGTTTGGTAGAGTTTGGACGAGAATCGGGCGAAAACGAGAGAAAATACACGAAGAGGCTCATGTCGATTCCAGCTTTGCGCAGTCGTAGAAGAATGGCCATCCCCGATAATTCAGCCGTTGGATCATCCCCAAATTTCAACAGCATGTAGAAGACTTCTATATCTACAATATTAACGGTGGGTTTTGCTAAATATCAATCGGAGACGAAGATATAGCGCACCGACCAAAGGTAAGGAAAACTGTTTTCGCTTGAAGAAATGAAGTGTAGAAAAGACCAAGTCCAAGGTGTCGGACGACAGCTATAAGGTGTCGGACGACATGAAGGCAATTTTGAAGAGAAATCAGAAGGAAATCGCAGGTTCGACCTGCGAACGACGGAGATTTGTCGGCCGACATCATTTCCCGTCGCCCGACATCAATTCCGGATTCCAGCACTGCGCGACGTTGGGAGAATTGCGATTCCGGATTCGTTAACCGTTGGATTGACCTGAAATTTTAACAGGATGTTCCCAACCTCTATATCTACAATATCAACGGTTGGATCGACGATAAGATGAGCGAGCAAGTTCCAGTTACTCCAAGAACGCGTCAGCACTTCTCTTAAGCGAAAATTGAGAAGGAATAAAGTCTTAACTTATGTTTGACTTGTTTTAAGGGCTTTTTAGTATTTTTGTTTAGTCTTGTGGATAAACTATAAATAGTTGTGTTTAGCTTGGAGAGAGTAGAACTCAATTCACAAACCAATTCCCACAACTCTCTCCCTTTTCTTCTCCTCCAAGTTTCCATTTTCCATTTTGTGTTCTTCAAATTCTCAACATAAATTCACGATCTAAATTCCGTACGTCGAGAATCCGATAAAATCTCATTCACAAACGTTGTTCACCTCATCGAGACGGACGTTTCCATCGGATTAGTTTCTTCGTGTGACAAGTTGAAGCTCGGTCCCGATTTTGGAAGCTTTTCTCGATCTACTCCTTCATCCATCGATTTCATTATTCCCGTGGTGAGATTCTCTTCGTTTCCTCTCGATTATGGCTTATTCGATTGTGGATTGTGATGTTGAGTGCTTGATTATGGCTAGCTAAACTTGTGTGAGGGTGTTTGATGAAATTCCTCAATGAATTAGAGTTGATCTTCTAAAGTAGCTCGATTTCTATTAATTGGACGATTACACATCTCGATTTTTGGTCTCGTGTCGAACAACTTCGTAGTATATCGCTAGTGGACCATACGGTCGATGTGTAATTAGACGATCATTGGTGAGGGAGCACGTGACAACACCGTGATCTCTTTAGTCCGATTATTAGTTAATTGGGAGTTTATAAATCTAATTCAACCCTAGTTCGTTAGGAAGAGTAATCGGAACACCCTTGCTTTACCAACTCATTTGTTACAAAAAGATCTTTAATTACTCGCTTTTAATTACTCGTTCGTAGTTGTTAATCAATCACTCATTGCAACCCCCTTTAGTTTATAATGATTTCCTTTCCCGTTATGAAACTCGTACTTAGCATATACAAAACGATATTCACGTGCCGATAGCATTGCTCCTCGAGAGATCGACTCGGGGGATTTACGTAGTAAATCTTTCGGATTTTATAAATAGTTTTTGAGCAATCACACGTCTTCTCCGGCGGTCGTTTCGGCATCGATCCAACGTAAATAAATTACAATAATTTAAATTACAATTCCGATATCGATTCTATACATGAAATCGACCCTATACAATTTCTGGAAAATAAAGAACAATAATAATAAATCCTAAATTCGGTCAACCCCCGAATTTTTACTATTACAAGCATTCATCCACACAAAACGAATCTCGACATGTCCGAGAGTTTAATAAACTAATAATCATGATAAAATAATTAACGAAATTATTAAACCATGATAGTCGGAAACCCTGCAAGGTAGAACGATAATTGAATACATACATGAACATAGAACCAACTCTCTGATATCAATTGCTGGAAATCGATATCCCGGGGTTAACGGAATTGCGGAAAACATAACCCCGACCGAAATCCCATCGCCGGAATCACGCGAACCACCTTACAACGCCGTAGCTCGACACGAGCATCGCCGTGGGCGAACCCACGGCTAAACCCTAGTCGAGCCCCCGCCGCGAGGGGCTCGCGATCGCGCTTGCGATCGCATGGGGCTGCCCAGCAGCCCCCGGCGGTGAGTCCGGCGACTCACCGCCACCGCCGGAGGAGGGCGGTCAGCTTCCAGCTGACCCGCTGCGGCCCAGCCGCGGCTTCCCTCGCGATCGACCCGACGGTCGATCGCATGCCCTGGCGTCCAGTCGAGGCTCCTCCCTTCGCGCCTGCCGCCGACGAGGGTGGCCGTGGGGTTCATCCGCCGTGGCACCAGCCCACGGCGAACCCCCATCGATCGAATCATGGTCGATCGCATGCCCCGGCGTCCAGAAGGGGCTCCCCTCGCCATGCATACCGGCGGTTGAACCCTAGGGTTTCGACCGCCCCTCTCGATCTTCGCCAGGGATCTCGAATCCCCGTCCGCGAAGTTCGTACGTTTCCCGGATCGTATGTTCATGTATATATCACGATTAATTATCACATAAAATCGTAGAGGGGTTTTCATGATTTTACCTACGTCTCGTTGTGCGATGAAACGAGATGGTTTGAAGACCTTCGAATCTTCCTACGTATTCCCTGCACTTCGTTCGAACGTCGTGTGGACGACGATCCTCCGAACTCCTATGGATCTCCTTCACGAACTCTCTAGAAAATCAAGTATGATAATCTTGTCTTATGATTTGTGAAGACCATGTAGTGCTTTTATAGGCTACGTAGGGGATCTAAAGGAGGTGGAATATTGGTGACGAGCGCGAATACTTGTCGTGGGGCAAACACGCTGTCAAAATGAAATTTATATTTAGCCAGTACTCTTATCACTACAAAACGTAGATAATGGCAAGTACGTGGGGTCGGTCCCACAAGGAGGCAATTACAGTAGGTGATCTCGGCTTTGCCCAAGGGGTTGTCACAAAAAGTTTTGAGTTTTGGTGCTGCGGGCACAGCGGTTTTGCAATCGTTCAAACACTCAGATTTAACTACAACTAACCAAACTAACACGCAAATAAATAAATCTAAAAGTAAACAAAGTAAACACTCAGATCTAACAGAATACTAAAAGGAAAACTTAAACTCAAATAGGAAACAAGCATCCGGGCAGAAAACTTCACTCAGGATCATTAGGGCAAACTACCGTTCATCGGCACTAAGGATTTCTACCAGCAGTTTTTCAGCAGTTATAGGGTGCAAAAACAAAAGTGGTCCTATTGCGTCACGCCCAGCAATTGCCCCACCCCTCATCTATCCTTACTGTGTAAAGAGAAGGCTAGCTATCACTATGCCTAAACCGCCTGGATCTGAACAATTCGATAACCTATGCGACCAAACATGGATCTAGTTTGCCCAAACCCGCATTACCCTCTAGACAGACCCGCTCGGCCAATAGCATGCTCGAAACATACGACCGCATCTCCTGCAAGTTCTAGTGCTATGCCCGCAACAATACTACAAGGTACATCTATGCGGTTTGCCAATCACCAGTATCCCAGTTTGTAAAGGTTCACTAGTGGTCGTCCTAGCTTGCCCATACTCCCCAGAAATAAACCTCAACCAACTTTGCCTCGGGAACAAACGCCCAACCGGCTACTTTAGCCCCATCGACCTCGCGGCTTAAACTAAAACCCTAAATCACCATCGATCCGTCCCTGCCCAGATGCAAAACAACTTAGCCACTCATACAGAAATTAAAAGACGACATAAATAAGGGAAAGCAAACTATATTAACCATAGCTTCAAATCGTAAAAACGTTTTTGAAGGAAAGCGAAATACGGAATTAAAACTTAAAACCAAAACATAAAGAAATTGTTTCTCGACCCGAAGGTCGGATCTACTGCAAACAAATAAAGAGACTCGGACGAACAACTCCGATCTCTTCTCCGGCGACTCCTTCGACGGCGGCGGCGGACTTCGGGACCGGCGGCTCTCTCGATTTCTCAATGCGTAATGTGTGTCTTTTTGCTGCCCGTCGCGCCCCTCTTTTATTGACTTCAATTTGAATTCAAAATCAGCGGCTGTTTCTCCTTCCCTAAAGAATAGGCGTCAGCGGTCAAAGGAGTTGGGGATAAGTCAGATCCCCCGAATCCAGGGATTCTGGTATGCTGCCAGCTTGCCCGCAGCGAATCTCCTGTCAACAGCCGCTCTCTGCCCAAATCGAAGTCTGCAGGTAATTCTTCTCCTCCACAGGTGGTCGGACCAGGCACGGTACTTGGTAGGAATTCTGGGTCTTCTGCTTCGTGACCTTACCCATTTTCCCGATGTGGTCAAACTGTTGCTTGTCACTACCGCTCCAGAATCTGATTTGCCCAAAGAAGGGGATTTCCTTGCCTCTTTTGCCCAGTGCGCCACCTTTTACCTGCATCAACACACACTCTGCCCAAACACCTAATTGTGCCCTCCCAGACACGTTAACGACTCAAACTGACTCAATAAAGGGTGTAAAAGTGCTCTAAGATGAGCAAATAAAATGGCTCATCAGAACCGCACACACTTGGATACGCTTGTCCCCAAGCGTGGGCTCTATTTGCCTGACTCAAGACCAAAGTGAAAACATAAGTGAAAGAAATAGGAAGAAATAAAGCAAAGGACTTTAGCATGATCAGTAAAGGGCATAGTACATACAGACAACACAAAATTCAAGTAAAGATAAAAATAAGTCAAGAGTCTGTTCTAGGTATTTGGGTTCACTCCCTCACAGTGTTTCTCTCTTTTCAGTGTATGGGTTCAATGACACTCATTTTCTGCTGTGACTCCACTTTGCCTAAATTTGCCTTATTGCTAATCTGAGTTTGTTTTAACTAAGCAGGGGGTTATCAAAGGGGCTTTTATTGGGTTGTAGTGTTGGGCTCATAAGGGTAGATTTTTCTGGGAGTAGGCTCTATTTGGGCAGAGGGCTTTTTGATGTTAGCCTTTTCTCTGCCACTTTGCCCTTTTTTTACGGGCCTTAGCACAACAACTTTTTATTCATCTTTTTTTTTCTTTTTCTTTTTCTGATTTTTTTTTTCTCTTTTTTTTTTTTTTTTTTTCTTGAACACTATGCCCTAACTCCCTTTCTTCTCTCTGGCTGCCTATGTAATGTGGGCATAATACCAGAATGGGTTCACAAAGAAAATCAATCAGGCTCAAAAGGGCTAGCAAGGGGCAGCGTTATTTATTCAGGCAAACTAAAACAAGAAAATGCCCTAATCATTTAACAACCCTACTCAGTCAAACTACTCAATTCAGCAAACAGGCAAAAACAAGCATTGTAAAGATCACAGCAGACTCTCAAAGAAAGAAATCATATATCAATGTTGGATCAATTCTCACAGTTTGCCTAGAACAGTTCCATCATCCCTATTTCATGCATCTTAACTATAAATTTTGAGTTACTGTATGTATGTTTGCCCAAGGTGAAACAAAATCATGCTGACTCGATTAGAAACAGGGGTTTGCCCTTTCCCTTTCCCCCCTCACACACTTTGCCTGGACAAAGTGTGCAAAAGTAATAAGATTGGTAGGGGCTAACCACGACCAGACTATGACTCAAAAAGTTGGCGCACCTGCCCCCTAAACACTTTGCCTGGGCAAAGTGTGTCAGCAGGGAGATCAACCTAGTCTCCCCCGAACCAAAGTGACTCGGGGGTGACCTTAACAACAAACAGAAAAAATAAAAGAAAATAAAAACCTAACAACTACTAAAACTAGGGAGGGAACAAATTAGGAGGTGGAAGCAGGTGTGTACCTGAATCCACAGTAGTCAAAGTATGCGATCATCATCGCCTTCACATCTTCGAATGCCTTCTCAATCTTATCCAACCGCGCCTCGATCGTGCCTTGCCTCTCTGCAACTTCCTCTTTGGCCTTAGCCTCAGCAACCGAATCCTTCACCTCAACCTTCACTGGTTTCTCCTCAAAAAACTTCACACTGCCATCACTCAAAGGCACAATATCCTACATGCGCTTGAAGCACTGGATGTCAAACTTGCCCTCCACCATCATCTCCAGCTCTTTGCCCTTCTTGATCAGGTTCATCTTGGCCGCGTACACCATCGGAAATTGGGCCAATGATAGGCGCTGGAGGGGGTGAGTTTGCAACCACTTCATTTGGGCACAGAGGCAGGCACTGAAATGCAGCCTGATCTTCTGATGCATGCACCACAGTATGCCCAATTCCAGATGGGAAACGGCACTGCTGGTGTCCGTCTTGCCAAAGAAGTTGATGGCCAGGATCCTGTGGCAAACCCTGAGTGCATGGCTCTTCAACTGGATTGACTTGGTGATTTGCCCCACGAACTCCCCTCCTTTGCCTAACTCTTTCCAGATCTTTTGCAGCTCCTTCTTTGTGTACTCCGGCAAAGTCCTCAGTGCTTCCTCCGATAGAGGCAGCCCGATCAAACAACTCGAACTGGATCCCTATCACTCCTTCATCCTTGGTTTCCTTGATTCCTAGTGAACCAAAGAACTCTCGCACCACCTCTTCACTGATTTGCCCAGACCACTCAAGAAAAGGCTCCCATCCAATAGCCTTGAAATACCCCCGCACTTCCTTCTCCACTCCCATCAGTTTGAGCGACTTGAAACACACCGTTTTGGGGGCCGCAATTTCACGCGCCGATGTGTCAACCGCCTTCCTCTTTCTGGTGGATGCGCGGGTCCTACTTTTGGGGGCTGGACTCTTGACAACCTCCTCCTCCTCTTCCTCCGCCGCCGCTTTGCCGGCGGCCGTTGATTCTTCCTTCTCCTTCTCGTTGGAGGTAGATCCGGCAGTGGGGGTAGGAGAGACCTTCTTCTTGCCTTTGCCCGCCGCCTTACTATAGGAGCGGCGGTACCTATAGTAAGATCAATTAGGGTTCCGTGAGGGATTTTCCGTAACTTATTTTTTGCTCTTGTGGAAACCATATGGAGAGAGAAGAAATATATAATTCTTTTTGAATTTTGAAAATAGAGGAGTTATTGGCAGTTTCGGGAATCGCGGGTGGATAGAGGCGTGATGATGGTGGAACTGCAGAGTCCCTGATGGGACGGCCTCCAGTCCTTGAAAATCGCAACTGCCCACTTGCATCCCTATTTGCCCAAAGTCTCGATCTGCCCAAAGTCCTCCTGCAAAATAAAAAATAAACAATACCCTTTCTCACGGCATAGTCAAAGTCCCTTGTTGCAAGTAGTTTTATTCCTAATCTAAATAAAATGGAAATAACAAAAATAAACAACATACCAGGTTACCTCCTGGCCAGCGCCCTATTTATAGTCCCGGGCAGGACCCAATTGCTTTATCTGATCACTCAATCAGGGCAAGCTGCCCTTCCAGATTCTCTTGCCCAAAGTAGGGCTTCACTCTATGGCCATTCACATTGAAGATATAGTCATCATCTTTTTTGCTTTTCAACTCCACAGATCCATTTGGGCTGACATGGTGAACAAAATAAGGTCCTTCCCATTTAGAGGACAGTTTGCCCGAACGGAACTGATTTCTAGTTTGGTACAGTAACACTAACTGTCCAGCCTCAATCTTTTTCCTCTTAATCAGTTTGTCATGAGCCCTCTTGGTCCGCTCTTTGTAGTGGGCAGCATGGTCATACGCCTCAATGCGAAGCTGCTCTAATTCGACCAAGTCAAATTTACGCTCGTTCCCAGCCATATCCCAGTCAAAGTTGACTTTATTAACAGCCCAGTGTGTCTTGTGCTCTATCTCTACGCGCAAATGGAAAGCTTTCCCAAATATCATTCGGTAAGGGGAAATGCCAAATGGGGTCTTAAATGCAGTGCGGTATGCCCACAGTGCATCATCCAGTTTGCCTGCCCAATCCTTCCCCTCTGGCCTAACTGTCTTCCTCAGAATAGCTTTGATAATCCTGTTGGAGAGTTCTGCTTGGCCGTTTGCCTGGGGGTGATAGGCACAAGTGATTCGATGAGTGACTCCATATTTTCGCAACATCCTCTTAATTACAGAGTTGCAAAAATGGGTCCCCTGGTCGCTTATTAGTGCTCTGGGCACACCGAACCGAGTGAAAATATTTCCTTTGAGAAATTCAGCCACAATGCGCGAATCGTTGGTGGGAGTTGCCTTTGCCTCGACCCATTTTAAGACATAATCAACTGCTAGGAGTATATATTCCTTACCTTGTGAATTTGGAAATGGCCCCATGAAGTCTATGCCCCAGACATCGAAGATTTCTACTGGCAGTATGGGCACAGAGGGCATTTCATTGCGCTTGGTCAAGTTGCTTTCCTTCTGGCACTCATCACATCTCTTGCATAGCTCATAACAGTCTCGAACCAAAGTGTTCCAGTAGAATCCGCAATCCAGAATCTTTCTTGCTGTACGTCTAGGCCCAAAGTGGCCTCCACAGGGTTGCTTGTGGCAGTGGTCCACTATGCCCTGCTGCTCGGACTCAGGAATGCATCTTCTAAGGACTTGGTCTTCACATCTTTTCCACAAATAGGGTTCATCCCAGACGTAGCTCCTTGCCTCACGTTTCATTTTGTTTTTCTCATAGTAGGTCATGCCGTCCCTGAAAATACCAGTAACCATGAAGTTCACAAGGTCAGCGAACCATGGCTCTTCGCCCAAAGTGGTTATAGAATACAAATGCTCATCAGGGAACGTCTCGGTGATAGGCATATCCTCTTCTTTCTGGAGAATCCTACTTAGATGATCTGCAACGAGGTTCTGATTCCCAGACTTGTCTCGAATTTCGATGTCAAACTCCTGAAGTAACAAGATCCATCGAATAAGCCTCTGTTTTGTCTCCTTCTTTTCCATGAGGTACTTCAGTGCAGCGTGGTCTGTATACACTATGGTCTTACTGCCCAGCAGATAAGACCTAAACTTTTCAAAGGCAAAGACTATGGCCAAAAGCTCCTTCTCAGTTGTGGCATAGTTACTTTGGGCAGCATTTAGGGTCTTCGAGGCATAGTAAATCACATGCCTTTCTTTCCCTTTCATTTGCCCTAACACAGCTCCCACCGCATATCCACTTGCATCACACATCAGCTCGAATGGCATGCCCCATTCTGGTGGTTGAATAATAGGCGCTGTGACCAATCTCTCCTTCAAATGGTTGAAGGCAGCCTTGCAGTCCTCATCAAAATCCCACTCTACATCATTTTGAAGCAGTCTGGTCAAAGGGCGAGCAATTTGGGCAAAGTCCTTCACAAAACGTCTGTAAAAGCCAGCATGCCCTAAGAACCCCCTGACTTGCTTCACATTCCTCGGGTATGGCAATTTTGAGATGACTTCGATCTTGGCTTTATCCACCTCTATGCCCTTAGCTGAAATAACATGCCCAAGGACAATCCCCTCTTCGACCATGAAATGGCATTTTTCGTAGTTCAGAACAAGGCTCTTCTCCACACACCTTTTGAGCACCATCTCTAAGTGTTCCAGGCAGGAGTCAAAGGAGTTGCCATACACGGTGAAATCGTCCATGAACACTTCAATTCCATTCTCGAGCAGGTCAGCGAAGATACTCATCATGCACCTTTGAAAAGTTCCTGGTGCATTGCAGAGACCAAAGGGCATTCTCCTGTAGGCAAAGGTGCCAAAAGGACAGGTGAAGGTGGTTTTGTCCTGATCCTCTTGAGCAACCCATATCTGCATATACCCTGAGTAGCCATCCAGAAAGCAAAAGTGCTTCTTCCCAGCCAATCTTTCCAACATTTCATCAATGAAAGGCAAAGGGAAGTGATCCTTGCGTGTTACCTTGTTCAGTTTGCGGTAGTCAATGCAAACTCTCCACCCAGTTTGTAGTCGGGTGGCAATCTGCTCATTTCTTTCATTCTCTATGACTTGAACTCCAGACTTCTTTGGCACCACATGTACTGGGCTAACCCACTTGCTATCTGATACTGGGTAGATTATACCCACACTGAGAAGTTTCTTGATCTCTTTGAGCACAACTTCCTTCATTGCTGGATTGAGCTTCCTTTGAGGATCACGTACGGGCACAGAGTCATCTTCCAGAAGAATGTGGTGTTGGCAGATGCTTGGACTTATCCCTCTGATGTCAGCCAAAGTCCACCCTATGGCCTGTTTGTATTGCCCCAGTACATACCTCAACTTTGCCTCCTCGGCCTCTTGCAAATAGGCACTTATGATGACGGGCAAAGTGTCATTATCTCCCAAATATAGGTACTTGAGGTGTTTGGGCAGCTTCTTCAATTCCAGCATTGGTGGCTTTTCAAGGGAGGGCACCATGATCATTTCTTCAATCTCTATCGGTTTGCCCGGATTGCCTTTGAAACTTTCTAGAGAATCTAACTGCTCAATTGCCTCTTGCAATTCTTCCGGTTCGTCCTCCATGTCAAACTCTGTAAGCTCTTGTTGAATGGCTATCTCAGTATG
Source organism: Euphrasia confusa (assembly GCA_954870475.1). Classification (NCBI taxonomy): domain Eukaryota; kingdom Viridiplantae; phylum Streptophyta; class Magnoliopsida; order Lamiales; family Orobanchaceae; genus Euphrasia; species Euphrasia confusa. Next base: position 40,353,938 of record OX940951.1, on the reverse strand, counting down.
ATCATATTTGCCACATTGGAGTGCCTTTGCCTCCACTGCCTTCTCAATTTGGTCAATGTAATGGATCTCTTCGGTGTCAGCTGGGTGCTTCATGGATTTGTAGAGGTCAAAGGTGACCGTCTCTCCCTCGAATTTGCACGTCAGCCTACCGGTTTCGCAGTCGATGTGGGTCCTTGCTGTTTTCAAGAACGGTCTGCCCAATATCATCACTGGGGCTTTACTTGATCTGCCCATATCGAGCACATAGAAATCAGCAGGGAATATCAACTCTTCCACTTTGACCAGGACATCTTCCAGTATGCCCTCAGGATAAACGTTCGATCTATCAGCCAGTTGGATCACAACTCGAGTGGGCTTAAGTTGCCCTATCTCCAGGTCTTCGTACATCGTTTTGGGCATAACGTTGATTGATGCTCCAAGATCGAGCATTGCCTTTTCTATCTTCATATGCCCTATGATGCATGGAATGTAGAACATGCCTGGGTCTCCACACTTTGTAGGTCCGGTCTTTTTAATCACGGCTGAGACATTCCCCCCCACCTCAAACTTCGCATCATCCTGATATTTGACCTTCTTTGTGCAAAGCTCCTTCAAGAACTTAGCACACCTGGGCATAGCGTTCAGTATGGTCAAAAGGGGCATATTGATTTCCACCTTCTTAAACATCTTGAACATCTCTTGAGTTTCTTCCCTCTCACGGTTTTTACTCAGTCTGCCCGGGAAGGGTGGTCTGATTTTCGGTGGTGGGGACTTGTCCCTCTTTGCCCTGACTATCACCTCTTCTTGCTCAACATCGATCCCAGGGTCTTCCTTAATAACTGGGGGATCATCTAACACGGGCTCTTTGCCCTTTACTGCAGACTTTTCCACTATGGTAAGTGGTTTGCCACTCCTGAGCTGGACGGCATTAACATGGGCATTGTTCACTTCGACTTTTGGGGGCAAAGTACCTCCTTTATGTTCCAGCTTTGCCACCACTTGAGTGAGATGTGAGACTTGGGCTCCTAGACTTTGGAACTGCCCTCTAGTCTCTTGCTTGAATTTTTCATTTTCTTGGTGGGCTTTGGCATTCTCTTGCTGGAACTTGATGTTTTCTTTGACCAAAGTTTCCATCATTTCGGACAAAGTAGGCCCTTTGGTCTGAGCAGGTTGGTGGTACATCCCGGGGCCTTGCTGTTGGTACTGCCCCTGTTGATTGTAGCGCTGGAAGTTTTGGTTACCATTATACCCTTCATTGTAGTTGTTTTTATTCCCATACCTATTATCATAGTATGGTTTCCCCCTTCTTTGCCCGTTACCGTTGCTCTGCCCCATTGCTTTGACCTCCTCGTCATACAGCGTGGGGCACTCATCAGTGGCATGCTCTGTGCCCTGACAGATCTGGCAAGCTTTCACTCCTCTCTTTGGCCCGGTGGCCATAGAGTTCATAAACTTCTCCATCGCACTGCACAGTTTGTCGATTTTTAAATCCGCAGCGGTGGTTGTCCCCAAATTGGTCCTGGGCAACTCACTTCCATCGTCCCTGAACTCCTCTGCCATCTCCTTGAAGAGTTTATATGCCTCCTCAGCACTTTTATTCAGGATGGACCCTCCACTGGCAGCGTGCAGGAGGGTTCTCTCGTGCATCCTTAGCCCAGACACAAAATATTGGATCAAATCGTGGTCAGGGATCTGGTGCTGAGGACACTTTGCCAACATCTGTTTAAACCGTGCCCAATATGCGGGAAACTCTTCGCCTGCCCCCATCTTAATGCTACTGATGTTCCTTCGCATATGTTGGATTCGGGCGGCAGGGAAGTATTTTTCCAAAAACTTCTGTTGGAGCTGTGCCCAAGTTGTGATTTGTCCTTCGGGCAGAGTGTAGAGCCACTCTCGTGCTCCATCCCCAAGTGAAAAGGGAAAAGCCAACAGCCGGATGTATTCACTCAAAGGGGGCCCTCCCCTTATAGTTCCGCAGGCTAACTCGAAGTCTTGAAGATGCCTTTGTGGGTCTTCCATGGGCATGTCGCTGAACTTAGGCAGTATTTGGATGAAATTGTGTTTCATCTCCCAGTTCTCGTTGATGGTGGGCAAAGTGATGCCTGATGGTCGGAGGTTCAGATTGGCAGGGAACATCATTTCCCTGAGGGTTTGGTTTGCCATTGTGGCTGGTTCTGGTGAAGGTCTAGGTGGGGTAATTGGTTCACCTCTCCTTGCCCTTCGCGGATTTTCTGCCCTTGGTGTATGGGCAGCTTCTTGGGCGGCACGTGCTAACGCTTTGGCTAGCCTTGTTTCTTTCCGGATTCGCTTTGCGGTCTTTTCGATCTCAGGATCGTACCAGGTTACAATCTCTTTGCCAGAAGCAGAATCCTGCATAAACAAAACAAGTCAAACTGTTAGCACAGACGACTTACTGTTGGAAATTTGCCTCCCCGGCAACGGCGCCAATTTTGACGAGCGCGAATACTTGTCGTGGGGCAAACACGCTGTCAAAATGAAATTTATATTTAGCCAGTACTCTTATCACTACAAAACGTAGATAATGGCAAGTACGTGGGGTCGGTCCCACAAGAAGGCAATTACAGTAGGTGATCTCGGCTTTGCCCAAGGGGTTGTCACAAAAAGTTTTGAGTTTTGGTGCTGTGGGCACAGCGGTTTTGTAATCGTTCAAACACTCAGATTTAACTACAACTAACCAAACTAACATGCAAATAAATAAATCTAAAAGTAAACAAAGTAAACACTCAGATCTAACAGAATACTAAAAGGAAAACTTAAACTCAAATAGGAAACAAGCATCCGGGCAGACAACTTCACTCAGGATCATTAGGGCAAACTACCGTTCATCGGCACTAAGGATTTCTACCAGCGGTTTGTCAGCAGTTATAGGGTGCAAAAACAAAAGTGGTCCTATTGCGTCATGCCCAGCAATTGCCCCACCCCTCATCTATCCTTACTGTGTAAAGAGAAGGCTAGCTATCACTATGCCTAAACCGCCTGGATCTGAACAATTCGATAACCTATGCGACCAAACATGGATCTAGTTTGCCCAAACCCGCATTACCCTCTAGACAGACCCGCTCGGCCAATAGCATGCTCGAAACATACGACCGCATCTCCTGCAAGTTCTAGTGCTATGCCCGCAACAATACTACAAGGTACATCTATGCGGTTTGCCAATCACCAGTATCCCAGTTTGTAAAGGTTCACTAGTGGTCGTTCTAGCTTGCCCATACTCCCCAGAAATAAACCTCAACCAAATTTGCCTTGGGAACAAACGCCCAACCGGCTACTTTAGCCCCATCGACCTCGCGGCTTAAACTAAAACCCTAAATCACCATCGATCCGTCCCTTCCCAGATGCAAAACAACTTAGCCACTCATACAGAAATTAAAAGAGGACATAAATAAGGGAAAGCAAACTATATTAACCATAGCTTCAAATCGTAAAAACGTTTTTGAAGGAAAGCGAAATACGGAATTAAAACTTAAAAACAAAACATAAAGAAATTGTTTCTCGACCCGAAGTTCGGATCTACTGCAAACAAATAAAGAGACTCGGATCTCTTCTCCGGCGACTCTTTCGACGGCGGAGGCGGACTTCGGGACCGGTGGCTCTCTCGATTTCTCGATGCGTAATGTGTGTCTTTTTGCTGCCCGTCGCGCCCCTCTTTTATTGACTTCAATTTGAATTCAAAATCAACGGCTGTTTCTCCTTCCCTAAAGAATAGGCGTCAGCGGTCAAAGGAGTTGGGGATAAGTCAGATCCCCCGAATCCAGGGATTCTGGTATGCTGCCAGCTTGCCCGCAGCGAATCTCCTGTCAACAGCCGCTCTCTGCCCAAATCGAAGTCTGCAGGTAATTCTTCTCCTCCACAGGTGGTCGGACCAGGCACGGTACTTGGTAGGAATTCTGGGTCTTCTGCTTCGTGACCTTACCCATTTGCCCGATGTGGTCATACTGTTGCTTGTCACTACCGCTCCAGAATCTGATTTGCCCAAAGAAGGGGATTTCCTTGCCTCTTTTGCCCAGTGCGCCACCTGTTACCTGCATCAACACACACTCTGCCCAAACACCTAATTGTGCCCTCCCAGACACGTTAACGACTCAAACTGACTCAATAAAGGGTGTAAAAGTGCTCTAAGATGAGCAAATAAAATGGTTCATCAATTGGGCTTCCAATATTAATGATTAAATTGAGCCCAAGCACAAATCTATTAATTTCATTAATATTAATTAATTTATTTTCCACTATATAAATTAATTGCACTCCCAATATTAAACCATATTATATCAAATAATATTTCTCCGGTGGTATTATTTATTCCGTGTATTTAAGATTTAAATATCCATGAATAAAATTTATTTATTGCATAATAAATTTATTCATCTCTTATATCCGAGAATAGTACCATTCAACTTTAATTATTATGCGGAATAAATCCACTCATGAGGTTTACATAATAATTCCTTATGAACTCATCTCGGGGATATTATCAACCCTTACGGGATACACTTTCCCGTCAAGAATTCACGGCATGTCATATATAAAATATAGTGACTCAACTTTACCGGTAATTGACCCAATAAATAAATCGGTCAATTCCTTTGGAAAATCAAAGTCACTTATATTAAATATACACACCCGCAATAGTATCGGAGAATTAAGAATAAAATACTTTGAGATTTAAATCAATTATCAAATACAATCCTAATTGATAAATCTCAAGTGATCCGCCCAATACACCAAGTGTACAAGTGTGATAAAATAATTAAGACAAATTATTTTCTCTCTCACACAACGACTATACCGATGGATTGGTTCGTGTCCATCTAGGTCGTGAGCAACTGTTCGATTAAATACGAGTAACCGATAGTATGATCTTCTGTGTGACGCCGCACACCATACTAACTACAACGTATATAATCTAGGACTATATTTGCATATATTTAATTATCAAATAATTAAAAGCAAACAATTGTTTATTTAATTAAATAGATTAAATGCTATGATCGGGAGTTACCGTTACTTAAATCTAGACATTAAGTATACAACTCCAACAGCATTGCCCATGTAGACTACGATCTCTCCCTCTCTAAGTCTTCGGGTTTCCTGGAACCCCTGCATTGAATTGCAGACATGGTCAGTGGCTCTCGTATCTACACACCAGGTACTAGTAGATAACACCGCTGACAATGTTTCAGTGACTAAGAAAAATTTCGTACCTTTGATGAGAGGACAATCAGACCTCCAGTGCCCAGACTGCTTGCATAGAAAGCACTTGCTTTGCAGCTTGCTTTTCCCATTCCGTGGTTTGAAACCACTGGGCCTCTTTGCGCGCTTTTCCTTTAGCTTTGCCACAAGAGCTTGTGATGTCCTCAACTTACGCACAAAATCCGCTCTTATTTAATCGTTTTTAAGAGATTCGTTAAGAGAGAATTCTGTGAGTATGTTAACCACCTCTTGTCCAGCTTCCACGCTATGTCTCAACATCGCCCTGAGGTCATTCTTAATGTCCTCATCAGTTGGGACAACAGTGGATTCGGAAGGCTCGACAGTCTGAACAATGTCCAGATTTCGTTCCCAATCATTACTATATGGAACCAGTGAGTTTTCATCCTTAAGTATATCACAAAGTGGGGTCACAGTCATTCTTAACCTATAAGCACATAAAAACAAACAAACAAACAATTTAATACCGATATTATCTCCCTCAAATAATATCATTAAATCACTAATCACATCTAAAATCCCATCAGATATGGCAAGCCACGTTAGTGTGGACGTTTACCTACCCAAACGATTTCACAATTAGATTTGCTTCGGTCGTACATCATTATAGCGTTACTTCGTTGGGAAGAATACTATAAAGCGCACCTAAGTGTAAACCATTACGCAGTACTAAAGTGAATCGTTTGGAACAGCTACGTCACCGCAAGCCACGTTTGTGTGGACGTTTACGATAACTCACAATCCTTCACAATTCCTTATAACTGTCTACATCAATTAATCCAAAATCTCATTCAGTATAGCAAGTCACGTTAGTGTGGACGTTTACTACACCAAAAGATTTTTATAATTGACATCCAATTACTTGATTCATTTAATCTTGTAAATCAAGACGCGGAGAATCATAAGTGAAACTCGAAGTTTCTTACCAGTGATTCACCATGCGAACAACCTTATCTCTCATAGAATGAGGGAGCCCAAAGATTCGAAAGTCTCTAATTTGTGTCCTCGACATGACCAAGTGGCTTTGACTCCATTCCACTCCCCGGGGTGAGAATGAGTCGACTTGAAATCAGTTTTGGAAAGACAAATTAGACATTGTTTGATAAAGTTAATCAATGTTTCTCGTAAAAGGAATTACAAGAATTCTCCTCCAATAGCTTATCTATATGAACTTCAAAAGTCCATAAAAGTCAACAAGAGAACAACAATGGAGACCATGAGATTGTTTCCAATCCCTCTCCCACTTAGCTTTTTATAACAAAGGGATACGCTATCTAATGCATAAATTAAATACACATAAGCATGCATACATGAAATAAAACACATAATATTATCAAATAATCAAAATAATACTAGAATATTATTTTTCGACTATTATGGCTTTATTGCATCCCCGTACGCATCTTCTAGTCTTCAGTCTTCGTTCTTGAATGCTCCATGTGACGAGAATATTAATTCTAATATTTAAATCTATTTATTTTCAATAAATCCAAAAGTTACTTAATTCGAAAATTAAGTCAATCAAATAAATCAACAAAAAATTAAATATTATTAATATTTTTATTTATTTTTTATTTTTCTTTCTAATTTTATTAAATTTTTAGAATCCTATCCAAGTCAAACTTGGAATATTCTAGAAGATTTCTATAATAGAATAAGAAAATAAAATAAATTAAGACTCCTAAACTTTCCAAATTAATTAGTTTCCATATTCATGAAAATTCTCATGAATAGGAATAATCAACAAGGAAATAACTTAATTTCAATTTAATTATTTTCCTATTCCATGAGAGTTCCCAAAAATAGAAATACTCAAAATAGGAAAACCGAACTAATTATGGAAAGTTGGATCTCGGTAGGAGAAGCACGGGGTGGGGATCCCCGCACCCCCGCCCCCCACCATCGACCCAAACCCTAGAGGGGGCCGCCCACCATCGAAGTTGAGCACCCTCATGGGTCGATCGATCCATGGGGATCGGCCATGGGGTTGGCCGATCCAAGCCCTTGTCTTCTTCGTCACACGTCTTCTCCGGCGGTCATCTCGGCATCGATCCAACGTAAATAAAATTACAAAATTAAATTTACAATTCTAATATCGATTCTATACATGAAATCGACCCTATAATTTCCGGAAAATATAGAACAATAATAATAAATCCTAAATTCGGTCAACCCCCAAATTTTTACTATTACAAGCATTCACCACACAAAACGAATCTCGACATGTCCGAGAGTTTAATAAACCAACAATTATGACAAAATAATTAACGAATAATTAAATAAGCCATAATAGTCGGAAACTCTGCAAAGTAGAACAATTATATCGAAAATACCGCGAACGTAAACCACGCTCTGATACCAATTGTTGGAACTCGATATCCCGGGTTGCCGGAATTTGCGGAACATGACAACCTAACCGAAATCCCGATCACCGGAGAAACCACGAGCACCACGTGAGCCGGGGCCCGACCGAACGCACAGCAGGGCCGAAGCCGCGCACGCCAGTCGGGCTCCCACGAGGGGGCTCGCGATCGCTACGGGCGATCGCTGGGGTTGCTCGCAGCGGATCCGTTGATCCGCTGCTACACGACCAAGGCTCGCGTCCAGCGAGCCGCTGCGGGAATCCCCGCAGCTCGCTACGAGCCGCTGCGGGTCAGCCCCGCAGCATCTACGATCGGCCCCGTAGGGCTCGATCGATCCTCGGCGTCCAGCCGAGGATTCGCGTACTCGATCCCTGTGAGGGATCCTCGAGCCGTCGGCGGTCCGGTGGTCCAACCACCACCGCCCGGCTCGACTTTCGTCCGGAGTTCGATCCTCGGATCTTGCGTTCACGATATTTTACGATATATTAACGATAAAATCATAAAGGGTGTTTACGATTTATACCTCGTTCTCGTTGTCCGGAAAAACGAAAAACTCCGATGACCTTGAAATCCTCCCACGTATTCCTTATCGTAGCTCGAACTTCGAACGTTTTATTAATCGAATTGATGACTAAAGATCAAAATTATGTCCATTTGAATATTAACTGATCAATTAAATTTATTTCCTTATATAATTAATTTATTAATCGAATTGATGACTAAAGATCAAAATTATGTCCATTTGCGAGTCAATTCAATTGTCGGCGAATTGAAAACGTTTTAATCACGACCCTCATCCGACAAAAACACTTAAGTTTATCTATTCGCTGTAAAATAATTAAATAATAATAAAAAAATACAAATTGAATTAAATAAAAGCACTTGCCCGTCTCCGATAGGCATTTTCCTGTGTTTCTTGTTCTTTAATCATCAGAAACAAAGATTCCATTTCATAGCCAAAGGCCGAATCAAACTCGTTTCCTGATAGGCCCTTTTGCTCTCTCCGTCAATAAAAGAAAGAACCCTTTTTGTTTCCTTCGAAAAAAATCTGGATTTATGCAGGTACACGATTCACTGATCTTTGGTTCGAATTCTTGTGCAATTTTATGGTTGTTGGTTGCGTTGACCATGGTGCGAACAAAAGTTTTCACTTAATTCGTTCCCGTATTCGATTTCATTTTAAACGTTCTGTTTTTCTTTTTTGTTTGTTGGATGGTTGACTTTGAAGGTTCGATTATTGTTGAATGATTTTGATTGTGGAATTTTCATAGATGGCAGAAGCGTAATTTTGATTTTCAAGTGTAGCGTTTTTTGGATTGTCTTTCTAGTTCTCTGTTATTGTGTATGGTTATGGGGTTCCATGTAGATAGTCATGATATGTGTCTCAGTTATAAATAGCTTTCCCACCAATAATGTTGGAAAATTGAAAACAAAGAAAAAGATGGCAAGAAAAAAAGACCATCTTGGTTCATTGCAAAGGGCCAAACAAAAATCGAGTTATTTAAAGCTTTCACTTTGAGGGAGATTTTTGAGATAATTGACATCGATCCGTGCTGTTACTTTTCTACCGTATAGAGAATACCGAGAGATATGTGGTCTATACCTCTCCTCATGAACAAAATCGTGAAAGCATATGAAGAGAAACTCGAATGGGCTGCTGCGAATCACTTTAACTTCATTGAAGCTTATGCTATCCTACAGTCGACTACTGAGAAAGACCAGCGCAAGAAACCCGCATTGTCTCACTTCGTCGAAGTAAGCCTCGTATATTTTTTTTTTGTTTATGTGGAAATAATTTATTTATTATTTGGCGTTCGTGGGGTATTTTAAAATTTCACTAATTAGCTATATGTCTAATGTCGTTAGTTTTGTAAATTAAATTGAAATATCATTTAATACGTGTATTGATGATGGTAGGTGCCACATATAAATCAACAGCGCAATTGGGATTGTGGTATTGCTTGTGTTCTAATGGTTTTGAGAGCTCTTGGTATTTTTGATTGTGATATTGAGGAATTGGGGGACCTATGTTGTACTTCAAGGTACCTTATTTTCATGAAAACCTTAAGCTCTCTGGCCATAGGACTTAGTTATGTCCCAATGCGATCATGACTGATAATTATGACCTTTTTTACTTTTATGTTATTTTCCAACCTTTTCTGCAAGATATATGTTTTTGAGATGTATGGAAAAACTGATTTCTTGTTAATTATGCAGTCAGCTAACGTGTTATTTGTATACATATTCTTGAATAAGCATGCTAAAAAATGAGTTCCGATCGTTATGTTCAAAATTGTCAGCTAAGTTCTTCTTTAAAGCAATATGGCAAATTTTATGTTTATATGTAATGTTCACAACTGCAATGTTGAGTTTTCTTTTCTACAAAATAAAACCCACTTAACTACAAATGACATTAATTTGAAGGACGTGAAACCCTTACTAAGTTTAAGGACATTGAGGCACCAGTGACTAACGAGTCTTTTCTTGTTGCTCCTGTGTCAAATGGCTGCTTTCTTGTCTTGAGAAAAAAATGAACTTGAAGATGCTTTTGTGACAATTGTTTTTTTTTTGGCAAGTTCATGAACATGGTGGTGGTCACTGCTGGTCACACACAGAAATAGGAAATCTAGACCACTAGGTCCCTCTGTAAATATTGCCAAAAAATCTCCATTTTTTCTTGAAATATAAAGAAGGCACATTTGATATAGCCCATAAATACAGGAGACACATATACTAAAGCTCGCCTGTATTGTGTTTGATCTACACAATATACAAAAGCTCCCCTATGCTAGATTTTCTGCGTATGTAAATACCTCCTTTATATGAATAAATGGACTAGAGAAAGATATGTATTCAAGTGTTTTCTTGTTCTGAAGCCTATTTTATTCTTTATGCTTCAGTATTTGGACAGTCGACTTGGCATATTTGCTGCAGAAGTTTTCTGTAAGCTTTACATACTGCACAGTTACATTAGGAGCAAATCCGGAATTTTCTGTTGAGACATTTTACAAGGTAGAGTGTGTTTATATTATATCTAAAAAAATAGATGCATTGTCGAGTACTTGTTGTAGATATTTTAACCTGTTTTGCTTGTGCAGAGGGTAAAATGTACGACAAAATCATATATCAATTTTATTTGTATTCGTAATTTTCAAACATTTATTGGTTTGTTTATAGTTTAAACCTTATGTTAATATTCCCGCGAATACCTCTAGATCCAATTTCAACGTTGAAGACATTAATTTGCAGGACCAATTACCTAATGATCTAGTACGAGTAAATATGCTGTTCCGGGAAGCTCGTGAAGCTGGAATCGATATAGAGGTAAAATCCTCTCTCACAAGTTGATCATTATTTTGACCATTGCACAATTCAGGAATTTGGTTAGACTTTTCCTTTCGTACTAATCCATATTTTCAGTTGTCAGGAATTAGTATTTGCATTAGAGTTTGGATAATCATAATCATGTTATTAGTTCTATCCATGATAACTTCATGTCACTTCCATTTCTACTGTTATTTTGAAAATAAAATAAAATTACTGGCTCGGTAATCGTAATTTCTTTCATTGGCATTTCTTACATCTTTTATTGGTGAATAATTTTTGTGACATTTTCTCTCATCATCTCTTCGAATTCACAATTCTTCATATTCAATTCTATCAGTCATTATACATAATATTGGAAAATATGTATTCTCTGTGCATTACACAATGTGCTCTTCGTTACAGTGCAGATCAGTTAGTGCCACTGAAATTGCCGACTTTATCTTGTCTGGAAAATTTGTTGCTATTGCTCTAGTCGATCAGTATAAACTAAGGTACATCGCACTTTTATCTCATTGAATGTTTGAGAAGACTAGGCCACATATTGTTTTTTAATATGATTTTCCACTTGAGATTTTAATTGTATATGGGATGAACAGATCAAAGTTTAATGCTACATTGAATTTAGGAATTAGCGAATACATGAAGTACGGCATAAAAAATGAGATTATGTTTTTTTGTGAATTTAAATAGAATATATAATATAATTATTTTTTTGTAAATCTGTAGATGGTGAGTTCGATTAAATCGATGTAAATTAAAAATTGCAATATATTATATAGTAGTGGGTCCAATAAGTGTAGATCAAATGAAAATATTAGATTGTGATTGCTTGTTGTTTTGTTCCATTTTTTTTCTTTTTCCGTAGTTCTTTTTAGAAAATGGAAGTGAATGAATAGAGCATGTGGCTTTGTCATCTATGGACTTATTCTTTTGTTTCTGTTTTTCTCGTACACAGTCATTCTCAGCTAGATGATGTTTGTGTCTCAGACTTTTATGGTGGTAGCCCTAGTTACACTGGTAAGAAACTAAGAATCAACTGAATCATGCATGTGTATACATAGAAGAGCATTCACTGTGTGTCTTTCTCCAAGCACAATCATTGTATTCAACTTCTGTCTCATTTCTTGTTTCATACCTCGTTTGACAAATCTTATCCGAGTACTAGAAATCTGCACAAGACATGCTATCTCATTGTTTTTGTTTTCGTTCTTGTCACACTCGACTCATTGTAGGTCACTATGTCGTTATATGTGGCTATGATTCTGTTACAAACGAGTTTGAGATTCGTGATCCCGCCAGCTCAGTGTAAGTAAATGTTTGGTTTGTTTATGAGAAAATAGATTTAAAAAAAAAAGATCAAATTAATTGAAATCAAACATAACTCTTCTACTCTGCAGACAATTTTTATTTATTTTTCTCATTATTATTATTTTTTTATTTTATTTGTAGGAAACACGAGAGGATTTCTTCATGGTGTTTGGAGCAAGCCCACAAGTCTTTTGGTACTGATGAGGATCTTCTGCTGGTAAATTTGCATACTATATAGCTCCTTATCTTTTATGCATTTTGACACGTTCGATAGGGTCATATTTGTTACTTGTACATATCCACATGTTCATATGATGGGTTGTGATTAATCGCTCTGTAAAAGTAAATCTTGCAGATATCTGTGGAGAAGAGAGGAGATGACGAGGGGGATTCCCTGTGACATTGTTATATACTACGTACGGAGTACTTGTCAAGGTTTTACTTACTTGTACATTGACTGTATATAGTCCCCATACTCCCAACTGATGCAACGCATGCTCTGTGTATACTGTCTCGGCTATGTAAATGTAACTCGGAAATCATATCGATGTAATTGTGGTTTCGAAGATATATTGTTGATGATCTCTTCCTTTTTCTTTTAATGTGGTATTCTCATTATGAAATATAATGTGGTCAGGCCAAAATTGATTTAACATTTAGTATGACAGATTATTAGGACTAGTTGTTACTAGGTTGTCAAACATACCCATTTGATTTCAAGAGTTGTTTATGAAACAAAGCATTAATTAGTTATGTCAAAAGGTTGTTGTACTTGGGAACTAGGTGCAATGAATAAAAGCCTAATAAACGCTTTAGGGAGTTTTTACACAAATTCAGATCAAACATCCTTTTAGTCCCAAAGTTAGTTCATGGAGTACTTATCTTTTAACCTTTAATTATTTATTTTAGATGCATGAGCATTAATTCAATAGTCTGTCTAAACATATATGTACAATTTAGTTGACACGTCACAAATTATTTGTATTTATCAATATGTATTTCAACATCTCAATAGTATTAATTTTATTTTAATTATTCATCGTTATAATTTTATTTGATATATAAACTTTGATACTCATTTTTCTCTTTTGATTTATATATCACTCACAAGTAGTATACTTAAGTACAAATTAATGTCACATAAAAACCTACCATTGGGAATGCTCTTAGTATGAAACTCCTCTCTTTGAATAAGCATACTTCACTTATTTAAAAAAAAGTATGTAATAATGAGATAAATGGAATATTAAGATGATATTAACTAGTACTAATTTTGTCTCAATTATTTATGCATTGGTTGATCGCCATGTAAATGAGGAAAATGTTATGTTTTGACCAAAAAAGTAAGGAGTCAAATTGTTTTTTTAAGTTAAAAAGTAAAATAATTGTTACTAAAGTTTAAAAAATATGTGAAAAAAGTATAAATAAAATTGTACTACGTATTTTTTCAATAATTTTTTTATTTTCTTTTTAGAAGTGTAGATATTTAGTTTGAACATTCAAAAAAATAACATTTATTTGGGACGAATGTAGTATTATTTGTATAATTAATTGAGAAGAATGTAGTATTATTTATGTTTCAAAGATATATGTATTGTGATATGAGCACATACTTCGTATAATAAAAAAATATTGATAAAAAATAAAGGATAACTTTTTAAAGTTAAAAAATAAAGTATTTACTAAATAGAATAAAAAATATAAGAGTAAAATTTTATTTTAAAATAAAAATAATTATTATTTTATTTTTAAAAGTGCACATATTAAGTTAAATATTAAAAGAAATGTGCATGTATTTTGGAATAAGAGTATTTTTTTTTCAAGGATAATGCATTCAAAGAGTCTAGAAAAACCTAATGAGTATCATTCAGTCAGCATATATTAAGTCAAGGGTTGTTTACTAAGTTGGTTGAGTACTTGAATTGAGGATCTTAAAGTGTAAGGTTCGAACTTGAAACATGTGTGTAAGTATTTAAATTTTTGCAATTGACCAATAAGCTAGTCGCACAAAAAAAACTCAAATATATTGAACATAGTTTACGGTCGCCCGGTACTTTTTTTTTTTTTTTTTTTTAAATGCAACGCCATCTTGATCCTCATCGAAGAAGATTACTGAAATTAAACCCAACTCTGAAATTAAACACAACATCAACTTATCACATTATAACTACTTTTGTGAACATATCAATTGATTTCTTATTCCTAAGATTTTGCCACGTTACCAAAATGTTTTTCTCTTAAGATTTTTGCTTCTCGTGATGAATCCAGACTTTTTTTGGGGCAACTACTAGTTCGGTCAAATAACCGAAAACTTAGTTAATGGTCAGCTATACTCCCTCTGTCCCAGAGCTATAGTCACAGGTGGTCAACGCTGATCTTTTTTGACCGTCCAATACGTATGATAAACGGTAAAAAAAATTATAAAAAATAACTAAAATAAAATTTAACTATTAAATTTTATTTTAGTTATTTTTTCATAATTTATGTGTACCGTTTATCATATGTATTGGACGGTCAAAAAAAGTCAGCGTTGACCACAAATGACTATAGCTCTGGGACAGAGAGGAAGTATATGTTTTTCATATGCATGATTAGGGGTGTAAACGAATCGAGTCGAATATTTGGCTATTCGATTCGTATTCATACGCATAATCAAGTATTTATATTCGTATTCGTTCGAATATTAAATTTCGATTCGTATTCGTATTTGTTGAATATTCGAATATTTGTTATTCGAATATTTGTTCGAATATTCGAATACCTCTCGCCTAGAGTATTGATCACATTTTCTTTATAATTCTTAAAAAAAAATTGACCATTAATTTGGAAGGAAGAGAATATATGTTAAAAAATCCAAAAATTAATTAAAATATAAAATAAACAATATATATATTGTGTCATTTTATCATAAAAATATTAAAAATTTCAATTATGATAAACAAACGATAATTAATTGAAAAAACAAAATGTAAAAAATATGGTATATCATTATATTATATTATTTTACATTAAAAAATAAAAAAAATTACAAAATATTTATTAAAAATTATATATATATATATATATATATATTCGAGTCGAACTATTCGTATAATATTCGAATCGAATAATACATTATTTATATTCGTATTCATAAATATTCTAATACGAAAAAATATTTGTATTCGTATTCATATTCGTTTTTTCGAATACGAATCATCAAAAATCGAATCGAATCACGAATCGAGTCAAAAAAGTTCGATTCGTTTACATCCCTATACATGATTACTCATCAATATACTTTTTTGTTTGATTCGTTTACATCCCTATACATGATTACTCATCAATATACTTTTTTGTTTCATAATAATAATAGAATTATGTTTCCGTATTATGGGAAAGAAAATGTCCCGTTGTTATGAAAGAGGGAATATATCTAATTAACTTTTTACAAATTTAGCCGCTATCAGGGGAATGGCTATGATGACTGATGATTATAAGAAGATGAATATATCTCTCATTTCATTTTTTATGTCATCTTGTCTCCAAGGAAGTAATATGTACGTAACCAACCATCATTTTATTGCACAACACAACACAATCATTCTTCCATATATAACTTGTCATTATTAATGTCTTCAATTTTCTTCCCTACATATCATTTGCCTCGCATTGGGTGGTTTTAATGATTTTTTATTGTATTTAAATCAAAATTTTCATTTTGATTTACAAATTTTAATGTTTACTTAAGTAGTATAAGATTTTGATTTATTTATTTCTAACTATTTAACCAATCTCATTTAATTGAAGTTAAATAAATAGTTTGTCAGCATAATTTATATAGTACAAACACAAATTATATAGTATATAGTTGTCAATAGGGTTTATTTTCAAAACAAATTTTAAATCTGTCACTGAATATAATGCATCATTTTTTTTTTAATTTAAAAAGTCTGGTACATAATTTTTGGGTATTTTTGTGAGAGGGTACTATTCTCTCCAATTCAACTTAAAAGGTGTGTAGTATTAGTTTAAGAGAATATTCTTTTAAGCTTATTCTCAGTTCGCTCCTGTTAAGACAAATTAAGTTCAGTTCAGTTCAAATTTATTAACTTAAGTTAATTTCAGATACTTTAAGTTCAGTTCACTAATTTAATTTAATTTTTTTTCTTTTATTATTCTTTCAATATTTTAAAATAAAATAAAATAAAATTAAAATTAATTTCAGTTCAGTTCAAACCAATTAAGTTCAATTCAAACATATTAAATAAAGTTCAGTTAAACTAATTTCAGTCCAAAAGAACATGTCATTTAAGACTCTATAGGATTTGTTTGGACTCTTAAAGTTTAAGGTATTCAATCTAAATTTTTAAAAGTCTATTAAAATTCAAAGGTATTCAATACGAATTTTAAAAAGTCTATTAAAATCAATAGGTATTTAAAACTTACTCCCTCCGTCCCACGACTGTTTGTCAGTCAACTGTTCTCTTGTTTGACCTTCAATTACTTATGATAAAAAAATATATATAAATAAATTTTATTTTAGTATTTTTTAAAATTATTTTTATATATTTTTTATCATAAGTAATCAAATGTCAAACAAGAGAACAGTTGACCAGCATGGCAAATAGTCGTGGGACGGAGGGAATAATAAATTTAAAAAAAATCAATTAATTTCTATTGATTTCATTCCAAAAATATAAACGAAATCTATTGTTTTAAATCTCTAGTAAATACATGAGATTTTTAAAAATTTCTATTTTAATTGTCTAATTAATTATTAAAAAATAAATAAAACATAAAAACTATATAAATAAACGTAATAAAATTAGATAACATGAAATAGATAAAAAAAATAAAAAAATAATACATATATTTTTTATATGCTTGATATATATATATATATATATATACTTGTTCAACAAAATTTACTATAATAAAGAACGGAAGCCAATTCATTGATAAAGAGTATTGTTAATGCTATGTGGGAAATGTGGTAACAACAATGATAAGATGAAAATAATTATAATGAATAATAATTTTTTATTTTTGAACTATTGTTTTTTTCTATTTTTTTTATATACAAATTTATGAAAATTCAAGTAAATCAACTAAAAAATGTATTTAATAATTATGTGAATTCTATGAAAATCAATAAAAAAAAAAGTTAGTTAAACTCTTAAAACTCCGGGAATTTAGAAAATCCACAAAAAATCACGAACTTTTTAAATAGCCAATTTGTTTTTATTAAAATCCTAATTGAATACACAACTTATTGACTTTATTTTCTTTTGGCAAAATAAATATTATTTTGCATTTTTCAATGCTAATTAATGACATTTTTTCCTAAATTGCCTTCAAAATAATTTAATTTTAACGAAATTATACTCGTAATTGTTTAAATATTGAATTTAATATGTTTTAAAGTAATTAATGAAAAATAAAATAAGATATTGATTTTTTTCTTAATATGTGTCTACAAGTTTAGGATGACATATATTTTGAATTGAAGAGACTAGTATTTTTTTTTTATTGAATTTTAAAATTTCAATATAATCCAAGTGTTCGATAAAAATAATTACATTTTTGTTGTAAATTGCATATAAAGTGTGTATTTTACATGACAAAAATAATATTAATTGTCATTTCCAAAATACTATTGGGTACAATTTATTATCCATTGAAATGCCTAACCACAAGTTGAATTGAATTTAATCAAGAACAACTGAACAATGATACAATTAAAATTTTAAAATGAATTTTTTAACTATTTCAATTTAAAACTTCATCGATCAACAATCTTAGTATGAATAAAATTGTATTTTTATTAATTAGAATATTAAAAAAAACATAATTTTACGAGACATATATATGCAGTATTTTGATATTCATTTCATAATCTTGGACGGACATAAAGAAAGTGTATTATGATAATTAATGAACGTCCGTGGCAATCTATAAAAAGTTCGTCACGATTAATAGAACTTTCGTTGCAACCTACTAGACTAGAACTTCCAAAAAAAGGGGCTATAGATAATTTGAAAAGGATTAACACATAAATTAAAAATTTTTGCAAAACAAAAAAAAAATCAAAGAAGTAAAAACTTTACGGAATGTTTATAAAAAACAAATGACAAATGACTTCAAGATCAAAAATCTCATAATATATACAAATCAAATGTATAAATTGTATGTATATTTTTTTCATAGATTACACAAAGGAAGCTCAAGAAAAATGACCTAACAAACCAGATTTTTCTCACATCAAAACACTAAAAGAGAGCGAAATCAAAATCGAAATAAAACTCTATCAATATCTCTGTTTCAACAGTCTAAACAAACTTCGTTTTATCAATGAAAGACTCTGGCAAACTTCTTTTACCAACAAACGATTGACAAAATGGTTGAAATTATTAAATGATTAAGTCTCATGTTTAGCATCATGCTTCCTAATCTCATGCTATCACGTCCGCTCTAAATTTCAATCACCATACTTAATCACACAATCTGTTCTTTAATTTCAACACAAATCAAGTTTTAGCTCATCAATGCTTCAATTGCTTCCATTATAATTGAAGTAAAAAATTATACTACTTCCTATGTATGGGAAAAATGAATCACTTCATTTGTATTTTACAAATAAAAATAAATTATCTTTTGTGAGACAAATGAAGTACTTATTATTTATCTGATAAAATATAAAAATATATGTGAAATATTTATAAAAAATTAAAAATTATATAAATGGAAATAAAATATATATATTTCATCAGTCTCACAACAAAGTACTCATTTTTCTTTTTTGTTGTCATGCTTAAAAAGTACAATTTTCCTTCTCACAATGAAAGTCGTGGAACTGACAGAGAGACGAGACGAACGAGTCCGATTTTTGAAATCGGGGCCGAGTTCTAACTTGTCACGCGAAAAAACTAATCGACGTATGAATTTAGATTTAGGATTAACATGAAGAACAATGAATTAATAGAATTACTTGGATTATAAGAAATATTATTTTGTGAATGAGTTCTTCTCTCTAGCTCCAAGCTATAAACAACTATTTCACTAAACAAAAGTACCAAAAAGCACTTAAGAAAAAACCTCTAATCAAGTCAAATATAGGTCAATGTCACGTGGCGCGAACGCAACAGAATGGGGCAAACGGTGCAAACGCGCTAGGCTCTCAGCAGGTTGGCGCAAACGCGCCAGACTCTCAGTAGGTCGGCGCGAAGGCGTCAGTCTCTAGGGTGGTTTTAACTGATTCATTATGGGCTCTATATCTTCATCTTATATTGTTATTTCGTCAAACTCGCTGTTCATGTTGTATATATAGAAGTCGTCTACAAGATGTGTATGTTTGGAGAAGATCCAAAGAATGGATTATTGGAGATGGCTATTCTTCTACGACTGCACAAAGCTGGGGGTCGACATGAACCTCTTCGTGCATTTTTTCTCGTTTTTGCTCAATTCAAGTTCAAACCATACAAAACCAAAATCATAACAACACATACACATAATCATATGAATAAGATGAATATTTATATAACCCAAAATCAACAAAAGAAAGTCACACGAAACAATAGATTAAGTCGCACAAAAACGTGCGAAATATCAAAGTTGAGCCAATAACACCTTAAAAGGCCTTATTAAGGTGATAAGGTAATCCAAATTATATATAAGCCCAAGGTTCTAACTTATATGTGAGCCCAAGGTTCCTTAACCAACCGATGTGGGATATATCTAACACTCCCCCTCACGGGTAAGACAGAAATTTTATCGGAATTACTCGTGGCCGAAAATTCCATCTGTAAGGAAGCCCACAATCGGAAATTCCATCGACTTGGACCACATCGTGTTGGACTTGTTGGGGAATATACGCTTCTTAGGCCGGTAAATCCCCGTCGATCGTCAAAGGGTATGTCGATTTGTGAATAAAGCGGAATAAAAAGGAAGACAAAAAATTACGTGGTTCGGCCAATAATGCCTACTTCCACAGACACCACACCCAATATTATTCGATAATAATATTCTCGTGTACAGGACCGGATCTCGATAGATCTCTTTTCGACTCACTATTTCGTGTTCTATGTGTTCTCTAGGTTGTATATGAACGAGGGGAGGAGGTTCTTTTATAGATGGGAGGTGTAAAACCCTAACCCAATCCCCAAGAAACCGAAGTCAAACTCGCGGTCAAACTTCCGCTGGTAACGCCCAGGAACGCGCCAGTGCGCCACCCACCGTCGCGAGCCACCCACCGTCGCGCTCCACCCACCGTCGAGTAGCCACAGGAGGAAAAAGTTCCTGCAAGTCGTCACCCCGGTGGACGGCGCGCGCGCGCGTAGGGCAGCCCCTTTTCTCCGTCCATTTTTCGCTCGTCTTCGACTCGTCCCGATGGTTTGGGTCCACCTCTAACACTCCTCCGATGCTTTAATCCGAACAAGGGTTGACCTCCCAACAATCACCCCCTCCAACCCGAGTGAACAATTATTCTACCAACGCCCAAGTTGATACCGGCATCTCGACACCACCGAAATATGAGTCTTAAAAAACAGTCCAACGTGTCAACCCACCCCCTCAACGAGTGTCTCGTATCCAAGCTCCATGAATACGACCAACGAGGCATCCCATGCATCCTCCAAATGCATTAATGCCTCCAACGCCCCCCACCGGGGCGTCACCCTTCAATGGCTAGCAAGATTAGGAGATGATGTCGTGCGCACCTCGAACCTTATCTCAATCTTCTGAACTTCCCGCTGAACCTTCTTCCATTGCATACCGATCACCCTTGCCCTGTTGGAGCCGGCCCGCTCCTCATGCCCATGTGTTCGACAACGGTTGAAATCCCGTCCAGAATTCATTGTATTACTCGACCCATGTCCGACACCAGTTCCTCGTGCCACCACACTACCCTCGAGCCTATACAACCCGCCAACGTTTCTACCACGCAGAACCTCCCGGTTATCCTTCAACACCTTAATTTTCCCGCACCCGGCCTCGAACTTGCACCCCCTCTCGTCTAGCCTCCCGAGAGCCAGCAAATTCTTTCTTATGCTTGGCACGTGTTTTACTCCCGCAACCGTGACGCTCCTTCCACTCGACAACCGAAACTCGACGATCCCTTCCCCGGCTAACCGATTCCTCGAACCATTAGCCATTTGAACCGTCTCTCCTTCACATGCCTTGTACTCAGAAAATTGGGCTCGATCATGGCATATATGAAATGCACTCCCCGAATCGAGAATCCAATCTTCCCTCCTAGCGTCATTTGCCTCTAACACTGCTAACGCGTCGTGAATATACTCGTGTTGAACCGCTGCTGCGTTTTCTTGTTGGTCTTTCTTCGCCTTCAGCTTTGGACAATCCTTCTTCAAGTGACCCTCCTCGTCGCAATAATCGCAGATAACCTTCTTTCTCGGCCTCTCCCGATTTCCACCACCATTCCTCCGGTTCCCGCTGTGACCACCACCCGTGTAAAATGCTTTCTCACCCTCTAGCTCACTTTTAACCTCCTTTTTCCTCGCCTCCTCATTGAATAGGGCATAAGTGACCATCTTCATGGTCATCTTCCCCTCCGGCGTGGAATATTTACTTAGGGAAACCACCAGAGTCTCCCAACTGTCGGGCAGGGAGCTAAGCAAAAGCAATGCCTGAATCTTGTCATCCAAATTCAAGCCCACCGCAGTCATTTGGTTAACAACATCCTGGAACTCGCTCACATGGTCGGCCACCGGAACACCATACCTTAGCTTAAGTTTCACAAGCCTCCTCATGAGAAACGCCTGATTCCTCGGTGACTTCGATTGGAACATCTTCTCCAACTTAGTCCACAGAGAATAGGCCTCCTTCTCCTCCGACACATACGGGTACACGGTCTGTCTTTGTCTCCTTTGGCTTCGATTTTCTTCGATTAGGGTTTACGTTTGATTAGGGTTTTCGATTTGAATTTGGGGGTTTTTCGATTTGGTTTAAATTCATGAATTTATAGATGGGGTATTCCTTTGTCTCCATCTTATTGTTGCTCAAATTGGTTACTCGGTTAGATATTGAGGTTTGATTTTTCGATTTGGGAGTATATTACCGTTGTTAAAAATTTGTATGTGGAGGTTTGTGTTTTTGGATTTGATTAAGTTTGTAATAGAAAAGTATGGTTTGGTCTTTTGATGATGTCTACTGTATGATGAAGTTTGTGAAATGTTGCTCAAATTAAAGAAGTTTGTATATATATAAAATGTATATATATATATAAAATAAGTTGAATTAAATGTTTGATGAATATACGTGTATCCCACTATTTTTTTTAAATGTAAGTCTACTGTATATATATAAGTTTGATGAAATGTATATATATAAGTTTGATGAAATGTTACTGAAATGTAAATGTTCAATTGGAATTATTCTTATAATTTATTTATCATAGAAACATGCTTATATTTTTCTATGTAGTTGAATAATGAATAATCAAATTTTTATTCATTTTGCATTTTTCCTCTTTTTTAATAAAAATTTAATTAGAAGTTAGTAATTTTGCGATTGGAATTGATTTCCAGGTCGGAAATTGCAATTTTAAAATATTTTTTTTTCAGAAAAATAGGTATTTGCAACCACGCGTGGTCGCTAATACTAAGGAGCTGTTTTTCGAAACATGGGTATTTGCGACCACGCGTGGTCGCAAATAATCGGCCACGTCACCGCTCAGTGCCACATCAGCATGGAGAATTAGCGACCACATATGTGGTCGCTAATAACGGGCGTGGTCGCAAATGTATTAGAGACCGCGCTGTTGTCGCCAAAAAAACATTTGAGACCAAGTATTTGCGACCACACTTTTGCGACCACGCGTGGTCGCAAATACGTCCTTTTGCGACCACATTGCGTGGTCGCAAAACCCCATTTTTTTTGTAGTGTCAATAGATGTTTGGTAAAGGCATGTCCCAGAAAGACGAAAAATATACAATGATACAAATGAACGTGAAACTCGACAATTCAAAGGTTGTGTCCTGAAGACCAAAATGTATACTTGAATAACTAAGTTTTTCCTATATGGTTTTATTAGTTACATGTGTTTTAATGAGACTGATTGATCACAAATAACTACTTTCAAGAAGTAAAAAATTTTCGGTGATTACAATCAAGGGGAGCAAGTTGTACTCTTTTTCCTTCGTTGAGGTTTTGTCCCACTGGGTTTTCCTGGCAAGGTTTTAACGAGGCAGCAATCCTGTAAATAGTCATTCAAGGGGGAGTGTTATGAATATATTAATTAATAAATGACTAGTTTACCATTTCTTAGTGAACAAGACAGAAACTCTACTTTGTATCCTATATAAAGGTATAAAGGGGTCTCCCCATATGAATGAATACACCAATTCACAACAATTTTATTCTTCTATGTGTTCTCTCTATATCTAATCTATATTTCTCTCTCAATTCTATTGAGTTTATAACAATAACATCAATTTTCATTACACTCTTTTGTTCTTGCTCTCGTTAAAAACTATTCTTGGACTACTTTTGATTCCAAAGTACGAAAACTATTTTTCACAAAACACAAATAAATAATATACTCCATTTCTTTAAGTATCTTTCTTATAATAAAAGGATTAAAAACGATTTAATTTCGGGACAAAGAGAAAGTATTCAATTCTTTTCGAATCACAAGTGTGCATAGATAAATTATCAAATAAATTAAGAAAAAAATGTTTTTTATTTGTTAAATACATATAAAAATTAAATTAAATTAAGTATTGTTGTATAAGTAATAAATAAGTTAAATGAAAAATTAATAATAATATTAATGTAAATAAATGAGTATGGAGAGAATAAAGTTAAAAAAACTTTTCCATACATTGAAATTGATAGTTTTGTAATACAAACTAAAAAGAAAAATTTACAAAATTTTGTGATCCAAAAAAATATTTATAAAGTGATATATAATGACAGATGTCTTCCACCACAAGTGCCACTCTTCCATTTTCATGCATGAATTTTATAACATGCTTAATTTTCTTCCATTTCTAAATTCAAATTTAAGTTTTTGAAAAAGGAATACTAGTAGTAGTACTGTATTACAATAAAACCCAAAAAATAAAAATAAAGTGTGTAATTTTCTCTTTCCCCCAAAATAACCTTAATAAAAGCAAAAGCTCTCTGCCTCCCTCTCTCTATATACATTTACCGCCTCATTATTATATCTTCTCGAATCAGCAACAACTGTCTTTACCAAAATACACTCAACCTCGCACTCAACACTCCTCTCTCAAAATGGGTGCTACCGTTGAAACCGCCGGCTACTGGTTGCCTTCCGAGTTTTTCGATGATTCCGTTATGGACAAAACCGAACCGGCCGAGTTTTGCTTTCCGACCGAGTTCCCTTACGACCTTCAAATTTCGCCCGGAGAGGAGGTTCTACCGGTTCGTCTTTCTTTCACTCTGTTTTCTTGCTACTATTTTTCTTACTTTTATCCCCATCCGCAGAAAGGGCGCGTGATGTCCACGTCGCCTCAGTCGACCCTGGCCCACATGTGGAGCTTCAGCGGCGGAGGGTCGAGCCCCAACGGGCCCACCCCACCTCCGTCGCCGGGGAGCGACGCGGTCGGAGACCTCATCTTCCGCGCCGCCGGTCAAGTCACGAAGCTCAAGCTCAACGACGTCGTAACGCCGAGGCCCGCCGCTAAGAGTTCGGGCCTTTTGGGCCCGAACCATTACCCCTCAGTTTATCAAAATTTCCACGTAATAATAAAATCACTCTGTTTTCGCCTAACAAAAAGTTATCTGATTTTTTTATTATCCATCTAATTAATTTCTTTTCTTTAATTCGTTCAGTTGGAGGAACAAACGGTGAGTCGGCAGGAACAGGGCGGCGGAATGTGGTGCGGTGGGCCCCGGCCATGGCCCGTTCAGCATAACCCGGCCCGTTTCGGGAGACCCAGCCCGAGTGCGGTTTCAGTCGGCGGATCTGGTTCGGCGGTGAAAAGGGTGTGCGCGGGGACGGGCGTTTTTCTTCCTCGGAGTAACGACAACAACAGCCGTAATAATGACTGCATCAACAACGCTTATTCCTCTTCTGGTAATTAAACATTTTTCAAAACACAATTATTGTCATAATTTTCCTTTTGATTTAAATTTGAACGCTCTGCTAATTCAAGAAAAAGTAGGGCCCACGGAAGTGTGGGGCCCGCACACCTTGACCATTTTATCTTCTTTTCATGGTTTCAGGTTTTGGAGCCTTCTTTTTCATTCTTTTTTTCCCTCCCTTTTGACTGCTATCACTTTTGTTTTCAAATAAATTCTGTTTTCAAATAAATTCAAATTTCAAATATAACAAACATTAAAAAAAAGGTTTATATTTCTTCTAATTTACAGGTTATCAATCTAGTGCTGCTGCATTAATTCCTCAAAGGAACGACGGCTTTGGCCCATCTCGACCCATACACTTCAACCCGGGCTTCGTCACGGAATACGGTACTGAAACGAAAAGTTATATGTTCATTAATTAGCTGCATTGTGACACTTGTTGCGTTTGTTTTTACCAGATCTTCTGATGGCTCGGAGGAACGCTTTACTCATGCAACACAGACAGAGTTTACTACTCGAGGGTTCGTCTCCTGTGAGCCGACGGGTTTGCCTCCCCCGGGAGTGGACTTACTGATGATCTATTATTAAGAATCTTAAATTAAACAAAAAAAAACTCAACAAAATCTAATATAGGTACTTATTTGCAATAAGTCTAAATGGATGGTGTGTGTAGGTAGGGATAATAAGTAGGAATATATCCCCCAAGTGTTTTGTTATTGTGTAATAGGAAGGAGATGAAAATAAATGTAGGGAAGCAAGTAGCTTTGGTGCACATGGTGTGGGGGGATTTTTGGTTGTGTGATATCTTAAATAAGTTGGTAATATGTTAGTAATTGTTTTTGCTATAATATTGTAATTCAATTATCAGTAATAAGAAGGGTAGTTTTGCTATTAATGTGGAATTTAAAATATTTATAGTGTCTTTCCCTACTTCTCAATTATTATTTTTTTGTAATTATTTTGGTGTGTGGTAGATGAACATTATTTATGGGTTTTCACATTCTTATGTATGTGGAGTTGAAATAATAAATGTAACGCGTCTATTCTTATGAGGCTATATTTTTTATTGTATTTTTTCTGAGGATTGGAAAAATAGCCCTCCCAATAGTAAGTAAATGTTAAATAATCCTTACAAAAATTTTATTGTTTCTATATTCCTCTTTTATAAAAATAAATATAAAAGAAATAAAAATGGAAGTATTTACACAATAAGCTTAACTAAATAATTGCACAATAGTCTTACTTTTATTTTTTCTTCTCCGTTATTTTCTCTCCTGTAATCCTAAATCGCCCAAAAAAACGGCTTTGAAATCGTCGATTTTTCACCAAAATTCGACGTAAACAGGTTAACATTCACTTCTACGTGACTTGTGTGTGTTGTTTTCAATATCGTGCTTGAATTTTGCGTTTTGAAAACTTTTCGATTCACAAAAAATCGCTGGAAATCGCGCTGGTCGCAGAAGGGCGCCGAACGCAGGTAGTGGCATGTGCCCAGCGACCGCTTGCAGCAGGCATTAGCTGCGCCATACAGGGCGCTGGGCGCAGGCCACTACCTGCGCCCGACGCCCTTAACAGCCCAGTTTTAAATTCTGAATTTTGTTGTTTTATTGTAACTACAAGGATGGATAAGATATCAATCATAGTACATTTTGGTGGAGAGTGTAAGCTCTTAGAGGGATATTGAAGATGGATAATGAGCGATTTGAAACACTCGAGAACAACATTGATTGATAGGAGTATTTCGTTTAAAGCACTTATTGACAAAGTGTGGAAAAATCCGCATCGATCCATCATCTAATGAAGTTGTGATCTCTCGATTCCCTAAGAAAAAGTCTCCTCCGATATATCTTAATCATGGAGATGATTGTAATACGACTGTGTGGATTCATAGAAACAAAGATGAAATGGAGTTGTTTGTGACCTACAGTCCTTGTGTACTCCAAAGTACTTCACGTGAAAGTCCTGCACGTCAAAGTTTAATTCGCCGGCCCAGAAAAACTTCCAACTCGAAGAACTTCAGGTGAAACATCACAATATTACAGTCAAGTAATAGTGCCATCTACTTATGATCAGTCTTTATCTATTTGGGATAACATTGATTTATGCAATAATTATGATGGTTTTGATTATGATGGTGGTGTGGGTGGTGATTATGATGATGGTGTTGATGGTGTAGAATTCGATGATAAAGATGATGATGTTGTTGATGACGATGGTAATAACAATGGTGGAGGTGGCGATGATGCCAATGATGGTGGTGACGACGGTTATAATGAGGGCGGTAGTTCTTATTATAATAATCCTATTGTGGATGATGTTGGTGCTCCTACTTTAAGACTTTGTGATCGAGACGGGGGTGGTCGGTATGATGGTTCCGATTTGGTAGTTGGTGAGACTTTCAAGAACATAGATGAGTTCAGCTAAGTTGTCGGTCGGATAGCATTGTAGGGTAAGTTTGAATTTGTTGTGGACAAATCTGATCGGAATCGAAAGGTGGTCAAATGTGTTGAAAAAAATTGCAAATGGAAAATTCGTGCAACGAGGATGAAGACAACTGATGAGTTTGTGATTTAAACCTACACGAATATCCACACTTGTTCTTTGATCGAAAGAAGCGGTGTGCACAGACAAGCCTCTAGCAGTCTTATCGACAATCGAGTCCAGGATCAATTCTTGAACGCAAAGAAACCTCTAACACCAGCTGTAGTTCAACAGTTTATGCGTACTGAGGAAAATATTACTATCAGCTACGACAAAGCATGGAGAGGGCAGCAGATAGCCCTGGAATTGGTTTGTGGATACTATGAAGATAATTTCTCAAAACTTCCTTCGTATTGTTAAATGCTTAAACAAAGGAATCCAAGTACGTTCACCCGTATTCAGGCGGATGACAATAACGAATTTCTCTATTTCTTCATGGCTATCGGAGCGTGTATTCGGGGATTTCAGTACATGAAGGGCGTTATTGTCATTGATGCGTCGTTCATGACAAATAAATACAAGTGAACGCTTCTTATTGCTTCTGCTACGGACAGTGAGCATCACAGTTACCCACTTGCTTGGGGAGTTGGTGATGCAAAGGACACCAATTGCTGGACTTGGTTCCTTCAGTGCTTGCAGTTTTTTATTGCAGATAGATCTGATCTGGTAATCGTGTCTGACAGAGGTCAACCAAATATAAATGTTGTAGCTACTGTTTACCCTAAGGCGGAACATGGACACTGTTATTGGCACATCATGCAAAACATCAAGTCCAAGTACAACAAAATAAAAGACTTGGTTGGTCTTTTTCAGAAGGCTGCATACTCATACACTATACCCGAGTTCAATCGACATTTTTCAGAGCTTAGAGCAATGAGCGAAAAATGTGCGAAGTGGTTAGAAGACACGATTACGTTTGAGAAATGGTCAAGAGTCCACCACCATATGAATAGATACGAGGTGATGACATCTAACACAGTGGAAGTGATAAAGTCCGTGATGAAAGTGGCTAAAGATTATCCCATATGTTCCATGATCAAGTTTATTGTGGATAAGATGGTTGAATGGTTTTGCAGACATCGTGAAGAAGCTCAGGCGTTCACCGGTGTTTTGACACCAAGAAAGGAAACAACGTTGCGTCAGCGTTATGACAGTGCATCTAAATGGGTGACCAAAAAAATAAGTACTTGGATGTACAATGTGGAGTCGACTAAATAGTGTGGGGTTGTGGATTTGGAGGCAATGAAGTGTGAATGTGGTGTGTTTCAGATTGACATGATGTTGTGTGAGCATGTCATGGCCGCAGCGTGTGCCAAGGACCCGAGTCGGGGAGGACAAAATGCTTATGATCTGACTTCTCCTTATTTCACCCGTGAGCTAAGTTACTCGGACTCGTCTCTTTGGTGGCGTGTCGCGTGTCGGACACGACACGACGTCCAAATGACACGGGACACGAGTCAGATACGGCCAATATGGACGCGATACTCGACACGCCCAACACAGATTTTTTTTTGACTAAAATTAAGATAAAACTCACCTGGCACTTGTGCCTGTACTGTACATGGTGGTTGGCAGAGAAGCCGATGGGCGTGTAGAGTGGTTGGCTGAGAAGACGATGGAAACGGAATTGAACCGGATTTTGGAGAAGACATGGGCGGAGAAGACGACGTGTAGTCGTGTAGAGAACATAACTACAGATCTGTATTTGACCTTTTCTAAGTAGCGGCGGCTAATATATTTAGGGTTAGTAGAGTGGTTACTAATATATTAAATTATATTACTTTAATTGATAATTGATTTTACTAATTTAATTGTCCAGCTTTCTAAAATTATAATTGATAATATTAAAAAAATAAAAATTTAATAATTTTTTTATATAAAAAATGTTAAAAGCAAATGCAACTTATAATAATCCATATAATTGTACAAATATATTATAAAACAATCTCACTAGTTATAATGAAAATTAAGAAGCTAATTTATAAGATTATAAGTTATAAATAAACTCTAACGAGTTATTGAGCTATATTCGAATTTGTTCGTATTAATTAATATGTAAGTTATAATCGATAAACTTTAGCAACTTATTGAGTTATATTTGAAACTGATCGATCAAATGAATTATGATTTAATGTTACAATCGATAAAATATAACGAGCTATTGAGTTATATTCGAAATTGATCGTATGAATTATGATATCAGTTATATTCGATAAACTCTAACGAGTTATTGAGTTATATTCCAGACTGATCGATCGCATGAATTGGGATAGTAGTATAAGTTATAACCGATAAACTCTAACGAGTTATTGAGTTATATTCGAAACTAATCATATGAATTGTGATATAAGTTAGAATTTTGATATAAATTATAATCGATAAACTACAACGAGATATTGAGTTATATTCGAAACTAATCATATGAATTGTGATATAAATTATAATCGATAAACTCAAACGAATTATTGAGTTATATTCGAAATTAATCATATGAATTGTGCTATAAATTAAAATCGATAAACTCTAACGAGTTATTGAGTTATATTCAAAACTAATCGATCGCATGAATTATGATACAAGGTATAATCGATAAACTATAACGAGTGATTGAGTTATATATTTGAAATTGATCGGTCATATGAATTATGATACGTTGTGTAAACATATATTTACAAAATGATCTAATAAGTAACAACTCTCAATTTAAGAATCGAAACTGTGATCATGTATATTTAAAATTTAAAATACATACTGTATCTATTAAATAATTAAAATTATTCTTGAACATAGATAGCCTCAAATGATTTTTTCCTTTTACCAAAACAAACGATTTGTATTTTTTCCTTCTACCAAAGCAAATGATTTGCCTTCCTTACAAAGAATAATTCATGCGACTTAATTATAAACTAAGAATACTCTCATCAGAATCATAGTTCATACAATTCATTCAATGGCTTCCAATTCTACACAATCCAAAGGAAAAGAAAAAATTACAAAACCAATTGATTATGAAAAAACGCCTCTATGGAGACATGTTTTGTTGGGGGGCGATCGTGATAATGGTGGCGGTAATAGGTCGTGGAGTTACAGATTTTGCAACACAAATTACATAAGCTCCTACCAAAGGGTGAAAGCGCACCTGCTTAAGGTGAAAAATCAAGGAATAAGGGCATGTCCTAATGTTACTATCGAGATTCAAAGACAGATGCAACTAGAGTCCGACAACGCCGATCGTATTTCCTTGAGGAAACGGAAGAGTCGCAACATAGGTCAACCTTCATGTCCTTCCCTAGTGGATTTGATTGAAACAACCGAAAAAAGAAGAGTTAATCAGACGGTTCTTGAAAATGCGTTCAATATGCAACAAAGAGACGAGTTAGACAAAGAGTTTGCACGAATGTTCTATTCCGCTGCTTTTCCATTCAATCTTGCTCGAAATCCTTTCTTTTAAAACTTTTGTTTCCACTTGTCTACATATTCTGTTGCCGGATATCGGCCCCTGAGATACAACAGACTTAGAACTACGTTACTTGCCCAGGAGAATACACACGTATAGAGGCTATTTTAACCGATAAAAGATGGGTGGAAAACTAAAGGAGTTTCAATTTGTTCAGATGGATGGTCGGATGTGTCAAGTAATCCAATAATCAATATTATGGCTGCTTGTGGATCGACAACCGTATTTATCGATTCGGTTGATGCATCTGGGATTCGAAAGGATGCCAATTATGTTGCCCATATTTTTTACGAAGCCGTCAATGAAATTGGAGTGGAAAACGTGTTGGAGTTGTGTACTTAATGTCTAGATTTAAGTAACGGTAAACTCCCGATCATAGCATTTAATCTATTAAATTAACGAACAATTGTTTTGCGTTTAATTATTATTAATTAAATATATGCAAAATAATAGTCCTGGATTTTATACGTTGTAGTTAGTATGGTGCAAGCATGGGCGCACAGAAGATCATACTATCGGTTACTCGTATTTAATCAAACAGTTGCTCACGACCTAGATGGACACAGACCAATCCATCGGTATAGTCGTTGTGTGTGAGAGAAAATAATTTATCTTAATTATTTTATCACACTTGTACACTTGGTGTATTGAGCGGATCGTTGAGACTCATCGATTAGGATTGCCGGCGATAATCGATTCGAGACTCAGTGTATTTTATTCTTAATCCCCGATATTATTGCGGGTGTGTATATTTAATATAAGTAACTTTGATTTACCAAAGGAATTAACCGATTTTATTATTGGGTTAATTTTCGGTTAAGTTGGGTCACTATATTTTATATATGACATGCCGTGAATAATTGACCGGACAGTGTATCCCGTAAGGGTTGATAATATCCCCGAGATGAGTTCATAAGGAATTATTGTGTAAACCTCATGAGTGGATTCGTTCCGCACAATAATTAAGGTTGAATGGTACTAGTCTCGGATTAAAGAGATGAATAAATTAATTAGCAATAAATTAATTTTATTCATGGATATTTAAATCTTAAATACACGGAATAAATAAATACTACCGGAGAAATATTATTTGAAATAATATGGTTTAATATTGGGAGTGCAATTAATTTATATAGTGGAAAATAAATTAATTAATATTGATAAGGATTAATGGACTTGGGCAGTGGGCTCAATTTAATCTTCAATATTGGAAGCCCAATATTCCACCTCCTTTAGATCCCCTACGTAGCCTATAAAAGCACTACATGGCCTTCATAAATCATAAGACAAGATTATCATACTTGATATTCTAGAGAGTTGAAGGAGATCCATAGGTGTTCGATAGATCGTCGCCCACCCGACGTTCGAACGAAGTGCAAGGAATACGTGGGAAGATCCAAAGGTCTTCAACTTGATTTCGTTTCTCCGCACAACGAATCAAAGGTACAATCATAAACTCCTTCGTGTGAATTTATGTGATTTAATTGTGATACATGCATGAACACAACATCCGGGAAAAACGACGAACCCGGGGACGGGGATAGACCGCGCGGTGGTGGTTGAAGACCACCGGACCGCCGGCGGTCTAGAGATCCCCGCCGGGATCGAGGAAAGCCCTCGGCTGGGAGCCGAGGGGGTGGCGGTCGAGCCTAGGGCTTCGACCGCCGGCGCGCACCGAGGAGAGCCGCGGCTAGACGCCGCGGCTGGTGGCGATCGAGCCCTAGCTCGATCGCCGGGGGGAACCGCCGCGGGCTGGCGCCGCGGCTGGTGGCTCCCCCCACCTCCGGTGACGGCGGTGAGTCGCCGGACTCACCGCCGGGGGCTGCTGGGCAGCCCCACGCGATCGATCGATCGCGAGCCCCGACGGGGGCTCGGCTAGGGTTTAGCCGCGGGTTCATCCCGCGGCGATGCTCGGGTCGAGCCCGGCTCCGTTTGTGTGGTTCGCGTTCGTGGATCCGACTCGCGGGAGAAAATCGGCTGGGGGCGGGCTGCGTGTCTTCGGGCGCGTAGTCTCCAAAGGTCGGACTCCTGCGGATGAGTCGGGGATCCAGTTTCCGGTGACGGGATTTCGTTCGGGGTTATCGGTTCCGCAATTTTTGATACCCCGGGACATCGAAACCCAGCAATTGGTATCAGAGCGTTTGGTTCGTGTTCATGTATGTATTCAATTGTGTTCTACCTTGCAGGGATTCCGACTATCATGGTTTAATTAATTGTTAATTATTCGTTTAATTAATTGCTATTTAATTTACCATGATTGTTCGTTTATTAAACTCTCGGACATGTCGAGATTCGTTTTGTGTGGATGAATGCTTGTAATAGTAAAAATTCGGGGGTTGACCGAATTTAGATTTATTATTATTGTTCTATGTTTTCCGGAAAATGTATAGGGTCGATTTCATGTATAGAATCGATACCGGAATTGTAAATTTATTTCTTGTAATTTATTTACGTTGGATCGATGCCGAGATGACCGCCGGAAAACACGTGTGACGTAGAAGACGAAGAGGACGAAGGACCGGGATCGATCAACTCCTCTTGATCGACCCCAATCGATCGCCCAAAGGGTGGGGGCGTCGCGCCCCTTCGGCCGTGGGTCGTCGCCGGCGACGGTGGCGGCTGGCCGGCTGAGGCGGCGGCGGCGGGTGCTCCCTCCCGGCGGTCGGCCGATGATGGTGGGGTGGTGCGGGAACTCCCATCCCGTGCTACTCCTACCTAGATTCGCTTTCCTAATTGATTCGTTTTTCCTATTTGAGTTTTTCCTATTTTTGGGAATTCTCATGGATTAGGAAAAGAATTAATTAATATTAATTTTATTCCTTATTCTATTATGGAAGTCTTCTAGAGTATTCCGAGTTCTACTTGGAATAGGATCCTAGAGATTTAATAGAATTAGAAAGGAATAATAATTAATTTAGGATTAATTTATTTCCTAATTGATTATTCCTATTTCATGGGAATTTTCATAGTAATGGAAATTAATTAATCTTGGAAAGTAGTAGAGTCCTAATTTATTTTATTTCCTTATTCTATTATAGAAGTCTTCTAGAATATTCCAAGTTTGACTTGGATAGATTATTCTAGAGATTTAATAGAATTAGATGGGAAAATAAATAAATTAATAATATTTAATTTTATTTTGATTTATTCGATTGACTTAATTTTCGAATTGAGTATCTTTTGGATTCATTAAAAATAAATAGATTTAAATATTGGAATTAATATTCTCGTCACATGGAGCATTCAAGAACGAAGACTGAAGACTAGAAGAAGCATACGGAGATGGAATAAAGCCATGATAGTCGGAAAATAATTTTTCTAGCATTATTTTGACTATGTGCTATGTGCTTTATTACTTGTATGCATGCTTATGTGTTTAATTATGCATTAGATAGCGTATCCCTTTGTTATAAAAAGCTAAGTGGGAGAGGGGATGGAAACATTCCCATGGTCTCCATTACTGTTCTCTTGGTGACTCTTATGGACTTTTGAAGTTCGTATAGATGTGTCATTGTAGGAGAATTCTTGTAATTCCTCTTACAAGAAACATTGATTAAGTTTATCAAACAATGCCTAATTTGTCTTTCTGAAACTGACTTCAAGTCGACTCATTCTCACCCCGGGGAGTGGAATGGAGCCAGAGCCACTTGGTCATGTGGATGACACAAATTAGAGACATTCGTACCATCCTTTTGAAGGTGGATCGATTGTCTGCTCGGCTCCCTCATCTAATGAGAGATAGGGTTGTTCGCATGGTGAATCACTGGTTAGAAACTTCGAGTTTCACTTATGATTCCCCGCGTCTTGATTTACGAAATCGAATGCTTCAAGTAATTGGATTTCAATTGTAAAAATCTTTTGGTGTAGTAAACGTCCACACTATCGTGGCTTGCTGCATTGAATGGGATTTTAGAACGATTGATGTAGACAGTTATAGAAGAAAGTGAAGGATCGTGTGTTAACGTAAACGTCCACACTATCGTGGCTTGCGCTGATATGCAGTCCCAAACAATCTTCTTAGATACTGAGTAATGGTTTACACTTAGGTACACTCTATAGTATTCTTCCCATCGAAGTAACGCTATAGTGATGTACGACCAAAGCAAATCTAATTGCTAAATCATTTGGATGGGTAAACGTCCACACTATCGTGGCTTGCCTTATCTGATGGGATTTTAGATGTGATTAGTGATTTAATGATATTATTTGAGGGAGATAATATCGGATATTAAATTAATTGTTTGTTTAAATGTGCTTATAGGTTTAGAGAATAGCTATGAACCCACTTTCTATGATACTCAAGGAGCATAAGCTCAATGGCACCAACTATATTGATTGGAAGAGAAATTTAGACATTGTCCTGACTTCGGAAGAGTACAAGTTTGTACTCCATGAAGTATGCCCTGCTGAGCCCACGGCTGCCTCAACTGATGAGGAAAAACTGGAATATCGGAAGTGGAAAAAGGCTGATGAAATGGCTAGGTGTTATATTTTGGCTTCCATGTCAAATGTACTCCAAACCCAACATGAGTCAATGGACACTGCCTATGATATGATGTTTAACCTCAAGGAGATGTTTGGGGAGCAAGATCGTGCGGCAAGGCAAGAAGCCATGAGAGTCCTCATGACAACTACTCAGTCTGAAGGAACGCCCGTTGGGGAGCACGTTCTTAAGATGATTAGTCTGTTGAATGAGCTTGAGATCCTAGGAGCTTCTATTGATGGGGAGACGCAAGTCGACATCATACTCCAGTCTCTGACCCCTAGTTTTGAGCAGTTTCGTATGAGCTATAATATGGGTAAACTATCTTATACTCTTGCGCAACTCCTGACTGAACTGAAGGCGGCAGAGGGGATCTACAAGAAGGGCAAGTCTCAAGCGCTTGTAGCTACCAAGTCCAAAGGCTTTAAGCCTGGTGGAGGTAGGGGCAAGAGAAGGAAGCAAGCCGGGAAACCCAGTGGTGTCAAGAGGACTGTGCCACGAGTGGGGGCTGCAAAGCCAAGGGGCAAGTGCTTCCGATGCAACAAGTCTGGACACTGGAAGTCTGAATGTCCTCTCAGAGGTACGAATTTTTCTTTAGTCGTAAAAACATAGTCAGCGGTATTATCTACCAGAAATCTGGTGTGTAGATTTGGAACCACTGACGGTATGTGTATTTTGAATGCAGGGGTTCCAGAAAACCCGGCGACTTAGAGAAGGAGAGTTCGAGTCTACACGGGCAAAAGCTGTAGAGGAGGCAGCTGTTGCGGTGGAAGACATTTATCTGCTTTAGTAGTTAAATAGGATTTCATTTCAAGATTATTGCATTATGTACCCTTTATTTTAGAAAGAACATTTTGTTCTGGATTTCTATTATTTATGAATGGATATTTTATTTCTTTAATCATTGGATAATTTTGATAAGAAATGATGGCATTATCTATTCTGGTACATTAAGATAGCAATATATGAATGATAGATCCTAAGTCTACCACGATGCAACAAACCGTTCTATAACTTGTTTTACTTGATTAGATATGTTTCTTTATTAAATCATTATACTTGTGAATTCTTGTACTTAGTAGTATTTTCAAATAAGATTCAAAAGGTCGAAATTGATTTGATCAATTATAGTTGAAGGAATGGACCTTCCGACCTGAAAATTGAATTTGGAGGATAATACATCTAAGCAAACCTTTCTTCATAAAGGATAGAATTCGGACTAGTATTGGGAATGATTAGATATGCAGACACATGTGTAAATTAGAAAGGCATGAGTAGTTCTTTCAAAGAATACTCAATGATGGATTAGAGTACTTAAATGTGCCATAAAAGCAAAGTGTTTTGACTAGTCAATGGACACAAAGCTATTATGGGGAACCATTAAAGTATATCCATTAAGAGCCTGCGACTTGGTCGCGGAGGCCATCGCCTGTCTAAATAACACATAGCATAATCAAAGATTGGGATTCAATCCCAAAGGGCCGCACCATACACTCACGTGTAGAGATGGTGCGTTGAAAATAAGAAATGGAAATCTAAAAGTTAAAGAGAACAAGTTGTTCGGAACTACCTATGTTCTATGGATATTTCTGGAGACAATAACACATTCTGTGTGATTGTAGGATATCCTAGATGAACGAAGTATTGTGTGTTCTATAGTACTATGAACCAGAAGAACTTTCGTTCGGCTCATAGAGGAAGACTATTAGATGAACCACAAAGCCTGAACTGAATTAATACCTTGGAATGAGAAAAAGGACAAAAGACTGGGAACCAGCCAAACCGAGTAGAAGTACACCACACACTGCACCTATTGTTATTACTGTTATACACCGGGACGCCATTGCAGTGGGAGGTTGTTGAACAACCGGAGATATTCATAAGACTAGAGGAGTTCGGACTCTGGATCTAGTAAACATGAAATCGATCCCTAGCTCTGCATAAAGGCAGTACTAGATCTAAATGAGCCTGCTTGAAAAACAATAAGGATTATTGTTAAGAGGCTAGATCATCTAGAGTACGAGCTTGGTAAATCCATTTATGGATGGTTACAAAGCTATGAATCGTGGAACTTGCGTATTGATGGGATAATCCATTCAATGGATTCATCAAAAAGGCAGAGACGATAGGTGTATTGGAGACGTAATGGAAACAAGGTGGTGTTTCTCGGAATTTTGTGTAGATAGTATTTTATCATTGGCAACAATGTAAAGATATCATCAAGCATAAAATAATGGTTGTCTAAATGAATCGGGATATAAGATTAAGTAGAAGTTAGAACATGTTCTTGAGATCTTATGATCTAGGGATAAGAACATTGTACTTCTCCTGGATATCTTATACGATTATGGTTTGTTTTAACATGCATAATTCTGAGAAAGGTCGTTGCCCTTCAGAGACAGAATATGTATATCTATCTAAGGTTATGTGTCTTGAATACATTAAGGAGATAGATGATACTAAGCAGTTTCCTACACCTCGTGTGGAAAGCTTAAATGCAATGTTAGAAAACAAGAAACTGATATCAACTATGCGGTTAGCGTAGTGGGAGGATATCAAAGTAATCTGGATAAGAAATATTCAAAACGAAATTTTCTTAGATTACATATTCTCAGATTTCAAATCAGAGAAGGACCAGTGTAAGTCGATATCAGGCTATGTGTTCACTTTTGGAAAAGGTGGAACCTTTAATATGTAAAGAGTGATAAGCAGGATGCTTCTCGGACTCTCTCATAACCGAATAGCAGCCTCAGAGGCAGCGGAAGGTTTGGTTAGGTTCCGGGATAACCTCTAAGACTTGGAAATGACTCTTAGTTTATCAAAGGCTATTTTATAGCGGTGCATGATAAACTGGAAGAAGTCATAAGTCTAAAAGTGATGATAACACATAGAGCAAGTACCACCTGATACGAGTCATCGTCAAGGGAGACGACGTAGTAGTCACCAAGATAACTTCAGAGCGGCAACCTAGAGTGCTCATTCACATAGTACTTCTCGGAAGTACACTTTAAGCACGTGATGAGTATGGGAACCGGGAGTTTGGAGGAAATGACTAGACCTTAGTACAAGTGGGAGATTGTTGGAGTTGTGTACTTAATGTCTAGATTTAAGTAACGGTAAACTCCCGATCATAGCATTTAATCTATTAAATTAACGAACAATTGTTTTGTGTTTAATTATTATTAATTAAATATATGCAAAATAATAGTCCTGGATTTTATACGTTGTAGTTAGTATGGTGCAAGCATGGGCGCACAGAAGATCATACTATCGGTTACTCGTATTTAATCAAACAGTTGCTCACGACCTAGATGGACACGGACCAATCCATCGGTATAGTCGTTGTGTGAGAGAGAAAATAATTTATCTTAATTATTTTATCACACTTGTACACTTGGTGTATTGAGCGGATCGTTGAGACTCATCGATTAGGATTGCCGGCGATAATCGATTCGAGACTCAGTGTATTTTATTCTTAATCCCCGATATTATTGCGGGTGTGTATATTTAATATAAGTAACTTTGATTTACCAAAGGAATTAACCGATTTTATTATTGGGTTAATTTCCGGTTAAGTTGGGTCACTATATTTTATATATGACATGCCGTGAATAATTGACCGGACAGTGTATCCCGTAAGGGTTGATAATATCCCCGAGATGAGTTCATAAGGAATTATTGTGTAAACCTCATGAGTGGATTCGTTCCGCACAATAATTAAGGTTGAATGGTACTAGTCTCGGATTAAAGAGATGAATAAATTAATTAGCAATAAATTAATTTTATTCATGGATATTTAAATCTTAAATACACGGAATAAATAAATACTACCGGAGAAATATTATTTGAAATAATATGGTTTAATATTGGGAGTGCAATTAATTTATATAGTGGAAAATAAATTAATTAATATTGATAAGGATTAATGGACTTGGGCAGTGGGCTCAATTTAATCTTCAATATTGGAAGCCCAATATTCCACCTCCTTTAGATCCCCTACGTAGCCTATAAAAGCACTACATGGCCTTCATAAATCATAAGACAAGATTATCATACTTGATATTCTAGAGAGTTGAAGGAGATCCATAGGTGTTCGATAGATCGTCGCCCACCCGACGTTCGAACGAAGTGCAAGGAATACGTGGGAAGATCCAAAGGTCTTCAACTTGATTTCGTTTCTCCGCACAACGAATCAAAGGTACAATCATAAACTCCTTCGTGTGAATTTATGTGATTTAATTGTGATACATGCATGAACACAACATCCGGGAAAAACGACGAACCCGGGGACGGGGATAGACCGCGCGGTGGTGGTTGAAGACCACCGGACCGCCGGCGGTCTAGAGATCCCCGCCGGGATCGAGGAAAGCCCTCGGCTGGGAGCCGAGGGGGTGGCGGTCGAGCCTAGGGCTTCGACCGCCGGCGCGCACCGAGGAGAGCCGCGGCTAGACGCCGCGGCTGGGGGCGATCGAGCCCTAGCTCGATCGCCGGGGGGAACCGCCGCGGGCTGGCGCCGCGGCTGGTGGCTCCCCCCACCTCCGGTGACGGCGGTGAGTCGCCGGACTCACCGCCGGGGGCTGCTGGGCAGCCCCACGCGATCGATCGATCGCGAGCCCCGACGGGGGCTCGGCTAGGGTTTAGCCGCGGGTTTATCCCGCGGCGATGCTCGGGTCGAGCCCGGCTCCGTTTGTGTGGTTCGCGTTCGTGGATCCGACTCGCGGGAGAAAATCGGCTGGGGGCGGGCTGCGTGTCTTCGGGCGCGTAGTCTCCAAAGGTCGGACTCCTGCGGATGAGTCGGGGATCCAGTTTCCGGCGACGGGATTTCGTTCGGGGTTATCGGTTCCGCAATTTTTGATACCCCGGGACATCGAAACCCAGCAAAACGTTGTCCAAATAGTCACAGATAATGGATCAAATTTTAAAGCCGCAGGTAACCGACTTAATTGTTTCACTGTTTTTTTTTTAATTTATATTTTATTCCAATTTTATGTTACTGTTTTTTTTTAATTTATGTTTCGCTACTTAATTGTTTCACTGTTTTATTTTTTTTTAAGATTTATATTTTATTCCAATTTTATGTTTCACTGTTTTGTTTTTTTTTTAAATTTACGTTTCACTTACAGGTGGAATTATTGAACAAAAACATCCTTCAATATTTTGGACACCCTTGTGTGGTCCATTGTCGGAATCTTGCCTTCAAAAGCATCTGCGAACCCTCGGAAAAGTCTGACCATTATGAGCAAAGTAAGTAGCTGACTTCTTTGTGTGCCGACTTGAACGAGATCCAAAAGTTTTTCATGGGGCATGATTTGGTGAAGTCTCTGTTCATAAAAAAATCTCCACTTCGCCTTCTGCAAGTAGCAGAAACTCGATTTGGTAGTCATTATGTCGTAGCACAACGTTTGAATGCGGTCAAATATGTTCTCGATAAAATGGTAATAAACTCAGAATGGAAGGCCCTTTTCAAATCAAACACTAATCCTATTCATATGAAAGTCAGAAAAATTAAAATGTTGATCTTGGATGATTGTTGGTGGGAAAAAGTGGAGTAATTTCTGGAATGAAACCGCTATACGACATGATCAGGTTTGGAGATATGGATGGCCCTATGCTGCATCTTATTTATGATATGTGGGATACTATGATCGAACAAGTGAAAGTTACGATCTTCAGAAAAGAGGGGGAAAATATTGATATTAATTCTTCACTTTTCTTTGATGTTGTACAACAAGTTTTGGAGGCTCGTTGGAACAAAAGTAATACACCTCTACATTGTCTAGCTCATTCACTTGTTCCTCGGTATTACAGTAGTAATTTTTTGAAGGAGGGTGGAATTGGGTTTCAACGTGTTGCACCG
This sequence comes from Euphrasia confusa, assembly GCA_954870475.1. Classification (NCBI taxonomy): domain Eukaryota; kingdom Viridiplantae; phylum Streptophyta; class Magnoliopsida; order Lamiales; family Orobanchaceae; genus Euphrasia; species Euphrasia confusa. Next base: position 40,312,404 of record OX940951.1, on the reverse strand, counting down.
CATCAAAACGAAGAAGTGTCCACACATAGAAATCTTTGTTCCAAAGGCTATATCCAGACGAGAAAGATTTCAGGGCTGTTTTGAAAGAATATGGCGCTTTTTCTTCAAGTTTGGATTATTTCAGTCAAGCTCACGTCATTGCCGCTAGAGATTATGAAGTGCCTATAAGTTGGTGGGCTAATCATGAATCAACGGCTAAACTTTTGCAAGCTCTTGTATTCAGACTTTTGTCTCAACCGGCTTCATCTTCGTGTTGTGAGCGGAATTAGAGTCAATATGGTAACATTAAAACGACAAAGAGAAATCGTCTCGCTTCCGATCGAGCAAAAACGTTAGTGAAGTTTCACAACAATCTTCGACTTTTATCTAGACAAGAAGAAAGTTATAAAGAAGGGCCGAGCAAGTATTGGGATATGGGTAATTTACAATTTTTTCTTTTTTAAATATAATTATCTATTTGTCTTGTCATGTTTTAATCATTAATAAAATTTTATATTATAGGTGGTGACAAGTATGATGTTGATGCGGAGGTCCAAGAGCTCATTGATTTGTCCATTAATGATCCAGACATGGAAGGCGTGGTTTATGATCTCAGCGAGTATGAAGAATGAAGACGAACACAATTTCCTTGCTTTGTTTTTTCGTTTTGGCTAAATTGTTATGAATCTTATGATTATGACATCTGAACGTTTTATTTAAATTGATTAATTATGGATTTTTCTTTTTTTTGGTTTATGTCAATTATATTTATTTTTTATATTTTTTAATTTATTTTATGTATAAAAAAATTAATGGATTATATATTTTGGGGTCATGCCGAGTCGTGTCCACTAGGTCGATCAAGACACTCCGTTGACCGTGTCGGCGTGTCTTAAGAATCTAAAAATTCCGTGTCCGATACTCGACACGTATCCGTGTCGGCGAGTCTGAGTAACTTAGCCTGTGAATGTATAATGGAAGCATATAAGGAGAACATTATACTTGTTCCTTCAGATGATCAATGGACAGAGATTCCCGAATATGTCCAGAACATGATTGTGTTGCCTCCACCAGTGAAACGAACTCCAGGACGACCGAGATTGCACCGCTTCACGAGTCGAATTGAGAAGTTTTCGAAGAAAAAATATCTATGTGGCAAGTGTCAAGGAGAGGGTCACAATGCATAGACTTTTCCAATTCCACCAGAGTAAACACTGCTGAACTTTTATGGAGTTGTGTGTGTTTTCATATATTTTTGTGTAATTTGACTTGTTAAACATTTACTATGCAGGTTATGATGTCAAGAGGAGGAAGTTGTAGATGCTCAGGTGTAGCGAAGAAGGCGGCATGGCTTGAACTTTTCTTTTTTTACTTTAATTTTATGTTTTGAGACGATTGTGTACAATACTTCGTATTTGAGACATTATATTTGTGTTGTAATGAAATTTTCATGTTAGAAGTGGTTAAATTGTGTGTAAGTGAGGTCTGGACAGGTTATAATTACAAAAAAACGAGCGAAATGCATGTTCATAACTTGCTGAACTGTATTGAGCGTCGGGCGAAGGTAGTGGCCTACGCCCAGCGCCCATAATGTTGCAACCAATTACCTGTTGGGTTATGGGCGCAGGCCACTACGTGCGCCCGACGCTTGTGACATATCCAATTTTACGCGGTTTTTACAATTTATCGACTTACTCGTGGATAATTAAAATGATTTGAACCGTTGGATGATCTTAAAATGTAGTTTTACGTGCCCCGTCCAATTTTCGTGAAAAAATAATGTTGAAAGTGATCGAGTAGCTAAGGACGAGAATTTGTCGATTTTTGCGACACTATCGAATCGAGCACTTCTGGACATTATGTTTTCACGAAAATTGGACAGGACACGTAAAACTACATTTTAAGATTATCTAACGATTTAAATCATTTTAATTAAATTTTAATGTTTTGTCATACCTTGTATATCTAAACTTCAACTCAAACTATAATATTTAAACTTGAACCTTAGAAGTAATAAGTGACAAAAACACTAAATTCTTCTACTCGTGGATAATTAAAAAGATTTGAAAATTGGATGATCTTAAAATGTACTTTTATGTGTCCCGTCCAATTTTCGTGAAAAAATAATGCACGGAAGTGCTTGATTCGATAGTGTCGCAAAAATCGTCAAATTCTCGACATTAGAGAATCGAGCACTTCCGGACATTATGTTTTCACGAAAATTGGACGAGACACGTAAAACTACATTTTAAGATCATCCAACGGTTCAAATAACTTTATTTAGCCACGGGTAAGTCGGGAAGTTGTGAAACCGCGTAAAATTGGATTTGTCACAAGCGCTGGGCGCAGTTAGTGGTCTGCGCCCAGCGCCCATAACCCAGTAGGTAATGGGTTGCGACTTATGGGCGCTGGGCGCAGCCGACTACCTGCGCCGGCGCCCAAAACAGTCCAGACCTGAACATGGTTTTTCCTGTTTTTTGTAATTCCAACTTGTTCAGACCACGTTTATACACAATTTAAGCACTTCTCACATGAAAATTTCATTACCACAAAAAATACAAAGTCTAAAACCCTGAAATACAAAGTTTAAAAGTCTAAATTCGGGCACATGTCCGCATAGTGACCCTCTTTCGCACAGATTTCACATCGGGGAGGCGGACCATTCCAAATAGCACTCAATTCTTAAACCTGTGCTGCACATCTGAATCTGAATTCATCTAGATTGCTCTTAATCTTCCAGTCGTCCCTGTAAATTCTTTCAGTGATAATGGATACCATCTGCATCAACGCGTAATTACCGGATCGACGTGGATGCTCTCGGCGATAACAATCACCTGGAGTTGCAAAGTTGAGTTCCCACTCTTTTTTCATCGTCGGCAGTTGAGCTTGGACTCACACTTCATGCATCCAATACTTGAGTGGGAGTAATGTTTTTATTCTCTGTTCCTTCACTTGTTCTTTGTGAGCATGTAGAGACGTGTCATACACAGTATTCTTCTCTTTCTGAAGGACCAATATGCATGTAATTCACTGTAGTCCAACATTCGCAATGAGGAGAACCTGAAAACAAATAATAGGCCATACTTATTCAAGTTCAAAGTTAAGAGTTGAATACTTCTAAATGAAATTACATATTTGAGGCCAGCCTACGGCTTGGGTTTCCATCCATGCACACCGTTAGCAATATTTTCAATGCATTCTTGCAGGTCTTTCTGCGGAACAGGTTCGACATTCTGAGGATGATGATTTCCGTGGTCCCAAAACCATTGCAATTTTTGTTGTAAATTAAGGTTCAAAATTAATACATGTTGAAAGTAATTGAAATTACAGTATTATTTTTCACTACTTACAAAGAATTAGCAAGGCACGATAGTGTAATTGTCCTTCAAGTGCACACTTGTTTGTCTTGATACGTACTCAAAGTCGTTGTGATAAATTTCAAGAACTGCACCAACATGCTGCAAAAAAACATTATCGCGTAAATAATTAGTCTGTAACTATACACCATAATATTTTTGAAAATACTTACGTAAAAAATATCCATATCGGAGGCTCCTGCACTCATCCCCTCTAACCAATCCCGACCCACTGGCCATTCAAAACCAATATCGCGCCTGAATACCATTAATGTTGATTAATATGATGCTTTTGGTAGAAAAAATTGTCAAACTTATAAGGATAGATAACTAACATCATATTGTCATTCTTGTCCTCCAAATAATCTCTAAAACACTCCAGCGCGGATCTCTGTCGTGTTCTTCCCTTCAGGGGGAACCTGTCGTACGGTGATCTTACGAAGTGTGAAGGACGACGAGCACGTACGTTTCACAGTCTTGTCATGGCCACGCTCAACGACGAAGCTTCGTTCTCGAAATTAAGCTCCGCTCGCGGAGGTTGGACTGGAGTGACATACTCGACCGCTGGAGACATCGGCTGTGGAGTTTGAAACTCGTCTACGTACCGCGAGAATGGCACTGGAGAAGGATAATAGTCGATCATCGCCAGCGGTTGTGGTTGTGGAGTAACTTAAGTTGGAGCAGAGTAATACTCCATTGGAGGAAACTGAACAAACAAACAAAATGAGTCCAAATAATTTTATAAATATATTAATAGTAATGTAATTTTAAAAATTCCTGTTTTAAAAAAATAAACTAACAAACAAACAAAGGAACTAATATAATTTTTTCAAAATATATTAATAGTAATATAATTTTCAAAATCATGTTTTAAAAAAACAAACAAACAAAAGAATTACGGAACCTCATTTTGCCTATCTCTTAGGTTGCAACCCCTAAAGCTCTCTTCGAGTGAGTCGATCCGACCACCAAACTCGGTTATCTGCACACCAAACTGGGTGATCTGAGTACACTGTTGTGTGATAAGAGCCACTCTGCTCTGTGATCTGAGTACTCTAAGCCCTAATCAACTCCCTCGACGTCCTAATCTCTGCGAACAGAGCATCGTCTCGCAGCTGTCTGACTCTCTCGTCCCGTTCTCGATCTCTCTCGTCCCGCTGTCGATCTCTCTCGTCCCGGGCCGTGTTCATCTGCAGCAAATCTGCCCACCATGCAGGTGGACCTCCAGATGGATCAACCTAAAAAGACGACGGACCGGCATGATCAAGCATCTCATGTGGAGCAGAGTGTGTCTTCAGGAGTGGAGATGAGGGTGTCGTCTGGGCTGGAGCTCGAGCTGGAGCTGGAGCTGCAGCAAGGAACTTCACGTAGTCCTCGCAGAAGATGTTGTTGGCGTCGAATCGTAGACAGTCTGTTCGGCCATCATTAGTTTTCCGCTCGAACCAGCACAAGGTGCCATAAAAATATGCAGCTGCAACTCGGAAACGTCCGACTTCAAGCGCGGATACACAACCTGCATGTTTGTTTTTTAAATTGTAAAGTCTGAATAATTTTAATTCACACAATAAACATGTTCAAACATTTACCTTCACTTTCTTAACCAAGAATTTCTTGAAATTGTCGCTTGTCGGTGCGCTCTTACTTAGAGATCATCGCAGCATCCTGGGGTACAAATGAATAAAATCTCTCCTGGGGTTGCGTTCAATTGTACAACCGCACCCTCAAAAACCTCAATCATCCAAAACTAAAATTAAACAAAGCATGTTTATATTAAACACTACAAACTATTCAATTATCAAAACAATTATTAAAAAACTACAAAAATTATTATTATTATAATTTTTTTTTTTCATTCAACCACATCATTCAATTGCAGTGAATACGAACCGTCGTAAGAAAAAATTATCTTATTTTCAGAACAAAATTAATTTCTCAAATGCAACACTCATTTGGAAATACTCACTCATTGGCATGCCTTCACCGGCTATGTATACATGATCAATTGGTACTCTTGGAATTAAAAAATTTACGGTCTCTTAGCTTCGACCATTTAATAATCCTCGACCATTTAATAATCCAAGAACATACCGACGATGAACATTCTAGTTCCAACGTCCTCAATCTTATATTTCTTCTCCTTAGACACTCAAAGTGCTTTGGACGAAGTCATACTCTATACACATCGTATAGTTCAATATTCAATCCATTAAGGACAATATTCCGGCAAAGGTAACACATTGCTCACATGCTTCAAACGTTACACGTTTCTCAGCATCTATACCATTCTCGTAGATGACCAAACGTCCATCTTTGAGATACCTTACCGAACACATCGGTCCCGGAGGTAGACATTTAGTACGGATTTTAGTCTTGCGTTGTTGGTTATTTTTGTACAAAATGTCTAAATCCGAAACATAAAATAAAATAAAATCTGGACTAGAACAGTACTACTGATCCTTACAATTCCAGAATAAACTTAAATAAAATAATTAAATAAATTAACCTTTATCGGGCTTCGAACAGAAACTTGTTGCGGGTAGTCGAGGCGCTTTCGCTATCCGCAAGACTAAAACGCCCCGTGTATGCTACGGTTTTACGACGTTAGTCCCCAAAGATACAACGACTTTCAATCTTCTAGTCTGAGGCACACCAGCTAGAAGCTCCGGCGAACGGAAAAGAGCGAGAACCGAGCATATGCAAATGCAAGGAACTAAATATTGTCTACACAATATTCTAACTATATTAGGATGCACTTAGAGAGAAGAGATGTGGGATATAATCTGATTTTGATTGTGTAATGGGATGAATCTCTCTCAACTAAAAGCTCTATTTATACTACTCATAGGGGAGTACCAAAAGACAAAAGGCAATTCAAAAGTCTTAACCAACTCAAAGGTCACACTCATTATGAGGATTTATTTATATATTTTATTAAATATATAAATAAAATTCTGATGACTATTCAAGTCATTAGGCCGTCTATTCAAATTCAGTACAACCCATATTGGGCTAACTATTAAAATTTCGTACAACCCATTTAGGCTAGCCCAACAGCTTAAGCCAACTAAAAGTTTCAACTAATTTTACTCAACCCAAAGGCTGGTAAGCCCAAGCCATAATAACCTTACTTGTTATTATTTTACAGGCCCACTACAAATACAATTTGTACTTATTAAACTTTTATAGGCCCAAGAAAATTCTCGGAGGCCCAAGTCCAAATCATTATATTCCAATTGACCAAGAATAAAATTCAAGTCAGTGGACTTAATCAAAGTTGAAACATTTTCACTACTCCTCATATAACACCACGAAAGTATTAATTTTCTCTCCACATTCAATGTGGGATTGTGACTTTTCACATTCTCAATAATTAATACACAAGACCTTTTATAATGGTTCTCACAAACCCATTATCTACCACATTTCGATGTGGGATGAGATTTAACATTCTCATTCAACAATGCCTTTTCACTTGGCTAATTCAACCATTTATTTCTCACTCACCGAAAAATCGGATCTTGACGAAATAAAATACTATAATTAACTACGCAATATCGTAGAAAATTATCAACAAATTAATTCCAACGTGAATTAATATTTAGCCACAAAATCGGTCAAATATTGGTCAAACCAATTATTTTATTCCAATTTTTCCAACATATTGTACCCTGTTTTAAAAATTGATTTAGAGGATTGAATTTGAAGACAACTTGTAAGGGAGAAAGATTCAATCAATGTTGTGCACAAAGTTGGAGAAGACGGCCCAGGCGAAGTGGCCTTTTTTATGGCCTTTTTCATAAAACATAAGTTGAAACACAAAATTAATCCCGAAAGTGGAATTCATAAACAAGACGTATTTTATAATTCACTCCAAAGTTGAAAACATTATTATAAGAAGAAGCATATAACTGCCCCTCTATGAAGACCCATTTCACTCACTCAATCACACACAACACAAACATTACAAAGGATACAAACTCGCAATCAATAGAATATTCTCAACCAGAGATGTCAATTGCCTTGACCTCAGGTTTCTTGACTTCTGTCTTGGGAACAGTGACGGTCAGCACCCCGTTCTCCATGGCCGCCTTCACCTCATCCAGCTTGGCATTCTCCGGCAGCCGGAACCGGCGGAGGAACTTGCCGGAGCTCCTCTCGACGCGGTGCCACGCGTCCTTCTTCTCCTCCTCCTCGCGAGTGCGCTCGCCGCTAATCTGGAGGACATTCCCGTCCTCCACCTCGACCTTGACCTCCTCCTTCTTCAGCCCAGGAACATCAGCCTTGAACACGTGGGCCTCTGGAGTCTCTTTCCAGTCAACGCGTGTTGCCGCAAACTGCGACGTCTCGTTGTTGTTGCCGCCGCGAAATGGGTCCCACAGGTCCAGAGAGAATGGATCGAAGACGGTGCTGCTGTTGCCTTGTCGACCGAATATGCTTGGGATTAGAGACATTTTTTGCTTTTGTTTTGCGAAACTGTTGAATCTTATATGTATGAATCGAATTGTGTTATTCTGTGATGCTGAATGGATGGAGAGAGCAATACTTATATAGGGAGTATTGGCGGTGAAATGTGAAGACTTGAGACTCTTCCGGAAATTATTAGTACTGAATCATCAAAGTTGAGAGAAATCGAGACTATCAAAGAAACATCTGGACAAAGCTTTCCCAAACTCTGACACGTGTAGTGTTAAGAAAACGGGTCACCCCACTCACCGTTTCATTTCATATATATATATATATATATATATATATATATATATATATATATATATATATATATATATATATATATATATATATATCCATCTACAGTATATTTTAATACTACATACAGTATGAAAAGATGTCATTACTTCTTTTCTGCTAATTAGATTTGATTAATTGGGTAAATTTTTCATATTATAAATTAGTCGTCCTAATTCATTTGAGCTATCCCTTTGATTAATTGGGTAAAAATTTTCATATTATAAAGAGTGTAGCTATTTCCACTCCTTAAAACACTTAGTACACCACTTTCATAAACCCACCTAATATTTATTAATAAAAATAATATCAATTTTTATTAAATACACCTCATTCTATTCTAAATTTATCCTTATTAAAAATACTCTGAATCAAATAAATTTTATTCTTATAGATTCTACACTATTACACATACCGTAAAACAAAAAAATTATTCTTACAAATCTTACACTTTTGTAAAACAACAGTAAAACAAAAAAAATTATTTTTATAGATTTTACACAAATTATTTATTTATGTTATTAAAAAATATTTAAGAAAAATAAAATTAAACAAATATAAAAACATTAAAATTAAAGAAAAAAAATCAACAATAACGGTAAAATTAAACAAATAAAATAATTGCACAGTCAAAAAATTGAAAATTACAAAATAAAATATATATTAATGTATAAAAAAAATTAAATCATAAATCAAAAACAAGAAAAACAATTGCTATCAAAAAAACAAAAAAAAAACTAATTCTTAAAAATTGTATAATACAATTTATTAATTAAAAAAATTAAAAAATAAACAAGAAAAAAAAATTATATAAAAATTTATAAACAAAAAGAATTATAAAAATAAACAAGAAAAATAAAAAAAGCTTAATACAGTTTAGGCCATCTCCAACCGAACACAAAAACTCAAAATCAAAAATAAGTTTTATTTTAAGTTTACAGTAATTTGACTTCAACCGAACTCAAAATTAGTTTAAGTTTACAGTAATTTGACTCAACCGAGAAACTAATACTCTAAATTAAAATAAAAAATTTTAAATATTCTTCTTATATAATTATTTATACTATTTATATAAATAATCAACATCTTTACAAATTTACAATTTTATCTCATAATTTTTTAAATTAAAAAATATAATTAATATTATTTTCAATTTAAATTTTCAAACATAATAAATATAAATAATACTAAATAAAATATTATTTAATTATTAAAAAAATTACATTAAAACACACAAAAAACTAATTATTAATTATTTTTGTTTTTGTAATTGGTAGCATTTTTTTAAATATCTTGTTTATTATTATTTTATTTTTAATGTTAATTATATAATTTATTTATTTAATTGTATTTCATATTTTGATATGTATTTTTATTTCATTATTAAAAATATTTTTATTAAAATTTATTTTAATTATTAATGATATAATTATTAAAAAAATTACATTACAAAAGATATTAAATAAGATACTAAAAAATAATTGATAAGTTATTTTTATTAATTTGTAAAAAAAATAATCATTTTATAAATAAAAAATAGTTTTTGGTTTGAGTTTACTAGTCCTCCTACCCGTGCGATGCACGTGTATTTAATTCAACTTTTTATTACTCGAAGTAGTGCTCTTTTTTCAGAGTAGTGATCTTTCTGCTTAATATTAGATGTAGATATTGATAATGGACAAATAAAAATTACATTCATGTTACAAATTCTTGAATACTTCTTTGTAGACTACATTTTTTCTATTCGTAAGACGACAACGCTGGTCACAAAGCAGAAGCTTCAATCCGGTCGTGTTGGTTACTCTAGACAACACAACGTACAATTGATCGTGCGTAAATACTGATTTCTTCAAAAATATTCCAACATTTGTCAACGACTGACCTTGACTCTTATTAATAGTCATGGCATACGATATTATAATCGATAATTGTATTAGTTGGAAAGCAAACTGGAATTTGGTATTTGAGGGCGTCAAAGTAATTCGAGTATTAAAAACCATTTCCCCAGAATTATTTTCTCCTAATATAATTACTGTGTTACAATCATCCTAGTATCAGTGCATAGTCCGACAGAGTCATCCATATTCCGCAATAGCATAACGGACATCCAAACCTGATACGAAACAGTTCATGTATCAAAAACTATATACCATGTCACAACATTTAATTAATTCGTTAATTATATACAATAAATAGAATATGACATTACTATATAAATTGTCGTTTTAAGAAAAATAAGTTTATATATATATATATATATATATATATAAATACTAAGTAATGCAGATAATCCTTTCGTCCGTATTATTCATTGCAATCATGTAATCGTTGATTTCATTAACGTCATCCAGGATCAGCGCTAGAATCGCTCGTCCTTCTAGAAAATTGATATTTTCGATGTAATCATGGAAAGATGGGTACGCGGCATGAACAATCGATTCCATATAATTATCCGATTGAATTATTAAATATTCATTCGGGGTCTCTATATATCTACTTCCCCATCATTCTCGCCGTCAGTAGTACAATCCCCTGTAGAAGAGCCAATCAGAGAACTCTCGTACATTTAGGCATGACCAGTCAAATTTGAAGAAAATTTCCTCCTGAAAATATATTACCCGTGAAAATTATAAAAGTTGAATGATTGCTTTCTAATATAATTAAATTGGTGAATAATATTTATGTTTGTTTGTATTTCAAGTATTTTCGATCTAAATATAATTGATTTATTAATTTATTTGTCTCATATATAGAAAATGATATATTCATCAAATTCAATACAAAAAATCAGCATTACATTATTAATTAACTAAGTAATTAATATAATAAAAAATACAATTATAAAATAGTAGAAAAATAAAATTACATAAAAAAATTGATATATATGTAGGAGAGAATTAAATACCGAGAGTATTGAAAGAACTAATCGATCAGCTGATTTCTGATTTAGAAATAATGCAACTTCATTCATCAATACAAAATTCGCGAAGTGCTTTCCGTCCTGAACTTGTAGATGAATTTTAAACTTGGTGTGACGAATAAGATTACGATAACAAAAATAACCCACAAAATTGCAATAATTGACATTCTGTATGATTGCAATGTGGGGGCAAATTATGTAATACATCGCTTGGACAGTTTTTCATGGATTTTAAAAGTTGTGCAAAATTTAATAACGTGTCGTAAATATAATAACAATTATAAATCACTTATTTATTACAATATATAATAAAAAAAAATTATTTAGGTCTATAAACATTAAATTCAATAATATACCTTTAGTAAAACTGAATCGAATTCTTTTTCGGAAGAATTAACATATGAATATAACCAACACATATATTGAAAATGATTAGTAAAGAGTTGAAAAAAAAATGAAATTATTATACGAAGATAAAAGAAAGATTGAAAGAATCACAAATTAATTTAGTACTATAAATAAATAATAGTATAATAGAATAAATGTAATTAAAGAAGATAAATAAGAAATAAATTTGATATTATGAATATTCCTTATTTAAATAAATCAAAATATATTAATTTAGTTTGAAGAGATTAATTAAATATTAAATTGTTTTTGAATTTATTAATTTATGGTAAATTATTTTTTTTAATGCTGCATAATTAAAGTAATATAAATAGAGGATAATATTATTACTAATGGTAAATTAATAAAAAATTGAATTATTATTATTTTATTCTCAAATTAATTATTTGACATTTGAATTAATTTAATTGTAATAAATTTACCATAGTCATAATTAATAATATTATTGATATATAATTTTAGTTAACATTTGAATTTATCTAATTGCTTAAAATAAGAATAAATTTTAATACTCATAATTAATAATATAATTGAAATATAATTTATAATCAAGATAATAAAAATTTTATTTGATTTCTCTAACTAAGGATATAATTTTATTTTATAAATTTATAATATTATTTATACATCATATTGGATGATAATATAATAATTATTTTTACAATTTATTACTTTAATTATTTGTAATTCCTATAATTAAAATACATAAATTAATTAAATCACAATTATTATTATTATTATTATTATTATTTATATATAAAAAAAAGATCGAACTAAAATACATAAATTATTTTTGAATTTATTTCTGTAAATAAAAAAAATGAAAAAAAATCTAATTATAAACAATTTTTTTTGTACAAAAATAATAATCATTGATTGTATTATTGTTTTTTTCAATTATTCAATAATTATTAAATATGATTTTATTTCATGAACTCAATCAAAGATTTTAATTTTGTTTTAGTAATATTTGTAAGTAATACAAATAAAGATATTGTTGCGTAAATTACAATATAAACAAAATTAGAATAAAATTAAATAAAATTATTATAAATTTCATAAATTTTATAAATTAAAGTAAATAGATAAAATACATTATAAATAAAATGAAAACAAACTAATCTAAAATTACAGTAAATTGAGTAATTACAACATAAATAAAATTAACAAAAACTACTTTAATTTTATTAGGAAACATAAACAAAAACTTGGAATCCATTTAAAATTTGTGTAATCCAATCTTTTTTCATGGACTTCTAATTGTTCAAATTCGTAGAGTATTTTACTTATAATCAAACCTACAAAATAAATAGTTATAAAGAATATTACAAAATAAACAAAAAATAGTAAGAAATCTAAAAGTTCTGAAAAAAAATAAATTATCAAAAAGAATAAAAAATTCAAAAAACTTGAAAAAAAATACAAAAATCATTATGAAATAAATTATTATATTTTGATACAATTATAATCAACAAACTGATAATATTAATTATTAATTAATATTAATTAGTAAAAAATATTTACATTAAAACTGCAAAAAATAAAAATATTAATAATCAAACAATAATATTAAAACTAAAATTTAAATTAGTAAAAAATACTTAAATTGCAAAAAAATACAAATATTAATAATAAAACAATAATATTAAAATTAAAATTCGAATTAGTAAAAGATACTTTATATTTGAAAGCTACAAAAAATAAAATCATTAATTATCAAACAATCAAATTTAAATTAAAATATTAGTAAAATAATACTTAGCAAAATAACAAAAAATCAACAAAACTTATATAAAGTTCTGAACAAAAATAAATAAATATGAGCATTAACAAATAAAAAAATAGCTAAAATGAAAAGATTGCAAAAATACAAAAAAACAAAAAAAAACCATCAAAACTTAAATAAAGCTCAAAAATAAATAAATTTGAGAATAAACAAATAAAAAAAATAATTGAAATGAAAAGTGAGAAATATGGAGTGAGTGAATTATCTTAAATTTCGATATTATTGTTTGTATAATATAAATTTATTAATTAATCGATTAAATATATTAATAAAAAATGCAATTCTCTCATTATTTTTTTAATTACGATAATTAATTTTAGTAGTATAATATAATAAACTTTAATAGATAATTAAGAAATAAAGATTATATTTTGAATATTTCAAGAGTATATTAAAGAGATTATAAATTTAATTAATTAAAAATAAATGCGTTAATTAATTACACTAAAAATAATAATTAATAATGACAGTGTGAACACAAATTTAATTTAAAGGTACTTGTTTATTAATAGATGTGAACACAAAAAAATCAAACGATTAAAACATATGACACCTAGTACAATTGCTAGCTATTATATATTATAAGGATTTGTAAGTAATACAAATAAAAATATTGTTGCTTAAGTTACAAATAAACAAAATTATAATAAAATTAAATAGAATTATTGTAAATTGCGAGTTTCATTAATTACCATCATAAATAAAATAAAAAAAAATTACTTTAAAATTACAATAAATTGAGTAACTACTCTAATTTTATCAGTAAAACATAAACAAAAGCTTGTAATCCATTTATAATTTGTGCAATCAAATGTTTTTATCTTTTTTCATAACTTCGGTCGCACAATATTTTACTTATAATGAAACCTACAAAATAAATAGTTATAAATAAAATCAAATTAGTAAAAGAATACTTAGCTACAAAAAATACAAAAAACAACAAAAAAAACAACAAACATAAATAAATAAACGTGAGCATAAACAAATAAAAAAAATAGCTAAATGAAAAGTTTAAAAAAAAATAAAAAAAAACAAAAAAAAAACAAAACTTACATAAAATTCTGCACAAAAATAAATAAATATGAGCATGAATAAATAAAAAAAATAGATGAAATGAAAATTGAATAAATAAATTTGAGCATAAACAAATAAAAAAAATAGAAGTGAGAGTTAGTGCAAAAATACAAAAAAACAAAAAAAAAAAAACAAAACTTACATAAATATCTGCACAAAAATAAATAAATGTGAGCATTTAAAAAAAAAAAAAAAAAAAGGCTACAAAAAATACAAAAAAACAAAAAAAAAAGAACAAAACTTAAATAGAGCTCTGCACAAAAATAAATAAATGTAATAAAAAAAATAGGTGAAATGAAAATTGAATAAATAAATGTGAGCATGAACAAATAAAAAAAATAGGTGAAAATAAAAGTGAGAGGTAGTGCAAAAAATACAAAAAAAACAAAAAAAACAACAACATAACTTACCTAGAGTTCTGCACAAAAATAAATAAATGTAAACAAATAAAAAAAATAGCTTGAAATAAAAAGGCTACAAAAAATACAAAAAAAACAAAAAAAAAAGAATAAAACTTAGGCTCTGCACAAAAATAAATAAATGTGATCATGAATAAATAAAAAAAATAGCTGAAATGAAAATTGAATAAATAAATGTGAGCATGAAAAAATTAAAAAAAAAATAGGTGAAATTAAAAGTGAGAGTTAGTGCAAAAATACAAAAAACAAAAAAACAACAAAATTCTGCACAAAAATAAATAAATGTGAGCATAAACAAATAAAAAATATAGATGAAATGAAAAGGCCAAAAAAATACAAAAAACAAAAAAAAAAGAACAAAACTTACTCTGCACAAAAATAAATAAATGTGAGCATAAATAAAAAAAACTGAAATAAAAAGTGAATAAATAAATGTGAACAATGAACAAATAAAAAAATAGCTAAATCAAAAGTGAAAAAATAAATAAATGTGAGCATAAATAAAAAAAACTGAAATAAAAAGTGAATAAATAAATGTGAACAATGAACAAATAAAAAAATAGCTAAATGAAAAGTGAAAGGTAGGCAGTGAGTGAAGATGACGTCTTTATATAAACACAGATTTGAAGTAGGGTTTGATAATATTTATTATTTTTAAATATAACTAATTTAAATTCCCTTAAATTTCGTTATTATTGTTTGTATAATAAAAATTAATTAATTTATCCATTAAATATATCAAATGCAGATTCTCTCTTATAGTAATAATTAATTTTAGTAGTATAATAGAATAAACATAATTAAAGGAGATAAATAAGAAATAAATGTTATATTTTGAATATTTCAAAGTCAATATTTACGGAGATTATATTATAGAGATTATAAATGTAAATTATATTATATAAAAAAATAAATAATTATACTAATTAATTAAAAATAATTACGCTAATTAATTACACTAAAAATAATATTTATTATATTAAGAAGATTATAAATGTAAATTATATTATATAAAGAAAGAAAGAAATAATTACACTAAACAATTAAAAATAATTGCGCTAATTAATTAAAAATAATTATGCTAATTAATTACACCAAAAATAATATTATTAATGTTAATTATATTATATAAATAAAGAAATAAATAATTACGCTAATTAATTAAAAATAATTGAGCTAAATAATTAAAAATAGTAATTATCTAATTAATTACTTAAAAATAATTGAACTAATTAATTAAAAATAATAATTATCTAATTAATTACGCTAAATTAATTAGGCAATTATTTGTAATTAATAATTATTTTACCTAATTAATTAAGTTAAAAATAATAATTAATTTCAAATAATTGCCTAATTAATTAAAAATAAGTACACTAATTAATTACGCTAAAAATAATATTGAATTATATTAAAGAAAATATAAATAAAAATTATATTATATAGAGAAATAAATAATTACGCTAAGTAATAAAAAATAATTGTTTCAATTAATTACGCTAAAAATTCTAATTAATTACGCTAAAAATAATAATTGAACACAAAAAAAATCAAACGGTGAAAACATACGAAACAATTGTTAGTTGAATTATATATTATAAGGACGGTAAACGTAAATATAAGTATTTTTTGCGTGGGTCCCACCTATAAACCAATAATAGGTTTCTGTTTTGGTATCGGTTGGAGCATCTCCCTTACTCTAAAATAAGTTTTTGGTATCGGTTGGAGATGCTCTTATAACTAAAATGAGTTTTTTTTAACAGTTCATTTATATATATATATATATATATTAAGATAAATAACATGATTTTTCGGTTAATACAGTTTATAAATAACATGATTTTTTTAACAGGTTAATACAGTTTATAAATAACATGATTTTTTTAACAGTTCATTTATATATACAGTATTAAGATTTTTAGATTTAATAAAGTTATTAGGAGCGTAAATAGCGCTACCTTAAAATTTATTTGATTCAGAGTATTTTTAATAAAGGTAAATTTGAAATAGAATGAGGTGTATTTAGTAAAATTTAATATTATTTTTATTAAATATTAGGTGGGTTTATGAAAGTGGTGTACTTAGTATTTTAAAAGTACAAATAGCAGCAACCTATTATAAATTAGTCGTCCTAATTCATTTGAGTTATCCCGCCACTCATATATTAATGTTAATGTCAATTTAAGGTTTTTATTTTTTAACTATAATATTTAAATTGCGTGAAATTTCATTTTTTTTATCGACTAATATTTAAAATTGAAATTTAATTTAATATTTTTAATATTTGATTTTTTTTATTCAAAAATATTTGTATCAATAAAGAAAATAAATTCTAATGTAGTAAATTAAATAAGTTTATCGAGCTAGCTCAAACGGTTTTCGAGTGATCTCGTTTCAAATCAATTCAATTTATTTATTTTGGCTGAAAATATTCGAATTTAACTTTTACATTTTTTTTTCGAGATTGGTTAAGTCAGCTTACAAATTCAAATTAAATTGACATCTCTATTTGTGATGAGTATGATATTACAAAAACATTGTGTGGCGGAAATAAACAACACTTAAAGTAAATGAACACCAAGAATATAACGTCAAAATTTTTATTCCAACCACTCAATGTCTCTAGTACCAAATTTTGAACCACATAATTCTTCTCAAACCAATTCTCTGGCACAATCGGATCTCTTGTTGACCCGAATTCGGAATTATGACATTCGTTTGGGTGTCATTATTCTTCGATGAATTTATGGGACAATCTCGAATGATTTATTGCACATTATTCTTGAGTCAGACGATAGGAGTAATTAAGTTCCAATAGAGTAGGTCATCTCAGCCCCATGGGCCAACAATATCTTTTTGGGCGTCCCGGATGCCACCACCTTGGGAATTCCACATTTTTCTTAGAAATTTTATTCTTAATTGGTGCATGTGTTTAAGTAACTAAATGAGTTATGGCAAGTCGGTTGTGACATTTACATACTCTTTAATCAATCTAAATTCAATAGTTTATGTTTATGAAATAGACATGTTAATTTGGGTTTATCAAGGATGTTTTTCTCTTGTGTGGACATTTCTCAAGTACTTTCATAATTTCCGCAAAAGTCTCTACTCTTCCCTTTTCAAGGTTAGATAATCGATGTACTCCCTATAAAAACTTGTGACGACGATACAAGAAGAGCACTCTATAATTTTATTTTTCTTTTTTATAATTAAATTTGATATGTAATTAATAAAAAAAATTAAATTGTCACCCTACCCAAAAACTCATTTTTTTTATAATTAAATTTGATATTTAATTAATAAAAAATAATTTTAAAATCACTCTTTCACACCCAACTCAAAATATATATAAAAGAAGAGTAATCAAGAATTTTCCTTTTCTTTTTTTATGATTAAACTTGATATTTAATTAATAAAAAAATAATTATAAACCACTCCTTAATGATTATTAAGCTTTAATCAAATACTTATTTTTTTATTAATAAATTATTATCATTAATGATTAAAAAAATTATTAATAAAATTATTTTAAGAAAATGCCGATTAAGCTTTAATCAATTATTTTTTATTAATAAATTATTTTAAGTTTGGAATATAAATTATTATGGAATATAAATTATTACACCTAATAATTAAATAAAATTTAAGTATCATAAACCAATTTAATTATTTATGAATTACAGTTATAAATTAATTATTTTAATTAAATACTATACATATATGTGTGTGTTTCATTTTTAATTGAAGACATGTTATATTTGAAGTAAAATATTCTAAAAATAATAGTTAAAATTTATCAAATAATAATTATTTATATAATAAAATATTTCATCTTAATATTATTGTAACATAATTTAAAAATAATTGTAAAAAAATATAAAAAAGTAATACGTAGTACTATATTTTTTATTTCATTTTCTTTACAACAATTATATTTTTTATATCATTTTTTTTACTATTCTTAATGAAAAAAATTAAATACTTTAATATTTTTTTTCAAAATTTAAACTAAAAATCCTTATTCTTATACTCATAATCGAAATTTTACGGTCATACTATTATATATAAATATTTATTTCGGTCAAATATTTAAATTTATATTAAAAGAAATTAAGTATATAAAGAATTATATATAAATATTTATTGCGGTCAAATATTTAAATTTATATTATAGAAATTAAGTATATAAAGACGTACGTGCTCTTTCGAACTTAATTTCAGTCTATTTAAATTCGTTTGAGTTCATATCACTTCAGTTTTCTATTCAGTTTAAATCTTACACTCATTCAATTCAACTCGATTGAGTTCTATTTAAGTTCAATTGAGTTCATACCACTTCAGTTTTGAGTCCAGTTCAAATCTCACACTCATTTAGTTCAACTCGATTAAGTTCGTTTCAACAAAAATTAAAATAAACTTATTTGAATCAATAATTTAAGTATAAACTCTAGGTAATTTTAGAATATTATTAATATTTTTATAAATATATTGAGCAATTTGTAAAAATTATGTTAAATGTAAATTACTTTCCACATTTCAAATTAATTAAGTTCATATCAAAATAAATAAAAATAAAAATTATTTAAATCAATAATTTAAGTATAAAATCTAGTAATAGAATATTATTAATATTTTTATAATTAAATATCAATGTTGTTAGCTAAGTTGATTGAACACTTAAAAACTATAAGGGGTCCAAGATTTGAATGTAAGACATGAGTATTTAAATTTGTTGACCTAGACGAAAAAAATAAAAAATAAAAAATAAAAAAAATTCTAAAATATTTAGCAATTTATAAAAATTATTATTATTTTTATATAAAAAAAGAAGTAATCCAATTCGATTCAATTCAGTTCTGCTCAATTTAGATCAATTTAGTTCAATTTAATCAATTTTAAGTATAAAAAACATGTTCTAAGTATTCAATCCTCCCTAACATCAATTTACCATCCCAAAAATATGTTTGAAATTCTAAAACAAACTATAAGGTAGTCACGACCGCAAGTAATTCTGCCGAAAATATAATTCCGTAGTAGAAACCGATTCTCTAGGAGACAATTTTTAAGCAACATTTCCTATTTATGGTAGAAAATAAAAAATTGAATATTTTTTTTTCAAATTTATATGAGGTGATTCAAAAGACAATATAAATGGAATTTGAAGACAAGTTGTACGTGAAAAAGATTCATCAATGTTAATTAAGCACAAAGTTGGAGAAGGAAGGAAGGCGGACCAGACGTCGGTCTTTAATTAGATCAATTTTGAACTTTTGTTGTTTTTGAGATTGTATATAAAACACAAAATTAATCCTGAAACTTGTATTCATAAACAAAACACACATATTTTATAATTCACTCCAAAGTTGAAAACATTATTATTACAAGCATCATATAAATTGGATTCACAAACACAAACATTACAAAAGAACTCTCAACCAGAGATGTCAATGGCCTTGACCTCAGGTTTCTTGACTTCTGTCTTGGGCACGGTGACAGTGAGCACCCCGTTCTCCATGGCCGCCTTCACCTCATCCAGCTTGGCATTCTCCGGCAGCCGGAACCGGCGGAGGAACTTGCCGGAGCTCCTCTCGACGCGGTGCCACGTGTCCTTCTTCTCCTCCTTCTCTTGGCTGCGTTCGCCACTTATCTGGAGGACATTCCCGTCCTCCACCTCGACCTTGACCTCCTCCTTCTTCAGCCCAGGAACATCCGCCTTGAACACGTGGGCCTCCGGAGTCTCCTTCCAGTCAACCCTTGTGGCCGCAAACTGCGACGTCTCGTTGTTGTTGCCGCCGCGGAATGGGTCCCACAAGTCCAGAGAGAATGGATCGAAGACGGTGCTGCTGTTGCCTTGTCGGCCGAATATGCTTGGGATCAGAGACATCTTTGCCTTTGTTTTTCCGTAACTAAGAGTAATGCTTTTGTTAATTGTTCTGTGATGATGAATGTATGGATCGAGAGATCGAGCAATACTTAAATAGAGAGTAATGGCGGTGAAATCTGAAGAATTGAGAGTTATCCGGAAATTATTAATGGAGAGAAATCGAGACTAGCAAAGAAACATCTGGAGAAAGCTCTCCCAAACTCCGTGACACGTGTAGTGTCAAGAAAACGGGTCACCCCACTCACCGTTTGATATATATCCATCTATATTTTAAAATGAAAATTCAAATACTATTCAATGTGCATTTCTATAAGTTACTATTAACATTAAATTTCATTATTTCTTTCACATTATTTCTTTCCCTTTGAAATACTTTGAAAATGTTAAAATCATTTGTTTTTATTCCTTATTCCTTTGAAAATGTTGAAAATGTTAACTCGATGATTCTCAAATCGAATGCTCAACCAACTGAGCTAACAACCCTTAACTATATATTTATTTTTATAATAAAAATTATACTTTATTTTTTATCAATATAATAAAAATAAAATTTATTCACACAATCCCACCACATTTCAATTGAGGGCTTCGGATTAATAATTAATGTAAATTGAATAGTCTAGGGTTTGAACCCTAGTGTTAAGAAAAATATCATAATCAAATATCGTATATATTTTTGTATTTTTCTTAACACCTAGCTAGACCTAATGACTTAATGAGTGAAGAAGAAGAGGTTAACCACTATGTTATCTGAGTTATATGTACAATTATTAAAATATGATATATATATGTATCATTAATATATATATATATATATATATATATCAAATTATAAATTTAAGGGGAAAATGGCAATAAGGCCATTTTTCAACATTTTTTGGCCAATAAAGCCAATTTCTATTTTTCGTGTCAGTTAGGCCTTTTTGTTCCAATTAGGCCAAAAAATGTATATGGATGGACAAAAATACCCCATATGCCCTTACCCCCACCCCAGATACACAAATCAGTTTCGAATTTTTGATTAGACGGAGCTTTCCCTCCGACGACGGAGAGCACAACGGCCAACGGAGCTTTCCTCCGGCAGCACCACCACAACCAATTTCCGTGCAGCCGCCATCGCTCCGATCGGGCACCGATCGCCCCGCCACCGAAAACTCGCGAGGCGTCGTCGCACCATTTGTCGCTCTCGACGTCGTCCTCGATCTCCGATTTCGTCCCGGAGGTCTCGGTCTCCGGCGGTTATCCGCGCAGGCCTCTGTCCGATCGAAGCCCCGGCATCACCACAGCGCCGCGTCCACGTCTCAGGCCCGAGCCACCACCATCTCCGACCGCCGTCGACCCCTTCCGTTTTCAGGTTATTTGGCTTCTCCCTCCCAGTCGATTAATCGTCTCGCCTCAATCTCTTTATTTATTCAGTTTAGGTTTTCGCAATGTTTGTATTGTGGTAGTTTATTAAGAAGACGGGTGATGATGATGAACTTCACATTTTTTGATTGTGCAATGTTTCAGGAGTGCTCGCAAGGTGTTCGATGAAATGACGATCAGAGATTCGGTTTCCTGGATGTCTTTGATTTCGGGGTGTGCCCGCGAAGGGAACGCGAGCGTCGGGCTTAAGCGTGAAACGGGGATTCCAGAGGTAGTTTGTCCTGCTTTAGCATGTTTAGATTTTCTGTAATTACCCGTGTGCTATTTAAATGTTGACTGGTGTTCTAATCCTACTGTAAGTGGGAATGTTTTTATCACGAGTTTTTCTGTATTTCATAGCTTCTTTGCTTTAACCCTTCGTTTCACATTTAGATACAACATCAAGGGGTTTCGGAATTCATGCTCCGTAGGTGAGGTTTCTTGGTACCATTGGAACAAACCATTATCTATTTTGGATTTGTGATTTTTCGAAGTATATGCAGAATTGAGAAATTTAATAAGTCTCGATATTCACTCACAAGTGCATTATTGCTGTAGTTTGATGTATATTATAACTCGTAACGGGAGATATAGGTTGTTGTTTCGTTAAATGACCATGGGCATGTGAACGACTCGAGATGATTATTCTATCTGACATTTTTATTGAATTTAGAGTTACGGAAAAAACATGAAAGGATAGCTCATATTAGTACTCAGTGTCTTGAAGATGAATGCATACTCCTTCATCCTTAACCTGTTTACTAGACATCATGTATCCAGTAGCTTTATATTGAATTATTATACTAAATTGTTTTCTCTGATGTTATATCGAACATAAGTCTAAAGAATTCGTGACTACGGTATACTATATTGTAACCAAAATATGTTCTCCTTTTTTCACCCACCACAAATTTATTCTTTTTTTTTCAGAATAACAATTATTACGTTTTATATGATAACGGATTATTTGTTGCTTCTTGGCAGATGTGCTTCTCAAAATACTGTTGGAGCCACGCTTGCCTGTTGCATCCTTATTGGTATTTTTTAACAGTAGATTAGTGGAGTTTAAAATCTTGTATTTATCAATCTTCATATAATTCAAAAGAAAATCCATGGTTTTACTTTGGGGCAGTACAAATGAATGTGATAATTGACTAATTGGTAAAGAACTATAATTGACTAATTAGTAAAGAACTAACATAAAGCTCATGGGTTCAATAACCTAATTGAATCATTGCTGCAGAGTTTTGAGGATGCAGGTGCTCTGTATAAAGCATTGTATGATGTTGTTCTATTAACCGATTATTCATTCTATTCAGGGAGGTGGGCCCAGTCAAACAATGGCCACCCCAAAAGGATGGCACTGCTTTTGGGTGCTTGTTGCTGAACGGGCCATCAACTTTGCTAGGTATTCAACCAGTGCTTAAACCGACGCTTAGACCTAAGCATCATTAAGGTCGAAAGTGGACTTTAATTGATGTAAAGGAAAATGATTGATTTGGTGAAATTGTAATGGAATGTTGAATCGATGGTTTTATCACGAGTTTTGTGTATTTTTTTCATTCGAGTTTTATGTATTTTTATTTTACATTCAGTGTGTTTATACGACATTCAGTGTTAAAAATGACATTCAGTGTGTTTTTATGACATTCAGTGTTAAAATATGACATTCAGTGTGTTAAAATATGACATTCATGGTGTGTTCAGTGTTAAAATATGACATTCAGAGTTAAAATATGACATTCAGTGTGTTAAAATATGACATTCAGTATGTTCAGTGTTAAAATATGTCATTCAGTGTTAAAATATGACATTCAGTGTTAAAATATGGCATTCAGTATGTTCAGTGTTA
Source organism: Euphrasia confusa (assembly GCA_954870475.1). Classification (NCBI taxonomy): domain Eukaryota; kingdom Viridiplantae; phylum Streptophyta; class Magnoliopsida; order Lamiales; family Orobanchaceae; genus Euphrasia; species Euphrasia confusa. The sequence goes on along the minus strand of OX940951.1, from coordinate 40,288,579 downwards.
AAATAGGTCATTCAGTATGTTCAGTGTTAAAATATGTCATTCAGTGTTAAAATATGACATTCAGTGTTAAAATATGACATTCAGTATGTTCAGTGTTAAAATATGACATTCAGTATGTTGTTATTCAGTGTAATTTTATAAACATTCAGTGTGAAAATCTGGCATTCAGTGTTATTATGCTTCAGTGTAAAAATGGGGCATTAAGTGTTAAACTATGACATTCAGTGTAGTGTGTTTTTATGACATTCAGTGTTAAAATATGACATTCAGTGTTAATTAAAGAAAAGCCCCTATCTCTTTCCAAATTAGAAATACCACAAAAAACTTCATTAGTAACTAAAGCAAAACCTCCACATCACATAACATTGGACAAACCTAAAATCCAATTGCAGCAAGATTCTGAATTCAAACCACACAGTACATTACATTTGGAAGTCTAATTAAAATTCATTTGCAGAAAGAATCACAATGCAAAACATGTGACACCAGACCACGGAAGCAAATCCCCATCTCCACAAGGATCATCACCGACCCACGCGTACACCACTCTCCATCCCAGCAACGCCTTTATTTCATTTAATGCCTTGACTGTAATTAACAAACAAACAATAAAATCGTACACAGCGCAAAATGAAACTTAGTTCACACACACATAATGCACTTGTATCACACATTCAAAAGAAATGAAGAACAACTTAATTGAGAGGCTTACACGCGTTCCACCATTCCACCCACATTTAGCTCGAAAGCAGGTCCACGTTGCTCGAACACAGATTCATAATTGGACACTGCATAGGTTGTTTGAACTGCATCGATGAATAACAATCTGGTCTTTGTATGATCCAATAACCACAGCTCGATTCAACATTTCAAAAGGAGGAAAATTGAGCAAATGAATTCAAAGATTCTCTGCCAACAGATTCTCATATTCAATATTTCAAAGGAAAATTGAGCAAATGAATATACAGACATGTAATATCAGAGAATATACAGACATGATTTTGCTACTTAAGAAAATGATGTTAATACTTAGTTTAGCTTACCTTTCGTAACCGCATATTAAAATAGTATAGCTTCCTATATTTTTTTCCATTCATGGCTCATTCCTTTAGTAACCAGTAACCACATTCCATTCCAACAAAATTTTATTCCATGCCAAACATGCCATAAATAAGACTAAGAAGCTGATGTATGTACCATTCTTTTCTCATCACCAGTTAATGCAATTAACGAGTAAAACAACCAGTTATATTACATCACACAAGAATGAATATTACCCGTAACCGAGCAACTTCACCCAATTGCATTCCTAAGACGCCTTCGTCATCCTGCAAAAGAGGCAATATGCTCCTTCAGTAGTATGTCCGGGATACACCCCCATAGCTCGCCAAGTCATCGTGGGTCTCGAGAGCTTCTAGCATGTCCGGGATACACCCCCCGTACCTCAGTCATTTTGTCGAACACTTGGTCTGCATTCCCCGAACAACCGTCTCAGGCCCAGATCATACATCGCCGATTGGACGTTCATCGAGACCTTGAGCTGCGGGAGGCAGTTGGCGAAGACGAGGGTGTACTGGTCGGCGGCGGACTCGACGTAGAGGAAATTGAAATCGGAGGTGGGTGGCGAAGGGAAGGCGGTCGAAGGTGTACGATTTCGAGTGAACCACCGCACGAACATCGACGGCCCGACGAGGGGTTCGCACGCACGCGGGTCGATGGTTCGATCGCAGTCGGGAATCAGAGGCGGGGCTCGGCCTCTGCGTGCGAAGAAGAGGGGTTTGCAGGAGTGATGAGGCGGCGGCGGCAATTAGGGTATTTTAGATTGAATTTGGGTTTTGATGAGAGGAAGCCGACGGAGTCGGGTTCGCCAAGGATGGCGCGGCCTCCGGGGAGGGTGGTGGTGGCGGGGCTGCCGCAGACGTGGAGGAACAACAAAAAGGCGACGAAAATCGGAGGCGGGGGCTCGACCTCTATGTCTGCGTAAGCAAAAAGAAGAGTGGAAGGGTAGCAGTGTCTTTACACATTTTAGGGGGCTTAATTGACACGCGTAATTTCTCGAAAGCCTTATTGCCGAAAAAATGTTGAAAAATGGCCTTATTGTCATTTTTCCCTAAATTGAAACTATATATTTTATTGCTTATTTTTTATTTGGAATAATTATAAAGATTTGTTAAAAATAATAACACTTAAATATTATATTCTAATTATTATTAACAATGACATATTTTTTTAATATTTTAAATTTAAATTTATTACAAATAATATAATATTTTAATTAATTTAAAATTTTAATAAATTTAAATTTATTACGAATAATATAATATTTTAATTAATTAAAAAAAAATTGATTTCAATTTTATTATTTAATATATTTTGTTGGGCGGTAAGAAATATTTTTCTTACGCCCCTGCGGAAAATAGTAGTAAGAGTCCCTTACGGGAGAAATAGTCATAAGAGATTTATTACTCCCCTACGGAGAATGCCTGTAGGGATATTTCAATTAAAATCCTCTACATCATCCATAGGGAATCCTGTAGGGCTCTTGGGATGGGATTGAAGCGCGAAATGTGCGCGCGTGATTCTCTACGGCTTCTCCTACGGGGAAAGTCCCCTACGGCGAGAACATGACTAAAATCTTCATAGTTAGAGAATGATAATTTATGACTAATTAAAATTTTTCTCACTTTCAAACAATGATAATTTTCACTTTCCACATTTTTACACTTATTTTATTAATTAAATATTAATATAACAAACAAAAACAAAAAGTAATAAAATTCACGAGAAGTGATTTTGACCAACTTGGTGATCATATGCTCACATTTTTTTTCATGCAATGTTTTTGTTTAAATGCTCAAATTCATTTTACTTGGATCAATATTCTCGAAATCTCGAATGAAATTTATTGAAAGTTCAATTATATTCATGAACCTCCCAAGAGAGATGAGAAAAAAAGAAGATAAAATGCTATATGATCAACTTTTCACGTGTTAAGGTTGTTAGCTCATTTAATTGAACACTTGAATTGAAAACTTAAAATTTAAGGTTCAAACCCAAAACATTGTAATTGATTTAAATAAATAAAAAAAAAATTCATGTAATGAATGTAAATCTTTAATCACGCATGAAATTACTCCCACCACTTCACACGTATTGCCTAAAACTCACATCTTTCATTCTTTCTCCTAACTTACTTTAATTCATACGCATTCATACATCACATTTTATAACTTGATAAATTTGAAAGTAGTACTTCTTTTTAATTCATCTTGAATTTTTATTGCACGCATATAATATATATAATATTATTTTATGATATAGTGAATTTGTATGATTGTAATTAGTGAATGTAATAATAATAAAATAATTGTTTTATAATTTTTTTAAATAAACAAAAATGTAAAAAATGCTAATTTAAAAATACGTCCAAAACGATAAATAAATGAAGTATCATTTTTTATCTACAAAGTCAAGAATTTTCCAAAATTTTCAATCCGTCGTATTTGACAACCAAATATTCACCAAAATCATCTCGAAAGATGACATCTCAATTCTCGGTCCCCTTCAATAGAAATCATCACATATTTAAAATAATAAATTAAGTAATACAAATATATTATCAATTAATTATAAGGTATCAATTAATTAAGTAATTATATAAAAAGTATTAAAACAGGGGGAGGTGTGTGAAGTAATGTTGTATGTATAAATATCATGGGACTAACTAATAATGTTTGGGAGTGTATAATGGACCACAATCCAATAACTAAAATAGTTTGGGTTGGCCCAAGTAATGTAACAGTGTCCAAACCAAAATCCATTGGCAGGGAGAATACAGAAGCACCACGATTTGTCTAGAACACCAAAAATAAGAAAACGCCTGAAATTGCCAGATCCTTCCACGCACCCTATAAATTAATTACCACAAACCCCAAATCACACAACACAAATCCATTCAAACTCAAATTACATATCACAAATCGAGCTATCATTCAATTCGAAAGAGAAAAAAATGTCTCTGATTCCGAGTTTCTTTGGTAATCGGCGGAGCAATGTATTCGACCCATTCTCTTTGGATATTTGGGATCCGTTTGAGGGCTTCTCTTTCCCAGCTCCCTCCGGGAACGCCTCTTCCACCGCCGCGGTGGCTAATGCTCGCATTGATTGGAAAGAGACGCCGGAGGCGCACGTGTTCAAAGTTGACGTTCCTGGATTGAAGAAAGAGGAAGTCAAGGTCGAGGTGGAGGACGGTTCTGTTCTTCAAATCAGCGGGGAGCGAAGCAAGGAGACGGAAGAGAAGAACGACACGTGGCACCGCGTGGAGAGGAGCTCCGGCAAGTTCCTCCGCCGTTTCAGGCTGCCGGAGAATGCGAAACTGGATGAGGTGAAGGCCGGGATGGAGAACGGGGTGCTGACCGTGACTGTGCCAAAGGAGGAGGCGAAGAAGCCCGAGACCAAGGCCATCGACATCTCCGGTTAAATGCCATCGAATGGATGTTTGAATTCAGTTGTTGAAATATAATAATAATGATCTAATAATAATCTTGTTGAAATAATTCATTCCAATACTGTGTCTATGTTTTGTTTAAATCTCTTGATTATCATTTACTCTAAAGAAAACAAGCAACGATCATGAAAAGAAAGATTAATGTTTCTTATCAAGAATGCTCGACAAGGTCAATATTTTACTCATCACAGCCTTAATATTTCTTATCAAGCATGTTCGATAAGGTCAATCTTCCGGCCCTAGTCAAGAAATTTTGGGAACACTAGTACAGTCTATTCAAACACTAGTACATTAATCGGTTACTTAAAGTGTAACACATGAAACACCAAATTTACAACACAAAAGAAATACTATCACATCACTCTCTTAGGGTAGCACATTTGGTAACTTTGAGAAAATTGCAGAAGCGTGTGAATTGGTTAATCGGGTTACACCATTTTTATAATCAAATGTTCAAAATGTATTCCAAGGCACACAAAATGGCCTCTATTAATTTCATCATACAACACTCCAAATCCTTCGATTTCACTAGCACCACTTGGGCCAGTACCTAATATCTCTCTCCCTCTATGTACAAAAGGTTGAACAAGCTTAAAACCATCCCAATCCCAATCCCAATCCCATCCTTCCTATGACACTTCATCTGCTCCAAACATCTCCAAATTCTCCTCATCAATAGCCATTACTTTCGTCGTCCCTTTCGCACCCACATTGATCCTCGTCGAGTTCGCCAACACCTTACACGACAACCCTCCTCCATTGCTGCTTTTCATCACCTCCCCATTCGCCACCACTCCTTCATCCTCCCTCTTCAAATCCGAAGGCGGCAAAAAGCAATCCGTCGACAATCCCTTTATATTGAAATCAACTTCCTCAATACTCCAAACCTCTTCCATCCTCGTCCTCGTGTGGCTCTCCGAGTTCTCCCCGAACCTAAAGAGCGAAACAAAAGTCCTTCCCGAATGCCCCACGTTGACCCCGTCGATCGTCCTGTAATCCTGAATGTGCGACTCCATCGTAGTCTCCCAGAAGATGTCGTTCCCTGGAGACTTTATTCTCAGCAAATGAGAGTCCTCCAGCTGGACGAGCAGCCCCGTCTTCTGGCTGAAGCAGCCCCACACCGTGTGCCTGATTATCTCCACGTTCACGCTGCTCCTCGCTTTCAGGGATGGGGAGTCGGCTTCCATCTTCAGGACGAAGCAGTCCTCTTCGTTGACCGTCTTCTCGCCAATGCAGACCGAATTCGTGAACAAGTTGGCAGTCGACCTCGGATCAAGCCCCTGCGGAACCGAATACGACACGATTGATTAAATAACAATTCGACGCAAACCATGTGTCGATTATTCAACCGAACCAAATATGAGATATCTGTTGAAATTATTAAATGTTGTAAACTTGAATGCACGTTCTTAGAAGAAAATGAGAGGTTATGTATCTTAGAAAAGAAAGGTCATTTATTCTAGTTAAAGAGTTAAGAGGTGTCATTCCACACATGAGTTTATAACTTATCCTTCTCTTCAAGACCCTCAAAATTTCTAACAACATCTTATCAAAAAACATGTGAAAAGATTCACCATAAACAATAGCCTAATTGTTTAGTAACAAAATGTCAACATGTGCATTTTCTAGCTTTGACCGAGAATGATTCTGTTGTGGAATTTAAGCAAAGAGTGATTTGCGGCAGCAACATGATCTGTTGACCTTTGAGAGCTAAATTACCAGAATACGTTTGACTAAATCAGCATGCCCTGTGGGGTCCACACAAACAACATGGGGCCGGACAAGAAAAACAAAACCCATAAACAGCATTTGAACCTGTTTCCGAAAGCATGTTACCGAAATCACACAAATTCAACCTTCACCAACTGTCTCCCTAATTATTCCACCACCGAAGACTAACGCGAAATTCCTAAACTACCCCTAATTACTCAGCCTAATTCCGGAATTGTTCGGAAAAAGAGAAACCGTTACCTGCAACGATCGCCGGAGGGGTCTCGGCGGGCCGCGGGAGGCGTGGGAGTTCTGCCAGGGAGTTTGCCGCCAGGCGACCTTGCCGTCGCTGCCGGCGCTCATCTTGTGTCCGGCCACCATCATCTCGAAGCTCCACAAATCCGGACGCTTCTGCCACAACACGAACCCTCCCATCTCGCCGGCCCCGTGCCTCATGTCCTTATTCATCATCCTCGAAGACTTGGTGTTGCTGTTGACGGCGAGGCTCAGATCGTCTCCGGCCACGATCTCCGACGCCGACATCTTCACCTTCCCCATTGCGCACATGCTGTTGATCGAGTTCAGCGCGTGCTCTCCACCCACCGCCGCTATGTACTGCTGCACTATGTACTTCGCCATAGAACTCTCCTATATTATATTAATTTCAATTACATTAAGTTTTTATTTTTTTGGAATAAATTTGATCTTCTGTCACATTTTTTTGGAATATATATCATTTCCTAATTAATGCTCTTAAATTTTGGACTATAACATAACATATTGACATGATATGTGAACAAATTAAATTATATGAGACTTACAATGGGATGTCCCTTGAGGTCTCGGGCAGTGGAATTAGGATCGGACCGGATGACGGGGAGGGGAACGAGTGGGGCCCCGATGACGCCGAGAAGGAACTGAATCTCGGCGGCGCGGCCGCCGAAGACGGAGGCGGCCCTGTCGGAGGGGTTGGGCTTGGCCGTCATCCGGGACTTGATGCCTTGCCAGGACTTGCTGGGCTTGGCGGAGGAGATGACCTCTTCGGGGATTGGGACTTCGAGGACAGTGTCGAGCCCATCTTCCCGGTCGAGGTTGGGGAACAATGTCCTCATGCTGTGAATGAAGTTGAGAGAGAGAGAGAGAGAGAATATTAAGCTGATCGATGATGAATTCGGAAGGGAGACAAAACAAGAAAAAAGAGAGAGGGCCGAATGAAGATATGTAAGTAGAGAGAGGGAGAGAGAGAGTTTGCCGAGTGCCGACCGTTGGCCGTCAACAACGTGCGAGACTTTGTTCCTGTCGTGAATGCACGCTCAGTTCGGTTTCGTGGGTTTTGTCGTAATTTTTTAATGATTGTTTTGTTTGGTAGGGGGCAATGTTTTTGGCAACAAAATTACAATACGATTTATTATTATTAGTGTTTGCTCAATTTGTTCATTGAGTTATTTTTGGCGAATTATTTTGAGAGATTCCTCGAGAGATCATGCAAGTGTTTTTTTTTTTTTTTGGGCGGTTCTAATAAAGAGTATATATGGAAATTAAATTAATTGATTAAATATGGTGAGCCAGTTTTTATTAATTAGAGATAAGATACTACTAATATGGGAAGATCCTTTTGTGTCAGATATAAAATACCAAGTATATCGACTAAAAATTTGAATAAATAAGATACTGACATACTTGGATTCTGACTCCAAATTATGTGTGGACTTACTATTTAAATTCCGAAATACTACCATTTATAAATACCCAAGAACACTCCCTTGAATACGAAGATAGAATCATATTAGTTTTCTTGAAAAAACTCATTTACTTAAATGTCTCTTATCTCAAATTTTTATCACAAATAGTACTTACCATTCCATTTTTCCGGCCAAAAAGTCACACGAGGCGCCAAAAATCTGACTTGGAGCTTAGTCAACGCCTTTTGCCACGTAATCAAGTGGCCAAAGTTCAAACGTGTCTTAAGTATTTATTTTTCTTTGAATTTTTTATAATTGATTAAGTGACAAGATAAGGTGGCGTTAACTAAGCTCGAAGTCAGATTTCCGGCGCCACGTGTGACTTTTTGTCGAAAATTCAAGTAGAAAGGACTATTTGTGATAAAAATTCGAAATAAAAGACGTTTAAGTAAATGTAATTTTTCAAGGGAACTAAATATAATTCTATCTCCTTAATTATTAATCTGTCACACAAAGAGTTTATATTCGTTTTATTGTGTGTCTAACAGTTGTTGTCGTCCATGGACTACCTCCACAGTAAAACTGCAAGCGGATAAATTTTATTTGCATCCTCACCTTCATCTAGATTATCATCGACAGTCTGTTCAGTTTTTAAAATTCAACAATAACAATTAAACATGTGAAAATTTATTCAAAATTTTGAAACGGCACTTAATCCCGCACTCACTCCCCATTCCTTAATCCCGCACTCACTCCCCATTCCTGATAAAAAACAAGATTTGGATTTGTTCAAATATACTTAATTTAGCTATCAAAAGTTATATATATATATATATATATATATATATATATATATATATATATATATTCATATTTATCCGATTGTGTGATTCAAAAAGCCTTGCAAAATAAGAAACCTATATTTGATTTTAATACTTGTTAGTATTTCCTTGAAAGATTAAACGTGAACTTAGATCAATAATCGCTTAAGGTGTGTTGACTCAAAATTATTTAAAGTGATTGTGATTACGTTTTCGTTTAATAAAAGAAAAAAAAATTGATCTCTTTCTTAGAGCATGTAGGTAGTAACTGTTATATACAGTAATCTCGAAGCTCGTAAAACTTTTGTCTTATATTTTTCTTTATTTGTTTATGTTCCTGTGAGTTTAAATACACGTGAGTTATTAGATTGGTTTATAGTTCACGTCTTAGTAATTTAGGAATGTTCAACTTGATCGAATTTATTCAGTTTATTTGATCTTGTTGTGCTAATTCTCAACAAAACACGAAGGTTGCGCAGTTGCGGGACTTAATCCAACTTTATATGGCACGAGCTGACGACAGCCATGCACTACCTGTGTCCGGGTCCCGAAGGCACCAAATTCGTGAAATGACTGTTGTATATTTTTAGGGTGTTACTGAAATAATAGAGGTTTGGATAAATATTGAATCGCATGAACGCTTTTTCTTAAAGAGTATTTTGACCCTATAAGTCTGAGTATTACGAAATCCCTCGCATGATAAGACAATATATATCTACACTCAGTTTTTGGCTTAGAACACGAGCAACTTATGAAATATTCCGCTTTATTTGTTTGTTTCAAATCTTCTTATTTTCGTAGGTAATCTCAAGTGTATTTATAGCTAACTACTTGTACTAACCAAATGTTGAAAGAAAAAATAGCAAATCTCAAGTGTATTTATAGCTAACTACTTGTACTAACCAAATGTTGAAAGAAAAAATAGCAGAACATTATATTTTAGGGGAGGCTAGAGCCCGGTCTAGCCCCTTAGATGATCCACCCTTGGACATGTATTATTATGTTTATTCAAATATTTAAATCATATCAATTTTATGTAACAGTGTACTCCACATTTCTCTAAAATTATATTATATTGACTATATTTAATCTGAAATCCTGAATGATTCCAATTACATTAAATTGACAGCGATTTCACTTAAATCAACAACAATGTCAAGCCTAGTAAAGTTTATTATTTTGCATCCAATTAATTAAATCACATATTTCACCAGCTTGTGCGGACACTCAAGGCCCCGTTTCGACTCAGGAAAAAGAGATGGGAGAAATAAATACATAAAAATGAATCAATTGAGGAATATTGCTATATTGAGTTTTTTAACAAAAAGTTACTACTGGAAATATAATTTTGCATATAGTCTTGTGATAGTATTTTCTATTTCTTTTGTACTATATGTTTTTGTTGGATGTTTGGAGAACTAGTCTGTTAGTTCGGTAATGCGGTGGGGGTTTTTCCATGCGATATATTGTACTACTTTACTTTTCTTTTATATGTGATTGACATTTACAAAAAAAAAAGAAATATAATTTTAAATTAAACAAAATAAATAATTTTGATTAATAATTAAATTATTTGTACAATAAAAAAAAGTAAGAATTTTATTTTTTTTTAAATTATTTTTTACAATACAAAAATAGAAATATTTTTTTTTATAGAAAATGACTATTGATATGAAATAAACTAAAAAAATATGTTTATTGATAAAATAAGAGTAAAATATGAAATATAATACTACTTTCATTAAATTTTAATTATTTAATATTAAGACTTTCTTTTAAGTTACGGTATTTGCACTCCATTTATTGTTTATAATAAAAATCAATACAAAAGACTTGTTGTATCCAATAGATTAATTAAATTATAATAAAATATTAGTAAATTTAATGTGATTCATTAAATTATAATAAAATAAAAGTAAATTGCATGTGATTCATTAAATTATAATAAATTTCATATAATTAATTAAATTATAATAAAATTTATAAATTATAATAAAACCAATAAAATTTATTAAATTATAATAAAATAAATGCGATTCATTAAATTATAATAAAATACACTTAAATTTCAATTTATTATATTTAAAAAATAACATAATTTATTATTTTGATATAAAATTTTGTCGATACATACAACAAATTGTGTTATTAAATAATATTTCCTCTCTCATAGTATTAAAATATTATAGGATTAACTGATTGAATAATATTTTCTCTCTGTTCCTAACACTTTTCTTTTTTATATATTACACAATAGTTGATATCTTAAAAAAGAAAAATAAATATTCTAATTTTTTTTCAATTTAAAATACTATTTTACTCCTATTTTATTAATCTATTTTTTAAACTCTACTCACAACTACTTTATTTTGCAAATTAAAAATATATTATTACCTTTAATTTTTTGTTTAAAAAGAAAAAAAATTAACATTTTTTTTAATTTAAGTGCTCTTTAAAAAAGAAGAAATATTTATATATACACGAGTATATATATATATATATATATATATATATATATATATATATATATATATATATATATATATATATATATACTCCCTCTATCCACTAATTATAGTCACACTTTCCATTTCGGTACATCCACTATTAACCGACACACCCCCAAAAAGGAAACTTTTTACTCATTCTTTACACATAAAATACAACCATATTACAAAATGCCATTACAATTAAACTCAAATTCAACCTTAATTATTTTTAATTATACACCCAATAACACTTACCTTTTGTTTTACCTGTAAACATTAAATCCAAAACAACTCCTATTCCTAAATAATTCAGTCGCCCCCATCTCTCCCTCTCATGTTCGTCCTCTCCATCTACTACTTTCTTGTGTTTTGAATCCTTCGTGCTCGCAAATATTGTGCAGGTAATTTAACTTTTTGAATTCGTACTTTAAAAAAAAAACTTAAGATCTGCTTCAGATTAGGGTGAGAACTTTAGAAAATCCTAGATCTATTACGATCTGGGCTGATTTCGTACATAACCTCAGATCTATTTCAGATTTGGGTGTGATCCTTTGGAAAACCTTAACTGAATTTGATGTTTTTTTATCTAGAAATTTGCATAAGACATGGGGCGTGTGGATGATGATGTTGGTCCAGCAGAGGGTGATGATGTAGATGAACCACGGGTTGGTGAACTCGGTGCCGAAAAACGTGTAAAATATGGGGATTTCTCGTTTTGTAGCATTGTTTCAAGTGTGTAAAATTCTTAGAAATAATTTGGGATTTTTTGTTTTTCCAGTTATTTTCGTTTGAACAAGAACTTGATTCCTGGATTTAACGCAATGCTTTTTTTTTATTAAAGAAATATAATTTAATTAAAGTAGAAAAGATTAATTGAATTAAAAAGTTAATCTTGCCACTTGAAAGGACTATTTTGCCCTCATTTTCATTTGTCAAAAAGCCCCAAAGTTGACTTTTCTTAAAATCTGTGCACAGTCAATGTGCCTATACTAACTGGATAGAGGGAGTATATATATATATATATATATATATATATATATATATATATATATATATATATATGTATTAGAATTGAAATTTTCAGGTTGGGTCAAGGCCCACCTTGAGGCCTACGTAGGTCCTCCCCTGTGACGATGCTCGTTTACTGTAGGAGCTTCATCGCCGCCCGGACGGCGAGAGGTTTCCGTCACTCGTCCGTAATTTATTTTGTTAAACGACTTCCCATTATAAGAAAAAGAGGAATTTTAGATGCGGATTAATGAAAATTAAATTTTATTATTTATTTTTGTGTAAGTTTTATAAAGAAGATAATATAGCCATTTTATTATATTAAAAAAAAAGCGTGTAAAATAACGATAGAGGTGTGAATATTTTTACCCGCGTAGGAATCATGAGACCCGCACAAGTGGTCTCTTTCGAGCCTGTTAAGATTTTCACTTGAATTGTTCCTTGACAATTTTATTCTTTTTTGTATATTTAATTTTTTGCGTAAACTATTTACACTTTCGTTTTTATTTTACACTTATGTCTTTTCTTTATTTTAAAAATGGAGGTGTAAATAGTCGGAGCTTAAAATTTTGTGTATTAATAGTTGCATACGGTATGATTTGATACTTGTTTTTTTGGACTAAAACTGAATTGGATGAAATTGAAAACTCAATGATTTGTATGTGAATTAAATTGATTGTTTTATCAAAATAATAATAGTTTTTTAATAAATTATTAAATATATTTTTTAAAATATTAATAGTATTTAAAATATACGGAAATTATTGATTCCAATTATTTTTTATTTATTTTTTATTTATTTTATTTTAATTTATTTTAAAAGATTAATTTAATCGAGCTGAATTAGACAAGTATTAATTGAATTGAAGCAAACTGAAATCAACTTAAATTAAGTCAGAAGAATAAATTTAAGTATGATTTTCGGAATATGTTTTTATAATTGTTAGGATTTGCTCTTTTTCAATCTTGGTAAAGATGCAATACTTCTTTTGTAAATTAAAAAGAAAATATTGGATCTTTGTTTGGAGGGAAAGAATACTTTGTTTTATATATCCGGATACATACAATACAATTAATAGAATCAATTTTCGGGCTTCACATGATTATGTTAGATATATCATAAAAATATGTCATAAAATTCAAGTATATATGTTGGACAAACTTTTCACCTTAACATGATATTTTAAAATAATATTGACTATACTTTGATATGGTATGAGACCAGACCCAACCAGGTGTCAAAGTCATGAAATTTCTGAGCATACTCACATAGTTAGAAAAAGATCACAAAGCTCAAAATACGTAAATTTTGCCAAAATAAAATAAAATATTTTTTAAATCTCTATGCTTTGCAAAGTAAGAATATATTGTCTATTCACTTTTTAACTTAAAATGAGAAATTAAGTAAGGATAAACAACGTCATAAACTCATACTATATACTTGGTAGGCACTAGGACGAGCTGAGTGCATTTTTCTTATGCATTGTGACTCCTGGCAATGCATCCAAATCGACGTCTTCCGCCTCGATACCTTTAGGCAGTTCCCAGTCGAACGAATAGAGCAGGTTAGCAAGAGCCAGCTCCACATTCGCAAGTCCCATATTCATCCCGGGGCACATTCTCCGACCCGACCCGAACGGGACCAAACCAAAATCCTGCCCTTTTACATCGATACCATTGTTCAAGAATCTTTCGGGCAAGAACTCCTAGGGTTTGCTTTTCCAGTACTCGGGATCTCTTCCTATCGCCCACGCGTTGACATAGACGACGGTGTTCGGCTGGAATTCGTATCCCTCTAGCGTGCATTTCTCGGTTGTTTGTCTAGGCACGAGCAGTGGGGCGGGAGGGTACAAACGGAATGTTTCGTTGACCACTGCTTTTAGGAAGGGCAGTTTAGGCAGATCATCTTCATCCACCATGCCCTTGTCGCCTATGAGAGCTCTCACCTCGGCTTGTACCTTGTGCATGACATGTGGTGCTTTGATTAGGGCTGTCATCGTCCAAACAATTGATGCCGCGCTTGTATCTGTTGCAGCGATAAATATGTCCTGCATGCATGTGTACAAGGAGAAATATATATCATGGTCATGGACCACTTTCAACATTCGAAATATTAGGTACACATTTATTTTACTTCATATTATGACAAATAAAATGTGCGATATTTCAGTTCATATTATGACAAATACATGTGCGACTATCCTCGTCATCACCGTTTATCTTCATACTACCTTTAAAGAAGTTAGCAATTTAAATTTTATATCCCCACAACTAGACAATTAATTCGGGTTAAGTCGAATCCAAGACATGAAAATCTCGGCGTTAATCTAACGCTCTGATACCATGTTAGAAGACGAATCATCTAAAACTCGATCGAAATGTTAGAGAACTTGAATAACTTGAAATTTATATTAGTGTATCGAATATATAAATTACTATATAATTCACTTGTTCACATTTTCCAAAGAGGTTGAAATCAAGCCACACAAGTATTGGAAAGTATATTCATATAAAATTGTCAAACTTTTCTAAGAATTTCAAACTTTTAAATAATGTTATTTCTAACAATATACACAAAAGATTTTAAGATTTTTTTTACCATGTTCATAAAAATTCCAAAAACATCTTTTTGTTTACTCATTCATAGATGATAGAAATGCATACATACTTATATATACTTATAAAAATTTCAATGCAATTTTTTTTAGACATCAGAAGTTGAAAAACATACCGTCAAAAGTGCTTTAACGATGTCCCAACTGAGATCAATAGAACAAGCCTTGTCTTCTTTGAGTTGGATCAAGACATCAAGAATGTGACCTTCACTCGGAACCCCGTCCCTTCTCTTAGCCACACGTTCGTCGATGAGCCCTTGATAAAAGCGATCCAACTCACCGAAAACCGAGTCGAGCCGCCCGATCGACCCCGTCAACCCATCGCCGGAAAATAGTCGGACACGAAAACCCCCGCCAAAAGCGCCTGAGCCTCGTGCAAAAGCCCGTCGAACCTCGGCACCTCGCTCACACTCTTCCCGAAAGCCGCTCGGACAATGAACCCGATTCCTAGCTCCATAGCCGTCTCGCTCAAGTCGACGAGAGCCGATCGAGACGAGACCTTCTCGACCATGCGAGAGATCTCGGCCTCTCGGAGAGTTCGGAAGGACTTGGCCTTGCTGGGGCCGAAGAGATGGACGGCCGAGATCTTTCTGAGCTCCCTCCAGTGGGGCCCGCACGGGGAGAAGACCATGTCCTTGCAGCCGTAGCAGAGTTTGCGTGGGCCCAGAGAAGTCGGCTTGCCGGAGAAGGCTAGGTCTTGCGTTCGCATGGTTTCTTCGGCGAGTTTGGCTGAGGATATTACGAGGGTTGGGATGAAACCTAGGTTTAGTTGTACGATGGGGCCGTGTTTTTGAGAGAGGTGCCAGAGGTAAATATGTCGGGCTTTGGCGGCGGCTAGCTGGTGGAGGTTTCCGATGAGCGGCAGCCCGGGTGGGCCCGGCGGTCGAGGTGAGAGGTTTGATGGTCTCTTTAGGTATAGAAAGATTAGTAATGGAAGAGATAGTAAGAGAATGGTAAGCATCATTTAGTAGGTTGTGGTTTGATTCGGGTGGGAAGGATTGATTAATTAATTCCAGTGTTATTCGTAAACTAAATTGTACTAATGGTCATAAATAAACGTATCCTATAGCTTGCTAGATAGATAGATATGTGTGTGGTGATTGGTGAACAATGGACATCTAAATCTGACCTATACCTAAACGTGGACATTTACACGTTTTTAGACGATAATGATTTTTTTTTTATAAACAATAATTTTAATAGATTATTAAATATTTTTTTAAAAATAAATAATAATATTATATTTCAGAACTAAATTGATGCTTGAAATTATTAATATCAATTTTGTTTTAATTTTTTTGAAATAAATTGATTTGAATTGAATTGAACTAAACTCAATTAAATTAAACTGAATAAATAATTATGAATTGAACTAAACTAAACTGTTCAAAAATTGTTACTATTTTAAAATTGATTTATTTAAATAATTACGCATGATATTTTAAAGGTAATACACTAATACTAGTATTACTCAATTTCAAGCCATTATACATGCAACCTGCGTTAAATTAGTGTATGTCTAGGGGCTGCACACAACTATACAAGTGCGGGTCTGACCTTGGTCCGCCCACTACTCGGGCCCAAATTGCCTCAACCTCCCAAATCGTAACTCGGCCCGCATAGCCCAGTTAGATAGCGGGTTGAGCTCGAATTTGAATATTATAACTACATTAATGGCCAATGGGCACCGCATGCTTCCCTCCAACTAGGATCTATTTTAATGAAATTGGATTTCATGAATCATATATGGCCAAGGAAATTTATACCTCCCCTATTAATTTACACATCCTTTTTTTTATTTTGCAATTTTAATAACTTGGTAAAAAGTTTAAATTAGCCCTTTGATAAAGGAAGTGTAAATTTATAAAAATAACAAAAATAAAAAGAAGGGTGTTTATAAATATTTATAAGTTAATTTGAAAGTTGTTGACTTGCAAGTCCCGGGGACTAAGACCTGTTCTTTTGAACTTAATTTCAGTTCAATTCAGTTCAGATTGCTTCTCAGTTCAGTTCAGATCGCTTCAGTTCAGTTTTCAAAATAAATTAAAATAAAATAAACAAAAAATAATTTTAATCTATAATTTTAAATATAAAATCTAGTTACTGTCATAATATTATTAATATTTTAAAAAAATATTTAATAATTTATAAAAATTATTATTATTTTTATAAAAAAAATCAATTCAGTTCAGTTCAAATCGCTTAAGTTTAGTTCAGTTCGCTTCAGTTCAGTTCAGCTGTTTCAGTCCAAAAGAACAAGTCCTAAAATGATCAGATGATTTTTGTTAAGCTTTTTAAAGTAAATTAACGTTTAACTTTAAAAAAAATTACATAATTAATTTTCCAACTATTGAAAAATTACAAATATCACCACATGTTAATAAGATTAATTATCTAGGGTCACATGTTACATTGTAAGTGGATTAGATCCATTAGGGTACTACCCTATTAAGATAGCATAGAAAAAACTGTTTATTAGTAGATTTATTAGAGTTAATTCTATGTCATTTTTTTCATTCATGTCATTGCTTAAAACATTTTTAGTGGTCAAACATGTTAAATTATGTATGAGTTGAGTAGAAAAAACATGTGTAAATACTTTATTTTGTTCATTCATGTCATTGCTTAAAACATTTTTAGTAGTCAACATGTTAAATTATGTATATTTTTTTCATTCATGTCTTAAAACATTTTTAGTGGTCAACATGTTAAATTATGTACTCCCTCCGGCCATTAATAGATGTCATACTTTGCTGTACACGGAGTTTAAGAAAATAATTATTTTTTAATTTTTTTATTAAAAAGTAAAAAGTAAAAATATATTTTAAAAGTGAAAAGTAAAGTAGTTATTAGTAAAGTTTAAAAAGTAGGTGGGATAAAGTTTTATAAAATTGTATATTAAAATGAAAAAGTTAGAATAATTATTTCCTTTTTTGGGGTGTGTCAACTAGTATTGGACACCCAAAAAGAAAAGTATGACAACTGTCTTTTGACCGAGGGAGTATGAGTTAGGGTAGTACACTTATTGGGGTAGGATAGAATATGTTTAGCTAAAAATGGAAGTGTAATAAACTCTCCCTTTAAAAATTCCATGGATCAAGAAAAAGGATGAAGCGCGTGTACCATCATCATAATATTAATATTAAACTTAACAGAAAACACTATACTTACATGACAAGACAAAAACCAAAGAACATTGTTACCACAAAAACTTGAAACCCATCCCATGAACACTCTTTTAGCTAAACCCTTCCACCTCTGCTCTCAACGTGTGCCCTGGCCCCACCATCCGCGAGGATGATGATGATGACGACAGCGACACCCCATTCTCGAGGCCTCTCCTCATCCGCACAATACTCTCCAAATCCCTAGCAATCAAATCCAACTCACGGCTACTAGAAAAACCAGGCACATCCTCGTATTCCACAAACTCCGGCCCCATCAATGAGCCGCCATCGCAAGAACCTTTTTCACAGCAGCCATACCCACACTTCAACCGAACCATCGGCTCACGTAACTCACCCTCAATAAGTAACCTCGACATCTCATTATCTCGTCCAGCCAATTTAAGCAAAGATCCTTCCTTTTCAACTGCTCTCGAGAATGCAGAGTGCGGATTACAAACCGTAAATGCTCCAACTTTGGGAATCAGGTGGGAGGGGCGGAATCTTTTTTCGATCAGGGGTTGATTTATTTCCACAGCAGTACTGCTTTTGTTAACGTCCCCACTTGACAGTGGAATCTCGGGCGTGTGTTCGCGTTTTCTTGATTCTCCGACTGTTGAGTCATCAAAGGTTTCGTCTGCAGAATAAGTGCTCATCGATTTGTACAGTTCCTCTGGAGTCGCTGATGGGTTTGAGATTTTCAATCTGAGAAGCCGGCGCCTAAGCGTGGAATTCCAGTGGTTCTTGATCGCGTTGTCTGTTCTACCCGGGAGGAGTTTGGCGATTGCAGCCCATTTGTTTCCATGTGTCTCGTGGGCTCGTAAAAGGATACGATCCTCCTCATCTGGAGATCATATAAAACTCAGTAAGACTTGGGGAAAAGGTGCACATGGAAAAGACAACACTAACAAAAAGTGCTAATCATCCAAGGATACTTTCAAAGGGATTACTCGAATGAGGATTTCTTATTAAAATGAGTCAATGACTTGGTATGCAATTGGATTGCGGACCAAATTACAGAAGACCAATACGTGCATTTGAAAAATGTTAACGAGTTCCCTAGTAATGAATAGATATGAAACACTATTCACTAGTAATGATGTTTAGTCTGTTTCGAAACAAAGGATACAGCAGTTGGTATATGCTTTGGTCTATAGCTACGATTGACAAATATTTTGCACTCAATATTTCATGACAAGAGATTCATACTTTCACAGTGTCCACGTTACCATGTATAATATGTATTCCCCCAGGCCCCCACCAATATATATATATATATATATATATATATATATATATAATATAGGAATGCACCCCATATATTGAAGGATTTGCCTTTGTGAGACACAGCTTGTATTTTGTTCTAAAGATTTCAAGGGAAGGCCTTGGACTGCTAACAAAACTCACACAGGCTTATGAAAATCTGTTTCAAAAGAATAGATTTTTTGATCATGTAACTGGATATGAGATGCTAATGTAATAATATAAGTCGACTTAAAATAAAAGTAGTAAGAAATGATTGGGTCATTAGTAGTTAGAAATATGTGAGTGGGTGAGTACTAGTAGTGAAATACGTGGAAAAATCGTTTATTATGATTAGTGGGAGATTCATGGATTTGAAACTTTCATAAGCAAGCAAGCAACTGCACTTGAGGTGGAAAAAATTCTCTAATCGAAAAAAACAAAGGAAGCAAATAGACTCAGTATGCATTTTAAGGCCTTATTTACTTTGTTCTCACAACGCCTATGACCATATGCACATCAAGAATAATAGAAAAAAGAAAGATAAATTTCTCCTTTTTGTATTTTGAACCTAAGACCATGTATTTATTCTTCATTATATAAAAACTGTCGATTCAAGAAGCAAGTATGACAAATATGCAGAAGTGACAAAGAACATTTATTAAATGAGCCCCATTCAAACTAAAGTATCCTTACAAATTCAGAGCCGTGTTCTTACATGAAAAATCTAGGGATGCATTTCTCTTTATTAAAAACCCTTCCATGCTTAGTTGAATGCTAATGTAGTATAATTTCATGATGTCTTTAGGAGACGAGAATTTAAAGAAATTTGCAAAAAGGACACCAATTACAACTTTTAAGAGATACTGAAATATTTTACCAGAAAAGAGAATAACTCTCACTACAAATAATAAGTACAAGAAAACAACCTTTACAAGAGTTAAAACAAAATCTGTATTGGAAGCCTAATGAGGGATGTAAAACGCAAGACATGGAAAGGTTGATCATGAAAATTATGTTACTGATCGAACAGTAATGCATCAAAGCAGATTATATAGAGAATACTCGAGTAGATGTTTAGAGGTTCATAGGTTATGTCGATTATTCAATACAATTACTTTAATAAGTGAAACTTAGGCCTGCAAAGAATACTACAGAGGATATTCGAGTACATGTCCATTTATTCATGTGCTAATTCTCCAAGAGAATTAGTTATTACTTACTATTTCGCAAGCCCATACGCGACGAGTTACGACACATACTAGATCAATCAACTAAGCTAAAAGAAAGCTTATGTAATGGCTTATACGCAGGTTGATCAAGCTTCTCCTATACTCTACCAGTCTAACTTACAGCCACCAAAATCATGAAAAGGAAAAGACCAAAAACTAATGCAAATAACAACATATGAATCAGAACTAATTTTATGCATTTAAAAATTAAAACGACCACCTTCTCCAAACCCAGTAACAGAAAAATCAAAAGCAACCTAACCGAAAGAGCGATTAAAATCAGTATCATTTCCAATAACAAAAAAACCCACGAAGCCCATCTCCATTTCTATGATAAATATCGTATATTCGAAACGCAAATATTACCCGTGAAAGGCTTTCGCTTGACGGAAGGGTTTAGCTGATTACACCAGCGGAGCCGACACGACTTCCCAGACCGGCCCGGAATCCCCGTCGCGATCATGCTCCAGTTTCTCGGGCCGAACTTCTTCACAAGCTCCGTAAGAATCACGTCCTCGTCGGTCGACCACGGCCCACGGACCTTCCCCTTCACCCCGCCGTCGTCATCCGCCTCACATTCTCCGCCGTCCACAACCATCGCTTCGTCGATCGCCGATGAAAATGATTCTTTCGTTTCGCCCATCTCCTTGCTCATTTTTGCCCTACGATTTCGTGTTCGCTGCGAAAACCCGCAGTTGAGTAGCCTTTTCTGTAACTGCAGAAGGTGTTTGAAAAGCAGGGGAAAATCAATTGAATTTACAGCTATTTTTTCTCTGGACGGATTTTGTACGATTGTTTTATTTAAATGACATCCGTATCCCCTGTGTGTACCATTTCTAATTTTAGAGTAATACGACGTCGCAATTGGTTGGATTCGGGTACTTCGTCGTCGCGTGGCTCGGGGTATTAATGTAATTCCGCCCAAACGGTGGGGTCCGCTTAAGTAACAACCTGCGTTGAAGGAAAATACTGTAATTATTTTTGGGTTTATCAAGGGCCACCTTATATTTTAAACGTTTCACTCTTTATCGTCACAGACTCACAGATCACAATTACCGTGTTATTTTAATTAATTTGTTTATTTAACTTTGGATTGTGGTCTACGGTCTTGGTTAATTTGACCGACGTATGTGACAATTTTAAAACTACTAATCGACTGAAGACTTAATTAAGGGAGTTACATATCAATGTCAAATAATAAGTAAAGTGTTCATAAGTACTTGCTCGGTCTCTTGTCACATTAGTATGGACACAAAGGTTAAATAAATAATATTATTATATTGTTATTAATTAAAATTAATGGGTATATAATATATTTTTGGTGAGAAAATATTTTTTTTTGATAAAAGTGGTGGTATTTTAAAAATATTAGGTTATCTTAAAGGTATAGAATAGAGTGTAATAATGGTTCTCTTCTTTTTTTAGTGTGACAACTAAGTATGAAACGGTTTAAAAAGAAAAGTGTGACAATTTTTATGGGACAGATGGAGTAGTAACAAGAAATTATGTGACTTAATTAAGATCTTTTTATGGATATGAGATATCTTACATGAACTCTCGCTAGTATGCTTAGTTTTTTCAATTCGTGGATTAATGTGTCATTTTTGAGTAAGCCGAAAATTAAATCAGATGATGCACTCATTATCGTATTGAGTCTAGTCTAATAAAATATTAAAGTTGAGTTAATAAACACTTTAAAAAAAAATTAAGTAATAAAATTGTTCAATTTATATCTGAACTTTAAAATTGTTTTTTTCAATGATGTGAAATATTTGACAAATAGTTGTTAAAAAAAATCAATAGTATTTCTAAGGATATTGTAAACTTGAAAAAAACTGTTTTATCGTTTGGCTTATTGATTGTAATAAGAGCATCTCCAATGATAGTTTCAACTTTTGGGTGAGGAGTAGACCACGTATGCGCCAAATCATAATTTTTCTACTTCTACCTAAAAAAACTTCTACCTCGTCCAATGGTTCTACCTACAAAAGTCTCACCACTAACTTATTTTTTTATTTTTTATTTAATATTTATAGAAATAATCAAGGATATACCGATTTTAAAATTTTTAACTATTTCAAAATTTTCATTTTTAATTAAATTTTATATAAAATAAAAAATAATTTCAAACGCTAAAAAATTAACTATTTCAAATTCTTATTTTTAATTAATTTTTATATAAATAATTTTTAACGTAAAAAATTTAACTATTTAAATTTTTTATTTTGTATTAATTTTTATATAAAATAGAATAATTCGTTAAAATACAAAATAAGTTAAAATTTAATCTATTTCAATATTCTTAATTTTAAATAATTTTTATATATTCAAAATTCTTATTTTTAATTCATTTTTATATAAATAATTTTTAACGCTAAAAATTTAACTATTTGAAATTTTTTATTTTGTATTAATTTTTATATAAAATAGAAATAAAAAATAAGTTAAAATTTAGGTAATATTAGGGTATGGGGCAGATTGGATTTTAATATTATTTCCAACACACATTGTTTTTCACCTCATTTGTAGGGGTTATATATTTTTTAATTGTTTGTTTAGTAAGGTATTTGTATTTTTTAAATACTAAGTAGGGGCATTTTTTAAAATGTATAAAGTCATAAATATCCTTACAATAATATTACGGTAATATATATTAATTTATTTTAATATTCACTAATATTAAACACGCTACTAATATATATTTATATATTTGCGCTAAATATATTTGGTAAAATATATTTGCGCAAACATGAGATTACATTAATATACCAAATATATTTGCGCAAACATGAGATTACATTAATATCAAAATATATTACAGCAAACAAAATATATTTGCATTATATATTTATAATTATATATAAATATAATTATATATTTTGGATGAGCGAAGAGATGCGTGTTTTATGAGATGCGTATGTGGAACATTCTTTTTGTAATGTTTTTACATATTTTTTGCATCTATAATAGATTTTAGTTTAGTTTGTAAATATCTATAATAGATTTATGATTTACATTTCTAGTTTAGTTTGTAAATATCTATAATAGATTTATGATTTACGTATGTGATTTTATGAATTCTTTGATATCTATGATAGATTTCAATTTTTTTTTCATATCTATGATAGATATATCAATATTATTATACGAATTATCTATGACAAATTTTTGAATTCAAGTGATTTTATATCTATGATAGAAGTGTTGATTTTATATCAATGAGCTGAAGATGAAAGATTTTGGAATGTCTTTGACGAAACTTGATGTGTAGTCAATGAGAAACTATTGAACATAGGATAGTTTAGATTTTTGCGTAATTTTATATATCAATTAATTTTGATTTTATATCAATAAGCCGAAAGATTTTTGAATGTATTTGATGAAATTTGTGTAGTCGAATGAGGAACTATTGAATGTAGGATTATAGTTTAGATTTTTTGCGTAATTTTATATATCAATTAATTTCTTAATTTTTTTAATGAAAAAGGATAAAATGGGCAGAGTGCCCTGTATAATACTAAGAGAAAAAATTGGGTACTATAAATAATAATCATCTTAGAAGTGCCCTCGTTCGTGATTACCCCTAAAATTTAATCTATTTCAAAATTCTTAATTTTAAATAATTTTTATATAAAATAAATAATAATTCGTTACGTTAAAAATTACAATTGCAGTATTAATTTTGTTAATTAATAATTTAAATAATAATAATAAATTAATAATGGTAAATAATAATAATAATATAATATTATTTTTCATCTCTACCCGGGTAGAAGTTCTTCTATCCCAGAAGTTTTAGGAACTTCTAATTTCAACAGCTCCAATGATTTCTACCTCGTTTTTGGGTGAGAGGTAGAAGTACACATAAACTTTTACCTCACCATTGGAGATGCTCTAATATATTCCTTTTAAAAAACTTTATCGTCGTTGATAATAAATATATGACGCAAAATAGTAAGAATCAAAATAAAAAAAATAAAAAAGTAAAAATGATAAAATTTATATGAAAAATTCAAAACAATAAAAAATAATAGTAAGGACAAAAAAAAATACTCTCTTCATGCCACAACAAATGCATAGTCTCTTAAAACATTGTATTGTATATCTATAAATTGAATATTTTTTCATAATTTTATTCTATTAATACACAATTATTTACCCTATATATCACTATTACTTTTTTAACTAAATATTTTATTACTCACACATTAATATTATACTTATACTTTATACTATAAATACAAAAAAATATTATTTTTTAATTCACATAGTTAATGATTGCAAAAGATCAACATCATCAAAACCCTCTATAAATTTCATAATATGAGAATTCAATAGATTTTGTGTTGAAGGAGAAGTCATCTACTTATAGCCTATAAGTGAGTTTATGTTATTAGTTATAGAAAACTTGAACTCAATCCGAACAGAATTGTTACATGTCACTTTAAAAATAATACATGTACAATTCTTATTTTATAAGTTGCAGCATTACCAATTTACATATATATATATATATATATTAAAAATAAAATAATAAATAAAATAAAAATATAAGCAGTTGCTACATTTTTTTTATTATTTACAAAAAAAATGGGAAAATTAATATGAAATAGAGTAAGGACATCTCTTTTGAACTGAAATCTGTTGAACTAAATTGAACTAATCTTATTTTCTTATAAAAAAAATTATATATTTTTTTAAATATTAATAATATTGTGACATTAACTAGAATGTTATTGATTCAAATTATTTGTTATTTAATTTATTTTAATTTATTTGGAAACGAACTTAATCGAAGCTGAACATAAACAATCTGAACTGAACTAAAATAAACTGAAATTAAGTCAAAAAGAACAAGTCCTAAATTGAACCAACATACATGTACTAAGTATATTTGAAATTATTGCTATTATCAAATACATTAGTAGATACTTAAATTTCTTTATTGAAGTGTATTGTAGGGGTAAGTACCATATATGATTTGTTAAGGATACTTTGGACATGTTCTTTTGGGCTGAAATCGGCTGAACTGAACTGAACTGAAATTAAGCGATCTGAACTTGACTTAAGATATTTGAACTGAACTGAATTGATTTTTTTATAAAAATAATAAAATTTTATTAATTGTTAAATATATATTTAAAATATTAATAATATTATGACAGTAACTAGATTTTATATTTAAAATTATAGATTAAAATTATTATTTATTTATTTATTTTTAATTTATTTTGAAACGATCTGATCTGAATTTGAACTGAACTTAAATGAAGCGATTTGAACTGAACTACTCGACTGAAATTAAACATGTCCTTCAACCATAGGCTAAACCCTAAATCATAATTTATAATTAGAAAAAATTAAATTATTTAATTATAAAAAAAAACACGAATGATTTCCGGTATTCCAAATTGACAACTAATTAATCATCATAATTCAGATTTTAACGAGGCTGTTTTAAAATTGAGTAAATCGGGTTCGATCTAATAAATGGGTGCCCCGGACAATTTCTACGGTGCAGTCAAAACCTCACTTGAATATCAATCTTCCTTCTTCATCCACCCAACCCGTTCGACGAAATGCGTGACAGAAAACTCAGAAACAGCGAAGAACAAAACCCCCAAAACACTCTAAGAAGATCTCCCAGATTTCTCAAAGCCGAAGTAGAATTCCCACAAACCCCCAAGCCCGCCGAAAGGAAAACCCGTCCCAATTCATTTTCCACGCCCCTCGCCTCCTCAATCGCCAGAACCCAGAAAAGGGGCGGCGGGGTTTTGAAAAGCTTGACGAAATCGGGAAAAGTATCTGGAAGATCCGCGAGGCTGAACGGCGTGCCGAGTTCGATTTGCCTAGATTCGCCGGAGCTATGTGTGGTAGAGAAGAGGCTGACGAGGAGTTCCACTCGTGGTAGTCGATTGGTAAATAATCAGTTGAATAACTGCGGTGAAATCTCAAAGAAGGGTAATGGAGAAGTTGCAGGATCGAAATGTTTGGATGAATCCAGCAAAGGGCTCAGTAGGTCTGCAAGATTGAATGGCGGAGCCAATGCGAGTGGAAGTGTGATGGAGAAACGGGTGACGAGGAGTGCAACTCGCGGTAGTCGATTAGTAAATAATCAGTTGAATAACTGCAGTGAAATCACAAAGAAGGGTGATAAAGAAAACGAGTCGAAATGTTCGGATAAATCAAGCAAAGGGCCCAGTAAGTCTGCGAGATTGAATAGCAGAGCCGATGTAAATAAAAATGTGGTGGAGAAAAGGGTGACAATGAGTTCTAGTTGCGTAAATAAAACTGTAAATAATGATATCGACTCCAAGAAGGATTCTGGTGAGAGGAGGGTCAAGGCTTTGTCGGAAAGAGTGAAGGGTAATAAAGTTGGTTTTGATCTTGGTGAGCAAAGCATAGGCGTGGTTGAGAAGAGGGTTACTCGTAGTGTAGCCCGAGTTAAAACGACCCGGTCAGTTGAGTTGGGTATTTCGGATGAGAAAAAGGCTGAAGTGGATGACGAGTTACATGCAGGCAAAGGAAATGTGAAGAAGGTGTCCATTGGTGAGAAGAGGAAGAGAAGTCATATGGTGGATGATTATGATTTTATTAAGGGATGGACTGAGGAACAAGAATTGTCCTTGAGAAGAGCTTATTTCACTGCAAAGCCGACACCTCAATTTTGGAAGAAGGTTGCTAGGATGGTAATGTGCCCTATTGCCCCTTTTCTCGTTTTTCTTTTTTCCATAATTACCTTTTGCCTCCATTGCTTGTGGGAATGAATCAATATTTGGATGTCCCTCAAGGTCCCAAAATTCCATTTTGCAATAAAAGATGGCATGATTAAATCAATAAGACTAGCTAATTTGACATCAATTGCATATCCACTAAGAATCGTCTGCTTGCCTGTTGTTGAGTATAAATGTGTCGATTAGAGAAATTTACAAAAAATGTTGAAATTTTACTGGATCCTGAAAACAGGAGTAGAAGAAACTTACATTTACTTAGTGGTGGGTGGAAACTTGTGTTTTTCCATCGTGTTTGTTTTTAATTTTCTTTTCCATAGAAGATAGAATTGTATTCGATTTTTTCTTTACAATATCCTGGCTACAAAGTGGCCACAGTTTTGGGACTTTTAAATGCTTGGACCCCTTAAATCTGATAATAACAAGTCCCATAGACATTTATGTTTTAGGTGATTAAGGTGTGCTGTTCATGAGATTTGTGTGTGAGCAGTAAGTAGCATAGTGAACTACTTCAATTGATAAAATAATGATAAGCTTAGTCTACATGGATATGTATGAAACGTGGGATTGAAAGATAGGTAACAGTAGAGGTTACTTATTTTGACTGACAGAATGATATATTTGATGGGAATGACGGACATCTAGGAAATGAAAAATGAAGAATTTATGACCTGTACATGTTCTTGAATGTAATGGAGTATTTTTTATTATTATGAGTTTTGATGGCCATGTCTCATACTTGCAAATAGTTATGTATGTATGTTATAGGATGTTAAACGTTAACATCTTAAATTACAAAGGACACGATACCAAGGTAAAAACTAACAAGAAATGCACCCAACACCTAGGACGACATTCCCTTTGGCACAATCTAGATTCTTCCCAGATTGAAAAAACAGTGCTTGGGATTCGGCTTTTGTGAGTAAAAATGCTTTTAAGCTGCCAGAGCATAAATTGCTTATACAATTCTAGTTAACTACAACAATTTACATTCTTTAAATAATTTTATTCAAGAGAATATTTGAGATTTCAGGTTGCACCTTTGACTGAATAGTATTCCTGTTGTTTGTTCTTGGCACGTGATAACTGTTCAAAATAACCAACTTATATCTTGGTCTGTATTACCTGAGTGGGGTTGTAAGTTATGGAGTTTTATTGTATGCGCTTTGTATCCTCCACTTGAGTTCTGATGTCTGAACTGTCTATCTTTTCATATTACTGGTTAAATTACCTTTCATAGTAATATGATTATGTGATGATGCGTGTAATATAAATTATGTTCCACATCTGGGTTTCTGGTATTGAATCTTTGAATTGCTTGTAGAGCCGAGAATAATGGAT
Organism: Euphrasia confusa; assembly: GCA_954870475.1. Taxonomy (NCBI): domain Eukaryota; kingdom Viridiplantae; phylum Streptophyta; class Magnoliopsida; order Lamiales; family Orobanchaceae; genus Euphrasia; species Euphrasia confusa. The sequence goes on along the minus strand of OX940951.1, from coordinate 40,260,037 downwards.
TTAATTGCCAATGGTCTACAATTGAGTGATCATATACCATGAGTTATATCTAATAATTGGTTCTTGTATCCCAATTCAGTCTCATGAACAGGAATTGGAAGATCAATTTCATTGTCAAAGTAATGTCTGCATTTGTTTGTGGATGAAGCTTACTTAATTTGTTTGCAGAAGATGGGAAATGATTGTTTTTGTCGTTTTAAATATCATGGTGATGATTTTTTCTCCCAATTTATTTGAACAGAGAATTTTGAAGTTGATGGGATTTTTCAGCCAGTGAGAGACTGTCTTTTGTAACATTTTTACTCGTCTTCCTTTTTTTCATTTTTATAGTGTCACTTAGATTCAAAACTCTCCATGCAGGTACCAGGGAAATCCGCAGAAGACTGTTTTAACAGAATCCATGCTGACCACTCAACTCCATCCCAAACCCGAGCACGTTCAAGACCAAGCAAAAAACAACCACCATCACCACTCCCGTACTCCGCAAGCAAGTTGCTTAACACAGCCGGGGTCAACACCAAGAAGCCAAGAGCCAGAAGAAAAACACTCCAAGCACAGAAGGCTGTAAGACATCTATTGGATAAGCAGCGTACGGAAGACAAAGACTATAAAGCAGATCTATTTTCCATCCTTGAGCCCACCTCGGATATATTGATACCCTCGAGATCTCTCGATTTTCAAGATACTACGCCATTTGCCTCGCCGGCACCAAGCCGAGGAGGGTCTTCTGCTCTTCTTACCAGATCCGTTGAGATGTCTTCTTCAGGCCATGCAAAACAATTTTCAAGATTAAACGCAGCTTTTGTGAGTCCACCGGTTTTGAAGCAGGTTAAGAACAAGGCTTTGCATGAGAGATACATAGACCAGTTACACTGCAGGGATGCCAAGAGGAAGGCATGTGCATTGAGGAATGCTAAATCCAAGCGGGAAAACGATAACCCAGTGATTCCGGTTAGGGTTGCGAAGGATGCTTTGTTTTTTGAAGCACAAGATGCTATTGATAAGCTTCGGAAAATGGAGCCGAGTGTGAATTGTGAGGTTGATGATGAGGATGAAGATGTGACCAGTTGTGAGGACGAGGATGGACTTTTCTGACACGTGATGTTTCGGATGTGATACCATTGTGCTGGCGATTTCTTTTTTTTTTTTTTTTTTTGGCAATTGAATTGTATGTGGTAAGATTTAGATATTGTTAATTACAAGATTTTGTTGTAGATGGGTCGTGATCAATGGACTGAGATCTTGCTTAAAAGTACTAGAAAGATGATGTCCCTGCTATGTGCCCGCGGCTTAAGCTATACCCCAATCACCCGACCACTCACCTTTTTCAGTATTTAATTAATTTTTTTTTCAATTCTCTTTCTTTCGCATAATTAACCCAATCACCCTCTATTTTCTAAATTTATCAATGACCAACCAATCAACTACTCATTTTTTTATATATGTTTTAATAATAATATAATTATTTTTACTTTTTAGTTTTATATTTTCACCTTAACATGAAAAGGAAAAAAAAAATTAAATTTATCATCTTAATTTCAAAATAATTGAAATACGAAATTTTGGAATGAATTGAAATTTTGAGAATCGAAGAAAGAATTATTCTCATTATTCATAATAAAGAAAATAGAGAAAAATAGGTTTTTTGAGGTGTAGATTTATGTCAATGTTGATCTCTCCCTATTTATAGAGTTTGTAAAAAAAATTATAACTCTCTAAAACAATTAATTTTTTGTGTTTAAATTATAGTCAATTTTTTTATTTGGAAAACTATATCAATATTGGTCTCTATTTGAAGAGTGTAAAAAATTATTAATTTTGATATTTTTTTATTTTTTTTAAATATAATTTTTAAAAAATATAATAATTTAATTAAACAAAAAAAACTAATAACCAATAGGGTTGTGACAAATGTCACAACCCCATTGCTTACCATTAATGAAAGCTAATGAGCCCAGGTGGGAGTCCCTATATCGTGCAACTAGATGTACGATACATCCTACATGCAGCAATTTAATAATAAATTTAAAATGCTATTTATACTCTACGCAATAAAAAAAAAATCATTTTATATTTTATATTAATATTAATTATAAAATCAAATATTAATCTTCATTCAGCGTAATCTTCTACTTTTAGATCTAAAATTTTCTACAATTTCATTTACAATAGATTAATTAAACAATCAAATATTTATCAAGTAATATAAAAATATTCATTCATCCTATATAAGACCTTCATCGTATGAAAAAAAACATGAAAAATAATTTTTATATTACTCAAAAATTTTATTACTAATACAACAAAAAATAATTTTTATATTACTCAAAAATCTTTATTATTAATATAACAATATTCATTCATAGTACATAAAAATTTTCAATTTTTACAAACAAAACAGATTAGTGTAAACCCAAATAATGTACAATATTCATGTTTACAGATAATGTTAATAATTCTTTTCGTTAAAATAAAATCATCATACCAGACAAATACAATATTCATGCAAATTATTAAAATATTCATTTATTTTTTTGCACAAATACAATATTCATCGCAAATTATTAAAATATTCATTTAATTTTTTGCATAAATTAATTGCAAATTATTAAAATATTCATTTAATTTTTTTTGTATTAATTTGAATTTCTATGATGAATATGTGTGGTTTAATTGATGAATATTATATTATATAGTAATGTATATTATAAATTGACATAATTTATTGTTAGAATTTGTTATTAAATGTTTCAAATTATGTCAATTTTTGTTTTATCAAATTAATTGTGAAAATTACATATTTTGTAAGAATTAAATTATATAAAAATATTAAGAGAAAAAAAAGTAGAGAAAAAAAGAGAGAGAAAATTGCGTTAAATGAAAAACTGTGTGAAAAATTGTGTTAAAAAAATCATTTATATAGTGATTAAATTGTGTTAAAAAAATCATTTATATAGTGATTACTAGATGTACGATGCTCATCGTACATATAGTTGTATGATATAAATTGCCTCCCAGGTGATATCACCACAAGGCCGACCGGGGGCATGGAGAGAGAGCCCACCTATCCAATTTTTTTTTTTTAATTTCTTTATCTACATGGCGCCCGTCTGGGCGCCGATAAACCTAGTCTTAGAGAAAGTACAGTTTGAGTGCTGTACTCTCTTTTCTTCGACATTATTTTCACAATGCCTAAAGTAAAATGTAGAACGTAGTGTCCAAATTTCAATCAGATCTAACACTTAGGAACTGTTCTTTTGGACTGAAACCGGTTAAACTGAACTGAACTGAACTTAAGCGATCTGAAGTGAACTAAACTGATTTTTTTATAAAAATAATAATAATTATTATAAATTACTAAATATTTTTTTAAAAATATTAATAATATTTTTAATAATATTAAAAATATTTTTTCAAATCATTTTTTATTTAATTTATTTTAATTTATTTGGAAACGAAATTAATCGAAGCTGAACTGAAGCGATATGAACTGAACTGAAGCGATCTGAACTGAACTGGAATGGACTGAAATTAAGTCCAAAAGAACAGGTCCTTAGTAGTAGTGAGAATTCTACCGCACAGATTTGTGCTTCTTTCTTTTGCTATTCCTTTGAGCTCTTAAACCCGCAAAATTTCATGTCAAAATGAACCTTATATTTAATATTGTAATTCAATAATTCATATGCTACAAAAAGATAGCCTTCAAATTTCATGTCAAAATGAACCTTATATTTAATAATTCAATAATTCACATGCTACCGAAAAAGAGTCTAATGTTATTTTTATGAAGCGAAATACATGAAACATACAATCACGGGCGGACCCAGGATTTTAATCCAGTGGGAGCTTAAATGTTCAAAAAAATTATTTAACTCATCCAAAAAACTAATTGCACTTCTCTTTATATGCATCATCGAGTATGAACACATATTTTTATATTATTTGAATATTTGAAAAAAAGTTGTAAAAAATAATATAATTATAAAAAATTATAAATGAAATTTTATTTAAAAATCCTTAAGATCATTTCAAAGTATAATAATTATTTTACAATTTTTTTATTAAGAATATAATTATTTTCTCTTTGTCTAAAAAAAATGAACTACTATTTTTTTATTTTACAAATAAAATATAAATATGTTAGAACCTGGAAACACAACTACAAGTACCTGTACTAAATAAAGCAGCGGAAATTAAAAAGACAACGGGGATAAAAAATTCACAAGTTGTTCTTCACTCGAACAACTTGCAATAGCCTCAAGGCCACAAACTTTCTCATTGAATAATTACAATATTCGCTCGGTATCAAGACTACACAAGGTCGTAGTACTTAATACAATGATACTTACAAAAGATAAAGAAAAATATCTAACACTCTTCACTCGAGTTTAACTATTTTTCTTCTGGATTTTCCTCAATGTAAGCCGTGTAGAATGACTCCAATTGATCTTCAATTTATATCTCTTCATTCTTCAAAGGTAGTGGGGCTTTAACTTCCTTGACCCATGTCTTCCATAACATAGCCCACTACATCCACTCCTTTTGATGCAGTCAACTGGGCTTACTTATTCACTTCGGGTCAGCCCAGCAAGCATGTTGGTCCATGACCTTTTGATGCCCAGCCCAGTCAACTTGAAAGCCCAATAACTCTTTTTGCTCCCAGTTCACTCGATTTGAAACCTGTAACACAAAAACAAGTAAGAATGCAATGCATATCAATGGGGCTGGGAAAATACCTCAACAAACTCCCCCTTTTTGCCAGCCGTATTGAGCTTGATACTTAATGCCTCCTTTGTATCAACCTGCAAAAAGACACAAAACCAGAAAGCAAAGCAAGTGCAGCTGCAGTAGAGAGAAAAATAAAAACAAGGCATGCATTGCTCCTACATCATCCAAAAACCAGCGTTCAAGACTACAAACCAAAAACAAACGAAGCAAATTGTTAAAAAAAAAACATCACCCAAAGAGAAACAACACTCAGTAATTCTGAGTTGACAGTACCAACAACCAACAACATCATAGCAAACACATTTTTTCACAGAAAGTCATCAACATCCTCATGTGCTCCTCTCTTCCTTTTCAACTTATGACCCTGTTCCATCTTCTCCAGCTCTTCAAGTAGCACAGAAAGTCATCAGCATCCTCATGTGCTCATCTCTTCCTTTTCAACTTATGACCCTGTTCCATCTTCTCCAGCTCTTCAAGTAGCTCATCATCCTCCTCAGTGTCTTCATCAAGTAGTCCTTTGCCTTTGTTCTTTGGGGCTGAAGTCACTCTCTTTCCTTTACCTTTCTTTGTCTTGTGACCTGATCTAGCAGCCCATGTAGATGCTTCCCCTGAATCTTCTGTAGCACTTTCTGTTGGAAATCGACTACCCGAGACATGTCCGTTCGACTACTCGAACATCCGGACAAGCCCAGTCGACCCCTGGCGTCCCTACTGCACTCATCACAAAGCCCCAGACCCGGTTTACGCCCAGCCATCATGCCCGAGGCACAACCGCGCAAAACCGAGGGCTTCTGCCCTGTCTGTCGCCCGACACCAGGAGGGTGTCGTCCGACAGGGCTGTGTCGGCCGATAGTTATACATGTCGGCTGACAGCGTCGCTGTTCCAGCAGCGGGTCGCGGCCGTTCGGGCTGTTCTGGCCGTTTTTCTCGATCTGACTACTGTTCCGGCGGTCGGCGACCGCCCAGAGGTCCGAGACCATCGTACCTACGCCATCGAACTCGATCAGTGGTTCGTTGTATGATTACGTACGAGATTGAATCGAAACGGTGCGGAATAAGGGTTTCTATTCCATACCTTTGTCGCGTGATTCGGAGAAGCCGAATTGACAGAGACCTTGAGTCTTCTAGCGTGTATCCTAGCCCTCGATTCCGGCCGTTGTGTGGGCAACGATCCGCCGGAATTTTTCTCTTCTTCTTCTCTCTCAAACCCAGCGTAAGAATATTATTTTCTGTCTCTCTGAAATATAATTGCGCTAGCTTTTTTTATTTCTAAGAAAAAATAATTGCGCTAGTCTATTTATTTTCACAGAAAAATTATTGCGCTAACAATTAATTTTTCTCCGCAAAAATAAAATAGCAGCGTTCTGTAGGTTTAGAGAAGAGAGAACGAGGATTTATATAGGCCACACTAGGGACCCATAGACAATTAATTAATTAGGCTTAAATTGCAATTTAATTAACTTGGTGTCCCAAAAGGAAAACCTTAATTAAATTCCACAATTTTATTTATAATTAATTCCACTATAAAATTATAAATGATTTCCCAATTAATTAATTCAAATTATTCCGTCAATAATTTTCCCGCCGTATTACATATGTGACATTTTCCCGTGTTTAAGATATCGCATGTCCACGAATTAATTTTAATTACTAATAATTAAATTAATTCATTTCTTATTATCCGAGACTAGTACCACTCATCCTTATTATCATGCGGAGTAAATCCACCTGCAGGGTTTACATGATAAACTTTATGAGCTCATCTCGGGGACATCATCAACCCAATAAATGGGACACGGTTTCCTGTCTATAATCTATAGCATGCCGTGTGTACAATACCGATTCCCAATCTACCGAGAATATTGACTAATCAATTAGTCTCACTCATTGGCACATCAAAGAACCGAGCATTGGACACACGCACCTATAATTATATAGGGATTAAGAACTCACATATCCGTAATATCTGAGGTCTGGTTCGATTACTCCGATTAGTATAAATCGAACGCCCTCCCGTGGTCCTGCTCAATACACCAAGTGTACGAGTGTAAAATGATAGTCAAGACCGACTATCTACCAGTTACACTACGACGTACCGATGGATTGTCCCTGTCCATCTAAGTCGTGAGCTACTGTTCGATAGTATACGAGTAACCGATAGTATGATCTTCCGCGTGTCTCCTCACGCCATACTATCTACAACGTATACATCAAGGACTATTGCATTAAATGCAGTCATGTTTGAATTATGTATAGACTAAGGCATAGATAAGGAGTTCCGTATTTGCACTAAACTAGACATTTAGAATACAACTCCATCACTTTCTCCCCCTTGCTGATGCCTTTCTGGAGTTGAGACACTTAGTTCTGCAATCTGAGCATTCAAGAGTGTGAGTGCATCCTCCAAGGTTTTCCTGTGGTCAAGTAAAACTGACAAAGGCACCATTGTATTTTGAGGCTTGGTCAATGGGGGCAGTTTCCTTGAAGGATCCCAGGGTAAATCAAGTACCCTAGTTGGAGCAGGTTTGGTAAAACTATAATGGATGTCCATCTGTTTTGGTGATTCAGAAAGTGGACCATCCTCTGCAGCAATGTATTTAAAACCTTGTCTTACCAGTATTGCATAGATAAGGGATGGGTACTGAATACCTCTCTGAACATGGTTAGGTGTGCAGTCATGGATGCGGTTGTAAATAAGTTCTCCCAAGTCTAGTGACTTGTTGGTGGACAGTAGATAAAGAAAAGTAGCATATTCCACCGTCAGAGATGATTTATGAGTATTGGGCATCCAATTAGAGAGACATAACCTGAAAAGAACTGAATGGAAGGCAGAGAGATTTGTAGTAGTTGGAGCAAAAGTGTTACCATCAAACCACTTATGGGAGGCTCCAGTAGTGAGAACATGTGCCATCTCCCAATCATTAACCTTTTGGACAGTGTAGCCAGAGATGGGACGGTCAAGAAACCTGTTGATAACATCAGGGGTGAATCTGTAAATGCGTCCTTTTACCAACACACGACCGTAATTGATGTCATCTGGCTCACGCTTTGTTCCCTTGATATTGCAGTAAAATTGCCTCACAATCTTTGGGGCAAACTTGGTGGCAAACGTGACTGATTTCAACATGTTGGAGATGACCAGGAATTCAGAGACATTGAATTTTTGGAACGAGGCTAGATTGATTTTGCACTCAGGAAAGAAGAACCGGGATTCATACCACTGCCAATGAGCACGAGCCAGATTAGTATAAAAATCAGTAGAGACACTACGGGATACCTCAACCAAGGGTTCTTCATAAAAGTTGGCTTGCTCCTCTGCCCGTGCTTTCTTGTCTGCGTCATGCAATTGTTGTTCCAGAATGGGATCGCCCGAACCATAACCAAAGTCAGTCGGTTGAGTAGAGACGTTTGACTCAGATGTAGACGAGTCAACTTGAGTGATTAGTGGTTCAACAGTTTCTGGTGGTGGTCGTGAAGCAGGTTTATGAAGCCTGTCACTCCGACGACTTGGTGGAGAAAGCACCTTTTTGGCAGGGGCTTTGCGGCGATGAGCATATGGGCCAGAAGTAACTCTCTGCTTTGTTCTTTTGGGTTTGGAAGGAGGAGACTGATCAGTGTTTGGTGGAATTGCGTCGCCGGCATCTGTAGCTGGTTGAGTAAATGCAGGTGGAATGGCTTCATCATCAAGCGTAATCTGTGGACCGTCATCAAAAATCTGCACAAACGGGTTGTCAGAAGGAAGAGTATTTCAGTGAATTACAATCGGCAGATGAAGACCTGGAGTGGGTAATGGATCTGGTGTGGGTTCGAGAGAGAGGACTTTGTTCAGAATGGCTGGTTCATCCTTTAGTAGGTTTTTGAAGTAGGCTTGCATGGCTGGATCCATGGTGAAAACTGGATGTGGCTGTAAAAAGACTGAAATATGAAATTAGGGTTAGTGGAAAGTGAAAGGTGAAACTCAATAAGTAGTAGTGGTGGACGTTTGCGATGTTATAGGAAGGATGACTCATGGAGATACGTGACGATCCCACTACTTTTGACGGTTGAGTTTCTGAGTCGTACAGTAGTCCACTAGGCCCACTAGTGCTCTCTAAAAGATAATTGATCCAGCCCATTATCCAAACCACACATCAAACATAAGTACACATATTCCATTAGATAAAACAATCAACCCAGAATATGTTATCTGAAATGAACCAGTGAAAATTCGAACACCATGAAGTAAGAAGACTAAATCCAATATACCCAGTCATGTCAATTGGTCTCCACCATCCTCACCTGTTCGAGTTAAGATCTTACTAGAGACAAAAGAAGGAATCTATCACACAGAACATCAAGTACTACAACACTGAAACATAAATCCAGTCATCTAACCAGTTGATCACAAGTATCAGTTTATCCCCTGAAAGGCAAATCGAGACATAAACCAACCAAGGTCCATTATCAACGAGGCCAACCTAGTCGCAGTTGAGACCAAACTCACTCAAGAATCCAAGTCAACACTGCCAAACTACAACAGGCAGATGAGAATGAGGTCAGTCAAGTCCCCGTATCAACATGTACCCCTAGATATATACACTAAGTAGTCGAGACCGAAATCAATCACAATCCCAAGTCAACGAGTACTCTACAGCATAGTAGTCGAGACCAAGATCTGCCAAGATCCTAAGTCAACGAGTACTCTAATTAGTAGTCGAGTGTGAGATCATTCAAGTTCCCAGTACAACGAGTACTCCTATTTTTTTTTTTTTAACTACACAGGGGAAGGATATACACAATCAGATCAACATATGATGACTCAAGGAAATCTTTCACAAGAAAGCATAGACAGTGTGAGTACTACAGATATTCAGTGATAGAACAACATATAAGCATATGAGTCTCAAGACCAGATCCCAACCCGAACAGCCCATTCATATGGTACCCAGACATAAAGAGTTTTTCAGGAATGTAAGTCGTTCATAAGTCAAGGGTTTTGTAAATATATCAGCAAGTTGTTTTTCAGTATGGACATATTCAAGTTTGATTACCTTATCTGCAACAAGGTCTCGGATAAAGTGATGTCTTATACTGATGTGTTTTGTCCGTTGATGCTGGACTGGATTGTTTGTCATTTGTATAGCACTGTTGTTGTCACATTTCATCACCAGTGTATAAGACTTTAGTGAATAATCGGTAAGCATCTTTTTGAGCCAGAGAAGTTGAGTAGTGCAACTTCCAGCAGCGATGTATTCTGACTCAGCTGTAGATAAGGCAATACAGTTTTGTTTCTTGCTGTGCCAGCTGACCAAGTTATTTCCAAGAAAACAGCATCCACCACTGGTACTCTTTCTCTCATCTGAGTCACCTGCCCAATCTGCATCTGAGTATCCAATGAGATTTGATGTTGTGTCTTTGTCATACCAAATTCCAAGTTCAACCGTTGAGTTCACATACTTGATGATTCGTTTAACAGCGTTGAGGTGCCTTTCTGTTGGTTGTGATTGGTACCTAGCACAAGTACAGACACTAAACATGATGTCAGGTCGTGTTGCAGTTAAGTAAAGAAGACTTCCAATCATCGATCTATACAATGTTGGATCCACACTGGGTCCGGTCATGTGTCTGGATAACTACTCTGTGGTACACATGGGAGTATTGGTGTATTTGGCTCCTTCTAACCCAAATCTTTTAACCAGATTCTTTGCGTACTTGCTTTGTGACACAAATATTCCATTTTCTTTTTGTTTAACCTGCAAACCAAGAAAATTGCACAACTCCCCGACCATACTCATCTCAAAGTTAGTAGACATTGCTTTTGAAAATTCATTCAACATTTTAGATCCAAATACTATGTCATCAACATATATTTGAGCAATTAAAAGATCCCTGTTCTTTTTCTTGATGAACAAAGTACTATCAGCAGTACCCCGACTGAAACCAAACGAAAGTAAGAAATCAGTTAAGCAACTGTACCATGCTCGTGGAGCCTGTTTCAGTCCATACAATGCTTTGTGAAGATGGTAAACGTAGTTCGGGTGCTCAGGATCTTCAAACCCTTTAGGTTGTTCAACGAATGCTTCTTTTTCGATCACTCCTTTTAGGAAGGCAGCCTTAACGTCCATTTGTTGAAGTTTAATGTTGAGAAGACATGCAATTGCAATCAATAACCTGATGGACTCAAGTCTGGCGACTGGAGAGAAAGTTTCGTCATAGTCAATCCCTTCAACCTGTGTGTATCCTTGAGCCACAAGACGTGCTTTGTTTCGAATCACCTGTTCAAACTCATCAGTTTTGTTTTTAAATATCCATTTAGTACCAATAACATTTGCATTAGGTGGTCTTGGAACTAGAGTCCAGACTTTGTTCCTGACAAATTCGTTAAGTTCTTCTTGCATTGCACTTACCCAGAACTCATCCTCAAGAGCCATTTTAACATTTTTGGGTTCAGTTAGAGACAAGAAAGTGATATGTCGAACTTCATTAAAGATAGAAGACATGCAAATGTTGTTTATCATATCTCTATAATTAATCCTCTTACCTCGAGTTCGTATCCTGTCATCAATACCTCCAATGATTTGAGTTGAAGGATGATTTCTTCGGATATGTCCTGGTACTTCACGTTGTTGTGTTTGTCAATTTTTATTGATTGAATTCTCTATCATGACTTGATCTGATTCAGTTTGGCTTGACTCATCATCTGATGAACTTGATTCTTCATCTGAGTTGGTGTTTTGATGTTCAGTGACTGGTTCTGGATCAGCATCTTCAGTGACTTGTATTGAGTCTTCATCAGTCAGTTGACTGGTTGATGTAGGTTGTTGGTCAACAATTCCTTCTGTGGGGTTTAAAGAACTTTCACTTTGATCAATGAATCTGACATTAACTTATTCTTGTACAGTTCTGGTAACTGGATTAAAGACTCTGAATGCATTGCTATGTGTTGAGTATCCCACGAAAACTCTTTCTTCAGCATTGTCATCAAACTTGGACCATGAAACAAACACATCCAAACACATGAAACAAACACATCCAAACACATGAAAGTATTTAACATTAGGATTTTTACCATTCACAATTTCATATGATGTCATAGTTGTTCCTGGTCGGAAATTAACTCGGTTAGTCACATGACACGCTGTGTTTAGTGCTTCTGCCCAGAACTTCTTTGACATTTGTTTTGAGCTCATCATGACTTTAGCCATTTCCTTCAGAGTTTGGTTTTTTCGCTCAACAACTCCATTTTGCTGTGGAGTCTTAGGTGCAGAAAACTCATGGTGGATTCCTCTTTTGGTACAAAAACCTGCAAACATAGAGTTCTCGAACTCTGTTCCATGGTCAGTCCTGAGTCGACTAACTTTGCCCTGGAAAATTGTACGTATTCTCATGTATGTTTCTTTGAAAGCATTAAATGTTTCAGCCTTTGAGATTAGAAACTTTATCCAAGTAAATCTAGAAAAGTCATCCACAATAACGAGTGAGTACCATTTACCTCCCCAACTCTCTACCTCCATAGGACCCATGAGGTCCATATGAAGTAACTCAAAGCACCTTGAGGTTGACCTATATGAGGAATCAGTTGCTGGATGGGAAGTACGAACAAGTTTGCTTTTGAGGCATGATTCACAAACTCTTGTGTTGCATGAGGTTATTTCTGGGAGTCCGATAACAGCATTGAATCTACTCAGTCTCTGAAGATTTTTGAAGTTTGTGTGTCCCAGCTTTTTGTGCCATAATGTTGTATCATCGACTTGGAGAAAATTACATGCACTTCTGTTTCCCGTGGTGTAACTGTTGTTTGCTGACCTGTCACCTGTCAAAATACACTTTGCACTTTTATCAAAGACTTTGCACGCTCCTTGTTCAAAAGTAACATGAAGACCTTCATCGCATAACTGACTGATACTAATAAGATTAGCCTGTAGTCCTTCAACATGAAATACTTTAGTAAGTTCAGGTAACCCAACAACGTTCAATGTTCCCTTACCTACAATTTTACCTTTAGTACCACTACCATAGGTAACTGTACCTCCGTTTATTTTACAGTAGTCTTTAAGGAACTTAGAGTTTCCAGTCATGTGATTCGAGCAACCACTGTCAAAGTACCATGAACTTGTACATTTAGTATTGGAGACTGAAAGTACAACATTGCAAACATGGTTAGACTTCACAACCCATTTCTTAACAGGTGGGATTTGTGTTGATGTGGTACCTGCTGGGAATCGATATCCCGGATTACCGAAATATGCGGAAACCGATAATCCGATCGAAATCCCGTCGCCGAAAACACGCGAACCACCTCACGTCGACGGAGCTCGACTCGAGCATCACCGCCGCGGGATAAAAGCCCGCGGCTAGAAAACCCTAGCCGAGCCCCCGCCGCGAGGGGGCTCGCGATCGCACCTAGCGATCGCCGGGGCTGCCCAGCAGCCCCCGGTGGTGAGTCCGGCGACTCACCACCACCGCCGGAGGGGCGGTCGGCCTCCAGCTGACCCGCCGCGGCTCCCAGCCGCGGCTTTCCCCGCGATCGACCTCGCGGTCGATCGCATGCCCCGGCTCCAGCCGGGGCTCCTCCCGTGCGCCGTCGCCGGCCGAGGATGGGCAGGGGGTTCACCCGCCGTGGCACCAGCCCACGGCGAACCCCCAGCGATCGACCAAGTCGATTGCATGCCCCGGCGAGAGCCGGGGCTTCCCCTCGTCCGCGCGCCGGGCGGTCGAACCCTAGGGTTTCGACCGCCCCCTTCGATCTTCGCCGGGGATCTCGAATCCCCGTCCCCGAAGTTCGTCGTTTTCCCGGATCGTGCGTTCATGTATATATCACAATTATATGCACATAAAATCATAGAAGGGGTTTATGATTTTATACCTCGATTCGTTGTGCGGAGAAACGAAATCAAAACGTTGAAGACCTTCGAATCTTCCTACGTAATTCTTGCACCTCGTCCGAACGTCGTGTGGGCGACGATCTATCGAACTCCTATGGATCTCCTTCAACTCTCAAGAAATATCAAGTATGATATTCTTGTCTTATGATGTGTATGAATTATGAAGGCCATGTAGTGCTTTTATAGGCTACGTAGGGGATCAAAAGGAGGTGGAATATTGGGCTTCAATTATTGATGATTAAATTGAGCCCAGCCCAAATCTATTAATCCTTATCAATATTAATTAATTTATTTTCCACTATATAAATTAATTGCACTCCCAATATTAAACCATATTATATCAAATAATATTTCTCCGGTAGTATTATTTATTCCGTGTATTTAAGATTTAAATATCCATGAATAAAATTAATTTATTGCTAATTAATTTATTCATCTCTTATATCCGAGAATAGTACCATTCAACCTTAATTATTGTGCGGAACAAATCCACTCATGAGGTTTACACAATAATTCCTTATGAACTCATCTCGGGGATATTATCAACCCTTCCGGGATACACTTTCCCGTCAAGTATTCACGGCATGTCATATATAAAATATAGCGACCCAATTTTACCGGTAATTAACCCAATAATTAAATCGGTTAATTCTTTTGGAAAATCAAAGTCTCTTATATTAAATATACACACCCGTAATAGTATCGGGGATTAAGAATAAAATACTCTGAGATTTAAATCAATTATCAACGGCAATCCTAATTGATAAATCTCAAGCGATCCGCCCAATACACCAAGTGTACAAGTGTGATAAAATAATTAAGATAAATTAATTTCTCTCTCACACAACGACTATACCGATGGATTGGTCCGTGTCCATCTAGGTCGTGAGCAACTGTTTGATTAAATACGAGTAACCGATAGTATGATCTTCTGTGTGGCGTCGACACACCATACTATAGTCGTTGTGTGAGAGAGAAATTAATTTATCTTAATTATTTTATCACACTTGTACACTTGGTGTATTGGGCGGATCGCTTGAGATTTATCAATTAGGATTGCCGTTGATAATTGATTTAAATCTCAAAGTATTTTATTTTTAATCCCCGATACTATTACGGGTGTGTATATTTAATATAAGTGACTTTGATTTTCCAAAAGAATTAACCGATTTAATTATTGGGTTAATTACCGGTAAAATTGGGTCACTATATTTTATATATGGCATGCCGTGAATACTTGACGGGAAAGTGTATCCCGTAAGGGTTGATAATATGCCCGAGATGAGTTCATAAGGAATTATTGTGTAAACCTCATGAGTGGATTTGTTCCGCACAATAATTAAGGTTGAATGGTACTATTCTCGGATATAAGAGATGAATAAATTAATTAGCAATAAATTAATTTTATTCATGGATATTTAAATCTTAAATACACGGAATAAATAATACTAACCGGAGAAATATTATTTGATATAATATGGTTTAATATTGGGAGTGCAATTAATTTATATAGTGGAAAATAAATTAATTAATATTCATGGGATTAATAGATTTGAGCTTGTGCTCAATTTCATCATCAATATTGGAAGCCCAATATTCCACCTCCTTTAGATCGATCCCCTACGTAGCCTATAAAAGCACTACATGGTCTTCTCTTTTTCAACACCATAACTTGAAAATCATAATTCTTCTAGAGAGAGAAAGAAGAGAGAAGGAGATCCATAAGGAGTTCGGAGGATCGTCGCCCACACGACGTTCGAACAAGGTGCGAGGAATACGTAGGAAGATTCAAAAGTCTTCAATTTGATTTCGTTTCTCCGCACAACGAATCAAAGGTAAAATCATAAACCCTCTTGTATGATTTATTTATGAATTAATTGTGACATATACATGAACGCACGATCCGAGAAAACGACGAACCTCAGGGACGGGGATTCGAGATCCCCGGCGAGGATCGAGAGGGGCGGCCGAACCCTAGGGTTCGACCGCCGCATGCGCGCGACGAGGGGCGAGCCCCGGCTGGACGCCGGGGCATGCGATCGACTTCGGTCGATCGCCGGGATGCCACGGGCTGGTGCCGTGGCGGATCCCAGCCGCCCTCGACGGCGGCGTGCGCACGAGGAGCCCCGGCTGAAGCCGGGGCGGGCGATCGAGCTTAGCTCGATCGCGAGGGCAGCCGCGGGCTGGAGTCGCGGCTGGGGGCCCTCCTCCTCGGGTGGCGGTGGCGGTGAGTCGCCGGACTCACCGCCGGCGGGTGCTGGTCGAACAGCCCCGCGGGGATGCACCCCGCATCCCCGACGATCGCCATGCACGGCGATCGCGAACCCCGCGTGGGGTTCGGCTAGGGTTTCGCCCTTCGCGGCGATTCTCTCGTCGGACTCCGGAGACGTGGTGTTCGTGATCGGTTTCCGGCGATGGGATTTCGGTCGGGGTTATCGGTTCCGCAATTTTTGATACCCCGGGATATCGATTTCCAACATGCATCCTCCTAGACCTTTTTTTATTTCATCTAAAAATTCCTGCTCAACAGTATACTTATTTATATTTTATTTTATTATTTTCTCATATTGAATAGGAGTTTTAATCGATAGAGTATTTAGGTAAGTTTGCAGAGATTATCACGGATGGATATAATTAATAATTTTATTTAAATAAGGGTAATATAGAACTTTTATAAGGGTATAAAAAATTAAAACTTAAAAAGAAGGTAGGAAGAGTAATGAATGAGGTGTAAATAACCTGTACTTAAAGTAAATGTAACTAGTTGATATTTGTAATTAATACTATTCTTAATACTATATGAAAAAAATAAAAAATTTAGTGGGGGCCATGGCCTCCACTGGGCCTACAGTGGGTTCGCCACGGCATACAACATCAAATACATGAAACATATAAAAATCGTATTCCCTTCGATTCAAAATAATATTAATAAAAATATTAACTTTCATTTAACCTTTCATTAATTATTTAAAATTTTAAATTTAAATTAAAAAAATTATTAATTATACGATTTGAATTAATGATAAATATTACCTTAGTCTACTAAAATTATTACACTTTATTTTTTTTTTTTTGAATTTTTCAATTAGAGCGGGAACTTTAAGCCCGACCCGATGGGTCGGCCGAACAATGAGCCAGATTGGGCTAGAATAATTCTGGCCCAACAAAAAATGGACATTTTTGGTTAGGTAAGGCAAAACGGTCCAATCCCGATTTTGGCCCGATGAGTCGAGCCATTTTAATATTTTAGTTGTTTTTATTGTTTTACTATAAATTTTAACTAATTCAATAACATGTAGTATTTTTATGTATTTATTTTATATTTTAAATTATTTTAATAATTATGTTATGATAAAAATATAAATACTAAGGAGTATAATATATTTTTTTATTACAAAAATGGGCCTAGCCCAGAACCTGCCCGGATTAGCTAAAATCCCTAATAATTCGGGTCGAGTCAGGCTGGGTCAAGAAAAAATGATTTGATCGACAGATCGATCCAGTTCAAGTCTCACTTAATATGCATATTCTTAAAAAAATACTTCAAAATCTACAATTTTTTTTTTACTTTTTCACTTAAAAAAATACTTCAAAATCTACAAATTTCTTTTTTACTTTTTCACTTACTATTTAAAGTTTATTCACAAGTAATTTATTTTTTAATTTTAAAATATATATTTATAAAGAATGGAAGAATGGAAGGAGTGCAACACAAAACTTCGCATTATTTTCGGAACACATTGTAAACATTATCCATTGACATAACAAGGACAAAATAAACAAGTAAATGGGGACAAAACATAACTTAAATGAAAGTAAACAATGCAAGTTTTGATTTTGAACATACATTGCTCCCATCAGTGTACCCAAAAATGAAAGACATTACTAACCAAAATTTAAGAGTTCACAACCCAAATTGCATATTAACTAACAAAATATATTAGTATTACAGTACTATCACATTATTTGATAATAAATCTCAAACAGGTAAAAAAATGTTTGATATAGACAGTGATCAAATTTCAAATAAGTCTAAAGATTAGTATTTTATTAACTAACACGTTTTTACTAAAGAAACAAAATACAACTCAATATTCAACAAAAAATTAATTAAATACATGAATATTAAAATGTAATGCTACAAAACAATAACAAAACATTAGGGGTAAAAATTAAAAGGGTTTTCAAAACTTTTATTCTCTGTAAGTTCTAACTTAACTTTAAATTTTCAAATACTCAAAGTTTGATTATGAGTAAACTTGTAAACTTAATTTAAATTCTAACTTAGTTTTTTTTTCAAAAGTTGGTGTTGAAAAAATAACAAATTTCAACTAAATCTACTTATTTCGTTAGTTTATTTTTAGATTAAGTTGTATTTAGATGTTTGTGATTCATCTAGAATTCAATTTTTTTTGTGATTAAATTATTTTTATTTTATTTATAAACTTGAACAAAAAAAAAAACTAAACCGCATTAAATTAAACGTCCACATTTGGTGTTCACGTTAAAGTTACGATAGTTGCTTTTATCTAATGTTTGATACTACTCTTTTGGGGCCAAGTTAAATAATAGGCCCGGACACAAATCTTGGTCACTTTCAAAGGAGTTAACAGACCATAAGTGGTGCATTAACAAATCCGATTTCAACAGTTTCTAAGATTTATTTTGAAATTACAAATTTGCCTTATAGTATTTAAAGTTAAAAATATTCATCATTTACTCTTGACCTAAATTTTACGCAACAACTTTTCTTAAGGTTTCAACCTAGTTCAAGATTCAAGTTCGTACTTTCTCCTTTCTCTCCATATTTGAAATTAATTTTACAATTTCTTTTGTATTTTTTGGTGTCATATACAAATCTAGTTTGTATAGATCTAAGTTTGATTCAAACTTTAAAAAAAAGAAGAGATATTTTGATTTTGATTTTCCTTTTATGAATTATTTTGTTTCACGTCACAGTAATTACTTTGCGAGGAAAGTAACAAAATTCATGAGGGGCTATGTTTTTTATTCTCAAATCTCAATGCATATGACTCAATATCGGTTATTTGTAAGATTGTTGATGAATGTTGTACATTATTAAATAAGAATTATGACTATTTATTTGTAAATGCATATAAAATGTTTGCAGAATGAGTTCAGACAAGAGGCAAGATGATATACTCTACTTGTTACTTGAAGAATGTTTCTCGTTTGAAGGCTAGATATAAAAAGAAAAAGCTTACCCCTAGTATAAAAAAAAAACGATTCGGTTGTGAAAACAATTGATGAGGGATGAAAAAAAAAGTGAATGAGAAAAGAAAACAAATATAAAAAAATAAGAATAAAGTAAAAAAGCGGGGAGTACTAGTATAATAAAGCCTATCGAGAACATGTATTCATTGAGAAATTCGTTGTTATAAGGGAAGTATGGAGATGTGTACATTTGGAGTAGGAGGGTGATTTGTGAGTTCATTCAGTGGAGGAGGGTGTCGAGATCCATTTTACTTGTATTATTATTATTTCGATTCCTACCTATGACCCGAGCCTACCTTGATTGCAATCTTATTCCGATTCTTGTTCTTCTTTGTCAAAGTATGTGGATTTTCTTGTGATGTATTGATTTATATATTCTCGATGTACTTGATGAGTGATGATACCATTATAATTTTCGAGGGATACTTTGGAGAGATAGGTGAGCTTATGTGACATGTTATCATTTTCTCTCATTTTTCTCGTTCTTGACAAGTGGTTGGTTTGTGGTTTGTTAGTGAGTTCAAAGTACGTAATTTGTGCAAACACATGTTGATTGATTTTACCTTGCTCGGGACTAGCAAGGACTTGAGCGTGGGGGGGTGAATTATGTCGTGTGTGTGCGTTTTTCGTTTGTGTTTTTGGTATCGAGTGTGAGTGGTGTTGTTCGTTTTTATGTCTTTTGGTTGTGTTTTATGTTTGTGTTGGTATTGGATCTCACTTGGGTTGGAGTTGCATGTTTTGTAGATCGGTTGCCGAGAAAAGTCGAGAAATCGAGCAAAGGCTGGAATAGGAGAAATGGCGGGCGCCGAAATCAGTCTGGCGGTCGCAGGAACGGAACGGCGGTCGCCAGAGAGGAAGTGACGATCGCCGAAAGGGGAGAAAAAGGTCAGATGGTCATCCAAGACTTTTGGGCAAAACGGCGGTCGCCGAAATGTAAACGACGGTCGCCGAAATGATTCGGAGGGCGCCAAAATGAATCGGCGGGCGCCGAACGAGGCTGGACAGGTGCGCCATCGGCAGTTACGGGGCAGTTTCTTGGGCGTTTAAAGTCCGATTTAAGTGATTCTTTTTGCGTTGGAAAGCTAACTTCCGCCTTCTGAACTTGGGGAAAAGATCGGGGACGAATCCATTGACAACGGCAACGTTCAAGAGTCGAGAAGCACGATCGAAGTTCTACGGCCACTACTTTTACTAGTTTGAACTTTAAACTTGATTTCAATTATTTGTTTTAGTTTGCTTTGCTTCTTTTCATGATTTAAACTTCTTGTAATAATCTTCTAGATTTCTAATTGCTTTGATGTTATTTTTATTAATGCTTTGTCTTATTTTAATTCATGACCATGTCTCTTTTGATTATCGTTGTTAAATATTTTGTCAAGATGTTTAACTAAGTTTGTAACTCGGATGATGGTATGATTTACGAAAGAATTGATTTGTATTAACCGGAAGATCAAATACGATTATCATAGTCTTAGAATCGTAACCCGATCGGGAGCGAACCTCTAAGTGGATTAAACGTATTTTTTACGAGTTAAGCAACCCGACCGGGAACTTGACGTTCGTGTGTTTAATCGTGTTGGTTGAAAAAGGAGACATATAAATCTAATTCCTAAGTTTTATTATTATCGTCCGAGTCTTTTCAATTCAAGTATTTAAGTTATTGCTTTCATGTTATTATTTACTTTATTTGTTAATCGAACTTGAACCTAGGATTTAGAATAATGAAAAATGCATCTAACACTAGTTATTCACTTAAACTCTACTCTTCCGTTTCCTTGGATTGATACCGAGTCAAACTACAACTGACCTCGGATTTTGACGAGAGACGCGTACCAAAAACGTCTAATCAAAATTGGCGCCGTTGCCGAGGAAACGAATAGTTTTGTTTAAGTGTTTGTTAGTTTTAGTTTCATATTTCATTTAGTTAGTTTAGTGTAAATTTTCTTATTATTTGCTAACGTTCTACTTGAGTGTGCATAGTGCTACAAGAAGGACATCTCCAAATGTATTCTCATATGATGTATCCTCAACAATACGGTTATTCGAACATGAATGGACAACAACAACAAGTTCCATTTATGATGTCAAATCCGATGATGCAAGGAGAATACGAGATGCAATACAATGCGTATGATTGGAATTCTCAAATGAACGCCCCATTAATGATTGAAGAGCAACAATATCAACCACAAGATTCGAGTTCTCAATTTGAGGAATGGATGATGAAGTATGTGGAGAAGAGCGAATTGAGGATGAACAATCTTGAAGTGAATATTGAAGGATATGAAACGGTGTTGAATGAGATTAGTGTACAACTTGAACAAATGGCTTCAACACTTGAGAATATGCATGCAAACGATGAGGCCGAAAGACTTTCAAGTCAACTGTTACATGCCAAGGCCATTGTCGTGTTAGGAATCAAGAAGGTTGGTGACAACAATGTCCAAATGCCAGAAGAAAAAGAAGAAGAAAACAAGGAAAATGTTGTTGAAAATAAAATTGTGGAGAGCATTCTACTTCATGAAAAGGGAGTGAAAATAACAGTCACAAAGGATGCATGGGTGCCCTCGATTTTTTGGGTGCCAAAGAAAGGAATAAGCAAGGAAGTCGAGAATAAGGAGCGTTTAGAAGGCGAGTCGCATGTAGAAGACGACAAAGATTGGCGACTGGACAAGAAGAGGGGCTGATGTGAGAAGAGAAATAAGTCAAGCTCTCGACATAAAATTGAGCAAGAATAAAGGCTAGGAACGAGATCGTGATTCAAGAATTACTTGGCAGCCCACGAACCAAAACTACCCACAACCTAACATTTTGAGAGAAGAAATGGAGGATATGCGACGAGAGCAACGACAACTTTTCGAGGCCTATGCTAGAGGAGGAGGCCACTTTCCACCACCCGAGATGT
Organism: Euphrasia confusa; assembly: GCA_954870475.1. Classification (NCBI taxonomy): domain Eukaryota; kingdom Viridiplantae; phylum Streptophyta; class Magnoliopsida; order Lamiales; family Orobanchaceae; genus Euphrasia; species Euphrasia confusa. The sequence continues at coordinate 40,238,305 of OX940951.1, read as the reverse complement.
GAGAGAGGTCGTGCTTGGCACGACCTAGGTATGTGTTTCTTTTCTTTTCCTTTTATGTTTTTGTATATATATATATATGTTGGTGTTTTATTTGTTTTGTGTGGTTTAGTTATTTTTGTTTAGTTTGTGAGTTTTGTTTGTTTTGTGAAAAATTACTCGTTTTCGCTCAAAGATTTGAATTGTCCCGAAGGTGGTAGTGTTTGCATGTGGATACGGTTAAGTTGTTGCTTGAACTCACTTGGTTTGTAGGATGTACCTCTTGTTGTGTCTCGAGAAAATGAGGTTATGATATTCATGAGTTTTTCCTTGATATATATGTGAGTTTTGACCCTATTTTCTTTGGAGAGTACATTTGATTTTCCTTGAGTGGTTGAACATGAGATTCCTTTGGTTTTGTTTCGAGAAATGGATGATTGGACTTTGTTGTGTCATTGCATGAATATGAAGTTACTTTGCCTTGGTTAAGAATGAGAAAATGAAGTATGAGATTGCTATAATTACCTCCACATTATATATATTTCCCAAAATGACCGTGCCCGTCGAGGGACTCCCTAGTTACCCTTTTGAGCCTACACGGTGCCTTTTCTTGTAACCGAGAGTTCCACGAGTGATGTGAGAATTTGAGAGGTGTGTTGCTAGATTGTTTTGAAGGGATTAATATGGGATTGTGATGAAGTGAAACATGTTTCTCGTTTGAAGGCTAGATATAAAAAGAAAAAGCTTACCCCTAGTATAAAAAAAAACGATTCGGTTGTGAAAACAATTGATGAGGGATGAAAAAAAAAGTGAATGAGAAAAGAAAACAAATATAAAAAAATAAGAATAAAGTAAAAAGCGGGGAGTACTAGTATAATAAAGCCTATCGAGAACATGTATTCATTGAGAAATTCGTTGTTATAAGGGAAGTATGGAGATGTGTACATTTGGAGTAGGAGGGTGATTTGTGAGTTCATTCAGTGGAGGAGGGTGTCGAGATCCATTTTACTTGTATTATTATTATTTCGATTCCTACCTATGACCCGAGCCTACCTTGATTGCAATCTTATTCCGATTCTTGTTCTTCTTTGTCAAAGTATGTGGATTTTCTTGTGATGTATTGATTTATATATTCTCGATGTACTTGATGAGTGATGATACCATTATAATTTTCGAGGGATACTTTGGAGAGATAGGTGAGCTTATGTGACATGTTATCATTTTCTCTCATTTTTCTCGTTCTTGACAAGTGGTTGGTTTGTGGTTTGTTAGTGAGTTCAAAGTACGTAATTTGTGCAAACACATGTTGATTGATTTTACCTTGCTCGGGACTAGCAAGGACTTGAGCGTGGGGGGGTGAATTATGTCGTGTGTGTGCGTTTTTCGTTTGTGTTTTTGGTATCGAGTGTGAGTGGTGTTGTTCGTTTTTATGTCTTTTGGTTGTGTTTTATGTTTGTGTTGGTATTGGATCTCACTTGGGTTGGAGTTGCATGTTTTGTATGGTTTTGTAGATCGGTTGCCGAGAAAAGTCGAGAAATCGAGCAAAGGCTGGAATAGGAGAAATGGCGGGCGCCGAAATCAGTCTGGCGGTCTCAGGAACGGAACGGCGGTCGCCAGAGAGGAAGTGACGATCGCCGAAAGGGGAGAAAAAGGTCAGATGGTCATCCAAGACTTTTGGGCAAAACGGCGGTCGCCGAAATGTAAACGGCGGTCGCCGAAATGATTCGGAGGGCGCCAAAATGAATCGGCGGGCGCCGAACGAGGCTGGACAGGTGCGCCATCGGCAGTTACGGGGCAGTTTCTTGGGCGTTTAAAGTCCGATTTAAGTGATTCTTTTTGCGTTGGAAAGCTAACTTCCGCCTTCTGAACTTGGGGAAAAGATCGGGGACGAAGCCATTGACAACGGCAACGTTCAAGAGTCGAGAAGCACGATCGAAGTTCTACGGCCACTACTTTTACTAGTTTGAACTTTAAACTTGATTTCAATTATTTGTTTTAGTTTGCTTTGCTTCTTTTCATGATTTAAACTTCTTGTAATAATCTTCTAGATTTCTAATTGCTTTGATGTTATTTTTATTAATGCTTTGTCTTATTTTAATTCATGACCATGTCTCTTTTGATTATCGTTGTTAAATATTTTGTCAAGATGTTTAACTAAGTTTGTAACTCGGATGATGGTATGATTTACGAAAGAATTGATTTGTATTAACCGGAAGATCAAATACGATTATCATAGTCTTAGAATCGTAACTCGATCGGGAGCGAACCTCTAAGTGGATTAAACGTATTTTTTACGAGTTAAGCAACCCGACCGGGAACTTGACGTTCGTGTGTTTAATCGTGTTGGTTGAAAAAGGAGACATATAAATCTAATTCCTAAGTTTTATTATTATCGTCCGAGTCTTTTCAATTCAAGTATTTAAGTTATTGCTTTCATGTTATTATTTACTTTATTTGTTAATCGAACTTGAACCTAGGATTTAGAATAATGAAAAATGCATCTAACACTAGTTATTCACTTAAACTCTACTCTTCCGTTTCCTTGGATTGATACCGAGTCAAACTACAACTGACCTCGGATTTTGACGAGAGACGCGTACCAAAAACGTCTAATCACCAACAGGCGCACGATCCGCCTTCTCCAACCCATTCGACAATTGTCGCACGCCCCAACTCTCCCTTTCATGCGCCATCTGGCGCACGGGCCTCTCACCTCCGCCTCGTGCGACAATAGTCGCACGCCTATGCTCTCCATCTCATGCGACAAAAGTCGCACGCCATGCCACCTCCATCTTGTGCGCCCAGCGGCGCACGGTCTCGCCCTCACCTCCTTGTGCGCCAACTGGCGTACGGTCCACTTGACCATCTTAAGTTTCAACTGGCACTTGGTTTGTTACATCCCACCATCAACGTCAATGTGATGTGTGTGGATGTTATTTTGTTACTTCAATACCATCGACGACCATGAAGATGATGAAATGCTGAAGCTACAATAACGAGTATTTATCACGATGAAGTTGAAGATGAAGTATTGAGATCGATGGAGTCAAGATTGTGTTGAAGTATGAAATTGAAGAAGTTGAAGATTCAAGATTCCAAGATTCAAGAATCAAAGCTTCAAAAGTTATGTCATCCATGGAAAGATGAAGTCATCCAAGCATGTGGCCAATCAGATGGCTTCATTTCAAAGCTTCACATGTGTGGCTCACCTATAAATACCCATGGTATTTCAAGACTTCACTTGACGATTTTGAGAGAACGAAATCTGATATTCGAGTATCGATATCATTGTTTGTTGGCGTTGAGCCTTAGAGTTTTGGTAGTTGTTTTGTGCTGTGCACCACTAGTAGAGTTAGGAGATATAACTCTAGGTGTAGAAGTACTAGGTCTCTGGTTCGTTGGAGTGTTGCAACACTTGGGATACGACCTTAGATCATTGAAATGAAACATATTACATAGCTTCAAGTGTAATAGTTTTGTTATGTGATCAATGAAATGAAACATATTACATAACTTTATCTTCAGTACTTTACATTCGTTGAGTTCGAACATATACACACAACACGAACCGTGCTCCAACTGGAGAGTGCGACATCTGGAGCAAGCGACAACTGAGTGTGTGCATACGAAGTTACTAAAGTGTTAGTGTTTAAGACCGACTTCGCGAAAAGTTGGTATCTTACGTCGAAGACGTAATTTCATAAACGTTTAATCGTTTAATATAAAATTCTAGTGATACGATTCATATGATTCTACTTCAAAAAAAATTACAACTTCAAAGCTTGCGTACGTTGTCAACGTTTAATATTATGTAACATATGTTCTTTTCACGTTTAATCGACAATCGTTTAATCATTTAATTTTATTTGTTCGTTTGATTCATTTTCCCCGACAACACCAAGCATACGCTCATCTCACATTTGTAATCATCTTATGCATGTTACAATTTCCTAGCGTACATATGAGATGTGAAATTTGAATATGATCTAGTTGAATTTTCATACAACTTATAATTAGAGCATATTTGAAAATATTAAAACATGTAATGATAAAAATACATGTCATTCATATAAAATATGAAGTATCACATACAAAAAAAAATAAAATTAATTATTCTAACATCTTGCGAATTAATATTAAAACTATAATTTAACACATGTTTATTCTAAGGCAAATATTAAATTATAATTTAAAAAAATATATTCATGAAAAAACAAATTAAAAAAAAATTAAAGCAAAGATTAAATTATTCTAATATCTTGCGAATTAATATAAAAAATATAATATAACAAATGTTTATTCTAACACAAATATTAAATTATAATTTTTAATAATATTTTCATAAGATAAAAACATTTAAAAATATATTTTAACACAAATAATAAATTATTCTAACATAATATTAAAAATTTAACACATATTTATTCTAACGCAAATATTAAATTATAATTTTTAATAATATTTTCATGAGAAAAAAGCAAATATTTTAACACAACGCAAATATTAAATTAAAAATTTTAATAATATTTTCATGGGAATTTTTGCGTGTTCTTACCAATACACATATTGGAATGAACAATCTCTCAATCGTACACATATGTGTACCATACATTTCATACACCTTATCATATATTGTATACGAAATTTTAGTTAAAATATAAAAATATTCATTATAAAAATAAATAATCATAACAATAAAAAATCATCATTCTTAAAATCATTATTGCATAAAATATAAATTATTATATACTAAAATATTCATTATATATCAAAATAATCTTTTAAGAATACGCTATAATAATTACTATGTGCATAACCTACGGAGAATTGTAATTACCAAAGTAAAATCTTTAAAATTCTTAATTATCACACAAGAAAACACAACGATTTTGTCACTATTTTTTTTTTGCAGTCCATTAATTAACTTTTTTTAATTTTATTTTTCTTCCCTAGTTTTCCAAGTTCATACCAGTTTACTCAGCATATTCACATGGATGATAACACGATTAATCTTATTCATGATATATTTGGCAGTGATTCAGATGACGAAGAGCAAAACGAAGATGTAAATTCTCAAGAAGTCGAGCAGTTTGATGAGCCGCGCTCGGGAATGAGATATGATAGCTTCGAGAGTATATTCGAAAGCTACCAAGAATATGCAAGAAAAAATGGATTCAGCGTGTTGAAAAGGACATTAAGCAAAGAGAAATATGCATATATGGCATACGACAAATCACGAGAACCGACCTCAATCCAAAAGATTTCAAAGAGGGTGAAATGTCCTGCTCACCTCAATTCAATAAAGCAAGAAGATGGATCATGGATTATTTTGAAAACGGTTACGAAAAACAACCATGATTTTGATCCTACTATGTCAATCTTAATGCCTGGTCATAGGAAACTTGGTATTCACATGAAGAGGCAGTTGGAGGCTAATGACATTGCGGGTATTAGGCCAAGTAAGAATATTCGTCTGTGTGAAGTTCAAGCCGGTGGTCTCGATAAAATTGGGTGTCTTCCAAAAGATTTCAGAAATTTTATAGACACTAGAAGAAGGATGAGATTAGGTGATGGAGATGCAGAAGCTATTCGCAAACTTTTTGCAAAATTGCAACATTGAGGTGGAAAATTTTTCTACTTGATAGATATTGATGATGATGGGAGGCTGAGAAACGTGTTGTGGATCCATCCGAGAAGTCGAGCTGCGTATGAAGACTTTAATGATGTTGTAAGTTTTGATACCACGTATCTTGTCAACAAGTATGAAATGTCGTTTGGAGCTTTTGTTGGAATCAATCACCACGGGAATCTATATTTTTAGGTTGCGCTTTGGTGACACGTGAAGACTCGGCATCATTTAAGTGGCTCTTTGAAAATTGGCTTCAAGCAATGGGAGGCGTACAACCTAAAGCAATATTAATCGATCAATGTGAAAGCATCGGGAATGCGATAAGGGGCGTTTTGCCGAACACTACCCATAGATATTGTTTGTGGCGTATATTATCGAAGTTGCCAATTAAATTCAAAGGTATTGATATATAGTTATGATTCAGCACTTGTTGAATTCAAAGGAATCGTATACGATAGCATTACGATCTCTAATTTTGAGAGAAATTGGGCTGCGTTCTTGCTTAAGTATGGACTGGAAACCAAGGCATGACTTCAAAATTTATATGCAGAGAGGAAAAAATGGGTTCCGGTTTACTTGAACAACATATTTTGGGCAGGTATGATTTCTACACAAAGAAGTGAAGGGATGCACGCGTATTTTGACGATTACATTCACTCGAGATGTAGTTTGAAGGAATTCATGGAACAATATGAAGTTGCAATTAGCAAGAAGATTCAAAAAGAGTTTATGGCTGACTTTGATTCAAAAAGGAAGGTAAGAACATGCAAAACAAATTATCTTTGGGAGAAGCAGTTTCAAAAGGCCTACACAAATGCTATGTTTGGAAAAATACAGGAAGAAATTGATCGAATGGTGTATTGTAACATTGTTCAAGCTCCCGAAGATGATGTTTCTCATGTTGGTACCGAGAATTTTTATGTTATGGAGAAAATCCTTCGGAATAATTTCTTTGTGAAAGAATTTACGTATAAAGTCGAGTATTGTCCCAATGCGGAATCCTTGAATTGTGAGTGCAAGTGATTTGAGTTCAAGGGAATAATTTGTTTCCATATAATTAAGGTGATGATTTTCAAGGATATGCAAGTTATAAATGAAGGATACATATTAAAGAGATGGAGGAAAGATGTGCGTCTACGACATTCTTCGATTTGGTTTGAAGGAGGATATCCACACATGACAGAGGAATACAAAAAATTCCAACAAGTGGAGAAATGTTTTCAAGAATGTGTCGATGAGGCCATGGACAATTCACAGAAGGTGCAATTACTTAAGGAACAATTGATTTGTTTTAAGGATGAACTTTTGAATTGGGATTCCACAACCGATGGAAATGAAAGCTTGTCGACACATATGGAAAGCTTTAAGGCAGGAGGTACTCTGTTACATGACCCTGAACGGACTCGTTCATGAGGAAGACCTAGGCGTAATCGTATAATGCCAGCTTATGAAGTTTCTCAAAGAGCTGCGGCAAGAGGAAGGGCAAGAGGAAGGGGAAATGAAAGAGGAAGAAGTCGAGGTTGTAATAGTAGAGGAAGAGGTGTTGGGTTCTTCGGTCTTGAATCTGGATTGGAGACTTGGATAGATAATTGAATCACGTTGAACACGTTTTCCTTAAAGAGTATTTCGACCCTATAAGCCTGGGTATCACGAAATCCCTCGCAGGATAAGACAATATCGACACTCGAGTCTTAGGCTTAGAACACGAGCAACTTATGGAATATTCCGCTTTATTTGTTGCTTCAAAGCTTCTTAGGTTTGTAGGTATTTTCAAGTATGTCTTCATCAAATGAATATTCACATCCTTATATAGGTTGTAGACACCCTTTCATTTGGACTTAAGCACCCCTTGGTCGAATAGGTACCTTTTGAAAAAGGTACCTTTTTATTTTGCACCTATTCATGTATAGGTACCTTTTAGTGAAGACACCCTTTCACTTTGGCACCTATTCATGTTGTCTTGCATGGCAAGCCATGCAATTTCGAATTTGCATCATCTTAATGATGTAATATCATCATCTAGCCATGCAACCATGCAACCACGAGATCACACTCGACATGCATTATTATGCTTATCCTAATACTTAAATCGTATCAATTTTATATAACCGTGTACTCCACACTTCTCCAAAGTTATATTATATTGACTAGATTTAATCCGAAGCCTTGAATGATTCCAATTACATTAAATGTACAGCGATTTCACTTAAATCACCAACAAGAGGTAGGAATAGCGTGAACAATTTTGATTTGAATGTCCCGAATCCATTATGATATTTCTAAGTAGAGTATGATTCATGAATGAGCACATAACAAGTTTAAGTTTCTTGTAGTTTTATTCTGTCAAATGCTGGGATGATTGAAAGTTTGTTGTTTTATTTCTTTATGATGGAGTTGTATACTTAATGTCTAGATTTAAGTGATATGAACTCCCGATCCATTGCCATTAATTTATTTAATTAAATAAACAATTATTTGCGTTTAATTATTTATAATTAAATATATGCAAATTATAGTCCTAGATTATATACGTTGTAGTTAGTATGGTGTGCGTCGTCACACGAAAGATCATACTATCGGTGACTCGTATATAATCGAACAGTTGCTCACGACCTAGATGGACAAGGACCAATCCATCGGTATAGTCGTTGTATGAGTGAGAAAATAATTGGTCTTGATTATTTTATCATACTTGTACACTTGGTGTATTGGGCGGATTGCTTGAGATTTATCGATTAGGATTGCCTTAGATAATCGATTTAAGTCTCAGTGTATGTTATTCTTAATTCCTGATATTATTGCGGGTGTGTGCATTTAATATTAGTGACTTTGATTTTCCAAAGGAATTGACCGATTAGAATATCTGGTCAATTACCGGCAAAGTTGGGTCACTGTATTTTGTGTATGACATGCTGTGAATTCTTGACGGGAAAGTGTGTCCCGATAAGGGTTGATAATGTCCCCGAGATGAGTTCATAAGGAATTATTATGTATACCCTGCAGGTGGATTTGTTCCGCATAATAATTAAGGTTGAATGGTACTAGTCTCGATTACAAGAGATGAATAAATTAATTAGCAATAAATTAATTTTATTCATGGACATTTTTATCTTAAACACACGGAATAAATAATACTACGGAGAGAATATTATTTGATATAATATGGTATAATATTGGGAGTGCAATAATATTTATATAGTGGAAAATAAATTTAATTAATAATAGAAGGATTAATAGATTTGGGATTGAGCTCAATTTAATCACTATTATTGGAAGCCCAATATTCCACCTCCTTAAGATCCCCTACGTAGCCTATAAAAGCACTACATGGTCTTCTCTATTCTTATAACTTGAAGATCACAATTCTAGAGAGAGAAAGAAGAGAAGGAGATCCATAGAGTTCGGAGGATCGTCGCTCACCCGACGTTCGAACAAGTGCAAAGAATACGTGGGAAGGTCTCAAGGTCTTCAATAAGATCTCGTTTCTCCGCACAACGAATCAAAAGGTGAATTAAATATTTCCGCTATTTAATTCATGTTTATTGAAATATTATCGAAAAACAAGATCCGATAAACGGGGATTGATTAGACGTTTTTCGTGCGTCTCTCGTCAAAATCCGAGGTCAATTGTAGTTGACTCAGTATCAATCCAAGGAAACGAAAGTAAATGTTCTAGTGTTTGAAAAGTAAAAGAAACGTAATTCATTGTACTAAATCCTAGATTCATTTTGATACTCGATAAAAATATAAAACTCGTAAACTTAAGAATATGAAAGCACTCGGATAATAATAATCCAAACTCGACTTCAAAATTTCTTCACCTTTATCAATCTATATAAACGACATTAGAAAGTCAAGTTCCCGGTCGGGTTGCTTAACTCGTGTTCAAACGTTTAATTCCCTTGAATAATCGCTCCCGGTCGGGTTACGATTTCAAGGCAATGCCGAGTATATAAGATCTTCCGGTTACTATAATTTATCCATCTCATTTTTCATATGATTATCCGAGCGGAATAATTTAGTTCATCATTTTCATAATCGATCTAATAACAATAATAACAACAATTGAAAGCATAGATTTTAAAATGCACTCAATGACAAACAAGAAATTAAACAAAAGGGCAAAGCAAAGAGAAAGCTTTAAACAATCTTTTATAAACCAACGGAAATTCATTTAACGAAACAAACTAGCAATCTCGATTCTAAAGCATTCAAATAGTTTTGCAAAAGATGAACAAAACATAAAAAGAAATAAACTAGAATTCTAGAAATTGAAATAGCAACTACAATTACGGTGAATTGAAACGGCTCGTGACTTGAACTTGAATCTCGAAGTTGTCGGCTCCGAGTGGATCGTCTCCTTTTCCTCCTTCTAAATCCCAGGCGAAAGATATCTGTTTTCTTTCAAAACCTCGCCTAAATACACCTTTGACTTCGCATGGAACCGCCCTGAAACTGCCTCAAAACGGCGCCCGCCATTCTCATTTCCGCGACCGCCGAAAAGTTTCAGCGACCGCCGTTTACAAAACGGCGACCGCCGTTTTGCCCATTTATCTTGATTGAAAATCTGACTCTTTCCAGCCCTTTTGGCGGTCGTCATTTCATCTTCGGCGACCGCTGTTTTGATTCGGCGACCGCCGTTTATCTTTTGGCGCCCTCCGTTTTTGTTCTACTTCGGCTCTTTCTCGATTTTTCGATTTTCTTCAACATTCGACCTACAAAACAACTCAAACCACTCCAACACACCCCGTGAGACCCGAAACACATAAAAACATCAAAAATAACTAAAACGACACAAACATAACAAAACACGACTCACAAACGACACTAAAACATAAACGAAAAACACACACACACGACATAAATCACCCCCCCACGCTCAAGTCCTTGCTAGTCCCGAGCAAGGTAAAATTAACCAACATGTGTTTGCACAAATCACGTACTTTGAACTCACTATCAAACCACAATCCATCCACTTGTCAAGAACGAGTAAAATAAGAAATATGAACACATGTCACTCAAACTCGCCAAACTCTCCAATTGTATCCCTCGGAAAACTTGAAATGGTTCACTCATCAAACACATCGAGAATATGTACATCAATATCATCATCACAAGAAAATCCGCATACTTTGACAAAGAAGAACAAGAATCGGAATAAGATTGCAATCAAGGTAGGCTCGGGTAATAGGTGGGAATCGAAAGAAAAATAATAAATCAAGTAAATCGCTCTCGCCAACCTCCTACACCAAATGTACTCACATAACTCCCTCCATCACCAAATGTAAATCGTCATCCCATCCCCCCTTTTAACAACCAAATACAACAACGATAACATGTCTCGATAGGCAATTAGTATGCATATTCTCCCCGCTTTTTAATTATTCTTATTCTTATATATTTTTTTTTCTTCATTTTCTTTCTTTTCTCATTTTTTTTTTTTTTTTTGCTTTTTGCTTTTATTTTATTTTATTTTCATCCCTCCTCAATTGTTTTCACAACCGAAGAGTATTCGTTTTTTTTTTTAGGGAGAAGCTTTTTCTCTTATAGCATGCCTTTAAACAAGAAAACACGTTTACAATTCATCACAATATCCCTTATTAACCTTCACAACAAACTTGTAACACCCTCACAATCTCACATCGCTCGGGAAACTCTCGGTTACAAGAAAAGGCTCCATGTAGGCTCAAAAGGTTAACTAGGGAGTCCCTCGACGGGCACGGTCATTTTGGGGAATTTTATATATGTGGAGTTAAATCCTAGCAATCTCATACTTCATGTTCTCATTCTTAACCAAGGCATAGTAACTTCATATTCATGCAATGACACAATAAAATCCAATCATCTTTTCTCAATCATCTCATACTCACAACTCGAGAAAAATCATAAATACGCTCCAAGGAAATTAAGCTCAAAAGCTCACATGTATATATAGCAAGGTAAGAAACTCATGAATATCATATACTCATTTTCTCAACTCTTAACAAGTGGAACATCCAACTAACCAAGTGAGTTCAAGCAACAACTTAAACAAATCCACATGCAAACACTACCACATTCGGGACAAATCAAAACCTTGAGCATGAACAAGTGATTTTCACAAAACAAACGAACTAACAATAAAAAGAAACATAACTAAACCACTCAATCAAATAAACACAAACACATATTTACAAAAACATAAAAGAAAAGAAAAGAAAACGTACCTAGGTCGTGACTAGCACGACCTCTCTCACATGTTAGGTGGTGAAAAGTGGCCTCCTCCTCTAGCATAGGCCTCGAAAAATTGACGTTGTTCTCTTCTCATCTCCTCCATCTCCTCTCTCACAATCCTACGAGTCGTTTGCTCGTTGTAATCCCTTTCATCCCTCAAAATTTGATGGGTGGTTTGCTCGTAGTAGCTCCTTTCGGCCGCCATCCGGCTATTCCATGTAGCATCGTCGAGAGCCATCCGATCCATCCTCGCATTAAGTGCATCATATGTGCGAGCATTGGCATTAATTATCTCTTGGAGGTCCTCGGGATGCATCCGTCCCGAATCCGAGTAGTATGTACCGGCTTGAGGAACCTCGTATGATGGACTCCAATTCATACCCGGGTTAGTCCACCTTTATCAAATGTAGTTGACTCGGTATAAATCCAAGGAAACGAAAGAGATATGTTCTAGTGTTTGAAAAGTAAAAGAAACGTAATTCATTGTACTAAATCCTAGATTCATTTTGATACTCGATAAAAATATAAAACTCGTAAACTTAAGAATATGAAAGCACTCGGATAATAATAATCCAAACTCGACTTCAAAATTTCTTCACCTTTATCAATCTATATAAACGACATTAGAAAGTCAAGTTCCCGGTCGGGTTGCTTAACTCGTGTTCAAACGTTTAATTCCCTTGAATAATCGCTCCCGGTCGGGTTACGATTTCAAGGCAATGCCGAGTATATAAGATCTTCCGGTTACTATAATTTATCCATCTCATTTTTCATATGATTATCCGAGCGGAATAATTTAGTTCATCATTTTCATAATCGATCTAATAACAATAATAACAACAATTTAAAGCATAGATTTTAAAATGCACTCAATGACAAACAAGAAATTAAACAAAAGGGCAAAGCAAAGAGAAAGCTTTAAACAATCTTTTATAAACCAACGGAAATTCATTTAACGAAACAAACTAGCAATCTCGATTCTAAAGCATTCAAATAGTTTTGCAAAAGATGAACAAAACATAAAAAGAAATAAACTAAAATTCTAGAAATTGAAATAGCAACTACAATTACGGTGAATTGAAACGGCTCGTGACTTGAACTTGAATCTCGAAGTTGTCGGCTCCGAGTGGATCGTCTCCTTTTCCTCCTTCCAAATCCCAGGCGAAAGATATCTGTTTTCTTTCAAAACCTCGCCTAAATACACCTTTGACTTCGCATGGAACCGCCCTGAAACTGCCTCAAAACGGCGCCCGCCATTCTCATTTCCGCGACCGCCGAAAAGTTTCAGCGACCGCCGTTTACAAAACGGCGACCGCCGTTTTGCCCATTTATCTTGATTGAAAATCTGACTCTTTCCAGCCCTTTTGGCGGTCGTCATTTCATCTTCGGCGACCGCTGTTTTGATTCGGCGACCGCCGTTTATCTTTTGGCGCCCTCCGTTTTTGTTCTACTTCGGCTCTTTCTCGATTCTTCGATTTTCTTCAACATTCGACCTACAAAACAACTCAAACCACTCCAACACACCCCGTGAGATCCGAAACACATAAAAACATCAAAAATAACTAAAACGACACAAACATAACAAAACACGACTCACAAACGACACTAAAAGATAAACGAAAAACACACACACACGACATAAATCAGGGATCCAAACCGGGACGAGTCGGGAGGTGGCGGTCCTGGACCGCCAGACCGCCGGCGACTCGAGGACCCGGCTGGAGGATCACCGCGTGGGAGCCCTCGGCTGGGCAGCCCACAGCCCGCCTAGGCGGCGGGCGATCGCTCGCGGTTGGAGCGATCGAGCGGTCGCGGTTTCGGCCGTGGCTAGGGCTCGATCGGGCTGCTCCTCCGCGATGCTCCGGGTTGTTCGGTCGTGGCTTCCTGGACGTCGATCGGAGTCGGTTTTACGACGACTCCGGGTGATCGATTTCCAACAATTGGTATCAGAGCGTACGGTCACGTTTTTTCGTTAAATGTTTCGATAATCGATTCTCGTTGTTTATAGCCATAGATTAATTTAATTTATTAAATTATTGTGCTATATATGTTGTTCTACGTACTTGTTTTATCTCTCGTATGAATCGTGTTTGTTGGAAAAATTAAATATTAAAAATCGAGAGTTTTCGGAATAATCGAACCGGAAGAGATCGAACGTGCGCTCGGTGCGGGCTGCCGGGAAGGTAGCTGGAGGCATGGGCTGTGCGGGCAGCTGGAGGCACGGGCTGTGCGGGCTGAACACGGCTGGGCGTGTCGGCTGTGCTCGGTGCTCGGTGCTCGCGGACATCGAAGGCAGCGGCTGGACGTACGGGCTTGTCGACTTGGCGTTCGCCGGTGGAGACGCCGGAAGTCGACGGAAGTCCAGCGAGTCACAGCTGCACGCACGCTGCTCCGGCGAAGCTCCAGACGGGTGCCGGCATCGATCGAACGGTGCGTTTCGCTCGACTTGATCGCGTGGATGCACAGCGGGTCGATGGCATGTGTCGTCGGTGGAGACGCCGTGCCGGAAATCGACCAAGGCTGGGCACAGGTTCGCCGAAGAAGACAATCGTTTGTTTTGTCGCGCTCCTTCTTTGCAAAGGGTGTCGTCCGACACCTTTTCTCATGTAGGCCGACAGCATGTGTTTTCTGGTACGTGTGAATGGCTTGTTGAATGAAATTCATTCTTGATCCATGGCTTAGTGCATACGAATGTCCACATGCATGGGGTTAATTGATGATGCATACGCAAGTGCATGTTGGGTTCGATTGGGATGACCGGAATTTTCGTTTCAGTTCGTCCCGGTAAATCCGATCTTCCAGAAATAATTTAATCTTTCTAATTTTATTTAATTTAATTTTGGAATTAATTCAAATTCTATTTGGATTATATTTCTTAATTATAGAATTAAATAATGGAATTAGATAGAGATTGAAATTAGGAAAGAAAATCCTAGTTTCTCTAGATATCCTACTTGGATTAGAAGTCTTAAGAAGAATCAAAATTCGATTTTTATTAGAATTCTTGATATCTAATTTAAATAGGATTGAGAAATTATTAAAATATTAATTTTATTTAATTTAAGTATTTTATTTAAAATCAATAGATTAATTTAAAATTTATTTTGAATTGGAAATCTTGGATTTTATTTAGAATAAAATTAAATATGGAAATCAATGAATTTTAATAAAATTGATTTTATTTAATTTAAGTATTTTATTTAAAATCAATAGATTAATTCAAATTTATTTTGAATTAGAAATCTTGGATTTTATTTAGAATAAAATTAAATATGGAAATCAATGGATTTTAATAAAATTGATTTTATTTAATTTAAGTATTTTATTTAAAATCAATATATTAATTCAAAATTTATTTTGAATTGGAAATCTTGGATTTTATTTAGAATAAAATTAAATATGGAAATCAATGGATTTTAATAAAATTGATTTTATTTAATTTAAATATTTTATTTAAAATCAATAGATTAATTCAAATTTATTTTGAATTGGAAATCATGGATTTTATTTAGAATAAAATTAAATATGGAAATCAATGGATTTTAATAAAATTGATTTTATTTAATTTAAGTATTTTATTTAAAATCAATAGATTAATTCAAAATTTATTTTGAATTGGAAATCTTGGATTTTATTTAAAATAGAATTAAATATGAAAATCAATGGAATTGATTTTATTTAATTGAAGTATTTTATTTAAAATCATTAGATTGATTCAAATTTATTTTGAATTGAAATCTTGGATTTTATTTAAAATAAAATTAAAAATGAAAATCAAAGAATTTTTCCGTCGCTCGGCAAAGAATTCAAGACGTAGAATGAAGACTCAAGACAAGCATGCAGGAATTCATCAAGGTACGAATAGTCGAGAAATAATTTTACTTGAGCAATTATTTGATTATTTGTGTACGTACTTGCATGAAATGTATGTCTGTTATTATGCTTATGTGTATTTATTTATGCACTAGATAGTGTATCCCTTTATTGTAAAAAGCTAAGTGGGAGAGGGAATGGAAACATTCCCATGGTCTCCATTGCTGTTCTCTTGGTGACTTTTATGGACTTTTGAAGTTCGTATAGACAAGTCATTGGATGAGAATTCTTGTAATTCCTTTTACGAGAAACATTGATTAAGTTTATCAAACAATGCCTAATTTGTCTTTATGAAACTGATTTCAAGTCGACTCATTCTCACCCCGGGGAGTGGAATGGAGCCAAAGCCACTTGGTCATGTGGATGACACAAATTAGAGACCTTCGTATCATTTCTTGAAATGGATCGATTGTCTGCTCGGCTCCCTCATTGAATGAGAGATAGGGTTGTTCGCATGGTGAATCACTGGTAAGAAACTTCGAGTTTCACTTATGATTCTCCGCGTCTTGATTTACAAGATCGAATGGATCAAGTAATTGGGAGTCAATTATAAAAGTCTCTTGGTGTAGTAAACGTCCACACCACGTGGCTTACTATACTAACGGATTTTGGATTAATTGATGTAGACAGTTATAAGGAATTGTGAAGAATTGTGAAATCATCGTAAACGTCCACACCACGTGGCTTGCGGTGATATAGCGGTTCCAAACGATTTACTTTAGTACTGAGTAATTGTTTACACTTAGATACGCATTATAGTATTCTTCCCCACGAAGTTACGCTATAAGTGATGTATGACCGAAGCAAATCTAATTGCTAAATCGTTTGGGTAGGTAAACGTCCACACCACGTGGCTTTCCATATCTGATGGGATTTTAGATGTGATTAGTGGTTTAATGATATTATTTGAGGGAGATAATATCGGATATTAAATCAATTGTTTGTTGTTATATGTGCTCATAGATTAGGAAATGGCTTTGAACCCACTTTATGTGATGCTTAAGGATTTTAAACTCACTGGTCCCTGAATGTAATGATTGGAATAGAAATCTGGACATTGCCCAAACTGTTAAAGAGTACAAGTTTGTACTCAGTGAGCTTTGTCCTCCCGAGCCTATCAATGTCTCAACTGATGAGGAATGGACTGATTTTAAGAAATGGGAAAATGCTTATGCAATGACCATTAATTATGATATCATGTTCAAACTCAAGTTGGTGTTTAGACATGACATAGGCGGCTAGACAAGAAGCGATGAGGATACTCATAAAGGCCAATCGCTTCGAGGAAACGCTTAAACACGTTTTTGAGATGATTGACCTTTTGGACGAGTTGAGACGGAAATCGCAAGCTCTTGTAGCTAATCCCAAAGGTTTTGAACCAAAGGGTAAAATCGGGGGAAATGAAAAGCAAGCGAAGAAACCCAATGATCCTAAGTTGCTTAGACCACGAGATGGGACGAGGAAGCCAAGAGGCAAGTTTTCTCGATACAAACAGTTTGGGTACTGGAAGTCTGATTATCCTCTCAAAGAAAGTACGAAATTTTTTCTTTAGTCGTAAAAACATAGGCAGTGGTATTATCTACCAGAACCTGGTGGGTAGATATGGAACCACTGACGGTATGTGCATTTTAAATGCAGAGGTTCCAGGAAACCTGACGACTTGGAAAAGAAGAAATTGTAGTCTACATGGGCAATGCTGTGGAGGAGGCAGCTGTTGCAGTGGAGGACGTATATTATGATTTCATTTTGAAATATTGCTTTATGTACCCTAATAGTTTAGAAAGAACTTCGTTCTGGATTTCTAAATTTTAATGAATGGATATTTTATTTCTTTTAATCATTTGATGGTTATGGGAAGAAATAATGATATTATCTATTTTGGTACATTAGTTAGCAATATATATAAATGATGAATCCTGAGTCCACCACGATGCCACGAACCGTTTTATATAACTCGTTTTACTAATAAGAGATTTCTTTATTAAATCATTTATAATTGTGGATTCTTATGCTAAGTCATATTTATTCAAATAAGAAGTTCAAAGGTCGAAAATTGATTGTAAGATCAATTTAGTTGAAGGAGTGGACCTTCCGACCTAAGAATCTAATTTGGAAGATAATACGACGAAGCAATCCTTTATGGATATAAGATATAAGATCCGGACAAGTATTAGAATTGATTGACTCTGATTTATGATCAGAGCTTGGGATTGGATCCCAAGTGACTACACCATACAGTCCTCTGTAGAAATGGTGTGTCGGAAACAAGAAATGGAACTCTTATAGAAATAGTAAAAGCATGAGTTATATGGAACTACCTATGTTCTATGGATATGTCTTGGAAACAACAGCGCATTCAAATGCGGTTTTAGAATATCCTGGAAGAACAAAAGTTGTGTGTTCAATAGTACTATGAACCAGAAGGAAGTTATAAGTTCTAACGCCCGGTTCTTAGAGGAATACTATTAGATGAACCACAAGCCCAAAACTACGTGATACTTCTGAAAAAAGAGAAAACGATTAAGACTTAGAACCAGCCGAACCGAGTAGCGGTACACCACTAACTGCACCTACTGTTAGTACTGTTTATACACCGAAATGCCATTGTAGTGGGAGGTTGTGTGACAACCGGAGATATTCATAAGACTAGGAGAGTTTCGAACTCTGGACCTAGTATACATGAAATCAATCCCTGGATCTACATAGAGGCGGTACTAGATCTAAATGTGCCTTCTTAGAGAGCAATAAGGATTATTGCTAAGAGGCAAGATCATTTAGAGTACAAGCTTAGTTAATGCATTGATGGATTGAAACGAAGCTAGAGATCGTGGAACTTGCGAATTGATGAGATAGTCCATTTAATGGATTCATCAAAGGCATAGACGAATCAAGTGTATTGGAAACGTGATGGAAACAAGGTGGTGTTTCTCGGGTTTTATGTAGATGACACTTTTATCATTGGCAACAATGTAAAGATGTTATCAGACATAAAATGATGGTTGTCTAGAAAAATCGATATATGAGATAAAGAAGAAGTTAGAGCATGTTCTTAAGATCTAGAATCTCAATGAAAGAGCATTGTACTTCTCTAGATATCTTATACGATTATGGTTCGTTTTAACATGCAAGATTCCGAGAAAGGGTCGTTACCTTTCAGATACGGAATGCATCTATTTAAGGAAATGTGTTTTGGAACACAAAAGGAGATAGAAGCAATTAAAGCGGTTTCATACACTTTGAGTGTAGAAAGCTTAATAAAA
Source organism: Euphrasia confusa (assembly GCA_954870475.1). Lineage (NCBI taxonomy): Eukaryota > Viridiplantae > Streptophyta > Magnoliopsida > Lamiales > Orobanchaceae > Euphrasia > Euphrasia confusa. Next base: position 40,219,354 of record OX940951.1, on the reverse strand, counting down.
TGCGATGTTGAAAGACGAGAACTTGATATCGACTATGCGGTTAGCATAGTGGGAGGATATCAAGGTAATCCTGGAAAGGAATATTCGACTGCTGTAATGAACACTTATGTTCTGGATTACGGAGCAGACGAGATTTTACTTTGGATTACATTTTCTTAGATTTCTAATCGGATGAGGATCGGTGTAAGTCGATATCAGGCTATGTGTTTCACTATTAAAGGAGGAGGAGCTTTAACATGGAAGAGTGATAAGCACGATGCTTTTCGGACTCTGCCATGGGTAACAAAGAATAGCGGCCTCAGAGGCAGCTAAAGTTCTGGTGTTGCTCCGGATAACCTCTGAGACTTAGATGTGATCCTTAGTTTACCAAAGGCTATGTAAATAGCGGTGCTATGGAAAACTATAAGAAATCACAAGTCCATAAGTGTAAGATAACACATAGAGCGCAAGTACCACCCGATACGAATCATCGTCAGGGAAGACGACGCTGTAGTCACCAAGATAACTTCAGAACGACAATCTAGATTGCTCTTTCACAAGACACTTCTTGGAAGTGCATATTAAGCACGTGAAGAGTATAGGAGTCGGGAGTTTGGAAGAAAAGACTGGACCTTAGTATAAATGAGAGATTGATGGAGTTGTATACTTAATGTCTAGATTTAAGTGATATGAACTCCCGATCCATTGCCATTAATCTATTTAATTAAATAAATAATTATTTGCGTTTAATTATTTATAATTAAATATATGCAAATGATAGTCCTAGATTATATACGTTGTAGATAGTATGGTGTGCGTCGTCACAAGGAAGATCATACTATCGGTGACTCGTATATAATCGAACAGTTGCTCACGACCTAGATGGACAAGGAACAATCCATCGGTATAGTCGTTGTATGAGTGAGAAAATAATTGGTCTTGATTATTTTATCATACTTGTACACTTGGTGTATTGGGCGGATCGCTTGAGATTTATCGATTAGGATTGCCTTAGATAATCGATTTAAGTTTCAGTGTATTTTATTCTTAATCCCTGATATTATTGCGGGTGTGTGCATTTAATATTAGTGACTTTGATTTTCCAAAGGAATTGACCGATTAGAATATCTGGTCAATTACCGGCAAAATTGGGTCACTGTATTTTGTGTATGACATGCTGTGAATTCTTGACGGGAAAGTGTGTCCCGATAAAGGTTGATAATGTCCCCGAGATGAGTTCATAAGGAATTATTATGTAAACCCTGCAGGTGAATTTGTTCCGCATAATAATTAAGGTTGAATGGCACTAGTCTCGGTTACAAGAGATGAATAAATTAATTAGCAATAAATTAATTTTATTCATGGACATTTTTATCTTAAACACACGGAATAAATAATACTACGGAGAGAATATTATTTGATATAATATGGTATAATATTGGGAGTGCAATTATATTTATATAGTGGAAAATAAATATAATTAATAATAGATGGATTAATAGATTTGGGCTTGGGCTCAATTTAATCTCTATTATTGGAAGCTCAATATTCCACCTCCTTAAGATCCCCTACGTAGCCTATAAAAGTACTACATGGTCTTCTCTATTCTCATAACTTGAAGATCACAATTCTAGAGAGAGAAAGAAGAGAAGGAGATCCATAGAGTTCGGAGGATCGTCGCCCACCCGACGTTCGAACGAGTGCAAGGAATACGTGGGAAGGTCTCAAGGTCTTCAATAAGATCTCGTTTCTCCGCACAACGAATCAAAAGGTGAATTAAATATTTCCGCTATTTAATTCATGTTTATTGAAATACTATCGAAAAACAAGATCCGATAAACGGGGATCCAAACCGGGACGAGTCGGGAGGTGGCGGTCTTGGACCGCCGGCGACTCGAGGACCCGGCTGGAGGATCACCGCGTGGGAGCCCTCGGCTGGGCAGCCCACAGCCCGCCTAGGCGGCGGGCGATCGCTCGCGGTTGGAGCGATCGAGCGGTCGCGGTTTCGGCCGTGGCTAGGGCTCGATCGGGCTACTCCTCCGCGATGCTCCGGGCTGTTCGGTCGTGGCTTCTGGGACGTAGATCGGAGTCGGTTTTACGACGACTCCGGGTGATCGATTTCCAACAATTTACACTCTATTTGACGATGAATTCTCAATATGATTTTTACTTTCATAATTGTATTATGTATATGCACGTTTCCTGTTTAAAATATTTATGTTTCATATGTATTGCATTGAGACCCTACATTGGCAAACATTACTACTATGTTTATTCTGTCAAATGCTGGGATGATTGAAAGTTTGTTCCTTTATTTCTTTACACTGTCTTTGACGATGGATTCTCAATATGATTTTTACTTTCGTAATCGTATTATTTATATGCACGTTTTCTGTGTAAAATATTTATGTTTCATATGTATTGCATTGAGACCCTCCATTGGCAAACAATATTACTATGTTTATTAATGTTTGTATATTAAAATTAAAATTAGTAGTAGAAAGGGCATACAATAAATGAGAAGATAAAATTTCTCTATAAATACCTTCTCTTGTTTCTTCTTTATATTTCATATCTTCAATTACTCTATAAATTTTGTTCTTATGGCTCGTACCCCTACTAAGCACAAACAAAATGAATGGGTGGTTCCTCCATTCCCAAGAAGTTTGATAGTTATGTACAATTATGCTAAAAAATAGAATTCGGCATTAAAAAACGATGTCATTGAGCTTGTCAAGCGATTGATTCCTCATTGCGGCAAAGATTTCATCTCCCAACTGATTCTTCAAGAAGAACCATTGCTAAAGGTGCATGGCCTGTTTCTTAATTCTTGAAGCAAACAAGAAAAAGAGCATTCCCTTTGTTATCCTGTCCGACACGACGGCAAGTGCTAGTGTTTGTTTGGTTGCTGCTAATGGAGGTGTTAATGGTACCCAAGAGGAGGATGATGATGCTGCTACTTAAGCTATTAATGTCTTGTTTTAATTTTAAGCATTGTGTTTTTAAGCTTCTTTTGGTAACTTTGTTGGTATTGGTATTTTTCTGTCTGATGCTTATGCAAGTTGTTGTTTAAAGGATTTCACCGGAGGGCCAAAGGAAGATAAACAAAAGAAGAGAAGCAGAAGGTGTTGGAGTGGTTGTCGTGTATTCTTTCTCTTAAATGAGACTCGTATTTATAGTCGAGCATTAGGAGCTGTTGAAGGTTCTTGGATGAACCTAGACAAGTTGACCGTAACGGTCCAACCATTATGGTTCTTCATTAAGGACTCCTTAATGGCCATTTCGAAATTCAAAATATAATCAGAATATAAAAATCGCAAATGGTAGCTTGGTTGATCGCCCCCAAATCGAAGCGACATTCGTGTACGCACACAAGTTCGGGGTTCATAGGCTATTTTTGCCATGTTTTGCACCCCTCCGCGCACATAGAAGGCGGATCAATACTATAGCAATTGATTCAAAAGCTACTAAAGGACAAACATCTTATATACCCACTTGCCTTTTGTTTTTTTGCCAATGCGGGATAACTAATATCCCTTTCAATTTTTTTTTCTTTTTCCCTTTATTTTGATTATATTTTAAAAATTAATTTTTCATTCATTTCAACTCCGTTTTGAGCAAATGAGCTATCGTTTGAAGCTCTCTCTGAGCTCTATATTTTAACAGTTGTTTGGTAGTTTTATTATTGAACTACTTTGTTTTTTTAAGTTATTGGATATGTTTTGTTTTAATATTAATGATAATTTTTATTTATCATTTTTAATGAATGATGTGTATTTATTTTGTTTTTTTACTTTTAATTTACTTATATTTTATGTAAATTCAAATTTAGATAATTATTATTTATTAAAATAACTTTTAATCGATAAAATCTGTTATCTAGTATGTAAGGGTAATAAAAATGCTACACATGGTGGACTACACCATGCATTTAATAATCATTGATTTAATATTATTTTATATAAGTGCACACACAATCACACACACCGACGTGTATTGTGTATAGATCAACGGTTAAGATGCTCCCAGTGAGTAATACACCAGGTGTAGCATCTAATAGACCAATATGTAAGCTTAATTTTACATTAAATAAATTAAAAATAATAATAAATAAAAGAATTAAGGTAGTGTTTCAAATTTGAAATTTTCTATTTCGTGGAAATTATACATAATAATAAAATAAATTAGAAAAAAAAATATACTCATACTATTTTAACTTTTTTTCTGAATTTATTTGATTTTTTTTTTAATTGTAATGTCTAATTTGAAGTTATTTATATATTATTTCAAAATTTATATAATTATTATTTTCTAAATTTAACTTTTAATTGATGATTAATTTTTTCCTCTGAACACTTAATTTGACTAAAAAAATTACAAATAATAATAAACAAAATAATTAAGTTACAGTTTCAAATTTGAATTTTTTTTCTTGGAAATGATAATATATTAATGGAAAGAAATTAATAAAAATAGTAATATTACTATTTTTAATTAGATACGGATCATTACAAGACATTTTAGATATAATTTGAAAATACATTTGATATATTATGAATAAAAAAATAATATTTCAAATAAATCATTTATAAGGTTACTGAAATTTAAATAATAATATACGAATAAATCATGAAGCAATTTTTTTAAAATTAATTTACTTAAAAAATATATTAAATTTAAAATGATCATCTCAATAGTTTGTAGGGAGATCAAAGTTGTTACTCCCTCCTCTTTTTTTTATAGGGCGTTTTAGTTTTTTTACTTTTTACTTTTTAATGGACGTTCTATCTTTTTATTCCTCGTATGCCCTTATTTATTTATTTCTCATTGTTTGTTCCAAAATCTGATGGATCGTCTTCTATCTCCTCTTTTTTATCATTCAACCTTCATCATATTTCTACAGATGGTGGAAAGAAAGAAGGTTAATTCCAACAACGGTGAGTTATCAAAAATTCTTAATTTTTGTTCTTAGATTTTATTCAAGTAAATTAGGGTTTATGTTATGCCCTTTGTCTTTTCTTCAGATTGTTGTTATTAAATTCGAAGAGTATATTGTTATTGAGTTTTATGCAGATTCTTATATTGGGATTTCATGGATGCGAATAGAAATCCCAACTTCGACGAAACAAAAAAAATATTGGAAGAGGCTATTAAAGATGCAAAATTGTCATTGGAAAGGGCTGGAGAACTTGCGCTGGAAATTCAAAATTGGGCAGAGTTTCGTAATAAGTATGTGTCTGATTCGGATGTTGAAGATGATGTTCACCGAGCATCTACACCTTGCATTCGTCGAAGTGCAATTAAAGTTGAAAAGAAACTCAAAGTGGAAGAGAAACTTGAAGTTGAAGATAAACTCAAATTGGATGATTATAACCGCCCCTGCAACGAGATGCTTAGGATTCTTCTTCCAAGCTTGTTTGAGAAAAAATAGATAAAAATAATATTTGTGTACTGGGTTATGATGGGAAGTACTCGGAGAATAATTTAATGCAAGGATTTTCATTGGTATTATAAGTCTATGCTCTTCTCTTTTGAAAATACTCTAATTTTATCCAAGATGTGAATGTGTTTAACATGAGCTTAATGTTGATATTGATCTGAGCGCATACAAAGCATCAATACCTTATTGATGTTTTAAGAAGTTATATTATGTGTATATGTATACTAATTTCTAAATGGTACTTAAGGCATAAATTATTGAGAGATTCTTTCTTGGTAAAGGCTCGACATTTGTTCGTTGTATTGTCAAATAGTTCAGCCCATCTTATTGATAGAAAGACAAGTACTGTATAGCATAGCATAGCATACTCCCTTTGAAATACAAAATAAAAAATCAAATCGAATCTGTATTGTCAAATAGTTCAGCCCATCTTATTGATAGAAAGACAAGTACTGTATAACATAGCATAGCATACTCCCTTTGAAATACAAAATAAAAAATCAAATCGAATCACCGCAAACGTTTTCAATATAACAAATAAATTTTCAACCAAAAAATTATTTATCATCCTCAATCCCCAAAGAGTAGTTATCAAATATCATCCCCAATCCAAAACAAACTTGCCAAAAAAAATAAAAAATAATTAGTAGTAATTCAAGTTCTATTTATTTTATAAATGAGTTTAAGTTTGTAACAACAACCTGAATATTGCAATCCAAAACCTTAGTCATTCAGCAACTCCTCCACGTCCAGTAGCTAAGAAGTCTATGGTCGATTTCACTAATGTAGCCTCACATGAAATCTGTGTAGGAAGGCAGTCAAGCATCCGGAGTCGTTTTTTGTTCATGTGAGGGATTTTATATCGATTTCCTCCGTATAATTTCATAGACTCTTTCATACATAGTTGCAACGTCAACCACACAAAGTTAAGTTTGATGGGCGAATAATCATCAAATGCTTTCTCCACTGCATGAACAAGTTCAGGTAAATCTCTCGCGCACATTTTTTGTTGCAAAGATTTAAGATTGTATGGCTCTAAAAAAACCAAGGTCGAGAATATTAAAATCAGGCGAGTTTGCGGGCTGATTAAATAATTGAATATCAAACCCCCTTTGTGAGGCCGCGACTAGGAAATCACTGTCCCTAGGTAAAACATGTGGCCTCGCATTATCTTGTTGGATGTATATAGTTTCTCTTTCTTCCGATGGCCACTTTGCATGTATTGCCGGAATAACCTTTTCAATTAAAAACTCTCGTACAATATCTCTTTTGACAGGTGTAATGACCTTCATTTCCAAAGTGCCAGCAGGTCTATTCTGACTACTTCTTTGGGCGGGTTGTAGGGTAACAAATGGCCAACATCCAATTTTACCGTCAAATACGACTCTACCTTCATCATCAAATATGGGACGAGCAGTAGCCACAAAAAACATGACTTTGGAAATGAAAATTTTATTTTGACATGACCTATTAGGATCACCTTCATTATGGAGCAAGTAATACCTTTGATCCTTTTTGGTCATGTAAAACCATTTCTCGTCGATATGGACATGGTTATACATCCCCTTAAATTTAGGATCATTCGACAATATTGTGCTTTCGTCAAGCATGGACAAGCAAAACTGTAGTCGGGATGATTTATTTGCCTCTTTCAAATGTGGTTTGATGGCACTCGAGTGACGACGAATGACACCTTCCTTAAGAAGACGATACAACTTAGAGTAGTTGACTCCTAAAGCACCTGAAAGAGATGTCAGTGTTGTTCGCTTATGCAATTCTATTTCTAGTATTCGGCTTAAATCAATCGCAATTCGTTTGCGACCACAATTCTTTGTCTTTCTAGACGACACTTCCACGTCTGTACCTGGTGGAGTTCTCTTGTGAATTTTCCATATTTTTTGTACCGTTCACACATTCTGAATATTAAACATAACTTGTACTTCTTTCGTCGCGTTTCTCTTCAATTTTCCATCAACGCTTTTTTCTAGCAAAGCACGATAAATCGCCCATCTTTCTGAATTTGTTAAAATTTTCCTCTTTCTTGCTAGAATGTTTCCTAATACACAAACATTGCATGATACAAGTAATACAAAACTATTTTAAGAGAAATTTCTCTAACATAAATATATACAAATGTACAGTACCTTGAAAAAAAAATAGAACAAACCTGGACTTATTTGAGACTCTTCATTTGTGTTTGACATTGCATAGCTAACCTCGGTGTGTTGTGCAACTATCTCCTCGTCCGATGAATTTAAGAATTCACCAACGTTATTTTCCCCAAATCCTTGAACGTCGAGTTCGACAATTGGGTATCCAATCTCGTGATCGTCTTCATTTAAATCAATTATGATGTTTCCAGATGGAGAATTTGGAGGAGGTAGATTTAAATCAATCGTGATGTTGGAATCCATTTATGAGAATATGAACATATTGAAATATTCTTGCCATATTTATAGATCAAAATATGATGAAAATTCAAATTTCAAAATCAGAAATGAAAATTATTTTTGTGAATCTCTTTTCAATAGTTTGGCTCCAAAAATATTTTGACGCCAAAATTTTGAGAAATCAAAGATTTTTGTATACAGAGTCATAGCCAAGAAGTCGTAGAGTTTTTAGTTTTTTTTTAATCTGATAATGTAACATGCGGGAGAAACTGATAGATGAGGAAAATCAAAATTTTTTATTTGAAATAATTAATGTAATAGTCATTAAATAAGGGTAAAATAGGATGAAAGTTATTTTATTAAAAAGTGTGTAAAACCCTTAAACAACTTAAAAAAAAAAAAAAAAAAAAAAAAAAAAAAAAAAAAAAAAAATAGTCAAGGGTTGTTAGCTCAGTTGGTTGAGTGCTCGAATTGAAGATCAAAGATCCTAGTTCGAACCCAAAACATTGTAATTGACCTATACCAAAAAAAAAAAAAAACTTATAAAAAAAAAGGAGGGATTATTATTTAATTCATCTCATTAATGGTCATAATTACATTCCATTAATTGCGTTGATAAAAAACAATTAAAAAATATATAAATAATAAATTCAAAAATTAATAGTACAAATTAACAGAAAGGTAATATAAACATTTTATGCTTTTTGCCCTGATTAGATGAATAGCACGTTCCTTATTAATACTAATAATCATACTTTTTTGGTATTCCACGCTTTAAACGAGTTACTCTCATTCTCGTATACTTAGACTATCTGCAGTAGCGGGTGTCAAATTTGACACTTCTCTCCTGCCACGTCAGCTTGACACCCTCAATTTAACACCCTTTTTCAGCATAAGACCCGACGGAGTGTTATTCAAAGTGTCAATTATTTTTTTTTTCTTCTCCATCACTATATTATATACTCCACCTATTATTAATTTTTTATTTATTTATTTCATATAAATAATTATTAAATTAAAAATTACAACAAAATAATTTATTAAACAAGAAAATTAAGAAAATTTGAAAAAAAATATTTGGAAAATCGGTAATATTTTGATAAAATAAATAATAAATTTTTTTTAATACGACACACAAAAAGTAGTGAAAAATAAGAGTAAAAAACATAAAAAAAAATTGTTGTTCAAATGAAACAAACCTACACTCTATTTATAGAGAACAAAAAATAAAAAATAATAGTATTTTTATTTTATTTTTATTTATAATAATTATTGTGTAAAAACTAATTTTAAAAATGAGGTGAAAAAATTAATTAAAGAAACACATGTCATCTTTTTATTGGCCCAAATGCTATTTATTTGATTAAATAAATAATGGGTGGGGCCAGCTGAGGGTGTCAAATTTTAGTTGGTATCGGATCAAATTTTGACATCGGGCCCACAAAGTGTTAAATTTGACACTTTTGACACCTTCTACTGAATGACTTGATACACAATTGACACCCTAATAGATCCCCTGTTGTACATGGTCTTAGAGAATCTCCAATGCTAAAAGCCCATTTTCACTATTTGTGGACCCCATTACATGCCACCTCATATCAAATTGGGCAAATAAATAAAGTGGGCAACTTTGTACAATGGTAAAGCCCACTTAGACTATCTACAACAGCGGGTGTCAAATTTGACACTTCTCTCTTGCCATGTCAGCTTGACACTCTCAATTAACACCCTCTTTTCAGTAGCAGCTCCAGCAGAGTGTTATTCAAGGTGTCAATTATTTTCTTTTTCTTCTACATCAACATATAATATACCCCACAATATTTTTCATATATATAATTATTAAATTTAAAATTATTATTATATAATTAATTTATCAAAGAAAATTATTTAAATTTATCAAAAAATAATTTTGAAAAATCCACAAAAAGAAAAAAAACGAGTGAACTTTTTTTTTGTCCAAATTATACAAACTTATACTCTATTTAAAGAGGACAAAAAATTAAAAATAATGATATTTTTATTTTATTTTTATTTTGAATAATATTTATGTAAAAATAATTTTAAAATAGGGAAGAAAAATAATTAAAGTAAAACTTGTCACATATTGATTGATTAATTTGTTTTTCTATATTAAAATATTTGGGGGTGGGGCCCGCTGGAGGGTGTCAAAAAAATTTGATACGGGATAAAATTTTGCTCCGAGCCCACCAAGTGTCAAACTTGACACTTTCAATGACTCTCTGCTGGATGAGTTGATCCGATTTTGACACCCTATTTGACACCCTGCTATGGATAGTCTTACATCTTTTGAATAACCAATTAAAATGTGAGCTGTGTTGGAATTGGTGCACAATGAATTGGTGACACAAAACCGAGAAGAAAAAGGAAAAGTGAAGCTAGCAACCCGCTACGTTCCTAGCGCCCAGCTAGGACAGCTCGTGCCAATTTGGGTACACCTTCTGCGGGCTCAGCACGAACGTGCCAAGAAGCTAGCGCCTCGCTAGGATCCTAGCGCCGCGGTAGGTCCCCAGATTCAGCAATCGTGAATTTTCTTCCTTTCCTATTTTAAGTAGGATTTGTTTCCTACTTCTCTTAGGACTCTTTATGGGCGTGAAATATTGTTTCCATACAATATTTAGGACTCCCTCCTATATAAAGAGAGCTTCTCCATGGACACAAACAACACGAGTTAACACAAGTTAATACCATCATAGAGAGAGATAATATTGTGTGAGATTAGAGGGTTTTAGAGTGGATATCAATCCTTGTAATCATCGGCAATATTATAGTGAAAGTTCTCGTCGTTCCTCCCGTGGTTTTTCCCGATTTGGGTTTCCACGTAAATTCCTTGTCTTCTTTTTTTGTCTCCTTCTTTATTTATTGTTGAATTATATTCGGGTTTCCGCATATTGTTCGTACTATACATCGTCGTTTTACAACAAGTGGTATCAGAGCTAAGGTTTCGATGGCGAGCGTGAGGTACGATCTACCGAATTTAAGTCTCAACACGAGGTTTCCTATTTGGCAACACAAGATGAGGTTGGTCCTCAGATCTCTTAAGCAAGAGATTTGTCTACTTGGTGTTGACAACAAGCCGAAAGACATGAAGCATGACGAGTGGGTGGAGCTCGATCAGATGGCTATGGCGACCATAGGGCTTCATGTTTCGGATTCGTTGACTAAGGAAACGACGGAGGCGAAGACCGCAAAGGAATTATGGGAGTTGTTGGAATCGATGTGCGTAGAGAAAACGGTGTCCAGCAAGCATCACTTGAAGAGAAGTCTCTACTTCCTCAAGATGGCGGAGGGGTCGTCGATTCAAGACCATGTAGCGAGATTCAAGGAGCGTGTAGCTGACCTTGGGAAAATTGGCGTGAAGATCGAAGATGATGATCTTGCGTTTTGGATGTTATGCTCGCTACCCCCCTCTATGGCGGCTTTTCGGGACACGCTTCTCTATGGACGAGATAGTCTCACGTTTAAAGACGTAACTTCGGCTCTCTCGTCAAGGGAAAACGTGCAAAGGATGGAATCCAACAAGGATGGTGTGCCCGATGTGGGTGAAGGACTTAGCGTCCAAAAGAAGTACCGTGATAAAGGAAGCGACTCGGGGAATTCGAAGTCGCGACACGGGAATAAGACGTGTTTCTATTGCAAGAAGAAGGGACACATAAAGTCGGAGTGCTACGCGTGGAAGAAAAAGGAGAGCAACAACAATAATTCCGGTAATAAGGATTCCGGTGACGTTGGATTAGTAGATGGGAATTTCTATGGAGAACTACTAATGGCTCTAGGCGAGAACTCCAACTTGTGTGATGATTGGATCTTAGACTCGGGTTGCTCGTTTCATATGTGTCCGGACCGGACGTTGTTCGAGACTTATGAATCTTTGGAGCATGGTGCGGTGTTAATGGCTAATGACACCTCGTACAAGGTCGAAGGGATTGGAAATATTCGCTTAAAGATGTTCGATGGCACGGTGCGCACGTTAGGCGAGGTAAGGCATGTCCCTGACTTGAAGAGGAATTTGATTTCCTTGAGTACCCTTGATATGAAGGGCTATAAACTCACTTGTAAAGGTGGAGTTTTAAGGGTTACCAAAGGTGGTTTGGTAATATTGCGGGGAAAGAGAAAGACTAGTCGTCTTTATGTCCTCGATGGAAGCTCGGCGAAAGAAGTAACCGAGGTTGATACAAGCTACACCGGAGAAGGTGGAGTTTATGAGGCTACCGAAGAGGCTTTGGTAGTGTTGGGAGGAGAAGAAAAGGCGAGACGACCTTATGTCCTCCAAGAAGGCGCGGTGAAGGAAGTAACCGGGGCCAAAACCCGACTCTTGAAAGAAGAGTCTATCCGGCTTAGAGGCGCGCAACCAAGTAAGGCCGGAGTGACCAAGCTCATTGAAGATAAAGCGGTGAACGAAGTAACCGTGGGAAAAACTAGGCTCTCGGATGAAGAGTCTACACGACTAGACCATATGCGGCTTGGGCATGTGAGGAAAGTCGACAAGAAGGATCGAGTGTTTCTCGATCTATGGAGTGTTTCTAAACTTGGTGAGCCATGTGCGCTTGGAAAGCGTTCGAGAGGGTATATCTCGAATTGGGCTCACAATTCGAAGAAGACACTCGGGTATGTACGTTCCGATTCATGGGGACCTTTTAAGGTCCAATCTTCTAGGAACTAGGCCCGTTGGGGCGTTTGGAGGAAGACGAGGGACGAGACTATGGAGTGCGATGTGATTTCGCATGGGCGATGTGATTTCGCTTGTGGTTTTGATGTGCGATGGGATTTCGCATGCGCGATGGGATTTCGCGGTTTGGTGTCAAGGTGGAGATTGTTGGAATTGGTGCACAATGAATTGGTGACACAAAACCGAGAAGAAAAAGGAAAAGTGAAGCTAGCAACCCGCTACGTTCCTAGCGCCCAGCTAGGACAGCTCGTGCCAGTTTGGGTACACCTTCTGCGGGCTCAGCACGAACGTGCCAGGAAGCTAGCGCCTCGCTAGGATCCTAGCGCCGCGCTAGGTCCCCAGATTCAGCAATCGTGAATTTTCTTCCTTTCTTATTTTAAATAGGATTTGTTTCCTACTTCTCTTAGGACTCTTTATGGGCGTGAAATATTGTTTCCATACAATATTTAGGACTCCCGCCTATATAAAGAGAGCTTCTTCATGGACACAAACAACACGAGTTAACACAAGTTAATACCATCATAGAGAGAGATAATATTGTGTGAGATTAGAGGGTTTTAGAGTGGATATCAATCCTTGTAATCATCGGCAATATTATAGTGAAAGTTCTCGTCGTTCCTCCCGTGGTTTTTCCCGATTTGGGTTTCCACGTAAATTCCTTGTCTTCTTTTCTTGTCTCCTTCTTTATTTATTGTTGAGTTATATTCGGGGTTCCGCATATTGTTCGTACTATACATCGTCGTTTTACAACAAGCTGAATAATTTAATATTAAAACAAACACACACAAAATGAAAAAGCTGACATGAATAGTGATATTGAGTTTGGCTACCATAGAAGCCATGCCCACTTTTTTATTTTCCATCCAATGCTATTTTTTTAAAACTATGGTGCCCATGCCCATTTCACTTGGCCCAATGTTGTGAAGTGGGCAGCATGCTCTTAGGACCATCGGTTTCCTTATTAAAAAGTCAAAAAGATTTAATGATTTTATTCTTAAAAGTTTTATTTGAAAATTTTGACACCGTTGAAGAAGTTGATAATGTGGTCCCACGTAATACTATATTGTACAAATAAAGTAAGTGACATCAATAATGTTAGGTCATGTTCACATTCCAAAACAAAGGATGGAGTACTTTTTAGATGCTGTATGTATTTTGGTGGAAGATTAATATTTTTGTAAATAATAATTTACTATTAAGTACTAGTACTCCTATGTAATAATAATTTTAGTATGAAAAATTATTTTTTCTATTTTTTAATTTATACATGTTTTTTTATTTTTTATTATAATTTCTTATTTTTATAATGAAAATTATTATAAATTTTATGTTTTGTGTAAAATGCAATATAATCTAAGTATTGAAACTTAAATTGAGAAAAATCTCCAAATTCACATAAAATAAAAATTATTTGAACTCGAACAATAATAAAAAGCATCAGAGAGTCAATTAGCCAAATCAAAACAATCTATTTTATTAAAAGAATCAGGTGCCTACTATATAAATTTTGAATTTAATTTAAATTGTTAATGATATACTGTATAAGAGTATTTATTTATGAAATTTATACTATGTATAAATTTAATTTTAAAATTATACAGTATATAATTGTTAGGAAATAATAATTATATAATATTTTTTTTATCACGTAATAGTGATTTTTGATGTCCCACAATAGTTACATAATAATTTTTTCACTTATATTATAAAAATATTTTTTTTATTTTTTGATAAAAATATTTATTTTAATTTTTGTGACTTGAAGAGTGTCAACTTTTAAGAGACTCATTGAGTACTAACATATTCATAATTTTATTTATAAATATCACATGTATATTATCACGCTTAAAAAATCAATTTTAGAAAGGTATATTTAAGAAAAAGGGTAATTTGGTTTGTTAATTTAAAAGTTAAATCACATAAAATACACTTTGTATTTAAGGGTAATGATTTTTTAAATTATTTATTTATTAGGGTAATATAATTTAAATAATTAAAACAAAAGATATATTTTTAAAAGTATAGTTACTATATTAACCTTACAAAATAATACTAAAATTTTAAACTGTAATATTAAAAAATAAAATTATGCAATTGTAACCGCTATGTAACTACTTACAAAAATATAATTACGCAATTATTAAATTAATTGCTAAATTTTAACCATAAATTTGAATTTTAAATTGTTAAATAACAAAACAAAATTACGCAATATCAACTTAATTGTTAAATTTTAACAAAAAAAATATGAATTTTAAATTGTTAAATAAAAAACAAAAAAATGTTAAATAACAAACCAAAATTAAGCAAATTTTAAATTGTTAAATAAAAAATAAAAAATTGTTAAATAACAAAACAAAATTACGAAATTCTCAACTAAATATAAATTTTAATTTTAAATTGTTAAGTTTTAACAATAAATTTGAATTTTAAATTGTTAAATTAAAATAAAAATAAAAAATAGTTATTAAAATATGTAACGTCTAATATATTTTTACCCTCCCATGTATATGTATATATATTAAAAAGGTTAAATTTGGAAGTTTGCTCTTATTCATAATTAGGATAAACTACTACTTCTAATTATATAAATATAATTAGAACTCCCCTTAAATAAAAATAACCTTTTTAGAAATATGACTTATTATTAGATAAGGTGAATAATATATATTTAATATATTTTTAAGATTAAATTTTGATTTTCATGTAAATTATAATATATTTTGTTCCTTTAATGTTTCAGAATAACTAGTGTTTAGAATTTATCTATTTTTGTATTTCATATTTCTTTGTCTTTTTAAATATCTAATTTTTTTTAGTTGTCACCCTCTAAATATAACACTTTCTACTTTTGACTATTTAATAATAAAATATTTTTTTAACTAAATTTTAACTTGCACACAAAATATTTTATTTTGACCAATAAATAAAATTAATGGCCATAATTAGTTTATTAAAAAATATTAGAAAAACAATAGAAAGGAGAGAATTCGGATGATAAAAAAGGTAAAATACCACATAAAAGTTTAGAGGTAGTGTTAATTAAGTTTATTTTTGAAGATTGATGACTATCCGGATATCATGATTACCTTCTCTAACGTCGGCAGCGTTTAGGGGCATTGACCGAGTAAACGACGTTATCCAATACAGTATTTTAGAGTAATAAACCGCTGCGTAAATGAAGCGACTTTACCACAATTACACAAACAACAATTGTTATTCGCCACGTGGCGACATCCTCACCGTCCAGACAATCGGAATCCGGCAATGAATGTGAATGATATCCCATATTCCCATTGATAGAAACAGTCAAAGGTCAACGCACAAGAAAGAAGAAGAAAAAAAAGCTAAAATTATACCAAACCGAATCCCTAGGCCAGCCGGTATTTATGGTACGACGCCCGCCATTGACGAACCCACAAATACCCAACGCCACCGTCTCATCCCCACCACCCCTTTTGATTCTCTCTCTGCAGGTACACACGCGCTCTGGGTTTTTTTTTTCGATTTTTTTTGTTACTGTGATTTTGTGTGTGTGTGTTGACGACAATGGTTGTAGCGAAATTCAGGGAGATTTCAAGAAGGGCTGTCGTCTTCACTGCTGGAAGAAGACGGAGGAGAAGAAGAAGAAGAAGAGCGGGCGCTGTTGTTTGGAGGTGTGGTGAAATCGATGGGGGTGCAGGGTGAAAACGACGTCGTTCAGGGCGCTGATGTCAAGGCTGACGAGGTCTCTATTCGGATTCCAGAGACTGCCCACATGATTAGCCAGGGTATTACAGAGTGATCTTGGGTTTATGTTCTTGAATCTTGATGGGTTTTTATTTGTAACTTTAATTTATCATTTTTAATTTGTTTATTTTCGTAGTATGAGGTTAAAGGTTCGATTTTTAGTTTAATGAGATCATGAATATGTTGTGTTTATATAAATTGATGTGTGTGTGTGTGTGTGTGTGTTTGGTCTTATGAGTGAATGAGTTTCTTCTCGATCGTTTTGTCGCAAAATTCTTTGTTTAATTCTTACCCTTAATAAATTGATGTGTGTGTGTGTTTGGTCTTATGAGTGAACGAGTTTCTTCTCGATCGTTTGGTCGCAAAATTCTGTTTAATTCTCCCCCTTAATAATTTTCTGTTGTGTAAATTTAGATTCATGGTTTCAAGTGGGATTTGTTCTGACAACCGGAATAAACAGTGCCTATGTGCTGGGGTACTCCGGCACCATCATGGTCCCGTTGGGATGGGTAGGCGGTGTCGTTGGACTAATACTGGCAACGGCTATATCCCTGCATGCAAACGAGCTAGTTGCAAAGCTTCACGAATTTGGAGGGAAAAGGCATATCAGATACAGAGACCTTGCAGGATTTATATACGGTAACTCACGAAATCCAGAATAATATAAAGAACAGAATGATGTGGGTTCCATCTGTTATTCGATGAAATTCTAATTCGCCTTTCGTTGTGTATATTGGCAAAAATGAAGGTGACAAAGCTTATGCTCTTACATGGGCACTTCAGTATGCGAATCTCTTCATGATCAATGTCGGTTTTATTATCTTGGCCGGAAGTGCTCTCAAGGTAGCTTACTTTTTGTTCTCCATTTGTTCGTTTACAAAACTCCATCGGTTTTGCTGGTTAGAAATTCCATGATATCCCAGTCTTTATCTATGTGAGAAGGAATTTATATAATTTTTTTTTGTTGTGTCCACATTATTATAGGCAACATATGTTCTATTCAAAGATGATGATACCATGAAGCTTCCATATTTTATTGCTATAGCCGGGCTCGTTTGTGCACTCTTTGCTATTGCCACACCCCATTTATCCGCATTGCGTGTATGGCTCGGATTCTCAACGGTGTTCAGTTTGATTTACATTGTTGTGGCATTTGCCCTGGCTCTTAAAGATGGTACACAGCTTTTTCCATTTCTCGTATTATCAATATACAAATTGCTTATGCTACTAATATTTTGTTTATGAAAACTTCCGTAGGCTCTTAGTTTGAACTATTTCAAAATCCACATCATTTGAAACCTAAACCTTATAGATTATTGTTTAATAAGGCCTAGTTAAACTTTGTGAACATCATATTGTCACTGTTTTATTTTTATAAAATAATAATAAATTTAGTATTATTTTGCTTGTTGATTGATTCGTGCATTTTTCATAGGTATTGAAGCTCCTCCCAGGGATTACACCATTCAAGGGACGACTCCAAGCAAGATATTTACAACCATTGGTGCAACGGCCAATCTTGTCTTCGCCTTCAATACCGGGATGCTTCCGGAAATACAGGTTTGTTGAAAGCTATTGTATATTCTAAGCATCAACTAAAATGTGCCGACCAAATTGACGTGCTTTTTTATATAGAAAATTAATTGTTTCCTGAAATTAACATTTCATGAACTAAAGGGGTATTTTTGTAATATTGAGAGTCGGCTGACCCTTCTCGGTGAAGCTACTAATGTTAGGCAGTTTATTCGGTTTCATAACGTATGCAGTGATATTATTTCTGACCTTCCTGATAGGCAACAGTGAGAGAGCCAGTCGTGAAGAACATGATGAAGGCTCTGTATTTTCAGTTCACAGTCGGAGTTCTTCCAATGTATGCAGTCACCTTTATTGGTTACTGGGCCTACGGGTCGAGCACATCAGCCTACTTGCTCAACAACGTTAACGGGCCGGTCTGGTTGAAGACGGTCGCTAACATTTCAGCTTTCTTGCAAACGGTCATTGCCTTGCATGTAAGCAAGCATCATCCGTTTTCCTCGATTTCTTTTCCGTGCAAAGATTTATTTTTTTGCATCATTTTCGTCTCGTTTTTTTCAGATCTTTGCAAGCCCAATGTACGAGTACTTGGACACAAAATACGGAATCAAAGGAAACGCGCTAGCTATACGCAACTTGTCCTTCCGACTAACAGTTAGGGGTGGCTATTTAGCTCTCACCACTTTCGTCTCGGCCCTTCTCCCGTTTCTGGGAGACTTCATGAGTCTCACGGGGGCTATAAGCACGTTTCCTCTCACATTCATTCTCGCGAATCACATGTATCTCATGGCAAAGAAAAACGACCTGACTTCGTTGCAGAAGAATTGGCATTGGCTGAACGTCGTTTTCTTCAGCTGCGTGTCGGTTGCAGCTGCGATTGCTGCCATGAGACTGATCGTTGTAGATTCTAGTAACTATCATGTTTTCGCGGATTTATAATTTATTATTATTTTGGAGTGTGATTTTCATGTCAATTGAACTTCCACTTGAGGGTCCAAAGAAGTATATGTGAAAAGCTTGAATTGAAACCATGGGTTTGTAGTGTTTTTGCTTTTGGGTCTGTGAGTTTCTTGGATTTTTTTTCAAAATGTATTTTATTTGCCTCACATAATATACACAACTCTCTACTTGTGGCTTTGAATATTTGTGGTTTGAGATTTATTATACTTGTGGATTTATTAATCAGCCCTTCAAGACGAAAATCACATTGAGTTTTTTTTGTCAATTTTTTTCTAAAAAACGCACAATAAATGCACGTGATTCATACGTGGCTAAGATGTTTAAAATTTTTGACGGAGCTAATTTCTTAAAAATGCTTCATACGTGGCTAAGATTATCGACGGAGTTAATATCTTTAAAACGCACGAAAAATGAACGTGCTTTAAAACGCACGAAAAATGCACGTGCTTCATACGTGGCTAAGATTTTCGACGGAGTTGCTTGCGTGGATAAGCTGAGTCGGATTTGGAGAGAAAATCATAATGGAATACCATAATTAAGATAAAAACATGAAAATCTAATATAACGTCACTTCTCATAAATCCTAAGTCCCAAATTCTTTTTCATCTATCTTTGCTGCTCCCGAAGTTTCAAATAAACTTAACTTCATAGTTGAATCTCAAAGAAAAGCAACTCGTACGAGGAGAATAATCGGAGGAGGAACGCCAGGTTTTCGTGCATTGTGGGGTCCTCTACATGAGATATCTGTCTCTTGGGAGCTATGTGAAATCACCATTGTAGATTTAAATTTTTTGGATTTGGATTCAAGGTTTTTGTATGATGATTTGAGATTATGATTCAATAATTTTCGATAAAAACAAAAACAGATTGAGGATTTAGGATTTTTCATGAAACTGAAAGTTTTTTTCTGAAATGAAAAATTATATTGCACATAATTTTGGTCTTAATCACGTACATGTCATTATGTTTTTCCCCCAAAACTGACTCAATGTGTCCACGCAAGTAGCGCTGGCGGAAATTTTTGTCAGGTATAAAGCATGTGTATTTCTCGGGCGTTTTTAAGAGATTTTTCGTCAAAAATGACTCATTGTGATTTTTGACAAATTTAATGGTCCGTTTGTTTTGGGGTGAATCAGAGTAAATCAAGGGTAATTTAATCATTAATCTTGTTTGGGACCAAAAAATAGAATGTGAATCAGAGTAGATCGGATGAATCGGGGTGAATGAAGGAGAATTTATTTACACTGATTTCCCCTCTAATTTTTACCCCCGAATTGGGGATGAATGGAGGTGAATCAATGAAAAATAAAAATAAAAATTGTATCTGACAAAAACACCCATACGATATATTTTGAGGGCCAAACTCACCATCGTCATTCTCACTGCTCTCCCAAAAGCAAACCGAAGAAAAACCTACAGGTAACTGTGAATCTGCTTGAGCAATAAGTAAGATCATCAATTGAAGTGGCAATTTGTCCTTGTATTTATGAGTTACATTGAAAGCCATACTAAAGATTTCAAAGTTTCTCCTAGTTTTAGCATATCCAGCAATGTGCTATCATCAATTCAATTGTTGTTACTCTTTATTATTCTTCTCTATTTTCTAAATTTATTAGAAAACTAATTTTTTCCTATGTATATTCATAGATGGATTTAGATATTTTGAGTGCAATAATCAATTGGTTTGTTGTGGTGACGACCACTTTTCGGTACCTTGATGCTAATGGTCTGTTAGCTGATGGAGATGGCGATAAAATTGACAGAGATATTCATAAGGAATCTGTTGAAACTCGCATTTTTGTAAGAGACATCATGACCAACCGAGTGATATGTAGGGATATGATTCGGATGAGCGAGACAACATTTTATAATTTTTGTGACCTATTAGCAAAATATGGCGACTTGCGTTCAAATAAATTTATGAATCTCGAAGAACAAGTCGCTATGTTTTTATTTATTGTTGGTTATAAGACAACAAATAGAGTAGTGCAACGTGTTTTTGGTAGGTCTGGAGAAGTTATTAGTCGACATTTTCACGAAGTCCTACAAGCTGTATTACAATTAAAGGATTTTTTTATTAGACAACCGGATGGATCATCAACTCCATCAGAAATTCTGGATGATCCAAATTTCTATCCTTATTTTCAGGTTAGTATTATGTACCTTTCATTTATTTGTGCCCACTATTTTATAGATTTATAATGATTCTAAGTAATATAGTATAATGAAAAACTTACTGCAGAATTGCATAGGAGCCATTGACGGTACTCATGTACGCGTAAAAGTTCCAGCATTAGAAGCTTCAAGATATCGCGGGAGGAAAGATTACACTACCCAAAATGTTTCTGCAGCTTGCACTTTCGATTTAAGATTTACGTATGTTCTAGCTGGATGGGAAGGGACAACATCCGACGCTCGTATATTGAAAAATGCTCTAAGAAGACAATTTGGCCTTAAGATTCCTCGAGGTATGTGCTAGATATTTGGTCACTGGTTGTAGTAAAGTAAGACTAGCAATAGGACTAGCTACTGATTTGTTCGCTGTGTATGCTGGAATTGTTATACATAATGGTTGTGTAAAGTTCATAAATGGTTGTACATAAGTATCCTCTTCATCAATATGCTGAAATTTAAGTTGTATATTGGCTAAAGTTATCACATAGTCCACCTTAGCATGCTTTCACTTGTTTCAGCTGCTGTATAAAACCAAAGAGGACTTATTATCCTCAAATACTTATTCAGAAACTTGATTTTCACAGGAAAGTACTATCTCGGAGATGCAAGATTCCCTGTGATGACGTCTGTGGTTCCACTTTACCGTGGAGAATTATTTTTGAAACCTACAAAATATAAAATTATTTACGTTTTCGTAAAATTAAATTTTAATTAATGTTTTCGAAAAATGTATTTTAATTAAATAATTAAAATTAAAAGTCAGTTAAAAATAAAGAAAAGAAAAAAAAAATCATAAGTGTACTTATATTATCACTCGTATTTTCATCATGTCATGGTCATCTTTCAAGTCAAAAACTACATTAGATATGGTACAACATATTTTCAGGAATCCAATGAGAAGGACAAGACTAAGAGTCGTATGTTATCACGGGTGTTAAGGTCTTCCGAAAGAACTTAAAAATAATTTATTATCAAACACACGGATTACTTCCTCCGCCAAGGCAAGCAAACACTTGTTTCAGATTACCTCTTGCGTCACATGGAGTGAAGACTAAAAACCAGATGCGTACGGGATGTGATAAAGCCATAATAGTCGGAAAATAATATTTTAGTATTATTTTAATTATGTGATAATACTAAGAATGTGTTTTTAATTAATTAATTAAAATTAAAATTAAAAAATAAAAAAAATCAACAGACAATAAAAAAAAACATCACACATCAGTGTTCATATAGCATTGGTGCGAAAATACATATGGTCAAGTGGTTAATAAATTTTGGTTTTCATAATGTCATGTCATTTTTTTTCCAAATTAAATGATTACATTCAATTAACCATGTCCAAAATGACTTATTATGAAATTGATCGAGACATCAAAATGGGAACTACGGAGTATATTCCTAGTTGTACTATACATTTTCACTTAGTCCATCTCCAACCGAACACAAAAACTTAAACTCAAAAATAAGTTTAGTTTTAAGTTTACAGTAAATTAGCTCCAACCGAGATTCCAATACTTAAACTTAAAAGAATATTCTCAAATTATTCTTCTTATACAATTTTTTATATTATTTTTATAAATAACCAATATCTTTACAAATTTATAATTTAACCCCGTAACTTTTGAAATTAAATTTAAAAAAATTAATAAATATTATTTTCAATTTAAAATTTCAAAAATAAAAAATATAATAAAATATTAATTAAATATGACAAAATTGCGCAAACATAAAATATTTAATATTTAATTATAAATATTTATTTTTATTTTTAAAATAAAATTTTATTTTAATTATTAATATATGATTATTAAAAAAATTACATTACAAAATATATTAAATAAAAAATTAAAATAAAAGGTTAATAGTTTTTTTTATTAGTTTGTAAAATAAAAGGATGATTTTATAAATAATAAATAGTTTTTGGTTTGAGTTTAAGGTAAACGTAAATCTAAGTATTTTTTATGTGGGTCCCACCACAATACCTATAATAAGTTTATATTTTGGTATCGGTTGGAGCATCTCCTCTACTCCAAAATAGGTTTTTGGTATCGGTTGGAGATGCTGCCATCTCCAACCAACACAAAAACTTAAACTTAAAAATAAGTTTAGTTTTAAGTTTACATTAATTTGGTTTCAATCGAGATTTCAATACTAAAACTTAAAAGAATATTCTCAAATTATTCTTCATATACAACTTTTTATACTATTTTTATAAATAACCAATATCTTTACAAATTTATAATTTAACTCCTTAACTTTTGACATTAAATTTAAAAAATTTAATAAATATTATTTTTAATTAAAAAATTAAAAAATAATAAACATAAAAAATAGAAATAAAATATTAATTAAATATGATAAAATTGTGCAAAAATAAAATATTTAATATTTAATTATAAATATTTGTTTTTATTTTTAAAATAAAATTTTATTTTAATTATTAATGATATGATTATTAAAAAAAATTATATTACAAAATATATTAAATAAAAAACTAAAATAAAAGGTTAATAAAATAAAAGGATCATTTTATAAATAATAAATAGTTTTTGGTTTGAGTTTAAGGTAAACTTAAATTTAAGTATTTTTTATGTGGGTCCACCATAAAACCTATAATAAGTTTATGTTTTGGTATCGGTTGGAGCATCTCCTCTACTCCAAAATAGATTTTTTGTATCGGTTGGAGATGCTCTTAGTCATTTATCAAAACATATTCAATAAAAATCAAGTCTAATATAAGGATGTAAACTAATCGAATTTTTTCGACTCAATTCGTGATTTGATTGACTTTTAATGATTAGTATTAAAAAAACAAATACGAATACGAATATAAATAATGAGAACTAATCCGTACGAACTTAATAAATACAACTTAATAAATACGAATAAATAATGAGAAGATTTAGAGAGAAAGAATTGAGTTGTGATTAAAATAAAAAATTGGGACAAAACCAATTTAACGCAAAAACAAAAAGTATTGAATAAAAATTAATAAAATATTTAGAACTATTAAGTTCTTACCGATTAGTTGGCATAAAAGAGGACTCTCTCTCTATATATAATATTTTTTTAGTATTTCTGTTTTTTATTTCTCATTTTCCAATGGTAATGTTTCATAAAACTTTTTAATGACATAGAATGTATTAATGAAGAATTTTGTGACAAATATTAAATGATATGTTTCATACAAAGTTTATAATTGAATTTTTTTAATGTTTGTATCAAAAAATGAAACAATATACATTGTTTATTTTATAATATTTTTTGATTTGAATGATATTCAATATTCCACGAATTGAAATTTAATATTCTAACAAATACAAATATAAATACTTGTACTTACAAATACAAATAATAGTGAGATATTCACTATTTCAATTCGATTCGTTTAAGCGCACTTTAATTATATTTATACTGTATTTTTTTATACTTAATTACTTAGTACAGTACATTTGTATTTTAAACATAAGTATTAAAATTGATAATAAACGGTGTATTTTTCAAATACCAAAATTTCCGAGGGCTAAAGCCACGTGTCACCCACATAAAACTGGACCAAATCCAGCAGAATCATGAAAAAAGACCCGGAGCACCGATTCTCTCCGATATTTGATCTTCGCTCTCTTTAACTTTTTCCCTTTTCCCCTTTCTCTTTTCATTCAAATCCCCCTAATCGATCGAAGGAGCAAATCTCTCCCACGTTTTTATCGGGAGGAGTCAGAACGTTTAACTGCGATTGCAGAGCTTCGCCCTTGGTTTCTCCGGTGAGTTTGACATTGTTCCCAAATACCTCTATTACAGAACCGTTAATTTTCGATCATTTTACTTGAAGTGGATGAATGCTCCCTTACTCTGATTCAAATGCTCTGTATGAGGTTTAGGGTTTGTGAGTGACTGCTATTGTGATCAGCTATCGATTATTTAAGATCTGACACACTAAATTACTCAATTTGAAATTCCAGTAAGCGAATTACAGCCGATCATCATTTTGAAAGATAAACATCAAATGTTCACTCAAAATTAGAAACTGATAAAAAGGGAGGTTGTCCGATCACAGCCTAAGATCCTCTGCGTGCACATAGTTGATAGTTCCCTGATTATGTCTTGTCTCAGGTCTGCCTTGCTCGCATTTGTAACACCCTATTAGTGTCTTTATATATGAATGATAATCGTGCAGTTAATTCCAGTCCGATATCGTTGGTGGGAGGCCCCAGGAATTGGGTAGGTTTGATGGTCTATCGTATGCGTTGTATGTGTTTATTTGATTGGTTTGGAGGATAATTGTTTTATTAGAATTTTATTTCCATTATTCAATTGTGTGTTAGTTCAAACAATTGAGTGGGTTGAGTTTTGCTAATTTTCACAAGTTGTCCAATTGCTTTTGCGATCTGTGTAATGCTCCTAGAATATTGAGTGCTTTTATTCATGTATTTATTATTTTCTTTTCTTTTTTCTTTGCAGAAGATTGATTTAACCATTGATTTAGATTTGAAGAAATGGCCAAGGCCAGAGAGAGAACTGAGGATTTTAAGGATGCTGCCCGTCGAGCAGCATTGAATTTGGGATATAATGAGGTTCTCCTCATCTGGTTTTACTTTACCCCCCTTCTTATTTCAGCCCATTATTACGTGTTAGTTAAATATTGAATTTCAATTCCAAAAATACTTTATATTATTAAACAATTGATTGCAATCAAAATTATCCGATTTTTTTTTCTTTCTTTCCGATTTTCTGTTTATTTTGGCAGTCCAAAACCGCATCCATTATGGCATCTTTTATCATGCATAAAAGCAGGGACAGATCACCTTTCACCAAAGCTGCTTTAACAACGGTATAGTAATTTTGTTATGTGGGTATGAAATTTAAGACCAAGGCAGGTGACATGCTTTATCCATATATTTTTTTCATTTGAGTTGATATGCATCTGCCAGGTCGAAAGTATCGGCGCTTTAGATCATTTCCTCATGAAGCATAAGAAAGACTATATAGATCTGCACCGTACTACTGAACAAGAGAGAGATAGCATTGAACATGAGGTAATTTATTTCCCTTTTATCTTTATTAAAACAAAGACGATCTGGTCTATAGAAGGTACTTATTTGCACTTTAGGTCTTTGCAATATTTTATGATAACTTCGGGTCCACTTACAACTATTGTCAGAGATTTTTATTATTGTTATATTTCATTGTTAATATACCTTTTTCTTCCTTTAAATGGTTATGAAGCGAATTGTCAAATTGGAAATGAGAGATCTATTCATTGATGTACCCTCTCTTTTATCAAGTATTTTCAATTTTATCTCCTTAGCTATCCATTTTTTTTACTACTTTCTACATAAGTAACTCTACTCTTAAACACACTCTCATTATTTAACCACATAAGTCTAGTACATCATTGAGACTTGAGAGGCAATATACTTCCCTCTGTCCCGCACTTATAGCCACACTTTCCATTTCTTTATGTCACATACTTTTAGTCACCCCAAATAATGAAATAATTACCCCTACCTTTTCCCTGACACAAGACTATATATCTGGGATGGAGGGAGTATGATGTTGTTAATTACTTCTCCTCCATGGATAACATTCACGTGCGAAACATTGGGACTTCGCAATGTTTTCTGCAAATTTTGTTTGTTTGTAGATAACCATTTTAAAATTAAGATCATCAAAGCTACTTTTTTTTTGTCTAAATTCCTTGGTGTTAATTGAACCATTTACCCATCTGGAGTCTATAGGTTCTATCTAGTCTTACTTGAATTCAATATAAGGGTCAATTTGATTGTAGAGCCATATGCAATTCTCAAAAGATGATTCCCTTAAGGATCAGTCCCTGCTTGAAATTGTCATAGCTGAATTATTAATATAAAGAAGTCACAGATTTTAGTTTCTATTGCATTTTCTGGCCAGTGCTAAAAAGGAATTGATGTTTTGAATCTTGATGGAAGAAAACTGATAGGTATTTTGTGGACGTAATTTTAAGTTGGTGGATCTAAGCTCATATTGTCTCTAGTTCTATCTCATTGATTTTTTTTTTTATATTGATAGAGTGAAGATGAATGGAAAAGAAGAATATAAACAATATTACTGAAAAGTAAGAATAAAAACACCTCAAAGAGGTTCACAGAGAATTCTCTGCTGCCACAGCGTGAGCTGCAAAACCCTAATAAAATTCCTGATATCCCTAACCCTAATGAAAGACTATCTTATATAACCTTAACTAAAGCCTAAGAACAAAGCCCACAAATTAATTAGAATAACTAAAACTATAATAAACTAAATTAAATAATTAACTCCAACTCCAGCGCCTGTTGCTATCATATATTTTTGTTCTAGCATGATCACTCACTTGGGATTTTTCCATATTATATAGTGTTTATCATGGACATGCAATTGATTGTCAATTTAGAATTTTAATTTCAGGTTTGATAGCTGATATGCCATATTTAACAAGTCTCAATTTGCTCATTTTTTTCTCAGATATCAATCCTCTTCCCTTGCATTGTACAGTTATCTTTGTGTACTTTTATATGTTATGAAAAAGGATAATAAAGCATATCCGTCTATTTTACTGAAGTATATTGAGAGCGCAGACACTGATAAAGTTAATTATTCAACACTTAATGTTATTAACAATGGCAGAAATTCTCATATTTAAACTGTATTTACTGATTTTGTCTTTTATTGGTTTGCCCAATACTGATGCATAGGATTGCGGATTAGAGCATCAATTCCCTGCATATTTCAGATTTTATTTTTTTAAAATATAGTAAACTAGACTACGAATCAATCACACACAAACACACATATCCCTAAACTCCTTACAAAGAAAGGATGTGCATTAGTGCATGCCACTTGAAATAAAGCTCTCATGAATCTTTCTGATGGTCTTCACCTTGTTCAGGTTACAGTCTTTATCAAAGCATGTAAGGAACAAATAGATGTTCTAAAAAATAGCATAAATGACGAGGATTCAAATTCAAAGGGATGGCTTGGTATAAGAAGCGACAATTTGAATGCTGATACCGTAGCACACAAACATGGAGTGGTATTTTTTTTCAAATCAATAACTAATTAACTATGTTGCTATATATATTTTGTAGATTTATCATAATGTGAAATGCATACATAACAAAGATTATTCATTCAAGTCTAAATTTATTGTTAGGGGTAACTACGAAAACAAACCCCATCATTATTGCAAATTACACTGGTTATATTTCAAAATTACAACTTCTCAAAATGTTGCAAACATCAGTTTTGTATCAAAAGTTCTTCAATTAGGCTAGAGCCATGGTAGATTTAGTAATGAAGTGAAATGCGTTTTTTCGGCGGAGCTTGGCAAAAAGCAATAAATTTGACAATTGTAGGACAAAAGACCAAGATTATTCTTTTCATTGCTAATTAGTTCTAAACAAAGAAAAAAGTCTAAATCACCAAGGAGAGGATAAATATTAGATGATAATGTTCATTTTCTTTTGTTTGTATTTGGTGCTAATAATCTCATGGGAGTAAACTAAATGCCAAATATCATTTTTATTCTTTCCCACACTTTAGGTTTTGATTCTAAGCGAAAAGCTTCACTCGGTGACATCACAGTTCGATCAGCTTAGAGCCCTGCGTTTCCAAGATGCCATCAACCGTGTGACTCCACGAAGAAAACTGAAACATAGTGGAACTCCACGTGTTCCTGATATCTCCTCTGCTTCCGGAAACAATGTAGAGCACAAAGAAGCAAACACATCTGAAGTCAGGCAATCG
The DNA here is from genome assembly GCA_954870475.1 of Euphrasia confusa. Classification (NCBI taxonomy): domain Eukaryota; kingdom Viridiplantae; phylum Streptophyta; class Magnoliopsida; order Lamiales; family Orobanchaceae; genus Euphrasia; species Euphrasia confusa. The sequence continues at coordinate 40,190,697 of OX940951.1, read as the reverse complement.
GATGATGATGCTGTCATTCAGGCAGAGCCGATAAGGTTCCAGCAGCAGCAGCAGCTGTTAGACAATGAGACGCGAGCCCTTCAGGAAGAGTTGGCCGGCATGTTGGATGCTGTTCAAGTGACCGAGACAAAGATGGTGGAAATGTCTGCTCTCAACCATCTCATGTCTACTCACGTCTTGCAACAGGCCCAGCAGATTGAGTATTTATACGACCAGGTTAGCTGTCTCTTAGTTTGACTAAGTTCGATTTTACCAATTTCCTTATGCTAAAATCACCGTCATCCACACTTTTTTTAAGGTATATTTAAAGAATACATGAAAAATATTAGAAAATCAATGTGAACCTGGAAGCAGTGGCATTCACTTAATAAGTTTTATTCATGGATCTTGTTAGATTTTGCTACCTTTCTTTTGGAGGCAATTTTATGAAATAAGATGTGTTTTGTTCTTCTTTGAAGTTTATTTTAGTTTGGTTTTGACTTTAGGCAGTTGAAGCAACAAAGAATGTGGAGCTTGGCAATAAAGAGTTATCTCAAGCAATCCAACGGAATAGTAGTAGCAGGACTTTTCTTTTGCTATTTCTTTTTGTGCTCACCTTTTCGATTATCTTTCTTGATTGGTATAATTAATTTGGATGATTGCTTACACATTTTGTATGAAATCTAAGTGGCAAAATCTGAAGTTGCATTTTGCAATTGAGCCCTGTCTTGTAGTTTCTTGCAAAATATTGTAGTAGTAATATGTTTTTGTTTGGTGTATATAACATTGTTTGACCAATGGAGTTATTTATACAGATATAACTCACATATTTTTAGGTTTCAGTTCAACATTAGATTGAGAACAATAACTACAAATATTTGGAATGATTTTTTGTAATCTTTTTATACAAGACTGTTTTTATTTTATATGGTGATGTTTGTTATTGTATTTGTATGTTTGAAGAATTGGAAATTGCGTATTGAAAACAGGTTGATGTTTGTTATTGCATTTGTATGTTTGAAGAATTGAAAATTGTGTATTGAAAACAGGTTCCGTCAACAAAACATATTGCGAAGACCGTGCAAGTAGGTATTATCATATTGAGAATACCAACACGACCTTCAAGCTGTAGGTACTGGCCTTGTGGTAATACTGACGTTTATGCAAATTCTTCAATCCAATCTCTGACTACAAACCCTAGCTATCCCATTACAAGATCTTTGACACTCTTCCTAATGACGAGATTGTAAATTTAAGAAAAGGGTGAGAACGAGAACGACTAAAGGAATCATTCAAGCCAACCAAGATTTTGAGAACATAATAAGGTTGTTGCAACTGAGCCATATTCAGAGGCAACATTTACAATGGCACCCATTACAGACACTTAGGAATAGACATATTCAACAACATATTTTATTTCTTCAACTTCAACAAGGGGGAAGGAACAAATATACAAAGAGAAGGAAAGATCAACATTTATCTGGAATTTCCAAAATATATACTATATGTTACTACAACAATGACAATTGAGATCAAACTGATCTACATTATGTTGACCTAGTCCGAGGAGGTGGTGGAGTTCTATACTGAATGGAAGCCTTGCTGGGAAGGGGAGTTGGCGGAGTTCGTCCACCCTTCTTTTTCATGTGATAAGCCAATAAGCCATGGGAAAGCATTCTCTGATTTCTCGGGTTTGAGGAATACTGATCATCTTCATTGGCCGAGATGCCAGTAGTTGGGAAAACCTGCACACGCCCGGTCGCCATTACAAATGTCAGCATTAAGACTGCAAAGGAGATCAAGAAATAAGGTTTCATTGTTTTTATTAGTTACAAGTTTTTCGATGGATGATTTGTCTATTTATTGAGGACAACCAAATTTGGCAGTACTCTCGTCGTCGAACAAGACTTTTATTTCGTAGCATAGTTATGACTTATGAGAAATGGTCTACTCTGATTACTATAGTAATTTAATTTGGTTCACACATCACATCACACGAGCTTTAAGTGAAATTTAAACTTTTTAAGAAGCGTTCACACAACCTAACGTATGCGGTTTCTCATGGGCATGCGTGGGAATGGCTTATTAAAAGGGTACAAAAATATAGACATGAAGTAGCTAGGTAAATAGTGATGACTGATGATCATTTCATAATGTTTCTTCATATTCAACAACTCACTCGTTAATACTTAATTAATACAAGTCAACATATAGAAAATGAAATGGAAACCGAAATCACCGTGAAAAAGCATAAGGAGCCACCGACTCTTGAAAATTTTAAATTTCACTTAAATTATATTTGAATCAACTAACCTAATTATAATTAAATCTAATTAATTAAATCTAATTAATTGAATTTTTTTAAATCACCAAGATATGATATTTCAATACCCATCTTTATGAACAAACTCTCATCTCACAAGACACAATCTCTCATTAATAATAAGTTGATTTTTTAAAAATTGAACAAAATTGATAAATATCGATACAAATTAAAGTTGATTTTTTTTAAATTGTGTAAAAAATTATTTTTCATTGCTACAAGAGTATAGGTTTGGGGAAAACGGGATGAACTACGAAATAAAAATATATCTCTATTTTAAATAAGTATTACTCAATTTTTTTCTTGTTTAGGTCAATTGCAATGTCTTGAGTTCACAAAATCCTTAAGTTATGTGCTAAACCAAATTAACTATAAAAGTAAGTGAATTTAGAAAATTTATAAACTTTATCTATGAATGATTTTTTTATAAATTTATATTAATTTACGTAGACTTTTAAAAATCTTGGAATATAAACTTATTTTATTGATTTACATTGATTTTAATAGATTTCGGCAGAAAAGAGTTCAAAATCAAAAATATATCGAATTAATTTTGAACTGATTTTGAGCCCAAGGAAAATTAAAATAATGACTTCCGATTTGGTTTTGACAAATTTTGCCCGTACCGAATTGAGCCAGATTTATATATATATACATAATTACATATATCAAAAATACAAAAAATATTTTTAAAAATCTGTAAAAATGACATTTCAAGTATATTGAATAAAATAAAAAATTATAAGTATCAAAGTTAATTATAACTATTACTACTTTTTATAAAATTTATTTAATTTTTAAAAATATTTCGATCAAATTCGGTCGAAAATTAGATTATTATAAACAAAGTGGAGCAAAATATACGTGTAGCATCTTTGTTAGAAGAACAAGAGCCTTTTCTTTTGGCCTTTCTTTTCAGAATTGAGAATAAATTTCTGGTAATTAAACGTGAATTCCATTCCTACAAAGCTATGCTTTGTAAATTTGCAACAGAAAAATAAAATTAGCGGACTAATTATATAGACGATGATGATCATTAATGATCGATGAATCATATATATTCCCCGATGCAATCAGAATTACAAGGTTGATAGAAGCACATTAATATTGTTGTTCGTTGAGAACTTATTCGAAATTAATTTCAAGAATTGTTATATAATTTTATTTGGCTTCGAACTTATTCGAAATTAATTTCAAGCTGTTATATAATTTTATTTGGCTTCGCAACAACTCATCGTGCGGTGGACTTTTATGTTTGATGAGTAGGCTGGCTGGGAAAGGGAGGTCGTGGGGATGGCTCTCCACTCCTTTCCTCGTGATAAGCTGCAGTTGGATCATGAGAAAATAACATCCTTCGTTTTATCGGCATCGAGGAAACATACTTCTCCTCATTATCATTAATGGCAGAAATGCTATTATCTCGGAGAACCATCAGCAGCAAGACTGCAAGGAGGATCAAGGAATAAGGTTTCATTTTTTGTAATTAATTACGATCGATGATTCTCAATTTATCTTGAAACAAAACCGATCTAATGGTCAAAACCCCTTTGAAAATTTGTTGCAACTGCACATCAACGTACGCAAATGAAAGTCGTAGTGCTTAGGTATTATAAAGAATACGCAGCACTGCACAGGCAGCGCACTGCAGCTACAACAACTGGGTGTTGCAGCAGTGCGTTGCAGTAAAGAAAATCGTTTGTTTGAGATGTATAATACTTTGTTCCGTGAGGATTATCAGATGTAAATGTATTAATAAAGATTGTGCAGCGGAATGAAAACGGAACAAAGATACTTTACGATTTTCGTACTCACACACACGTAAAAACAATAAATGGGACACACGATTTAATCTTGTATGGGTATTTGAATATACCCACACGAATGTGCCTTACGTCAAAAATGATTTATTAAGAACGATGAATCGTCTCTTACAAAAATCGATCTTGAACTACAATCGACAACCTTTTGGACATACACATGTATTCCTTTTGGTTTCGTGTTCAAGGATCTCGACTCAATCAACACTACAAAATACTACGATATACAACTGATTTAGATTAACTCTTCGTAGTACAAAGACTCGACTATTCTCAAAGAACCGAGACTATCGAAGCAAAAGAGCTCGAGTTAATTTCTATAACTCGTAAAATGTGTTATGGAAGAGATGAATAATTGTGCTAAAGACTCCTTCAATATATAGACCCAGCCTTGTAACCAACTCCCTTGAAAAGCGAGAGTCAAGGCGGTTTCTATAATTTAGGAAATCTGTTTTGACCGTTGCTGCAGCACCTGCGTTAGTCAGCGACAATGCAGCCACGCCTTGCGTCAGTGTCTTCAATGTCTTGCTGCAACGGCTTGAACTTTAAGTATTCAGACATTAATCTTGGACAACGCCTTGATGCATCATGTGTAGAATCCCATGGCTGCATCAGATCTTCAATCTCTTTAAGTCTTGATTGAGTGCGTCAAGCACGCAATGTGCTACATCAGATCATACGTGATGTGTATGATACATACCAGTATAAATGGTGAAGAAAGGGTAAAATCTAATATGCAATATGCACGCAATGCCTTGCACAGCGACCTGCTGCAGCAGTGCCCTGCAGTGCATATCACACTTACAAACTCCCCCTTTTTATCTTTTCTTCACCAAACATAAGGATGAGCAATGAAGTGATTTTGCTCCCCCTTAATGAAAACTTCCCTTCAAACATTACTAAGGAAGTAAGAACTACTCCCCCTTAGTAAGTACTTATCTAACAAAAAAACAACTATGTCTATCAACTAAAATCTGAGATCACACCAATAAAAGAAATAAAATGTTCAACATAAAAACAGAATTAAAAACATGAAATTGTTCAAAAACAACAGAAATAAAAATAGGAGTTCAAAAATAATTAAAAACAAGTAAGAACAGCTGATGCATAGAACTATGCATCGTCCTCATCATCCTCATCGTCTTCAACTCCATCATCTTCATCAGAATCCATCTCGATCTCCACATCCTCACTTTCTTCCTCCATGAATGGCTCATCAGCTGGGTCAGAATCTTCTGGCACTTCGAACTCCTTCTCTTCATCACTTGCATGCTCATCATCCCCATCTCCCCCTTTTGGTGTGAAAAGATGCTGCAGAAAGTCCACCACTGCAGCTTCCAGACCCTGAGTAACTTGGGCAGTGAAGACACGAGCTAATTCCCCAATATTTGCAGAATGTGCAGCTGGCAGTGCAGCATGAGAGGAAGAGGCATCAGCAGTCGAAGCCTTGGGAAATCCTTTCCATGGGAGGTCTTTTGGCTCGCGAGCATGCACTGGATAAGGGGCCCTTTTGGAGGTAAGATTCTTCAAGTCAGTGGGCAGCACTGTGAGGCCTTGTTCCTTGAGCATTTCCCAAACTAAGGAGGGGAATGGGAGTGCAGGCTCTGCAGCAAGGCATTCAGCAAGAAGTGCTATTTTGATGAATATTTGACGCCCAATATCCACCTGGTTGCCAGCTCCAAGATTATAAATAATCTCGAGTGTAGGATTATGCACTGCGTGCATGTGTGTAGTGGCAGTCCAGTTGGTTCGGGCGATGCTGAATAGCCAAAAATAAAAAGCTGTCAATTTTGGCACCGGCGGCGGGACGACATCAGTGGTTGAGTTGCGAAGACGGCGACTCATGGCTTCGGGAGTGGCAGCAAGCTTTGTTGGAATGGTGACTTGGCTGCGCTCCAGGAAGGCGTTGATGGCTGCCGGAGTGAAGGTGAATACCTTGTTGCGCACATACACTTTCCCGAAACCACGGGAGCTGCTATTGCCGAAGCAAGGACGGAGATTAGCATAGAAATCCCTAACCACTTCAGGGCAGTAGGGGCCTGCATAGGTGAAAGCCTTGCGAAGATGCATCTTGTCCAAAAACTTCGTGAGCTTTAAATCTTCTGCCTCTCCAACATCAATAGCTCGCTCGTGGAGAAAACGGCGAGGAGCATCAAAATAAGGTTGCAAGATGGCACGGCGGAGAGACCAGAAACGAGGCGAGAAGTGCTTGTGTGCCTCCATATCAGAATCAGGGTCTTCCTCTGGTGCCTCGTCGACTGGGGGAGGCTTGATTTTGGCAGCTGACATGGGAGCCTTTCCTTTTGAGGATGCTGCAGCGGATTTAGCCTTTCCTTTGGTGGAAGGGGCTGCAGTGGGCTCCTCGATCTTAATCCCTTTGCCTTTGCTTTTGCCCTTGGCAGTTTTGGCATACTTGCGAGGGGGTGTTGGTGTATCATCATCCACAGGAATGGGAGCATCAATTGTAGACGCCGGTAGCTTGGCCTGACGGGCAAGCATGGTGGAAGTTCTATCCGAACGCCGGGAGCCCTGTGTAGCCGTGGGGCGAGGAGGCTTTGGGGAACGTGCCACCCCTGGTTTCCTCTTCTTGAGAGGCGCTGATTCGGGCAAGTCAAAGTCAAAAACCGGTGGATCCTCTGATTTGTTACGATCAGAGCCGCTCCTCGGGGATTGAGGTTCACTTGACTCGGAGGCCGTTTGACCATCCTTATGCTGCAATCCCGCAAGTAAAGCTGCGGGATGCAGCTCAAGTTCTCCCTTCTTGGTGGGGGACAGCCCAGCATAGATCTCCTTTGTTGACGGAGAGTCAGAGGAGGCAGCAGAACCACCGTCGGGTTTTTCAGAGGCGGGGCTAAGGGGCTTCGCCGGAAAAGAGGCATCACCGGAGCGAGCAGTCTTGGAAGTCTCCGGTGTGTACAACAAGTCACGAAAATCAGAAGAGGTGATAGAGTATTGCTCACCTGCGCCATACTCGATGACGTTTGAGACGTTTGAAATCACCACAGGGTTAACCGGAATTTGTGGTGGTTCAAGTTGGCTTGTTTCATCCGGCGGGAGCACTGACCCAGCAGGCGGTGGTGTGATTGCAGCAGTGTCATCCTTGGCAGGAGAAATTGGGGTTTCTTCCTGCGGTAGGGCGATGGTGGCGGCTACGCGAGTCTGCGCATCGTGTACCTCCTGAGGTGTGAGGTCGTCGGCGGTGGCGTCTGGACGGACTTCGCGAACGAACTCCATGAACAAAGGGTTTTGGAGGAAATCAGCGTACCAAACTGGAGTTCCGAGTGCCATTGCGTCAAGGGTTGCAGAGGGTGAAAAATTAGGGTTTCGAAAAATTTGGGATTGTGAGAAAACTGAGCTGGGAATCGTAGATTTATGGGTTAGAGTAGTGTCAGTTTAGGATTCTTGGTAGATAGGAAGGAGAAATCCGAATAAAATCGCAACCAATTTGACCGAGAGAGAATATTTTAAATTCTTGAGAAAAATATGCAACAAGAAGTAGAGTTTTACGGAGTGAGGGCTGTTGTTGTGTTTTGATAGTGTTTTCAAAACATAAAGAATAAACAAAATAATAAAAATTGGAGAGAGAGACGGATGTGAAAGGTCTCCTGCAGCCACTTGAGTATTGCAGATGAGAAGTTGAAAAGACCCCTGCAGCTTTACTCAAGTGTGACAAGTGGGAATTTGAAAGGACTTTTGTAACCACTTGGATGATAAATTAACCAGCTCTTATCTTCAATTATGTAACGTTTAAGAAGCTGAGAAATATATATATTTTTTTTTTGTATTTTTTTTTTTTGTATTTTTTTTTTTAAACAGGTGTGATAACAAATATCTAGAACACTAGGTAGACATAAAACAATTGCGGCAAGGAAAAAACGGACATTCCTTGCAGGTGCGCAACACGCTGCAGTAGGATAGTTTCCTTGTTGACACTTCACCAATGTCGTAGAGCAAGTTCTTGGGTATATTGGATATTTTCACATGTCTTCAACACTCATTCTAATCCCCTGGTATTATGTACAAGTATTATGGGGTTTGTGGTGTTGTAAAATATATGTTGCAATATCCTCTTCTCTTTCGGAAAATTTTATACTTAATGAATTTGCTTAAGAGCATGCGTAGTGTCAGAGGAAAACAAACAGGGTAGTGCAGCAGCGTGTTGCAGGAATCATTTAGGGCATGATGCCCACGCGCAATTCCCTACGTAGTAGCTTAAAGCGATCGGAATCAAGGGGTTTGGTAAATATGTCTGCGATTTGTTTCTCTGTGGAAATGTGATCCATTCGTAGAAGTCTTTTCTCGACCAAATCGCGTATGAAGTGATGTCTGATGCTTATGTGTTTTGTCCTGGAATGTTGTACTGGGTTGCGGCTGATATTGATGGCACTAGTGTTGTCACAGTAGAGAGTGAGAGTGTGGCTTTCCAGGTGATAATCGTCTAGCATGTGCTTCAGCCAGATGAGTTGTGTGCAACAGCTCCCTGCAGCCACGTATTCAGATTCGGCTGTAGATAGAGAAATGCAGTTTTGCTTGCGGCTGTGCCACGAGATGATGTTATTTCCGAGGAAACAACACCCTCCACTGGTGCTTTTTCTATCATCTAAGTCACCATCCCAGTCAGCATCAGAAAACCCTACCAAATCAGTGGTTGTATCCGTCGTGTACCAGATACCCAATTCCGTCGTTGCAGCCACGTATCGTATGATACGTTTGACGGCTTTCAAGTGATCTTCTTTGGGCTCAACCTGAAACCTAGCACACAAGCAGACACTGTACATAATGTCTGGTCTTGTTGCAGTCAGGTACAAGAGACTCCCAATCATGGAACGGTACACCGTTTGATCCACTGCAGCAGCGCCAGAGTCACGCTCAACTTTGTCTGTGGATCCCATTGGAGTCTTCATGGGTTTTGAATCTTCAAGGTGAAACTTTTTCACCAGGTTACGAGCATAGGTCGTTTGAGAAATGAATGTACCCTTTGAAGATTGCTTGATGTGCAGTCTTAGAAAATGAGATAATTCTCCAACCATGCTCATTTGAAACTTAGAGGACATAGAAGAAATAAATGATTTTAACATAGTATTGCATGTTGACCCAAACACTATATCATCTACATATACTTGAGCAATCAAAATGTCAGATGAAACAAACTTGACAAAAAGGGTTTTGTCGGCAGTGCCGCGAGTGAAACCATAGCTGAGGAGAAACTCTGTCAAACACCCGTACCAAGCTCTGGGAGCTTGTTTAAGACCGTATAGGGCTTTGTGTAGCTTGTATACATGGTCCGGATGAGAAGGATCTTCGAAGCCTTTAGGTTGCGCAACGAAGGCCTCTTCGTCAAGAACACCATTTAGAAACGCAGCCTTGACGTCCATTTGATGGAGAGTAATGTCAAGGTAGCATCAAATGGCAATGAGAAGTCGGATGGATTCCAGTCTTGCTACAGGAGCAAACGTTTCGTCGAAATCGATGCCTTCGACTTGTGTATACCCCTGCGCCACGAGGCGTGCTTTGTTGCGAACGACCTGACCATGCTCGTTGGATTTGTTCTTGAAAATCCACTTTGTACCTATTACATTTTTGTTTCTGGGTCGAGGAACGAGTATCCATACTTTGTTTCTCTCAAACTCGTTCATCTCCTCTTGCATGGCCATCACCCAAAATTCGTCTTTTAATGCTTCCTTGACATTCTTGGGCTCGATGGACGATAGGTAGGACACAATTCCTATCTCAATGCAAGTTGCAGACAATCCAACATTTCGGGTCATGTTTTTGTAGTCAATGTGTGGATGAGACCTAGTGCGTCGAGAAAGGATTTGAGTGGTGGGGTGATTTCGTCGCACATGGCCTGGTGGGTCACGTCTTCTGGAGTTCAAGTCTTCATCATCATCAGAGGAGTCAGAGTCTCCTGATGAAGCATCTGTTGGAACGTGGGTTGATGTATCTGGTGCTGCAGCCACATCGGTTGACGTATCTGCTGCTGCATCGCCTTTTGGAGGACTGTTTGTGACAGGTGATTGGAGTGGTCTATCTGTATTGTCTACACCTTTCTTTCCCTCCAGTGTACTAAGATCATCAAATGTTACGTTCACAGATTCGACAATAGTTCTAGTTTTTAACATAAAAATGCGATACGCATAACTATTTCTTGAGTAACCTACGAACAAGCCACGGTTAGCCTTTGGTTCAAACTTGGTCCTAGGTTCTCGATCATTAAGAACATAACAAATGGATCCAAAGACATGGAAATACTTGACATTTGGTTTACGTTTGTTAAGAATTTCGTAGGCGGTCTTTGTGGATCCGGGTCGAAGGTTGACTCGATTGATGATATGGCATGCAGCATTGATGGCTTCAGCCCAAAGTCTCTTGTATGTTTCTGTCAAATTTTTAGAGATCAACATCACACGAGCCATTTCGGTTAGCGTTCGGTTTTTCCTTTCAACGACACCATTTTGTTGTGGTGTAATAGGGGCTGAGAATTCTTGTGCAATTCCTTGCGCATCACAGAATTTTGTGAAATGTTGATTCTCAAATTCAGTTCCGTGGTCACTTCGAATTCTTTGAACATCAGTTTGATGATTTGTTTTGATCCACCTTATGAGTTGAGACACTTCTCCGAAGGTTTCATCCTTGCTCTTCAAGAACCTCACCCAAGTGTATCTTGAGTGATCATCCACCACTACGAGTACATATCGTTTTCCTGAGAAGCTTTCTGTTTCAACCGGGCCCATCAAGTCCATGTGAAGTAAATTGAAACATTTTGATCTTGTGTGATGGCCTTGTGCAGCATCGGGTCCAGATCCTGCTGCAGCAAGGGGTGGATGACTTGTGCGAGTCATTTTTCCTTGTTGGCATGGACCACACACCGATTTTTCAATTTTTGTCAGCTTTGGGAGCCCACGGACAGCTTCAAGTTTGATCAATTGCTCCAAGTTTGAAAGGCTTGTGTGGCCAAGTCTTTGATGCCAAAGGTTAACTTCTTCCTTCACACGAGCTGAGAGACATGTTTCAACAATAGAGTAACAGTTATTAGCTTTGGAACGCTCCCCCTTAACAAAGGGTCGTCCATCATCACCGAGAACTTCACACGTTTCATGTGTGAATTTCACGTTCATGCCCTCGTCACATAATTGACTGATGCTTATCAAGTTTGTGATAAGTCCTTTCACATGTAGTACTTGATTCAATTTGGGTAGACCCTTTTTGTTTAGAGTGCCACGTGCCACAATTTTACCACTCGATCCTCCACCAAAAGTAACGTCTCCCCCTTGATAGGTTTGGTAGTTGGAGAGAAGATCTCTGCTGCCTGTCATATGCCGTGAACATCCGCTGTTGAAGTACCAGCGAGCGTCCTTGGTGGTTTTGAGAGCAGTGAAAACCATGTTGCACATAGGCTGTTCCTCGGTTGTCTTTGTTACATTTGAGGCAGCAGATGCAGCAACAGCAGTTGATTTACGTATCCAGATTTCGGATGTAGTAACTTTGGTAAGACATGGTGCTGCATCATTGCTGATTTTCCCTTTACGAGGATCCATCCCTTTTTGGATTCTCTTTGGCTTTTGGCGCTTGTGGACGTGTTTGTTTGTCTTCCATGGTCCAACGTTCGAGTACAGGAGAGATCCATTCCTAATGTCCTCTTCTTGTATCCAACAATATGGACGAATGTGACCTGGAACAAGACAATAGTGGCATACATAGTGTCTCCTATAATTTTTTATAGGTTTGATGGGGGCACTTTTGTGTTTGGACGAACGTGGTGCAGCATGGCTTCTTTTATCATGTTTGTTCGTGCGATTTATAGGCTTAGCCGCTGTATTTCGTGGAGGTGTGTCTTTAACCGCATATTGCTGTCCTGTTGCAGCATGAGTGGGGGTTTTATTGTTGATAGTGAGTGTGTTTGAATCAAAGCTCTCAGAGGAGTCGTCCGTCGACTTCACAAAGGTGATCCCTGAGGATATCCTCTTTGGTGGAAACACTGCATCAACGGTTTTTTGAAAGCCAAGTCCTTGTCTTTCGACGTTTGCAATACTCATGGCAGCATCGAGTTTGGAGGTGCCTGTGTTGAGCTTCTGGAATGTGTTGTGTGCAACTTCCAGCTTTCCATTTGCGCGATCGAGCTCGATCCTTAGTCGATCAATCTCCAGGTCCTTCCTCGTAAGGTCCACGTCAAACTTTTTGAGTCGTTCTTCGTGTGTGGCCTTGTTTGTTGACAAGAGTTTCACCATCTTGTCTTTTTGTTGGAACTCCATCCGAAGATTATCGAATTGTTCTTTTAGTTCGATGAACAGCTTAATAGGAATCGATTCTGGTTCTTCCTCGATCTCGGAAATGGATGCGGCGAAATAAAAGAAATCTTTAGGTGATGCAGCAGTGGGTTGGGTTGCTGCGGCAGGACCTTCATCGTCTGATAGGCAGCATCCTTCAGCACGAGCAGTTAAGGCTGTTTCCGGATCAGCTCCTTCGTATTCCTCCAGGAAGTCGGAGTCATTGTGAGCCACCATGTTAGCCACATGTCCAATGTTTCGATTTTTGGATGGACATTCGGACGAGAAATGACCAATTCCTTGGCAAGTGTGACACGTGAGTTTGGACCAATCCCTGTCTTGACTTGTATTTGGATTAGGTCTTCGAGGGGCAGCCCTGTTGTCTTGACTTGATGCATTTCTTGGGCCATTCTTCCTTTTACGAGGATCATAGGTGCCTTTAAGCGAGCGTACAAGGACCGCATCAAGCTTTTGTGAAATTAGGGCATATTTGTCTCCACCATTCTCTTCATGTCCAAGGAGGCCATAAATTTCCTCATCGGTGAGTGTACTCGTGCTTCTGCAGGAGTCAGGTTTTGAGAAGGTGTTTGGCCCCGTGGCTGTAAAGGCCAGTGACTTTTCACGTGGTCGACCAAAGTTTGCCCGGTCTTGCTGATTCAATTCATAGGTCTTGAATACAGCCATGAGGGTGATATAGTCCTCCGAGGATCCCAAAGGTCCGTCCTCGATTGCAGTGACTTTTGCTTGAAATTTCGAGTTCAAGGACCGCATCACCTTGCTGCATACATCCGTGTTGGAGATAGGTCCTCCAAGATCAGCGCATTCGTTGACAATGGCCATGATATCTCCAAAATACTGCCTAGTGGACTCATCCTCACGCATTCGCAAATTTTCAAAGCGAGTCATGAGCATGCGCAACTTCGTTTTCTTCACTGCGGTATCCCCCTCACAGTGAAGTTGAAGTTGGTCCCAAATGTCTTTGGCTGAACCACATTGCTTGACGAGTTTATACATCTCGCAATCAATGGATTCAAGGATCGCGCATCTAGCACGATCATTGGCCGTTGCAGCCTCCATTTCCTCTTTGGTCCATTTTTCAGGAGCTTTTTCAAGCTTGGACCCTTCCTCAGTGGACTGAGGTGGTTTCCATCCTCTAAGGACTGACAACTATGAATTACGGTCAATGGATTTGATTCTCGCTTCAATACGAGTTTTCCAAAAACCGTAGTTTGTACCATCGAGAACAACTTGTGATCTAACGATGTACGAGGGGTCTGACATTGTGTGTGAGTAATCAGAGGACCGAAGCACTAATTGAGTCTAGTGTTGGCTCTGATACCACTTGAAAGTCGTAGTGCTTAGGTATTATAAAGAATACGCAGCACTGCACAGGCAGCGCACTGCAGCTACAACAACTGGGTGTTGCAGCAGTGCGTTGCAGTAAAGAAAATCGTTTGTTTGAGATGTATAATACTTTGTTCCGTGAGGATTATCAGATGTAAATGTATTAATAAAGATTGTGCAGCGGAATGAAAACGTAACAAAGATACTTTACGATTTTCGTACTCACACACACGTAAAAGCAATAAATGGGACACACGATTTAATCTTGTATGGGTATTTGAATATACCCATACGAATGTGCCTTACGGCAAAAATGATTTATTAAGAACGATGAATCGTCTCTTACAAAAATCGATCTTGAACTACAATCGACAACCTTTTGGACATACACATGTATTCCTTTTGGTTTCGTGTTCAAGGATCTCGACTCAATCAACACTACAAAATACTACGATATACAACTGATTTAGATTAACTCTTCGTAGTACAAAGACTCGACTATTCTCAAAGAACCGAAACTATCGAAGCAAAAGAGCTCGAGTTAATTTCTATAACTCGTAAAATGTGTTATGGAAGAGATGAATAATTGTGCTAAAGACTCCTTCAATATATAGACCCAGCCTTGTAACCAACTCCCTTGAAAAGCGAGAGTCAAGGCGGTTTCTATAATTTAGGAAATCTGTTTTGACCGTTGCTGCAGCACCTGCGTTAGTCAGCGACAATGCAGCCACGCCTTGCGTCAGTGTCTTCAATGTCTTGCTACAACGGCTTGAACTTTAAGTCTTCAGACATTAATCTTGGACAACGCCTTGATGCATCATGTGTAGAATCCCATGGCTGCATCAGATCTTCAATCTCTTTAAGTCTTGATTGAGTGCGTCAAGCACGCAATGTGCTACATCAGATCATACGTGATGTGTATGATACATACCAGTATAAATGGTGAAGAAAGGGTAAAATCTAATATGCAATATGCACGCAATGCCTTGCACAGCGACCTGCTGCAGCAGTGCCCTGCAGTGCATATCACACTTACAACAAATATATATATGTCATACATGCATGCATCGATAATGAGGAGAACTATATTTCCTCGATGCCGATAAAATGAAGGATATTTTCTCATGGTATACTGTATACATCGGTTCTATATACCCGATATCGACGCAAACCCACACATCGGTTAAGATTGATGTCCCTGATATCGACGCAAACCCACCTATTAATAGTAAATATTGTAATATATATTCTATATATTAATTTCCATTAAATGAGCTAGATTGATAAGAAAATCCCTTGATTTCCGAATTACGATTGTAACTGAATATTGTAAGTGTTAGTGTAAATATGTTAGGCAGAGCAATGCCGCAGAGTTACTGGGCATAACAATGCCTTGATTATATTTACATGTTTTTCTCCTTTCTTCACACTTATATATCATTCTATGTGTGATGTATTTTATTATGATGTATCACTTGATCCGTGCTTGTACGAACAATCAATACTTTGGATTACTGAACCAGACCTTGCGGCATGACGAAGACTCGCAAGGCATGACGAAGACTCGCAATGCCGCAAGACGACCAAGTGCTGAGGACTCAAGAATGTAAGCTGAAGATATAGACTTTGAATACTTACGCAAGACCTTGCGGCAGGACGAAGCTTCGGCATGCCGCACGACGAACAAGGGCAGAGGACTTAAGTACGAACGTAAAGCATAGAGAACCTGAAAATAAGGAAGAATGGAAGGCATTGGCAAGAGGCAAAGCGTTCCAATCAATTGAAGAAGGTTCGCCCTGCCTGCAGAATAGCTCACTGTGTGGCAAGGCCAGGAGTTGGTCAAAGGCGGTTGCTACTTTCTCTCAACCACTTCAAACCTAGTTTTACTAGGGAATTCGGTTGAGAGACTTCACCTATAAGTACCAGAAGTCCTCAGCTCATTACTTAACAATTTTATCTATCCAAAAACACATTTTCGCCTAGATCGATCATCTAGCTTGTTGTGCCGAAGACTTCGCTTGTGAAGTTCTTCGTGCCGTTCATCCTCTCGCATGTGAGAGTGATTTTGTAGCTATGCTGATTATCAGTTGCTTAGAATAGATTTATTACAGTAGCTTTTGTTTTGTGTTGATTGTTCATTAATCTCCGGATCCGATAAACGTTAAGGAATGCCTTCGCATTGCCTTGAGTTTAATCGATTGTAAATCCAAGATTACTCATTGTAAAGACTCGTTTCTTTAATAATATATTTTTGCCGTAAAGCACATTCGTATGGGCAATTTAAATTTAATTTAAATACCCATACAAAGATTAATTTTTGTGTTCTTTCATTTTGCTTTCGTGTGAGTATGTGTGCGTTCCGTTTAATTTATTTTTAATTCTTCCGTTGCATAATATATACATATATCACCTATATATTAATCTGATATTTTAATACACCTGTTAAAATACGTAAATAAATTAAATCACGAAAAACGAACAAACTAAATTATAAGGCTTCGTGGTGCGACATACTGAAGTAGCGCATCGCCCTACCTTAAGCAAGGCAGCGTATTTTTTTCATAAATACCGCTGCCCACGCACTTTCAAGTGGTATCAGAGCCGACACTAGACTCACTTAGTGCTAACGGTCCCTCTGATTTTACACACTCACAATGTCAGATGCCTCGTACATCATCAGAACACCGGTTGTTCTTGATGGTGATAATTATGGATTTTGGAAAACTCGTATTGAGGCAAAGATCAAATCCATTGACCGAAATGCTTGGCTTTCAGTCCTTAGAGGATGGAAACCTCCTATTGAGGAGTTACCGGAAGGTAGTAAGCTTGAAAAAGCACCTGAAAAATGGTCTACCGATGAGGTTGCCATAAGTACTGCCAACGATAGGGCAAGGTGTGCCATCCTTGAGTCTATCGATTGTGATATGTACAAAATTGTCAAGCAATGCGCATCTGCTAAAGACATATGGTCATGTCTACCACAGTGAAGAAGACAAAGCTCCGCATGCTCATGTCTCGTTTTGAGAATTTGCGCATGCGTGATGATGAGTCGGCAAGGCAGTACTTTGGCGAAATCATGTCTATCGTCAATGAATGTGCTGATCTTGGATCTCCCATAAGCAATGTGGCTGTTTGTAGCAAAGTAATGAGATCCTTGAATTCAAAATTTCAAGCAAATGTTACGGCAATTGAAGATGGCCCTTTAGGTTCCTCTGAAGACTTCGTCTCTTTAATGGCAGTCTTCAAGACCTATGAGCGAAATATGCAAGATCGTGATACTGATGGTTTGTCTCGTATTGTCAATTTGGGCTACTTTGTGGCAGAACCTAACAGCAAGGAGGAAGGCAGCTCGAAAGGAAACAATCATGCTGCCTTTGCTAACCCTGCCGCAGCTAATGCCCTGACTGATGACGAAATTTATGAGTTACTTGGATACGACGATGTTGATGATAAATTTGATCTACTCTCAAGGAAGCTCGATGTTATTCTTGTACGATCTCTCAATGATAAGTTCGATCCACGACGAAGGAGGAATCCATCAAAGGCCGCAACGAGTCAAGAAAGAAGACTTATGCCTCAACGATCAAACTCAAATTCCAATTCAAGCCAAGAGAAGGACTAGTCCAAAATTGAGTGTCACTAATGCCATGGAATTGGACATTATGCTACCGAATGCCCATCTAAAAATAGAAAAATTGAAAATTTTGTTAACATGATAGCATTTCAGGACTTAGATCTCTTTAATCAAACTGAGGCTGAGAATTTTTGTACTAACACTGCCTTTGCAGCTCGCTTTGAAGGCAGGTGCTTATCAGATGATGAAGATGATAATTCTGCCGCAACCTCTGCTGCAGACCCTGCCACAACATACCCGAAAGTATGCCATACAACTGCTGCAACCAAGTCAGGGAGTTTCATGTGTCTCACTGCCTCCATTGATGACGATGAGTCTGAAGAAGTTACAATCTCCCTTGAACTTTTCATGGAACTAAAAGACAAATTTGATGACCTCCGAATGGATTTGAAGAAGCAATCCACGATGATGAAGAATTTGATTGCCGACAAATCCTCAACCGAAGAACGATTCAAGAATCAATCCAAGGTGGTGGAGAGCTTGATAGCCGGCAAAGGAAATTATGAAGAACGATTAAAGAAGCTTTATGTGGAGCTGACGAGGAAGGATATGGAAATGGGCAGACTCAAGATCGATCTCGAGCGATCAAATGGAAAGTTGGAGGCTGCCAACAATACTTTTGAGAAGCTCAACACAGGCACTTTCAAATTGGATGCCGTGATGAGTATATAAAATGTTGAAAGGCAAGACCTCGGTTACCAAAAGACTATCGATGTCGTGTTCCCTCCAAAGAAGATATCAACGGGAATTACTTTTGTGAAAGCATCAGAAGGTGTTTCAAATGATGCTTCTAAGCCCTCAAGTTCACAAGAATTCACACCAACCGAAGGCAAGGTTTCTGCCCCTGCCCCCAACAAAGGCAGAAGGCAGAGGCAAGGGCATGCATAATCAGGCAAGACGAGAACAAGGCAACCCCTGCCTAAACTGAAGAACAAATCGAAACGGCGATATGTATGCCACCATTGCCTCGTCCCTGGTCATATTCGACCCTATTGTTGGAGACGTGAAGAAGACATCGAAAACGATCGTTTTCTATCCTCAAAATGTAGGACCTTGGAATCCCAGCAAATATCTCAACAAATCAATGTCTCCGACTAAGCCGATGAAGAAGAAAGTGAATCAAGTTTGGATTCCCAAAACAAAAATCGGTGTTTTTGCCTCAGCTGATCCTGCTGCCTCAACCGATGTTGCTGCTGCCTCAATCGATGTTGCTGATGCTGCCTCAACTGATGTTGCTACTGTCGCATCACCTGTAGACACGAAGGTAGGAAATCCACCAATTGACATAAACAAACCTTTGTGTATGCGCAGCGTGCCCTAGATGCACGACTGCAACACGCTGCCGCATTGACATGGCATCTTCAACTTCTCTTTCAAGTTTGACTCATCAGAATGCCATAACAAAGAATGTAAAATCTTCCGAAGGCAGAGAGGATATCCAAAGCTCTTAGGCAACATAGACAAACCCAAATACTTGGAAAAAAAACAAAACAAAAAAACAAAAAAAAAACAATATATACTAAGGGTTTTGATTCAATGTACTAAGTGCCTAAGATATTCAATACATTCACCTTCTCAATCTTGGCATCCATGAAGAGAAGTATGCAGCTTTTTCACAAGCAGCGTGTTACCCAATAGGAGTGTGTCTTCTATTTACACACTTCCTATTTTTTTATTTTTGGATATTAATTGCTTAGTTTATCCTAGAAGTTATCACACCTCAAAAATATTTTTTAGTTAAAAAAAAACCCTTAATATATATATATATATATATATATATATATATATATATATATATATATATATATATATATATATATATATATAGAAATATATTCTTTTTTTATTGCCGCAGAGGGAAGCGTTGGTTTTCTTGTTTATAGTAGATTGTGCTTTCAGCTTGATGCAACTGCCACAACATGATCTGCTTTGACCGTAGCGTTTCTTTTTCGTGCCATGTGAGATCGATGTTTAGCCCTTCCGCAATAGAAATCGATCAAAGATATGATACAAAG
Organism: Euphrasia confusa; assembly: GCA_954870475.1. Taxonomy (NCBI): domain Eukaryota; kingdom Viridiplantae; phylum Streptophyta; class Magnoliopsida; order Lamiales; family Orobanchaceae; genus Euphrasia; species Euphrasia confusa. The sequence continues at coordinate 40,171,318 of OX940951.1, read as the reverse complement.
ACGTTTTTCTTTTCATTGCATACATTGGATTGGCCTCCATGCCTTTGACGCAAAAACTCCTTCTAATGACTTGTATTTTTTTTGGAGCACCTTTCGTCACAAAAAGGAGGAGTAGCAGTTTGGGAAGAGCAAGGACAAGGGTATGAGCAAGGGGGAGCCCCTGGGAAGAGCAAAGGCAAGAGCAAGGGCAAAGGCAAGAAGAGAAGAAGGAAAATTTATTTTAGCATAGTTTAGTTTTTAACTTAGTTAATTTATTTTTTGTTATATTAAATGGAAATTGGTTGATTCTCTTTTATAGATAAGCTTTATCTACATGCTCCTTTTTTTTCTATTTCTTGGCTTAGAGGTAATTCACTAAGGGGTGCTGGGATTCGATGTCCCGGGCTATCAAAAAAATTGCGGAACCGATAACCCGACCGAAAACCCTAGATCGCCGGAGATTACGAACGTCGACTCATCCGCAGGAGTCCGACCTTTGGAGACTACGCGCCCGAAGACACGCAGCCCGCCCCCAGCCGAAGTCCCCCGCGAGTCAGAAACCACGAACGCGAATCACCTCACGAGCCGGGGCCCGACCGAACGCCCAGCGAGGCCCGAAGGCCGCGTGCGCCAGCCGAGCCCCCGCGAGGGGCTCGCGATCGTCTACGGACGATCGCTGGGATCGCTCGTAGCGATCCCCGGGCTGCTCGTAGCAGCCCCGCAGCGAGTCGCGTGACTCGCTGCTCGCGAGGGCGTCGCCCTCGCACGCCTCGCTACGGGTGAACCCGTAGCGCATACGAGGCAGCTACGGGTCATCCCGTAGCACGCCCGCGATCGAGCTCACGGGCTCGATCGCCCCTCGGCTCCAGCCGAGGGCTTCGCGCGGCACGCGCCTCCGACGACGGCGGCTGGGGTCCGCCACGGCACCAGCCCGTGGCACCCCGGCGTTCGACCGAAGTCGACCGCGTGCCCCCGGCGTCCAGCCGGGGCTCGCCGTTCGTCGCGCGTTGGGGCGGTCCGAACCCTAGGGTTCGACCGCCTCCTTCGATCCTCGCCGGGGATCTCGAATCCCCGTCCCCGAGGTTCGTCGTTTTCCCGGATCGTGCGTTCATGTATATATCACAATTAATATGCACAAATAATCATGAAGGGGGTTTATGATTATTACCTCGATTCGTTGTACGGAGAAACGAATCCAATTGACGACCTTGCGATCTTCCTACGTATTCCTCGCACCTCGTCCGAACGTCGTGTGGGCGACGATCTATCGAACTCTTATGGATCTTCCAAACTCTCCAAGACTTTATGATTGGCGTAGGTCAATTATTATGTGTTGTGAAAAGTGAAGACCATGTAGTGCTTATATAGGCTACGTAGGGGATCATAAGGAGATTAAATATTGGGCTTCTATATATTGAAGATTAAATTGGGTCCAACCCAAATCCATTAATCCTTATTAATATTAAATTTTATTTATTTTCCACTATATAAATAAAATTGCACTCCCAATATTAATCCATATTATATCAAATAATATTTCTCCGATTAGTATTATTTATTCCGTGTATTTAAGATTTAAATATCCATGAATAAATTTATTTATTGCTCAATAAATAATATTCATATCTTATATCCGAGACTAGTACCGTTCAACCTTTATTATTGTGCGGAACGAATCCACTCATGAGGTTTACACAATAATTCCTTATGAACTCATCTCGGGGATATTATCAACTCTTCCGGGATACACTTTCCCGTCAAGTATTCACGGCATGTCATATATAAAATATAGCGACCCAATTTTACCGGTAATTAACCCAATAATTAAATCGGTTAATTCCTTTGGAAAATCAAAGTCTCTAATATTAAATATACACACCCGCAATAATATCGGGGATTAAGAATAAAATACTCTGAGATTTAAATTGATTATCCAAGGCAATCCTAATCAATAAATCTCAAGCGATCCGCCCAATACACCAAGTGTACAAGTGTGATAAAATAATTAAGATAAATTATTTTCTCTCTCACACAACGACTATACCGATGGATTGGTCCGTGTCCATCTAGGTCGTGAGCAACTGTTCGATTAAATACGAGTAACCGATAGTATGATCTTCTGTGCGCCCATGCACACCATACTAACTACAACGTATAAAATCTAGGACTATATTTTTGCATAATTAATTAATAATAATTAATTGCAAATAATTGTTTATTAATTAAATAGGTTAAATGCTATGACCGGGAGTTTACCGATACTTAAATCTAGACATTAAGTACACAACTCCAACAATCTCCCACTTGTACTAAGGTCTAGTCATTTCCTCCAAACTCCCGACTCCCATACTCATCACGTGCTTAAGTTATACTTCCTAGAAGTATTATGTGAATGAGCAATCTAGGTTGCCGCTCTGAAGTTATCTTGGTGACTACTGCGTCGTCTCCCTTGACGATGACTCGTATCAGGTGGTACTGGCTCTATGTGTTATCATCATCTTTTGAACTTATGACTTCTTCCAGTTCTCCATGCACCGCTATGTACATAGCCTTTGGTGAACCAAGAATCATATCCAAGTTCAGAGGTCATTCCGGAACCTAACCAAAACTTCCGCTGCCTCTGAGGCCGCTATTCGGTTTATGACAGAGTCCGAGAAGCATCACGCTTATCACTCTTTCATAATTAGGTTCCACCTCTTCTAAAAGTGAACACATAGCCTGATATCGACTTACACTGGTCTTTCTCTGATTTTGGATCTGAGAAACTGTAATCTAAGAAGATTTCGTTTTGCTAGCAATCCAGTACTTCCAAGTACTTTTACAGCATTCGAATATCTCTTATCCAGATTACTTTGATATCCTCCCACTACGCTAACCGCATAGTTGATATCAGGTTCTTGTTTTTCAACATTGCATCTACAAAGCTTTCTACACTCGAAGTGTAGGAAACTGCTTTGTCCATATCTATCTCCTTTATGCGTTCGAAACACATACCTTTAGATAGATGTATTCCGTTCCCGAAAGGCAATAACCTTTCTCAGAATTGTGCATGTTTAAAACAAACCATAATCGTATAAGATATCTTAAGAGAAGTACAAATGTTCTTATCTAGAGATCGAAAGATTTCTAAGAACATGATCCAACTTCATCTTAATCTTATATCTCGATTTATTTAGACAACCTCTATTTTATGTCTGACAACACTTTTATATTGTTGCCAACGATGAAGTGTTATCTACACAAAATTCCGAGAAACACCACCCTTGTTTCCATTACGTCTCTAACACACCTCTCCTTGCCTTTTGATGAATCCATAGAATGGACTATCTCATCAATTCGCAAGTTCCTATGCAGAACTAGGGATCGATTTCATGTATACTAGATCCAGAGTTCAAAACTCCTCCAGTCTTATGAACATCTCTGGTTGCTTAACAACCTCCCACTGCAATGGCGTTCCGGTGTATAACAGTAACAACATTAGGTGCAGTCAGTGGTGTACTACTACTCGGTTAGGCTGGTTCTCAGTCTTTCCCTTTCCTCATTTTAAAGTACATTGTCAGTAAGGGCATTGTAGTTCATCTAATAGTTTTCCTCTAAGAACCGGGCGAGGACACCCTTCTGGTTCGTAGTACTATTGAACCTACAATTACTTGTTCTTCTAGGATATTCTACAACCACATTGAATGTGCCGTTGTATCCAGAAATATCCATAGGACATAGGTAGTTCCGAACAAACTTGTTCTTTTACCATTAGAATTTCATTTCTTATTCCTGACACACCATGTCTACACTTCAGTGTATGGTGTAGTCGTTTGAGATTTAATCTCAATCTTTGATTAATGCTATGTGTTATTCAGATAGGTGTTAGCCTCCGCGAATAAGTCGCAGGCTCCCAATGGATATACTTTGAAGGATCCCCATAATGGCTTTGTGTTGAAAACACTCCGCCTTTATGGCACATCAAGTATTCTAATCCATCTTCGAGTATTCTTGAAAGAACAACTCGTACCTTCTCATATCGCATTAATCATAAATCATTTTCTATACTTGTCCGAATTCCATCCTTGATCCAGAAAGGTTAACTTAGTTGTATCCACTTTCAAGATTGATTCTTAGGTCGGGAGGTCCATTCCTCCAACTATAATTGATCAAACCAATTTCGACCTTTTGAATCCCTTTTGAATAGATACTACCAAGTTCAAGAATTCACAAGTATAATGATTAATAAGAGAAATACATCTAATAAGTAAAACAAGTTATGCATAACGGTTTGTTGCATCGTGGTAGACTAAGGATTCATGTATTGCTATCTAATGTACCAGAATGGATAACACCATTATTTCTTATCCAAACCATCAAATGATTAAAGAAATAAAATATCCATTAATAATAAAGAAAACCAGAACAAAAGTTCTTTTTCAAAATAAAGGGGTACATAAAGCAATAACTGAAATGAAATCCTAAAACAGATAAATGTCTTCCACTGCAACTGCTGCTACCCCAACAGCTTTGCCCATGTAGACTCGAACTCTTCTTCTCTAAGTCGCCGGGTTTTCTGGAACCCCTGCATTTAAAGAAATGCACATACCGTCAGTGGTTCCATATCTACACACCAGAATTCTGGTAGATAACACCGCTGACTATGTTTTTACGACTAAAGAAAAATTCGTACCTCTGAGAGGACATTCAGACTTCCAGTGTCCAGACTTGTTGCATCGGAAGCACTTGCCCCTTGGCTTACTAGCCCCCACTCGTGGTCCATTCCTCTTGGCACCACTGGGTTTTATGGCTTGCTTCCTTTTCTTGCCCCTACCTCCAATAGCTTTCAAGCTTTTGGACTTGGTAGCCACAAGCGCTTGAGACTTGCCCTTCTTGTAGATCCCCTCTGCCGCCTTCAGTTCAGTCAGGAGTTGCGCAAGAGTATAAGATAGTTTACCCATATTATAGCTCATACGAAACTGCTCAAACTTAGGAGTCAGAGACTGGAGTATGATATCGACTTGCGTCTCATCATCAATGGAAGCTCCTAGGACCACAAGTTCATTCAACAAACTCATCATCTTAAGAACGTGTTCCCCAACGGGCGTTCCTTCAGACTGAGTAGTCGACATGAGGACTCTCATGGCTTCTTGCCTCGCCGCACGATCCTGCTCCCCAAACATCTCCTTGAGGTTAGTCATCATATCCCGGGCAGTGTCCATCGGCTCATGTTGGGTTTGGAGTACATTTGACATGGAAGCCAAAATATAGCACCTAGCCATTTCATCAGCCTTTTTCCACTTCCGATATGTTGCCTTTTCCTCATCAGTTGAGGCAGCCGTGGGCTCAGCAGGGCATTTATCAGGAGTACAAACTTGTACTCTTCAGCAGTCAGGACAATGTCCAAATTTCTCTTCCAATCAATGTAATTGGGACCAGTGAGTTTATGTTCCTTGAGTATCACAGAAAGTGGATTCATAGCTATTCTCTAAACCTATAAGCACATGTAAACAAACAATCAATTTAATGTCCGATATTATCTCCCTCTAATAATATCATTAAATTACTAATTGCGTCTAAAATCCCATCAGGTAAGGCAAGCCACGTGGTGTGGACGTTTACCCACCCAAATGATTTTGCAATTAGATTTTCTTTGGTCATACATCAATCATAGCGTAACTTCGTGGGGAAGAATACTATAACGCGTATCTAAGTGTAAACCATCACTCAGCACCAAAGTACATCGAAGTTGGAATTGCTACGTCACCGCAAGCCACGTGGTGTGGACGTTTACGACAATTTCACAACTCTTCACAATCACTTATAACTGTCTACATCAATTAATCCAAAATCCGTTAGTATAGCAAGCCACGTGGTGTGGACGTTTACTACACCAAGAGATTTTTATAATTGACTCCCAATTACAAGATCCATTCGATTTCGTAGATCAAGACTTGGAGAATCATAAGTGAAACTCGAAGTTTCTAACCAGTGATTCACCATGCGAGCGACCCTATCTCTCATAAATGAGGGAGCCGAGCAGACAATCGACCCACCTATCAAAGAATGGTACGAAGGTCTCTAATTTGTGTCATCCACATGACCAAGTGGCTCTGGCTCCATTCCACTCCCCGGGGTGAGAATGAGTCGACTTGAAGTCAGTTTCAGAAAGACAAATTAGGCATTGTTTGATAAACTTGATCAATGTTTCTTGTAAGAGGAATTACAAGAATTCTCCTCCAATGACTTGTCTATATGAACTTCGAAAGTCCATAAAAGTCACCAAGAGAACAGTGATGGAGACCATGGGAATGTTTTCATCCCCTCTCCCACTTAGCTTTTTACGATAAAGGGATACGCTATCTAGTGCATAAAATAAACACATATAGCATGCATGTAAGCAATAAAGCACATAGATCACATAGTCAAAATAATGCTAGAGAAATTATTTTTCCCGACTATCATGGCTTTATCTTCATATGCATCTTCTAGTCTTCAGTCTTCGTTTCTTGAATGCTCCATGTGACGAGAATATTAATCTCCAATATTTAAATCTATTTATTTTCAATTAATCCAAAATTTACTTAATTCGAAAATTAAGTCAATTGAATATATCAAAAATAAAATTAAATATTATTAATATTTTTATTTATTTATATTCCTATCTAATTCTATTAAATCTCTAGAATAATCTATCCAAGTAAAACTCGGAATATTCTAGAAGACTTCTATAATAGAATAAGGAAATAAATTAGGACTTCTACTTTCCATTTATTTTTATTCCTAATCCATGAATATTCCCATGAGTAGGAATAATCAAATAGGAAAAAATAAATTTAGTACTAAATTAATTAAATTCCTAATCTTTGAATATCTCCATACAGGAAATAAATCAATAGGAATAAAATTAATTCAAATTAATTCTTTTCCTAATCCATGAGAGTTTCCAAAAGGAGAACACTCAAATAGGAAAAATCCGAATTAAATAGGAAAGTAGATCTTGGTAGGAATAGCATGGGATTGGGAGATCCCACGCCATCCCCACCGTCGACCTCCACCGCCCAGGACCACCACCACCGCCGCCCCCAGCCCACGCGCCACCACCACCGGTGGCCGGCGTGGCCGGAAGCCCTAGCGGGCAGCCCCCGGGATGGGGTCGATCGATCCTCATGGGGATCGATCATGGGGATGATCGACCCCCCCGGTTTTTCGTCCTCTTCGTCTTCGTCACACTTCTTCGTCTTCCGGCGATCGTCTCATCATCGAACCAACGTAAATAAATTACAAAATTTAAATTACACTATCCGGTATCGATTCTATACATGAAATCGACCCTATACATTTTCCGGAAAATAAAGAGCGTAATAATAATTCCTAAATTCGGTCAACCCCCGAATTTTTACTATTACAAACATTCAACCACACAAAAACGGATCTCGACATGTCCGAGAGTTTAATAAATAATTATGATAATTAATTAAGCAATAATTAAATCAACCATGATAGCCGGAAATCCTGCAAGGTAGAACAATAATCGAATATATACATGAACACGAAACCAAACGCTCTGATACCAATTGCTGGGATTCGATGTCCCGGGCTATCAAAAAAATTGCGGAACCGATAACCCGACCGAAAACCCTAGATCGCCGGAGATTACGAACGCCGACTCATCCGCAGGAGTCCGACCTTTGGAGACTACGCGCCCGAAGACACGCAGCCCGTCCCCAGCCGAAGTCCCCCGCGAGTCGGAAACCACGAACGCGAATCACCTCACGAGCCGGGGCCCGACCGAACGCCCAGCGAGGCCCGAAGGCCGCGTGCGCCAGCCGAGCCCCCGCGAGGGGCTCGCGATCGTCTACGGACGATCGCTGGGATCGCTCGTAGCGATCCCCGGGCTGCTCGTAGCAGCCCCGCAGCGAGTCGCGTGACTCGCTGCTCGCGAGGGCGTCGCCCTCGCACGCCTCGCTACGGGTGAACCCGTAGCGCATACGAGGCAGCTACGGGTCATCCCGTAGCACGCCCGCGATCGAGCTCACGGGCTCGATCGCCCCTCGGCTCCAGCCGAGGGCTTCGCGCGGCACGCGCCTCCGACGACGGCGGCTGGGGTCCGCCACGGCACCAGCCCGTGGCACCCCGGCGTTCGACTGAAGTCGACCGCGTGCCCCCGGCGTCCAGTCGGGGCTCGCCGTTCGTCGCGCGTTGGGGCGGTCCGAACCCTAGAGTTCGACCGCCTCCTTCGATCCTCGCCGGGGATCTCGAATCCCCGTCCCCGAGGTTCGTCGTTTTCCCGGATCGTGCGTTCATGTATATATCACAATTAATATGCACAAATAATCATGAAGGGGGTTTATGATTATTACCTCGATTCGTTGTACGGAGGAACGAATCCAATTGACGACCTTGCGATCTTCCTACGTATTCCTCGCACCTCGTCCGAACGTCGTGTGGGCGACGATCTATCGAACTCTTATGGATCTTCCTCACTCTCCAAGACTTTATGATTGGCGTAGGTCAATTATTATGTGTTGTGAAAAGTGAAGACTATGTAGTGCTTATATAGGCTACGTAGGGGATCATAAGGAGATTAAATATTGGGCTTCTAAATATTGAAGATTAAATTGGGTCCAACCCAAATCCATTAATCCTTATCAATATTAAATTTTATTTATTTTCCACTATATAAATAAAATTGCACTGCCAATATTAATCCATATTATATCAAATAATATTTCTCCGATTAGTATTATTTATTCCGTGTATTTAAGATTTAAATATCCATGAATAAATTTATTTATTGCTCAATAAATAATATTCATATCTTATATCCGAGACTAGTACCGTTCAACCTTTATTATTGTGCGGAACGAATCCACTCATGAGGTTTACACAATAATTCCTTATGAACTCATCTCGGGGATATTATCAACCCTTCCGGGATACACTTTCCCGTCAAGTATTCACGGCATGTCATATATAAAATATAGCGACCCAATTTTACCGGTAATTAACCCAATAATTAAATCGGTTAATTCCTTTGGAAAATCAAAGTCTCTAATATTAAATATACACACCCGCAATAATATCGGAGATTAAGAATAAAATACTCTGAGATTTAAATTGAGTATCCAAGGCAATCCTAATCAATAAATATCAAGCTATCCGCCCAATACACCAAGTGTACAAGTGTGATAAAATAATTAAAATAAATTATTTTCTCTCTCACACAACGACTATACCGATGGATTGGTCCGTGTCCATCTAGGTCGTGAGCAACTGTTCGATTAAATACGAGTAACCGATAGTATGATCTTCTGTGCGCCCATGCACACCATACTAACTACAACGTATAAAATCTAGGACTATATTTTCGCATAATTAATTAATAATAATTAATTGCAAATAATTGTTTATTAATTAAATAGGTTAAATGCTATGACCGGTGTTGGAGTTGTGTACTTAATGTCTAGATTTAAGTACCGGTAAACTCCCGGTCATAGCATTTAACCTATTTAATTAATAAACAAATATTTGCATTTAATTATTAATTATGCAAAATATAGTCCTGGATTTTATACGTTATAGTTAGTATGGTGCTGCATGGGCGCACAGAAGATCATACTATCGGTTACTCGTATTTAATCGAACAGTTGCTCACGACCTAGATGGACACGGACCAATCCATCGGTATAGTCGTTGTGTGAGAGAGAAAATAATTTATCTTAATTATTTTATCACACTTGTACACTTGGTGTATTGGGCGGATCAGCTTGAGATTTATTGATTAGGATTGCCTTGGATAATCAATTTAAATCTCGGAGTATTTTATTCTTAATCCCCGATATTATTGCGGGTGTGTATATTTAATACTAGAGGCTTTGATTTTCCAAAGGAATTAACCGATTTAATTATTGGGTTAATTACCGGTAAAGTTGGGTCGCTATATTTTATATATGACATGCCGTGAATACTTGAAGGGAAAGTGTATCCCGGAAGGGTTGATAATATCCCCGAGATGAGTTCATAAGGAATTATTGTGTAAACCTCATGAGTGGATTCGTTCCGCACAATAATAAAGGTTGAACGGTACTAGTCTCGGATATAAGATATGAATATTATTTATTGAGCAATAAATAAATTTATTCATGGATATTTAAATCTTAAATACACGGAATAAATAATACTAAGATGGAGAAATATTATTTGATATAATATGGAATAATATTGGGAGTGCAATTTTATTTATATAGTGGAAAATAAATAAAATTTAATATTGATAAGAATTAATAGATTTGGGTTGGACCCAATTTAATTTTCAATATTTAGAAGCCCAATATTTATTCTCCTTATGATCTCCTACGTAGCCTATATAACCACTACATGGTCTTCACTTTTCACAACCTAAGTTACGCCAACTAAAAGTCTTGAGAGTGAGGAGGATCCATAGAGTTCGATAGATCGTCGCCCACCCGACGTTCGAACGGAAGTGCAAGGAATACGCGGGAAGATCACGAGGTCATCAACGATTCGTTTCTCCGTACAACGAATCAAGGTAATAATCGAGAAACCCCCTTCTTTGATTATGTGCGTTGAATAATTGTGATATATACATGAACGCACGATCCGGGAAAGCGTCGAGACCGAGATACGGGGATCTCGCGATCCCCGTCGGAATCGAGAGGGGCGGCCGAATCCTAGGGTTCGACCGCCGGTACCGCGCAACGAAGGGGGCCCCGGCAGGACGCCGGGGCAAGCGATCGACGGCAGTCGATCGCTAGGGATGCCACGGGCTGGTGCCGTGGCGGATCCCCACCCCTCGACGGCGGCAGGCGCGCGCGGGGAGAGCTCCGGCCGAAGCCGGAGCGAGCGATCGAGCCCAGCTCGATCGCGGAGGGCAGCCGCGGGCTGGTGCCGCGGCTGGGGGCCCTCCACCCCGTGAGGTGGTGGCGGTGAGTCGCCGGACTCACCGCCGGCGGGAGCTGATCGGATCAGCCCCGCGGGGATGCCTCGCATCCCCGGCGATCGCCATGCACGGCGATCGCGAACCCCGCGGATGGGGTTCGGCTAGGGTTTAGCCGCGGGTTCATCCCGCGGCGATGCTCTCGTCGAGCCCGGTTCTTCGCGTGGTGTTCGCGTTCGTAATATCCGACTCGCGGGAGAAAATCGGCTGGGGGCGGGCTGCGTGTCTTCGGGCGCGTAGTCTCCAAAGGTCGGACTCCTGCGGATGAGTTGGTGTTCGTGCGGTTTCCGGCGACGGGTTTTCGGTCGGGTTATCGGTTCCGCAATTTTGATAGCCCGGGACATCGAATCCCAGCAATTGGTATCAGAGCGTTTGGTTTCGTGTTCATGTATATGTTCGATTATTGTTCTACCTTGCAGGATTTCCGGCTATCATGGTTGGAATTAATTAATTGTTTTTTTTTTAATTAATTATCATGATTATTAAACTCTCGGACATGTCGAGATTCGTTTTTGTGTGGTTGAATGTTTGTAATAGTAAAAATTCGGGGGTTGACCGAATTTAGGATTTATTATTACGCACTTTATTTTCCGGAAAATGTATAGGGTCGATTTCATGTATAGAATCGATACCGGAATTGTAATTTAATTTTGTAAATTTTAATTACGTTGGTTCGATGATGAGACGATCGCCGGAAGACGAAGATGTGACGAAGAGGGAAGGGCTTGGGATCGATCACATGATGGTGATCGACCCATGGCCTAGCCGGCGTGGCTAGGCGGCGGCGGCGCTCCTCCCCGAGTGGCCGGCCGATCCTTCATGGTGGGGATGGCGTGGGATCTCCCAATCCCATGCTATTCCTACCAAGAAATCTACTTTCCTAATTAATTCGGATTTTTCCTATTTGAGTACTTTCCTTTTGGAAACTCTCATGGATTAGGAAAAGAATTAATTTTAAATTAATTTTATTTTCTATTGATTTATTTCCTGCATGGAAATATTCATAGATTAGAAATTTAATTAATTTAGTACTAAATTTATTTTTCCTATTTGATTATTCCTACTCATGGAAATATTCATGGATTAGGAATAAAAATAAATTTAGAAAGTAGTAGTCCTAATTTATTTTATTTCCTTGTTCTATTATAGATATCTTCTAGAATATTCCAAGTTTTACTTGGATAGATTATTCTAAAGATTTAATGAGAACTGGATAGGAAAATAAATAAATAAAAATATTAATAATATTTAATTTTATTTTTAATATATTCAATTGACTTAATTTTCGAATTAGGTAACTTTTGGATTAATTAAAAATAAATAGATTTAAATATTGGAAATTAATATTCTCGTCACATGGAGCATTCAAGAAACGAAGACTGAAGACTAGAGGATGCATATGAAGATAAAGCCATGATAGTCGGGGAAAATAATTCTCTAGCATTATTTTGACTATGTGCTATGTGCTTTATTGCTTTCATGCATGCTATATGTGTTTATTTTTATGCACTAGATAGCGTATCCCTTTATCGTAAAAAGCTAAGTGGGAGAGGGGATGGAAACATTCCCATGGTCTCCATCACTGTTCTCTTGGTGACTTTTATGAACTTTTGAAGTTCATATAGACAAGTCATTGGAGGAGAATTCTTGTAATTCCTCTTACAAGAAACATTGATCGAGTTTATCAAACAATGCCTAATTTGTCTTTCTGAAACTGACTTCAAGTCGACTCATTCTCACCCCGGGGAGTGGAATGGAGCCAGAGCCACTTGGTCATGTGGATGACACAAATTAGAGACTTTCGTGCCATTCTTTGATAGGTGGGTCGTTTGTCTGCTCGGCTCCCTCATTTATGAGAGATAGGGTCGCTCGCATGGTGAATCACTGGTTAGAAACTTCGAGTTTCACTTATGATTCTCCGAGTCTTGATTTGCGAAATCGAATGGATCTTGTAAGTGGGAGTCAATTATAAAGATCTCTTGGTGTAGTAAACGTCCACACCACGTGGCTTGCTGTACCGACGGATTTTGGATTAATTGATGTAGACAGTTATAAGTGATTGTGAAGAGTTGTGAAATTGTCGTAAACGTCCACACCACGTGGCTTGCGGTGACGTAGCAATTCCAAGCGATGTACTTTAGTGCTGAGTGATGGTTTACACTTAGATACGCGTCATAGTATTCTTCCCCACGAAGTTACGCTATGATTGATGTATGACCGAAGAAAAACTAATTGCTAAATCATTTGGGTGGGTAAACGTCCACACCACGTGGCTTGCCTTACCTGATGGGATTTTAGACGCAATTAGTAATTTAATGATGTTATTTGAGGGAGATAACATCGGACATTAAATTGATTGTTTGTTTACATGTGCTTATAGGTTTAGAGAATAGCTATGAATCCACTTTCTGTGATACTCAAGGAACATAAACTCACTGGTCCCAATTATATTGATTGGAAGAGAAATTTGGACATTGTCCTGACTGCTGAAGAGTACAAGTTTGTACTCTATGAGCAATGCCCTGCTGAACCCACGGCCGCCTCAACTGATGAGGAAAAAGAAGCATATCGGAAGTGGAAAAAGGCTGATGAAATGGCTAGGTGCTATATTTTGGCTTCCATGTCAAATGCACTCCAAACCCAACATGAGCCGATGAACACTGCCGAAAATATGTTATTTAACCTCAAGGAGATGTTTGGGCATCATGACCGTGCGGGGAGGCAAGAAGCCATGAGAGTCCTCATGTCAACTACTCAGTCTGAAGGAACGCCTGTCGAGGAGCACGTTCTCAAGATGATGAGTCTGTTGAATGAATTGGAGGTCCTAGTAGCTATGATTGATGGTGAAACACAAGTCGACATCATACTCCAGTCTCTGACCCCTAGTTTTGAGCAGTTTCGTATGAGCTATAATATGGGTAAACTATCTTATACTCTTGCGCAACTCCTGACTGAACTGAAGGCGGCAGAGGGGATGTACAAGAAGGGCAAGTCTCAAGCGCTTGTAACTACCAGGCCCAAAAGCTTGAAAGCTATTGGAGGTAGGGGCAAGAAAAGGAAGCAAGCCATAAAACCCAGTGGTGCCAAGAGGAATGGACCACGAGTGGGGGCTAGTAAGCCAAAGGGCTTGTGCTTCCGGTGCAAGAAGTCTGGACACTGGAAGTCTGAATGTCCTCTCAGAGGTACGAATTTTTTCTTTAGTCGTAAAAACATAGTCAGCGGTATTATCTACCAGAATTCTGGTGTGTAGATATGGAACCACTGACGGTATGTGCATTTCTTTAAATGCAGGGGTTCCAGAAAACCCGGCGACTTAGAGAAGAAGAATTCGAGTCTACATGGGCAAAGCTGTTGGGGTAGCAGCGGTTGCAGTGGAAGACATTTATCTGTTTTAAGTTTTCATTTCAGTTATTGCTTATGTACCCCTTTATTTTGAAAAAGAACTTCGTTCTGGTTTTCTTTATTATTAATGGATATTTTATTTCTTTAATCATTTGATGGTTTGGATAAGAAATAATGGTGATATCTATTATGGTACATTAGATAGCAATATGTGAATGATGAATCCTTAGTCTACCACGATGCAACAAACCGTAGTGTATAACTTGTTTTACTTATTAGATGTATTTCTTTTATTAATCATTATACTTGTGAATTCTTGTACTTGGTAGTATCTATTCAAAAGGGATTCAAAAGGTCGAAATTGATTTGATCAATTATAGTTGGAGGAATGGACCTCCCGACCTAAGAATCGATCTTGATAGATGATACAACTAAGTTAACCTTTCTGGATAAAGGATGGAATTCGGACAAGTATAGAAAATGATTGATGATTAATGCGGTATGTGTAATTAGAGAAGGTACGAGTCGTTCTTCCAAGAATACTCGAAGATGGATTAGACTACTTGTTGTGCCATAAAAGCGGAGTGTTTTCAACACAAAGCCATTATGGGGAACCTTCAAAGTATATCCATTGGAAGCCTGCGACTTGTTCGCGGAGGCTATCACCTGTCTAAATAACACATAGCATAAATCAAAGATTGAGATTAAGTCTCAAGCGACTACACCATACACTGGAGTGTAGACATGGTGTGTCAGAAATAAGAGATAAGATTCTAATAGTAAAAGGGACAAGTTTGTTCGGAACTACCTATGTTCTATGGATATTTCTGGATACAACGGCACATTCAATGTGGTTGTAGAATATCCTGGAAGAACAAGTAATTGTATGTTCAATAGTACTACGAACCAGATGGGTTTCCTCACCCGGTTCTTAGAGGAAGACTATTAGATAAACTACAATGCCCTAACTGACATAGTACTTTAAAATGAGGAAAGGAAAGACTGAGAACCAGCCTAACCGAGTAGCGGTACACCACTAAATGCACCTAATGTTATTACTGTCAAACACCGGAACGCCATTGCAGTGGGAGGTTGTTAAGCAACCAGAGATGTTCATAAGACTGGAGGAGTTTTGAACTCTGGATCTAGTATACATGAAATCGATCCCTAGTTCTGCATAGGAACTTGCGAATTGATGAGATAGTCCATTCTATGGATTCATCAAAAGGCAAGGAGAGGTGTGTTAGAGACGTAATGGAAACAAGGGTGGTGTTTCTCGGGATTTTGTGTGGATAACACTTCATCATTGGCAACAATGTAAAAGTGTTGTCAGACATAAAATAGAGGTTGTCTAAATAAATCGAGATATAAGATTAAGATGAAGTTGGATCATGTTCTTAGAAATCTTTCGATCTCTAGATAAGAACATTTGTACTTCTCTTAGGATATCTTATACGATTATGGTTTGTTTTAAACATGCACAATTCTGAGAAAGGTTATTGACTTTCGGGAACAGAATACATCTATCTAAAGGTATGTGTTTCGAACACATGAAGGAGATAGATATAAACAAAGCAGTCATCTACACTTCGAGTGTAGAGAGCTTTGTAGATGCGGTGTTATAAAACAAGAATCTGATATCAACTATGCGGTTAGCGTAGTGGGAGGATATCAAAGTAATCTGGATAAGAGATATTCGAATGCTGTAAAAGTACTTGGAAGTACTAGATTACCGACAAAACGAAATCCTCTTAGATTACAGTTTCTCAGATCAAAAATCGGAGAAAGACCAGTGTAAGTCGATATCAGGCTATGTGTTCACTTTTAGAAGAGGTGGAACCTAAGGATGAAAGAGTGATAAGCGTGATGCTTCTCGGACTCTATCATAAACCGAATAGCAGCCTCAGAGGCAGCGGAAGTTTTGGTTAGGTTCCGGAATGACCTCCGAACTTGGATATGATTCTTGGTTCACCAAAAGGCTATGTACATAGCGGTGCGTGGAGAACTGGAAGAAGTCATAAGTTCGAAAAGTGATGATAACACATAGAGCCAGTACCACCTGATACGAGTCATCGTCAGAGAGACGACGCGGTAGTCACCAATATAACTTCAGAGCGGCAACCTAGATTGCTCATTCACATAATACTTCTGGGAAGTATAACTTAAGCACGTGATGAGTATGGGAGTCGGGAGTTTGGAGGAAATGACTAGACCTTAGTACAAGTAAGAGATTGTTGGAGTTGTGTACTTAATGTCTAGATTTAAGTACCGGTAAACTCCCGGTCATAGCATTTAACCTATTTAATTAATAAACAATTATTTGCATTTAATTATTAATTATGCAAAATATAGTCCTGGATTTTATACGTTATAGTTAGTATGGTGCTGCATGGGCGCACAGAAGATCATACTATCGGTTACTCGTATTTAATCGAACAGTTGCTCACGACCTAGATGGACACGGACCAATCCATCGGTATAGTCGTTGTGTGAGAGAGAAAATAATTTATCTTAATTATTTTATCACACTTGTACACTTGGTGTATTGGGCGGATCAGCTTGAGATTTATTGATTAGGATTGCCTTGGATAATCAATTTAAATCTCGGAGTATTTTATTCTTAATCCCCGATATTATTGCGGGTGTGTATATTTAATACTAGAGGCTTTGATTTTCCAAAGGAATTTACCGATTTAATTATTGGGTTAATTACCGGTAAAGTTGGGTCGCTATATTTTATATATGACATGCCGTGAATACTTGAAGGGAAAGTGTATCCCGGAAGGGTTGATAATATCCCCGAGATGAGTTCATAAGGAATTATTGTGTAAACCTCATGAGTGGATTCGTTCCGCACAATAATAAAGGTTGAACGGTACTAGTCTCGGATATAAGATATGAATATTATTTATTGAGCAATAAATAAATTTATTCATGGATATTTAAATCTTAAATACACGGAATAAATAATACTAAGATGGAGAAATATTATTTGATATAATATGGAATAATATTGGGAGTGCAATTTTATTTATATAGTGGAAAATAAATAAAATTTAATATTGATAAGAATTAATAGATTTGGGTTGGACCCAATTTAATTTTTAATATTTAGAAGCCCAATATTTATTCTCCTTATGATCCCCTACGTAGCCTATATAAGCACTACATGGTCTTCACTTTTCACAACCTAAGTTACGCCAACTAAAAGTCTTGAGAGTGAGGAGGATCCATAGAGTTCGATAGATCGTCGCCCACCCGACGTTCGAACGGAAGTGCAAGGAATACGCGGGAAGATCACGAGGTCATCAACGATTAGTTTCTCCGTACAACGAATCAAGGTAATAATCGAGAAACCCCCTTCTTTGATTATGTGCGTTGAATAATTGTGATATATACATGAACGCACGATCCGGGAAAGCGTCGAGACCGGGATACGGGGATCTCGCGATCCCCGTCGGAATCGAGAGGGGCGGCCGAACCCTAGGGTTCGACCGCCGGTACCGCGCAACGAAGGGGGCCCCGGCTGGACGCCGGGGCAAGCGATCGACGGCAGTCGATCGCTGGGGATGCCACGGGCTGGTGCCGTGGCGGATCCCCACCCCTCGACGGCGGCAGGCGCGCGCGGGGAGAGCTCCGGCCGAAGCCGGAGCGAGCGATCGAGCCCAGCTCGATCGCGGAGGGCAGCCGCGGGCTGGTGCCGCGGCTGGGGGCCCTCCACCCCGTGAGGTGGTGGCGGTGAGTCGCCGGACTCACCGCCGGCGGGAGCTGATCGGATCAGTCCCGCGGGGATGCCTCGCATCCCCGGCGATCGCCATGCACGGCGATCGCGAACCCCGCGGATGGGGTTCGGCTAGGGTTTAGCCGCGGGTTCATCCCGCGGCGATGCTCTCGTCGAGCCCGGTTCTTCGCGTGGTGTTCGCGTTCGTAATATCCGACTCGCGGGAGAAAATCGGCTGGGGGCGGGCTGCGTGTCTTCGGGCGCGTAGTCTCCAAAGGTCGGACTCCTGCGGATGAGTTGGTGTTCGTGCGGTTTCCGGCGACGGGTTTTCGGTCGGGTTATCGGTTCCGCAATTTTGATAGTCCGGGACATCGAATCCCAGCAACCGGGAGTTTACCGATACTTAAATCTAGACATTAAGTACACAACTCCAACAAGGGGGAGTTTTGTTTTCCTTAGTGATATACTAAGATTAAATTTTAAACTTATATGTTAAGAGAGTTTTCATTGAGGGGGAGTTGTTCTTATGCTCTTCCTCATGTTTTGTGAAGAAAGATAAAAATGCGGAGTTTGGTAGTGTAAATATGTTAGGCAAAGCAATGCCGCAGAGTTACTGGGCATAACAATGCATTGATTATATTTACATGTTTTTCTCCTTTCTTCACACTTGTATATTGTTGTTGTCACTCATTCTATGTGTGATGTATTTTACCATTATGTATCACTTGATCCGTGCTTGTACGAACAATCAATACTTTGGATTACTGAACCAGACTTTGCGGCATGACGAAGACTCGCAAGGCATGACAAAGACTCGTAATGCCGCAAGACGACCAAGTGCTGAGGACTCAAGAATGCAAGCTGAAGATATAGACTTTGAATACTTACGTAAGACCTTGCGGCAGGACGAAGCTTTGGCAAGCCGCAGGACGAAGAGCTTCGGCATGCCGCACGATGAACAAGGGAAGAGGACTTAAGTACGAACGTTAAGCATAGAGAACCTGAAAAAAAGGAAGAATGGAAGGCATTGGCAAGAGGCAAAGCGTTCCAATCAATTGAAGAAGGTTCGCCCTGCCTGCAGAATAACTCACTGTGCGGCAAGGCCAGAAGCTGGTCAAAGGCGGTTGCTACTTTCTCTCAACAACTTCAAACCTAGTTTTACTAGGAATTCGGTTGAGAGATTTCACCTTTAAGTACCAGAAGTCCTCAGCTCATTACTTAACAATTTTATCTATCCAAAAACACATTTTCGCCTAGATCGATCATCTAGCTTGTTGTGCCGAAGACTTCGCTTGTGAAGTTCTTCGTGTCGTTCATCCTCTCGCCTGTGAGAGTGATTTTGTAGCTACGCTGATTATCAGTTGCTTAGAATAGATTTATTACAGTAGCTTTTGTTTTGTGTTGATTGTTCATTAATCTCCGGATCCGATAAACGTTGAGAAATGCCTTCGCATTGCCTTGAGTTTAATCGATTGTAAATCCGAGATTACTTATTGTAAAGACTCGTTTCTTTAATAATATATTTTTGCCGTAAGGCACATTCGTATGGGTAATTTAAATTTAATTTAAATACCCATACAAAGATTAATTTTTGTGTTCTTTCATTTTGCTTTCGTGTGAGTGTGTGTGCGTTCGTTCTTTTAATTTATTTTTAATTCTTCCGCTGCATAATATATACATATATCACCTATATATTAATCTGATATTTTAATACACCTGTTAAAATACGTAAATAAATTAAATCACGAAAAACGAACAAACTGATTGGCTCGTTTTTGGTGCGTAGTTCGGATCGTTTATGGTTCATTATGCCTCTCTTTGGTGCTCGATTATCCCGTATTATGAGCTTATGGTATTACTTTGATGAAATAGTATGATAGAGACAAGTTTTGTGGCATGTAGGTGAAAACGGCGTTAAAATGAAGCTTTGAGATGTAGAGAAGTAGATACGGAGAACTATGCCGGCGACCAGCACTGCGCGACGATGTAAGAATTGCATTTCCCGCTTCGTTAACCGTCGGATCAACCCCGAATTTGTACATGGTGTTCCTGACTTCAACCTCTACCATTTCAACGGTCAAGATCGTGTTTCGATGCCCGAGAAAGGAGTTATGAATCGACGATTGCACCAGCTCTTGCCTTTGGCAAATTTGAGTAGGAATTAAATTGTTTGACTTTGTTTGACCCTTTTACTAAGGGTATAAATAGTCTTTTGGTATGAGACTTGTAACCTAACCTTTCATTCCACAACTTTACACATTCCATTTCTAGCTTTCTCTCCAAGCTACATTGTTCTTCATTCAATTCAATCAAAAATTCTAGATCTACTTTTCATACGTTTGGAATTCGACAAAATCTCATTCACGAACGTTGTTCATATCCTCGAGACGGACGTTTCCAACGGATTAGTTTCTTCGGGTGACAAGTTGAAGCTCGGTCTCGTTTTTGGAAGCTCTTTTCGATTGCCTCGTTCATCCATCGTTTTCACGATTCCCGCGGTGAGATTTCTATCGTCTTCTCGATTATGGATCATTCGTCTACGGATTATTTGTTTGAGCATTTGATCATGAGTAGCTAAACCCTTTGTAAGGGTGTTTGATAAAATTTCTCAATGAGTTAGAGTTGATTTCTTAAGTAGCTCAATTACTATTAATTGGATAATTGCACTTCTCGATTCGTGGTCTCGTGTTGAACAACACCTGTGTATATCACTAGTGGACCATGCAGTTGATTGTGTAATGTCGAAACTTGAGTACCGGCACGCCGAGTAGAGGACCTCGAGGGGTGAAACTCTTGTGTTTGTCGTGATCGAGTGTAGACGATCATTCGTGGAGGTCTTAACCGACAACACTTTGATCTTTAGTCCGATTCTTAGTTAATTGAACGTTTGCAATCCTATTCAACTCTAGCTCGTTAGGAAGAGTAATCGGAACACCCTTGCGTTTCCAAATACCTTTGATTCAAATCTTTCTTACTTACTCTCTTTTAAATACTTGCTTATTCGATAATCAAACTCTCATGCAAACCCCCCCTTTAGACGATAATGATTTACTTTCCCGTTATGAAACTCGTACTTAGCATATACAAAACGATATTCACGTGCCGATAGCATTGCTCCTCGAGAGATCGACTCGGGGGATTTACGTAGTAAATCTTTCGGTTTTATAGTTTTTGAGCAATCACAAACTAAATTATAAGGCTTCGTGGTGCGGCATACTGAAGTAGCGCATCGCCCTGCTTTAAGCAAGGCAGCGTATTTTCTTCATAAATACCGCTGCCCACGAACTTTCAGTAAGTCACTTTATATACTGAATAATATGACTAACCAGGCAAGGGATTATAATCTAACACTAGCCTCTCACTAACAACGGCTCTTATTGAAACAAAACCGATCTACGTCAAAACCCCTTTTGAAAATTTGTTGCAACTGCACGCAAACAAATTTCCCTCATGGAAATTGTATTGTCGCATATCTCATACAATCCACTTTTACCGAAGTACTGGTACCCTTTCAGATCTAGGTGCTGAGAGAAATGAGATTTACTTTCATGTCCAGAACGTATCTTACAATACCGAGGGTTCGAATATGCCCATCGAACATCTTGATTCTCACAATTCTCGTACCGCGTATCTCACACGATGTGTCATGCCCCATGATACGAAAATCCAGAATCCAAGATCCACCCCGCACTCGTTCCCCAATCAGAGACAACTAGGAGTTCTCCATCGGTGAAACCTCTTTTTCCGGAATCGGTCACCTTCGATTCATTTCTCCGATTATTCAGGGCCTGACAGTCTCCTTTATGTGGCCCATTTTCTTACAGTAGTGACAAACCCCCTGAAATTTCTTCTCTCACGACCCACTTTGGACATTAAGAAATTCTCCTAAATTTTCACCACTCAAACCTCCTTCACCGTCTCCCTCGATCTCAAAGCCGCGAGCACTTGAAATAAATCACCGGAGGGATAGAGTGCAATTATACCTCTCAATTTTCTATTCTTTTATACCTTCTCTTCTGGCTCTATAGTGCTTGACATCTTGTCCATGCCTCAGCAACGCATCATCAAGATCAATGTTGGTTAGAACCACTGAACTTACTCCACTTTTAATTGTCATTGAGATAACTGCATGTTCCGATCTAACACCGAATATCAAACATCGTCGTCATCTTCCGAAAATATTCTCGAGCTCCACCTGGATCTAAAAACACCAATTAACAGTCGCAACGCCCACCTCGTGATGATAGATTTCGCGTTCGGGATCCTCTGACTAAAACTTCTGATAATATGTCACAGAATCGTAACCTAGCTCTGATACTACTTGTGAGTTTTTTTCGATTCTCTGATATCAATTGTTGTGATATCCACACCAAAAACCTCAAACAAGACTCTGATACCACTTGTTGCGATATTGAAACTAAATGGCTCACCATTCAAAATATATATATATATATGAGATGACGAATAAAAAATAAACAAAAAAGACGAACACACAAATTTACGTGGAAACCCAAAAAAAGAGAAAAATCCATTATATCGTCGATGTTACAATAATTCACTTTATGATTTTCGTCTACCGGAAAACTCCTATTTATAAGTGTATTAAAACTATCAAATAGGAAACAGTTAAAATTAGGAATAAAATAATTTTCTTAATATGATTTTATATTTTTAAGAATTATAATTATATTTCCAATATAATTATAATCTTCCTAAATAATAAATAAATAAAAAAGGAACAAAAAATCGGACACAATGGAAACAATCTGGCCAAAGTCGATCTCCACGTGAAACTCACTCTATACACCATCCAATTAATTCACAAAAAATGTCATCAAGACATCTCATCCTTAGTTAATTAGGATACTCAACCATTGATCGTCTCCCTTCGATTCCTACTTGGTCTCTACTTATTTGTCCCGTTTTTATTTCGATTCGAGTAATATTTCAAAAATTAGAATTATTATTTTTAAATTTAATAAAATTTATTTAATTTTTAAAATATTTTGTCCAAAATTAGATTATTATAAACAAAGTGGAGCAAAAAATATGTGTAGCATCTTTGTTAGAAGAACAATCAGTGTTTTATTTTTTTCTAGGTCTTTGGTTTTCAGAATTCTTGAGAGAATAAATTCCTGGTAATTAAACGTGAATTCCATTCCTACAAAGCTATGCTTTGTAAAATAACTAATAATATAGATGATGATGATCACTATAGATTAATCATATATATTCCCCGATGCAATTAGAATTACAAGGTTGAGAGAAGAAGCACATACATTAATGTTCTTCATTGAGAACTTATTCGAAATTAATATCAAATTTTATTTGGCTTCGCAACAACTCATCGTGGCGGTGGACTTTTATTTTTGATGAGAAGGCTGGCTGGGAAAGGGAGGTCGTGGCGAAGGCTGTCCACCCCTTTCCAAGTGATAAGCTGCAGTGGGATCATGAGAAAACATCCTTTGTTTTATCGGCATCGAGGAAACATACTTCTCCTCATTATCATTAAGGGCAGAGATGCTATTACCTCGGAAAACCATCATCATGATGAGCAAGACTGCAAAGAGGATCAAGGAATAATTAGCTGCAGGTTTCATTGTTTGTAATTAATTACGAGTGTTAATTTGGAGGAGGCATCGATGGATTTTATCTTGAAACAAAACCGAATGGTCAAAACCCCTTTGAAAATTTGTTGCAACTGCACGCAAATATGTCATGCACGCATCGTTATGGGAATCCGTCTGGCTCCATAATTATTCTATTTTTGTTTTTTTACTTAGAATGAACAAATAAAAGATATTTTGGATGATTCTAATTATCAATACTTTATGCTTGATTTGTGAGATAAATTAAATTAGACGGTATATAGGTAGAGGAGGATTTGAACACCATCACACAAATGCTGCAGTTCACATGTATATATAGAAATTTCGTACGTGAATTAAATAAACTCAACACATTACATGAACTTTAATTTTCCATTCAATTTTTTTAAGAGTAAAATGGATGAACACGAAATAGAATTGTCTTAAATTAAAAGAGAACAGATGTGACTCCAAATTAAATCCAAATGATCACCTAAAGATGATTTAACTTAGAACTTAAAATTGTACTTCTACTGATTAAAACTTTACAAGCGCCCATGATACTAAAAAGTTCAATAGTTGTCAAGTTGATCATGATATTGCTTTCATTTTATTTATTTTTTTGTTTTCTTAAATATTTATATACAAATGATGATGAAGATTTGTACAAATGGTGATGATAGTTTGGGTCATGAGTTTAATTAGTTACGCCTCAAATTAAATGTTATTAAACTCTCTGTATTAGTATAAGGCTAGAAAAGATACTTTGAATGATGCTACTGTATTCACAAAGAGGGATATAAATAGTACAAAATGTATAAAGGAAAAATACATAATATCTACAAAGAATGGAAAGAATATGACTAAAAGCCTAAAAGGAAGCTAATGCCTATAATTAAGGAGATTACGTGATTCTGTCTTTGACTACGGCTTGATACATGCTGTCACCTCCCTTCAAGCGAATCGGCGGTGGTCCGACATGAAGCTTGGACCGAAAATGCGTGAAAAGTGGTCGAGGAAGACCCTTAGTAAATATGTCAGCAAGCTGAAGATCCGTAGGAACAAATCGTGTAGAAAGCTTGCCAGAGGCGACTAATTCCCGAACGAAGTGATAATCGATGTCAATATGTTTAGCGCGTTTGTGAGCGATTGGATTTTGACTGAGAAAAATAGCACTGCGATTATCACAAAGCAGAATTGGAGCAGTCGACGGAAGGGCTTGTAATTCTCGCAAAATATGTGTGACCCAAATAAGTTCAGCAGCAGTGTTAGCCATAGCCCTATACTCCGATTCACAGCTGGAACGGGAGACTGTTGGTTGTTTCTTCGCACTCCATGAGATAAGGTTGTTACCAACAAAGATAGAGTATCCATATGTAGAGCGACGAGTCTCGATGCAGCGAGCCCAATCCGCATCAGAGTAGCCAAGAATAGTAGCGGTGGGAGAGTACGAGAAACGCAAGCCAAACGCAAGAGTCCCTTTAACATATCGAAGAATGCGTTTGACGGCTTGATAATGCTCAATGGTGGGAGCGTGCAAGTATTGACTAGCTTGATTTACTGCATAAGATAGATCTGGTCGAGTAATAGTCAAATATTGGAGGGCTCCAACCAAAGATCGATATAACGTAGAATCGTGGAATGGATCTCCATTGCTAGTGAGTTGTGAGCTAGCAGCGAAAGGTGTGGCGATTGGTTTGGAATCTAGAAGTTCGGCCCGAGTCAAAATATCATGAGCATATTTGTTTTGACTAAGAAAAATACCAGACTCATGTTATGTTACTTCCAAACCTAAGAAATAATTTAGACGACCAAGATCTTTGACGGCAAATTCCTGATTTAGCCGAGAGATAAACTTCTGAATGAGGGAAGTGTCATTGCCAGTCAGGATGATGTCAACAACATATACTAATAGATAAAGCATGACGGAGCCACGAGTGAAAATAAATAGATATGTGTCCGCGCGACTGCAAATAAATCCAAGACGACCGAGGAAGTCGCTGAGACGCTGAAACCAAGCTCGAGGAGCTTGCTTAAGGCCATAAAGAGCTTTCTTCAATCTACAAACGTGATGAGGAAAGCGAGCGTCAGTAAAGCCCGGAGGTTGCTCCATAAATACTGTTTCTGTTAATACTCCATTTAGGAAGGCGTTTTTGACGTCAAGTTGGTGAAGAGGCCATTTGCGAAGAACGGAAAGAGCTAGAACAATTCACACAGTAGAAGCTTTGACGACTGGGCTAAAAGTGAGGGAGTAATCAAATCCAGGGATTTGAGTGAACCCTTGAGCAACGAGACGAGCCTTCAATCTTTCAATAGAACCATCGACGATGTATTTTGTGCGAAATACCCATTTGGAACCAACAACATTTGATTGAGAAGGCCGAGGAACTAATTCCCAAGTGTCATTTGATTTTAAAGCAGTCATTTCATCATCCATTGCAGCGAGCCACCGAGGATTTTTAGCCGCGGATTAAAAACCTTTCGGGTCCTTTGTTGTGAAGAGAGCCGAGAGAAGCCCATTTTCGTTGATATGGGCCAAATCAGCAATGTAGCGAGGTTTAACTATACCAGACTTGGCCCGAGTGACCATGGGATGAGTTTGTTGGGCTGGCAACTGAATTTCCTGGACAGGTGACGGGCTGGCCAGTGGGCTAGGTGTTGGACTCGCTGAAGGAGTATGTTGCTGGGCTGGAGGAGTGGGAACTGATGTGGGCGGCTCAGGAAGCAATTGATAGGCTGGATGATGGCCCAATTCAGAGTTATCAAGGCATACATTGCATGGCCCAGATTCATGCACGTGAGACTGGATTTCCAGTTGAGCTGGTGTCGGGTCATCCTTAAGCAGAGGAATCGATCCAGGAGGTTCAGAAAAATTGGAGAAAACTAATTTCGCTGGCTCCACAGTCGAAGGAAGACCTGAAAAAGGAAAGAAAACTTCATCAAATTGAGCGTGTCGAGATGTGTAAATTCGAGACATGGTTGGATTCAAGCAGCGATAACCCTTGTATTGGTTGCTGTAGCCGATAAAACACAAGGGATACTCCGTGGCGAGAATTTGTTCTTAGAATAATCCCGTAGATATGGGAAAACACGACAACCAAACGGCCGGAAGTTATCATAATTTGGCGGTGTGGAGAATAATAACTCGAACGAAGAATATTTCTGAAGAGTTACTGATGGAAGCCGATTAATAGTGTATACTGCTGCACTAAAAGCATCAACCCAGAGATTTGCCGGAGCATGAGCATTGAAAAGCATTGCAAGACCTGTTTCGGTAATGTGTCGATGTTTGCGTTCGGCCCTTCCATTTTGTTCCGGAGTGTGTGGACACGAAACACGATGATGCACGCCTTTTTCATGAAAGAATGAGCGTACCCTATTGTTTAGGAATTC
This sequence comes from Euphrasia confusa, assembly GCA_954870475.1. Taxonomy (NCBI): domain Eukaryota; kingdom Viridiplantae; phylum Streptophyta; class Magnoliopsida; order Lamiales; family Orobanchaceae; genus Euphrasia; species Euphrasia confusa. The sequence continues at coordinate 40,144,356 of OX940951.1, read as the reverse complement.
AGTCCCGCCATCAGATTGAAAAGCCTTAATAGGAAGCATAAACTGAGTTGTGACAATATTGTAGAAATTCACCAACACATCATATAATTCGGATTTGTAGCGTAAAGGATAAAACCACGTGAATCTGGAGAACTCATCAATAAATATGACATAGTAGGAAAAACCAGCAGTTGATTTAACTGGGTCCGGTCCCCATATATCACAGTGTATCATATCCAAAACAGATAATGAGCGTTTTTCATTAACAAAAAAGGCAAACGTTTACTCTTCGCTAACTGACAAGGTGAGCATAGCGAAGGTTTAGGCAATAATGAAGTAAGAGATAAATGGCCTAATTTATTTAAAAGAGAAATAGTATCGAAAGCCACATGGCATAATCTAGAGTGCCAGATCTCATAGGATGCACGCAACTTCTTTGAATTCAAGGCCGCCATGAAGGCCTTGTGAGCTTTTTCTAACACATAGAGACCATGCTCACATCTGCCTTGAGCTATGATATCCCCTGTCTTGCGATTCTGAATGTTAAACGAATTTCGAGTAAATACAATATCAACGGGATAATCAGTATTTAATTTGCTTATGGAGAGAAAATTCTTCGTTAACTCCGGAACCACTAAAACATCCAATAATTTTATTGACGACGGTAAAGTAGATGAACCAATATGAGATATGGGTAAAAGGTTACCGTTACCAACTGCAACTTGTTCCTGGCCTGAATAAGGAACGCTATAATCCAATGTGGAAGTGGACGGAGTCATGTGTGATGATGCGCCGCTATCGATAAACCAATCCGAACTTTCACCGTTGATATTGCACGCAGCAGAAAAAGTCTCAGCAAGATGGGCGGAGTCATGTTGAACATCCCTAGAAGGTAGGTTAGGACAGCGTTTTGCTATATGACCTTCTTCATCACTTAGGTATGTAGCGACCGCCTCCACCGCGACCACCACCCCTATTTTGATTGTTTTGTCCACCACGGTTACTACCTCCCCTCTGCCCAAAGGTTTGATTCTTTTGATTGTTTCCATTTCCACGCCCCTTGTTTGAATTGTTGTAAGAATTTTGCCCACCATAGTTCTATCCGCTGGAGTTGTTGGAATTAGAACGATAGTTTCGATTTTGGGCAGCGAACGCAGCATTCGGAACAGGGGTGTCGTCCATGGAGCGTTGAAAATTTTCATGATTTTGGGCTTGTGTGACAACTTCACGGAAGGACGGTATGTGCTTGATATTTGTCATGGTGGTGGTAAACGCAGCAAACGACGGCCCAAGGCCGCGAAGAAACCAGTGGCATCTTTCTACTTCCTCCATTGGTCGACCCATAGATGATAATTGATCACAGATGCCTTTAAATTTTTAACCAAAATCCAAGACTGATCCAGTCCCTCGACGAAGTGTAATCAACTCGCTTCGGAGAAGCATAGCCCGATCAAGAGAATCACTGCTATAAGCAGCCTCCAACGCCGCCCAGACCTCATGAGAAGATTTGAGATTTAGCACCTCGGCCATAGCTTCCTCAGTAAGTGAGGATTGAATCAAAATTAAAACGCGTTGATCTGCGACATACCAGGTAGAGTAATCGGGATTAGGAGAAGTTTTACCATCTTGAGTCAAAGTGGCAGGGAGGGCTTTAATGGATCCATTAGCATAGCCCACAAGATTTTGAGAGGAGAGTAGAGGGAGGATTTGATTTTCCCACAAGAGAAAATTTGTGGAATTGAGTTTTATGGTTAACATGTGCAAGAGGGTTGCAAATGGTAGCGCATCCGCGCCGCCGGTGGTCGAAGAAGAGGAATTTTCGGCCATGGCAGCAAGAGGAGAAGCGGAGGCGGCTAAGAGAATTTTCTAGGTTGAGGAGGAAACCTACCTGATACCATATAAGGCTAGAAAAGATACTTTGAATGATGCTACTGTATTCACAAAGAGGGATATAAATAGTACAAAATGAATAAAGGAAAAATACAGAATATCTACAAAGAATGGAAAGAATATGACTAAAAGCCTAAAAGGAAGCTAATGCCTATAATTAAGGAGATTACGTGATTCTGTCTTTGACTGCGGCTTGATACATGCTGCCAATTAGTTCAACCTCTTCTATTTACTTTTTTTTTTTTATAATTACACCCCTCTTATGATTTCAAATTTACTTTTATAACTTTAAATAAAAAAAAATCACCCAAATGATTTTTTATTTTTATTTTTTCCATCTCCAAGACTCAAACCCTCACACGCACTTGTCGATTTTTTTTTAAAAGATGCTAGTTAATACTCCCTCGGTCTCGGTAAAAATGTAATACTTTCTTTGTAATTTACAAATATAGTATTGCATTTTTGTTGAGAGAGAGGGAGTAGTTGTTAACTCTCAGGGCCTTTGGAGAAGTCGACTCTTGGAAGGTTTCTGAACTGTTCGACGACTTCCGTCGGGCCTCGGCGGGTAGAATATGGGTGCGTTCGCTCCAAAAACACCGTTGCTAAACTTATAATACCGGGACGCTTGTATCGGTCCAGGCTTCTGTGTGGATATTGAAATGAAATTGTTGCTTGTTGTTGGTTTTGGTACAAAATTAATGATATATAATTAATTTTGTTCTTTAAATAATAATTTAATTGCTTGTTTTTTTTAGAAGCACGAATTTGATTACCCATTAATTTTAACTTATATTACAATTGAAAATAGAAAAACAAAATAAAAAATCTTACTTATATACATGCGTATAGATGTAATTAATTTGCTTGACAAAGTTGGATATCGGTGTTCTTGTGCTTGAAATAATTTGGAAGGAAGTGAGTGCAAACTCCAGCGATCCAAACGAGGAACGTGCGATGTGGTGTGTAGCGAGGCGAGGAGGAACACTGAATGTGTGTTTGTGCATAAAATGTTTTATTAAAGTAATAAAATTATCCAACTTATATTTGAGCTTTAATGTAACGTTCCAGAAAATTTAAAAGGTTAAAAGAATTGAATATGCTACTCATACCAACAGATACTTCTTCTTTTCTGCGCATCCTTCTATAAGAATTTTAAAGTTAAGCGTCCCGGGTGACCCCCTGGGATGTGTCCCGGGTGCGCACGAGTGAGGACAAAGTGCGCTGGAAAAGACAAGTGTTGGTACAGTGGAGTCAGGATATCACTCCCGCAAGCAGTCATTGGTAACCGAGCCGACCCATTAGGGTCGGGTTTCGACCCCTCAACGGGCCGGGGCGTTACATTTATGACCTTTTTCAATCGATTTTGGATACTTAACACGCCCACTCACGAGTAGGCTCGGTTTTGTCGGCTTTACTCATTGACATAGTGTCATCTTTGGGCAAGTCGGAATTTTTCACCGGCTGGGGCACCCATTATCGTTTGGGCCTGCTCTGATACCATGTTAAAGTTGGGTCAATAACATCTTAAAATGTCTTATTAAAATGATAAAGTTATTCAACTTATCCAACTGGTAAAATTGCTCTGATATTAATTTTTTGTTATGAGTAATGGTGACATTTTACACGTGTTTAAAAAAAATTAAAAGGTGTTCCTTAAAAATGGTACGAATTGGAAACCGAACAGGTAAAATTTCGGACCGGTTTTCGGTTCAACTCAAAACGAGATTTCAGTTTTCGGTCTGATTTCAATTAAAAACAGGTAAAATTCAGGATTTTATTTATCAAAATTTAATTATTAATATATATATATATATATATATATATATATATATATATATATATATATATATATAATTGCCATATTTTTAAAAAATAAATAAATAATTTATAAATAGTTTTTTTAATTAAAAATTGTTTTGGTAAATATATAATTTTTTATTATCTAAAATTCTCAACATATATTAAATTATTAGTATTTAATATAATTAATAAAAAAATAATCAATAAATAAATAAATATTTTTGTAATTTTTTAAATATTTTTATTTACTTAAAAATAGTATTTCAGATTTTTTGAATAAAATTAAAAAATTATAAATATAAAAATTAATTTTAATTAATATTTTATATTTACTTTATTAAAATTTTAATTATTCGGTTTAATTCGGTCCAAAATCGGACCTCGGAATTTACCGGTTCAGTTTGGTCCGAACTGGTATTATTTAGATGCGCTTTCCGAGTCAGGGTTTTTCATGATTCCGATTTTGGTCTCATCCAGTTCCGGTTCAGTTTTGGACGGGATGGACACCCCTAAATAAATTCACCCATGATAGTTAGATAATGATAAATTTATGTTTCTTTTATTCGTTATTGAATGTTTGCGGATCTATAAAACAAAATATGTTTGATTTATATTTATTTGTTTATCTACTATATACTCACTTTTTTTTTAAATATATAGACGTTGTATCTCGTTGAAAATGAAATTTGAAATTGTGTTTGAAGCACTACAGTGTTAAGAACTGCAGTACTAGGTAGACCCGTAGTGTAAATAGCGTTGGGTCTATGTACTTTGATTATATGTCAACACAATAAAGAGGTTCTTGAATGATGTCATTATATTCAAATAAGTTTGAACACTTCAATCAAAAATCTACAAGTCCTTACGAACTTATAGAAAGGTCACACGACCAAAAACTAAGTCTAGTAGTTCAAAGTCCTAGCGGCCTATGAACTTTCAGACTAAACAACTACAATTCGAACTCCTTCTAGCGAACTCGTTCTAAGTGTACTACAACAGAACTCGTTCTAAGTGTACTACAACAGAGTGAACTACCGGGGATTTCTAGCGAAGTCCCTCGGTTACAATATTTCTCTCTCTAGAAATTCCAAGTAAAAGTGTTGAACTCTATAAATGGGCCGAGCCCAAAGCATCTTCTATGGAATCTCGAATAATCCAACACCGACTTGTTCTCAGTTCTTTGTCTCTAGCGAGTTTTCGAACTTCAAACAGGGAGTGCGTAGTATCTACTTGATCTTTCACTTTCGCGAGTTCGAACTCCCTTAGCAGGGTCTTCTCACTCTTCGCGCCTCTGGCTTCAGAGCCCTAGCAGGATGAACTCCAGAGACATCAGCTTCTACAACACTCCTTCGGTGGATCAGTGAACAGGGAGTTCGAACCCTTGAGGTCTTCGAACTCCAGGGACTTAGTAGCAGCAGTGCTTCCAAGATCCACCGTGTAATTTGTACTTGCATATGGCTAAGTCTTCCAAGCACTAGCATACTTATAATTACTTAACCTGTACAAATAACAAAAACACATAAGAATGAAGTTCATTCAAAAACCAAAGTGTGAAGTTCAAGCTAATTCACAAGAGTCCAAAGACTCTTAGTGAACGAGAGCGAACTACACACTAAAAATCTCCCCCTTTTTGAGTCAACTTCATAATCGGGGATTCGAAGTGAATCTCCCCCTCAAATTAGTATCATACTCAAAAGGGTTGAATATAGATACAAGTGCAAGAAGTAAAAGGGACATAACGTAGACAAAAGCACAAAAGTTCGAACAACAAAAACATTTAAATATAGTTAATAAGAAGTACCAAGTTCAAGCTAAACCAAAAACACATAGATTAAACAGTTAAACAAGTTCGAACGAGTAAAGAGATAATAGTTAATCATAGCAGAGAGATTTAAGCAGATCCTGAAGCCGAATCATCAATCGAGGTGTCAGGCCTTCGAAGATCTGTATCATCCAAATCCTCATCACCGCTGAAGGTGACATCAATATCTTCATCATCGCTTCTCTGCTCTTCTTCTTCTTCTTCCTATTCTTCTTCTTCTTCATCTTCGTTCTCTTCATCTTCGGACGCTGGGGTTGGAGAAGGCAGCTTGACTGATTTCTTCTTCGAAGGCCCTTTGTTTGCCACTTGCTTTCTAGGCACTTTCTTCACTGACACACCAGTCCTTTGATTTACAATGAGCTTTACAGAGTCTTTTGACTTCGAATCTGCAAAAGGTTTATCAGTAAATTTTGAAAGTCCGTTCCCTACACCTTCAGCAGGGACAGAGCTCGAAGACTTGATACTAGACTTCGATCCAACAGTATCTTGTGAGCACGTGAGCCCTTCAGCATCGTACTTTGTAAATTTTGTCTTCGCTCTTTTGGCAAGAGGGATCTCGTCCACATCCAACTCCTGTACATCATCATCATACTTCACATTGTCATCAAACTGAACTTTTCTCTTCTTTCCTTTTGACTTCGAAGTATTGGCCTCTTCTACTGCAGCAGCATTTGCCTTTTCTTTTTCAATTATGATTGTCTCTGCAACTTCGAGAATCTGCTTGTACATTCTTCCTAGGCGTTCGGAGTCCTTGGACGATGACCCGTCTCCCCCTCGACGGCTAGCTCTCCGAACCTTGCGCTCCATGTGTCTATTGATATCAAGTGCAAGTTTTAGATAGTACCTTTCATTTCTAATATCAGTGAGGAGATTAGTCGGCGCCACCAAGTATAAATCATCGTCAGAGGAGTCCGAATCCGTAGAGTCCGCTGGTGAAAGTTGATGTTTGGGGTTCGAAACCTTGGAGGAGGAAGACCTCTTTTTACGGGATAGCTTCGAAGCAGCAGTTTTGACAAGTATTTTTGTTTTCCCAAACAGTTTCAAGTCAGCACTTCGATCTCCTAGTTTTTCCCATGGAAGATCGCCCACTCTTCTAGAACTTAGGTATGAACCATTCCATAAAAAAATTGTTGTTTTAATTGGTTCACCGTCCGAAGGTAAAGGACTGAAACCTTGCTGATACATCATCGAAGCCATCAGATGAGGGAAAGGAAGTTTTTCAGCAGCTATTGTAGTGTCAGCCTTCGATGCATAAGAGCACATTTTCTCAAAGACCACTTGCCCCAAATCTACTTGAATACCTCGGCTCATTATGTAGATGAGATGGAGCGAAGCAGAATGTACTTGAGTCGTGCTAGTAGTTGGAATCCAATTACTAGAAACCATTTTGTGCAGAACACAAAAGAATTGTGTGAGCTTCAGAAAAGCGGGTTCAGACGACGTATCACGCCCACCAGTAAGTATGAAGCCAAGCATCGTGAAGTCAGGGTGACTGGGCTTCAGAGAGTCCCAAGAAGCTTCGATCCCATCACGTTTGAAAATTTTGTTTATAGCAGAAGGAGTGAAATTGTAGACCTTGCCCCGGAGTACAATTTTTCCATACATAATAGAAGATGGGTCTGCGAAGTTTCTATTAATTTGAGCAAAGAGGATCTTGTGTACCTTCGGATAGCAAGGGTAATCGTAATTGAGTGCACAATTCAACTTCATTTCCTTAAGAAACTGAAAGATCCCAAGTTTCTTGAGCTTCGAATTATACATCTTTTCGAAGGTGAAGGTCGTGTTAGCCATGGCATTAAAACGGGTCTCCGCAGCCTCGGTATAGAAATCTTCAGAGCAACCCACCAGTGGCATTGTGGGCGAGCGAACCACAGTAGTAGATTTAGTATCATGTGCTTCGGTGCCTTCACCCTGGGCTGAACCAGTGATCAATTGGTGAATCTGGAGATTAAGAGAATGCTTCGTTAGTGATAAAATTCGAAGTACGAGCAAGAGAACCAGCGAACTCGGGAGAGACTTGTTGTGATTCGTCCGAAGTATTCACCAGTGATGCTTTCATCTTTTCTTCAGCTGCAGCCTGTTTCAATTTCAAGTTACAAAGTTCAAGAGAAGAAAGTTTCGAACCTTGAGAAAGAGTGGGACTTGGCACGAATTTAGGCCCCACGCGTTCAGTGGAAACAACACTAGGGTTCTCTTTCTCTACCGCCATTCGAAAAGTGAAAGGTGAATGTGTGTCGCTGATGGGGTATTTAAATGCCCTAGAGACACGGTTTCAGATTCAACCGCTCAGATTTTGCCACGTGTAGAATTTGTCAGCAAAGGTTCGAAAGGTTTGATGACAAAGAACTGTGGAGACCGAACTCACTGACAAAGAAATAAGCAAGCAAGAAGAGAACCAAATTCGAAGTCCAGGCAGTAGGAAATAGAAAATTCGAACCCCTTAAACAACTTAATGACAATTATAGAACAAGGTTATGCAACAAGGAACACACAAATACCAGGAAAGTTCGAACTACCAGCGATAGGCAACAAAGGCAAACCAACAATAGATTAATCAAGAGAGAATACGAAGTAGTGAAAAGAAAAACAACAACTGAATAAACCAAAACTCAGAATTCAAATACACAAGAAAGTAGTCTCCAAGTTCGAAGTCTCACGGAGAGACAACTACTATTGTTAACAAGTGGCTTCGAAGTAATGCAATAAAAAGTAGGGAGGACAGAGGGTACGAACCTCCACACTTCAGTGTGTGTCCCATTGTTGTTTCTCCCACAAGGTAGAGATAGGGAGACATCGAACTCTTAGAGCTATGGGAAATGAGTAAGTTCGAAGCAGTAGGCAAGCAAATATGAATATGTGGTATTACAATGAATCATGTTTGAAAGAAATTTACTTTGCAATCGTCACAATCACAGAGTCGAAATCGTGTTTCGTCGGAACATATTGGGAGAGTCAGTGCTACACAAGTGATTTGAAAAATCATAAGTGCGAAGAGAACATAAGAGGCCAACTCATTACATAGCTATTTACTACAATCAGAGGGGAGCAAGGGGAACTTGCGTCCTCCAGACGAGTTTATAAGCATTAGAATGAAATGCAACAGATGCACTTATTACGTCAATCAGAAGGGAGCAAGGTTCACTTGCGTCCTCCAGAAGAGTGTTTCAGTGTGCATCTTAGGATATACGCGCCCATGTGTTACCATTTTTCGAAGAGGGGAGCAGGGGGAACCTACGTCCTCCGTTACTTGGTTATTATGAGTCTATGCAACATGCAATAATATATATATATAGAGAGTCTTAGGCCATGAACTCAATGTTGCACTCGGAGGATAGAAATACACTTGGGTCCGAAGACTAAAGTAGCCTCAAAACCATGTTCGTCTGATAAGATTAATCCACGAAAAGTTCAAAGTGCATATTCAGAGAGTAAGAAAATGAACTTTCAAATTTATCATAGTTATATGTATAAGGAATATATGTATATTGCAAATACCAATGTTCAAGCACTTTCAACATCCAAGCAAAGTGAGTCATACTCCCTTGTCAATCTACCTGTGGGGCACCTGCAAAGTGACACACACAAAGACGGAAGCCGTGGCCTCCGACTTCCAACCTTTTATAAAGCACACATGCATTAGGATTTTCTTAGAGAGATGAAACTCTCTGAAGACAAAGGTTTAGTAAAGAAATCTGAGAGTTTTTTTTTTTTTTTTTTTGTAACGAAAGGCAGGAGAAATATCGAAGCTCTGGAATGCACAATAAGGTATAAGAGTTCGAACCCAGAGCCCTTCTCTGCCTTCAAACTTGGCAAGTAAGATCAATGTCACCAGAGTTCCTTCTTCTCCAGACTCGCTGCTTTGAGACCGGACTGGATATCTTCTTTGGAACCCACACCTTTTTGATAGAGTTCGAACTAGTAAAGGACTTAAGTCTCCATACTTGTTTGATAGAGTTCGATCTATAAGTATATTTTGGTTGCCAGGCTTTGTTGTTGGAGTTCGAACTACCAAACCTTTGTTGCGTAGTTTGCTTAAGTGAAAAATCACTTTTCCTCTCAATTCCTCTGGCAATCCCATCTAGTCTTTTGTAGCAGTATGGTCTGATATGCCCATGCTTCCCACAATGATGGCAGACATACTCTCTCTTATGTATTTTCGTAGGTCCAGAAGAAGGAATGTTCCTGCCTATCAACTTTTCAGAAGATGGAATGGTCTTGTCTTTCAACTTTTCAGGATGCACATTCTTAGACTTCATAGTCCCAGACATGTTACTCTGCGCCTTCAAAGTTTCAAGACCATGGGGCTTTGATCTATCAGACACATTATTTGTCTTGATAAACTTTGTAACTCCAATGTCGATCTTTGGTTTAGACAGAGTAGTTTTAGATGTGGAAGCCAAGTTTCCTTCAGATATCTGAGTATCTTCTGGCTTAACTTCAACAGTCTCTATGATCTTTTTTTCCTTGGAACGAATGAACTTTGGTGGAAACTTGATAGGTTCAGTGTAGACAGTCTCAAGAGTTTCTTTAAAACCAAGTCCATATTTCTTTGGATTAACACAGCTCAGTAGTGTGTCAAGCTTGGAAGTACCAGTGTTCAATTTCTTAAATAAAGATTCAGTGACGTCCATTTTGTCCTTCAACTCATAGAGTTCTTTGGTCCTCATAGCAAATGCTTCTTCCATTTTAATCAAAGAATTTCTAAGAAAGTCTTTTTCAGAGTCTTCTTTCTTCACAAGTTTTCTCAGCTCACCAACTTCTTTTAGAGCTCTTTCAAGTTCGGTTTTCACAATGATGAACTCTCGTAAACCAACAGTCTCAGACTTCGAAGCTGCAGCAAGTTTGGGAGGCAGGAGGTTCGATCCCTCTGTAGGGTTAGAGTTCGAACTTCCGATCATGGAGGAGAAACAGAATATATTTTCATATGTCGCGATGTCTTCTGGATCCACCTCGTATTCAAAATCAGAGTCATCATCCAAATGCCCAAAGAAGGCATTCACATTCTTAGTGTCCCCCTGACCACCATCTTTTTCATCATCAGAAGAGAACAGAGATATTTCTTCGTCAAGAACTAAGTAACTCACATCAACATTGTTCTTCCTGTGTAGATTAGGACACTCATTTTTGACATGCCCTATGCCTTTGCATTCAAAACACTTAATCTTGGACATATCTTTTCCAGGAGTGCTAGGAATGAACTTTCTAAAGTTTGAAGAGCGATTCCCAGAAAAGCTAGTATATGGTGAGTTCGAACTTCCAGAGGGTCTTTGAGACCGGAATTGCTTGAATCTTCTCTTTCTCCGAATATCTTGTCGAACGAGATAATTCACAGTGTCTTGAAGCACTATGAACTTATCCGAATTTGGAGAGCTTAAGAGTGCCAGAGCTTCTGTCTCATCATCAGATTTCTCAGCATAGTAGGCACTCACATCCATCCCAGTAGCAGAGTTCAAAGACGGAGGAGTTGAGGGAGAGTTCGAACCAACTTTCAGTGCTCTCATAGAGTTATCCAGTGGAGACATGTAGTTTTCATCTTTGAGTTTCTTGTTCAGTTCATACTCCTTGAACACACTCATTAATTCATTGTAGTTCGAAGTATTGGCCAACTTCGTACTTTCCACAGCAACAACTTTTGGTTCAAAAGAATCATTCAGAGTTCGAAGCACCTTAGTTCATATAAATGAGTGTGGAATAGGATCTCCTAATTCATGACACTCACTGACAATCGACATGATTTTGTTGTAGTAAGAGTCCAAGTTCTCGTCATCACGCATATGAAGTTTTTGAAAGGACGTGTTCAGTCCTCTGATTTTGGACTTTTTGATGCTTTCACTTCCTTCACATATGTTCTCAAGCGTATCCCACACTTGTTTAGCAGAAGTGAGATGTTTGATGAGTTGGAAAATGTGCATGTCAATGTACTCAGTAATAATATGTATAGCCCGATCATTGAAAGTGGCTGCCTCATGCTCTGCCTGTGTCCATGTAGATTCATCCTTAGGAAGAGTATCACCGTCCTCATCCCTAAATTTGGGAACCTCCCATCCTCGGACAACCGAACCCCATACTCTTGAATCAGCCTGTTTAAGTCTCATACGGGTCTTACTTTTCCAGTAGGAGTAGTTGTCGGCATTGAGAATGACGGGCTTCACAACAGTATATGTCTCCATAATAACAAACCTCAAGCTAGGATCTCACCTAAGTAGTAGCAAGGTGAACCGCTCTGATACCAATTGAAATTGTGTTTGAAGCACTACAGTGTTAAGAACTGCAGTACTAGGTAGACCCGTAGTGTAAATAGCGTTGGGTCTATGTACTTTGATTATATGTCAACACAATAAAGAGGTTCTTGAATGATGTCATTATATTCAAATAAGTTTGAACACTTCAATCAAAAATCTACAAGTCCTTACGAATTTATAGAAAGGTCACACGACCAAAAACTAAGTCTAGTAGTTCAAAGTCCTAGCGGCCTATGAACTTTCAGACTAAACAACTACAATTCGAACTCCTTCTAGCGAACTCGTTCTAAGTGTACTACAATAGAGTGAACTACCGGGGCTTTCTAGCGAAGTCCCTCGGTTACAATATTTCTCTCTCTAGAAATTCCAAGTAAAAGTGTTGAACTCTATAAATGGGCCGAGCTCAAAACATCTTCTATGGAATCTCGAATAATCCAACACCGACTTGTTCTCAGTTCTTTGTCTCTAGCGAGTCTTCGAACTTCAAACAAGGAGTGCGTAGTAGCTACTTGATCTTTCACTTTCGCGAGTTCGAACTCCTTTAGCAGGGTCTTCTCACTCTTCGCGCCTCTGGCTTCAGAGCCCTAGCAGGATGAACTCCAGAGACATCAGCTTCTACAACACTCCTTCGGTGGATCAGTGAACAGGGAGTTCGAACCCTTGAGGTCTTCGAACTCCAGGGACTTAGTAGCAGCAGTGCTTCCAAGATCCATCGTGTAATTTGTACTTGCATATGGTTAAGTCTTCCAAGCACTAGCATAATTAGAATTACTTAACTTGTACAAATAACAAAACACATAAGAATAAAGTTCATTCAAAAACCAAAGTGTGAAGTTCAAGCTAATTTACAAGAGTCCGAAGACTCTTAGTGAATGTGATCGAACTACACACTAATAAAATTTATTTTTATACTATTAATTAAAGTTGTTTAGTAATTAGAAATCTCCGTGTGGACTTAGGTAACCCGAAATCTCCAATTTGAAAGTCATGTGCGATTTACGTGATGAAATTTTGGCAGATTTTGAAAAAAATATAGGAGTATTATAAATTTATGATAAAGAATTAGTTTTTATATAGTTTATATAACAAATTTAATAATTCTGACTAACAAATTAGAGGATTTGTTAAAAGAGAGAGCTACTTATCTTTAATAATCAAAGAAGGCGAATTACCCGAACAACTCTTTTATTGTGTTTTAAACAATTAAACATAATATATACAAAATCATCTAATATACGAAAATCTAACCTCATATGAGTACCAAATTCTCTATTTTCCTAAATGATAGAAACTGTAGTTATAACTTATACCTAAAGCACCACACAATTACAGAAAATTGAATCTTGGTTGAAAGCATAAGAATCTCGCTCCTGTCCGTCGTCCTCACCAAATCACACCCCAAAACGACGACCATATGTTGCTTTCGTCATTCCTCACGGGATCTATAATAAATTCAAACACGAAAAATCACAATTTCTCAATACAAATTAAATTCTCTCTACCAAAATTGAAAAAAATAAAAATGGCAAAGGACTTACTTCTACGGTTATGACTGTGTCAAGTTCTAATTCTGAATTAGGAATTGGGATTGAGGAGGATGACATCCACTTAAAATTATGATTTATATTTACGTGACTATCAAGCCATAGACTCTAAACATGAATGAGAATTTGAGATTTGGTGGAAAAAAATAAAAAAGATTTATGTTTCGCTACGGCCATATAATACTCAAATATCAAAAATACTCTTTAGATTTCGATATTTCGGTCGACTGAAGCCACTCATTTTGGAACACAGAATTTCCATATACGAATCAAACCACTCCGCCGCGTATGTTATCTGAGGTGGATTCAGAATATAATGGGAAAGAAATCGATGAGATGGAATACAAATGTTTCATCGTCCCGCGTTTGTTTCATATGAATATATACAACTCACAAATATGCTAGATGAAATGAAACAAACATTAAGTTCGATCGATTTTCAACAACGTGAGGAATCATTTTATGATCGTAATCGGCAGACCAGGCCGATTGATCCATTAGAACCCCAAGAGATCAAATTCGAAAAAAAAAAAAAAAACGAGGGTCGTGAGTCGTCATATTCATAAACCTTATCAAAATACACAACATTAAACTAATCGAAGTAACGTGTTCAACAAACAGGACCCGATCCTATCGAAAGTCTTAAAAGGAAAGATTTTTGACGCGTTCAACTTTTCTTAGGGGATCAAATAAAAAACTTAATCATCAATTTCAAGATTTTATGTATCGATTTAAGAAAGAAAAAAACATCACTTTTTGATTTAAATGAGCAAATTAGTTATTCCACTCGTCCCTTAATTTCTTATCCCATGTTAATAAATCAAAATCAAATCTTCCTCGAATATCATCATTTGCATTTTCGGTCAACTGTTTCAAGAACACGCGATCTGAAAAAAAAGGGCAGCTCCGTTATTCACTGTCCTTAAATCTTGTTAAGGTCGTAGTACTCTTTTTCTTCGATTGATGCTCTGTTTTTTACCCTGTTTTGTTGAAAAAAAAAATTTTGTTTTTTTTTGTGGTGTTGGACCTAATTTTTGTATACAGAAACAAAAGCTAAAACAAAAAGAATTGGTTATAAAATGACAATTCCAAGAAAATGGACACGCTCCGGCGAAAAAGGATAATGGTGTTTTGATTTTTTGGTATATTTTTTTTAATTTACGATGTATTTTGTTTGTACATAAGATAGAGATCCCAAAAAAATCATGTGTTTTGAATTTATTAATTACATACTCCATATTAGTTGCAATTAAAAGATTAAATGAGACATTTTGAAATTTAAGAATATCCCTTAAATATAATTATAAAATATATCACTATCTTAAATTATAATATTATTAATTAAAGTTTATCATTTTTTAACAAGTCCTTTCTATAGTAGTTTTTAAAATATCAACAACCAAACTAATTTTTTGAGATTATGAAAATTTAAATACATACACTTGAATTAAATTAATGTTTTTTTTAGAGATACTTTCAATTGGAATTATTGCTGGCTTAAACATGCAATACAATAGAGATATCATGTAAGCTAGCTATTGAACACTCAAAAATTAAATATGTTATTAAATTTGATAAATAATAAAAATATAATTAATAAATATTTTATAATATATTAATCATTTATTTCTAGATGAAAGTAAAAATAAATAAGATTAGATTTGAAAAATGTATTATTTATGACAATATGAAATTTATTCATATTTATAATTAGTTTTAAGTTGAGATCTCATTATACGAAGTTTATTCTTATATAAAATATTAATATAGAGAGTGTTTATTGGTATATTACATTTGTCTCGTATCAATAATTACACTTTTTTTATAAAATACAAAGTAAGCGTGACCATTAATCTCACACGGAAAGAATATAATATACACTCGAACAAAAAAGTCACTTATTAGTTATTACGTCTCACTAAGGAGCAAAAAATGTCACTGGGTACGTACGTCACAATAAGGAGACCAACTCTATTTCTCTTTCTCTATGCCATGCCCCAAAAACTTGACTTAATGATTATTTTGTCGGAAAATTAGAATTCACTTAATGTGTTTTTGAAAGTGCGTGGCAGGGGTATTTACGAAGAAAAATACTCTGCCAAGCTTAAGGCAGGGTGATGCGCTACTTCAGTATGCCGCACCACGAAGCCTTATAATTTAGTTTGTTCGTTTTAATTAATTTAAGTGTTTTAATGTGTATCTTAAATTATGAGTTTAATATATATATGTGATATATGTATAAGTTATGCAGCGGAAAGATAAACGTTAGGCAGAACGAACAAACTCACACACACACAAACGAAACAGAAATAAATAACACAAGGAATTAAATCTTTGTATGGGTATTTAAATTAATTTTAAATTACCCATACGAATGTGCCTTACGACAAAAATATATTATTAAAGATCAATGTCTTTACAAAGGATAATCTCGGATTTACAATCGATTAAACTTAAGGCAATGCGAAGGCATTCCTTCTCGTTTATCGGATCCGGAGATTAGTGAACAATCAAAACTGAAATAAAGTAAATAAATCTATCCTATACTAAATTCCAGATCATTCCTTAGTCATACGTAATTCTCTTCGACGAGAAGATAAATGGACGAAGAACTTCCAATGAAGATCTTGCCTACAAAACTGACTAGTGAATAATCTGGAGTACAATTCGTGTTTTGGGATAGATGAAAGTGTTGATGAAAGAGCTGAAGTCTCCTGGTATTTATAGGAGGAGCTCTCAACCGAAATCCCTAGTAAAACTAGGTTTAAAGTGGTTGAGAGAAGATAGGAACCGCCTTTGACCCAGCTCCTGTCTTTGCCGCACAGCGAGCTGTTCTTCAGGCAGGGCGAACCTTCTTCAATTGACTGGAATGCCTTGCCTCTTGCCAATGCCTTCCAATTCTCTTTGTTTTCAGGTTCTCTATGCCTATCGCTCCTACTCGAGTCTTCTGCTCTTGTTCGTCGTGCGGCATGCCGAAGGTCTTCGTCCTGCCGCATGAATCTGCTAACGACTTTGAGTCTTCTGCTCTTGTTCGTCGTGCGGCATGCCGAAGGTCTTCGTCCTGCCGCATGAATCTGCTAACGACTTTGAATCTTCTGCTCTTGTTCGTCCTGCGGTATGCCGAACACCTTCGTCGTGCGGCATGCCGAAGCTTCGTCCTGCCGCAAAGTCTTGCGTAAGTATTCAAGGTCACTATCTTCAGCTTGCCTTCTTGAGTCCTTAGCACTTGGTCATCTTGCGGCATTGCGAGTCTTCGTCATGCCTTGCGTATCTTCGTCATGCCGCAAGGTCTGGTTCAATAATTCAAAGTATTGATTGTTCGTACAAGCACGGATCAAGTGATACATCATGCTAAAATACATCACACATAGAATGAGTGACAACAACAATATACAAGTGTGAAGAAAGGAGAAAAACATGTAAATATGATCAAGACATTGTTATGCCCAGTAACTCTGCGGCATTGCTCTGCCTAACCATATTTACACTAACAAACTCCCCCTTTTTATCTTTCTTCACAAAACATGAGGAAGAGCATAAGAACAACTCCCCCTCAATCAAAACTCTCTTAACATAGAAGTGTAAAATTTAATCTTAGTATATCACTAAGGAAAACAAACTCCCCCTTAGTGAATTACCTCTAAGTTAAGAAATAAAAAAACATGTAGATGAAGCTTATCTATAAAAGAGAATCACACCAATTTTAATTTAATATAACAAAAACAAATAAACTAAATTAAAAACTAAACTACACTAAAATAACTAAATATTCTTTCTTCTCTTCTTGCCCTTGCCCTTGCTCTTCCCAACGGCTCCCCCTTGCGCATGCCCGGCTCCCCCTTGCTCATGCCCTTGCCATTGCTCTTCCCAAACTACTACTCCCCCTTTTTGTGACGAAAGGTGCTCCAGGAAAAAAAATAATACAAGTCATTAGAAGGAGCTTTTGCGTCAAAGGCATGGAGGTCCATCCAAGGTAGGCAATGAAAATAAACACGTCTTTATTTCAAATTCTTGATCGATTTCTATTTCGGAATGGCTAAAACATCGATCTCTAATGGCACCGAAAAGAAACGCTACGGTCAAAGCACATCATGTTGGTTTTAAATTGAAAGCACAATGCATTTAAAACAAGAAAACAACGCTTCCTTATTCGGCAGTAAGAGAAGTTTTTTTTTTTTTTTTTTTTTTTTTTTTTTTTTTTTTTTTTTAATAATAAAAAAATATTTTTGAGATGTGATAACTTCTACGATAAACTAGACAATTAATATCCAAAAATAAAAAAACAGGAAGTGTGTAAAGAAAAGACACACTCCGGTTGGGCAACACGCTACATATGGAATAAGCTGCATACTTCTCTTCATAGATGCCAAGATTCAGAAGATGAATGTATTGAATATCTTAGGCACTTAGTACATTGAATCAAAACCCTTTGTATATATAATTTTTTTTTTTTTACAAGTATTTGGGTTTGTCTATGTTGCCTAAGAGCTTTGGATATTCTCTCTGCCTTCGGAAGATTTTACATTCTTTATTATGGCATTCTGAAGTGGCAAATTTGAAAGAGAAGTTGAAGCTGCCATGTCAATGCGGCAGCGCGTTGCAGTCGTGCATCTAGGGCACGCTGCACATACTCAATGGTTTGTTTATGTCAATTTGTCTATTTCCTGCCTTCGTGTCTTCAGGTGATGCGGCAGCAGCAACAACAATTGAGGAAACATCAGCAACATCGGTTGAGGCAGCACGATCAGCTGAGGCAAAAACACCGATTTTTGTTTTGGGAATCCAAACTTGATTCACTTTCTTCTTCATCGGCTTAGTAGGAGACATTGATTTGTTGAGATATTTGCTGGGATTCCAAGGTCCTACATTTGAGGATAGAAAACGACCGTTTTTTATGTCTTCTTCACGTCTCCAACAATAGGGTCGAATATGACCAGGGACGAGGCAATAGTGGCATACATATCGTCGTTTCAATTTGTTCTTCAGTTTAGGCAAGGGTTGCCTTGTTCTCGTCTTGCCTGATTCTGCATGCCCTTGCCTCTGCCTTCTGCCTTTGTTGGGGGCAGGGGCAGAAACCTTGCCTTTGGTTGGTGTGAATTCTTGTGAACTTGAAGGCTTAGAAACATCATTTGAAACACCTTCTGATGCTTTCACAAAAGTAATTCCCGTGGATATCTTCTTTGGAGGGAACACGGCATCGATAGTCTTTTGGTAACCGAGACCTTGCCTTTCAACATTTGATATGCTCATCACGGCATCCAATTTGGAAGTACCTGTGTTGAGCTTCTCAAAAGTATTGTTGGCAGCCTCCAACTTTCCATTTGATCGCTCGAGATCGATCTTGAGTCTGCCTATTTCCATATCCTTCCTCGTCAGCTCCACATCAAACTTTTTTAATCGTTCTTCGTAATATCCTTTGTCGGCCATCAAGCTCTCCACTACCTTGGATTGATTCCTGAATCGTTCTTCGGTTGAGGCTTTGTCGGCAATCAAATTCTTCATCATCGTGGATTGCTTCTTCAAATCCATTCGAAGGTCATCAAAATTGTCTTTTAGTTCCATGAAAAGTTCAAGGGAGATTGGAACTTCTTCAAACTCATCGTCATTAATGGAGGCAGTGAGACACATGAAACTCCCTGCCTTGGTTGCAGCAGCTGTATGGCAGACTTTCGGGTATGCTATGGCAGGGTCTGCGGCAGAGGTTGCGGCCGAGTTATCATCTTCATCATCTGATAAGCACCTGCCTTCAAAGCGAGCTGCAAAGGCAGTGTTAGTACAAAAATTCTCAGCCTCAGTTTGATTAAAGAGATCTAAGTCCTGAAATGCTATCATGTTAACAAAATTTTCAATTTTTCTATTTTTAGTTGGGCATTCGGTAGCATAATGTCCAATTCCATGGCATGAGTGACACTCAATTTTGGACCAGTCCTTCTCTTGGCTTGAATTGGAATTTGAGTTTGATCGTTGAGGCACAAATCTTCTTCCTTGACTCGTTGCGGCCTTTGATGGATTCCTCATTCGTCGTGGATCGAACTTACCTTTGAGAGATCGTACAAGAATAACATCGAGCTTCCTTGAGAGTAGATCAAACTTATCATCACCATCATCGTATCCAAGTAACTCGTAAATTTCGTCATCATTCAGGGCATTGGCTGCGGCAGGGTTAACAAAGGCAGAATGGTTGTTGCCTTTCGAGCTGCCTTCCTCCTTGCCGTCAGGTTCTGCCACAAAGTAGCCCAAATTTACCACACGAGACAGACCGTCAGTATCACGATCTTGCATATTTAGCTCATAGGTCTTGAAGACTGCCATTAAAGAGACGAAGTCTTCAGAGGAACCTAAAGGGCCATCTTCAATTGCCGTAACTTTTGCTTGAAATTTTGAATTCAAGGATCTCATTACTTTGCTACAAACAGCCACATTGCTTATGGGAGAGCCAAGATCAGCACATTCATTGACGATAGACATGATTTCGCCAAAGTACTGCCTTGCCGACTCATCATCACGCATGCGCAAATTCTCAAAACGAGACATGAGCATGCGGAGCTTTGTCTTCTTCACTGTGGTATTTCCTTCACAATGAAGAGCGAGTTGATCCCATATGTCTTTAGCAGATGCGCATTGCTTGACAATTTTGTACATATCACAATCGATAGACTCGAGGATGGCACACCTTGCCCTATCGTTGGCAGTACTTATGGCAACCTCATCGGTAGACCATTTTTCAAGGGCTTTTTCAAGCTTACTACCTTCCGGTAACTCCTCAATGGGAGGTTTCCATCCTCGAAGGACTGAAAGCCAAGCATTGCGGTCAATAGATTTTATCCTTGCCTCAATACGAGTTTTCCAAAATCCATAATTATCACCATTAAGAACAACCGGTGTTCGTATGATGTAAGATGTATCTGACATTGTGAGTGTGTAAAATCAGAGGGACCGTTAGCACTAAGTGAGTCTAGTGTCGGCTCTGATACCACTTGAAAGTGCGTGGCAGGGGTATTTACGAAGAAAAATACTCTGCCAAGCTTAAGGCAGGGTGATGCGCTACTTCAGTATGCCGCACCACGAAGCCTTATAATTTAGTTTGTTCGTTTTAATTAATTTAAGTGTTTTAATGTGTATCTTAAATTATGAGTTTAATATATATATGTGATATATGTATAAGTTATGCAGCGGAAAGATAAACGTTAGGCAGAACGAACAAACTCACACACACACAAACGAAACAGAAATAAATAACACAAGGAATTAAATCTTTGTATGGGTATTTAAATTAATTTTAAATTACCCATACGAATGTGCCTTACGACAAAAATATATTATTAAAGATCAATGTCTTTACAAAGGATAATCTCGGATTTACAATCGATTAAACTTAAGGCAATGCGAAGGCATTCCTTCTCGTTTATCGGATCCGGAGATTAGTGAACAATCAAAACTGAAATAAAGTAAATAAATCTATCCTATACTAAATTCCAGATCATTCCTTAGTCATACGTAATTCTCTTCGACGAGAAGATAAATGGACGAAGAACTTCCAATGAAGATCTTGCCTACAAAACTGACTAGTGAATAATCTGGAGTACAATTCGTGTTTTGGGATAGATGAAAGTGTTGATGAAAGAGCTGAAGTCTCCTGGTATTTATAGGAGGAGCTCTCAACCGAAATCCCTAGTAAAACTAGGTTTAAAGTGGTTGAGAGAAGATAAGAACCGCCTTTGACCCAGCTCCTGTCTTTGCCGCACAGCGAGCTGTTCTTCAGGCAGGGCGAACCTTCTTCAATTGACTGGAATGCCTTGCCTCTTGCCAATGCCTTCCAATTCTCTTTGTTTTCAGGTTCTCTATGCCTATCGCTCCTACTCGAGTCTTCTGCTCTTGTTCGTCGTGCGGCATGCCGAAGGTCTTCGTCCTGCCGCATGAATCTGCTAACGACTTTGAGTCTTCTGCTCTTGTTCGTCGTGCGGCATGCCGAAGGTCTTCGTCCTGCCGCATGAATCTGCTAACGACTTTGAGTCTTCTGCTCTTGTTCGTCCTGCGGCATGCCGAACACCTTCGTCGTGCGGCATGCCGAAGCTTCGTCCTGCCGCAAAGTCTTGCGTAAGTATTCAAGGTCACTATCTTCAGCTTGCCTTCTTGAGTCCTTAGCACTTGGTCATCTTGCGGCATTGCGAGTCTTCGTCATGCCTTGCGTATCTTCGTCATGCCGCAAGGTCTGGTTCAATAATTCAAAGTATTGATTGTTCGTACAAGCACGGATCAAGTGATACATCATGCTAAAATACATCACACATAGAATGAGTGACAACAACAATATACAAGTGTGAAGAAAGGAGAAAAACATGTAAATATGATCAAGACATTGTTATGCCCAGTAACTCTGCGGCATTGCTCTGCCTAACCATATTTACACTAACAGTTTTGGTATTCACTTCCCTTAATCATGAACACTATGAATTTACAACTCCATACAATTCATATATACACACACATACATATTATATAATATATATATATAATGGGAAAACATTAGTATCCTGGATAACCAGAATCACCATTAATAAAGTATAATTACAATTTTAACCCTATTTAATAGTACAATAAAAACCGACGTTCTTCTTACTCACTTTTTTTTTCTTTTAAAGTTTGAACCAAAACATCAATTATTAACTTAAGTTACATTATCTTTGTATTTGACCTGAAAATTCTTAGCATTTTTTTCTTTTCAATATTATGGAATAAAAATTTGAATTCTAATTTTATAACAAAATAACTCTCTAATAAAATAATAATATAAAACAAAGATTTACTCACCATATTTTCGTGCATATTAAGATTTTGTTTTTTTGATTATTCTGAAAAATATCTATGATTAAAAATATAAAATTGTTAAAAATCAATTTATAAAAAAGATCTATTTTTAATTTAATATAGTAGATTGTGCAAAAATAATGTGGACAAACGGTTATTATAATATTTTTATTTATAAACTTTTAATATTGAAAATTATTGCTTGATTATAAACTACTACTCTATACTATTGAAACTGTTTGTCCACAAACTCCACACTATTATTATTTTGCCAAACAATTTGTCCAAACCTATAAGAAAATGAAAAAGATTGTTCATTGTGCCCAAAATTATTGTCTAATTTTTATGTTTATCATTTATTAAAGCTTAAACATACTAAAAACAATTATATGAACGTGAGACTAAATTCTTTAATTGTTCTCAATCACGTCTATCATACATCTATTGAAAATTGTGGCTCCAATTACTTAATAAGGAGTACTTGAAATATAAATATTTGAAATGTAAAATTCAATGCAAAGTTAACTTTATCAAAAATTAACATATAAAAATATATTCATGCGAATGATAAATTGTTTTCATTACAATTTTTGATAAAAATATATTCATGCGAATGATAAATTATTTTTATATGTTAATTTTAACAAAATAAAATATTAATTAGTAAAAATATTTATAAATTACAATTATTAATATAGAAAATAAAATATTAATTATTAAAAAATATTTTCTCGCGTAATATGTACTCGCTCAACGTTGACTTTTTTGTTCTTCCAATACATATGATAAATAATATACAAAAAATATGAAAAAATTACTAAAATAAAATTTAATAGTTAAATTTTATTTTAGTTATTTTTTCGTAATTTTTGTATAGTGTTTATCATATTTTTTGGATGAACAAAAAAAAATCAATACGACTACTTGTGTCTATAGCTCGACAGAGAGAAAGTATATGATCATATAATAACAAAAAAATATAATTGGTAGAATGTAAAAAAATATTAATTGATAGTAATTAATTATCAAAAGCATTGATTATTGATAATTTGGGGAGTGGAGTGGAGAAAGTTTCAATAGAAACTGGTGAATAAGAGCATCTTCAGTGGATGTAAGTTTTGGGTGATAAGTAGGCTATATGTGGTCCAACTCATATTTTTTCTACTTTTGCACAAAAAAAACTTCTAATCTATCCAACCATTCTATCAAAAAAATAAATTTTATATCCAACCATTCTACCCAAAAATAAATAAATTTTATAAGTCTCATCACTTATTTATTTTATATTATTTATTTATTATTTATATTTAAATAATAATAATAATAATAATAATAATAATAATAATAATAATAATAATAATAATATTAATAATAATAATAATAATAATAATAATAATAATAATAATAATAATAATAATAATAATAATAATAATAATAGTATTCAAAATTCTTATTTTTAATTAATTTTTATATAAATACAAAATAATACAGTAAATATTAAATATTATTATTTTTTATCTATGAGTAAAAGTTTTTTTACTAATGAACTTTTAGAAATTCCTAACTTTTACAAATCAGCATATCTCGAATGATTTCTATCTCGTTTTTTGTGAGTGTTAGAAGTACACTTCTACCTCTCTATTGGAAATGCTCTAATGATGACAATGTACTAATTTAATGAGAACTTTAAAAATAAATTAAAATGTTAAAATGGTAATAATACATCATTAATTCAAAATCGAGATATTCAGATTCTGGACATTTAGGGTCACCCTTAATTAAAATACCATCCTTTGAATGACATTGGACGCGTGGCCACGACCCACGAATTAGTTTTTGTCTGGATTTTTATTCGATTCGTGTCATGTTTTAAGAGTCTCGGAGCAAAAAATGTCATTGGGTACGTCACAAAAAATGTCATTGGGTACGTCACAATAAGTCTCTATATCATGAAAACTGGACTTTATAATTATTTTGTCGGAAAATTGGAATTCACTTAATGTGTTTAGGTTTCGCACTTTCCTTAATCATGAACACTATAAATATACAAACTCCATATACAATTCATATATATACACACATACATACATACTAGAGAGAGAGAGAGAGAGAGAGAGAGAGAGAGAGAGAGAGATGGTGAATTTGGTGAAGTTTTTTGGAGTTGGCCTTGTGATGATCATTTCCATGCTCATGTTTTACAATGGTAAATTTAATCAATTACTTAATATTTGTTTCATGATCGATCATTTTAATTAACTCTATATATTTATATATACGCACAATGAACTAATAATTAATAATTCATCTCTCGCTCTAATAATTACTAATACGTTCGTACAGGAATGGCTAAGGAAGCAAAAAATTGCTCTGAATTTTTTCAAGGACCCAGTTACCATTGGCCTAAAAAATGTTATGATAATTGTCCAGGCGAATGCAGTAAAAGTTACGATTGTGATTATTATGGTCAGAACTGTATGACTAATTATGATCATGGCAATTGCTCAGGCACAAAGCGTAACGGTATTGATCTTTCGACATGTTTTTGCTGGCCCTGCAATTAATAATAAGGGTAGAGGTTGAATTTTGTACTTTGCTCGTATTCAAAACTAATGTGACATCTCACTATTGTACTGTTGGATCAATATCGTTCTATTACTATGTTATTGTTTACTTTGTTTTATTGGTATCATTAAAGCATTTATTTTTTCAACACTTTTGGAGGGTTACAAAGTTACAATTAATCACATCTCTTAAAATATAGGGATAATTATAGTTTAATATCTGATCTATAGACCTTTTTTTATTTTAGTAACTGACCTTTCAAAAGTCGCCGACTAGTACCTGACCTTTGAGAAAATTACACATTACTACCTGTTTTGGCCAAGATCCGGCAGCGCTAGTGAGACATGTAATTAATTCAAGAGCATTTTTGTCTTTTAACCAAATTACCATTTTAAATTAATAAAAAATAAAAATAAATAAATAAACAAAACGAAAAACATTAAGATCTTTATCTTTTTCGTACATTTTCATCTTCTTTAATTTAATCAAATAACTAAAAAAAACTATTTACACAACAACTATACAAATTAACAATTTTTTATACAATTAACCAAAATTTACCAATATCATCTACTTTGCACATAAAATCAACACCACAATCACAAACCCGTGGCCCTTCCGACGAGCGGTGCTAAAAACGCTAAAACCACAGTCGAACTCATCAACCCGAACCAATATCACTTTACATGGTCCATGTCCAACCGTAACTCAGTCGTTTGTGCCTTTCGAGAGTCAAGGTCCCAGCCCGAAGCCCTCTAGATTCGCCGAACTGCCCAACCCATTCTCGAGCCCGTATGACCCAAATCGCTGTTGAACCGAGCCTATTTGCCTTCGAAGTTGCTAGTTGCAGTAAAGGGTCGAAGGATTACTGAACGACGAGCACCATCTCTGACCAATTGCCACAAACTTTGACGAATTAGAGACGAGACCCAGCCCGAACGCAAGTCGCCGATGCGAGCTCGTAACTCCGAGGAGAAGACCCTTCGTGGAGGCGACCGGTGCAACTAACAACGATTCACACTCCGCGGAACAATTGTTGTCGCTGCTGCCTGCCGTCCGCCCCGAAGTCGATCTATCTCTCTCTGTCTCTTTCAGCGATGCTCAAATTGAAGAAGAGGAGGACCAAATTAGGGATCGATACTATATCAATTTGATTTTTTATTTTTTACTTTAATTAATTATTGAAAATAAAAAAATATCATAAAGACAAAATTACCCTTAAAAAATCTAATGGTTATCAGATTCCGACCAAAACAGGTAGTAATCTGCAATTATTCCAAAGGTTAGGTACTAGTCGGCGACTTTTGAAAGGTAAGTTACCAAAGTAAAAAAAAGGTCTATAAGTCAGATATTAAACTATAATTATCCTTAAAATATGCTGTAGTACTCTGTACTGTACTTTCCAGATCCCAAATCATTCGCTTAGAATTATTGAGATACTCCGTATTCGTCAATAATTAGTTTAGCTGTTAATATTATAAAAATTGTACAAAACATTTAATTTCTAAAATTTTCTTAAAAGTTGTACTTAACTACTAAAACATTGATAAAATACAAACTTTTAATAAAAATTGGATTTTACACAAATTTTATTATTTTAATGTTTAAAATATTAAATTTTATAGTAAAAAAATATATTCTACTTCCAAAAAAAGCATAAATAAAAAAATATATTTATATTTATATTTTATTATATTATAATTTTTATTTGTTCTTATTAATAATTTAACTTATACTTTTATTTTTTATTTTAATAATATGAATTAAAATAATATTAAAAAAATTAAAAACCAAATAAAAATGACAATAACATTTAATAATACAAACTTAAATTTAAATAAAATATTTAAAAATTTAAAATTTTAAAGTGCAATTTTTTTCTTAAATAGTACAATATTTAATTTGAAATTTAAAATTCAAGCACATAATATTATATTATCATTTTTTATTTTTTAAAATTATTGTAATTTTTTGTAGAAGTTTTATTTTACATTGTATTATTAAAATTAAAAAAATAACTTTTACAAAAATTATAAATTAAATTATTTATAAAATGGATTAAAAAATTCAGATTTAGTAAAATAAATCTGTAAAAAATTGTTGTTGTTTTTGAAAATTAATTTTTTTTATGATTCTTTTTAGGTAAAATACATTTTTTTTACTAAAAAACTAATATTTTAAATATTAAAATAATAAAATTCGGGTGCAATTTTTACCAAAATTTTGAGTGTTTTAACGCATTTTATTAAAATTTATGAGTAAAGCGTATTTTTTACGAAAGTTTTGGTAAGTTAAAACTTTTTACAGATATAAAAATCTACTATAGAATAAATTTAGTATAAAAAAAAAAGTAAATTCTAATTTAGAATAGTGATATGTTTGAGAAAATTATCAATATATTACCATAAAGATTGAGTTTTTTCTGTTTGATACCACAAAGTTACGTTTTTTGAATTTCATCCACTCAAGCTTCAAATCGTTTCAATATAATCCAATTTCTGAAACGTTTGGACGTTGACGCGACTTGGACGACACAATCAGCTGCTAAGAAAGCTGATGACTTGAGGGTTGACACCTTTGCCACCCAAAAGAAAGTTAAGTCTGCCTCGCCACCGCCGGCTAAACTGTCGGCATTCTATGGAATTCTCCATCGACTGGGAATGTGGAACTGGATTGCTAATCCAGATCCTGCAGTGATGACTCCTGAACTAATGCATCTGATCTTCCGTCTCGGCTGCGGCGAACAGGTTGATATTGGCCAACTCATTTTTAATGACTTGTGCAAGATTGCCAAAACAACGGATGAGACTATCATTCGGCAAGCTGAGTTGCCCGAAGATCAAAGAATTCGTCTCACTCATTCGTGTCTTATATACGGAATGCTACATGCTCAAGGTTTCCTTCCTGAAACCGAAACTGAGAAAAAGATGAAGAAAAATGGGGCGGTGAAGATTACTGGCAAATATCTGGATCCGAACAAATGTGTCATCGATCTTCCGTGGACCTTGACTGTCGATAGGAATGCGGTTCCTGATATCGTAACTCCGCCTCCGTCGCCGAAGTCTTCCAAGAAGCGCAAACCGGCGGCTAAGATAGCTAAGTCTCCACCTGCCAAACGCCAGAAAAATGAATCGACATCTGCAGCTGCTGAAGTGGAACTCGAACCCGAAACGCAACCACGAATCGTACCTCGCGGTTTTGGTCCAACTTCTGGAATTTTGCCTCATCAGAATCCATTTCATCCTATCTACAGTCATCGTGCTATGGTACCATCAGCTTGCGTCCAGGAGTTCTATGCTGACACTTTGACACTTGAAAAGCGTCAAGCTGAACATGCTCTTGCTTACAACCGAATGATTGACGCGCAAGCTAAGCAGAAGTTATCTTTTCAAAAACTTCAACGGGAAATCCAACAAGGGGGAGGATTTGGTGATGTTGGAGCCCCCGATGCAAGTTTGAAAGATACTTTCATTCTGAAGTTGGTGAGGGATGCTATTCAGGAAGCTCATGTGCAGCTGTTCAAAGGAAACCACATAACTGTCGAATGTGTGGCTGATGACGGCGAGAAAACTGATGATGATATTTTCGAAGGTGTGATGGATGTTCGTGATAAGGGAAAAGCAAAGATAGGAGAAACTTCAAATCCAGAGGCGTCGCGCGCGATGCCGTCTGATGGACTGAGAGATCAGGAAGACGAAGATGTTGCTGGAAATCGATATCCCGGGGTATCAAAAATTGCGGAACCGATAACCCCGAACGAAATCCCGTCGCCGGAAACCGATCACGGATACCGACTCATCCGCAGGAGTCCGACCTTTGGAGACTACGCGCCCGAAGACACGCAGCCCGCCCCCAGTCGAAGTCTCCCGCGAGTCGGAAATCACCAATGCGAACCACACACGAAGAACCGGGCTCGACGAGAGCATCGCCGCGGGATGAACCCGCGGCTAAACCCTAGCCGAACCCCGACGCGGGGTTCGCGATCGTTGGCCTCGCGATCGCCGGGGATGCACGCGCATCCCCGTGGGGCTGTTCCGAACAGCCCCCGGCGGTGAGTCCGGCGACTCACCGCCACCGCCGAGGAGGGCGGTGCGCCCAGCGCACCAGCCGCGGCCCAGCGCACCATCCGAGACTAGTACCATTCAACCTTAATTATTGTGCGGAACGAATCCACTCATGAGGTTTACACAATAATTCCTTATGAACTCATCTCGGGGATATTATCAACCCTTACGGGATACACTGTCCGGTCAATTATTCACGGCATGTCATATATGAAATATAGTGACCCAACTTAACCGGAAATTAACCCAATAATAAAATCGGTTAATTCCTTTGGTAAATCAAAGTTACTTATATTAAATATACACACCCGCAATAATATCGGGGATTAAGAATAAAATACACTGAGACTCGAATCGATTATCGCCGGCAATCCTAATCGATGAATCTCAACGATCCGCTCAATACACCAAGTGTACAAGTGTGATAAAATAATTAAGATAAATTATTTTCTCTCTCACACAACGACTATACCGATGGATTGGTCCGTGTCCATCTAGGTCGTGAGCAACTGTTTGATTAAATACGAGTAACCGATAGTATGATCTTCTGTGCGCCCATGCTTGCACCATACTAACTACAACGTATAAAATCCAGGACTATAATTTGCATATATTTAATTAATAATAATTAAACGCAAAACAATTGTTTGTTAATTTAATAGATTAAATGCTATGATCGGGAGTTTACAGTTACTTAAATCTAGACATTAAGTACACAACTCCAACAATCTCCCACTTGTACTAAGGTCTAGTCATTTCCTCCAAACTCCCGGTTCCCATACTCATCACGTGCTTAAGGTGTATGACGACGCGAAAACTTTGTCGTGGAAGCTAACGCGGTCAAAATAAATTTATATTCTGCCAAACTAAACACTAAGGAGTATAGTGATAAGTGTGGGGTCGGTCCCACGAGGAAGCAATTGCAATAAGTGATCTCGGCTAGCCCAAACTGTTGTCACGTTTTAAAAAGGTTTTGAAGTTGGTTGCTGTGGTCACAGCGGTTTAATCAAACTACTAACTAACGCAAACACTTTGACCAAACTAAGCTAACAGAAAACAGTAAATCAAACTGGACTCAATAAAAGAAAAACAGGCTTCTGGGCTCACGGCTTCTCTTTGGGTTATCTGGGCAAACTACCGATCCCTGGCACTAATGGTTTTAACTGATGGTTTGTCAATCGGTTATAGGATGTCTAACAAAGTAAAGGTAGTCCTATTAAGTCACGCCTACAGTTACCCCACCCCAATCCGTCCTTACTGGGTAAAGAAAAGGCAAGGTATACTTATGCCTAATCCCCTGAGTCTAGTCAATTCGATACCTATGTGGTCGCATGGATCTAGTTTGCCCAAACTCGCATTACTCTCTCGACGAACCCAATTCGGCCAATAGCATGTCCGGAAATCCGAATCATACGACCGCTACTCCAACACGTTCTAGCGCTATGCCCGTAGTACTACACGATACTATTCCTCGGTTTGATCAATCGCCAGTATCTCAAAGTGTAAGGGTTTCCTAACGACCAAATTAGTCCGCCCAAACCTGCAAGAATAAAGTTATTCCTCAACTGTGTAATCGGGAACAAACCCCAGGCAGTTAACTAAGCCCTATCAACCTCACGGTTCTATCTTAGCCCAGAGTCCCCGTCGATCAGCCTTTGCCCAGACGCCCTGCTAGTTTAGCTATTCATACGTGAAGAAATAAAATAAGAAATAAATTGGAAAATTAAATTAAATTGCATAACTAAGAAATCTGGAATTGTTTAAACTGAAATAACAAAACAGAAATTAAAACATAAAAACATTAAAACGAAGAAAAGATCTCGGCCATGGTGGCTCCGATCTCTTCTCCGCTCTCCGGCGGCTTCTCTCTCGTCCTCGTCTATGTGCGTGAATCTCGGTCTTTCGTGCCGTCCAAGGTTGTAATTTTCGTCCATCTATCTCTCTTTTATAGGTGCTGATTAGGGTTAAAAATCGCAGCTGCATGGGCCTGCATGGGCCTCCTGGAATTAGGCGCCGCTATTTCCATAAGAAATCCGCTTTCCATATTTAAGTTCAGCTGCCTTTGACTTTGCCCGATAGCGACTCTCTGCCCGGTACAAAGACTTCAGTTCAGTTCCTTCTCTTCCCAGGTGGTGGTGGTGACTATTCCTCGGACTCCTCGACATCTTCACTTTGCCCATAGTGTTGACTTTGCCTTCTTGGGTCAAACTGCTCAAGTCACTTTGCCTTGAATCCGCGCGTTTGCCCAAAGTGGTGACTTTGCCTCCTTGAGTCAAACTGCTCTAGTCACTTTGCCTCGAATTCGCGCGTTTGCCCAAAGTGGACCATTCCATTGCCTTTTCCGCGCAATCTCCACCTGCTGACATGAATCCCTGCATACTTTGCCCAAACACTCCATTGTGCCCTCCCAGACACATAAACGACTCAAACTGACTCACTTACGACTCTAAAAAGGCTCCAAGATGAGCAAATAAAATGGCTCATCAAACCGCACACACTTGAAGTACGCTTGTCCTCAAGCGTAGGGTATGACTTACCAAACTCAAGACCAAAGTAAAAAGAAATCAAAGTTGGGGGGGAACAAAGTAAACAGAGACTCAAAGAACTAGCATGACTGATATAATTGAAATGGGCATAGCATATACAGACAAATCAAAATTCGAGTTAGAAACATGAAAATTCGGTCAAGATTCTGTACTAGGACTTTGGGTCACTCCCTCACAAGTGTATCTCTCTTTTCAGTGTATGGGTATAATGTCACTCATTTTCTGCTGTGAATCTACTTTGCCCAAATTTGACAGTTTGTTGATCAAGTTATTCTGACTAAGTTGGGGTCTCATCATAGGGGCTTTTATTGGGTTGTAATGTAGGCTCTTTGGGTGGATTTTGAGGAGTAGGCTATGTTTGGGTAGAGGGCTCTTTTTGGGTTTTAGCCTTTCTCTACCACTTTGCCCCTTTCTTACTGGCCTTAGCACACAACCAACTTATTATTATTTTATTTTATTTTTTTTTATTATTTTTTTTTTTTGCTGAACATAAATCTCTCTACCCTCATATCTTTTCAGGTGCCTATGGGCATAGCACCAGACTGGTATACAAGAAAATCAACAGGCTCAAAGGGGCTAGCAAGGGATTAATGTTATTTTATGGTCAAACTGAAAAAAAAATGCCCTAATCATCTAATAACCCCACTTAACAAAACTACTTATCACAGCAAATAGGCAAAGTCAGGCATCATAAATATCACAACAGACTCTCAAGAAAGAAACTTCAATTCAATGTATGGCTCAAATCTCACAGTTTGCGTAGTACAGTTCCATCGTCCCTATTTTCATACCTTTAACTATGAATTTTTAGTTGCTGTAAAAATAAAATGCTCTAAGTTTGCCCACAGGTATTCATACAATCATGCTTGACAACGACCAGACACAGAGGTTTGCCCTTTCCCTTTCCCCCCTCACACACTTTGCCTTGGCAAAGTGGGTGAAAGTAATAAGATCAGTAGGGGCTTCCCTCGACCAAAAATCCAAACAACAACGAACATACTGAGTATGGTGAACCTCCTCACACACTTTGCCTGGGCAAAGTGTGTCAATGAAAAGATCACCCCATGACTCGAAGTGACTCAAAGAAAAGAAAAGAAAAGAAAAGAAAATAAAAGAAAAGAAAAGAAAAGAAAAGAAAAGAGACTATAGGGAGGACAACTTAGGAGGGGGTAGATGCAAGGTAAAACCTGAATTATGCACGGGCAAAGTGGGCTATTAATGTGTTCAGCAGCTCCGCGAAGCCTTTTTACATGTTGCCTTGTCGCCTTAGGACTTTGCCCAGAATCAGTAGCGTGAGCACGTCTGCCCAGACCTTGACTTCGTTCCAGGGGTCATCCTTGCAACTTTAGGGAGCTCATCCATCTTCTTGCGTAGTCTTCAGTTTGACCAAGTACCCGATATGCCCACACCGCTGACCTTTCGCCCTCCTTAACCTGCACCTCAAAAACAAACAAACCCTTTCCCCTTATGGGATCAAACAAGTCAAAGTCCTCCGTTCGATTTCTTTCAAAATGCAATAAAATAAAATAAAACTAAAATAATGGAAAAAAGATACCAGGTTGCCTCCTGGTCAGCGCCTTAGTTATCGTCATGGGCATGACGTGATGTATGCTCACCATTATTCATGGTGCGAGGTTTAAGCTTCTCCTCATTATGCCCATATGAGGCCTTCAGGCACTTGAGTAAGTCTGTGCAGTTGCTCATCATCCATCTATGTAAAGTGCCTGGTAGTTTGCCCAAACCAAATGGTATTTGCATGTTGGTCAGGGGCAACTTGCTCTCTTCCTTCGCACTAAGGTACTTCAAAGCATAGTGGTCAGTTGTGGTCTTACTGCCCAATAGAAATGACCTGAAATTTTGAAGGGCAAAGACCAATGCTAGAAGATCCTTCACAAAATTCTTGACTGCCCCAGTATGCCCAAGAAATCTTCTCAGTTGCTTCACAATGCTTGGGCATGGAAACTTTGATATCATTTCTTCCGTTTTCGGGTTAAGCTTCCTTTGGGGGTCTTGTATGGGCACAACCTCTTCGTCAAACAAGATGTGACGCCTGCATATAGTCGGGCTAATACTTCTTATGACCGCCACTGGCAATCCTATGCCTTTCTTGTTTTGCCCACGTATTTCCGCGAGCTTTTCTTCCTTTGGGCACGTCACAAATGCATCGACGCTTACGGGCAAAGTGCCAGTTTGCCCTAGAAACATGTCCTTCAAATGCTCGGGAGGCATATTGGGTTCCACCATTTTTGGTTTATCAGGAGGGGGTGTCATGAAAATCTCCTCTGGTGTTGACAGTTTGCCCAAACCGTCAGTGTAATTTTTCAGCGACCCAAACTCTTCGGTTGTCCATTGTACCTCCTCTTTTTGAGCTTTGATTTTATCATTCATCATTCCTTGCTGGACGACAATGTCAGTTTGGTTATACACCCCACTTTGGATAGGTATTTCCTCAACGCCCTTCTTGATTTGGTCAATGTAGTGGACTTGTTCAATGTGTACGGAGTGCTTGGGCTTGTATAGGTCAAAGGTGACCGTCTCTTCCTCAAATTTACATGTTAGCCTCCCAGTTTGCCAGTCAACATCAGTCTTGGTCGATTTCAAGAACGGTTTGCCCAGAATCATCACTGGCTCTTTATTCAATTTGCCCATATCCACCACATAGAAATCGGCAGGGAAAATGAAGTCCTCCACCTTGACCAAAATGTCTTCCAGTAAGCCCTCGGGGTAGACGTTTGATTCGTCGGCTAGCTGAATCACAGCCCTTGTGGATTTCAGTTGTCGTATGCCCAAATCCTCATACATCGTCTTGGGCATGATGTTGATCGATGTGCCCAGATCCAACATGGTTTTTTCAATTTTCTTTGTACCAATGATGCAAGGGGTGTGAAACATCCCTGGGTCTCCACACTCGGTCAGTCCATTGTTATTTATGATCGAGGACACACTCTCTCTGGCTTCAAATATTGCATCCCTTCGGTATTGGACTTTCTTTGTAGATAACTCCTTCAAGAACTTGGCACACCTGGGCATAGTGTTCAAAGTGGTAAGAAGAGGCATATTGATTTCTACCTTCTTATAAAGTTGGATCATCTCATCTGCATCCTTCCTTTCATTGCTTCTAATCAATCTTCCCGGGAAGGGTAATCTGATCTTTGGTGGTGGAGATTTGTCTCGCTTTGCCCTAAGTGCTGTCTCTTCTGCTCTTTGGTCATCTGCGGTGTGTCCCTGAGGCTCTTCTTTATGTTCTTCTCCAGATTCTCGATCCTTCTCTACTGGTCTAAGTACCTCAGGTAGACGTTTCTCGCTCTTAGCCTGAATCGCACACACTTGGGCCTTGTTCACTTCAGTTTGGGCAGGCAACTCCTCCACTTTCTTTTCTACTTTAGCCACTGTTTGGGCAAGGTACGCCAACTGTGAATTAATGCTTTGGAGTTGCCCACATGTATCTACCTTGAACTTCTCACTCTCTTGCTGGGACTTCAAATTCTCTTTGACCAAAGTCTGAACCATCTCGGACAGTGAATTAATGTTCTGAAATTGCCCACGTGCCTCAGCCTTGAACCTCTCATTCTCTTGTTGAGCCTTCAAATTCTCCCTAACCATGGTGATGACCAGTTCCGCAAGTGAGGGTTCATAGCTTTGGTTTTGCTGAGGGTATTGCCCTTGAAATTGATGCTGATGGTAGTGCTGGGGGTATTGGTTCGCATACTGACCCTCCACTGGTTTATTCTCGTACCTAAAATCTTCATGGTACCTCCATTCGGTGTTGTATACGTCTGAGTGGGGGTCAAAGTGATGTGTTCCCCAGCTTTGCCCATATCCGTTCACATGACCCATTGCATTTATTTTCTTGACGAAGAGTCTGGGGCATTGATCCGTAGTGTGATCTTCCTCCTTACATATTTTGCATGCCTTGACCACTTTATTTGACCCCGCCATCATGTTTTCCATGAATTGCTCCATGGTACTACACAACCTGTCAATTTTGGAGTCTTCTGTTGTGGGCAAAGGCATATTCTGTTTGGGCAGATCACTTTCGTCTTCTCTCGAAGCCTCTGCAAACTCATTGAAAAATCTGAATGCGTCATTTGCGCTCTTATTTAACACTGATCCTCCACATGCAACGTTGAGGAGTTTCCTCTCCGTTGGGCAAAGTCCAGTCATGAAGTAATGGATAAGATCATGGTCTGGAATTTGATGTTGTGGGCATTTGACCAATATTTGTTTGAACCTAGCCCAGTAGTCATGGAAGTTTTCATTATTCCCCATCTTTATGTTGTAGATCTTCTTCCTCACCTCCTGAATCTTTGATAATGGGAAATACTTCTCAAAAAACTTATGCTGGAGTTGTGCCCAGGTGCTCACCTCTCCTTCGGGCAAAGTATAGAGCCACTCTCTTGCTCCGTCGGCCAAAGAAAATGGGAACGCCAAAAGTCTGATGTATTCGCCCAAAGGGGCTGCTCCTTGGATGGTTCCACAGGCTAGTTCAAAGTCTTGGATATGCCTTTGAGGATCCTCCCACGGCATGTCACTGAAATTGGGCAGAATTTGTAGGAAGTCGTGCTTCATCTCCCAGTTCTGGTTAATCGTGGGCAAAGTGATGCCTGAAGGTCTCAGATTCAGATTCGAAGGGAACATCATGTCCCTTAGTGTCTTGTTCGCCTCTCCCATCGTAGATTTTGAGGTTAGTACGGGGCAAACTCTTCTTGTCTCCTCTGCCCTGGCTCTTGTTTGGGCAGGCTAGTTACTTTGGGTTGCACGTGCTGTTTGCCCTGGTTTCTTCGTTCTGCTTTCCTTTGCCCTGAACGGTCAACCTGAGCAAAAACAAAAAAAACAAGTCAAATAGCACAGAAAACTAATTGCTGGAATATTGCCTCCCCGGCAACGGCGCCAATTTTGACGACGCGAAAACTTTGTCGTGGAAGCTAACGCGGTCAAAATAAATTTATATTCTGCCAAACTAAACACTAAGGAGTATAGTGATAAGTGTGGGGTCGGTCCCACGAGGAAGCAATTGCAATAAGTGATCTCGGCTAGCCCAAACTGTTGTCACGTTTTAAAAAGGTTTTGAAGTTGGTTGCTGTGGTCACAGCGGTTTAATCAAACTACTAACTAACGCAAACACTTTGACCAAACTAAGCTAACAGAAAACAGTAAATCAAACTGGACTCAATAAAAGAAAAACAGGCTTCTGGGCTCACGGCTTCTCTTTGGGTTATCTGGGCAAACTACCGATCCCTGGCACTAATGGTTTTAACTGATGGTTTGTCAATCGGTTATAGGATGTCTAACAAAGTAAAGGTAGTCCTATTAAGTCACGCCTACAGTTACCCCACCCCAATCCGTCCTTACTGGGTAAAGAAAAGTCAAGGTATACTTATGCCTAATCCCCTGAGTCTAGTCAATTCGATACCTATGTGGTCGCATGGATCTAGTTTGCCCAAACTCGCATTACTCTCTCGACGAACCCAATTCGTCCAATAGCATGTCCGGAAATCCGAATCATACGACCGCTACTCCAACACGTTCTAGCGCTATGCCCGTAGTACTACACGATACTATTCCTCGGTTTGATCAATCGCCAGTATCTCAAAGTGTAAGGGTTTCCTAAAGACCAAATTAGTCCGCCCAAACCTGCAAGAATAAAGTTATTCCTCAACTGTGTAATCGGGAACAAACCCCAGGCAGTTAACTAAGCCCTATCAACCTCACGGTTCTATCTTAGCCCAGAGTCCCCGTCGATCAGCCTTTGCCCAGACGCCCTGCTAGTTTAGCTATTCATACGTGAAGAAATAAAATAAGAAATAAATTGGAAAATTAAATTAAATTGCATAACTAAGAAATCTGGAATTGTTTAAACTGAAATAACAAAACAGAAATTAAAACATAAAAACATTAAAACGAAGAAAAGATCTCGGCCATGGTGGCTCCGATCTCTTCTCCGCTCTCCGGCGGCTTCTCTCTCGTCCTCGTCTATGTGCGTGAATCTCGGTCTTTCGTGCCGTCCAAGGTTGTAATTTTCGTCCATCTATCTCTCTTTTATAGGTGCTGATTAGGGTTAAAAATCGCAGCTGCATGGGCCTGCATGGGCCTCCTGGAATTAGGCGCCGCTATTTCCATAAGAAATCCGCTTTCCATATTTAAGTTCAGCTGCCTTTGACTTTGCCCGATAGCGACTCTCTGCCCGGTACAAAGACTTCAGTTCAGTTCCTTCTCTTCCCAGGTGGTGGTGGTGACTATTCCTCGGACTCCTCGACATCTTCACTTTGCCCATAGTGTTGACTTTGCCTTCTTGGGTCAAACTGCTCAAGTCACTTTGCCTTGAATCCGCGCGTTTGCCCAAAGTGGTGACTTTGCCTCCTTGAGTCAAACTGCTCTAGTCACTTTGCCTCGAATTCGCGCGTTTGCCCAAAGTGGACCATTCCATTTCCTTTTCCGCGCAATCTCCACCTGCTGACATGAATCCCTGCATACTTTGCCCA
Organism: Euphrasia confusa; assembly: GCA_954870475.1. Taxonomy (NCBI): domain Eukaryota; kingdom Viridiplantae; phylum Streptophyta; class Magnoliopsida; order Lamiales; family Orobanchaceae; genus Euphrasia; species Euphrasia confusa. The sequence goes on along the minus strand of OX940951.1, from coordinate 40,106,617 downwards.
AACACTCCATTGTGCCCTCCCAGACACATAAACGACTCAAACTGACTCACTTACGACTCTAAAAAGGCTCCAAGATGAGCAAATAAAATGGCTCATCAGTGTACTTCCGAGAAGTACTATGTGAATGAGTACTCTAGGTTGCCGCTCTGAAGTTATCTTGGTGACTACTACGTCGTCTCCCTTGACGATGACTCGTATCAGGTGGTACTTGCACTATGTGTTATCATCACTTTTAGACTTATGACTTCTTCCAGTTTATCATGCACCGCTATTAAATAGCCTTTGATAAACTAAGAGTCATTTCCAAGTCTTAGAGGTTATCCCGGAACCTAACCAAAACTTCCGCTGCCTCTGAGGCTGCTGTTCGGTTATGAGAGAGCCTGAGAAGCATCCTGCTTATCACTCTTACATATTAAAGGTTCCACCTTTTCCAAAAGTGAACACATAGCCTGATATCGACTTACACTGGTCCTTCTGAGAACTGAGAAACTGTAATCTAAGAAGATTTCGTCTTGCTTAGTAATCCAGTACATCCAAGTACTCTTACAGCATTCGAATATCTCTTATCTAGATTACTTTGATATCCTCCCACTACGCTAACCGCATAGTTGATATCAGGTTCTTGTTTTCTAACATTGCATTTAAGCTTTCCACACGAGGTGTAGGAAACTGCTTAGTATCATCTGTCTCCTTAATGTGTTCGAAACACATGACCTTAGATAGATATACATATTCTGTCTCTGAAGGGCAACGACCTTTCTCAGAATTATGCATGTTAAAACAAACCATAATCGTATAAGATATCCAGGAGAAGTACAATGTTCTTATCCCTAGATCATAAGATCTCAAGAACATGCTCTAACTTCTACTTAATCTTATATCCCGATTCATTTAGACAACCATTATTTTATGCCTGATAATATCTTTACATTGTTGCCAATGATAAAACATTATCTACATAAAATTCCGAGAAACACCACCTTGTTTCCATTACGTCTCCAATACACCTATCGTCTCTGCCTTTTGATGAATCCATCGAATGGATTATCTCATCAATTCGCAAGTTCCACGATTCAGTACTGCCCTTATGCAGAGCTAGGGATCGATTTCATGTTTATTAGATCCAGAGTTCGAACTCCTCTAGCCTTATGAATATCTCCGGTTGTTCAACAACCTCCCACTGTAATGGCGTCCTGGTGTATAACAGTAATAACAATAGGTGCAGTGTGTGGTGTACTTCTACTCGGTTTGGCTGGTTCCCAGTCTTTTGTCCTTTTTCTCATTCCAAGGTATTAATTCAGTTCAGGCTTTGTGGTTCATCTAATAGTCTTTCTCCATGAACCGAACGAAAGTTCTTCTAGTTCATAGTACTATAGAACACACAATACTTTGTTCACCTAGGATATCCTACAATTACACAGAGTGTGCTATTGTCTCCAGAAATATCCATAGAACATAGGTAGTTCCGAACAACTCGTTCTCTCTTACTTTTAGATTTCCATTTCTTATTTTCAACGCACCATCTCTACACGTGAGTGTATGGCGCGGCCCTTTGGGATTGAATCCCAATCTTTGATTATGCTATGTGTTATTTAGACAGGCGATGGCCTCCGCGACCGAGTCGCAGGCTTCTAATGGATATACTTTAATGGTTCCCCATAATAGCTTTGCGTCCATTGACTAGTCAAAACACTTTGCTTTTATGGCACATTTAAGTATTCTAATCCATCATTGAGTATTCTTGAAAGAACTACTCGTGCCTTTCTAATTCACACATGTGTCTGCATATCTAATCATTTCCAATACTAGGTCCGAATTCTATCCTTTATGAAGAAAGGTTTGCTTAGATGTATTATCCTCCAAATTCAATTCTCAGGTCGGAAGGTCCATTCCTTCAACTATAATTGATCAAATCAATTTCGACCTTTTGAATCTTATTTGAAAATACTACTAAGTACAAGAATTCACAAGTATAATGATTTAATAAAGAAATATATCTAATCAAGTAAAACAAGTTATAGAACGGTTCGTTGCATCGTGGTAGACTTAGGATCTATCATTCATATATTGCTATCTAATGTACCAGAATAGATAATGCCATCATTTCTTATCAAAATCATCCAATGATTAAAGAAATAAAATATCCATTCATAAATAATAGAAATCCAGAACAAAACGTTCTTTCTAAAATAGAGGGTACATAAAGCAATAAACTTGAAATGAAATTCTATTTAACTACTAAAGCAGATAAATGTCTTCCACCGCAACAGCTGCCTCCTCTACAGCTTTTGCCTGTGTAGACTCGAACTCTCCTTCTCTAAGTCGCCGGGTTTTCTGGAACCCCTGCATTCAAAATGCACATACCGTCAGTGGTTCCATATCTACACACCAGAATTCTGGTAGATAATACCGCTGACTATGTTTTTACGACTAAAGAAAAATTCGTACCTTTGAGAGGACATTCAGACTTCCAGTGTCCAGACTTGTTGCATCGGAAGCACTTGCCCCTTGGCTTTGCAGCCCCCACTCGTGGTACAGTCTTCTTGACACCACTGGGTTTCCAGGCTTGCTTCCTCCTCTTGCCCCTACCTCCACCAGGCTTAAAGCCTTTGGACTTGGTAGCTACAAGCGCTTGAGACTTGCCCTTCTTGTAGATCCCCTCTGCCGCCTTCAGTTTAGTCAGGAGTTGCGCAAGAGTATAAGATAGTTTACCCATATTATAGCTCATACGAAACTGCTCAAAACTAGGGGTCAGAGACTGGAGTATGATGTCGACTTGCGTCTCCCCATCAATAGAAGCTCCTAGGATCTCAAGCTCATTCAACAGACTCATCATCTTAAGAACGTGCTCCCCAACGGGCGTTCCTTCAGACTGAGTAGTTGTCATGAGGACTCTCATGGCTTCTTGCCTTGCCGCACGATCTTGCTCCCCAAACATCTCCTTGAGGTTAAACATCATATCATAGGCAGTGTCCATTGACTCATGTTGGGTTTGGAGTACATTTGACATGGAAGCCAAAATATAACACCTAGCCATTTCATCAGCCTTTTTCCACTTCCGATATTCCAGTTTTTCCTCATCAGTTGAGGCAGCCGTGGGCTCAGCAGGGCATACTTCATGGAGTACAAACTTGTACTCCTCCGAAGTCAGGACAATGTCTAAATTTCTCTTCCAATCAATATAGTTGGGGCCAGTGAGCTTATGCTCCTTGAGTATCATAGAAAGTGGGTTCATAGCTATTCTCTAAACCTATAAGCACATTTAAACAAACAATTAATTTAATATCCGATATTATCTCCCTTTAATAATATCATTAAATCACTAATTACATCTAAAATCCCATCAGATAAGGCAAGCCACGATAGTGTGGACGTTTACCCATCCAAATGATTTAGCAATTAGATTTGCTTCGGTCGTACATCACTATAGCGTTACTTCGATGGGAAGAATACTATAGAGCGTACCTAAGTGTAAACCATTACTCAGTATCTAAGAAGATTGTTTGGGACTCGCATATCACCGCAAGCCACGATAGTGTGGACGTTTACGTTAACACACGATCCTTCACTTTCTTCTATAACTGTCTACATCAATCGTTCCAAAATCCCATTCAATGCAGCAAGCCACGATAGTGTGGACGTTTACTACACCAAAAGATTTTTACAATTGACATCCAATTACTTGAAGCATTCGATTTCGTAAATCAAGACGCGGGGAATCATAAGTGAAACTCGAAGTTTCTAACCAGTGATTCACCATGCGAACAACCCTATCTCTCATTAGATGAGGGAGCCGAGCAGACAATCGATCCACCTTTAAAAGGATGGTACGAATGTCTCTAATTTGTGTCATCCACATGACCAAGTGGCTCTGGCTCCATTCCACTCCCCGGGGTGAGAATGAGTCGACTTGAAGTCAGTTTCAGAAAGACAAATTAGGCATTGTTTGATAAACTTAATCAATGTTTCTTGTAAGAGGAATTACAAGAATTCTCCTACAATGACACATCTATACGAACTTCAAAAATCCATAAGAGTCACCAAGAGAACAGTAATGGAGACCATGGGAATGTTTCCATCCCCTCTCCCACTTAGCTTTTTATAACAAAGGGATACGCTATCTAATGCATAATTAAACACATAAGCATGCATACAAGCAATAAAGCACATAGCACATAGTCAAAATAATGCTAGAAAAAATTATTTTCCGACTATCATGGCTTTATTCCATCTCCGTATGCTTCTTCTAGTCTTCAGTCTTTGTTCTTGAATGCTCCATGTGACGAGAATATTAATCCCAATATTTAAATCTATTTATTTTTAATAAATCCAAAAGATACTCAATTCGAAAATTAAGTCAATCGAATAAATCAAAAATAAAATTAAATATCATTAATATTTTTATTTATTTATTTTCCTATCTAATTCTATTAAATCTCTAGAATAATCTATCCAAGTAAAACTTGAAATATTCTAGAAGACTTCTATAATAGAATAAGGAAATAAAATCAATTAGGACTCTTCTACTTTCCAAGATTAATTAATTTCCATTACTATGAAAATTCCCATAAAATAGGAATAATCAATTAGGAAATAAATCAATCCTAAATTAACTTTTATTCCTTTCCAATTCTATTAAATCTCTAGGATCCTATTCCAAGTAGAACTCGAAATACTCTAGAAGACTTCCATAATAGAATAAGGAATAAAATTAATTCCAATTAATTCTTTTCCTAATCCATGAGAATTCCCAAAAATAGGAAAAACTCAAATAGGAAAACCGAATCAATTAGGAAAGTGAATCTTTGGTAGGAGAAACACGAGATCACGAGGACCCCGCGCCCCCCCACCTCGATCGCCGGCCGGGAGGAGTGCCGCCGCCACCTCAGCCCACGCGCCACCACCACCGGTGGCCGGCGTGGCCGAGGGTTCCCCGCGGGCAGCCCCCTCGCCCCCTTCGATCATCATCATCATGGGATCGATCTCATGATCGATCCCGAGCCCTCTTCGTCTTCTTCGTCACACGCGTTCTCCGGCGGTCATCTCGGCATCGATCCAACGTAAATAAATTACAAGAAATAAATTTACAATTCCGGTATCGATTCTATACATGAAATCGACCCTATACACTTTCCGGAAAACATAGAACAATAATAATAAATCTAAATTCGGTCAACCCCCGAATTTTTACTATTACAAGCATTCATCCACACAAAACGAATCTCGACATGTCCGAGAGTTTAATAAACGAACAATCATGGTAAATTAAATAGCAATTAATTAAACGAATAATTAACAATTAATTAAACCATGATAGTCGGAATCCCTGCAAGGTAGAACACAATTGAATACATACATGAACACGAAACCAAACGCTCTGATACCAGTTGCTGGAAATCGATATCCCGGGGTATCAAAAATTGCGGAACCGATAACCCCGAACGAAATTCCGTCGCCGGAAACCGATCACGGATACCGACTCATCCGCAGGAGTCCGACCTTTGGAGACTACGCGCCCGAAGACACGCAGCCCGCCCCCAGTCGAAGTCTCCCGCGAGTCGGAAATCACCAATGCGAACCACACACGAAGAACCGGGCTCGACGAGAGCATCGCCGCGGGATGAACCCGCGGCTAAACCCTAGCCGAACCCCGATGCGGGGTTCGCGATCGCTGGCCTCGCGATCGCCGGGGATGCACGCGCATCCCTGTGGGGCTGTTCCGAACAGCCCCCGGCGGTGAGTCCGGCGACTCACCGCCACCGCCGAGGAGGGCGGTGCGCCCAGCGCACCAGCCGCGGCCCAGCCGCGGCTCTCCCGGCGATCGACCACGCGGTCGATCGCATGCCCCGGCTCCAGCCGGGGCGTCCTCGTGTGGGCCCCGCGATCGACGCCCCTAGGGCTCGATCGCACCCCTCGGCTCCCAGCCGAGGGTTCTTCGAACGTTCGCCGGGGATCTCGAATCCCCGTCCCCGAAGTTCGTCGTTTTCCCGGATCTTGTGTTCATGCATGTATCACAATTTAATTCACATAAATTCACACGAAGGAGTTTATGATTGTACCTTTGATTCGTTGTGCGGAGAAACGAAATCAAGTTGAAGACCTTTGAATCTTCCCACGTATTCCTTGCACTTCGTTCGAACGTCGGGTGGGCGACGATCTATCGAACTCCTATGGATCTCCTTCAACTCTCTAGAATATCAAGTATGATAATCTTGTCTTATAATTTATGAAGGCCATGTAGTGCTTTTATAGGCTACGTAGGGGATCTAAAGGAGGTGGAATATTGGGCTTCCAATATTGAAGATTAAATTGAGCCCACTGCCCAAGTCCATTAATCTTTATCAATATTAATTAATTTATTTTCCACTATATAAATTAATTGCACTCCCAATATTAAACCATATTATATCAAATAATATTTCTCCGGTAGTATTATTTATTCCGTGTATTTAAGATTTAAATATCCATGAATAAAATTAATTTATTGCTAATTAATTTATTCATCTCTTTAATCCGAGACTAGTACCATTCAACCTTAATTATTGTGCGGAACGAATCCACTCATGAGGTTTACACAATAATTCCTTATGAACTCATCTCGGGGATATTATCAACCCTTACGGGATACACTGTCCGGTCAATTATTCACGGCATGTCATATATGAAATATAGTGACCCAACTTAACCGGAAATTAACCCAATAATAAAATCGGTTAATTCCTTTGGTAAATCAAAGTTACTTATATTAAATATACACACCCGCAATAATATCGGGGATTAAGAATAAAATACACTGAGACTCGAATCGATTATCGCCGGCAATCCTAATCGATGAATCTCAACGATCCGCTCAATACACCAAGTGTACAAGTGTGATAAAATAATTAAGATAAATTATTTTCTCTCTCACACAACGACTATACCGATGGATTGGTCCGTGTCCATCTAGGTCGTGAGCAACTGTTTGATTAAATACGAGTAACCGATAGTATGATCTTCTGTGCGCCCATGCTTGCACCATACTAACTACAACGTATAAAATCCAGGACTATAATTTGCATATATTTAATTAATAATAATTAAACGCAAAACAATTGTTTGTTAATTTAATAGATTAAATGCTATGATCGGGAGTTTACAGTTAATTAAATCTAGACATTAAGTACACAACTCCAACAGATGTCAATGTTCTTGATGTTGAGGATGAAGCTGGAAATGATCTCGGTGAGTACGAGATTTTTTGTCTTGGGGATGAGTCTGACGGCGATGAGAAAGAAGACTCAAGCTCTGAGGACGGCTTCAGTTATGATGACGATGAAGAAGAAGTGATCGAGAGCCCAGAACGTGATTCAACTCCCACCGGCTCGCCGAAAGAATGAAGTTCAAGTTCAAGTTTTTAATTTCTGTTTTTCATAACTCTTGAACTCGTTTTTCTTATTTTGATTCTGCATGCATACATCTCTAATCTCATTCGTGCATGCATTGTTTTTCATATTTGGTTATCTTTTGGATATTTGTTTGGTTTGATTTTTATCTAAGTTTTTGATGTTTGGTTTGAAATATAGTCTAAGTATTTTTATGGTTTTTCATTGATTGAATGATTGATGTTTTCTATCTTTTTACTTAGTTATTTTTTATGATGAATCTGATTGAGGGGGAGATACTTGTATCTCGTTTTTACTTGACTTTGTTTTTATGAGTTGTGCCAAAAAGGGGGAGATTGTAAATGTTGATTTTGGCGACAACGTATTTGTGTTTGTGTTTCCTTGTTTGATTTCAGGATTACAGGTTAAGAACCCGAAGTCATCAACCGCGCGCATGAAAACGGAGACTTGAGTCTCCGCTTTTGGAACTACGCGGAAACGGCGACTCCAGTCGCCACTTTTGGTGTATGTGCGTGGAAACGGAGAATGGAGTCGCCACTTTTTGGTTTGCTTGGAGTGCAAGAGAAACGGCGACTCAAGTCGCCGAAATTGAGTGTACATGAAAACGGCGACCAGAGTCGCCGGTTTAGGTGTGTGTTGCGGAAACGGCGACTGCTGTCGCCGGTTTTTGGTGTACAATGGAAACGGCGACTGGCGTCGCCGTTTGTGGTGTATGAGGAGAAACCAGTGACTGGAGTCGCTGGTTTGTGGCATGTCAAGAATCCGGCGGCTGGTGTCGCCGGTTTGGGCAGTAACAAGAAACGACGACTGGAGTCGCCGTTTGTGATGCGCGACGTAGATACAGCGACACTGTCCCTTGCAACTTGAACCGGCGACTGATGTATTGAGTACATTCAACGTGATCTCTTTTTCACCAAGTACTCAAATCAAGATAATGAAGAATGGTTCCGGTGTTTACTACTTCAATGATATCGACGACCATGAAGACGATGAAATTCCGAAGCTTCAACACTTAGAGTTTTTCACAAGAAATTGAAGGTGAAGAATTGAGATCGATGGAGTCAAGATTGAATTGAAGTCTGATTTTGAAATTGAAGATTCAAGATTCGAAGATTCAATAATCAAAGATTCTAGATTCCAAGATTCAAGAATCCAAGTTCTACAATAGTGATGTCATCCATGGAGAAGTGACATCAGCCAAGCATGTGACCAATCAGAATGTGCCATGTCATCGTCTCACATGTGCGGGCTGCCTATATATACCCATGGATTTGCGTTTCTTCACTTGACGATTTTGAGAGAACGAAATCTGATTTTTAGAATCGTAACCGACAGCTTTCAGCTTCGAGTTTGTGTAGTTTGCTTTTGCGCTGTGCGCCAATATTAGAGTTAGGAGATTTAGCTCTAGGTGCACTTGTGCTAGATTACAAGTTAGTGGGAGTTGTTGCGACACTCGGGAAACTTCTTGTAATCGTTTTGCCTACCATACTCCGTGTAATAGTTTCATTTTGTTTTCAATGAAATGAAATATATTTCATAAACTTTGTCTCCACTTTTTATACTACGAACTAGTGTGAGTGTTTCTTCGACTGAAGCTATTGTCTGTGTGTTTAAGGCCAACCCCGCGAAAAGTTGGTATCATACGTCGAAGACGTAATTTCAATTGGTATAAGACGTGATCCGTTACTTGACTTCATATTTCCGCTACAATGGAGTCGTCTATGTTTGTTCAGAAACCCATTATGCTTACTCATCAGAACTACTCAAACTGGAAAGCCAAAGTTTCAGCTAGAATTAAGGGATATGACTCTAGAGCATGGATGTCGGTGCTAGAAGGATGGAAACGTCCTTATACCGAAGATGCTGATGGTCTGAGAACTCCGAAACCAGAACGTAGTTGGACAAGAGAAGAGCATGACTTATCAACAGCTAACAACAAATCTCTACTACTTATACCTCAGCGAAAGATGCATGGGAGACTCTACAAAGAACGTGTGAGGGAAGTCATGCGGTTAAGCGCTCCAAAATCCGAACTATCACTGCCCAATTTCATCAACTCCGCATGAGAGAAGATGAAGACATAAATGACTACTTGGACAAGATCATGAGATATGTCAATGAGGCATTTGAACTTGGAGAAATCTTTCCTGCCATCATAGTCTATGAAAAGACTCTATCCAGTGTTAGTTCTAGATTCGAAAGCAAGGTGCTAACTATTGAAGCACGCAACGAAGGAAATCAAAACTGGGACTATGCTGATTTGATGGCTGATCTAAGGAACTATGACTTGACTTTAAAAGTGCAGAATAATCCCGATATATCGCTTGTCTATGAACCGATGACCGTACTGAAAATTTCTGAGAAAGGAAAGAGTTCAAGAAGCACTAAATCTCAACACTCTCGTTTGAAAAATGAGAAGTCTGAAAGTAGTTTCTCAGCTGATATGAATGAGTCTGACGATGAGGAAGCAGAGGACATTGAACGACTGATGAATTCGAACAATCCTGCTTAGCTTGCTGCACTGACTGAAATAGTCACGTATTTTGTGAAACAAGAGTTTAAGAGGAAGAACCATGCCCGAAATTTTCTAAATTTTCAGAAAAGTTCTAACTCATACCCAAGTACTCCTGACAACCGAAATCAGGGACTGTCGCATGACAAAAAGTTTAAAGGGACAAAAATTTCACCATACTCCTCTTCTAGCAAAGATATCTCAAAGATGCAATGCTATGAGTGTAAAGGATATGGACACGTAAAAAATGAATACCCTAACTTACATCGTAAGAAGAAGCTACCAGTTAGCTATGTTGTGATCGTTGATGAGGATGTGATTTCTAAGAACGAGGAGTCTGAGGACGATAATTCTGACGATGATGAGGAAAACGCTCTAGTTGTCACTTTTGGTGAAACATTTGATCTCGAAAATGTGGAGGTTGAAAACTTTGTTTTTGATGCAATTCTGAAAGATACTGCAACTGCTGACAACATCTTCCGTGTGGCGTCAGCAAACCGAAATTTCTGTGATGATGATATTTTTTCGGATGATGAATCAGTGTCGGACGCTGAAGAGATAGAGAAGACAACTGAAGTATCTAAAATTTAAGATGTATGTATTGAGTTTATCATTTTGAAAGAGAGTCACTCTAAACTCGAAAATCTATATGACACAGCTATCACTGAGAATAGCACGCTTGTACTGTCTTTGAAGTGCTTGACTGAATCTTTTAATGAACTCTCGAATGAGATGCTCAAGATGTGTGATGCGGTTGTAGAGTTGAAAAACTCAGTTGAGAAGATGGAGGATGAGAAAAAGACACTGAATAATTCTCTGACAATTCTGAAAATCAAGTTTGATAGTCTCTTCGAAGAGAAACATAAGTACTACAAAGAAGTTGTCGAACTGAGAGAATTATTTGAGAAGTCGAATTCTGAAAATTCGAAATTGAGGGCTTCCCTGAAAAAGGAGTCAACTGAAGTTAAGAAACTACAGACTCTGTTCAAGAATTCGGATGCTGAAAATGATGAACTAAAGTCATCACTAATGAAAGCTGAAACTGACTTGCCATGACTGACAAGGAACGATATGTCTTGAAAGAAAAACTTCAGATGACTGATGTGATGGAGTTATATTCTAAATGTCTAGTTTAGTGACAATATGGAACTCCTTATCTGTGTTTTATTATCTATTAATCAAATTGTCGGCATTTTGTCTTTCATGTACTTTATGCAATAGTCCTAGATATATACGTTGTAGACAGTATGGCGTGAGGAGACACGCGGAAGATCATACTGTCGGTTACTCGTATATTATCGAACAGTAGCTCACGACTTAGATGGACAGGGACAATCCATCGGTACGTCGTTGTGTGACTGGTAGATAGTCGGTCTTGACTATCATGTTACACTCGTACACTTGGTGTATTGAGCAGGACCACGGGAGGGCGTTCGGTTTATACTAATCGAAGTAACCGAACTAGACCTCAGATATTACGGATATACGAATTCCTAATCCCTATATAATTATAGGTGCGTGTGTCCAATTCTAGGTTCTTTAACTTTCCAATGAGTGAGACTAATTGATTAGTCGAGATCCTCGGTAAATTGGGAATCGTAATTGTACTCACGGCATGCTGTAGATTATAGACAGGAAACCGTGTCCCGTTTATTGGGTTGATTACGTCCCCGAGATGAGCTCATAAAGTTTATCATGTAAACCCTGCAGGTGGATTTGTTCCACATGATAATAAGGATGAGTGGTACTAGTCTCGGATAATAAGAAACGAATTAATTTAATTATTAGTAATTAAATAAATTCGTGGACGTTCGATATCTTAAACACGGGGAAAATCGTATATGTAATTTCGGCGGAAATATTATTGTTGAAATAATATTAAATTAATTTCGGGAATTCAATTATTATTATTTAGTGGAATTAATAATAATTAAAAATGTAATTAATTAAGGTTTTCTTTTTAAAGACTCCAAGTTAATTAATATTGCATTTTAGCCCTTAATTAATTTAACCTTGGGTCCCTAGTGTAGCTCTATTTAAACCCCCCCCTTGCCCTCTCCTAAGACCTAACTTTCGCCGCAACTTTCATTTTTCATCAGAGAATAATTAATTGCTTAGCGCAATAATATTTTTCTCTGTGTAAAAAATAAAGTTAACGCAATTATATTTTTATTTCTCTCATTGAGAATAATCATACGCTGGTCTTGGAAAGGAGAGTGCAGACAAGGACGAACCCAGCGGATCGTTGCCCACACAACGGCTGGAGTCGGGCAGAGTCATACACTAGAAGCGTCTAAGGTCTCAACAATCGACCGAGAGGTATGAGATCGAATTCTCTATTCCGCAATTTCATTCGATCTATTTTCTCGTTGATCATACATGAACGTTGATCGGGTTCCGGGGTTGTGGGTTGTATTCCTCGACTACTGGGGGTTCAAGGACCTCCGGATCGATAGTCGGAAGAGGAAAAACGACCCGGAAACGAGCCCGGAACAGCAACGTCGAGTTGCTGTTCGCGGACGAACAGCGCCCGCTGGTGGGCAAACGGCGGTCGCCGTTTGCAGCTCCACCAGCGACCGCTGGACTGCAATCAGCGGGCGCTGATTGGGTGCAGTCCAGCTCCGTTTCGCGCGGTTGTCCTCCGGGGCAATGGCTGGGCGTGAATCGGGTCATGGGCTGTCGTGTGAATGAAGTAATGGACGTGGAGGTCGACTGGGATCGTTCGGATGTTCGAGCGATCGAACGAACGCATCCCGGGTAGTCGATTTCCAACAAATGGTATCAGAGCCGTTTTTTGTACGTTCTATGTATTGTTTGCGAGATTTGTTTTGCAGGATCACCCGATTATTATGGTCATGTTTATTGTACTGTATTTTGTGGTGTGTTAAACTCTCGGGATTGTCGAGATGTTTTGGTTTTATCGTTGCTTGTTTGTAATAGTTAAAACGACGGGTTGAGTCGTTTAGGGTTTTTCCTTTTCGTTTCCGTTTATCCGGATGTATAGGATCGATCAACCTGTATAGGATCGATGCCGGAAGTAGTTAGTTTACATGTGTAATGTCACTACTGCTTGGTGGATCGAGAGGAGATCGAAGGACGGACGAACGAGGGTCGAGAAGTCGAACCCGCAGCCTGCTGTGCACAAACGGCGCCCGCTGGAGGGCAAACGGCGACCGCCGTTTGCAGCTCCTCCAGCGACCGCTGATGGTCATACAGCGGGCGCTGTTCGTTTGGCAGCAGCGGCTCGGGGGTTCGACGGACATCACGGAACGCTCGTCTTTGCCCGGGATGATACTCCAGTGGGAGGGGTTCGTCTCTTGGCACTTAGACAAGTCGGTGATGGACCGAGACCGAGACGAGCAACGAGACGAAGATCCGAGAAGACGTGCATCGAAAAATTTTAAAGGCCATAATAATCGGGCCACGTTAAATGCTTTCTATGTGTTTACGTGCTTAATTATGCTTTAATTTTATATGCATGTTATCCCTTTCGTAAAAACTAAGTGGGAGAGGGATTGGAAACAATCCCGCGGTCTCCATTCTCTGTTTTGATGGTGATGTGTGTCGCTTACGAGTTGGCTTTAGTGTCATCCTCCCTATCGGATAAAGTTGACACACGAATATCACCAGATCAAAATTCGAATTCAATTCCATTTATAGAATTGAACACTTAAGTTTTTCAAAGCAAATGCCTAATCTGTTTTTTCAAAGACTAAGTTCAACTCGACTCATTCTCACCCCGGGGAGTGGAATGGAGCCAAAGCGCTTGCTTATGTCGATGACACAGATTAGAGACATTCGAGTCATTTGATGGCTAGATCGATTGTCTGGTTGGCTGCCTCACTTGTGAGAGATAGGGCTCAATTGCATGATTGATTGCTGGTTAGAAACTTCGAGTTTCACTTACGAGACATCAAACTTTGATTAACGAAATTGTGAAATTTATTAAATGGAATTCAATTAACAAAGTTGTTTGTTAAGTAAACGTCCACACTATCGTGGCTTACTAGACGGAAACGGAACTTTGGGTTAATTGAGGCTCGACAGTTATAGGAAATCGTAAAGGGACCGCATGTCAACGTAAACGTCCACACTAATGTGGCTTGCGGTGGATATGTAGTTCCCGAGCGGTTAACTTAGTACTGAGAAATGGTATACACTTAGGTACGCTTTACAGTATCCTCCCCATCGGAGTCACTGCTGTAATGATGTACGACCGAAGTAAAAGTCCAGTTATAAAATCGTTTGGACTAGTATACGTCCACATGAACGTGGCATGCTGGTCTGATGGGATTTTAGGATTAATTGGTAAATTTAATGATATTAATTAAGGGAGTTAATATCGAATTAAATTTGACGGTTTGATTTGTCTCTTTTATAGATATGGCACTCAACCCACTGTCTGTGATACTAAAACAAAACAAACTCACTGGTCCAAATTATGTTGATTGGAAACGAAACTTGGACATTGTCCTAACTGCTGAGGAGTACAAGTATGTACTCCAGGTCGAATGTCCTGTTGCACCTACTGAAACATCCTCTCCTGAGGAAAAGGAAGCTCATCGGAAGTGGGTCAAGGCTGATCAGATGGCGCGGTGCTACATTTTGGCATCTATGTCAAATGTGCTGCTCAGCATGAAGCCATGGACACTGCCTATGATATGATGCTTAACCACAAGGAGATGTTTGGTAGGCAGGACAGGGCAGCCAGGCAAGATGCTATGAGGAAACTCATGACGGCCACTATGTCTGAAGGAACGCCCGTGAGGGATCACGTTCTTAGGATGATAGGCTATCTGAATGAGATAGAGATTATGGGAGGTGCTATCGATGGGGAAACCCAGATCGACATAGTGCTTCAGTCTCTGCCTAGGAGTTTTGAGCAGTTCCGCCTGAACTATAACATGAACAAGAGGTTATATACGTTGGCGGAACTCCTGACTGAACTCCAGGCGGCAGAGGGTATCTTTAAGAACTCTCAAGCACTTGTGGCTGTGAAATCGACTCTTCCTCGCCCTTCGGGGATTAAGAAGAAGAAAAAGCAAGGACGGAAACCCAGTGGGCCCAGAGTTGGTGGACCACAGAATGGAGTGAACAGGCCTAAGGGCAAGTGTTTCCGTTGCAAGCAGTCTGGACATTGGAAGTCTAATTGTCCTCTCAGACAAGGAGGTATGAATTTTTCCTTAGTCACTGAAACATGTTTAGCGGTGTTATCCACCGGTACCTGGTGTGTGGATACGGGAGCCACTGATCATGTCTGCAATTCTTTGCAGGGGTTCCAGGAAACCCGGCGGCTTAGAGAGGGAGAGATCACAATCTACATGGGCAACGCTACGAAAGTGGCGGCGGTTGCAGTGGGAGATGTTCATTTATCTTTTAATAATAATGTTTTGGTATTGAATAATTGTCTTTATGTACCGGATTTTAGAAAGAACCTTGTTTCGGTTTCTAAATTGGTTTTGAATGGATATTCAGTTTCTTTTGATAATTCTGTTATCGTAAAAAAGAATGGTGATTATATCTGTTCTGGTGCATTGATAGGCAACTTATATATACTTAATCCTAATTATTCCACGATGCAACGAGTAGAGTCTTATAACACATCTAGTACCAATAAGAGAAAGGAGCCTTCTAGGATGAATCAAAAGTACTTATGGCATCTTAGGCTAGGTCATATTAACTTGGGCAGGATTCAAAGGTTGATAACTGATGGAATACTCAGTGATGTGAAAGATGAGGACTTTCCAACCTGCGAATCATGCCTGGAAGGAAAAATGACCAAGCGACCCTTTAGTGATAAGGGGTATAGATCCAAGGAAGTGCTGGAATTGATTCACTCTGATTTGTGCGGGCCTTTATCTGTCCAAGCGAGAGGAGGTTACGAATATTTTGTAACCTTCACTGATGATTACTCAAGGTATGGTTTTATATACCTGATGCGCCGCAAGAGCGAGTGCTTTGACAAGTTCAAGGAGTACAAAGCTCTTGTGGAGAACCTTCATGGTAAAACCATAAAGAATCTACGATCTGATCGTGGAGGAGAGTACCTCTCGGGAGAGTTTAAAGCGTACTTATTAGAGAATGGGATTGACTCCCAGATGACTGCACCATACACGCCCCAGCAGAATGGTGTAGCAGAAAGAAGGAATAGGACTCTTATGGAAATGGTAAGATCTATGATGAATTACTCAGAACTACCAATTTCGTTCTGGGGATATGCCTTGGAAACAGCGGCTTATATCTTGAACTTAGTTCCTTCCAAATCAGTCCCTAAGACGCCCTCGGAATTGTGGACCGGGCGTAAGCCAAAATTGAAACACATTCGGATCTGGGGTTGTCCAGCACATGTGCTGAAGCACGGGGCTGATAAGTTGGAGTCACGTTCAGATATTCGGTTGTTCATAGGATATCCTAGAGGAACGAAAGGTGGTCTATTTTATAGTCCTAAGGACCAGAAGATCGTTGTTAGCACCAACGCTCGGTTCTTGGAAGAGGATTATATAATGGACCACAAGCCCAATAGTGAGATAATACTCAACGAACTGAGAGGGAACGATCAAGGCTTAGATCCAACCCAACCGGGTGATACGCCACCACAGTCTGCACCTGTAGTTACTGAGGTTACACCGGAGCGTCGTCGTAGTGGGAGGGTTGTTCGACAACCCGACAGGTTCATGTTTATAGGTGAGTCTTCGGACTTGTTACCTGGAGAACATGAAGCCGATCCCTGGACCTACGACGAGGCGCTTAAAGATCAAGATGCTCAGTCTTGGCAAAAGGCGATGAAATCTGAGATTGAATCTATGGATTCAAATCAGGTCTGGGATCTTGTAGCACCGCCCAAAGGTGTAAAAGCCATTGGTTGCAAGTGGGTGTACAAGAGGAAAAGAGGATCTGACGGGAAGGTGGAAACCTTCAAAGCTAGGCTTGTTGCGAAAGGGTACACTCAGAAAGAAGGGATCGATTATGAGGAAACCTTTTCGCCGGTAGCTATGCTAAAGTCGATCCGGATTCTTTTCTCTATAGCATCTCATATGGATTATGAGGTGTGGCAAATGGACGTCAAGACATCATTCTTGAATGGGAATCTTGACGAGACCATTTACATGAGACAGCCAGAGGGTTTCATCGAGAAAGGCCAAGAGCATCTAGTGTGTAAGCTAAAGCGATCCATTTATGGATTGAAGCAAGCTTCTAGATCTTGGAACATGCGGTTTGATGAGGTTATCCAGTCTTATGGATTCATTCAAAGCATGGACGAGTCGTGTGTATACCGGAGAAGTGATGGAAACAGCGTGGCGTTTCTCGTGCTTTATGTAGACGACATTCTTCTAATTGGCAACAATGTGAAGATGTTGTCGGACATAAAGGGATGGTTGTCCAAGCAATTCGATATGAAAGACTTAGGACAAGTAGGGCATGTTCTTGGGATCAAGGTTATACGAGATCGTCAGAAAAGAACATTGAGCTTGTCCCAGGCTTCATATATTGATACGATTCTAGCTCGTTTCAACATGCAAAATTCCAAGAGAGGTTCTCAACCTTTCTGCCATGGAATTCATCTATCTAAGGATATGTGTCCCAAGACACAAAAGGAGATAGATTACATGAAGACGATTCCTTATGCTTCGGCAGTGGGTAGTCTAATGTATGCTATGTTGTGCACGAGACCTGATATCTGCTATGCTGTAGGCATGGTAGCTAGATATCAGAGTAACCCTGGACAGGGTCACTGGACTGCTGTAAAGAACATACTTAAGTACCTGCGAAGGACTAGGAATTATGTTCTGAGTTACAAAGCGTCCGAGTTGATTCCTATTGGTTACACAGACTCGGATTTCCAATCTGATAAGGAACAGCGAAAGTCTACATCAGGCTATGTGTTCACATTGGGAGGTGGAGCAGTTTCATGGAGGAGTGTTAAGCAGAAATGCATTTCGGACTCCACCATGGCAGCCGAATATGTAGCAGCCTCTGAGGCAGCTAAAGAATCGGTGTGGCTCCGGAACTTCATCATGGACTTAGATGTGATTCCTAATTTGCCTAGAGCTATCACAATTTATTGTGACAATAGCGGTGCAGTGGCAAATGCGAAGGAACCACGAGCCCACAATGCGAGTAAACACATAGATCGCAAGTACCACCTGATTAGAGACATCGTCAAGAGAGGCGATGCGGTTGTCACCAAGATTGCATCAGCGGATAACCTGGCAGACCCCTTTACGAAGGCACTTCCAGCGGAAGCGTTCAAGAGACACGTGAAGGGGATGGGTATCGGATGTATGGGAGAGGGCAACTAGACTTTTAGTATAAGTGGGAGATTGATGGAGTTATATTCTAAATGTCTAGTTTAGTGACAATATGGAACTCCTTATCTGTGTTTTATTATCTATTAATCAAATTGTCGGCATTTTGTCTTTCATGTACTTTATGCAATAGTCCTAGATATATACGTTGTAGACAGTATGGCGTGAGGAGACACGCGGAAGATCATACTGTCGGTTACTCGTATATTATCGAACAGTAGCTCACGACTTAGATGGACAGGGACAATCCATCGGTACGTCGTTGTGTGACTGGTAGATAGTCGGTCTTGACTATCATGTTACACTCGTACACTTGGTGTATTGAGCAGGACCACGGGAGGGCGTTCGGTTTATACTAATCGAAGTAACCGAACTAGACCTCAGATATTATGGATATACGAATTTCTAATCCCTATATAATTATAGGTGCGTGTGTCCAATTCTCGGTTCTTTAACTTGCCAATGAGTGAGACTAATTGATTAGTCGAGATCCTCGGTAAATTGGGAATCGTAATTGTACGCACGGCATGTTGTAGATTATAGACAGGAAACCGTGTCCTGTTTATTGGGTTGATTACGTCCCCGAGATGAGCTCATAAAGTTTATAATGTAAACCCTGCAGGTGGATTTGTTCCACATGATAATAAGGATGAGTGGTACTAGTCTCGGATAATAAGAAACGAATTAATTTAATTATTAGTAATTAAATAAATTCGTGGACGTTCGATATCTTAAACACGGGGAAAATCGTATATGTAATTTCGGCGGAAATATTATTGTTGAAATAATATTAAATTAATTTCGGGAATTCAATTATTATTATTTAGTGGAATTAATAATAATTAAAAATGTAATTAATTAAGGTTTTCTTTTTAAAGACTCCAAGTTAATTAATATTGCATTTTAGCCCTTAATTAATTTAACCTTGGCTCCCTAGTGTAGCTCTATTTAAACCCCCCCTTGCCCTCTCCTAAGACCTAACTTTCGCCGCAACTTTCATTTTTCATCAAAGAATAATTAATTGCTTAGCGCAATAATATTTTTCTCTGTGTAAAAAATAAAGTTAACGCAATTATATTTTTATTTCTCTCATTGAGAATAATCATACGCTGGTCTTGGAAAGGAGAGTGCAGACAAGGACGAACCCAGCGGATCGTTGCCCACACAACGGCTGGAGTCGGGCAGAGTCATACACTAGAAGCGTCTAAGGTCTCAACAATCGACCGAGAGGTATGAGATCGAATTCTCTATTCCGCAATTTCATTCGATCTATTTTCTCGTTGATCATACATGAACGTTGATCGGGTTCCGGGGTTGTGGGTTGTATTCCTCGACTACTGGGGGTTCAAGGACCTCCGGATCGGTGGTCGGAAGAGGAAAAACGACCCGGAAACGAGCCCGGAACAACAACGTCGAGTTGCTGTTCGCGGACGAACAGCGCCCGCTGGTGGGCAAACGGCGGTCGCCGTTTGCAGCTCCACCAGCGACCGCTGGACTGCAATCAGCGGGCGCTGATTGGGTGCAGTCCAGCTCCGTTTCGCGCGGTTGTCCTCCGGGGCAATGGCTGGGCGTGAATCGGGTCATGGGCTGTCGTGTGAATGAAGTAATGGACGTGGAGGTCGACTGGGATCGTTCGGATGTTCGAGCGATCGAACGAACGCATCCCGGGTAGTCGATTTCCAACATGATGAACTCTTGAGGAAAATGAACACGAACTCTTCAGTATTTGACAATGCTGCATCGTATATGAACCCAAGTCGAGTTGGACTTGGATTTCAGAAAGTTTTTGAATCCATCTACACTGCACCCGAAAAGAAAGAAATGACGTTTGTCAAGGCTTCCACTGACTCTACATAGGGTGTGCCCAAAGATGATTCTGAAAGTATGAGACGAAAGGAAATTGCTGAAGGAAAGAAGGCTGTTACATCTCCAAAAGCAGAAACTCAAAAGTCGATCTCGACTGTTAGCATGATAAAAGGAGACATATCAGTTTCCTAAGTCTATTGTCAAACATCCTCGTGGTATCCTACCATATGAGAAGACGTTGCTGAAAAAGTTAGACAAATCTCAGAATGTGAAGCAAAATGGACAATCCTCTCGCTCTAAAACTGTTTTTGTCAAAATGTCTACGAAGGTTGAAACTCATCAAAGGCGAAAATATGTATGTCACTATTGTGACCAACCTGGACACATTCGACCATTTTGCTATAAGATGAGAGATGACATAAATCATGATCTTATGACTGTGAAGAGAAAGGTTGAGATAGCTAAGGAAATGAAGAAACCCATTTCTCCAAATCCGAAAGCTAGGAAAACTTTGAAAGCTGTGACTGAAAGAATCGGTCAAAATTTTGATGGGAAGAAGAAGTGGGTGCCTAAGTCCCGGAAGAGTGAAGTTAAACTTAACTCCACCACTTTACCTGACTGGAAACCAAGAGAACTAATATTCTGCAATGTTGCACTAAATGCTTCTGAAGCTGGCAACAAAGGCATTTGGTGTTGGGATATGTCCTTCGATCCTACGTGTGCAATCGATAAAGTCATAAGGTCGTCTATGGATGTTAAATGATTATTTGATAATATTAATTGTTGGGAACAATATAATATTGATCAATTAAATCATACCTACAGGGTCACACACGAGCTCGATATTGATATACATTGCTTGATAAATATATTGATTTAGAATCAATATTTACGTGGATTTAATACACATGCATGGGATGCATGGCTTGCATGGATGCATGTCACATAGTGTGACATGGCATGCCACACAAGCAAGTGGGACCACATACAATGCATAGTGTCATGTGTATGTGTCATGACCTTTCACCTCCTTTGTAACCCCTTTTGCATGTTAATGGTGCATTATGATGCCCATTATGTTGTAGGTTACAAAGGGGAGTAATGTGGTGAATAATGAGGTTATAATATGGATGAAAATCAGATTTTCATCACACATTACCTTTACCCACGAAATTCACACCAAAGAGAGAGAGGAGAAAGTGTTCTTGGAGAACCGACTCGATCAAGCAAAGTGTTCGTCATCCGGGTTCGTGTGCAACACGTAGAGGCCGGGCCATTTGTGCGGCTTCAACATCTGGGCGATCCAAAGCCGTGACGAGGTCATTCCAAAGGTGAACATTTCGAGGCTGATCCATTTGAGGTGGTTCAATCGACTCAACACCACCTCAACGACATTAACGAATCACTTCGTCACAAAAAGTAAGATCTCGTTGATATCTCTATATATATATATATATTGGATGTATATATATATAAATATATGTGTGTCTATACATATTTTTGTGCACTAAGATCATGGCATAGTAGATCTATCGCTTTACATGCTTCCGCACACTCGATATATCGATCAGATCGGTATATCGTAACCATCAATTGGTATCAGAGACTAGGGCTCGTGCACACTTTTGTGTTGGACACAATATGTTTAAAATCAACATAATTGGCTTAATTGTTTTATGTGATTATTTGATTATGTGTTTAGATATAAGGCTGGCCACCGTTAGTGGTTGGGTGAATGGAATTGTCGTTTTTTACGTACGATTGGCCATAGTTTTGGAGGGCTGCGTCCCTTGGAATCTTTTGTAATAGATAGGTTTTTTCTATTCAAAAATGTATTGTTCAATGTGTAAGCAATGTATTGAATCCATGGATCGACGTTGGATATCGGCTCTCCGGCGAAAACGAGAAGAAACGAAGCAAAACGAAGCAAAACGGGCGAAACCGGGGCTGCTGGAGCCAAACGGCGAGCGCCGTTGAAGCTTTGGCGGGCGCCGTTTTGGGTCGGCGGGCGCCGTTTTAGAAATGGCGATCGCCGAAAGGCTGATTTAGGGTTTGCCCCCTTCTGTACCCTTTTGGCGGGCGCCGTTTTGGAAACGGCGACCGCCGGAGGTGTTCGTCGACCGCCGTTTGTGAAATGGCGGGCGCCGTTCGTGGTTTTTGGGGTACGGACTAGCTATAGATTGTTTTATGTTATAAATGTTCAACTTACATATAAACACCTATGCATGCAAGTTCCCAAAATAATGAGTATAATGTCTTGTCCAAAAAACATCACACTCATGAAGCCCTCGATCATAAGTTGGTAGGTCCGCCTCAGCGGGGTACTACTTGTTATCTTGGGATAAGTGGGAGTAAAGGTTAGACCTTTACACGTGAGTTTGATTTTCTCATCGATAGATCCACTGCAGGCGTGGCTATCGAGACATGAGATGAGAATGAGACTCTCATCGACTGAGAGTGACATTAGATGTCATTGACATGAGATGTCTACCTATCTTGGAGTTCTTAAGTGCGGACTCAGTCGACTTAATGATTCGCAAGATGAGGGTCTTGTGATCGTTTTGTTCTAATTTATTAAAATTTCAAAAACAAATGCCTAATTTGTCTTTCATTTGGTGGATTATAAGGTTAGGATTATTTACACCTCGGGGAGTGATTTAATCCAAAAAACTTAAGTTCATCAATGACACAAATTAGAGACTTTCGAGCCATTGGATGGCATGAATCGATTGTCTGGTTGGCTCCCTCATTTTAATGAGAGATAGGGCTTCAATTGCATGATAAGTTCGCTGGTTAGAAAACCTCGAGTTTTCACTTACGATTTATCACGTTTTTTGATATTGAGATAATTGGGAACGCCGATATTGGATATCGAATGAACAAAATGGAACAAATAAAATAGTTTTGTTAGACAACTTTATTTGTTTACAGCTTTGTGGATGTTTACTTACTTAATTTATCTTTCTTCTGTAGTTTACTATGTCTGTCTCAACTCAATTCAAGTTCAGCTCTATCTTGGATAGAGAAAAGTTGAAAAACACCAATTTCCTTGATTGGCAATGTAACTTGAGGATAGTCCACAAATACGAAGAAAAGGAAAGTGTGTTGGACAAACCCCTTCCCGTGCTTCCCACTGATGGGGGCACGGATGTCCAAAAGGCATCATATGCCCTTGCTAAGAAAGCCTCGAATGAGGTGACATGTTTGATGTTGGCATCCATGGTACCCGAGTTGCAAAAACAATTCGAGTTCATGGAAGCCTATGATATCATAGAAGAGCTCAAGAGCATGTTCGGGGAACAAGCTAGGATTGAGCGCTTCGGTGTCACCCGGGCTATAGCAACAGCTAGACTGGAAAAGGGTAAACCCGTGGGACCACATGTGCAGCAAATGATTGGATTATTTGCTTCAAGTGCTCGCCTTGGTTTTGCATATGATGACGAGTTGGCTACCGATTTCATTCTCCATTCTCTTCATGATGGTTATGACGCCTTAAGGCTGAATTTCCATATGAATGGACTGAAGAAATTGTTGGAGTTGTGTACTTAATGTCTAGATTTAAGTAACGGAAACTCACGATCCATTGCCATTAATCTATTTAATTAAATAAACAATTATTTGCGTTTAATTATTTATAATTAAATATATGCAAATTATAGTCCGGGATTTTATACGTTGTAGTTAGTATGGTGTTGCATGGGCACACAGAAGATCATACTATCGGTTACTCGTATTTAATCGAACAGTTGCTCACGACCTAGATGGACACGGACCAATCCATCGGTATAGTCGTTGTGTGAGAGAGAAAATAATTTATCTTAATTATTTTATCACACTTGTACACTTGGTGTATTGAGCGGATCGTTTGAGACTCATCAATTAGGATTGCTCGGCGATAATTGATTTGAGACTCGGAGTATTTTATTCTTAATCCCTGAAACAATTGCGGGTGTGTATATTTAATATAAGTGACTTTGATTTACCAAAGGAATTAACCGATTTAATTATTGGGTTAATTACCGGTTAAGTTGGGTCACTATATTTTATATATGGCATGTCGTGAATTCTTGAAGGGGCAGTGTATCCCGTAAGGGTTGATAATATCCCCGAGATGAGCTCATAAGGATTTATTATGTAAACCTCGCGAGTGGATTTGTTCCGCATAATAAATAAAGTTGAGTGGTACTATTCTCGGATATAAGAGATGAATAAATTTATTAAGCAATAAATAAATTTTATTCATGGATATTTAAATCTTAAATACACGGAATAAATAATACTAAGTTGGAGAAATATTATTTGGTATAATATGGATTTATATTGGGAGTGCAATTTTATTTATATAGTGGAAAATAAATAAAATTAATATTGATAAGAATTAATAGATTTGGGTTGGACCCAATTTAATTTTCAATATTGAAGCCCAATATTTAATTTCCTTTTGATCCCCTACGTAGCCTATAAAAGCACTACATGGTCTTCACTTTTCACAACCTAAGTTACGCCAACAATAAAGTTCTGAGAGTGAAGAGGATCCATAAGTTCGATAGCTCGTCGCCCACCCGACGTTCGAACGGAGTGCAAGGAATACGCGGGAAGATCACGAGGTCATCACCGATTTCGTTTCTCCGAACAACGAATCGTAGGTACAATTCTACACGCACTTGTTAATTGTTCGATTTGATTTATCGAGAATACCGTAGGACGAAGATCCGAGATAAGAAACCATGAACGGGGGACGATCGCGTGGTGGTGGCGAAGCCACCGGACCACGGGCGATCGCCCGGGCTAGGGTTTCGCGGGCATGGGGGCGAACCCTCGGCTGGGCCGAGGGTGTGCAATCGATCCATGGGATCGATCGCTGGGCACGGGCTGGTGTCGTGCCCTACCCCGCCGTGAAGGCGGGGGCCTCCTGGTGGCGGCGGGTCGCCGGACCCGCCGCGGGGGCTGCTGGGCAGCCCCACCCCGATCGCGCTTGGCGCGATCGATTCGATCGTACGAACCCCGCACTCGCGGGGGTTCGGGTGGGGGCGGATCGCGCGCCTTCGGGTGCGTGGTCTCCAAAGCCCGGACTCCGGCGGATGAGTCGGCGTTCGTGTGATCTCCGGCGAAGGGTTCGTTTGGGTTATCGGTTCCGCAATTTTGATAACCCGGGATAGCGAATTCCAACAATTGGTATCAGAGCGTGGTTTACGTTCGCGGTATTTTCGATAAAATTGTTCTACCTTGCAGGGTTCCGACTATTATGGCTTAATTTATTCGCTTAATTTATTTTGTCATGATTGTTGGTTTTATTAAATTCTCGGACATGTCGAGATTCGTTTTTGGTGGTGAATGCTTGTAATAGTAAAAATTCGGGGGTTGACCGAATTTAGGATTTATTATTATGTTCATGTTTTTCCGAAAAATGTATAGGGTCGATTTCGTGTATAGAATCGATACCAGAATTGTAATTTAGATTTTTTTGTAAATTTATTTTGCGATTGGATCGACGAATCGAAGACCGCCGGAGAAGACGAAGTGACGGGATGGACGAGGGGCTAGGGATCGATTGGATCGATCCCCATGATGCCCGATCGAAGGCATGGGGCGGGGGGGCTGTTGCCCTAGCCACGGCTGCCGCCGTTTCTGGTGGCTTGTCGGCCTGGGCGGCGGCGGTCCTCCCCGTGGCTGGCCGGTCGATCGAAGGTGGGGGTGGTTCGGGGTCTCCCAACCCGGGCTACTCCTACCGGAAATATACTTTCCTAATTAATTCAATTTCCTATTTTGATTATTTCTTTATGGAATATTCTAAAAAAAATAGAAAAAGAATTAATTTAGTACTAAATTTATTTTTCCTATTTGATTATTCCTACTCATGGGAATATTCATGGATTAGGAATAAAATAAATTTGGAAAAGTATAATAGTCCTAATTATTTTATTTCTTTATTTCATTATGGATATCATCTAGAATATTCCAAGAATATCTTGGATAGATTATTCTAGAGATTTAATGAAGAGGAAAAAGAAAATAAAATAAATAAAAATATTAATAATATTTAATTTTATTTTTGATATATTCAATTGACTTAATTTTCGAATTAAGTAACTTTTGGATTAATTGAAAATAAATAGAGTTAAATATTGGAAATTAATATTCTCGTCACATAGAGCATTCAAGAAACGAAGACTGAAGACTAGAAGATGCGTACGGGGATGTGATAAAGCCATAATAGTTGGAAAATAATATTCTAGTAATTATTTTGACTATGTGATAATACTATGTGCTTTATTACATGTATGCATGCTATATGTGTTTATTTTATGCACTAGATAGCGTATCCCTTTATTGTAAAAAGCTAAGTGGGAGAGGGTATGGAAACATACCCATGGTCTCCATTGCTGCTCTCTTGGTGACTTTTATAAACTCTTGAAGTTTATATAGATAAGTCATTGTAGGAGAGTTCTTGTAATTCCTCTTACAAGAAACATTGATTAAGTTTGTCAAACAATGCCTAATTTGTCTTTCCAAAGCTGATTTCAAGTCGACTCATTCTCACCCTGGGGAGTGGAATGGAGCCAGAGCCACTTGGTCATGTAGAGGACACAAATTAGAGACTTTCGTGCCATTCTTTGATAGATGGGTCGTTTGTCTGCTCGGCTCCCTCATTTATGAGAGATAGGGTCGTTCGCATGGTGAATCACTGGTTAGAAACTTCGAGTTTCACTTATGATTCTCCGCGTCTTGATTTACGAGATTAAATGGATCAAGTAATTGGGAGTCAATTATAAAGGTCTCTTAGTGTAGTAAACGTCCACACCACGTGGCTTGCTATGCTGACGGACTTTGGATTAATTGATGTAGACAGTTGTAAGTAATTATGAAGAGTTGTGAAGTTATCGTAAACGTCCACACCACGTGGCTTGCGGTGATGTAGCGATTCCAAGTAACTTATTTTGGTACTGAGTAATGGTTTACACTTAGATACGCGTTATAGTATTCCTCCCCACGAGGTCACGCTATAATTGATGTATGACCAAAGAAAATCTAATTGCTAAATCATTTGGGTAGGTAAACGTCCACACCACGTGGCTTGCCTTACCTGATGGGATTTTAGATGTGATTAGTGGTTTGATAATATTATTTGAGGGAGATAATATCGGAGATTAAATCAATTGTTTGTTGTTATATGTGCTCATAGATTAGGATATGGCTTTGAACCCACTTTATGTGATACTTAAGGATTTTAACTCACTGGTCCCTGATTGTATTAATTGGAATACAGATCTGGACATTGCCCAGACTGTTAAAGAGTACAAGTTTGTACTCAAGTGAGCTTTGTTTCCCCGAGCCTACCAATGTCTTAACTGATGAGGAAGGGACTGATTTTAATATCATGTTCAAACTCAAGGAGATGTCTAGACATGACGTAGAGGCTAGACAAGAGGCGATGAGGATACTCATAAAGGCCAGTCGATTCGAGGAAACGCTTAAACACGTTTTCGAGATGATGAACCTTTTAGACGAGTTGAGACGGAAATCGCAAGCTCTTGTAGCCAATGCCAAAGGTTTCGAACCTAAGGGCAACAACCGGGGGAAAGGAAAAGCAAGCAAAGAAACCCAGTGGTCCTAAGTTTCTTGGATCACGAGATGGGACGATAAAGCCAATAGGCTAGTGTTCTCGATGCAAATAGTCTGGGTACTGGAAGTCTGATTATCCTCTCAAAGAAAGTACGAAATCTTCTTTAGTCGTAAAACATAGTCAGTGGTATTATCTACCGGAACCTGGTGTGTAGATATGGAACCATTGACGGTATGCGCATTCTAAATGCGAGGGTTCCAGGAAACCCAACGACTTGGAAAAGAAGAAATCGTAGTCTACATGGGCAATGCTGTTGAGAAGGCAGCTGTTGCAGTGGAGGACAATTATATAGGATTTCATTTTGATTTATTGCTTTTATGTACCTTTTAGAAAGAACTTTGTTCTGGATTTCTAATGAATGGATATTTTATTTCTTTTAATCATTTGATGGTTATGAGAAGAAATAAGGATATTATCTATTCTAGTACATTAGCTAGCAATATATAAATGATAAACCCTAAGTCCACCACGATGCAACGAACCGTAGTATATAACTCGTTTTACTTTTAAGAGATATTTCTGTCATTTATACTTGTGGATTCTTATGCTAAGTAATGTTTATTCAAATACGAAGTTCAAAGGTCGAAAATTGATATTTTGATCAATTAAGTTGAAGGAGTGGACCTTCCGACCCAAGAATCTAATTTGGAAGATAACATAACTAAGCAATCCTTTATGGATATAAGATATAAGATCCGGACAAGTATTAGAATTGATTAACTCTGATGTATGCAGACCTTTGTTCACTCAGACAATAAGATACGAGTACTTCATTTCATGATTACTCGAAAATGGATTATCATACCTGATGTGCCACAAAAGCAAAGTGTTTTGACAAGTCAATGGACACAAAGCTATTGTGGGGAACCATCATGGTATATCCATTGAAAGGCTGCGATCTAATCGCGGAGGCAAGTTCCTGTTTGAGGAATGCATGGCATACTGATCAGAGATTGGGATTTGATCCCAAATGACTACACCATACACTTTTGTGTAGAAATGGTGTGTCGTAAACAAGAAATGGAACTCTTATAGAAATAGTAAAGGCATGAGTTATACGGAACTACCTATGTTCTATGGATATGTCTGGAAACAACGGCGCATTCAAATGCGGTTGTAGAATATCCTAGAAGAACAAAAGATGTGTGTTCAAATAGTACTATGAACCAGAAGGACGTTATAAGTTCTAACGCCCGGTTCTTAGAGGAAGACTATTAGATGAACCACAAGCCCAAAGTGACGTAATACTTTGAATGAGAGAGAATGATAAGGAATGGATACAGCCGAACCGAGTATAGATACACCACTAAGACCTGCACCTAATACTGTCACTGTTGATACACCGGAACGCCGTCGTAGTGGGAGGGTTGTTAAACAACCGGACAGATGGATTGGACTGGGTGAGTCTTCGGACTCGGCACCCGGAGTTCATGAAATCGATCCCTGGACCTATGATGAGGCGGTACAAGATATAGATGCGCCTCCTTGAAAGCGATGAAATCCGAAATAGAATCTATAGATTCTAACAAAGTATGGGGTCTTGTAGAACCACCAAGCGGCGTAAAGCCAATTGGGTAAATGGGTCTACAAGAGAAAGAGAGGATCTGACGGAAAGGTTGAAACCTTTAAAGCTCGGCTTGTTGCGAAAGGATATACTCAGAAAGAGGGAATCGATTATGAGGAGACCTTCTCGCCGGTAGCCAAGATAAAGTCGATCCGGATTCTCTTATCCATAGCAGCTCATATGGATTATGAGGTGTGGCAAATGGATGTCAAGACAGCTTTCCTTAATGGAAGTCTTGACGAGACAAACAACCAGAAGGATTCGTTGCTAAGGGGCGAGATCATCTAGTGTGCAAGCTTAATCGATCCATTTATGGATTGAAACAAGCCTCGAGTTCGTGGTACTTGCAAATTGATGAGATAGTCCATTTTATGGATTCATCAAAGCATAGACGAATCGTGTGTATGGGAAACGTGATGGAAACAAGGTGGTGTTTCTCGGGTTTTATGTAGATAACATTTTATCATTGGCAACAATGTAAAGATGTAATCAGACATGAAATGATGGTTGTCTGGATAAATCATTGTGAAAGATATAGGAAGAAGTTGGACCTGTTCTTGAGATCTTGGATCTCTAGGAGAGAACATTGTACTTCTCCTGGACATCTTACATATATATGATTGTGGTTCGTTTTAACATGCAAGATTCCCAGAAAGGTTCGTTACCTTTCAGACACGGAATGCATCTATCTAAGGATATGTGTTTTGGAACACAGAAGGAGATAGAAGCAATGAAAGCAGTTTCCTACACTTTAAGTGTGGAAAGCTCGATGAATGCATTGTTGAAAACAAGAACCTGATATCGGCTATGCGGTTAGCATAGTGGGAGGATATCAAGGTAATCCTGGTAAGGAATACTTGACTGCTGTAATGAACATTTTAAGTACTTTCGAAGTACTGGAAACTATGTTCTGGATTACGGAGCAGACAAACATTTCCTTTGGATTACATTCTCTTAGATTTCTAATCGAATAAGGACCGGTGTAAGTCGATATCAGGCTATGTGTTTCACTATTAAAGGAGAAGGAGTTTTAACATGGAAGAGTGATAAGCACGATGCTTTTCGGACTCTGCCATGGGAAACCAAATAAGCAGCCTCAGAGGCAGCGGAAGTTTTGGTATAGCTCCGGGATAATCTCTGGGACTTAGATGTGATTCTTAATTTGCCAAAGGCTATGTCAATAGCGGTGCGATGACAAATGGTAAGAAATCACAAGTCCATAAGTGTAAGATAACACATAGAGCAAGTACCACCTGATACGAGTCATCGTCGAGGGAGACGACGCTGTAGTCACCAAGATAACTTCAGAGCGGCAACCTAGAGTGCTCATTCACATAGTACTTCTTGGAAGTACAACTTAAGCACGTGATGAGTATGGGAGTCGGGAGTTTGGAGGAAATGACTAGACCTTAGTACAAGTGGGAGATTGTTGGAGTTGTGTACTTAATGTCTAGATTTAAGTAACGGAAACTCACGATCCATTGCCATTAATCTATTTAATTAAATAAACAATTATTTGCGTTTAATTATTTATAATTAAATATATGCAAATTATAGTCCTGGATTTTATACGTTGTAGTTAGTATGGTGTTGCATGGGCACACAGAAGATCATACTATCGGTTACTCGTATTTAATCGAACAGTTGCTCACGACCTAGATGGACACGGACCAATCCATCGGTATAGTCGTTGTGTGAGAGAGAAAATAATTTATCTTAATTATTTTATCACACTTGTACACTTGGTGTATTGAGCGGATCGTTTAAGACTCATCAATTAGGATTGCTCGGCGATAATTGATTTGAGACTCGGAGTATTTTATTCTTAATCCCTGAAACAATTGCGGGTGTGTATATTTAATATAAGTGACTTTGATTTACCAAAGGAATTAACCGATTTAATTATTGGGTTAATTACCGGTTAAGTTGGGTCACTATATTTTATATATGGCATGCCGTGAATTCTTGAAGGGGCAGTGTATCCCGTAAGGGTTGATAATATCCCCGAGATGAGCTCATAAGGATTTATTATGTAAACCTCGCGAGTGGATTTGTTTCGCATTATAAATAAAGTTGAGTGGTACTATTCTCGGATATAAGAGATGAATAAATTTATTAAGCAATAAATAAATTTTATTCATGGATATTTAAATCTTAAATACACGGAATAAATAATACTAAGTTGGAGAAATATTATTTGGTATAATATGGATTTATATTGGGAGTGCAATTTTATTTATATAGTGGAAAATAAATAAAATTAATATTGATAAGAATTAATAGATTTGGGTTGGACCCAATTTAATTTTCAATATTGAAGCCCAATATTTAATCTCCTTTTGATCCCCTACGTAGCCTATAAAAGCACTACATGGTCTTCACTTTTCACAACCTAAGTTACGCCAACAATAAAGTTCTGAGAGTGAAGAGGATCCATAAGTTCGATAGCTCGTCGCCCACCCGACGTTCGAACGGAGTGCAAGGAATACGCGGGAAGATCACGAGGTCATCATCGATTTCGTTTCTCCGAACAACGAATCGTAGGTACAATTCTCAACGCACTTGTTAATTGTTCGATTTGATTTATCGAGAATACCGTAGGACGAAGATCCGAGATAAGAAACCATGAACGGGGGACGATCGCGTGGTGGTGGCGAAGCCACCGGACCACGGGCGATCGCCCGGGCTAGGGTTTCGCGGGCATGGGGGCGAACCCTCGGCTGGGCCGAGGGTGTGCGATCGATCCATGGGATCGATCGCTGGGCACGGGCTGGTGCCGTGCCCTACCCCGCCGTGAAGGCGGGGGCCTCCTGGTGGCGGCGGGTCGCCGGACCCGCCGCGGGGGCTGCTGGGCAGCCCCACCCCGATCGCGCTTGGCGCGATCGATTCGATCGTACGAACCCCGCACTCGCGGGGGTTCGGGTGGGGGCGGATCGCGCGCCTTCGGGTGCGTGGTCTCCAAAGCCCGGACTCCGGCGGATGAGTTGGCGTTCGTGTGATCTCCGGCGAAGGGTTCGTTCGGGTTATCGGTTCCGCAATTTTGATAACCCGGGATAGCGAATTCCAACAGAAATCGCTTCAAGAGCTCCATGGGATGCTTAAGGCTGCTGAGCCGGCGATTAAGAAGGACCCTAGGAGGGAAGTTCTTATGATTCGGGAAGGAGGTACCAAAAAGTTCAAGGGGATTAAGAAACCGGAAGTGAAAGGCAAAGGGAAAGGGAAAGTTGTGGCAACTCCTTCCAAAAGGTTCTTGAAAGCTTCTAAGGTTCCTGGGGAATCTGAGTGTTTCTACTGCAAGAGTGTTGGACACTACAAGCGGGATTGCCCCAAGTTCAAGGAGGATGTGAAGAACGGTGTCGTTCCTTCATCTTCAGGTATTTATGTCATAGACATAAACTTTACAAATTCTTCTTCTTGGGTATTGGATACCGGATGCGGTGCTCACATTGTTTCACTTGTGCAGGGACTGCAAAGAAGTAGAAGTTTGGTAAAGGGAGATGTCGATCTGCGGGTTGGAAATGGAGCGAGGGTTGCTGCATTAGCCGTAGGATCTTATGATTTGTGTTTGCCTTCGGGCCTTGTTTTAGTATTGAATAATGTTTATTTCGTACCAAGTATTTGTTAGAATTCGATATCCCGGGCTATTAAAATTTGCGGAAACCATAGCCCGATCAAAAACACTTCGCCGGAGATCACGCGAGCACCACCACGCGAGCCGGGATACGACCGAACGCACAGCGGCGTCTGAAGACGGCGCACGTCCAGCCGCACCCCCGCGGGTGCGAGCTCGCGATCGCACTATGCGATCGCCGGGTTGCATTGAAGCAACCCTACGGCGAGTCCGGCGACTCGCCGTTCGCATAGGAGGGGGCGGCTCGCCTCGCGAGCTGCGGCGGCACCAGCCCGCCACCCCAGCGATCGAACCTAGGGTTCGATCGCACCCCCAGCCGTGGGCTGGGGTCCTTCGATGCGCACGCCCCCGGTTCAGCCGGGGCGTGTTTGGTTCGATCCACACGGGGATCCTTGAACCTCCGGCGGTCCGGTGGTTCGACCACCACCGCCCGGTTTGATCCTCGTCCGGGGTTCGTCCTCGGATCTTGGTTCTACGGTATTTTCAATAAATAATCGAATAAAATCATCAAGGGTGTTTAACGATTTTATACCTTCGATTCGTTGTTCGGAGAAACGAGATCAATCGATGACCTTTGAATCTTCCCACGTATTCCTTGCACTAGCTTGAACGTCGGGTGGGCGACGATCCTCCAAGCTTATGGATCTCCTTCACGAACTCTCTAGACTAATCAAGTATGATTATCTTGTCTTATGATTTGTGAAGACCATGTAGTGCTTTTATAGGCTACGTAGGGATCTAAAGGAGGTGGAATATTGGGCTTCCAATATTGATGATTAAATTGAGCCTAAGCCCAAGTCTATTAATCTCATCAATATTAATTAATTTATTTTCCACTATATAAATTAATTTCACTCCCAATATTAAACCATATTATATCAAATAATATTTCTCCAGTTAGTATTATTTATTCCGTGTATTTAAGATTTAAATATCCATGAATAAAATTAATTTATTGCTAATTTATTTATTCATCTCTTGTATCCGAGACTAGTACCATTCAACCTTAATTATTATGCGGAACAAATCCACCTGCAAGGTTTACATAATAATTCCTTATGAACTCATCTCGGGGATATTATCAACCCTTCCGGGATACACTTTCTCGTCAAGTATTCACGGCATGTCATATATAAAATATAGTGACCCAACTTAACCGGTAATTGACCCAGTAATTAAACCGGTCAATTCCTTTGGAAAATCAAAGTCACTTATATTAAATATACACACCCGCAATAGTATCGGGGATTAAGAATAAAATACACTGAGATTTAAATCGATTATCCAAGGCAATCCTAATCGATAAATCTCAAGCGATCCGCCCAATACACCAAGTGTACAAGTATGATAAAATAATCAAGACAAATTATTTTCTCCCTCATACAACGACTATACCGATGGATTGGTCCGTGTCCATCTAGGTCGTGAGCAACTGTTCGATTATATACGAGTAACCGATAGTATGATCTTCCGTGTGACGACGCACACCATACTAACTACAACGTATATAATCTAGGACTATAATGTGCATATATTTAATTATAAATAATTAAACGCAAATAATTGTTTATTTAATTAAATAGATTAATGGCAATGGATTGGGAGTTTTCCGTTACTTAAATCTAGACATTAAGTACACAACTCCAACAATCTCCCACTTGTACTAAGGTCTAGTCATTTCCTCCAAACTCCCGACTCCCATACTCATCACGTGCTTAAACTGTACTTCCAAGAAGTACCATGTGAATGAGCAATCTAGGTTGCCGCTCTGAAGTTATCTTGGTGACTACAGCGTCGTCTTCCCTGACGATGATTCGTATCAGGTGTTACTTGCTCTATGTGTTATCTTACACTTATGGACTTGTGATTTCTTACCATTTGCCATCGCACCGCTATTTACATAGCCTTTGGCAAATTAAGAATCACATCTAAGTCCCAGAGATTATCCCGGAGCTATACCAAAACTTCTGCTGCCTCTGAGGCCGCTATTTGGTTGCTCATGGCAGAGTCCGAAAAACACCGTGCTTTTCACTCTTCCATGTTAAAACTCCTTCTCCTTCAATAGTGAAACACATAGCCTGATATCGACTTACACCGGTCCTCATTTGATTAGAAATCTAAGAGAATGTAATCCAAGGGAAATGTTCGTCTGCTCCGTAATCCATAACATAGTTTCTAGTACTTCGATAGTACTTAGAATGTTCATTACAGCAGTCGAGTATTCCTTTCTAGGATTACCTTGATATCCTCCCACTATGCTGACCGCATAGCCGATATCAGGTTCTCGTTTTCAACAATGCATTTATTAAGCTTTCCACACTCAAAGTGTAGGAAACTGCTTTTACTGCTTCTATCTCTTTTTGTGTTTCAAAACACATATCCTTAGATAGATGCATTCCGTATCTGAAAGGTAACGAACCTTTCTCGGAATCATGCATGTTAAAACGAACCATAATCATATCTATGTAAGATGTCCAGGAGAAGTACAATGTTCTTTCCTAGAGATCCAAGATCTCAAGAACATGTCCAACTTCTTCCTACATCTTTCATAATGATTTATCCAGACAACCATCATTTCATGTCTGATTACATCTTTACATTGTTGCCAATGATAAAATGTTATCTACATAAAACCCGAGAAACACCACTTTGTTTCCATCACGTTTCCAATACACAAGATTCGTCTATGCTTTGATGAATCCATAAAATGGACTATCTCATCAATTTGCAAGTACCACGAACTCAATGCTTTGTTTCAATCTATAAATGGATTAACTAAGCTTGTACTCTAAATGATCTTGCCTCTTAGCAATAATCCTTATTGCTTTCCAAGAAGGCACATTTAGATCTAGTACTGCCTCCATGTAGATCCAAGGATCGATTTCTGAATATCTCCGGTTGATCCACAACCTCCCACTACAACGGCATTCCGGTGTATAAACAGTAATAACAGTAGGTGCAGTTAGTGGTGTACCGCTACTCGGTTCGGCTGGTTCTCAGTCTTTATCGTTTTCTCTCATTCAAAGTATTACGTCACTTTGGGCTTGTGGTTCATCTAATAGTATTCCTCTAAGAACCGGGCGTTAGAACTTATAACGTCCTTCTGGTTCATAGCACTATTGAACAAACAACTTTTGTCCTTCCAGGATATTCTACAACCGCATTGAATGCGCCGTTGCTATCAGGACATATCCATAGAACATAGGTAGTTCCGTATAACTCATGCTTTTACTATTTCTATAAGAGTTCCATTTCTTATTTCCGACACACCATTTCTACACAAGGGTGTATGATGTAGTCATTTGGGATCAAATCCCAATCTCTGATCAGTATGCCATGCATTCCTCAGACAATCACTTGCCTCCGCGATCAGATCGCAGGCTTTCAATGGATATACCATGATGGTTCCCCACAATAGCTTTGTGTCCATTGACTTGTCAAAACACTTTGCTTTTGTGGCACATCAGGTATGCTAATCCATTTTTCGAGTAATCATAAAATGAAGTACTCGTTCCTTATTCTCTGAGTAGACAAAGGTCTCCATACATCAGAGTTAATCAATTCTTATACTTGTCCGGATCTTATACCTTATATCCATAAAGGATTGATTAGTTATGTTATCTTCCAAATCAGATTCTTAGGTCGGAAGGTCCACTCCTTCAACTTAATTGATCAAAATATCAATTTTCGACCTTTGAACTTCTTATTTGAATAAACACGACTTAGCATAAGAATCCACAAGTATAAATGATTCATTACAGAAATATCTCTCAAAAGTAAAACGAGTTATATAATACGGCTCGTTGCATCGTGGTGGACTTAGGATCCATCATTTATATATTGCTAGCTAATGTACCAGAATAGATAATATCATTATTTCTTCTTATAACCATCAGATGATTAAAAGAAATAAAATATCCATTCATTAGAAATCCAGAACAAAGTTCTTTCTAAAAGGTACATAAAAGCAATAACTCAAAATGAAATCCTATAAAATGTCCTCCACTGCAACAGCTGCCTCCTCAACAGCATTGCTCATGTAGACTACGATTTCTTCTTTTCCAAGTCGTCGGGTTTCCTGGAACCCTCGCATTTAGAATGCGCATACCGTCAGTGGTTCCATATCTACACACCAGGTTCTGGTAGATAAAACCATCGACTATGTTTTTACGACTAAAGAAAGATTTCGTACCTTTGAGAGGATAATCAGACTTCCAGTACCCAGAGTGTTTGCATCGAGAATACTAGCCTATTGGCTTTCTCGCCCCATCTCGTGATCCAAGAACTTAGGACCACTGGGTTTCTTTGCTTGCTTTTCCTATCCCCCGTTTCTGCCCTTAGGTTCGAAACCTTTGGCATTGGCTACAAGAGCTTGCGATTTCCGTCTCAACTCGTCCAAAAGGTCAATCATCTCATAAACGTGTTTAAGCGTTTCCTCGAATCGACTGGCCTTTATGAGTATCCTCATCGCCTCTTGTCTAGCCTCTACATCATGTCTAAACATCTCCTTGAGTTTGAACATGATATCATAATCAGTGGTTATTTGCAAAAGCATTTTCCCACTTCTTAAAATCAGTTCTTTCCTCATCAGTTAAGACATTGGTAGGCTCGGGAGGACAAAGCTCACTTGAGTACAAACTTGTACTCTTTAACAGTCTGGGCAATGTCCAGATCTCTATTCCAATCAATACAATCAGGGACCAGTGAGTTAAAATCCTTAAGTATCATATAAAGTGGGTTCAAAGCCATCCATAATCTATGAGTACATATAACAACAAACAATCGATTTAATATCCGATATTATCTTCCTCAAATAATATCATTAAACCACTAATCACATCTAAAATCCCATCAGATATGGCAAGCCATGATAGTGTGGACGTTTACCTACCCAAATGATTTAGCAATTAGATTTGCTTCGGTCGTACATCATCATTAGCGTTACTTCGATGGGAAGAATACTAAGAAGCGTACCTAAGTGTAAACCATTACACAGTATCTAAGAAGATTGTTTGGGACACGCATATTCACCGCAAGCCACGATAGTGTGGACGTTTACGTTAACATACGCTCCTTTACTCCCTTCTATAACTGTCTACATCAATCGATCCAAAATCCCATTCAGTGCAGCAAGCCACGATAGTGTGGACGTTTACTACACCAAAAGATTTTTACAATTGACTCCCAATTACTTGATCCAATCGATTTTTTGTAAATCAGGACGCGGAGAATCATAAGTGAAACTCGAAGTTTCTAACCAGTGATTCACCATGCGAACAACCCTATCTCTCATTAGATGAGGGAGCCGAGCAGACAATCGATCCATTTCAAGAAATGGTACGAAGGTCTCTAATTTGTGTCATCCACATGACCAAGTGGCTTTGGCTCCATTCCACTCCCCGGGGTGAGAATGAGTCGACTTGAAGTCAGCTTCAGAAAGACAAATTAGGCATTGTTTGATAAACTTAATCAATGTTTCTCGTAAAAGGAATTACAAGAATTCTCCTCCAATGACTCGTCTATATAAACTTCAAAAGTCCATAAGAGTCTTCAAGAGAACAGTAATGGAGACCATGAGAATGTTTCCATTCCCTCTCCCACTTAGCTTTTTATAACAAAGGGATACTCTATCTAATGCATAATTAAATACACATAAGCATGCATACATGTAATAAAACACATAAATATTATCACATAGTCAAAATAATACTAGAATATTATTTTCCGACTATTATGGCTTTATCGCATCTCCGTACGCATCTTCTAGTCTTCAGTCTTCGTTCTTGAATGCTCCATGTGACGAGAATATTAATCCCAATATTTAAATCTATTTATTTTCAATTAATCCAAAAGTTACTTAATTCGAAAATTAAGTCAATCGAATATATCAAAAATAAAATTAAATATTATTAATATTTCTATTTATTTTTATTTTCCTATCTAATTCTATTAAATCTCTAGAATCCCATCCAAGTCAAACTTGGAATATTCTAGAAGACTTCTATAATAGAATAAGGAAATAAAATAATTAGGACTCCTAATCCTTCCAAATTAATTCCTTTCCTAATCTATTAAAAAATTCCATAAAGGAATGTTTAAATAGGAAAAAATAATTAAGGACTTTCAAAACTTTCCAAATTAATTATTTTCTTAATCCATTAAAAATTCCATAAAGGAATATTTAAACAAGGAAAATAAATTAATTCCAAATTAA
Source organism: Euphrasia confusa (assembly GCA_954870475.1). Lineage (NCBI taxonomy): Eukaryota > Viridiplantae > Streptophyta > Magnoliopsida > Lamiales > Orobanchaceae > Euphrasia > Euphrasia confusa. The sequence goes on along the minus strand of OX940951.1, from coordinate 40,067,575 downwards.
TTCTTTTCCTAATCCATGAATATTCCAAAAAGGAATAATCAATTAGGAAGACCAAATTAATTCTAAATTTATTCCTTCCTTATCCATGAAAATTCCCATACTAGGAATAATCAATAAGGAAATAAATTTATTCTAAATTTATTCTTTTCCTATTCCATGAGAGTTCCCAAAAAATTAGGAATACTCAAAATAGGAAAACCGAAAAATTTAGGAAAGTTGAATCTCGGCGGGAGAGCACGAGATCACGAGGACCCCGCCCCACCCACCATCGATCGCCGGCCGAGAGGAGCGCCGCCGCCACCCCAGCCCACGCGCCACCTCCATTGGTGGCCGGCGTGGCCGAGGAGTCCCGCGGGCAGCCCCCACCTCGCGGTCGATCTCCATGGGAATGATCTCCATGATCGATCCCGAGTCCCTTCGTCTTCTTCGTCACATCTTCTTCTTCGCCGGCGGTCGTTTCAGCATCGATCTAACATAGAATAAATTACAAAATAAATTCTTTACTATCCGGTATCGATTCTATTCATGAAATCGACCCTATACAATTTCCGGAAAAAGTAGAACGTAATAATAAATTCTAAATTCGGTCAACCCCCGAATTTTTACTATTACAAGCATTCACCACACATAAAACGAATCTCGACATGTCCGAGAGTTTAATCAAAACATATTATGACAATAATTAACGAATAAATTATATCTAGCCATAATAGTCGGAAACCCTGCAAGGTAGAACAATTTTATCGAAAATACCGCGAACGTAAACCACGCTCTGATACCAATTGTTGGAATTCGATATCCCGGGCTATTAAAATTTGCGGAAACCATAGCCCGATAAAAAACCCTTCGCCGGAGATCACGCGAGCACCACCACGCGAGCCGGGATACGACCGAACGCACAGCGGCGTCCGAAGACGGCGCACGTCCAGCCGCACCCCCGTGGGTGCGAGCTCGCGATCGCACCATGCGATCGCCGGGTTGCATCGAAGCAACCCTACGGCGAGTCCGGCGACTCGCCGTTCGCATAGGAGGGGGCAGCTCGCCTCGCGAGCCGCGGCGGCACCAGCCCGCCACCTCAGCGATCGAACCTAGGGTTCGATCGCACCCCCAGCCGTGGGCTGGGGTCCTTCGATGCGCACGCCCCCGGTTCAGCCGGGGCGTGTTTGGTTCGATCCCCACGGGGATCCTTGAACTGCCGGCGGTCCGGTGGTTCGACCACCACCGCCCGGTTTGATCCTCGTCCGGGGTTCGTCCTCGGATCTTGGTTCTACGGTATTTTCAATAAATAATCGAATAAAATCATCAAGGGTGTTTAACGATTTTATACCTTCGATTCGTTGTTCGGAGAAACGAGATCAATCGATGACCTTTGAATCTTCCCACGTATTCCTTGCACTAGCTTGAACGTCGGGTGGGAGACGATCCTCCAAGCTTATGGATCTCCTTCACGAACTCTCTAGACTAATCAAGTATGATTATCTTGTCTTAAGAAAAGTGAAGACCATGTAGTGCTTATATAGGCTACGTAGGGGATCAAAAGGAGAATAAATATTGGACTTCCAATATTGAAAATTAAATTGGGTCCAACCCAAATCCATTAATTCTTATCAATATTAATTTTATTTATTTTCCACTATATAAATAAAATTGCACTCCCAATATTATTCCATATTATATCAAATAATATTTCTCCATCTTAGTATTATTTATTCCGTGTATTTAAGATTTAAATATCCATGAATAAATTTATTTATTGCTCAATAAATATTATTCATTTCTTATATCCGAGAATAGTACCGTTCAACTTTAATTATTATGCGGATTAAATCCACCTGCAGGGTTTACATAATAATTCCTTATGAACTCATCTCGGGATATTATCAACCCTTACGGGATACACTTTCCCGTCAAATATTCACGGCATGTCGTATATAAAATATAGTGACCCAACTTAACCGGTAATTAACCCAATAATTAAATCGGTTAATTCCTTTGGCAAATCAAAGTCACTTATATTAAATACACACACCCGCAATAATATCGGGGATTAAGAATAAAATACTCTGAGATTTAAATTGATTATCTAAGGCAATCCTAATCAATAAATCTCAAGCGATCCGCCCAATACACCAAGTGTACAAGTGTGATAAAATAATTAAGATAAATTATTTTCTCTCTCACACAACGACTATACCGATGGATTGGTCCGTGTCCATCTAGGTCGTGAGCAGCTGTTCGATTAAATACGAGTAACCGATAGTATGATCTTCTGTGTGCCCATGCCCCACCATACTAACTACAACGTATAAAATCCAGGACTATATTTTGCATATTTAATTAAATGCAAATAATTGTTTATTAATTAAATAGGTTAAATGCCATGAGAGGGAGTTTACCGGTACTTAAATCTAGACATTAAGTACACAACTCCAACAATCTCCCACTTGTACTAAGGTCTAGTCATTTCCTCCAAACTCCCGACTCCCATATTCATCACGTGCTTAAGTTATACTTCCCAGAAGTATTATGTGAGTGAGCAATCTAGGTTGCCGATCTGAAGTTATCTTTGTGACTACTGCGTCGTCTCCCTGACGATGACTCGTATCAGGTGGTACTGGCTCTATGTGTTATCATCACCTTTCGAACTTATGACTTCTTCCAGTTCTCCATGCACCGCTACATACATAGCCTTTGGTGAACCAAGAGTCATATCCAAGTTCAGAGGTCATTCCGGAACCTAACCAAAACTTCCGCTGCCTCTGAGGCTGCTATTCGGTTTATGATAGAGTCCGAGAAGCATCACGCTTATCACTCTTTCATCCTTAGGTTTTACCTCTTCTAAAAGTGAACACATAGCCTGATATCGACTTACACTGATCATTCTCTGATTTTTGGATCTGAGAAACTGTAATCTAAGAAGATTTCTTATTGCTAGTAATCCTGTACCTCCAAGTACTCTTACAGCATTCGAATATCTCTTATCCAGATTACTTTGATATCCTCCCACTACGCTAACCGCATAGTTGATATCAGGTTCCTGTTTTATAACACTGCATTTACAAAGCCCTTTACACTTGAAGTGTGAAGAATCTGCTTTGTCTATATCTGTCTCCTTCATGTGTTCAAGACACATACCTTAGACAGATGCATTCTGTTCTAGAAAGGCAATAACCTTTCTCAGAATTGTGCATGTTTAAAACAAACCATAATCGTATAAGATATCTTAAGAGAAGTGCAAGTGTTCTTATCTAGAGATCGAAAGATTTCTAAGAACATGATACAATTTCATCTTAATCTTATATCTCGATTTATTTAGACAACCTCTATTTTATGTCTGACAACGCTTTTACATTGTTGCCAATGATGAAGTGTTATCTACACAAAATTCCGAGAAACACCACTTTGTTTCCATTATGTATCCAATACACCAAACTTGTCTATGCTTCTTGATGAACCCATATAATGGACTATCTCATCAATTTGCAAGTTCCACAAGTTTCAGCTTTGTGATAATCCATAAATGGATTTACTAAGCTTGTACTTCTAAATGGTCTTGCCTCTTAACAATAATACATTATTGCTTTCCAAGTAGGCACATTTAGATTAGTACTGCCCCTTATGCAGAACTAGGGATCGATTTCATGTCTACTAGATCCAGAGTTTAAAACTCCTCCAGTCTTATGAACATCTCCGGTTGCTTAACAATCTCCCACTGCAATGGCGTTCCGGTGTATAACAGTAATAACATTAGGTGCAGTTAGTGGTGTACTTCCACTCGGTTAGGCTGGTTCTCAGTCTTCTCTTTCTCTTTATAAAGTACTTTGTCAGTTAGGGCACTGTAGTTCATCTAATAGTCTTCCTCTAAGAACCGGGCGAAGACACCCTTCTGGTTCGTAGTACTATTGAACATACAATTACTCGTTCTTCTAGGATTTTCCACAATTACATTTAATATGTCGTTGTATCCAGAAAAATCCGTAGAACATAGGTAGTTCCGATCAAACTTGTCCTTTTACTATTAGAATTCCATTTCTTATTCCTGACACACCATGTCTACACATCAGTGTATGGTGCAGTCGTTTGATTTATGCTATGTGTTATTTAGATAGGTGACAGCCTCCGCGAACGAGTCGCAGGCTTCTAATGGATATACTTTGAAGGTTCCCCATAATGGTTTTGTGCTGAAAAACACTCCGCTTTTATGGCACATCAAGTATTCTAATCCATCTTCGAGTATTCTTGAAAGAATGACTCGTACCCTTTCTAATTACACATACCGCATTAATCATCAATCATTTTCTATACTTGTCCGAATTCCATCCTTTATCCAGAAAGGTTGATTTAGTTGTATCATCTTTCAAGATCGATTCTTAGGTCGAGAGGCCCATTCCTCCAACTATAATTGATCAAATCAATTTCGACCTTTTGAATCCCTTTTGAATAGACACTACCAAGTTCAAGAATTCACAAGTATAATGATCGATAAAGAAATACATCCAATAAGTAAAACAAGTTATACATAACGGTTTGTTGCATCGTGGTAGACTAAGGATTTATCATTCGTATATTGCTATCTAATGTACCATAATAGATATCGCCATTATTTCTTGTCTAAATCATCAAGTGATTAAAGAAATAAAATATCCATTAATAATAGAAATCCAGAACGAAAGTTCTTTCTAAAATAAAAGGTACAAAGCAATAGACTTGAAATGAAATCCTATAACTATCATAAAGATAAACGTCTTCCACTGCAACCGCTGCTTCCTCAACAGCTCTGCCCATGAGGACTCGAACTCTTCTTATCTAAGTCGCCGGGTTTTCTGGAACCCCTGCATTTAGAATGCACATACCGTCAGTGGTTCCATATCTACACACCAGAATTCTGGTAGATAATACCACTGACTATGTTTTTACGACTAAAGAAGAATTCATACCTTTGAGAGGACAAGATGTAGACCCCCAGTACTCAGACTGCTTCCCTTGGGGATACTTGCCAGAAGGCTTCATTATCCCACCCTTTGGTCCAAGTCCCTTAGGACCACCGGACCCCCTTGTCTTCTTCTCCTTTCCTTTGCCTTTAGGTCCGAAACCCTTGGCTTTGGCTATAAGAGCTTGCGATTGTTTCAACTCGTCCAAAAGATCCATCATCTCAAAAACATGGTCAAGTGTTTCATCGAAGTAACAGATCTTTACGAGTATCCTCATCGCCTCTTTTCTAGCCTCCCCATCATGTCCAAACATCAACTTGAGTTTAAGCATGACATCATGATTAATGGCTAGTGAACGAGCACTCTCCCATTTTTCAAAGTCAAAAATCTCATCCTCAGTCGAGTTAATGGTGAGTCCAGGAGGACAAGTTTCACTGAGTACGTCTTTGTACTCCTTTACAGTCTGAGCAATGTCTAACTCTTCTTTCCATTCAACACAGTATGGAACCAGTGCGTTAAATTCCTCAAGTATCATCTCAAGTGGATTCATAGACATTTTCTAAACCTATGAGCACATTTAAACAAACAATTAATTTAATATCCGACGTTATCTCCCTGGAATAACATCATTAAATTACTAATCACATCTAAAATCCCATCAGGTAAGGCAAGCCACGTGGTGTGGACGTTTACCCACCCAAATGATTTAGTAATTAGATTTTCTTTGGCCATACATCAATTATAGCGTAACTTCGTGGGGAAGAATACTATAACGCGTATCTAAGTGTAAACCATTACTCAGCACTAAAGTAAATCGTTTGGAATTGCTACATCACCGCAAGCCACGTGGTGTGGACGTTTACGATAATTTCACAACTCTTCACAATCACTTATAACTGTCTACATCAATTAATCCAAAATCCGTTAGCATAGCAAGCCACGTGGTGTGGACGTTTACTACACTAAGAGACTTTTATAATTGACTCCCAATTACAAGATCCATTCGATTTCATAAATCAAGACTCGGAGAATCATAAGTGAAACTCGAAGTTTCTAACCAGTGATTCACCATGCGAGCGACCCTATCTCTCATAAATGAGGGAGCCGAGCAGACAAACGACCCACCTATAAAAGAATGGCACTAAAGTCTCTAATTTGTGTCATCCACATGACCAAGTGGCTCTGGCTCCATTCCACTCCCCGGGGTGAGAATGAGTCGACTTGAAGTCAGTTTCAGAAAGACAAATTAGGCATTGTTTGATAAACTCGATCAATGTTTCTTGTAAAAGGAATTACAAGAATTCTCCTCCAATGACTCGTCTATACGAACTTCGAAAGTCCATAAGAGTCACCAAGAGAACAGTAATGGAGACCATGGGAATGTTTCCATCCCCTCTCCCACTTAGCTTTTTATAATAAAGGGATACGCTATCTAGTGCATAAAATAAACACATATAGCATGCATACAAGCAATAAAGCACATAGTATCACATAGTCAAAATAATCCTAGAAAATTATTTTCCGACTATCATGGCTTTGTCGCATCTCCGTACGCATCTTCTAGTCTTCAGTCCTCGTTCTTGAATGCTCCATGTGACAAGAATATTAATCTCTAATATTTAAATCTATTTATTTTCAATTAATCCAAAAGTTACTTAATTCGAAAATTAAGTCAATTGAATATATCAAAAATAAAATTAAATATTATTAATATTTATATTTATTTATTTTCCTATCTAGTTCTTATTAAATCTTTAGAATAATCTATCCAAACAAAATTTGGAATATTCTAGAAGACATCTATAATAGAACAAGGAAATAAAATAAATTAGGACTCACTACTTTCCAAATTTATTTTTATTCCTAATCCATGAATATTCCCATGAGAAGGAATAATCAAATAGGAAAAATAAATTTAGTACTAAATTAATTAAATTTCTAATCTATGAATAATTCCATGAAGGAAATTAATCAATAGAAATAAAATTAATTTAAATTAATTCTTTTCCTAATGCATGAGAGTTTCCTAAAAGGAAAGTACTCAAATAGGAAACCCGAATTAATCAGGAAAGTTGGATTATGGTAGGAGTAGCACGGGTTGGGAGTCCCCGCACCACCCCCACCGTCGACCGCCGCCCGGGAGGAGTACCGCCGCCGCCCCCAGCCCACGCGCCACCACCACCGGTGGCCGGCGTGGCCGGAAGCTCCCACGGACAGCCCCTCGCCCGGCGATCGATCCATGGGGTCGATCATGAGGATGATCGGCCCCTTCGTCCATTGTCATCTTCGTCACACTTTCTTCGTCTTCCGGCGATCGTCTCAACATCGAACCAACGTAATAAAATTACAAGAATTAAATTACACTATCCGGTATCGATTCTATACATGAAATTGACCCTATACATTTTCCGGAAAAATAAAGAGCGTAATAATAAATCCTAAATTCGGTCAACCCCCGAATTTTTACTATTACAAACATTCATCCACACAAAACGAATCTCGACATGTCCGAGAGTTTAATAATCATGATAATTAATTAATAAACAATAATTAATTAAATCCAACCATGATAGCCGGAAATCCTGCAAGGTAGAACAATAATTGAGCATATACATGAACACGAAACCAAACGCTCTGATACCAATTGTTGGAAATCGATATCCCGGGCTATTAAAATTTATGCGGAACCGATAGCCCGACCGAAATCCTTCATCGCCGGAGATTGGATTCCCGACTCATCCGCAGGAGTCCGACCTTTGGAGACTACGCGCCCGAAGACACGCAGCCCGCCCCCAGCCGATTTTCTCCCGCAAGCCGAATCCATGAACGCGAACCATCGCACGAGCCGGGGCCCGACCGAACGCCCAGCGAAGCCCGAAGGCTGCGTGCGCCCAGCCGAGCCCCCGCACGGGGCTCGCGATCATCTCGCGATGATCGCTGGGGATGCGCGAGGCATCCCCGGGGCTGCTCGTAGCAGCCCCGCAGCGGGTCGCGTGACCCGCTGCTCAACGCGCTGGGCTCGTCCCAGCGCTCCGCTGCGGGAAACCCCGCAGCACGCTACGAGTCGCTGCGGGTTACCCCCGCAGCTCCCAGCGATCGAGCCTACGGGCTCGATCGACCCCTCGGCCCCCAGCCGAGGGTGTTCGCGCTGAACGCGCCGCCGACGACGGAGGTCGGCGGATCCTCCCGCCGTGGCACCAGCCCACGGCGGATCCCCGACGATCGAACCCTAGGTTCGATCGTGTGCCTCGACGTCGAGCCAAGGCTCACCTCTCGCGTCGCGCGTTCCCGGCGGTTGAACCCTAGGTTCGACCGCTCCTCTCGATCCTCGCCGGGGATCTCGAATCCCCGTCCCCGAGGTTCGTCGTTTATCCAGATCGTGTGTTCATGTATATACTACGATTAATCACACAAAATCATAAAAGAGGGTTTATGATTTATTACCTTCGATTCGTTGTACGGAGAAACGAATTAACGCGTTGATGACCTTGCGATCTTCCCACGTATTCCTTGCACCTTGTCCGAACGTCGTGTGGGCGACGATCTATCGAACACCTTATGGATCTTCCTCACTCTCCAAGACTTTTTAGTTGGCGTAACTTAGGTTCTCTTAGTTATGAAAAGTGAAGACCATGTAGTGCTTATATAGGCTACGTAGGGGATCAAAAGGAGAATAAATATTGGGCTTCCAATATTGAAAATTAAATTGGGTCCAACCCAAATCCATTAATTCTTATCAATATTAATTTTATTTATTTTCCACTATATAAATAAAATTGCACTCCCAATATTATTCCATATTATATCAAATAATATTTCTCCATCTTAGTATTATTTATTCCGTATATTTAAGATTTAAATATCCATGAATAAATTTATTTATTGCTCAATAAATATTATTCATTTCTTATATCCGAGAATAGTACCGTTCAACTTTAATTATTATGCGGATTAAATCCACCTGCAGGGTTTACATAATAATTCCTTATGAACTCATCTCGGGGATATTATCAACCCTTACGGGATACACTTTCCCGTCAAATATTCACGGCATGTCGTATATAAAATATAGTGACCCAACTTAACCGGTAATTAACCCAATAATTAAATCGGTTAATTCCTTTGGCAAATCAAAGTCACTTATATTAAATACACACACCCGCAATAATATCGGGGATTAAGAATAAAATACTCTGAGATTTAAATTGATTATCTAAGGCAATCCTAATCAATTAATCTCAAGCGATCCGCCCAATACACCAAGTGTACAAGTGTGATAAAATAATTAAGATAAATTATTTTCTCTCTCACACAACGACTATACCGATGGATTGGTCCGTGTCCATCTAGGTCGTGAGCAGCTGTTCGATTAAATACGAGTAACCGATAGTATGATCTTCTGTGTGCCCATGCCCCACCATACTAACTACAACGTATAAAATCCAGGACTATATTTTGCATATTTAATTAAATGCAAATAATTGTTTATTAATTAAATAGGTTAAATGCCATGACAGGGAGTTTACCGGTACTTAAATCTAGACATTAAGTACACAACTCCAACAAATATCATTATTTCTTCTTATAACCATCAAATGATTAAAAGAAATAAAATATCCATTCATTATAAATCCAGAACAAAGTTCTTTCTAATATGAAAGGTACATAAAAGCAATAACTCAAAATGAAATCCTATATAATTGTCCTCCACTGCAACAGCTGCCTCCTCAACAGCATTGCCCATGTAGACTACGATTTCTTCTTTTCCAAGTCGTCGGGTTTCCTGGAACCCTTGCATTTAAAATGCACATACCGTCAGTGGTTCCATATCTACACACCAGGTTCCGGTAGATAATACCACTGACTATGTTTTACGACTAAAGAAGATTTCGTACTTTCTTTGAGAGGATAATCAGACTTCCAGTACCCAGACTGTTTGCATCGAGAACACTTGCCTCATGGCTTTCTCGTCCCATCTAGTGGTCCAAAAGGAACCACTGGGTTTCTTTGCTTTCTTGTCCTTTCCCCCGATTCATGCCTTTAGGTTCGAAACCTTTGGCATTGGCTACAAGAGCTTGCGATTTCCGTCTCAACTCGTTTAAAAGGTCAATCATCTCAAAAACGTTTTTAAGCGTTTCCTCGAAGTGACTGGCCTTTATGAGTATCCTCATCGCTTCTTGTCTAGCCGCCTATGTCAATAGGCTCGGGAGGACAAAGCTCACTGAGTACTAACTAGTACTCTTTAACAGTTTGGGTAATGTCTAGATCTCTATTCCAATCATTACATTTAGGGACCAATGAGTTTAAAATCCTTACGTATCACATAAAGTGGGTTCAAAGCCATATCCTAATCTATGAGCACATATAACAACAAACAATCGATTTAATCTCCGATATTATCTCCCTTAAATAATATCATTAAACCACTAATCACATCTAAAATCCCATCAGGTAAGGCAAGCCACGTGGTGTGGACGTTTACCCACCCAAATGATTTAGCAATTAGATTTGCTTCGGTCATACATCACTTATAGCGGAACCTCGTGGGGAGGAATACTATAATGCGTATCTAAGTGAAAACCATTACTCAGTACCAAAGTAAATTACTTGGAATTGCTACATCACCGCAAGCCACGTGGTGTGGACGTTTACGATAACTTCACAACTCTTCATAATTACTTACAACTGTCTACATCAATTAATCCAAAGTCCGTCAGTATAGCAAGCCACGTGGTGTGGACGTTTACTACACTAAGAGACTTTTATAATTGACTCCCAATTACTTGATCCATTTAATCTTGTAAATCAAGACTCGGAGAATCATAAGTGAAACTCGAAGTTTCTAACCAGTGATTCACCATGCGAACAACCCTATCTCTCATAAATGAGGGAGCCGAGCAGACAATCGACCCATCTATCAAAGAATGGCACGAAGGTCTCTAATTTGTGTCCTCTACATGACCAAGTGGCTTTGGCTCCATTCCACTCCCCGGGGTGAGAATGAGTCGACTTGAAATCAGCTTTGGAAAGACAAATTAGGCATTGTTTGATAAACTTAATTAATGTTTCTCGTAAAAGGAATTACAAGAATTCTCCTCCAATGACTTATCTATATGAACTTCAGAAGTCCATAAAAGTCACCAAGAGAACAGCAATGGAGACCATGACAATGTTTCCATTCCCTCTCCCACTTAGCTTTTTACAATAAAGGGATACGCTATCTAATGCATAATTAAATACACATAAGCATAATAACAAACATACATTTCATGCAAGTACGTACACAAATAATCAAATAATTGCTCAAGTAAAAATTATTTCTCGACTATTCGTACCTTGATGAATTCCAGCATGATTTCCTTGAGTCTTCATTCTACGTCTTGAATACTTTGTCGAGTGACGGAAAAATTCTTTGATTCTCATATTTAATTTATTTTAAATAAAATCCAAGATTCCAATTCAAAATAAATTTGAATCAATCTAATGATTTTAAATGAAATACTCCAATTAAATAAAATCAATTCCATTGATTTCCATATTTAATTCTATTTTAAATAAAATCCAAGATTTTCCAATCCAAAATAAATTTTGAATTAATCTAATGATTTTAAACAAAATACTTAAATTAAATAAAATCAACATTATTAAAATCCATTGATCTCCATATTTAATTCTATTCTAAATAAAATCCAAGATTTTCCAATCCAAAATAAATTTTGAATTAATCTAATGATTTTAAATAAAATACTTAAATTAAATAAAATCAACATTATTAAAATCTATTGATCTCCATATTTAATTCTATTCTAAATAAAATCCAAGATTTTCCAATCCAAAATAAATTTTGAATTAATCTAATGATTTTAAATAAAATACTTAAATTAAATAAAATCAATATTTTAATAATTTCTCAATCCTATTTAGATTAGATCTCAAGAATCCTAATCAAAATCGAATTTTGATTCTTCTTAAGACTTCTAATCCAAGTAGGTATAGGATATCTAGAGAAACTAGGATTTTCTTTCCTAATTTAACTCTCCATCTAATTCCATTATTTAATTCCATAATTAAGAAATCTAATCCAAATAGAATTTGAATTAATTTCAAAATTAAATTAAATAATATTAGAAAGATTAAATTATTTCCGGAAAGATCGAATTTACCGGGAAAAACCGAAACGAAAATTCCGGCCATCCCAATCGAACCCAACATGCACCTAGTTGGTTCCATGCATGTAAGCACATACACACCAACGTGCATGTAGCACCATCAATTAATACAACAATTGATTGAATATGTACAGCTCATGCAAACAAGAATTAATTCACGCCATGAGAATGAATTAATCAACTCACATGCACATGCAAATACACGCACCCAGCGAGAAAAAATCCCAGCAGCCGCACGATCGACTTCTTCGGCGAGGGGGCGCACCAGCAGCAACCTAGTCGATATCCGGCATGACGTCTCCTCTGACGACCCATGCCATCGACATGCTGCTATCATCGCACGAGCAGCCCGCTCCAGCAGCAGCCGAAGCCGCGACCCTCGAGCCGCCGCGTGTAGCGGCTGAACCTCCTGGCTTGGCAGAGGTCAACATCCGGCGACCACCACCATTGGTGGTTGATGCCGTCGACTCCAGCCGCCATACAGCCCGTCCATCAGGACAGCCCGCACAGCAGCAGCCCGTTCCGAGCCCAAGGTCGATCGATCCGATTCGATTATTCCGAAAATCCTCGATTTTTAATAATTAATTTTTCCGACAAACACAATTCATACGAGAGATAAAATCAAGTACGTAGAACAATATAGCACAATAATTTAACAATTTAAATTAATCTATGGCTATAAACAACGACAATCGATTATCGAAACAATTAACGAAAAACCGTAACCATACGCTCTGATACCAATTGTTGGAATTCGATATCCCGGAGTTGCCGGAATTGCGGAACATGACAACTCCGATCAAAAACCTTCGCCGGAGATAACACGAACGCCGACTCATCCGCCGGAGTCCGGCCTTTGGAGACCACGCACCCGAAGGTGCGCAGCCCGCCCCCAGCCGAACCCCCGCGAGACGGGGTTCACGCGATCGATGGATCGATCGCACGCCGGCGATCGATCGGGGTGGGGCTGCCCAGCAGCCCCCGCGGCGAGTCCGGCGACTCGCCGCCGCCTGGAGGTCGACCACCTTCACGGTGGGGAGGGGCGGCACCATCCCGCGCCCTCCGCGATCGATCATGAGGATCGATCGCACGCCCTCGGCTCCAGCCGAGGGTTCGACCCTCTCGCCCCGCCGAAACCCTAGGCGGCGATCCCGCGGTCCGGTGGCTTCGCCACCACCGCGTGATCCTTCGTCTAATCCGGGTTCGAACTTTTGGATCTTTGTTCTTCGATAATTGATCAATAAACTAGAATTAAATTGCGGAAATTTAATTCACCTTTCGATTCGTTGTGCGGAGAAACGAGATCTTATGATGACCTTGAGATCTTCCCACGTATTCCTTGCACTTGTTCGAACGTCGGGTGGGCGACGATCCTCCGAACACTATGGATCTCCTTCTCTCCTTTCTCTCTCTAGAATTGTGATCTTCAAGTTATGAGAATAGAGAAGACCATGTAGTGCTTTTATAGGCTACGTAGGGGATCTTAAGGAGGTGGAATATTGGGCTTCTAATATTGAAGATTAAATTGAGCCCAATGCTCAAGTCCATTAATCCTTATCAATATTAATTAATTTATTTTCCACTATATAAATTAATTGCACTCTCAATATTAAACCATATTATATCAAATAATATTTCTCCGGTAGTATTATTTATTCCGTGTATTTAAGATATAAATATCCATGAATAAAATTAATTTATTGCTAATTAATTTATTCATCTCTTATATCCGAGACTAGTACCATTCAACCTTAATTATTATGCGGAACAAATCCACCTGCAGGGTTTACATAATAATTCTTTATGAACTCATCTCGGGGATATTATCAACCCTTCCAGGATACACTTTCCCGTCAAGTATTCACGGCATGTCATATATAAAATATAGCGACCCAACTTAACCGGTAATTGACCCAGTAATTAAACCGGTCAATTCCTTTGGAAAATCAAAGTCACTTATATTAAATATACACACCCGCAATAGTATCGGGGATTAAGAATAAAATACACTGAGACTTAAATCGATTATCGCCGGCAATCCTAATCGATAAATCTCAAACGATCCGCCCAATACACCAAGTGTACAAGTGTGATAAAATAATTAAGATAAATTATTTTCTCTCTCACACAACGACTATACCGATGGATTGGTCCGTGTCCATCTAGGTCGTGAGCAACTGTTCGATTAAATACGAGTAACCGATAGTATGATCTTCTGTGTGCCCATGCACACCATACTAACTACAACGTATAAAATCCAGGACTATAATTTGCATATATTTAATTATAAATAATTAAACGCAAATAATTGTTTATTTAATTAAATAGATTAATGGCAATGGATCGTGAGTTTCCGTTACTTAAATCTAGACATTAAGTACACAACTCCAACACTAAGTTAATCAATTGTGAAGACCATGTAGTGCTTTTATAGGCTACGTAGGGGATCAAAAGGAGATGAAATATTGGGCTCCTAATATTGAAGATTAAATTGGGTCCAACCCAAATCCATTAATCCTTATCAATATTAATTTTATTTATTTTCCACTATATAAATAAAATTGCACTCCCAATATTTATCCATATTATATCAAATAATATTTCTCCGGTTAGTATTATTTATTCCGTGTATTTAAGATTTAAATATCCATGAATAAAATTTATTTATTGCTTAATAAATTTATTCATCTCTTATATCCGAGAATAGTACCACTCAACCTTATTTATTATGCGGGAAAAAATCCACTCGCGAGGTTTACATAATAAATCCTTATGAGCTCATCTCGGGGATATTATCAACCCTTCCGGGATACACTGTCCCTTCAAGAATTCACGGCATGCCATATATAAAATATAGTGACCCAACTTAACCGGTAATTAACCCAATAATTAAATCGATTAATTCCTTTGGAAAATCAAAGTCACTTATATTAAATATACACACCCGCAATTGTTTCAAGGATTAAGAATAAAATACTCCGAGACTTAAATCAATTATCACAGAGCAATCCTAATTGATAAGTCTCAAGCGATCCGCTCAATACACCAAGTGTACAAGTGTGATAAAATAATTAAGATAAATTATTTTCTCTCTCACACAACGACTATACCGATGGATTGGTCCGTGTCCATCTAGGTCGTGAGCAACTGTTCGATTAAATACGAGTAACCGATAGTATGATCTTCTGTGTGCCCATGCACACCATACTAACTACAACGTATGAAATCCAGGACTATAATTTGCATATATTTAATTATAAATAATTAAACACAAATAATTGTTTATTTAATTAAATAGATTAATGGCAATGGATCGTGAGTTTCCGTTACTTAAATCTAGACATTAAGTACACAACTCCAACAAGTTGATCCTCGCATGGCTTCTTCTGCTGAACCATCGATTGACTTTACCACCTCTGTGAAACCGGCGCACTCAACTACTCGTCAGCCGGGCAAAGATAGTAAAACAAAGGAAGTTGCGTGCCGCATCTACAAAGGCACGGTTTCTCGAAAGGAGTATGACAGGTTACTCGCAACTGGCGAGATAACTGAAGATGGAAAGAAAGTTGTAAAAATTCCATCGATTGAGTCTGTGACTGCAGGAAAAGATCCTAAGTCATCAAAACCCAAAACTTCGGGCAAGAAACCGGCGACTCCAGCTGGGAGTGCCGAAGGCAAGAAACCGTTTGCCAGTGGAGGAGGTGTGAAAACATCAACTCCGAAAAACTCTGGTGGGTCGACTGCAAAGTCAAGAACTCACAGCTCTCGGAAACCGCCAGTTGTGCCTCACTCTTCGGGATCAGCTGGATCCCAAAAATCGACTGCTGCATTCAAGTATATTCAAAGATATGACGAGTGCCCGAAGGCTCATTCTCCCGATTTCTTTACCCCAACTGCTGAACGTCGTCATAAACTGATTGCGAAGTTACCTATTTTCACTTATCGCACCATCCTCAAGGAGGATTATGATAGATATGGAATCACGAATTTCCTTACTCAGATGCAGTTGTTAGACTCTGTGCATCTAACTTATCGTTACTCGATTCCGATTATTCACAAGTTCTTTGCCAACTTATCTCCGGAGTTTGCTGATCCGAAGAATCGTCTGTATGGCTGTTTACTAATTAACCAGTTTCTGAAACGTTTGGACGTTGACGCGACTTGGACGACACCATCAGCTGCTGAGAGAGCTGATGAATTGACGGTTGGCACATTTGTCACCCAAAATAAAGTTAAGTCTGCCTCGCCACCGCCGGCTTAACTGTCGGCATTCTATGGAATTCTCCATCGACTGGGAATGTCGAACTGGATTGCTAATCCAGATCCTGCAGTGATGACTCCTGAACTAATGCATTTGATCTTCCGTCTCGGCTGCGGGGAACAGGTTGATATTGGCCAACTCATTTTTAATGACTTGTGCAAGATTGCCAAAACAACGGATGAGACTATCATTCGGCAAGCTGAGTTGCCCGAAGATCAAAGAATTCGTCTCACTCATCCGTGTCTGATATACGGAATGTTACATGCTCAAGGTTTCCTTCCTGAAACCGAAACTGAGAAAAAGATGAAGAAAAATGGGGCGGTGAAGATTACTGGCAAATATCTGAATCCGAACAAACGTGTCATCGATCTTCCGTGGACCTCGACTATCGATAGGAATGCGCTTCCTGATATCGTAACTCCGCCTCCGTGGCCGAAGTCTTCCAAGAAGCGCAAACCGGCGGCTAAGAAAGCTAAGTCTCCACCTGCCAACGCCAGAAAAATAAATTGACATCTGCAGCTGCTGAAGTGGAACTCGAACCCGAAACGCAACCCAGAATCGTACCTCGCGGTTTTGGTCCAACTTCTGGAATTCCGCCTCATCAGAATCTATTTCATCCTATCCACAGTCATCGTGCTGTGGTACCTTCAGCTTGCGTCCAGGAGTTCTATGCTGACACTTTGACACTTGAAAAGCGTCAAGCTGAACATGTTCTTGCTTACAACCGAATGATTGACGCGCAAGCTAAGCAGAAGTTATCTTTTCAAAAACTTCAACGGGAAATCCAACAAGGGGGAGGACTTGGTGATGTTGGAGCCCCCGATGCAAGTTTGAAAGATACTTTCATTCTGAAGTTGGTGAGGGATGCTATTCAGGAAGCTCATGTGCAACTGTCTAAAGGAAACCACATAGCTGTCGAATGTGTGGCTGATGACGGCGAGAAAACTGATGATGATATTTTCGAAGGTGTGATGGATGTTCGTGATAAGGGAAAAGCAAAGATAGGAGAAACTTCAAATCCAGAGGCGTCGCGCGGGATGCCGTCTGATGGACTGAGAGATCAGGAAGATGAAGATGTCAATGTTCTTGATGTTGAGGATGAAGCTGGAAATGATCTCGGTGAGTACGAGATTTTTAGTCTTGGAGATGAGTCTGAAGGCGATGAGAAAGAAGACTCAAGCTCTGACGACGGCTTCAGTTATAATGACGATGAAGAAGAAGTGATCGAGAGCCCAGAACGTGATCCAACTCCCACCGACTCGCCGAAAGAATGAAGTTCAAGTTCAAGTTTTTAATTTCTGTTTTTCATAACTCTTGAACTCGTTTTTCTTATTTTGATTCTGCATGCATACATCTCTAAACTCATTCGTGCATGCATTGTTTTTCATATTTGGTTATCTTTTGGATATTTGTTTGGTTTGATTTTTATCTAAGTTTTTGATGTTTGGTTTTAAATATAGTCTAAGTATTTTTATGGTTTTTCATTGATTGAATGATTGATGTTTTCCATCTTTTTACTTAGTTATTTTTTATGATGAATCTGATTGAGGGGGAGATACTTGTATCTCGTTTTTACTTGACTTTGTTTTTATGAGTTGTGCCAAAAAGGGGGAGATTGTAAATGTTGATTTTGGCGACAACGTATTTGTGTTTGTGTTTCCTTGTTTGATTTCAGGATTACAGGTTAAGAACCTGAAGTCATCAACCGTGCGAATGAAAACGGAGACTTGAGTCTCCGCTTTTGGAACTACGCGGAAACGGCGACTCCAGTCGCCACTTTGGGTGTATGTGCGTGGAAACGGAGAATGGAGTCGCCACTTTTTGGTTTGCTTGGAGTGCAAGAGAAACGGCGACTCAAGTCGCCGAAATCGAGTGTACATGAAAACGGCGACCAGAGTCGCCGGTTTAGGTGTGTGTTGCGGAAACGACGACTGCTGTCGCCGGTTTTTGGTGTACAGTGGAAACGGCGACTGGCGTCGCCGTTTGTGGTGTATGAGGAGAAACCAGCGACTGAAGTCGCTGGTTTGTGGCATGTCAAGAATCCGGCGACTGGTGTCTCCGGTTTGGGCAGTAACAAGAAACGGCGACTGGAGTCGCCGTTTGTGATGCGCGACGTAGATACAGCGACACTGTCCCTTGCAACTTGAACCGGCGACTGATGTATTGAGTACATTCAACGTGATCTCTTTTTCACCAAGTACTCAAATCAAGATAATGAAGAATGGTTCCGGTGTTTACTACTTCAATGATATCGACGACCATGAAGACGATGAAATTCCGAAGCTTCAACACTTAGAGTTTTTCACAAGAAATTGAAGGTGAAGAATTGAGATCGATGGAGTCAAGATTGAATTGAAGTCTAATTTTGAAATTGAAGATTCAAGATTCGAAGATTCAAGAATCAAAGATTCAAGATTCCAAGATTCAAGAATCTAAGTTCTACAATATTGATGTCATCCATGGAGATTTGACATCAGCCAAGCATGTGACCAATCAGAATGTGCCATGTCATCGTCTCACATGTGCGGGCTGCCTATATATACCCATGGATTTGCGTTTCATCACTTGACGATTTTGAGAGAACAAAATCTGATTTTTAGAATCGTAACCGACAGCTTTCATCTTCGAGTTTGTGTAGTTTGCTTTTGCGATGTGCGCCAATATTAGAGTTAGGAGATTTAGCTCTAGGTGCACTTGTGCTAGATTACAAGTTAGTGGGTGTTGTTGCGACACTCGGGAAACTTCTTGTAATCGTTTTTCCTATCATACTCCGTGTAATAGTTTCGTTTTGTTTTCAATGAAATGAAATATATTTCATAAACTTTGTCTCCACTTTTTATACTACGAACTAGTGTGAGTGTTTCTTCGACTGAAGCTGTTGTCTTTGTGTTTAAGGCCAACCTCGCGAAAAGTTGGTATCATACGTCGGAGACGTAATTTCACGAACTCTGATTGGGTGAAGTTGTTTACAAAAACCATAAAAGAGAATAAGAGACTGAAAAAAAAATGAAGTTAAAAGATTTAAACAAAAAACTACCCGTCCAAGTGGAAATTATTTTTTTTTTTTGTTTAAACAAATTCATCCAATTAGAGTTCGCCACGTGGTCGATCTCAGGCGGTTTTTTTTATTTTTTAGGCAAAAATTAGATAAAATTGAATCGATTTGGAGCTTTAATGGATGAATTTCAAAAAACGTAACTTTGTGGTAACAAAAAAAAAAAAAAGTCTATCTTTATGGGACTAAATTAATAATTTTCTCTGATATGTTTTATAAGTATATTTAAAAAATATTTTTAAACTCAAAATGCTTTATGAAACCTTTTAATTGCAACTAATATATTTTTAATTAATACATTCAAAACACAATTTTTTTCCAGCTTTTTTACAAACTAAGGTCATATTTAACCAACACAAAAAATTAAACTAAAAAATAAAATTCTAATACTCAAACTTAAAATGAAATTCTCAAAATATTTTTTTAATAACACTTTTTATACTATTTTTATAAATAAACAATATATTTAAAAAATTTCATTTTAACCTAATAACTTTTGACAATAAAAAAATAATAATCATTATTTTTAATTTAAAATTTCAAACATAATAAAAAAATATTGTGATATCTCAACTTTGTTATTTTATTTTTAATGTCAATTAAATATTTAATATTTAATTATATTTTATATTGTAATATTTAATTTTATTTTATTATTAAAAATTATTTTAATTATTAATGATATGATTATTAAAAAAAATTACATTATAAAAATTATTAAATAAGAAACTAAAAAAAATCATATATTATTTTTATTAATTTGTAAAAAACATATTATTTTGTAAATAATATGTAGTTTTTTATTTGAGTTTAATGTAAAAGTAAATTTAAGTATTTTTGTGTGGGTCTCATTCAAACCTATAATAGGTTTATATTTTGTTATCTGTTGGAACATCTCATCTACTCCAAAATAGGTTTTGGTTCGGATGATCTAAAGCCATCTCCAACCGAATACAAAAACTTAAACTCAAAAATAAGTTTTATTTTAAGTTTACTGTCATTTGACTCCAACCGACCAATACTCAAACTTAAAATAATATTCTCAAAATATTTTTCTTATACAACTTTTTATAAATAACCAAAATCTTTACAAATTTATAATTTAAACTCGTAACTTTTGACATTAAAAAATTTAATAGTCATTATTTTATTTTTAACGTCAATTAAACAATTTAATATTTAATTTTATTTTATATTGTAATATTTAATTTATTTTCATTATTAAAAATACTTTTATTAAAACTTATTTTAATTATAAATTATATAATTATTAAAAAAATTATATTATAAAAAATATTAAATAAAAAACTAAAAAAATGTAGATAGATTATTTTTATTAATTTATATAAAAAGGATTATTTTATAAATAATAAAGTTTTTTGTTTGAGTTTAAGTTAAACGTAAATTTAGTAAATTTAAGTATTTTTTATAGGTCTCACCTTAAAACCTATAATATGTTTATGTTATGGTATCGCTTGAAGCATCTCCCTTATTCCAAAATAGATTTTTGGTATGGATTGAAGATCCTATCGTAAATTCAAAACACAATTCAAAAAAAAAAAAAAATCGCCCATGATCCTTTTTCTGCATAGTGTCCATTCTCTTGGAATTGTTATTTTATTCCCTTTTTCTGTTTTGTCTTCTACAAAAATTAAGTTCAACAACAACAACAAAAACAAAATGCTTTTTTTTTTGTTCAACAAAGCAGGGAAAAAACAGAGCATCAATCGAAGAAACAAAGTATTACCTTAAAAACAGTGAAACCTTCGAGATTTTAGGACATTGAAATAACTGATCTGCCCTTTTTTGAGTTCACAGTCTTCTTGAAACAGTGAAACCAAAAATGCATCAAGTTCGAGAAAGATTTGATTTTGATTTATTAACACGGGATAAGAAATTAAGGGACTAGTGGAATAATTAATTAGCTCATTTAAATCAAAAAGTGATGTTTTTTTTTTCTTTCATAAACAGATACAGAAAATCTTGAAATTGATGATTAAATTTTATTTGATCTCTCGTAGAAAAGTTTAACGCGTAGAAAATCTTTCTTTTCAAGACTTTCAATATGATTGGGTCCTGTTTTTTGAACACGTACCTGACTTCGATTAGTTTAATGTAGTGTAATTTGATTAGGCTTATGAATATGACGACTCACAACCCTAATCTTTTCTTCGAATTTGATTTCGTGGGGTTCTAATGGATCGATCGGCCTGGTCTGCCGATTACGATCATAGGATGATCGTGACGTTGCTGAAAATCGATCGAGCACATTTGTGAATTGTGAGTTGTATTCATATAAAACAAACCGGGTCAATGAAAAATAGTATTCCATCTCATTATTTTCAAAATTGACTCTGTTTTTCGAATTTTTGAAAAAATAAATTTCTGGTCATTACAAAAAAGTCGAGTAAATTTATTTATATTTTTTTAAATAAAATCAAATTAAATTCATAAAATATTAAAATTATTATACGTTTGAAAATTTCTTAAAAATATTGAATACTTCGTACTTTTGATAAAATAGATTTTTAAATTTTGGAATTCAATACATATTTTAAAAGTCTAAAAAAATCTACCAACTCTACCATCTTCTATACATATATAATTTCAGAATAACCAATAGAAAAACAATAATAATGTTGTGTTCACACTATAAATTATAAATTATAAATAGTAATATTATTAACCATATTTAAATTATTATATATACATTATAAATAGTAATTTGAAATTATATATTTTTGGTAATAATAATTAATCATTATTTTAAATATATACATTTTTATTTCTTTCTCAAAATTCCCCTTTATTCCATTAATATTAATTTAATTCCAATTAATCGTATCTTATAAAAAATCAATCTGAACATTGATCAAATTTTTTAAGTATGTTAACATAAGTTATATTAATAGAAAGTATATTAATATATTAATATACTTTTTATTTCTTTTCTCAAAATTCTTTTATATTCCATTAATATTAATTTAATTCTAATTAATCGTATTTCATAAAAATTGATTTCCTCCTATTCTATAATCCACCGGAATTAAAAAAAATCATCAAACTTTTTAGGTATATTATTTTCTCTTGCTCTAATCTGCTTCGTATGTCCTTTTTTATTTTTCTTAACATTGAATCGATTTACATGTATACTCTTACGTTCTTCTATTCAATCATTTTTTTCCTCGATTTTTTTTTTTAATTTTATGTATTAATTATAATTTTTTCGTAGCTTCTAAAATCAAATTGTCGAGGTATTAATTATGCCGACTATATATTTTTTTAATTTTTAGTTTATCCCTAATTCAGAGTTCTGTAAAATTTGTTTTGCAGGTTAACTTATGTTATATTAATATAATTGCGTTTGTGTCATCTCATCCACTTCATGTTCACCAAGTAAGTTTAATTTTTTTTATATATTTATTTATTTTTTTAACTCGAGAAATACAGAAACGAGAAATTTTTCTCCCACCAGATCAGAGGCTTCTCGATCGAGTAGGATGTAAATCGAGGATGTGCCCGAGTAGCAGACACATGTGGGAAATAGCCAATATGTCTTATCCCATGACTAACTTCATAATATTTCAAAGAAAAATTTGTCATATCCGAGATTCGAACTCTGGGTCACTGGAGAATTACATAAACATCACCACAGACTTTACCACTCTGCTATGCCCCAAAAGCTTATATACTATAAATTACATTAAACAAACGTAATCTTTGAAAATAATAAAAAATTTATAATTGAGATAAGGGTTAATAATGAGATTAATACGAGTTTACAAATCTAAGTGAGAGTTCTATTATTAAATAAAATAAAATAATTTATTAGTCTATTAATAAATTTTTGCTCAAATACGTTGGATATTTAAATAAAATTTTAAATTATTTCAAACAAATAAATCACGTGCATCGCACGGGAAGTGATACTAGTTTAACCAATACACCTTAAAACTTAAATTTATACATATATAATTTTTGGATCCACTAATGCCACGGGACCAATAGAAAAACAATAATAATGTTGTGTTCACACTATAAATTATAAATAAAATAAATAAAATTTAAATAGTAATATTATTAAGGATATTTAAATTATATATAAAATCTAAATAGTAATTTTAAATTAATATTTTTTTGTAATAATAATAATTATATATTTTCAAAATTCTTTTTTATTCCATTAATATTAATTTAATTTCAATGAATGGTATCTCATAAAAACGATCTCCTCTATTTCCTAATCCGAGTTAAAAAAAATCGATCAAACTTTTTAGTTATATTATTTTCTGTTGATGTAATCTGGATTCGTATGTCCTTTTTTATTTTTCTGAACATTGAATCGATTTACATGTATAGTTCTTCTATTCATTCATTTTTTTCCTCAATTTTTTTAATTTTATTTATTAATTATGATTTTTTAGCAGATTCCAGAATCAAATTTTCGAGTTATTAATTATGTTACTAGATTTTTTTTTTAATTTTTAGTTTATTCTTAATTCAGTTCTGTAAAATTTATTTTGCAGGTTAATACGTTATATTAATATAATTGCATTTGTGTCATCTCATTCCCTTCATATTCACCAATTAAATTCAATTTTTTTTATTATTTAATTTCCAGTTTTATAATTTTTATTTTTCATTTATTTTGATTTTTCCCCCACGGGTTTTATGTATTTGTTTGATGCGTTTGACACTCGAGGAATACAGAGACGGAAAAGTAAATTCAATTTTTTTATTATTTAATTTCTAGTTTTATAATTTTTATTTTCCATTTATTCTGATTTTTCCCCACGGGTTTTAGGTATTTGTTGGATGCGTTGGATGCGTTTGACACTCGAGGAATGCAGATACGAGAAACGGAATGCAGAGACGAGAAACTCCTCTCCCACCAGATCAGATGCTCCTCAATCTAGTAGGATGTAAATCGAGGAATGTGCCAAGGTTTTAGGTATTTGTTGAATGCGTTTGACACTCGAGGAATGCATAGACAAGAAAGTAAATTCAATTTTTTTTATTATTTAATTTTCAGTTTTATAATTTTCATTTTACATTTATTCTGATTTTTCCCCCACGGGTTTTAGGTATTTGTTGGATGTGTTGGATGCGTTTGACACTCGAGGAATGCAGAGACGAGAAACGGAATGCAGAGACGAGAAACTCCTCTCCCACCAGATCAGATGCTCCTCAATCGGGTAGGATGTAAATCGAGGGATGCGCCCGAGTAGCAAACACATGTGGGAGAGCGTTTGACACTCGAGGAATGCAAAGACGAGAAATGGAATGTAGAGACGAGAAACTCCTCTCCCACCAGATCAGATGCTTCTCAATCGGGTAGGATGTAAATTGAGGGATGTGCCTGAGTAGCAAACACATGTGGGAGAGAGCCAATAGCTCTCATCCCAGGACTAACTTCGTAATATTTTCAATGAAAATTTGTCATATCCACGATTCGAACTCTGCATCACCGGGGAATTGCAGCAACATCACCACAGACCTTACCACTCGGCTATACCCCAATAAGCTTACATACTATAAATTATATCAAACAAACGTAATCTTTGAAAATAATAAAATTTTCATAATTTAGATAACGGTTAATAACGAGATTAATACGAGTTTACAAAATTTAAGTGAGAGTTCGATTATTAAATAAAATAATTTCTTAATTCATTAATAATTTTTTGGCGAAATACGTTGGAGATTAAATTAAATTTTAGATTATTTCAAACAAATAAATCACGTGCATCGCACGGGCAGTGGTACTAGTTAAATCAAAATAGTGAGCTATTGATTACAAACGATATCGAACACACTCAAGTTGTTTGCGATTCCAGATTTATACCAAACTAATTGTTGGATATCCCACATCGATTGGAATAAGAACCTTGAGCTCACATATAAGTTGGACAACCTTAATACCTTAACAAGGTCTTTTAAGGTGTTACTGGCCCAACTTTTACATGGTATCAGAGCGGGCCCAATACGATGTGGATCCCCCAGCCGATGGAATTTCCGGCTCGACACAAAGATGGCATTAATCCACGAGTAGAGCCGATGAAATTTCTGGCTTACTCGTGACGGGGAGTGTTGGATATCCCACATCGATTGGAATAAGAACCCTGGGCTCACATATAAGTTGGACAACCTTAATACCTTAACAAGGCTTTTTAAGGTGTTACTGGCCCAACTTTGACACTAATATAATTGGAAATTAAACCTGAATCCCATCCCCACAAAGCTATATATGCTTTGTAAAATATGGCTGCAACATAAATAAAAATTAGCGGCGACTAATTATAGATATAGACTGTTGAGAATCAAGCCGAAAACAAGCGGCGACTAATTATATATATACACTGTTGAGAATCAAGCCGAAAACAAACGCGACCTCCGGCGAGAAACGAACTCAAACTCAAAACGAACAATCGAACATAAAAACGCAAAACTCGATCGCGAGCTAAACACTCAACTCTCACCACTCACGAAGTTCGAATCAAGTATATAGAACACACTCAAGCTGCAAAATCGAAAGAACACAGAGATTTTTACGTGCTTCGATCGCCGAGAAGACGACCTATGTGCACGATGGAGGGGAGGGTGGTTCTGGGATTATTCGAGACACAAAAGCGATTACAACGAGTTCACTACAGCTCAAGGATTGCATATCAATCGCTAACACTCGCGATTATATACTAAAACAGAAACACACAATATGAATTCCATCATCTAAGCCGTCCCTCTGTAACTGCCTCGCGGTTGCTAACCGTGCGATCAAATCTTGCAATTCCAATTGCAATCGACAGATGAGCTGGCAAGGATCACGCTCCAATAAGAATCACGTGAAATGGTGTAGAATCGAGTGAGAAAACGCCCACACAATCCAGCTGCACCCGACCCCAATTTCAAATCAAAACGGTGTCGTTTTGATATGCGGGAAATTCAAATTCCTGCTGAAATTACCAGAATGACCCTGAGCTCGTTTCTTGTATATTTTGCACTCAGAGTTAGATTTTTGTGTACATTTGAACATAGACGATCGTGAACAACATTGAATGCGATAAGAGAATTACAAGGTTGAGAGAAGCACATTTTTCTTCGTTGAGAACTTATTCGAAATTAATTTCACGTTATATAATTTTATTTGGCTTCGCAACAACTTTTATTTTTGATGAGAAGGCTGGCTAGAAAGGGAGGTCGTGGCGATGGCTCTCCGCTCCTTTCTTCGTGATAAACTGTGGGATAATGAGAAAACATCCTTTGTTTTATCGGCATCGAGGAAACACACTTCTCCTCATAATTGGCAGAGACGCTATTACCTTGGAAAACAATCAGCAGCAAGACTGCAAAGAAGATCAAGGAATAAGGTTTCATTGTTTGTAATTAATTATGAGGAGGCATCGATCCATCCATGATTCTCAATTTATCATGAAACTGTTGAGGAAAGACAGTAAATAAAACAGAAACAAACGCGAGCTCTGTCGACACTGAATCCCTCACAATGACACTGAACAGTCAGCAACACTGAATCCCTCTCAGTAACACTGAAGCACTGGATTGAACACTAAAATCACACACACGTCGAAAACACTCAATACTCACCGCGCCGAAAGTTTGTATAAGGTATATCGAACTCAAACACGAAGAGAAACAATCACACAACAAACGATTTTACGTGCTTCGATCACCGGAAGATGATCTACGTGCACGGTGGAGGGGAGGGGTGTTCTTGTTGGAGTTGTATACTTAATGTCTAGATTTAAGTAACGGTAACCCCCGATCATAGCATTTAATCTATTAAATAAACAATTTTGTGCTTGTAATTATTTGATAATTAAATATATGCAAATATAGTCCTAGATTATATATGTTGTAGTTAGTATGGTGTGCGTCGTCACACGGAAGATCATACTATCGGTTACTCGTATTTAATCGAACAGTTGCTCACGACCTAGATTGACACGGACCAAGCCATCGGTATAGTCGTTGTATGAGGGAGAAAATAATCGGTCTTGATTATTTTATCATACTTGTACACTTGGTGTATTGGGCGGATCACTTGAGATTTATCAATTAGGATTGCCTGTGATAATTGATTCAAGTCTAATAGTATTTTATTCTTAATCCCCGATACTATTGCGGGTGTGTATATTTAGTATAAGTGGCTTTGATTTTCCAAAGGAATTGTCCGGTTTAATTATTGGGACAATTACCGGTAAAGTTGGGTCACTATATTTTATATATGACATGCCGTGAATACTTGACGGGAAAGTGTATCCCGGAAGGGTTGATAATATCCCGAGATGAGTTCATAAGGAATTATTATGTAAACCCTGCAGGTGGAATTTATTCCGCATAATAATTAAAGTTGAACGGTACTATTATTGGATAAAAGAGATGAATAAATTTATTATGCAATATTCATGGATATTTAAATTTTAAATACACGGAATAAATAATACTACCGGAGAAATATTATTTGATATAATATGGTTTAATATTGGTAGTGCAATTAATTTATATAGTGGAAAACAAATTAATTAATATTAATGGATTAATAGATTTGGGTTTGGGCTCAATTTAATCATTAATATTGAGAGCCCAATATTCCACCTCATTTAGATCCCCTACGTAGCCTATAAAAGCACTACATGGTCTTCACAATTCAATACACCATAAGATTATCATACTTGATATTCTAGAGAGTTCGTGAAGGAGATC
The DNA here is from genome assembly GCA_954870475.1 of Euphrasia confusa. NCBI lineage: Eukaryota > Viridiplantae > Streptophyta > Magnoliopsida > Lamiales > Orobanchaceae > Euphrasia > Euphrasia confusa. The sequence goes on along the minus strand of OX940951.1, from coordinate 40,039,438 downwards.
CATAGGAGTTCGGAGGATCGTCGCCCACACGACGTTCGAATGAAGTGCAAGGAATACGTGAGAAGATCTGAAGGTCTTCAATCCATCTCGTTTCTCCGCACAACGAGACGTATGTATAATCGTAAACCCCCTATTATGATTATATGTTTTAATTGTGATATATACATGAACGAACGATCCGGGAAACGTACGAACTTCGGGGACGGGGATTCGAGATCCCCGGCGAAGATCGAGAAACCCTCGATGGGATCGAGGGTGGCGGTCGAGCCCTAGGGCTTCGACCGCCAGCGTGCGCGCAAAGAAAGCCTCGGCTGGACGCCGGGGCATGCGATCGACCTTGGGTCGATCGCTGGGGATGCCACGGGCCGGTGCCGTGGCGGATCCCCGCCGCCTCGACGGTGGCGTGCGTAAGAGGAGGCCCCGGCTGAAGCCGGGGCGGGCGATTGATCACGCGATTGATCGCCGAGGCGAGCCGCGGTGGTCAGCTAGGCTGACCGCCCTCCTCGGTGGCGACGGCGGTGAAGTCGCCGGACTCACCGCCACCCGAGGGCTGCCGGAGCAGCCCATGCGATCGCCATGCACGGCGATCGCGAACCCCAGCCGCGATGGGGTTCGGCTAGGGTTTAGCCGCGAGTTCATCCCGCGGTGATGCTCTTCGCGTGGTGTTCGTGATCGTGTTTCCGGCGACGGGATTTCGGTCGGGTTGTCGGTTTCCGCAATTTTTGATAACCCGGGATATCGATTTCCAACAATTGGTATTAGAGCGTTGGTTTTGTGTTCATGTATATGTTCGATTATTGTTCTACCTTGCAGGATTTCCGGCTATCATGGTTTAATTTTTCGTTAATTATTTTACCATGATTATTCGTTTATTAAACTCTCGGACATGTCGAGATTCGTTTTGTGTGGATGAATGCTTGTAATAGTAAAAATTCGGGGGTTGACCGAATTTAGGATTTATTATTATTGTTCTATGTTTTTCGAAAATTGTATAGGGTCGATTTCATGTATAGAATCGATACCGGAATTGTAATTTAAATTCTTGTAATTTATTTACGTTGGATCGATGCCAAAACGACCGCCGGAGAAGACGTGTGACGAAGAAGACGAAGAGGACAAAACTGGGTGGGGTCGATCATCCCCATGATCGATCCCCATGAGGATCGATCGACCCCGGGCTGCCCTAGGGCTCTCGGCCACGCAGGCCACCAAGGGAGGTAGCGCGTGGGCCTTGGCCGGCGGCGGGTGGTGTTGGTCGATGTTGGGGATGGCACGGGGTCTCCCAACCCGTGCTACTCCTACCAAGATCCGACTTTCCTAATTAATTCGGTTTTCTTATTTGAGTGTTCTTAATTTTAGGAACTCTCATGGAATAGGAAAAGAATTAAATTGGAATTAATTTATTTCCTATTTGATTATTCTTATTCTTGGGAATTTTCAATAGATGGAAATTAATTAATTATTGAAAGTAGAAGAGTCCTAATTTATTTTATTTCCTTATTCCATTATAGAAGTCTTCTAGAATATTCCAAGTTTGACTTGGATGGAATTCTAGAGATTTAATGGAATTAGATAGGAAAATAAAAATAAATAGAAATATTAATAATATTTAATTTTATTTTGGATATATTCGATAGACTTAATTTTTGAATTAAGTAACTTTTGGATTAATTGAAAATAAATAGATTTAAATATTGGGATTAATATTCTCGTCACATGGAGCATTCAAGAACGAAGACTGAAGACTAGAAGATGCGTACGGAGATGCAATAAAGCCATGATGGTCGGAAAATAATATTCTAGTATTATTTTGACTATGTGATAATATTTATGTGCTTTATTACATGTATGCATGCTTATGTGTTTAATTATGCATTAGATAGCGTATCCCTTTATTGTAAAAAGTTAAGTGAGAGAGGGAATGGAAACATTCCCATGGTCTCCATTACTGTTCTCTTGGTGACTCTTATGGACTCTTGAAGTTCGTATAGACGAGTCATTGGAGGAGAATTCTTGTAATTCCTTTTACGAGAAACATTGATCAAGTTTATCAAACAATGTCTAATTTGTCTTTCTGAAGCTGACTACAAGTCGACTCATTCTCACCCCGGGGAGTGGAATGGAGCCAAAGCCACTTGGTCATGTGGATGACACAAATTAGAGAACTTCGTACCATTTCTTGAAATGGATCGATTGTCTGCTCGGCTCCCTCATCTAATGAGAGATAGGGTTGTTCGCATGGTGAATCACTGGTTAGAAACTTCGAGTTTTACTTATGATTCTCCGCGTCTTGATTTACGAAAATCGAATGGATCAAGTAATTGGATGTCAATTATAAAAATCTTTTGGTATAGTAAACGTCCACACTATCGTGGCTTGCTATATTGAATGGGATTTTGGAATAATTGATGTAGACAGTTATAGAAGAAAGTGAAGGATCGTGTGTTAACTTAAACGTCCACACTATCGTGGCTTGCAATAATATACGAATCTGGAGCAATCTTCTTAGTACTGAGTAATGGTTTACACTTAGGTACGCTTTATAGTATTCTTCCCATCGAAGTAACGCTATGATGATGTACGACCAAAGCAAATCTAATTACGAAATCGTTTGGATAGGTAAACGTCCACACTATCGTGGCTTGCCATATCTGATGGGATTTTAGATGTAATTAGTAATTTAATGATATTATTTGAGGGAGATAATATCGGACATTAAATTGATTGTTTGTTTATATGTGATTATAGGTTTAGAGAATAGCTATGAATCCACTTTCTGTGATACTCAAGGAGAATAAACTCACTGACCCCAATTACATTGATTGGAGGAGAAATTTGGACATTGTCCTGACTGCAGAGGAGTACAAGTTTGTACTCTATGAGCAATGCCCTGCTGAACCCACGGGTGCCTCAACTAATGAGGAAAGGGAAGCATATCGAAAGTGGAAAAAGGCTGATGAAATGGCTAGGTGCTATATTTTGGCTTCAATGTCAAATATACTCCAAACCCAACATGAGTCGATGTTGTTGGAGTTGTGTACTTAATGTCTAGATTTAAGTACCGGTAAACTCCCCGTCATGGCATTTAACCTATTTAATTAATAAACAATTATTTGCAATTAATTATTATTAATTAATTATGCAAAATATAGTCCTGGATTTTATACGTTGTAGTTAGTATGGTGTGTCTGGCCCGCACAGAAGATCATACTATCGGTTACTCGTATTTAATCGAACAGTTGCTCACGACCTAGATGGACACGGACCAATCCATCGGTATAGTCGTTGTGTGAGAGAGAAGATAATTTGTCTTGATTATCTTATCACACTTGTACACTTGGTGTATTGAGCGGATCGATTGAGACTCATCAATTAGGATTGCTCGGCGATAATTGATTTGAGACTCGGAGTATTTTATTCTTAATCCCTAAAATAATTGCGGGTGTGTATATTTAATATTAGTGACTTTGATTTTCCAAAGGAATTAACCGATTTAATTATTGGGTTAATTACCGGTTAAGTTGGGTCACTATATTTTATATATGGCATGCCGTGAATTCTTGAAGGGGCAGTGTATCCCGTAAGGGTTGATAATATCCCCGAGATGAGTTCATAAGGAATTATTATGTAAACCCTGCAGGTGGATTTAATCCGCATAATAATTAAAGTTGAACGGTACTATTCTCGGATATAAGAAATGAATAATATTTATTGAGCAATAAATAAATTTATTCATGGATATTTAAATCTTAAATACGCGGAATAAATAATACTAAGATGGAGAAATATTATTTGATATAATATGGAATAATATTGGGAGTGCAATTTTATTTATATAGTGGAAAATAAATAAAATTAATATTGATAAGAATTAATGGATTTGGGTTGGACCCAATTTAATTTTCAATATTGGAAGCCCAATATTTATTCTCCTTTTGATCCCCTACGTAGCCTATATAAGCACTACATGGTCTTCACTTTTCATAACTAAGAGAATTAATTGACCTACGGAATTCATAAGTCTTGGAGAGTGAGGAAGATCCATAAGGTGTTCGATAGATCGTCGCCCACACGACGTTCGGACAAGGTGCAAGGAATACGTGGGAAGATCGCAAGGTCATCAACGCGTTAATTCGTTTCTCCGTACAACGAATCGAAAGGTAAAATCATGAACTCTCTTCTATGATTTTGGTTGATTAATTGTAGCGTATACATGAACACAAGATCCGGGTAAACGTACGAACTTCGGGGACGGGGATTCAAGATCCCCGGCGAAGATCGGGAAACCCTCGAATCGAGTCGAGGGTGGCGGTCGAGCCCTAGGGCTTCGACCGCCGGCGCGCGGGCAAGAGAAAGCCCCGGCTGGACGCCGGGGCATGCGATCGACGTGAGGTCGATCGCTGGGGGTTCGGCCGTGGGCTGGTGCCACGGCGGAGCGAACCCCCTGGCCACCTCTTCCCCGGCGGCGCGCGCACGGGAGTAACCCCGGCTTCGGCCGGGGCTGGCGATCGCGGCTGGTGCGCGATCGCGAGGGAAGCCGCGGCTGGGCCGCGGCGGGTCAGCTGGGAGCTGACCGCCCTCCTCCGGCGGTGGTGGTGATATGCTATATAACCTCAAGGATATGTTTGGGCACCAAGACCGTGCGGCAAGGCAAGAAGCCATGAGAACCCTTATGACAACTACTCAGTCTGAAGGAACGCCCGTTGGGGAGCACGTTCTTAAGATGATGAGTTTGTTGAATGAACTTGATATCCTAGGAGCTCAAATTGATGGTGAGACGCAAGTCGACATCATACTCCAGTCTCTGTCCCCTAGTTTTGAGCAGTTTCGTATGAGTTATAACATGGGTAAACTATCTTATAATCTTGCGCAACTCCTGACTGAACTGAAGGCGGCAGAGGGGATCTACAAGAAGGGCAAGTCTCAAGCGCTTGTAACTACCAAGTCCAAAGGCTCGAAGGCTATTGGAGGTAGGGGCAAGAAAAGGAAGCAAGCCTGGAAACCCAGTGGTGCCAAAAATGAACCACGAGGAAGGGTTGGCAAGCGTAAGGGCAATTGCTTTCGTTGCAAGAAGTCTGGACACTGGAAGTATGATTGTCCCCTCAGAGGTATGAATTTTTATTTAGTCGTAAAAACATAGTCAGCGGTATTATCTACCAGAAATCTGGTGTGTAGATATGGAACCACTGACGGTATGTGCATTTTGAATGCAGGGGTTCCAGAAAACCCGGCGACTTAGAGAGGAAGAGTTCAAGTCTACATGGGCAAAGCTGTAGAGGAAGCAACGGTTGCAGTGGAAGACATTTATCTGCTTTTAGTAGTTATAGGATTTCATTCCAAGTTTATTGCTTTATGTACCCCTTTATTTTAGAAAGAACTTTTGTTCTGGTTTTCTATTATTAATGAATGGATATTTTATTTCTTTAATCATTTGATGGTTTGGATAAGAAATAATGGTATTATCTATTCTGGTACATTAGATATCAATATATGAATGATGAATCCTAAGTCTACCACGATGAAACAAACCGTTATATGACTTGTTTTACTTATTAGATACATTTCTTTGTTAAATCATTATACTTGTGAATTCTTGTACTTAGTAGTATTTATTCAAATAAGGTTCTGTTTTGGGTCGTTTTTGTTGGAGAGAATGAGATACGGGGTGGATATGAGGGTTTCGCAACGACTACCAAAGCATGTAAATTTTTATGTAGAAAGGGTTGAAATTTCCAGACCGGGGAGGAAAAGGATAAGAACTCCGAGCTAAAGAAGATAATGTTTTTTATTTCGATAATACTTTTATTCCGTATTTTTCGTCGCCCTTACAATGAGACGGGGAGGCCGGCTTTTATAGGCGAGAGCACATGCTCATGTAGAGCCACGACATCACGACACGTTAAGGTCTACTCTAGGATCATTAAATGCCGTGGCAAGATTCCGAGTTGGGTTTAAGCGAGGCCCGGGGCCTGAGTTTGGCTGGGTTCGTGCGGCTCCCGTTTGGAGACTTCGGCGGGGGTGCTTCCCGATTCGTCCTCTTGGATCAATCACGAGAGTGCGCTGCTTTTCGCTCGGCCCGGGGTGGCGCTTCGAGCGCGTCGCATGCGCCCGGGCTCGGGGTCCGGTTGGGACTCTTCGCAGAGCTTGCCACGACTTCTGACTCGGGACGTTGCTCTTTTGTGGTTGGGCCGTGAGGATCAGCGCAGCACTCCCCTCTGCCGGTTTCCCAGAGCCATTCTCTAGCATGGTCTGCATGGGCTCGGACCCGGGATCCGATCTTGGCCTCTGACGATGGCTTCGATTTGCCGCGGGCGGGCCCGCCTCCCCCGTGCACAAAATGGTTTTTTAGCCCCCAACATTGGCCCTCGAAAACGTTATCGTAAAATACGGTATCCGGGGAGGTTTCCGTCTGTTGGGCCGGCGATCCCCCTTCCAGTTCTTGACACACCGTCTCTTTCTACTTGCCTCCTTTCTGTCAATATGAACTGTGATCTTACGCGTCTGACTATTTTTCTGGGGGGACCGGGAAGAAAAAACCCCGTTGAACACCGCTATCCGGGGGGATGCAACCCGGGGGATTATCTTTCGATCTGTGCTCGGGATCCCGGGGGACGGGTGCTGCCGGGCCCAAGAGTCGACATGTTGCGTGGCCGAACCTCGGGCCTATTTAGTAGGGTTGCAGGGGTGTCTAGCCCAGCAGGCCATCATTGCGATTCTCCTGGGCCCAGTTGCGTCCACTGGGCCTGTTGGGCTGCTTGGAGAACATAAAAACTTGAGTGCGTTTACGGGTAACCGTTCCTGCCCTTTCGCCTTTCGCACAGATATCCCCACAAATAACTTTCGTGTCCGTTGTCCATTCTTTAGCGTGCTCTATTGGTTCATCCACCAAAAACCCGTCAGAGCCGCGGCAACTATCTCCTTGCCTCCTTACTCTTTTTCTCGCCCTCTCTTTTGCTTTCGAAACAAACGATGTCGAGCCAGCGCGAGGAAGTCATGGCTGAAGCGGGGGTGTCTACCGCTAGCTCGGGAGGCGGCGCGGCCCTGAGTGCTTCCTCATCTAGTTCTGACGAGGCGTCCGATATTCACTCCCTTCACGCCCAGTTCCTCGGTCTTGTAGATGAGAAGTTCCCCACGCCTGCGGCTTTCGACTATCCGCGCTACTTCCGGGAACATCCGTACGTAGCCTTCGTCCGCGACCCATATGCACCGCCCACCGACTGCCATTCCCCCAAATGGGGCGATCATGGGAAGCCCAGCGTGGTCACCGCGGATGTAATCGAGCAGAAACGGATCGCATGGAAGGTGCCCGTGGACGTGCACCTCCACGCCCTGGCTCCCGGGGAATCCCCATGTTGCCCGCCGCCTGGGATGGTCGCGGTGGGGACCGATGCCCTCGACCTCGGGCTGCACTTCCCGTTACACCCCTCCGTGAGCATGGCGCTGCGGTTTTGGTGGGTGGCCCCGCACCAGATCCACCCCAACGGGTGGGCCCAGATCATGGCCTTCCTCTCCCTGCTAGGCAATGCGGGGCTGATCCGGACGTTGACTGACGTCGAGATCCGTCGCTCGTTCGGGATCTCGAGTACCGGGGGATTGAACGGGCGCTTCATAGTGAAAGGCCGTGACGGTATCCCCACCGTTGGGGTGAGATCCTCGAGGGTGGATAACCCCTGGCCGCGATGGATATATGTCTCCGGGGCGTGGCGTACCCCGACGCCGGACGGAGAGCTTGACATCCCTACCAAATACTCTGAGAAAATCCTGAGTGAGTCGTGCCCTTCTTACTTTTTGTCGAATCTTATCGAATGTTGACTTTCTCCTTCTTGTGGACAAGTGTGAGCACCCGGAGAGAAGGGCCTCTGAATTGGGATTATCAGGTTGCTTTGAAGATCGCCGGAGCCTACACATCGGCCGAGCGCCAGGCCTCCGTCCTCTGCCGCGAGAACCTGCTCCTGAATGCTCGTCTAATCTGCCCCCCTCGGCACCTCCACAACCCCTACCCTGGTAATAACGGGCTAGCGGCCATTTTGTTAATATCAGACGTTTTATTTGGAATCATGCGTTTAACCGTGTCTTGCTCACATCCCCCCGTAATTTCGTGTTTGAGAGTCGCCCTCGATCGAGAATGCCTGGATTTCCCGAGATCACTGACCGCAAAGGCTCCGATTTTCCGATCCCGACCTCGCGGAGCCAATCGATCGACTCGGCCGGCCCCTCGACCTCGGGGGTACTTCGGCGTTCCCGGGCTACTCCGATCGAGATGTGATGGAGTAGTATACTTAATGTCTAGACTTGAGTATTCTGAACTCTATGTACACTTTCATTTACCTATTGATAATGAACATTCATTTGCTTTTAATTATTATTAATTAAATAAATGCAAATTATAGTCCTGGATTTTATACGTTGTAGTTAGTATGGTGTGTCGAGCCCACACAGAAGATCATACTATCGGTTACTCGTATTTAATCAAACTGTTGCTCACGACCTAGATGGACACGGACCAATCCATCGGTATAGTCGTTGTGTGAGAGAGAAAATAATTTGTCTTAATTATTTTATCACACTTGTACACTTGGTGTATTGAGCGGATCGATTGAGACTTATCAATTAGGATTGCTCTGTGATAATTGATTTAAGTCTCGGAGTATTTTATTCTTAATCCCTGAAACAATTGCGGGTGTGTATATTTAATATAAGTGACTTTGATTTTCCAAAGGAATTAACCGATTTAATTATTGGGTTAATTACCGGTTAAGTTGGGTCACTATATTTTATATATGACATGCCGTGAATTCTTGAAGGGACAGTGTATCCCGGAAGGGTTGATAATATCCCCGAGATGATCTCATAAGGATTTATTATGTAAACCTCGCGAGTGGATTTGTTCCCGCATAATAAATAAGGTTGAGTGGTACTATTCTCGGATATAAGAGATGAATAAATTTATGAAGCAATAAATAAATTTTATTCATGGATATTTAAATCTTAAATACACGGAATAAATAATACTAACCGGAGAAATATTATTCGATATAATATGGGTAAATATTGGGAGTGCAATTTTATTTATATAGTGGAAAATAAATAAAATTAATATTGATAAGGATTAATAGATTTGGGCTGAGCTCAATTTAATCATCAATATTAGGAGCCCAATATTCCACCTCCTTTAGATCCCCTACGTAGCCTATAAAAGCACTACATGGCCTTCATAAATAAAAAGACAAGAATATCATTAGTTGATAGTTCTAGAGAGTTGAAGGAGATCCATAGGAGTTCGATAGATCGTCGCCCACCCGACGTTCGAACGGAGTGCAAGGAATACGTGGGAAGATTCAAAGGTGTTTGATTTCGTTTCTCCGAACAACGAATCGAAGGTATAATATCTAAAACCCCCTCGATATTATTTTGATTTTAATTTATCGAAAATATCGTAGAACGAAGATCCGAAAGTCGAACCCGGATTAGACGAACGATCACGCGGTGGTGGCGAAGCCACCGGACCGCGTGGATCGCCCGCTAGGGTTTCGAGGCGTCGACCCTCGGCTGGGCCGAGGGCTCGCGATCGATCACGGGGATCGATCGCTGGGGGCGGGCTGGTGCCGTCCCCTCCCCACCTCGACGGTGGGGGCCTCCAGGCGGCGGCGAGTCGCCGGACTCGCCGCGGGGGGCTGCTGGGCAGCCCCATCGATCGCGAAGATCGAACGCGATCTTCGATCGCGTGAACCCCGTCTCGCGGGGGTTCGGCTGGGGGGTAGCCGCGTGCCTTCGGGTGCGTGGTCTCCTCGGCTGGACTCTGGTGCGCGAGTCGGTGTTCGTGTGATCTCCGGTGAAGGTCTTTGATCGGGTTATTGTTTTCCGCAAATTTTAATAACCCGGGATATCAAATTCCAACAATTGGTATCAGAGCGTGGTTTACGTTCGCGGTATTTTCGATAAAATTGTTCTACCTTGCAGGGTTCCGACTATTATGGCTTGATTAATTACTCGTTTAATTTATTTTGTCATGATTGTTGGTTTTATTAAACTCTCGGACATGTCGAGATTCGTTTTTGGTGGTGAATGCTTGTAATAGTAAAAATTCGGGGGTTGACCGAATTTAGGATTTATTATTATGTTCATTGTTTTTCCGGAAATTATATAGGGTCGATTTCATGTATAGAATCGATACCGGAATTGTAATTTAGATTATGTAATTTATTTTGCGATTGGATCGATGAATCGAAGACCGTCGGAGAAGACAAAGTGACGAGAAGACGAAGGACCGGGGATCGATCAATCCCCATGATCGATCCCGAGGGGATCGATCGACCCACGGCCGAGAGCGGGCTGTCCGCGAGAGCCCCGGCCGCGCCGGCCACTAGTGGAGGTGGCGCGTGGGCCGGGCGGCGGCGGCGCATGAGCCTCGGTAGGCGTGCGGTCGAAAGGGGACGCGCGGGAGCCCTAGGGTTTTTCGTGTCCTCCCGAAGATCCACTTTCCTAATTTAATTCGGATTTTTCCCTTTTGAGTACTCCTATTTTTTTGGAACTCTCATGGATAAGGAAAAGAATCAATTTAGAATTAATTAGGATTCCTATTGTTTTATATCTATTATGGAAATATACATGGATTAGGAGTCTAATTAATTTGCTATTAATTTATTTCCTATTTGATTATTCCTATTATTGGGAATTTTCATTAGATGGAAATTAATTAAAAATGGAAAGTAGAAGAGTCCTAATTTATTTTATTTCCTTATTCCATTATAGAAATATTCTAGAATATTCCAAGTGGGTCTTGGATAGATTATTCTAGAGATTTAATGGAGTAGAAAAGAAAATAAAAATAAATAAAAATATTAATAATATTTAATTTTATTTTCGATATATTCGATTGACTTAATTTTCGAATTAAGTAACTTTTGGATTAATTGAAAATGAATAGATTTAAATATTGGATATTAATATTCTCGTCACATGGAGCATTCAAGAAACGAAGACTGAAGACTAGAAGATGCGTACGGAGATGTGATAAAGCCATAATAGTCGGAAAATAATATTCTAGTATTATTTTGATTATGTGATAATACTATGTGCTTTATTACATGTATGCATGCTATATGTGTTTATTTTATGCACTAGATAGCGTATCCCTTTATTGTAAAAAGCTAAGTGGGAGAGGGTATGGAAACATACCCATGGTCTCCATTGCTGCTCTCTTGGTGACTTTTATAAACTTTTGAAGTTTATATAGATAAGTTATTAGAGGAGAGTTCTTGTAATTCCTCTTACGAGAAACATTGATTAAGTTTATCAAACAATGCCTAATTTGTCTTTCCAAAGCTGATTTCAAGTCGACTCATTCTCACCCCGGGGAGTGGAATGGAGCCAGAGCCACTTGGTCATGTAGAGGACACAAATTAGAGACTTTCGTACCATTCTTTGATAGATGGATCGATTGTCTGCTCGGCTCCCTCATTTATGAGAGATAGGGTTGTTCGCATGGTGAATCACTGGTTAGAAACTTCGAGTTTCACTTATGATTCTCCACATCTTGATTTACAAGATTGAATGGATCAAGTAATTGGGAGTCAATTATAAAAGTCTCTTGGTGTAGTAAACGTCCACACCACGTGGCTTGCTATGCTGACGGATTTTGGATTAATTGATGTAGACAGTTGTAAGTAATTGTGAAGAGTTGTGAAGTTATCGTAAACGTCCACACCACGTGGCTTGCGGTGATGTAGAAATTCCAAACAATTTACTTTTGTACTGAGTAATGGTTTACACTTAGATACGCATTATAGTATTCCTCCCCACGAGGTTACGCTATAAGTGATGTATGACCAAAGAAAATCTAATTGCTAAATCATTTGGGTGGGTAAACGTCCACACCACGTGGCTTGCCTTACCTGATGGGATTTTAGATGTAATTAGTGATTTAATGATATTATTTAAGGGAGATAATATCGGTATTAAATTGTTTGTTTGTTTTATGTGCTTTTAAGTTAAGAATGACTGTGACCCCACTTTGTGATATACTTAAGGATGAAAACTCACCGGTTCCATATAGTAATGATTGGGAACGAAATCTGGACATTGTTCAGACTGTTGAGCTTTCCGAATCCACTGTTGTCCCAACTGATGAGGACATTAAGGATGACCTCAGGATGATGTTGAGACATAGCGTGGAAGCCGGACAAGAGGTGATTAACATACTCACAGAATCCTCTCTCAATGAGTCCCTTAAAAAGGATTCGGCGAAAGCGGTGTTTGTGCGTAAGTTAAGGGCATCACAAGCTTTTGTGGCAAGGCTAAAGGAAAAGCGTGCAAAGAAGCCCAGTGGTTTAAAACCACAGATTGGGAGAGGCAAGCCTTTGGGCAGATGCTTTCGATGCAAGCAGTTTGGGCACTGGAGGTCTGATTGTCCTCTCATCAAAGGTACGAAATTTTCCTTAGTCACTGAAACATTGTCAGCGGTGATATCTACCAGCACCTGGTGTGTAGATACGGGGGCCACTGACCATGTCTGCAATTCATTGCAGGGGTTCCAGGAAACCCGGAGACTTAGAGAGGGAGAGATCGTGGTCTACATGGGCAATGCCGCGAAAGTGGCGGCTGTTGCAGTGGGAGACGTTCACTTACGCTTTAGTAATGATAGGGTTTTAGTTTTACAAAATTGTCTTTATGTACCGAATTTTAGAAAGAATTTAATTTCAGTTTCTAAGTTAATTCTCAATGGATATTCTGTTTCTTTTGATCACTCTGTGGTCATAAGAAGATATAGTGAGATTATCTGTTCTGGTACATTGATAGACGATTTGTATGTTCTAAATCCTGAGTCTAACACGATGCAACTAACCGAGAGTAATAACACATCTACGAACACCAATAAGAGAAATGAACCTTCTAAAATGAATCAATTATACTTGTGGCATCTAAGGCTAGGTCATATTAATTTGAATAGAATTCAAAGGTTGAAAGCTGATGGTCTCATCAGTGGTGTTGAAGGAGAGGACCTTCCAACCTGCGAATCCTGTTTGGAGGGTAAAATGACCAAGCGTTCTTTTTCTGGTAAAGGACGTAGAGCTGAACAAGTATTGGATTTGATTCACTCTGATGTATGCGGACCTATGTCTACTCAGGCAAGGGGAGGGTACGAGTATTTCATCACCTTTACTGATGATTACTCAAGGTATGGATATGTATACCTGATGCGCCACAAGAGTGATTCTTTTGACAAGTTCAAGGAATTCAAGGCTCTTGTGGAGAACCTGTTGGAAATCGATATCCCGGAATTAATAAATTAATTAAAATTAATTATCTAATTAATTCCGACCGAAATCCTTTGGAGATCGAATATCCGGAATTGTCAAAATAGCGGAACGACAACTCCAATCGACTCCCGGAACACGTACATGACCATACGAAAAAGTTATACGAGGGTTACGCGGGAAAAACACGAGAGAACTCGCGTGAACCCACGAACCTCGCAGCAGCCACGCGGGGTGACTCGCAGCAACCCGCAGCGAGTCGCCTGACTCGCTGCTGCTGGGACTTGCTGAGTCGCTGCTGAGTCGCTACGGGTCCGCTGCGGGAAAACCCGCAGCACCCAGCGAATCTCCCGTAGCAGCTCGCAGCAACCTGCAGCGAGTCGCCTGACTCGCTGCTGCTGGGCGCTACAGGTCGCTGCGGGAAAACCCGCAGCAGGCAGCTGATCGCTGCGGGAAAACCCGCAGCCGATCCGCGTATCGAGCCCTAGGCTCGATTTTTCCCCGCGCGATCTTCGTCCAGCCGAGCCGTCGAACCGCCGGCGGTCCGGTGGTCCAACCACCACCGCCCGGTTCGACCTCGTCTATTGGGTCCGTTCCTTGGATCTTGGTTCAAGGTATTTTCACGATAATTAAACGATAAAATCATAAAGGGGGGTTTTACGATTTACCTCGTTCTCGTTGTTCGGAAAAACGAAGAACTCAATTTGAAGACCTTGAGATCTTCCCACGTATTCCTTGCACTAGCTCGGACGTCGGGTGGGCGACGATCTTCCGAACTCCATGGATCTCCCTCTCTACTTTCTCTCTCTAGAATTGTGATCTTCAAGTTATGAGAATAGAGAAGACCATGTAGTGCTTTTATAGGCTACGTAGGGGATCTTAAGGAGGTGGAATATTGGGCTTCTAATATTGAAGATTAAATTGAGCCCAATGCTCAAGTCCATTAATCCTTATCAATATTAATTAATTTATTTTCCACTATATAAATTAATTGCACTCCCAATATTAAACCATATTATATCAAATAATATTTCTCCGGTAGTATTATTTATTCCGTGTATTTAAGATATAAATATCCATGAATAAAATTAATTTATTGCTAATTAATTTATTCATCTCTTATATCCGAGAATAGTACCGTTCAACTTTAATTATTATGCGGATTAAATCCACCTGCAGGGTTTACATAATAATTCCTTATGAACTCATCTCGGGGATATTATCAACCCTTACGGGATACACTTTCCCGTCAAGTATTCACGGCATGTCGTATATAAAATATAGTGACCCAACTTAACCGGTAATTAACCCAATAATTAAATCGGTTAATTCCTTTTGAAAATCAAAGTCACTTATATTAAATATACACACCCGCAATAATATCGGGGATTAAGAATAAAATACACTGAGATTTAAATCGATTATCGCCGACAATCCTAATCGATAAATCTCAAGCGATCCGCCCAATACACCAAGTGTACAAGTGTGATAAAATAATTAAGACAAATTATTTTCTCTCTCACACAACGACTATACCGATGGATTGGTCCGTGTCCATCTAGGTCGTGAGCAACTGTTCGATTAAATACGAGTAACCGATAGTATGATCTTCTGTGTGGGCCCGACACACCATACTAACTACAACGTATAGAATCCAGGACTATAATTTGCATATATTTAATTATAAATAATTAAACGCAAATAATTATTTATTTAATTAAATAGATTAATGGCAATGGATCGGGAGTTTCCGTTACTTAAATCTAGACATTAAGTACACAACTCCAACAATCTCCCACTTGTACTAAGGTCTAGTCATTTCCTCCAAACTTCCGACTCCCATACTCATCACGTGCTTAAGTTGTACTTCCGAGAAGTACTATGTGAATGAGCACTCTAGGTTGCCGCTCTGAAGTTATCTTGGTGACTACAGCGTCGTCTCCCTCGACGATGACTCGTATCAGGTGGTACTTGCTCTATGTGTTATCTTACACTTATGGACTTGTGATTTCTTACCATTTGCCATCGCACCGCTATTCACATAGCCTTTGGCAAATTAAGAATCACCTCTAAGTCCCAGAGATTCCCGGAGCTATACCAAAACTTCCGCTGCCTCTGAGGCCGCTATTTGGTTACCCATGGCAGAGTCCGAAAAGCATCGTGCTTATCACTCTTCCATGTTAAAAACTCCTTCTCCTTCAATAGTGAAACACATAGCCTGATATCGACTTACACCGGTCCTCATTTGATTAGAAATCTAAGAGAATGTAATCCAAAGGATGAGCTTGTCTGCTCCGTAATCCAAAACATAGTTTCCAGTACTTCGAAAGTACTTAAAATGTTCATTTACAGCAGTCGAGTATTCCTTTCTAGGATTACCTTGATATCCTCCCACTATACTAGCCGCATAGCCGATATCAGGTTCTTGTTTTCAACAATGCATTTATTAAGCTTTCCTCACTGTAAGTGTAGGAATCCGCTTTCATTGCTTCTATCTCCTTTTGTGTTCCAAAACACATATCCTTAGATAGATGCATTCCGTCTCTGAAAGGTAACGAACCTTTCTCGGAATCTCGCATGTTAAAACGAACCATAATCGTATAAGATATCTAGAGAAGTACAATGTTCTTTTCTTGAGATCCTAGATCTTAAGAACATGCTCTAACTTCTTCTTTATCTCATATATCGATTTTTCTAGACAACCATCATTTTATGTCTGACAACATCTTTACATTGTTGCCAATGATAAAATGTTATCTACATAAAACCTCCGAGAAACACCACCTTGTTTCCATCACGTTTCCCATACACTCGATTCGTCTATGCTTTGATGAATCCATAAAATGGACTATCTCATCAATTTGCAAGTACCACGAACTCAATGCTTTGTTCCAATCCATAAATGGATCAACTAAGCTTGTACTCTAAATGATCTTGCCTCTTAGCAATAATCTTTATTGCTTTCCAAGAAGGCACATTTAGATCTAGTACTGCCTTCATGTAGATCCAGGGATCGATTTCATGTATAATAGGTCCAGAGTCCGAAAACTCTCCTAGTCTCATGAATATCTCCGGTTGATCACAACCTCCCACTACAATGTCATTCCGGTGTATAAACAGTAATAACAGTAGGTGCAGTTAGTGGTGTACCGCTACTCGGTTCGGCTGGTTCTAAGTCTTAATCTCTCATTTCAAAGTATTACGTCACTTTGGGCTTGTGGTTCATCTAATAGTCTTCCTCTAAGAACCGGGCGTTAGAACTTATAACGTCCTTCTGGTTCATAGTACTATTGAACACACATCTTTTGTTCTTCTAGGATATTCTACAACCGCATTTGAATGCGCCGTTGTTTCCAGACATATCCATAGAACACAGGTAGTTCCGTATAACTCATGCTTTTACTATTTCTATAAGAGTTCCACTTCTTATTTCCGACACACCATTTCTACACAAGAGTGTATGGTGTAGTCATTTGGGATCAAATCCCAATCTCTGATCAGTATGCCATGCATTCCTCAGACAGGCACTTGCCTCCGCGATTAGATCGCAGGCTTTCAATGGATATACCATGATGGTTCCCCACAATAGCTTTGTGTCCATTGACTTGTCAAAACACTTTGCTTTTGTGGCACATCAGGTATGCTAATCCATTCTTTCGAGTAATCATAAAATGAAGTACTCGTACCTTATTGTCTGAGTAAACAAAGGTCTGCATACATCAGAGTCAATCAATTCTTATACTTGTCCGGATCTTATATCTTATATCCATAAAGGATTGCTTAGTCATGTTATCTTCCAAATTAGATTCTTAGGTCGGAAGGTCCACTCCTTCAACTTAATTGATCAAAAATCAATTTTCGACCTTTGAACTTCTTATTTGAATAAACATGGTTTAGCATAAGAATCCACAAGTATAATCGATTTAATAAAGAAATCTCTTATTAGTAAAACGAGTTTTATACTACGTTTCGTTGCACCGTGGTGGACTCAGGATTCATCATTTATATATTGCTAGCTAATGTACCAGAATAGATACTATCTTTATTTCTTCTTATAACCATCAAATGATTAAAAGAAATAAAATATCCATTCATTAGAAATCCAGAACAAAGTTCTTTCTAAAAGGTACATAAAAGCAATAACTCAAAATGAAATCCTATATAATTGTCCTCCACTGCAACAGCTGCCTCCTCAACAGCATTGCCCATGTAGACTACGATTTCTTCTTTTCCAAGTCGTCGGGTTTCCTGGAACCCTTGCATTTAAAATGCACATACCGTCAGTGGTTCCATATCTACACACCAGGTTCCGGTAGATAATATCACTGACTATGTTTTACGACTAAAGAAAACTTCGTATTTTCTTTGAGAGGATAATCAGACTTCCAGTACCCAGACTGTTTGCATTGAGAACACTTGCCTCATGGCTTTCTCGTCCCATCTCGTGGTCCATGTAACTTATGACCGCTGGGTTTCTTTGCTTGCTTTTGCTTTCCCCCGATTTTGCCCTTAGGTTCGAAACCTTTGGCATTGGCTACAAGAGCTTGCGATTTCCGTCTCAACTCGTCCAAAAAGTCCATCATCTCAAAAACGTGTTTAAGCGTTTTCTTGAATCGACTGGCCTTTATGAGTATCCTCATCGCCTCTTGTCTAGCCTCTACATCATGTCTAAACATCTCCTTGAGTTTGAACATGATAAAATCAGTTCTTTCCTCATCAGTTAAGACATTAGTAGGCTCGGGAGAACAAAGCTCACTTGAGTACAAACTTGTACTCTTTAACAGTCTGGGCAATGTCCAGATCTCTATTCCAATCAATACATTCAGGGACCAATGAGTTAAATTCCTCAAGTATCACATAAAGTGGGTTCAAAGCCATCCATAATCTATGAGCACATATAACAACAAACAATCGATTTAATCTCCGATATTATCTCCCTTAAATAATATCATTAAACCACTAATCACCTCTAAAATCCCATCAGATATGGCAAGCCACGTTCGTGTGGACGTTTACCTATCCAAATGATTTAGCAATTAGATTTGCTTCGGTCGTACATCAATTATAGCGTTACTTCGTTGGGAAGAATACTATAAAGCGTACCTAAGTGTAAACCATTACTCAGTATCCAAGAAGATTGTTTGGGACACGTATATTCACCGCAAGCCACGTTCGTGTGGACGTTTACGTTAACATACGCTCCTTCACTCCCTTCTATAACTGTCTACATCAATTAATCCAAGATCCCATTCAGCATAGCAAGCCACGTTCGTGTGGACGTTTACTACACCAAAAGATCTTTATAATTGACATCCAATTACTTGATCCATTCAATCTTGTAAATCAAGATGTGGAGAATCATAAGTGAAACTCGAAGTTTCTAACCAGTGATTCACCATGCGAACAACCCTATCTCTCATAAATGAGGGAGCCGAGCAGACAATCGATCCATCTATCAAAGAATGGTACGAAAGTCTCTAATTTGTGTCCTCTACATGACCAAGTGGCTCTGGCTCCATTCCACTCCCCGGGGTGAGAATGAGTCGACTTGAAATCAGCTTTGGAAAGACAAATTAGGCATTGTTTGATAAACTTAATCAATGTTTCTCGTAAGAGGAATTACAAGAACTCTCCTCCAATGACTTATCTATATAAACTTCAAAAGTTTATAAAAGTCACCAAGAGAGCAGCAATGGAGACCATGGGTATGTTTCCATACCCTCTCCCACTTAGCTTTTTACAATAAAGGGATACGCTATCTAATGCATAATTAAATACACATAAGCATGCATACATGAAATAAAGCACATAGAATATTATCACATAATCAAAATAATACTAAAATATTATTTTCCGACTATTATGGCTTTATCGCATCTCCGTACGCATCTTCTAGTCTTCAGTCTTTGTTCTTGAATGCTCCATGTGACGAGAATATTAATCCCAATATTTAAATCTATTTATTTTTAATTAATCCAAAAGTTACTTAATTCGAAAATTAAGTCAATCGAATATATCAAAAATAAAATTAAATATTATTAATATTTTTATTTATTTTTATTCCTTTCTAATTCCATTAAATCTTTAGAATCCTATCCAAGTACAACTTGGAACATTCTAGAAGACTTCTATAATAGAATAAGGAAATAAAATAAATTAGGACTCCTAGTCCTTCCAAATTAATTTCTTTCCTTTTCTATTAAAAAATTCCATAAAGGAATAATTTAATAAGGAAAAATTAATTAAGGACTATTAAAACTTTCCAAATTAATTATTTTCCTAATCCATTAAAAATTCCATAAAGGAATAATTAAATAGGAAAAATAAATTAATTCTAAATTTATTCTCTTCTTAATCCATGAAAATTCTCATAATAGGAATAATCAATAAGGAAATAAATTTAATACTAAATTAATTCTTTTCCTATTCCATGAATATTCCATAAAAGAAATAATCAAATAGGAAAACCGAATTAAAATAGGAAAGTAAATTTCCGGACCGGGATAGCATGGGGTGGGAGTCCCCACGCCACCCTCGACCCACGCCTAGGAGGTGGCCGGCCACCATCGCCGGCGGCTCCTCCATGCACGGATCGACCATGGGGATGGTCGATCCAAGCCCTAGCCTCCTCTCGTCACTTCGTCTTCTCCGGCGGTCTCGATTCATCGATCCAACACAAAATAAATTATAATTTAATTTTACACTATCCGGTATCGATTCTATACATGAAATCGACCCTATACATTTTCCGGAAAAACGAAGAACAATAATAATAAACCTAAATTCGGTCAACCCCCGAATTTTTACTATTACAAGCATTCACCACCAAAAAACGAATCTCGACATGTCCGAGAGTTTAATAAAATTATGACAATAATTAACGAAGAATTATATCTAGCCATAATAGTCGGAAACCCTGCAAGGTAGAACAATTTATCGAAAAATACCGTGAACGAAAACCAACGCTCTGATACCAATTGTTGGAAATCGATATTCCGGAATTAATAAATTAATTAAAATTAATTATCTAATTAATTCCGACCGAAATCCTTTGGAGATCGAATATCCGAAATTGTCAAAATAGCGGAACGACAACTCCAATCGACTCCCGGAACACGTACATGACCATACGAAAAAGTTATACGAGGGTTACGCGGGAAAAACACGAGAGAACTCGCGTGAACCCACGAACCTCGCAGCAGCCACGCGGGGTGACTCGCAGCAACCCGCAGCGAGTCGCCTGACTCGCTGCTGCTGGGACTTGCTGAGTCGCTGCTGAGTCGCTACGGGTCCGCTGCGGGAAAACCCGCAGCACCCAGCGAATCTCCCGTAGCAGCTCGCAGCAACCTGCAGCGAGTCGCCTGACTCGCTGCTGCTGGGCGCTACAGGTCGCTGCGGCAAAACTCGCAGCAGGCAGCTGATCGCTGCGGGAAAACCCGCAGCCGATCCGCGTATCGAGCCCTAGGCTCGATTTTTCCCCGCGCGATCTTCGTCCAGCCGAGCCGTCGAACCGCCGGCGGTCCGGTGGTCCAACCACCACCGCCCGGTTCGACCTCGTCTATTGGGTCCGTTCCTTGGATCTTGGTTCAAGGTATTTTCACGATAATTAAACGATAAAATCATAAAGGGGGGTTTTACGATTTACCTCGTTCTCGTTGTTCGGAAAAACGAAGAACTCAATTTGAAGACCTTGAGATCTTCCCACGTACTCCTTGCACTAGCTCGGACGTCGGGTGGGCGACGATCTTCCGAACTCCATGGATCTCCCTCTCTACTTTCTCTCTCTAGAATTGTGATCTTCAAGTTATGAGAATAGAGAAGACCATGTAGTGCTTTTATAGGCTACGTAGGGGATCTTAAGGAGGTGGAATATTGGGCTTCTAATATTGAAGATTAAATTGAGCCCAATGCTCAAGTCCATTAATCCTTATCAATATTAATTAATTTATTTTCCACTATATAAATTAATTGCACTCCCAATATTAAACCATATTATATCAAATAATATTTCTCCGGTAGTATTATTTATTCCGTGTATTTAAGATATAAATATCCATGAATAAAATAAATTTATTGCTAATTAATTTATTCATCTCTTATATCCGAGAATAGTACCGTTCAACTTTAATTATTATGCGGATTAAATCCACCTGCAGGGTTTACATAATAATTCCTTATGAACTCATCTCGGGGATATTATCAACCCTTACGGGATACACTTTCCCGTCAAGTATTCACGGCATGTCGTATATAAAATATAGTGACCCAACTTAACCGGTAATTAACCCAATAATTAAATCGGTTAATTCCTTTGGAAAATCAAAGTCACTTATATTAAATATACACACCCGCAATAATATCGGGGATTAAGAATAAAATACACTGAGATTTAAATCGATTATCGCCGGCAATCCTAATCGATAAATCTCAAGCGATCCGCCCAATACACCAAGTGTACAAGTGTGATAAAATAGTTAAGACAAATTATTTTCTCTCTCACACAACGACTATACCGATGGATTGGTCCGTGTCCATCTAGGTCGTGAGCAACTGTTCGATTAAATACGAGTAACCGATAGTATGATCTTCTGTGTGGGACCGACACACCATACTAACTACAACGTATAGAATCCAGGACTATAATTTGCATATATTTAATTATAAATAATTAAACGCAAATAATTATTTATTTAATTAAATAGATTATTGGCAATGGATCGGGAGTTTCCGTTACTTAAATCTAGACATTAAGTACACAACTCCAACAGAACCTTCGTGGTAAATCCATAAAATGCCTGCGATCTGATCGCGGAGGCGAGTACCTGTCTGGAGAATTCAAGGCATACTTGGCAGAGAATGGGATTGAATCCCAACTGACCTCACCATACACTCCTCAGCAGAATGGTGTGTCAGAAAGAAGGAATAGGACTCTTATGGAGATGGTGCGATCGATGATGAGTTACTCGGATTTACCTGTTATGTTCTGGTGACATGCCTTGGAAACATCAGCGTACATTCTGAATAGGGTTCTGACCAAAACGGTACCAACTACACCCATGGAGTTGTGGAGTGGGCGTAAGCCTAACTTGAAACACATTCGGATCTGGGGATGTCCAGCACATGTGTTGCGACAAGGCGCCGATAAGTTAGAACCTAGATCAGAAATACGGTTGTTTGTAGGATACCCGAAAGGAACTAAAGGTGGCATTTTCTATAGTCCTACGGACCAGAAGATCGTTATAAGTACTAACGCTCGGTTTTTAGAGGAAGACTATGTCATGGACCACAAGCCCAAAAGTGACATAATGCTTGATGAGTTGAGAGGTAACGAGGAAGACCTGGATACGGCCGAACCGAGTATAGATACACCACTAGAACCTGCACCTAATACTGTCACTGTTGATACACCGGAACGCCGTCGTAGTGGGAGGGTTGTTAAACAACCGGACCGATGGATTGGACTAGGTGAGTCTTCGGACTCAGCACCCGGAGTTCATGAAATCGATCCCTGGACCTATGATGAGGCGGTACAAGATATAGATGCGCCGTCTTGGAAGAAAGCGATGAAATCCGAAATAGAATCTATGGATTCTAATAAAGTATGGGATCTTGTAGAACCACCAAGCGGCGTAAAGCCAATTGGGTGTAAATGGGTCTACAAGAGAAAGAGAGGATCTGACGGAAAGGTTGAAACCTTTAAAGCTCGGCTTGTTGCGAAAGGATATACTCAGAAAGAGGGAATCGATTATGAGGAGACCTTCTCGCTGGTAGCCAAGATAAAGTCGATCCGGATTCTCATATCCATAGCAGCTCATATGGATTATGAGGTGTGGCAAATGGATGTCAAGACAGCTTTCCTGAATGGAAGTCTTGACGAGACGATATATATGAAACAACCAGAAGGATTCATTGATAAGGGGCGAAATCATCTAGTGTGCAAGCTTAATCGATCCATTTATGGATTGAAACAAGCCTCGAGATCGTGGAACCTGCGGTTTGATGAAGTAGTCCAATCTTTTGGATTCATTCAAAGCATGGACGAATCGTGTGTGTATTGGAAACGTGATGGAAAGAAAGTGGTGTTTCTCGTGCTTTATGTAGACGACATACTTCTCATTGGCAACAGTGTAAAGATGTTATCAGACATAAAGGGATGGTTGTCTAGACAATTCGATATGAAAGATTTGGGAGAAGTTGGACATGTTCTAGGGATCAAAGTTATAAGGGATCGCCGGAATAGAACATTGTATCTTTCCCAGCAATCTTACATAGACACGATTCTAGCTCGTTTTAACATGCAAGATTCCAAGAAGGGTGATCTACCCTTCAGTAAAGGAACTTATCTTTCTAAGGAGATGTGTCCTCAGACACAGAAGGAGAAAGATGAAATGAAAGCAGTTCCCTACGCTTCAGCTGTGGGAAGCTTAATGTATGCAACGTTATGCACGAGGCCTGATATCTGTTATGCAGTTGGCATAGTAGCGAGATATCAGAGTAACCCTGGAAAGGCTCATTGGACTGCCGTAAAGAGCATTTTCAAGTATTTGCGAAATACTAAGGATTATGTTCTGAGATACGGAGCAGACAATCTGATTCCTTTGGGTTACACAGATTCAGATTTCCAAGCTGATAAGGACCGGCGTAAGTCGACATCAGGCTATGTGTACACTTTGGGAGGTGGAGCCGTATCATGGAAGTGTTAAGCAAAAGTGCATTTCAGACTCTACCATGGAAGCTGAATATGTTGCAGCCTCAGAGGCAGCGAAAGAGTCAGTATGGTTCCTTAATTTCCTCCAGGACTTAGATGTGATTCCGAGTTTGCCCAAGGCTATGACAAGTTATTGTGACAATAGCGGTGCAGTGGAAAACAGTAAGGAACCACGGTCCTATAGTGCTACGAAACACATAGAGCGCAAGTACCACCTGATTCGAGACATCGTCAAGAGGGGCGATGCAGTAGTCACCAAGATAGCTTCGGAGGACAACCTAGCGGACCCTTTCACCAAGATACTTCCCAAGGAAGTATATTTCAAGCACTTGGAGGGTTTGGGAGTCAGAAGTTTGGAAGATAAGACTAGAACTTAGTATAAGTGGGAGATTGATGGAGTAGTATACTTAATGTCTAGACTTGAGTATTCTCAACTCTATGTACACTTTCATTTACCTATTAATAATGAACATTCATTTGATTTTAATTATTATTAATTAAATAAATGCAAATTATAGTCCTGGATTTTATATGTGTAGTTAGTATGGTGTGTCGGGCCCACACAGAAGATCATACTATCGGTTACTCGTATTTAATCAAACAGTTGCTCACGACCTATAATCGGTATAGTCGTTGTGTGAGAGAGAAAATAATTTGTCTTAATTATTTTATCACAGTTGTACACTTGGTGTATTGAGCGGATCGCTTGAGACTTATCAATTAGGATTGCTCTGTGATAATTGATTTAAGTCTCGGAGTATTTTATTCTTAATCCCTGAAACAATTGCGGGTGTGTATATTTAATATAAGTGACTTTGATTTTCCAAAGGAATTAACCGATTTAATTATTGGGTTAATTACCGGTTAAGTTGGGTCACTATATTTTATATATGACATGCCGTGAATTCTTGAAGGGACAGTGTATCCCGGAAGGGTTGATAATATTCCCGAGATGAGCTCATAAGGATTTATTATGTAAACCTCGCGAGTGGATTTGTTCCCGCATAATAAATAAGGTTGAGTGGTACTATTCTCGGATATAAGAGATGAATAAATTTATTAAGCAATAAATAAATTTTATTCATGGATATTTAAATCTTAAATACACGGAATAAATAATACTAACCGGAGAAATATTATTCGATATAATATGGGTAAATATTGGGAGTGCAATTTTATTTATATAGTGGAAAATAAATAAAATTAATATTGATAAGGATTAATAGATTTGGGCTGGGCTCAATTTAATCATCAATATTAGGAGCCCAATATTCCACCTCCTTTAGATCCCCTACGTAGCCTATAAAAGCACTACATGGCCTTCATAAATAAAAAGACAAGAATATCATTAGTTGATAGTTCTAGAGAGTTGAAGGAGATCCATAGGAGTTCGATAGATCGTCGCCCACCCGACGTTCGAACGGAGTGCAAGGAATACGTGGGAAGATTCAAAGGTGTTTGATTTCGTTTCTCCGAACAACGAATCGAAGGTATAATATCTAAAACCCCCTCGATATTATTTTGATTTGAATTTATTGAAAATATCGTAGAACGAAGATCCGAAAGTCGAACCCGGATTAGACGAACGATCACGCGGTGGTGGCGAAGCCACCGGACCGCGGGGATCGCCCGCTAGGGTTTCGAGGTGCGAGGAGGCGTCGACCCTCGGCTGGGCCGAGGGCTCGCGATCGATCACGGGGATCGATCGCTGGGGGCGGGCTGGTGCCGTCCCCTCCCCACCTCGACGGTGGGGGCCTCCAGGCGGCGGCGAGTCGCCGGACTCGCCGCGGGGGGCTGCTGGGCAGCCCCATCGATCGCGAAGATCGAACGCGATCTTCGATCGCGTGAATCCCGTCTCGCGGGGGTTCGGCTGGGGGGTAGCCGCGTGCCTTCGGGTGCGTGGTCTCCTCGGCTGGACTCCAGTGCGCGAGTCGGTGTTCGTGTGATCTCCGGCGAAGGTCTTTGATCTGGTTATTGTTTTCCGCAAATTTTAATAACCCGGGATATCAAATTCCAACAAGATGCACCCCTTCTCGCCTATGGTTCCTACGGGGAAAGCCGAGTCAGCCGCTCGTGAGCGAGTGGCGGAAAGCGTCCATGCGCTACCTCGTGCCGATGATAACGAGGTGATCGACCTGACCTTGGATACCAAGCCCCGGGCCTCAGCGCCACAAACGGTCCGCCCGGTCCTTGCTCACCAGAGGGCGGGGGTGGAAGATGTGAACTGTCCTTCGATGTTCCCTGATGTTCGTGTCGCCCTTGATATGGTTGAGGATTCGGGTGCCGGCGGGTCTCAGAAACGCAAAGCCATTGGGTGCCCCGAGGTTCAGGAGCTCGGTTGCGGAGGCCCGTCGGATGTTGCGCCCGAAGGCCCCGTTCCTACGCCGGCTCTGATAGGGTCCTCGCCGTATTATGGCGTCGATTCGAGTTGCCAACAAAGGTATGTATAAAACTTCACCCTTTATTCTGACTGCGTAGTGGCTTTGAAAATCTTTCAACGGTCCTTAGGAGTCCTCCATCCTGCATTGCATTTCCGATTTTTAATTCGGTGCCTTCGCGCTGCTGTTCTGTCGTAGGATTCTGGACGCGACGCCGGACATGCCTCCCGTGATCAGGGATTACCTGGCAGGTTACGGCCCCGCGCCTCCGATGACTACCCCCAGGACCCCGGTTGGTGCGGCTCTCAGTGCCCTCGGGCGATCCTGGACACACGAGCTGCAGGGCATAGTCAGTCGTCGCGATCACACCTTCATGATGGCCACGATGTTGATCGGTCAGGCCGCCGTTCTCAGCGCCGCGGGGTTTGAATGGTCGGAGGCTCAGGCCCGCCAGATCGAGCAGCTCACCGTGTTGGTGGAGCAATGGAAAAATTCTGCCCTTGAGAAGGAGAAATAGATCGAGGAGGCGGCCCGTCTGAACGAGGAGGTAATCTCTCGGAATGAACGACTGACGTTGTGATGGAGTAGTATACTTAATGTCTAGATTTGAGTATTCTGAACTCTGTATGCACTTTCATTTACCTATTTATAATGAACATTCATTTGCTTTTAATTATTGTTAATTAAATATATGCAAATTATAGTCCTGGATTTTATACGTTGTAGTTAGTATGGTGCAAGCATGGGCGCACAGAAGATCATACTATCGGTTACTCGTATTTAATCGAACAGTTGCTCACCACCTAGATGGACACGGACCAATCCATCGGTATAGTCGTTGTGTGAGAGAGAAAATAATTTATCTTAATTATTTTATCACACTTGTACACTTGGTGTATTGAGCGGATCGATTGAGACTCATCAATTAGGTTTGCTCGGCGATAATTGATTTGAGACTCAGTGTATTTTATTCTTAATC
Source organism: Euphrasia confusa (assembly GCA_954870475.1). NCBI lineage: Eukaryota > Viridiplantae > Streptophyta > Magnoliopsida > Lamiales > Orobanchaceae > Euphrasia > Euphrasia confusa. The sequence goes on along the minus strand of OX940951.1, from coordinate 40,012,117 downwards.
CCAGATACAATTGCGGGTGTGTATATTTAATATATGTGACTTTGATTTTCCAAAGGAATTGACCGATTTAATTATTGGGTCAATTACCGGTTGAGTTGGGTCACTATATTTTGTATATGGCATGCCGTGAATTCTTGACGGGACAGTGTATCCCGGAAGGGTTGATAATATCCCCGAGATGAGCTCATAAGGATTTATTATGTAAACCTCGCAAGTGGATTTGTTCCGCATAATAAATAAGGTTGAGTGGTACTATTCTCGGATAAAAGAGATGAATAAATTTATTAAGCAATAAATAAATTTTATTCATGGATATTTATATCTTAAATACACGGAATAAATAATACTACCGGAGAAATATTATTTGGATATAATATGTTTTAATATTGGGAGTGCAATTAATTTATATAGTGGAAAATAAATTAATTAATATTGATAAGGATTAATGGACTTGAGCATTGGGCTCAATTTAATCTTCAATATTGGAAGCCCAATATTCCACCTCCTTTAGATCCCCTACGTAGCCTATAAAAGCACTACATGGCCTTCATAAATCATAAGACAAGATTATCACACTTGATATTCTAGAGAGTTGAAGGAGATCCATAGGAGTTCGATAGATCGTCGCCCACCCGACGTTCGAACGGAGTGCAAGGAATACGTGGGAAGATTCAAAGGTCATCTTGATCTCGTTTCTCCGAACAACGAATCGTAGGTATGATATCTAAACTAACTTGATATTATTCGATTTTGGTTTATCGATTATACCGTAGAACGCAAGATCCGAAGTTCGGACCCGGAGTAGACGGACGATCACGCGGTGGTGGCGAAGCCACCGGACCGCGTGGATCGACCCGCCTAGGGTTCGACGGGCATGGAGGAGGCGACCCTCGGCTGGGCCGAGGGCGTGCGGTCGATCACGCCGATCGACCGCTGGGGCGCGGGCTGGTGCCGCACCCCACCCCACCTCGACGGTGGGGACCTCCAGGTGGCGGCGGGTCGCCGGACCCGCCGCGGGGGCTGCTGGGCAGCCCCGCCCAATCGCGTGAGACGCGATCGATTGATCGCGCGAACCCCGCGCTCGCGGGGGTTCGTGTGGGGGCGGATTGCGCGCCTTCGGGCGCGTGGTCTCCAAAGCCCGGACTCCGGCGGATGAGTCGGCGTTCGTGTGATTTCCGGCGAAGGGTTCGTTCGGGTTATCGGTTCCGCAATTTTGATAACCCGGGATATCGAATTCCAACAATTGGTATCAGAGCGTGGTTTACGTTCGCGGTATTTTCGATAAAATTGTTCTACCTTGCAGGGATTCCGACTATTATGGCTTAATTAATTTTAATTTATTTTGTCATGTATGTTGGATTGATTAAACTCTCGGACATGTCGAGATTCGTTTTTGGTGGTGAATGCTTGTAATAGTAAAAATTCGGGGGTTGACCGAATTTAGGATTTATTATTACGTTCTACGTTTTTCCGGAAATTGTATAGGGTCGATTTCATGTATAGAATCGATACCGGATAGTGTAAAATTTATTTTGTAATTTATTTTGCGTTGGATCGATGCCGAAACGACCGCCGGAAAAGACGCGTGACGAAGGAGATGATCGTGAGGGTGAAGGGCTCGGATCGACCGCCCCATGGTCGATCCCACGAGGACGATCGACCCACGCCAAAAGAGGGCTGCCCGCGGGAGCTCCGGCCACGCCGGCCACCAAGGGAGGTGGCGCGTGGGCTGGACGGCGGCGGCTCGGTGGCGGCGGTCGATGGGTGGCGCGGGGATCCCCACCCCGTGCTATCCCCGTCCGGATATTCTCTTTCCTAATTGGTTCGGGTTTTTCCTATTTGAGAATTCCTATTTTTGGGAAGTCTCATGGATTAGGAAAAGAATCAATTTGGAATTAATTAGGATTCCTAATTGATTATTTCTATTTTTATGGAAATATTAATGGATTAGAAAACTAATTAATATGGAAAGTAGAAGAGTCCTAATTATTTTATTTCTTTATTTAATTATGGATATCATCTAGAATATTCCAAGAATATCTTGGATGGATTATTCTAGAGATTTAATGAAGTGGAAAAAGAAAATAAAATAAATAAAATATTAATAATATTTAATTTTATTTTTGATATATTCAATTGACTTAATTTTCGAATTAAGTAACTTTTGGATTAATTGAGAATAAATAGATTTAAATATTGGATATTAATATTCTCGTCACATGGAGCATTCAAGAAACGAAGACTGAAGACTAGAAGATGCGTACGGGGATGGAGTAAAGCCATAATAGTCGGAAAATAATATTCTAGTAATTATTTTGACTATGTGATAATATTATGTGCTTTATTACATGTATGCATGCTATATGTGTTTATTTTATGCACTAGATAGCGTATCCCTTTATTGTAAAAAGCTAAGTGGGAGAGGGTATGGAAACATACCCATGGTCTCCATTGCTGCTCTCTTGGTGACTTTTATAAACTTTTGGAGTTTATATAGATAAGTCATTGGAGGAGAGTTCTTGTAATTCCTCTTAGAAGAAACATTGATTAAGTTTATCAAACAATGCCTAATTTGTCTTTCCAAAGCTGATTTCAAGTCGACTCATTCTCACCCCGGGGAGTGGAATGGAGCCAGAGCCACTTGGTCATGTAGAGGACACAAATTAGAGACCTTCGTACCATTCTTTGATAGATGGATCGATTGTGTGCTCGGCTCCCTCATTTATGAGAGATAGGGTTGCTCGCATGGTGAATCACTGGCTAGAAACTTCGAGTTTCACTTATGATTCTCCGCGTCTTGATTTACAAGATCAAATGGATCAAGTAATTGGATTTCAATTGTATAAGTCTTTTGGTATGGTAAACGTCCACACTATCGTGGCTTGCTATATTGAATGTGACTTTAGATCGATTGATGTAGACAGTTATAGAAGGGAGTGAGGGATCCGTGTGTCAACGTAAACGTCCACACTATCGTGGCTTGCGGGGATATGCGAATCTCAAACAAACTTCTTAGTACTGAGCGATGGTTAACACTTAGGTACGCTCCATAGTATTCCTCCCATCGAGGTAACGCTATTGATGATGTACGACCGAAGGAAATCTAATTGCTAAATCATTTGGGTGGGTAAACGTCCACACTATCGTGGCTTGCCTTACCCGATGGGATTTTAGATGTGATTAGTGATTTAATGATATTATTTAAGGGAGATAATATCGGATATTAAATTGTTTGTTTGTTTTATGTGCTTATAGGTTAAGAATGACTGTGACCCCACTTTGTGATATACTTAAAGATGAAAACTCACTGGTTCCATATAGTACTGATTGGAAACGAAATCTGGACATTGTTCAGACTGTTGAGCTTTCCGAATCCACTGTTGTCCCAACTGATGAGGACATTCGAAATGACCTCAGGATGATGTTGAGACATAGCGTGGAAGCTGGACAAGAGGTGATTAACATACTCACAGATTTCTCTCTCAATGAGTCCCTTAAAAAGGATTCGGCGAGAGCGGAGTTTGTGCGTAGGTTAAGGAAATCACAAGCTTTTGTGGCAAGGCTAGAGGAAAAGCGTGCAAAGAAACCCAGTGGTTCTAAACCACGGATTGGGAAGAGCAAGCCGCGAGGCAAGTGCTATCGATGCAAGCAGTTTGGGCACTGGAGGTCTGACTGTCCTCTCATCAAAGGTACGAAATTTTCCTTAGTCACTGAAACATTATCAGTGGTGTTATCTACCAGCACCTGGTGTGTAGATACGGGGGCCACTGATCATGTCTGCAATTCATTGCAGGGGTTCCAGGAAACCCGGAGACTTAGAGAGGGAGAGTTCGTGGTCTACATGTGCTGGGATTCGATGTCCCGGGCTATCAAAATTGCGGAACCGATAACCCGATCAAAAACCCTTGATTACCGAAGACTGAATCCCGACTCATCCGCAGGAGTCCGACCTTTGGAGACTACGCGCCCGAAGACACGCAGCCCGCCCCCAACCGATTTTCTCCCGCGAGTCGGATCCACGAACGCGAACTACCTCACGAGCCGGGGCCCGACCGAATGCCCAGCGAGGTCCGAAGACCGCGTGCACCCAGCCGAGCCCCCGCGAGGGGCTCGCGATCGTCCTCGACGATCGCTGGGGATCGCTCGTAGCGATCCCCGGGGCTGCTCGTAGCAGCCCGCAGCGAGTCGCGATGACTCGCTGCTCGCACGGGGTCAGCCCCGTGCGCATCCGCTACGGGAATCCCCGTAGCGCGCACGAGGCGGCTGCGGGCTATCCCCGCAGCGACCCGCGATCGAGCTCACGGGCTCGATCGCCCCTCGGCTCCAGCCGAGGGCTTCGCGTCACGCGCCTCCGACGAGGGGCTGGGGTCCGCCACGACACCAGCCCGTGGCACCCCGGGGATCGACCGAAGTCGATCCCATGCCCCGGCGTCCAGCCGGGGCTCGTCCCCTTGTCGCGCGTCGCGGCGGTCCAAACCCTAGGGTTCGGCCGCCCCTTCGATCCTCGCCGGGGATCTCGAATCCCCGTCCCCGAGGTTCGTCGTTTTCCCGGATCGCACGTTCATGTATATATCACAATTATTCAACGCACATAATCAAAGAAGGGGGTTTCTCGATTATTACCTTGATTCGTTGTACGGAGAAACGAATCGTTGATGACCTCGTGATCTTCCCGCGTATTCCTTGCACTTCCGTTCGAACGTCGGGTGGGCGACGAGCTATCGAACTCTTATGGATCTTCCTCACTCTCAAGACTTTTAGAATTCTGTAGGTTAATTAATTCTCTCTTAGTTATGAAAAGTGAAGACCATGTAGTGCTTATATAGGCTACGTAGGGGATCATAAGGAGAATAAATATTGGGCTTCAATATTGAAAATTAAATTGGGTCCAACCAAAATCTATTAATTCTTATCAATATTAATTTTATTTATTTTCCACTATATAAATAAAATTGCACTCCCAATATTATTCCATATTATATCAAATAATATTTCTCCATCTTAGTATTATTTATTCCGTGTATTTAAGATTTAAATATCCATGAATAAATTTATTTATTGCTCAATAAATAATATTCATATCTTGTATCCGAGACTAGTACCGTTCAACCTTTATTATTGTGCGGAACGAATCCACTCATGAGGTTTACACAATAATTCCTTATGAACTCATCTCGGGGATATTATCAACCCTTCCGGGATACACTTTCCCGTCAAGTATTCACGGCATGTCATATATAAAATATAGCGACCCAATTTTACCGGTAATTAACTCAATAATTAAATCGGTTAATTCCTTTGGAAAATCAAAGCCTCTAGTATTAAATATACACACCCGCAATAATATCGGGGATTAAGAATAAAATACTCCAAGATTTAAATTGATTATCCAAGGCAATCCTAATCAATAAATCTCAAGCTGATCCGCCCAATACACCAAGTGTACAAGTGTGATAAAATAATTAAGATAAATTATTTTCTCTCTCACACAACGACTATACCGATGGATTGGTCCGTGTCCATCTAGGTCGTGAGCAACTGTTCGATTAAATACGAGTAACCGATAGTATGATCTTCTGTGCGCCCATGCAGCACCATACTAACTACAACGTATAAAATCCAGGACTATATTTTGCATAATTAATTAATTGCAAATAATTGTTTATTAATTAAATAGGTTAAATGCCATGACCGGGAGTTTACCGGTACTTAAATCTAGACATTAAGTACACAACTCCAACAATCTCCCACTTGTACTAAGGTCTAGTCATTTCCTCCAAACTCCCGACTCCCATACTCATCACGTGCTTAAGTTATACTTCCCAGAAGTATTATGTGAATGAGCAATCTAGGTTGTCGCTCTGAAGTTATCTTGGTGACGACTGCGTCGTCTCTCTGACGATGACTCGTATCAGGTGGTACTGGCTCTATGTGTTATCATCACTTTTCGAACTAATGACTTCTTCCAGTTCTCCACGCACCGCTATGTACATATCCTTTGGTGAACCAAGAATCATATCCAAGTTCAGAGGTCATTCCGGAACCTAACCAAAACTTCCGCTGCCTCTGAGGCTGCTATTCGGTTTATGATAGAGTCCGAGAAGCATAACGCTTATCACTCTTTCATCCTTAGGTTCTACCTCTTCTAAAAGTGAACACATAGCCTGATATCGACTTACACTGGTCTTTCTCCGATTTTTGATCTGAGAAACTGTAATCTAAGAGGATTTCGTTTTGCCGGTAATCCAGTACTTCCAAGTACTTTTACAGCATTTGAATATCTCTTATCCAGATTACTTTGATATCCTCCCACTACGCTAACCGCATAGTTGATATCAGGTTCTTGTTTTATAACACCGCATCTACAAAGCTCTTTACACTCGAAGTGTAGATAACTGCTTTGTTTATATCTATCTCCTTCATGCGTTCGAAACACATACCTTTAGTTAGATGTATTCTGTTCCCGAAAGGCAATAACCTTTCTCAGAATTGTGCATGTTTAAAACAAACCATAATCGTATAAGATATCTAAAGAAAAGTACAAATGTTCTTATCTAGAGATCGAAAGATTTCTAAGAACATGATCCAACTTCATCTTAATCTTATATCTCGATTTATTTAGACAACCTCTATTTCATGTCTGACAACACTTTTACATTGTTGCCAATGATGAAGTGTTATCTACACAAAATTCCGAGAAACACCACCTTTGTTTCCATTACGTTTCTAACACACCTTTCTCGCAAATCTATGCAGACCTAGGGATCGATTTCATGTATACTGGATCCAGAGTTCAAAACTCCTCCAGTCTTATGAACATCTCTGGTTGGTTAACAACCTCCCACTGCAATGGCGTTCCGGTGTATAACAGTAATAACATTAGGTGCAGTTAGTGGTGTACCGCTACTCGGTCAGGCTGGTTCTCAGTCTTTCCCTTTCCTCATTTAAAGTACTTTGTCAGTTAGGGCATTGTAGTTCATCTAATAGTCTTCCTCTAAGAACCGGGCAAGGACACCCTTCTGGTTCGTAGTACTATTGAACTTATAATTTCTTGTTCTTCTAGGATATTCTACAACCACATAGAATGTGCCGTATCTAGAAATATCCATAGAACATAGGTAGTTCCGAACAAACTTGTCCTTTTACTATTAGAATCCCATCTCTTATTTCTGACACACCATGTCTACACTTCAGTGTATGGTGTAGTCGTTTGAGATTTAATCTCAATCTTTGATTTATGCTATGTGTTATTTAGATAGGTGATAGCCTCCGCGAACAAGTCGCAGGCTTTTAATGGATATACTTGGAAAGATCCCCATAATGGCTTTGTGTTGAAAACACTCCGCTCTTATGGCACATCAAGTATTCTAATCCATCTTCGAGTATTCTTGAAAGAATGACTCGTGCCTTTCTAATCACACATACCGCATTAATCACAAATCATTTTCTATACTTGTCCGAATTCCATCCTTTATCCAGAAAGGTTAACTTGGTTGTATCATCTATCAAGATCGATTCTTAGGTCGGGAGGTCCATTCCTCCAACTATAATTGATCAAATCAATTTCGACCTTTTGAATCCCTTTTGAATAGATACTACCAAGTACAAGAATTCACAAGTATAATGATTAATAAAAGAAATACATCTAATAAGTAAAACAAGTTATACATAACGGCTTGTTGCATCGTGGTAGACTAAGGATTCATCATTCACATATTGCTATCTAATGTACCATAATAGATATCACCATTATTTCTTATCCAAACCATCAAATGATTAAAGAAATAAAATATCCATTAATAATAAAGAAAACCAGAATGAAGTTCTTTTTCAAAATAAAGGGGTACATAAGCAATAACTGAAATGAAAACTTAAAACAGATAAATGTCTTCCACTGCAACCGCTGCTACCCCAACAACTTCGCCCATGTAGACTCGAATTCTTCTTCTCTAAGTCGCCGGGTTTTCTGGAACCCCTGCATTTAAAGAAATGCACATACCGTCAGTGGTTCCATATCTACACACCAGAATTCTGGTAGATAATACCGCTGACTATGTTTTTACGACTAAAGAAAAATTCGTACCTCTGAGAGGACATTCAGACTTCCAGTGTCCAGACTTCTTGCATCGGAAGCACAAGCCCTTTGGCTTACTAGTCCCCACTCGTGGTCCATTCCTCTTGGCACCACTGGGTTTTATGGCTTGCTTCCTTTTCTTGCCCCTACCTCCAATAGCTTTCAAGCTTTTGGGCCTGGTAGTTACAAGCGCTTGAGACTTGCCCTTCTTGTAGATCCCCTCTGCCGCCTTCAGTTCAGTCAGGAGTTGCGCAAGAGTATAAGATAGTTTACCCATATTATAGCTCATACGAAACTGCTCAAAACTAGGGGTCAGAGACTGGAGTATGATGTCGACTTGTGTTTCACCATCAATCATAGCTCCTAGGACCTCCAATTCATTCAACAGACTCATCATCTTGAGAACGTGCTCCTCGACAGGCGTTCCTTCAGACTGAGTAGTTGACATGAGGACTCTCATGGCTTCTTGCCTCCCCGCACGGTCATGATGCCCAAACATCTCCTTGAGGTTAAATAACATATCCTCGGCAGTGTTCATCGGCTCATGTTGGGTTTGGAGTACATTTGACATAGAAGCCAAAATATAGCACCTAGCCATTTCATCAGCCTTTTTCCACTTCCGATATGCTTCTTTTTCCTCATCAGTTGAGGCGGCCGTGGGTTCAGCAGGGCATTGCTCATAGAGTACAAACTTGTACTCTTCTGCAGTCAGGACAATGTCCAAATTTCTCTTCCAATCAATGTAATTGGGACCAGTGAGTTTATGTTCCTTGAGTATCACAGAAAGTGGATTCATAGCTATTCTCTAAACCTATAAGCACATGTAAACAAACAATCAATTTAATATCCGATATTATCTCCCTCAAATAATATCATTAAATTACTAATCGCGTCTAAAATCCCATCAGGTAAGGCAAGCCACGTGGTGTGGACGTTTACCCACCCAAATGATTTAGCAATTAGTTTTTCTTCGGTCATACATCAATCATAGCGTAACTTCGTGGGGAAGAATACTATGACGCGTATCTAAGTGTAAACCATCACTCAGTACTAAAGTATATTGCTTGGAATTGCTACGTCACCGCAAGCCACGTGGTGTGGACGTTTACGACAATTTCACAACTCTTCACAATCACTTATAACTGTCTACATCAATTAATCCAAAATCCGTCGGTACAGCAAGCCACGTGGTGTGGACGTTTACTACACCAAGAGACTTTTATAATTGACTCCCAATTACAAGATCCATTCGATTTCGTAAATCAAGACTCGGAGAATCATAAGTGAAACTCGAAGTTTCTAACCAGTGATTCACCATGCGAGCGACCCTATCTCTCATAAATGAGGGAGCCGAGCAGACAAACGACCCATCTATCAAAGAATGGCACGAAGGTCTCTAATTTGTGTCATCCACATGACCAAGTGGCTCTGGCTCCATTCCACTCCCCGGGGTGAGAATGAGTCGACTTGAAGTCAGTTTCAGAAAGACAAATTAGGCATTGTTTGATAAACTCGATCAATGTTTCTTGTAAGAGGAATTACAAGAATTCTCCTCCAATGACTTGTCTATATGAACTTCGAAAGTCCATAAAAGTCACCAAGAGAACAGTGGTGGAGACCATGGGAATGTTTCCATCCCCTCTCCCACTTAGCTTTTTACGATAAAGGGATACGCTATCTAGTGCATAAAATTAAACACATATAGCATGCATGAAAGCAATAAAGCACATAGATCACATAGTCAAAATAATGCTAGAGAAATTATTTTCCCGACTATCATGGCTTTATCTTCATATGCATCCTCTAGTCTTCAGTCTTCGTTTCTTGAATGCTCCATGTGACGAGAATATTAATTTCCAATATTTAAATCTATTTATTTTCAATTAATCCAAAAGTTACTTAATTCGAAAATTAAGTCAATTGAATATATCAAAAATAAAATTAAATATTATTAATATTTTTATTTATTTATTTTCCTATCTAGTTCTTATTAAATCTTTTGAATAATCTATCCAAGTAGAACTTGGAATATTCTAGAAGATATCTATAATAGAACAAGGAAATAAAATAAATAAATTAGGACTACTACTTTCCAAATTTATTTTTATTCCTAATCCATGAATATTCCCATGAGTAGGAATAATCAAATAGGAAAAATAAATTTAGTACTAAATTAATTAAATTTCTAATCTATGAATATTTCCATGAAGGAAATAAATCAATAGAAAATAAAATTAATTTAAATTAATTCTTTTCCTAATCCATGAGAGTTTCCAAAAGGAAAGTACTCAAATAGGAAAAATCCGAATTAATTAGGAAAGTAGATTTCTTGGTAGGAATAGCATGGGATTGGGAGATCCCACGCCATCCCCACCATGAAGGATCGGCCGGCCACTCGGGGAGGAGCGCCGCCGCTGCCTAGCCACGCCGGCTAGGCTATGGGTCGATCACCATCATGTGATCGATCCCAAGCCCTTGTCTTCTCGTCATTTCTTCGTCTTCCGGCAATCGTCTCATCATCGAACCAACGTAATTAAAATTACAAAATTTAAATTACAATTCCGGTATCGATTCTATACATGAAATCGACCCTATACATTTTCCGGAAAATAAAGTGCGTAATAATAAATCCTAAATTCGGTCAACCCCCGAATTTTTACTATTACAAACATTCAACCACACAAAAACGAATCTCGACATGTCCGAGAGTTTAATAATCATGATAATTAATTAATAAAAACAATTAATTAAATCCAACCATGATAGCCGGAAATCCAGCAAGGTAGAACAATAATCGAACATATACATGAACACGAAACCAAACGCTCTGATACCAATTACTGGGATTCGATGTCCCGGGCTATCAAAATTGCGGAACCGATAACCCGATCAAAAACCCTTGATTACCGAAGACTGAATCCCGACTCATCCGCAGGAGTCCGACCTTTGGAGACTACGCGCCCGAAGACACGCAGCCCGCCCCCAGCCGATTTTCTCCCGCGAGTCGGATCCACGAACGCGAACTACCTCACGAGCCGGGGCCCGACCGAATGCCCAGCGAGGTCCGAAGACCGCGTGCACCCAGCCGAGCCCCCGCGAGGGGCTCGCGATCGTCCTCGACGATCGCTGGGGATCGCTCGTAGCGATCCCCGGGGCTGCTCGTAGCAGCCCGCAGCGAGTCGCGATGACTCGCTGCTCGCACGGGGTCAGCCCCGTGCGCATCTGCTACGGGAATCCCCGTAGCGCGCACGAGGCGGCTGCGGGCTATCCCCGCAGCGACCCGCGATCGAGCTCACGGGCTCGATCGCCCCTCGGCTCCAGCCGAGGGCTTCGCATCACGCGCCTCCGACGAGGGGCTGGGGTCCGCCACGGCACCAGCCCGTGGCACCCCGGGGATCGACCGAAGTCGATCCCATGCCCCGGCGTCCAGCCGGGGCTCGTCCCCTTGTCGCGCGTCGCGGCGGTCCGAACCCTAGGGTTCGGCCGCCCCTTCGATCCTCGCCGGGGATCTCGAATCCCCGTCCCCGAGGTTCGTCGTTTTCCCGGATCGCACGTTCATGTATATATCACAATTATTCAACGCACATAATCAAAGAAGGGGGTTTCTCGATTATTACCTTGATTCGTTGTACGGAGAAACGAATCGTTGATGACCTCGTGATCTTCCCGCGTATTCCTTGCACTTCCGTTCGAACGTCGGGTGGGCGACGAGCTATCGAACTCTTATGGATCTTCCTCACACTCAAGACTTTTAGAATTCCGTAGGTTAATTAATTCTCTCTTAGTTATGAAAAGTGAAGACCATGTAGTGCTTATATAGGCTACGTAGGGGATCATAAGGAGAATAAATATTGGGCTTCAATATTGAAAATTAAATTGGGTCCAACCCAAATCTATTAATTCTTATCAATATTAATTTTATTTATTTTCCACTATATAAATAAAATTGCACTCCCAATATTATTCCATATTATATCAAATAATATTTCTCCATCTTAGTATTATTTATTCCGTGTATTTAAGATTTAAATATTCATGAATAAATTTATTTATTGCTCAATAAATAATATTCATATCTTGTATCCGAGACTAGTACCGTTCAACCTTTATTATTGTGCGGAACGAATCCACTCATGAGGTTTACACAATAATTCCTTATGAACTCATCTCGGGGATATTATCAACCCTTCCGGGATACACTTTCCCGTCAAGTATTCACGGCATGTCATATATAAAATATAGCGACCCAATTTTACCGGTAATTAACCCAATAATTAAATCGGTTAATTCCTTTGGAAAATCAAAGCCTCTAGTATTAAATATACACACCCGCAATAATATCGGGGATTAAGAATAAAATACTCCGAGATTTAAATTGATTATCCAAGGCAATCCTAATCAATAAATCTCAAGCTGATCCGCCCAATACACCAAGTGTACAAGTGTGATAAAATAATTAAGATAAATTATTTTCTCTCTCACACAACGACTATACCGATGGATTGGTCCGTGTCCATCTAGGTCGTGAGCAACTGTTCGATTAAATACGAGTAACCGATAGTATGATCTTTTGTGCGCCCATGCAGCACCATACTAACTACAACGTATAAAATCCAGGACTATATTTTGCATAATTAATTAATTGCAAATAATTGTTTATTAATTAAATAGGTTAAATGCCATGACCGGGAGTTTACCGGTACTTAAATCTAGACATTAAGTACACAACTCCAACAACATGGGCAATGCTGCAAGGGTGGCGGCTGTTGCAGTGGGAGACGTTCACTTACGCTTCAGTAGTGATAGGGTTTTAGTTTTACAAAATTGTCTTTATGTACCCAACTTTAGAAAGAATTTAATTTCGGTTTCTAAACTTATTATGAATGGATATTCTGTTTCTTTTGATCACTCTGTGGTCATAAGAAGAAATAGTAAGATTATCTGTTCTGGTACATTGGTGGACGATTTGTATGTTCTAAATCCTTAGTCTAACACGATGCAACTAACCGAGAGTAATAACACATCTACGAACACCAATAAGAGAAAGGAACCTTCTAAAATGAATCAATTATACTTGTGGCATCTAAGGCTAGGTCATATTAATTCGAATAGAATTCAAAGGTTGAAAGCTGATGGTCTCATTAGCGGCATAGAAGGAGAGGACCTTTGTTGGAAATCGATATCCCGGGCTATTAAAATATATGCGGAACCGATAGCCCGACCGAAATCCTTCATCGCCGGAGATTGGATTCCCGACTCATCCGCAGGAGTCCGACCTTTGGAGACTACGCGCCCGAAGACACGCAGCCCGCCCCCAGCCGATTTTCTCCCGCGAGCCGAATCCATGAACGCGAACCATCTCATGTCGACGGAGCTCGACTTGAGCATCACCGCCGCGGGATGAAACCCCGCGGCTAGAAAACCCTAGCCGAGCCCCCCGCCGCGAGGGGGCTCGCGATCGCACGCCGCGATCGCCGGGGCTGCCCAGCAGCCCCCGGTGGTGAGTCCGGCGACTCACCACCATCGCCGGAGGAGGGGCGGTCAGCCCCCAGCTGACCCGCCGCGGCTCCAGCCGCGGCTTTCCCCGCAATCGCGCACCCGCGATCGCTCACCCCGGCTGAAGTCGGGGTTCCTCCCGTGCGCACGCCGCCGGTCGAGGGCTGGGGAGGGACCAGCTGCCGTGGCACCAGCCCACGGCGGTCTCCCCGCGATCGACCCAAGGTCGATCGCCTGCCCCGGCGGTCCAGCCGGGGCTCCCTCGTCCGCGCGCGTTCGATCGAACCCTAGGGTTCGATCGGTCCCTTGGCTCCAAGCCGAGGGTCCTTCGATCTTCGCCGGGGATCTCGAATCCCCGTCCCCGAAGTTCGTACGTTTACCCGGATCGTGTGTTCATGTATACGCTTCAATTAATCACACAAAATCATAAAAGAGGGTTTATGATTTTACCTTAGATTCGTTGTACGGAGAAACGAAATCAAACACGTTGATGACCTTGCGATCTTCCCACGTATTCCTTGCACCTCGTCCGAACGTCGTGTGGGCGACGATCTATCGAACACCTTATGGATCTTCCTCACTCTCCAAGACTTTTTAGTTGGCGTAACTTAGGTTCTCTTAGTTATGAAAAGTGAAGACCATGTAGTGCTTATATAGGCTACGTAGGGGATCAAAAGGAGAATAAATATTGGGCTTCAATATTGAAAATTAAATTGGGTCCAACCCAAATCTATTAATTCTTATCAATATTAATTTTATTTATTTTCCACTATATAAATAAAATTGCACTCCCAATATTATTCCATATTATATCAAATAATATTTCTCCATCTTAGTATTATTTATTTCGTGTATTTAAGATTTAAATATCCATGAATAAATTTATTTATTGCTCAATAAATATTATTCATTTCTTATATCCGAGAATAGTACCGTTCAACTTTAATTATTATGCGGATTAAATCCACCTGCAGGGTTTACATAATAATTCCTTATGAACTCATCTCGGGGATATTATCAACCCTTCCGGGATACACTGCCCCTTCAAGAATTCACGGCATGCCATATATAAAATATAGTGACCCAACTTAACCGGTAATTAACCCAATAATTAAATCGGTTAATTCCTTTGGTAAATCAAAGTCACTTATATTAAATATACACACCCGCAATTGTTTCAGGGATTAAGAATAAAATACTCCGAGTCTCAAATCAATTATCGCCGAGCAATCCTAATTGATGAGTCTCAATCGATCCGCTCAATACACCAAGTGTACAAGTGTGATAAAATAATTAAGATAAATTATTTTCTCTCTCACACAACGACTATACCGATGGATTGGTCCGTGTCCATCTAGGTCGTGAGCAACTGTTCGATTAAATACGAGTAACCGATAGTATGATCTTCTGTGTGCCCATGCAACACCATACTAACTACAACGTATAAAATCCAGGACTATGATTTGCATATATTAATTAATAATAATTAATTGCAAATAATTGTTTATTAATTAAATAGGTTAAATGCCATGACAGGGAGTTTACCGGTACTTAAATCTAGACATTAAGTACACAACTCCAACAATCTCCCACTTGTACTAAGGTCTAGTCATTTCCTCCAAACTCCCGACTCCCATACTCATCACGTGCTTAAGTTATACTTCCCAGAAGTATTATGTGAGTGAGCAATCTAGGTTGCCGATCTGAAGTTATCTTGGTGACTACTGCGTCGTCTCCCTGACGATGATTCGTATCAGGTGGTACTGGCTCTATGTGTTATCATCACCTTTTTGAACTTATGACTTCTTCCAGTTCTCCATGCACCGCTATATATATAGCCTTTGGTGAACCAAGAATCATATCCAAGTTCAGAGGTCATCCCGGAACCTAACCAAAACTTCCGCTGCCTCTGAGGCTGCCATTCGGTTTATGATAGAGTCCGAGAAGCTTCACGCTTATCACTCTTTCATCCTTAGGTTCCACCTCTTCTAAAAGTGAACACATAGCCTGATATCGACTTACACTGGTCCTTCTCTGATTTTTGGATCTGAGAAACTGTAATCTAAGAAGATTTCGTTTTGCTAGTAATCCTGTACCTCCAAGTACTCTTACAGCATTCGAATATCTCTTATCCAGATTACTTTGATATCCTCCCACTACGCTAACCGCATAGTTGACATCAGGTTCTTGTTTTATAACACCGCATTCACAAAGCCCTTTACACTCGAAGTGTAAGAATCTGCTTTGTCCATATCCATCTCCTTCATGTGATCAAGACACATACCTTAGATAGATGCATTCTGTTCTAGAAGGGTAATAACCTTTCTCAGAATTATGCATGCTTTAAAACAAACCATAATCGTATAAGATATCTAAAGAGAAGTGCAAGTGTTCTTATCTAGAGATCGAAAGATTTCTAAGAACATGATACAATTTCATCTTAATCTTATATCTCGATTTATTTAGACAACCTCTATTTTATGTCTGACAACGCTTTTACATTGTTGCCAATGATGAAGTGTTATCTACACAAAATTCCGAGAAATACCACTTTGTTTCCATTACGTCTCCAATACACCAATCTTGTCTATGCTTCTTGATGAATCCATAAAATGGACTACCTCATCAATTTGCAAGTTCCACAAGTTTCAGCTTTAAACTTGTACCTCTAAATGATCTTGCCCCTTTAACAATAATAAATTATTGCTATCCAAGTAGGCACATTTAGTTTAGTACTGCCTCCTATGCAGAATTAGGGATCGATTTCATGTCTACTAGATCCAGAGTTAAAACTCCTCCAGTCTTATGAACATCTCTGGTCGCTTAACAACCTCCCACTGCAATGGCGTTCCGGTGTATAACAGTAATAACATTAGGTGCAGTTAGTGGTATACTACTCGGTTAGGCTGGTTCTCAGCCTTCTCTTTCCTCATTATAAGGTACCTTGTCCGTTAGGGCATTGTAGTTCATCTAATAGTCTTCCTCTAAGAACCGGGCGAAGACACCCTTCTGGTTCGTAGTACTATTGAACATACAATTACTTGTTCTTCTAGGATATTCTACAATTACATCGAATGTGCCATTGTATCCAGGAATATCCACAGAACATAGGTTGTTCCGAATAAACTTGTCCTCTTACTATTAGAATTCCATTTCTTATTCCTGACACACCATGTCTACACATCAGTGTATGGTGCAGTCGTTTGAGACTTATTCTCTTTGATTTATGCTATGTGTTTTTTAGATAAGTGACAGCCTCCGCGAACGAGTCGCAGGCTTCTAATGGATATACTTTGAAGGTTCCCCATAATGGCTTTGTGTTGAAAACACTCCGCTTTTATGGCACATCAAGTATTCTAATCCATCTTCGAGTATTCTTTAAAGAACGACTCGTACTTCTCTAATTACACATATGTCTGCATATATCATCTTTGATCATTCTTAATACTTGTCCGAATTCCATCCTTTATCCAGAAAGGTTGACTTAGTTGTATCATCTTTCAAGATCGATTCTTAGGTCGGGAGGTCCATTCCTCCAACTATAATTGATCGAATCAATTTCGACCTTTTGAATCCCTTTTGAATAGATACTACCAAGTTAAAGAATTCACAAGTATAATGATTGATAAAGAAATACATCTAATAAGTAAAACAAGTTCATATATAACGGTTTGTTGCATCGTGGTAGACTAAGGATTCATCATTCATATATTGCTATCTAATGTACCAGAATAGATATCGCCATTATTTCTTATCCAAACCATCAAATGATTAAAGAAATAAAATATCCATTAATAATAGAAATCCAGAACAAAAGTTCTTTCTAAAATGAAAGGTACAAAGCAATAAACTTGAAATGAAATCCTATAACTATCAAAAGATAAACGTCTTCCACTGCAACCGCTGCTTCCTTAACAGCTCTGCCCATGAGGACTCGAACTCTTCTTATCTAAGTCGCCGGGTTTTCTGGAACCCCTGCATTTAGAATGCACATACCGTCAGTGGTTCCATATCTACACACCAGAATTCTGGTAGATAATACCGCTGACTATGTTTTACGACTAAAGAAAAATTCATACCTTTGAGAGGACAAGATGTAGACCCCCAGTACTCAGACTGCTTCCCTTGGGGATATTTGCCAGAAGGCTTCTTTATCCCACCTTTTGGTCCAAGTCCCTTAGGACCACCGGCCCCCCTTGTCTTCTTCTCCTTTCCTTTGCCTTTAGGTCCGAAACCTTTGGCATTGGCTATAAGAGCTTGCGATTGTTTCAACTCGTCCAAAAGATCCATCATCTCAAAAACATGATCAAGTGTTTCATCGAAGTAACAGATCTTTACGAGTATCCTCATCGCCTCTTTTCTAGCCTCCCCATCATGTCCAAACAGCAACTTGAGTTTGAGCATGACATCATGATTAATGGCTAGTGAACGAGCACTCTCCCATTTTTCAAAGTCAAAAATCTCATCCTCAGTTGAGTTAATGGTGAGTCCAGGAGGACAAGTTTCACTGAGTACGTCTTTGTACTCTTTTGCAGTCTGAGCAATGTCTAACTCTTCTTTCCATTCAACACAGTGTGGAACCAGTGCGTCAAATTCCTCAAGTATCATCTCAAGTGGATTCATAGACATTTTCTAAACCTATAAGCACATTTAAACAAACAATTAATTTAATATCCGACGTTATCTCCCTGGAATAACATCATTAAATCACTAATCACATCTAAAATCCCATCAGGTAAGGCAAGCCACGTGGTGTGGACGTTTACCCACCCAAATGATTTAGTAATTAGATTTTCTTTGGCCATACATCAATTATAGCGTAACTTCGTGGGGAAGAATACTATAACGCGTATCTAAGTGTAAACCATTACTCAGTACTAAAGTAAATCGTTTGGAATTGCTACATCACCGCAAGCCACGTGGTGTGGACGTTTACGATAATTTCACAACTCTTCACAATCACTTATAACTGTCTACATCAATTAATCCAAAATCCGTTAGCATAGCAAGCCACGTGGTGTGGACGTTTACTACACTAAGAGACTTTTATAATTGACTCCCAATTACAAGATCCATTAGATTTTGTAAATCAAGACTCGGAGAATCATAAGTGAAACTCGAAGTTTCTAACCTGTGATTCGCCATGCGAGCGACCCTATCTCTCATAAATGAGGGAGCCGAGCAGACAATCGACCCATCTATCAAAGAATGGCACGAAGGTCTCTAATTTGTGTCATCCACATGACCAAGTGGCTTTGGCTCCATTCCACTCCCCGGGGTGAGAATGAGTCGACTTGAAGTCAGTTTCAGAAAGACAAATTAGGCATTGTTTGATAAACTCGATCAATGTTTCTTGTAAAAGGAATTACAAGAATTCTCCTCCAATGACTCGTCTATACGGACTTCGAAAGTCCATAAGAGTCACCAAGAGAACAGTAATGGAGACCATGGGAATGTTTCCATCCCCTCTCCCACTTAGCTTTTTATAATAAAGGGATACGCTATCTAGTGCATAAAATAAACACATATAGCATGCATGAAAGCAATAAAGCACATAGATCACATAGTCAAAATAATGCTAGAGAAATTATTTTCCCGACTATCATGGATTTATCTTCATATGCATCCTCTAGTCTTCAGTCTTCGTTTCTTGAATGCTCCATGTGACGAGAATATTAATTTCCAATATTTAAATCTATTTATTTTCAATTAATCCAAAAGTTACTTAATTCGAAAATTAAGTCAATTGAATATATCAAAAATAAAATTAAATATTATTAATATTTTTATTTATTTATTTTCCTATCTAGTTCTATTAAATCTCTAGAATAATCTATCCAATTAAAATTGGAATATTCTAGAAGACATCTATAATAGAACAAAGAAATAAAATAAATTAGGACTTACTACTTTCCAAATTTATTTTTATTCCTAATCCATGAATATTCCTATGAGTAGGAATAATCAAATAGGAAAAATAAATTTAGTACTAAATTAATTAAATTCCTAATCCATGAATAATTCCATGAAGGAAATAAATCAATAGGAATAAAATTAATTCTAATTAATTCTTTTCCTATTCCATGAGATTTTCTTAAAAGGAAAGTACTCAAATAGGAAAACCGAATTAATTTTTTGGAAAGTGAATATCGGTAGAAGTGGCATGGGTTGGGAGATCCCCATACCACCCCCACCGACCGCCGCCACCACCGGAAGAGGGCACGCCGCCGCCACCCCAGCTGACCGGCCACCACCGCCGGCGGCAGCCCCAGCCGAGGGGCGATCGACCCCTCCCCATGGCTTCGGTCATGGGGTCGATCATGGGGTTGATCGACTCCCCGGTTTTTCGTCCTTCTCGTCTTCGTCACACGTCTTTGTCTTCCGGCGATCGTCTCATCATCGAACCAACGTAAAATAAATTACAATAATCTAAATTACAATTCCGGTATCGATTCTATACATGAAATCGACCCTATACATTTTCCGGAAAATAAAGTGCGTAATAATAAATCCTAAATTCGGTCAACCCCCGAATTTTTACTATTACAAACATTCAACCACATAAAAACGAATCTCGACATGTCCGAGAGTTTAATAATCATGATAATTAATTAAAAAACATTTAATTAAATCCAACCATGATAGCCGGAAATCCTGCAAGGTAGAATAATAATCGAACATATACATGAACACGAAACCAAACGCTCTGATACCATTTGTTGGAAATTGATATCCCGGGCTATTAAAATATATGCGGAACCGATAGCCCGACCGAAATCCTTCATCGCCGGAGATTGGATTCCCGACTCATCCGCAGGAGTCCGACCTTTGGAGACTACGCGCCCGAAGACACGCAGCCCGCCCCCAGCCGATTTTCTCCCGCGAGCCGAATCCATGAACGCGAACCATCTCATGTCGACGGAGCTCGACTTGAGCATCACCGCCGCGGGATGAAACCCCGCGGCTAGAAAACCCTAGCCGAGCCCCCCGCCGCGAGGGGGCTCGCGATCGCACGCCGCGATCGCCAGGGCTGCCCAGCAGCCCCCGGTGGTGAGTCCGGCGACTCACCACCATCGCCGGAGGAGGGGCGGTCAGCCCCCAGCTGACCCGCCGCGGCTCCAGCCGCGGCTTTCCCCGCAATCGCGCACCCGTGATCGCTCACCCCGGCTGAAGTCGGGGTTCCTCCCGTGCGCACGCCGCCGGTCGAGGGCTGGGGAGGGACCAGCTGCCGTGGCACCAGCCCACGGCGGTCTCCCCGCGATCGACCCAAGGTCGATCGCCTGCCCCGGCGGTCCAGCCGGGGCTCCCTCGTCCGCGCGCGTTCGATCGAACCCTAGGGTTCGATCGGTCCCTTGGCTCCAAGCCGAGGGTCCTTCGATCTTCGCCGGGGATCTCGAATCCCCGTCCCCGAAGTTCGTACGTTTACCCGGATCGTGTGTTCATGTATACGCTTCAATTAATCACACAAAATCATAAAAGAGGGTTTATGATTTTACCTTAGATTCGTTGTACGGAGAAACGAAATCAAACACGTTGATGACCTTGCGATCTTCCCACGTATTCCTTGCACCTCGTCCGAACGTCGTGTGGGCGACGATCTATCGAACACCTTATGGATCTTCCTCACTCTCCAAGACTTTTTAGTTGGCGTAACTTAGGTTCTCTTAGTTATGAAAAGTGAAGACCATGTAGTGCTTATATAGGCTACGTAGGGGATCAAAAGGAGAATAAATATTGGGCTTCAATATTGAAAATTAAATTGGGTCCAACCCAAATCTATTAATTCTTATCAATATTAATTTTATTTATTTTCCACTATATAAATAAAATTGCACTCCCAATATTATTCCATATTATATCAAATAATATTTCTCCATCTTAGTATTATTTATTCCGTGTATTTAAGATTTAAATATCCATGAATAAATTTATTTATTGCTCAATAAATATTATTCATTTCTTATATCCGAGAATAGTACCGTTCAACTTTAATTATTATGCGGATTAAATCCACCTGCAGGGTTTACATAATAATTCCTTATGAACTCATCTCGGGGATATTATCAACCCTTCCGGGATACACTGCCCCTTCAAGAATTCACGGCATGCCATATATAAAATATAGTGACCCAACTTAACCGGTAATTAACCCAATAATTAAATCGGTTAATTCCTTTGGTAAATCAAAGTCACTTATATTAAATATACACACCCGCAATTGTTTCAGGGAGGGACCAGCTGCCGTGGCACCAGCCCACGGCGGTCTCCCCGCGATCGACCCAAGGTCGATCGCCTGCCCCGGCGGTCCAGCCGGGGCTCCCTCGTTCGCGCGCGTTCGATCGAACCCTAGGGTTCGATCGGTCCCTTGGCTCCAAGCCGAGGGTCCTTCGATCTTCGCCGGGGATCTCGAATCCCCGTTCCCGAAGTTCGTACGTTTACCCGGATCGTGTGTTCATGTATACGCTTCAATTAATCACACAAAATCATAAAAGAGGGTTTATGATTTTACCTTAGATTCGTTGTACGGAGAAACGAAATCAAACACGTTGATGACCTTGCGATCTTCCTGCTGGGATTCGATGTCCCGGGCTATCAAAATTGCGGAACCGATAACCCGATCAAAACCCTCGATTACGGAAGACTAAATCCCGACTCATCCGCAGGAGTCCGACCTTTGGAGACTACGCGCCCGAAGACACGCAGCCCGCCCCCAGCCGATTTTCTCCCGCGAGTCGGATCCACGAACGCGAACTACCTCACGAGCCGGGGCCCGACCGAATGCCCAGCGAGGTCCGAAGACCGCGTGCACCCAGCCGAGCCCCCGCGAGGGGCTCGCGATCGTCCTCGACGATCGCTGGGGATGCGCGAGGCATCCCCGGGGCTGCTCGTAGCAGCCCGCAGCGAGTCACGATGACTCGCTACCCGCGAGGGCATCGCCCTCGCATGATCCGCTGCGGGCGAACCCGTAGCTCATGCGAGGCGGCTACGGGTGACCCCGCAGCAGCCCGCGATCGATCCTCGCGATCGATCGCACCCCTCGGCTCAAGCCGAGGGTTCCCGCGGCTTCGCGCCTCCGACGACGGCGGCTGGGGTCCGCCACGGCACCAGCCCGTGGCACCCCGGCGATCTACCGAAGTCGATCGTGTGTCCCCGGCGTCCAGCCGGGGCATGCCGTTCGTCGCGCGATGGGTCGGTCCGAACCCTAGGGTTCGACCGCCTCCCTCGATCCTCGCCGGGGATCTCGAATCCACGTCCCCGAGGTTCGTCGTTTTTCCCGGATCGCGTGTTCATGTATATATCACAATATTCAACGCAAATAATCATAGAAGGGGGTTCTCGATTATTACCTCGATTCGTTGTACGGAGAAACGAATCTTGTTGATGACCTCGTGATCTTCCCGCGTATTCCTTGCACTTCCGTTCGAACGTCGGGTGGGCGACGAGCTATCGAACTCTATGGATCCTCCTCACTCTCAAGACTTTATGAATTCCGTAGGTCAATTAATTCTCTCTTAGTTATGAAAAGTGAAGACCATGTAGTGCTTATATAGGCTACGTAGGGGATCATAAGGAGAATAAATATTGGGCTTCAATATTGAAAATTAAATTGGGTCCAACCCAAATCTATTAATTCTTATCAATATTAATTTTATTTATTTTCCACTATATAAATAAAATTGCACTCCCAATATTATTCCATATTATATCAAATAATATTTCTCCAATTAGTATTATTTATTCCGTGTATTTAAGATTTAAATATCCATGAATAAATTTATTTATTGCTCAATAAATAATATTCATATCTTATATCCGAGACTAGTACCGTTCAACCTTTATTATTGTGCGGAACGAATCCACTCATGAGGTTTACACAATAATTCCTTATGAACTCATCTCGGGGATATTATCAACCCTTCCGGGATACACTTTCCCGTCAAGTATTCACGGCATGTCATATATAAAATATAGAGACCCAACTTTGCCGGTAATTAACCCAATAATTAAATCGGTTAATTCCTTTGGAAAATCAAAGCCTCTAATATTAAATATACACACCCGCAATAATATCGGGGATTAAGAATAAAATACTCCGAGATTTAAATTGATTATCCAAGGCAATCCTAATCAATAAATCTCAAGCTGATCCGCCCAATACACCAAGTGTACAAGTGTGATAAAATAATTAAGGTAAATTATTTTCTCTCTCACACAACGACTATACCGATGGATTGGTCCGTGTCCATCTAGGTCGTGAGCAACTGTTCGATTAAATACGAGTAACCGATAGTATGATCTTCTGTGCGCCCATGCAGCACCATACTAACTTCAACGTATAAAATCCAGGACTATATTTTGCATAATTAATTAATTGCAAATAATTGTTTATTAATTAAATAGGTTAAATGCCATGACCGGGAGTTTACCGGTACTTAAATCTAGACATTAAGTACACAACTCCAACAATCTCCCACTTGTACTGAGGTCTAGTCATTTCCTCCAAACTCCCGACTCCCATACTCATCACGTGCTTAAGTTATACTTCCCAGAAGTATTATGTGAATGAGCAATCTAGGTTGCCGCTCTGAAGTTATCTTGGTGACTACTGCGTCGTCCCTCTGACGATGACTCGTATCAGGTGGTACTGGCTCTATGTGTTATCATCACTTTTCGAACTTATGACTTCTTCCAGTTCTCCACGCACCGCTATGTACATAGCCTTTGGTGAACCAAGAATCATATCCAAGTTCAGAGGTTATTCCGGAACCTAACCAAAACTTCCGCTGCCTCTGAGGCTGCTATTCGGTTTATGATAGAGTCCGAGAAGCATAACGCTTATCACTCTTTCATCCTTAGGTTCCACCTCTTCTAAAAGTGAACACATAGCCTGATATCGACTTACACTGGTCTTTCTCCGATTTTTGATCTGAGAAACTGTAATCTAAGAAGATTTCGTTTTGCCAGTAATCCAGTACTTCCAAGTACTTTACAGCATTCGAATATTTCTTATCCAGATTACTTTGATATCCTCCCACTACGCTAACTGCATAGTTGATATCAGGTCCTTGTTTTTCAACATTGCATCTACAAAGCTCTCTACACTCAAAGTGTAGGAACTGCTTCGTCCATATCCATCTCCTTCATGTGTTCGAAACACATACCTTTAGATAGATGTATTCTGTTCTAGAAAGGCAATAACCTTTTTCAGAATTGTGCATGTTTAAAACAAACCATAATCGTATAAGATATCTAAAGAGAAGTACAAATGTTCTTATCTAGAGATCGAAAGATTTCTAAGAGCATGATCCAACTTCTTCTTAATCTTATATCTCGATTTATTTAGACAACCTCTATTTCATGTCTGACAACACTTTTACATCGTTGCCAATGATAAAGTGTTATCTACACAAAACTCCGAGAAACACCACCTTTGTTTCCATTACGTCTCTAACACACCTTTCCTATGCAGAACTAGGGATCGATTTCATGTATACTGGATCCAGAGTTCAAAACTCCTCCAGTCTTATGAACATCTCTGGTTGCTTAACAACCTCCCACTGCAATGGCGTTCCGGTGTATAACAGTAATAACATTAGGTGCAGTCAGTGGTGTACTGCTACTCGGTTAGGCTGGTTCTCAGTCTTTCCTTTCCTCAATTTTAAAGTACTGTGTCAGTTAGGGCATTGTAGTTCGTCTAATAGTCTTCCTCTAAGAACCGGGTGAGGATACCCATCTGGTTCGTAGTACTATTGAACATACAATTACTTGTTCTTCCAGGATATTCTACAACCACATTGAGTGTGCCGTTGTATCCAGAAATATCCATAGAACATAGGTAATTCCGAATAAACTTGTTCTTTTACTATTAGAATCCCATTTCTCATTTCTGACACACCATGTCTACACATCAGTGTATGGTGTAGTCGCTTGAGACTTAATCTCAATCTTTGATTTATGCTATGTGTTATTCAGATAGGTGACAGCCTCCGCGAACAAGCCGCAGGCTCCCAATGGATATACTTTGAAGGTTCCCCATAATGGCTTTGTGTTGAAAAACACTCCGTTCTCATGGCACATCAAGTATTCTAATCCATCTTCGAGTATTCTTGAATGAATGACTCGCACCTTCTCTAATTGCACATACCGCATTAATCATCAATCATTTTCTATACTTGTCCGAATTCCATCCTTTATCCAGAAAGGTTAACTTAGTTGTATCATCTATCAAGATTGATTCTTAGGTCGGGAGGTCCATTCCTCCAACTATAATTGATCAAATCAATTTCGACCTTTTGAATCCCTTTTGAATAGATACTACCAAGTACAAGAATTCACAAGTATAATGATTAATAAGAGAAATACATCTAATAAGTAAAACAAGTTATACACTACGGTTTGTTGCATCGTGGTAGACTAAGGATTCATCATTCACATATTGCTATCTAATGTACCATAATAGATATCACCATTATTTCTTATCCAAACCATCAAATGATTAAAGAAATAAAATATCCATTAATAATAAAGAAAACCAGAACGAAGTTCTTTTTCAAAATAAAGGGGTACATAAGCAATAATGAAAACTTAAAACAGATAAATGTCTTCCACTGCAACCGCTGCTACCCCAACAGCTTCGCCCATGTAGACTCGAATTCTTCTTCTCTAAGTCGCCGGGTTTTCTGGAACCCCTGCATTTGAAGAAATGCACATACCGTCAGTGGTTCCATATCTACACACCAGAATTCTGGTAGATAATACCGCTGACTATGTTTTTACGACTAAAGAAAAATTCGTACCTCTGAGAGGACATTCAGACTTCCAGTGTCCAGACTTCTTGCATCGGAAGCACAAGCCCTTTGGCTTACTAGCCCCCACTCGTGGTCCATTCCTCTTGGCACCACTGGGTTTCATGGCTTGCTTCCTTTTCTTGCCCCTACCTCCAATAGCTTTCAAGCTTTTGGGCCTGGTAGTTACAAGCGCTTGAGACTTGCCCTTCTTGTAGATCCCCTCTGCCGCCTTTAGTTCAGTCAGGAGTTGCGCAAGAGTATAAGATAGTTTACCCATATTATAGCTCATACGAAACTGCTCAAACTTAGGGGTCAGAGACTGGAGTATGATATCGACTTGCGTCTCATCATCAATGGAAGCTCCTAGGACCTCAAGCTCATTCAACAAACTCATCATCTTAAGAACGTGCTCCCCAACGGGCGTTCCTTCAGACTGAGTAGTCGACATAAGGACTCTCATGGCTTCTTGCCTTGCCGCACGATCCTGCTCCCCAAACATCTCCTTGAGGTTAGTCATCATATCCCGGGCAGTGTCCATCGGCTCATGTTGGGTTTGGAGTACATTTGACATAGAAGCCAAAATATAGCACCTAGCCATTTCATCAGCCTTTTTCCACTTCCGATATGTTGCCTTTTCCTCATCAGTTGAGGCAGCCGTGGGCTCAGCAGGGCATTTATCCGAGAGTACAAACTTGTACTCTTCAGCAGTCAGGACAATGTCCAAATTTCTCTTCCAATCAATGTAATTGGGACCAGTGAGTTTATGTTCCTTGAGTATCACAGAAAGTGGATTCATAGCTATTCTCTAAACCTATAAGCACATGTAAACAAACAATCAATTTAATATCCGATATTATCTCCCTCAAATAATATCATTAAATTACTAATTGCGTCTAAAATCCCATCAGGTAAGGCAAGCCACGTGGTGTGGACGTTTACCCACCCAAATGATTTAGCAATTAGTTTTTCTTCGGTCATACATCAATCATAGCGTAACTTCGTGGGGAAGAATACTATGACGCGTATCTAAG
The DNA here is from genome assembly GCA_954870475.1 of Euphrasia confusa. Lineage (NCBI taxonomy): Eukaryota > Viridiplantae > Streptophyta > Magnoliopsida > Lamiales > Orobanchaceae > Euphrasia > Euphrasia confusa. The sequence continues at coordinate 39,984,728 of OX940951.1, read as the reverse complement.
TGTAAACCATCACTCAGTACTAAAGTATATTGCTTGGAATTGCTACGTCACCGCAAGCCACGTGGTTCGGACGTTTACGACAATTTCACAACTCTTCACAATCACTTATAACTGTCTACATCAATTAATCCAAAATCCGTCGGTACAGCAAGCCACGTGGTGTGGACGTTTACTACACCAAGAGACTTTTATAATTGACTCCCAATTACAAGATCCATTCGATTTCGTAAATCAAGACTCGGAGAATCATAAGTGAAACTCGAAGTTTCTAACCTGTGATTCACCATGCGAGCGACCCTATCTCTCATAAATGAGGGAGCCGAGTAGACAAACGACCCACCTATCAAAGAATGGCACGAAAGTCTCTAATTTGTGTCATCCACATGACCAAGTGGCTCTGGCTCCATTCCACTCCCCGGGGTGAGAATGAGTCGACTTGAAGTCAGTTTCAGAAAGACAAATTAGGCATTGTTTGATAAACTCGATCAATGTTTCTTGTAAGAGGAATTACAAGAATTCTCCTCCAATGACTTGTCTATATGAACTTCGAAAGTCCATAAAAGTCACCAAGAGAACAGTGATGGAGACCATGGGAATGTTTCCATCCCCTCTCCCACTTAGCTTTTTACGATAAAGGGATACGCTATCTAGTGCATAAAAATAAACACATATAGCATGCATGAAAGCAATAAAGCACATAGCACATAGTCAAAATAATGCTAGAGAATTATTTTCCCCGACTATCATGGCTTTATCTTCATATGCATCCTCTAGTCTTCAGTCTTCGTTTCTTGAATGCTCCATGTGACGAGAATATTAATTTCCAATATTTAAATCTATTTATTTTTAATTAATCCAAAAGTTACTTAATTCGAAAATTAAGTCAATCGAATATATCAAAAATAAAATTAAATATTATTAATATTTTTATTTATTTATTTTCCTATCTAGTTCTTATTAAATCTTTAGAATAATCTATCCAAGTAAAACTTGGAATATTCTAGAAGATATCTATAATAGAACAAGGAAATAAAATAAATAAATTAGGACTACTACTTTCCAAATTTATTTTTATTCCTAATCCATGAATATTCCCATGAGTAGGAATAATCAAATAGGAAAAATAAATTTAGTACTAAATTAATTAAATTTCTAATCTATGAATATTTCCATGAAGGAAATAAATCAATAGAAAATAAAATTAATTTAAATTAATTCTTTTCCTAATCCATGAGAGTTTCCAAAAAGGAAAGTACTCAAATAGGAAAAATCCGAATTAATTAGGAAAGTAGATTTCTTGGTAGGAATAGCATGGGATTGGGAGATCCCACGCCATCCCCACCATGAAGGATCGGCCGGCCACTCGGGGAGGAGCGCCGCCGCCGCCTAGCCACGCCGGCTAGGCTATGGGTCGATCACCATCATGTGATCGATCCCAAGCCCTTGTCTTCTCGTCATTCGTCTTCGTCTTCCGGCGATCGTCTCATCATCGAACCAACGTAATTAAAATTACAAAATTTAAATTACAATTCCGGTATCGATTCTATACATGAAATCGACCCTATACATTTTCCGGAAAATAAAGTGCGTAATAATAAATCCTAAATTCGGTCAACCCCCGAATTTTTACTATTACAAACATTCAACCACACAAAAACGAATCTCGACATGTCCGAGAGTTTAATAATCATGATAATTAATTAATAAAAACAATTAATTAAATCCAACCATGATAGCCGGAAATCCTGCAAGGTAAAATAATAATCGAACATATACATGAACACGAAACCAAACGCTCTGATACCAATTGCTGGGATTCGATGTCCCGGGCTATCAAAATTGCGGAACCGATAACCCGATCAAAACCCTCGATTACCGAAGACTGAATCCCGACTCATCCGCAGGAGTCCGACCTTTGGAGACTACGCGCCCGAAGACACGCAGCCCGCCCCCAGCCGATTTTCTCCCGCGAGTCGGATCCAAGAACGCGAACTACCTTACGAGCCGGGGCCCGACCGAATGCCCAGCGAGGTCCGAAGACCGCGTGCACCCAGCTGAGCCCCCGCGAGGGGCTCGCGATCGTCCTCGACGATCGCTGGGTATGCGCGAGGCATCCCCGGGGCTGCTCGTAGCAGCCCGCAGCGAGTCACGATGACTCGCTGCCCGCGAGGGCATCGCCCTCGCATGATCCGCTGCGGGCGAACCCGTAGCTCATGCGTGGCGGCTACGGGTGACCCCGCAGCAGCCCGCGATCGATCCTCGCGATCGATCGCACCCCTCGGCTCCAGCCGAGGGTTCCCGCGGCTTCGCGCCTCCGACGACGGCGGCTGGGGTCCGCCACGGCACCAGCCCGTGGCACCCCGGCGATCGACCGAAGTCGATCGTGTGTCCCCGGCGTCCAGCCGGGGCACGCCGTTCGTCGCGCGATGGGGCGGTCCGAACCCTAGGGTTCGACCGCCTCCCTCGATCCTCGCCGGGGATCTCGAATCCCCGTCCCCGAGGTTCGTCGTTTTTCCCGGATCGCGTGTTCATGTATATATCACAATATTCAACGCAAATAATCATAGAAGGGGGTTCTCGATTATTACCTCGATTCGTTGTACGGAGAAACGAATCTTGTTGATGACCTCGTGATCTTCCCGCGTATTCCTTGCACTTCCGTTCGAACGTCGGGTGGGCGACGAGCTATCGAACTCTATGGATCCTCCTCACTCTCAAGACTTTATGAATTCCGTAGGTCAATTAATTCTCTCTTAGTTATGAAAAGTGAAGACCATGTAGTGCTTATATAGGCTACGTAGGGGATCATAAGGAGAATAAATATTGGGCTTCAATATTGAAAATTAAATTGGGTCCAACCCAAATCTATTAATTCTTATCAATATTAATTTTATTTATTTTCCACTATATAAATAAAATTGCACTCCCAATATTATTCCATATTATATCAAATAATATTTCTCCAATTAGTATTATTTATTCCGTGTATTTAAGATTTAAATATCCATGAATAAATTTATTTATTGCTCAATAAATAATATTCATATCTTATATCCGAGACTAGTACCGTTCAACCTTTATTATTGTGCGGAACGAATCCACTCATGAGGTTTACACAAAAATTCCTTATGAACTCATCTCGGGGATATTATCAACCCTTCCGGGATACACTTTCCCGTCAAGTATTCACGGCATGTCATATATAAAATATAGAGACCCAACTTTGCCGGTAATTAACCCAATAATTAAATCGGTTAATTCTTTGGAAAATCAAAGCCTCTAATATTAAATATACACACCCGCAATAATATCGGGGATTAAGAATAAAATACTCCGAGATTTAAATTGATTATCCAAGGCAATCCTAATCAATAAATCTCAAGCTGATCCGCCCAATACACCAAGTGTACAAGTGTGATAAAATAATTAAGATAAATTATTTTCTCTCTCACACAACGACTATACCGATGGATTGGTCCGTGTCCATCTAGGTCGTAAGCAACTGTTCGATTAAATACGAGTAACCGATAGTATGATCTTCTGTGCGCCCATGCAGCACCATACTAACTTCAACGTATAAAATCCAGGACTATATTTTGCATAATTAATTAATTGCAAATAATTGTTTATTAATTAAATAGGTTAAATGCCATGACCGGGAGTTTACCGGTACTTAAATCTAGACATTAAGTACACAACTCCAACACTTCCTCACTCTCCAAGACTTTTTAGTTGGCGTAACTTAGGTTCTCTTAGTTATGAAAAGTGAAGACCATGTAGTGCTTATATAGGCTACGTAGGGGATCAAAAGGAGAATAAATATTGGGCTTCAATATTGAAAATTAAATTGGGTCCAACCCAAATCTATTAATTCTTATCAATATTAATTTTATTTATTTTCCACTATATAAATAAAATTGCACTCCCAATATTATTCCATATTATATCAAATAATATTTCTCCATCTTAGTATTATTTATTCCGTGTATTTAAGATTTAAATATCCATGAATAAATTTATTTATTGCTCAATAAATATTATTCATTTCTTATATCCGAGAATAGTACCTTTCAACTTTAATTATTATGCGGATTAAATCCACCTGCAGGGTTTACATAATAATTCCTTATGAACTCATCTCGGGGATATTATCAACCCTTCCGGGATACACTGCCCCTTCAAGAATTCACGGCATGCCATATATAAAATATAGTGACCCAACTTAACCGGTAATTAACCCAATAATTAAATCGGTTAATTCCTTTGGTAAATCAAAGTCACTTATATTAAATATACACACCCGCAATTGTTTCAGGGATTAAGAATAAAATACTCCGAGTCTCAAATCAATTATCGCCGAGCAATCCTAATTGATGAGTCTCAATCGATCCGCTCAATACACCAAGTGTACAAGTGTGATAAAATAATTAAGATAAATTATTTTCTCTCTCACACAACGACTATACCGATGGATTGGTCCGTGTCCATCTAGGTCGTGAGCAACTGTTCGATTAAATACGAGTAACCGATAGTATGATCTTCTGTGTGCCCATGCAACACCATACTAACTACAACGTATAAAATCCAGGACTATGATTTGCATATATTAATTAATAATAATTAATTGCAAATAATTGTTTATTAATTAAATAGGTTAAATGCCATGACAGGGAGTTTACCGGTACTTAAATCTAGACATTAAGTACACAACTCCAACAACCTTCCAACCTGCGAATCCTGTTTGGAGGGTAAAATGACCAAGCGTTCTTTTTCTGGTAAAGGACATAGAGCTGGACAAGTATTGGATTTGATTCACTCTGATGTATGCGGACCTATGTCTACTCAGGCAAGGGGAGGGTACGAGTACTTCATCACTTTCACTGATGATTACTCAAGGTATGGATTTGTATACTTGATGCGCCGCAAGAGCGAGTCCTTTGACAAGTTCAAGGAATTCAAGGCTCTTGTGGAGAACCTTCAAGGTAAATCCATTAAATGCCTGCGATCTGATCGCGTAGGCGAGTACCTGTCTGGAGAATTCAAGGCATACTTGGCAGAGAATGGGATTGATTCCCAAATGACATCACCATATACTCCCCAGCAGAATGGTGTGTCGGAAAGAAGGAATAGGACTCTTATGGAAATGGTGCGATCAATGATGAGTTACTCGGACTTACCTATCATGTTCTGGGGATATGCCTTAGAAACGGCAGCGCACATTCTAAACTTGGTTCCATAAAAAACGGTTCCTTCAACACCCATGGAACGATGGAGCGGGCGCAAGCCTAGCTTAAGACACGTTCGGATCTGGGGGTGCCCTGCACATGTGTTGAAGGTAGGTGCCGATAAATTAGAACCTCGTACTGAAGTGCGGTTGTTTATAGGATATCCTAGAGGAACTAAGGGTGGCATGTTCTATAGTCCTACGGACCAGAAGATCGTTATAAGTACTAACGCTCGGTTCTTAGAGGAAGACTATGTCATGGACCACAAGCCCATGAGTGACATTATACTTGATGAGTTCAGAGGAAACAAGGAAGACCTAGATACAGCCGAACCGAGTAGTGATACACCACTAGAACCTGCACCTACTGTCACTATTAATACACCGGAACGCCGTCGTAGTGGGAGGGTTGTTAAGCAACCAGACCGATGGATTGGACTGGGTGAGTCTTCGGACTCTGGACCTGGAGTTCATGAAATTGATCCCTGGACCTATGATGAGGCGGTACAAGATATAGATGCGCCTTCTTGGAAGAAAGCGATGAGATCCGAAATTGAATCTATGGATTCTTATAAAGTCTGGGATCTTGTAGAACCACCAAGCGGCGTAAAGCCAATTGGGTGTAAATGGGTCTACAAGAGAAAGAGAGGATCTGACGGAAAGGTTGAAACCTTTAAAGCTCGGCTTGTTGCGAATGGATATACTCAGAAAGAGGGAATCGATTATGAGGAGACCTTCTCGCCGGTAGCCAAGATAAAGTCGATCCGGATTCTCTTATCCATAGCAGCTCATATGGATTATGAGGTGTGGCAAATGGATGTCAAGACAGCTTTCCTAAATGGAAGTCTTGACGAGACGATTTATATGAAACAACCAGAAGGATTCATTGCTAAGGGGCGAGATCATCTAGTGTGCAAGCTTAATCGATCCATTTATGGATTGAAACAAGCCTCGAGATCGTGGAACCTGCGATTTGATGAAGTAGTCCAATCTTTTGGATTCATTCAAAGCATGGACGAATCGTGTGTGTATTGGAAACGTGATGGAAAGAAGGTGGTGTTTCTCGTGCTTTATGTAGATGACATACTTCTCATTGGCAACAGTGTAAAGATGTTATCAGACATAAAGGGATGGTTGTCTAGACAATTCGATATGAAAGATTTGGGAGAAGTTGGACATGTTCTAGGGATCAAAGTTATAAGGGATCGCCGGAATAGAACATTGTGTCTTTCCCAGCAATCTTACATAGACACGATTCTAGCTCGTTTTAACATGCAAGATTCCAAGAAGGGTGATCTACCCTTCAGTAAAGGAACTTATCTTTCTAAGGAAATGTGTCCTCGGACACAGAAGGAGAAAGATGACATGAAAGCGGTTCCCTACGCTTCGGCTGTGGGAAGCTTAATGTATGCAATGTTATGCACGAGGCCTGATATCTGTTATGCCGTTGGCATAGTAGCAAGATATTAGAGTAACCCTGGAAAGGCTCATTGGAATGCCGTAAAGAGCATTTTCAAGTATTTGCGAAATACTAAGGATTATGTTCTGAGATACAGTGCAGACAATCTGATTCCTTTGGGTTACACAGATTCGGATTTCCAAGCTGATAAGGACCGGCGTAAGTCGACATCAGGCTATGTGTACACTTTGGGAGGTGGAGCCGTATCATGGAAGAGTGTTAAGCAAAAGTGCATTTCGGACTCTACCATGGAAGCTGAATATGTTGCAGCCTCAGAGGCAGCGAAAGAATCAGTGTGGTTCCTTAATTTCCTCCAGGACTTAGATGTGATTCCGAGTTTGCCCAAGGCTATGACAATTTATTGTGACAATAGCGGTGCAGTGGCAAACAGTAAGGAACCACGGTCCCATAGTGCTACGAAACACATAGAGCGCAAGTACCACCTGATTCGAGACATCGTCAAGAGGGGCGATGCGATAGTCACCAGGATAGCTTCAGAGGACAACCTAGCGGACCCTTTCACCAAGATACTTCCTAGCGAAATATATTACAAGCACTTGGAGGGTTTGGGAGTCAGAAGTTTGGAGGATAAGACTAGACCTTAGTATAAGTGGGAGATTGATGGAGTAGTATACTTAATGTCTAGATTTGAGTATTCTGAACTCTGTATGCACTTTCATTTACCTATTTATAATGAACATTCATTTGCTTTTAATTATTGTTAATTAAATATATGCAAATTATAGTCCTGGATTTTATACGTTGTAGTTAGTATGGTGCAAGCATGGGCGCACAGAAGATCATACTATCGGTTACTCGTATTTAATCGAACAGTTGCTCACGACCTAGATGGACACGGACCAATCCATCGGTATAGTCGTTGTGTGAGAGAGAAAATAATTTATCTTAATTATTTTATCACACTTGTACACTTGGTGTATTGAGCGGATCGATTGAGACTCATCAATTAGGTTTGCTCGGCGATAATTGATTTGAGACTCAGTGTATTTTATTCTTAATCCCAGATACAATTGCGGGTATGTATATTTAATATATGTGACTTTGATTTTCCAAAGGAATTGACCGATTTAATTATTGGGTCAATTACCGGTTGAGTTGGGTCACTATATTTTGTATATGGCATGCCGTGAATTCTTGACGGGACAGTGTATCCCGGAAGGGTTGATAATATCCCCGAGATGAGCTCATAAGGATTTATTATGTAAACCTCGCAAGTGGATTTGTTCCGCATAATAAATAAGGTTGAGTGGTACTAGTCTCGGATAAAAGAGATGAATAAATTTATTAAGCAATAAATAAATTTTATTCATGGATATTTATATCTTAAATACACGGAATAAATAATACTACCGGAGAAATATTATTTGGATATAATATGGTTTAATATTGGGAGTGCAATTAATTTATATAGTGGAAAATAAATTAATTAATATTGATAAGGATTAATGGACTTGAGCATTGGGCTCAATTTAATCTTCAATATTGGAAGCCCAATATTCCACCTCCTTTAGATCCCCTACGTAGCCTATAAAATCACTACATGGCCTTCATAAATCATAAGACAAGATTATCACACTTGATATTCTAGAGAGTTGAAGGAGATCCATAGGAGTTCGATAGATCGTCGCCCACCCGACGTTCGAACGGAGTGCAAGGAATACGTGGGAAGATTCAAAGGTCATCTTGATCTCGTTTCTCCGAACAACGAATCGTAGGTATGATATCTAAACTAACTTGATATTATTCGATTTTGGTGTATCGATTATACCGTAGAACGCAAGATCCGAAGTTCGGACCCGGAGTAGACGGACGATCACGCGGTGGTGGCGAAGCCACCGGACCGCGTGGATCGACCCGCCTAGGGTTCGACGGGCATGGAGGAGGCGACCCTCGGCTGGGCCGAGGGCGTGCGGTCGATCACGCCGATCGACCGCTGGGGCGCGGGCTGGTGCCGCACCCCACCCCACCTCGACGGTGGGGACCTCCAGGTGGCGGCGGGTCGCCGGACCCGCCGCGGGGGCTGCTGGGCAGCCCCGCCCAATCGCGTGAGACGCGATCGATTGATCGCGCGAACCCCGCGCTCGCGGGGGTTCGGGTGTGGGCGGATTGCGCGCCTTCGGGCGCGTGGTCTCCAAAGCCCGGACTCCGGCGGATGAGTCGGCGTTCGTGTGATTTCCGGCGAAGGGTTCGTTCGGGTTATCGGTTCCGCAATTTTGATAACCCGGGATATCGAATTCCAACACGTTGGAGGTTGAGAAGCATACCACGGCCCTTGCCGCTGCCTCAAAGGATCAGGACATGTGGCGCGAGCTAGCGGAGTATCGGGGTGACAAGTTGGAGATGATGGCGGCAGAAACGACGACTGTTAAATCGCAGGCCGCGACCCTGTCGCAACAAGTCAATGAGGTGAAAGACGAGGTGGCACGACTCACGGAGTCCCTAGACTCTCAGCGTGCCGAGGCCACGGCACTGCAGGACCAGCTAGAGAGGACCCGGGCTAGGACCGTCACTCTCGAGGAAGAACTTGCCAGCCCGTGGACCGACCATCGCGTGCTCAACGATCACTTCTATTTGAGCGGCTTAGCTGATGCCGTCAGGTACGCGCACTCGAAAAATGATGTGGCGGCTCGGGACCGGGTGCTGGAGTACTGGAAACGTTATATGAGCACCCGGTTTCTCGACCCTCGGCTACACCAAGAGTACCTGGATCTTGAGGAGGACTTCAGTATTGACATGAAATGGTGGCCGAGCTATGAATGCCTGGTCCGTCCCAAGAAACCCTTGGTCGAGCTTCGCGCGCTGCCGGAGGAGACGGGTACGGAGGTTGGGACCGAGGTCGGTGAGACTCCTCCTGTAGCCGCCACCCTCGGAATCGCTTCAGTGGTCGGAGGTGAACTTTCCCCCCGCCGGCCGACCGTGGTGGACAATGTCGCGGGGTTCTCTGAAAAAAGCCTTGATGCCTTTTCTGACCGGCTCGGGGTGGGCAAAAGTGTGCGGGTGGCCGTGGAAGGTGGCGAGGCCGAGGTTGACTCCATAGTCAAAAAATCCCTTGAGGTTGGGCCGGTGATCCCGTGAGTTTATCCGACGCTGTGGATCTGTCTACTGAAAGCTTTTATTTTGATTGTGTTTTGATGTAGGCTTTAGCCTGAACATGCTTTCATTTTGTTTATTTTGGTTTTGGTTTGGCGTGGGCCTCAGCCTTAAGACAATTTGTTGTTTTTGCGTTGGTTTGGATTTTCGGTGGGGCAGTAGCCCGGATATCCTTTTGTGTTTTTCCATGGGGGTACTCCCTGGACTTTTATTCATGTCTTGTCTTTCTATGACAAGTATTTTTGTGTATTTTGTATAGTACCTTAGGACTTTGTCTCAGTCCCGGATTCCTAGGGTTCACTTGGTTTCCCCGAGCCGCGGGCCCTGGGATTTTGGTTGTCCCGGGTACCGGGACCCTGGTTGTAGTTTTCTATGTTTATTTATTGAATTCGCTTGCTTACGCGATTTTTATTCCTTCCGGGGTCCCATTCAGGCCCAATTTTTTTTGGTTCTTTTAGTACCCGTACCTCCTCGACCCGGGGCTCAGTAGAGTCCTTGTGGGTTTGGGGATTGATGGTTTAAAGTGGGTTTTTTGTGGCTTTCGATAGCTTTTATTTTCTTCCCCCCGTGCTCGCAACTTGGGACATGGTAAATGACTTTCTTACTCTGGAGTCGCCTAAGTTGAAGACTGAATGGGTTCGTGGCCTTTTGTGCTTTTGCGGATGAGTCCACAAATTATTCTTGTATCGTCCCCGCTGCCCGTGTCCCGGGATTGTGTTATTTCAACCTCCGATCTCCGGGACTTAAGTAGGTTAGGCCTTTTTCTCGACTAAACGACAATACGCAAATCATAGGGAATTGTTTCAAATTCTTCGACACTCGTGGGTGCTCGTTTTATTTTTGCTATCTTAGAGAATATACATATAGTCTTCATTCATCGGCTTCGTGGGGGCTCGGGCCTGCTCCGGTCCTCGTCCCTCTACTGGTAAAACTTTTTTAGGTGCAATGCGTTCCATCGGTATTGGTCTGGTGTTCCGTTCATCAATTCTAGTGCATACGCCCCGTTCTCCAGGTAAGTCGTTACTCGGAAGGGTCCTTCCCATGTCGGCCCGAGGGCTCCGGGGTGGGTTCCTAGTAATTTTTTCAACACCAACTCCCCGGGCTGAATTCTCGGGTCCTCACCTTTGTATTGTACCGCTTGGCAATCCGTTGTTTGTTCATCGCATTGAGGGAGTCAGAACTCAACCTCCGCTCCTCAAGGAGGTCTAACTCGAGGCGCAGTACCACCTCATTCTCCGGGGTGACGTCCTGGGCGGTGCGGTGCGAGCGAACTACCACCTCGGCCGGGATCACGGCCTCCGTACCTAACGCGAGAGCGTATGGTGTTTCTCCTGTTGCGTTCTTCACCGTGGTGCGATATGACCACAGCACCTCTGGTAGCTCCTCGGCCCACCTTCCTTTTCGCAACTCCAGTTTCGCCTTGATGGTGTGCTTCAGGATTTTATTCACCGCCTCGACTTGCCCATTGGACTGCGGGTGGTACGGGGTCGAAAACGCCCTCCTTATACCCCATAGTTGGCAAAAGTCCGAGACTCGCTCGCCGTCAAATTTCCTACCGTTGTCCGAGATGATGGACTCGGGCAATCCGAACCGGCATATGATGTTCTTCCAGATGAACTTGATCACTTGTGGTTGGTCGATCTTCTGGACTGCTTCCGCCTCGGCCCACTTGGTGAAATAATCGACTGCGACAAACGCGAACTTGACTCCGCCCGGGGCGGCGGCCAACGGGCCGATGATGTCTATGCCCCACCGGGAAAAAGGCCATGGGGAGTACAGCGCCTTGAGGGTTCCGGGTGCTGTGAGAATGTTGGGTCCCATGAGTTGGCACTGGACGCATCTCTTCGCGAACTCGGCGGCATCGCGGCGTAAATTTGGCCAGTAGAAACCCTGACCCATGGTTTTGTGGGCTAACGATCGACCGCCGGCGTGATTACCACAAATGCCCTCGTGGATTTCGGACAAGACTTTCGCTCCCTCGTCCCTAGATATACATTTTAACAAAGGCATGGAAAAACTCCTGCGATAAAGGTTGGAACCCAGAATAGAGTACCTTGCAGCCCGCGTTCGGAGCTGTTTTGCCTCGACCCTGTCCGAGGGCAGAGCCCCGGACTCGATGAAACCTTTGATCGCGTCCCGCCAATCGGCCCCGGGCTCCAGGACTACGGGGAGGATCTCCTCTCGGGCGTCGACTGAGGGAGTCTTCAGCTGTGTCAGCACGACTCGGGACAGATCCGCAGACCCTTCGGATGAGGCTAGTTTGGACAGTGCGTCAGCCTGCGAGTTTTGCTCCCTGGGGATCTGCTCGATCAGGACGTCGGGAATCTTGCCGCACAACCTCCACACCAGCTCGAGGTATTTGATCATCTGTTCTCCTTCGGCTTCGTAGTCGCCCGTGACTTGGTTCACCACTAGCTGCAAGTCCATGAACACGTGGAGTCGCGGGACATCCACCGCGATAGACATTTCGAGGCGTGCCACGAGCGCCTCGTACTCTGCTTCATTATTTGTTGCGGAAAATTTGAATTTTACCGCGTGAGCAAATGAGTCGCCGTCTGGCCCCAGGAGCACAACTCCGGCCCCCGAGCACGCACTGGTAGACGACCCGTCTACGTAAAGTTTCCAGGGGCGTGCTTGACCCGTGCTCCGCTGGGGAAAGGTCAATTCGACCACAAAGTCTGCGAGTGCCTGCGCTTTTATCGCGGTGCGAGGCGCGAAAGTTAGGTCGTACTGGCTGAGCTCCAGGCTCCACCGGAGCAATCTTCCTGATACATCGGAACGATGCATGACTTGTCGTAACGGCATCGTGGCCTGGTGAGCACTTCTTTGGGGTGCTCGAACAAATACGCCCTGAGTTTGCGGACCGAAATTATCAAGGCGTACGCCAATTTCCCGAGCGGTGTGTAGCGGGCTTCCGCCTCGTGGAGGACGTGGCTCACGAAATAGATAGGTAGGTGGAGGGTCCCTTCGGCCCGGACGAGTACCGCGCTCAACGCGCAATCCGACGCGGCGAGGTAAAGAAAAAGTTTCTCCCCCGCCTTGGGGACCGTCAAGATATGGGGCCCCGCGAGTTCTTCTTCTTCTTCTTCCAATGGAACTCTTGGTTTTTTATCGATCCGAAGAACGGGAGAGTTTTATCCCCGAGCCGCGACATGTATCGGCTGAGCGTCGCGAGGCAGCCGGTGAGCCGCTGGACTCCTTTCACGTCTCGTGGCTCGGCCATGTCGAGCACGGCCTTGATTTTCGCCGGGTTGGGCTCGAGCCCATAATCCCCAAACACGTGTCCTAGAAACATCCCTTTCTTAATCCCGAAATGGCACTTCTTGGGATTCAGCCTCATGTTGTAGACCCCAAGGATCTCGAAAACCCGAGCGAGGTCCGCGACGTGGTCCGTCTCGCTCACACTTTTCACAATGATGTCGTCGATGTACACTTCCACTGTCTTGCCGATTTCTCCGGCGAACATGGTATTGACCAATCTTTGGTAAGTGGCCCAGGCAATCTTCAGGCCGAACGGCATCCGCTCCCAGCAGTAGATGTTACTCCCCGTGTAGAAGGCGGTGTGGCGGGTATCCTCGGGATCCATCGGAATCTGGTGGTATCCGAAACTCGCTTCCATAATGGAGAACATTGCATGGCCCGCGGTGCTGTCGACTAGTTGGTCGATGTGGGGCATTGGGAAGTGGTCTTTGGGGCACGCCTCATTGAGGTCTGAGTAGTCGATGCAGAGTCTCCATTTGCCTCTCGTCTTCCGTACCATCACCGCGTTCGATACCCACGTCGCGTCGTGCGGAGCGAGGTGTATCAGTCCGCCCTTCAAGAGTTTATTGGCTTCCGCGGTCAGCGCCTCGCTCTTCTCGGGTCCCATCTTCCTCCGTCTATGGGCTATCGGGCGGTGCTTCAGGTCCAAGCGGAGGCGGTGGCTAGCGTGCTCCGGGTCGACTCTCCCGAGCTCCCCGCTGCTCCAAGCGAACGTGGCCAAACTGATCCGTAGGAATGACTCGAGGCCGGTCCGGGTCCCCGGGTCCATGAGTGAACCTATCAACACTTGTCGGGGCACCTCCGGGGTCGCGATCTCGCACCGGACGGGCTCCTCGAGGGTATTGACGCCGCTGTCGTGTCTGAGGCGAGTCTCGAGAAAAGGGTTGGTATTTGACTCGTTGAGATCCGGGAACGCGGGGTCCTGTCCCGTTCCGAGGCTCACGACTCGCTCGCTCGTGCCTGGGCACGGGGCGTCTTCGGCATCTCCGCGACTCTTCCCAGGCGCGGTACTGGCCTCGAGGACGGGGACCACTCCAGTCGTGGGGGCTGTGCTTTCTGTTGGAGTAGTATACTTAATGTCTAGATTTGAGTATTCTGAACTCCTTGTACACTATCATTTATCTATTGAAATAAACATTCATTTGCTTTTAATTAATTGTTAATTAAATATATGCAAATTATAGTCCTAGATTATATACGTTGTAGTTAGTATGGTGTGCGCCATCACACAGAAGATCATACTATCGGTTACTCATATTTAATCGAATAGTTGCTCACGACCTAGATGGACACGGACCAAGCCATCGGTATAGTCGTTGTGTGAGAGAGAAAATAATTTGTCTTAATTATTTTATCACACTTGTACACTTGGTGTATTGAGCGGATCGCTTGAGACATATCAATTAGGATTGCTCTGTGATAATTGATTTAAGTCTCGGAGTATTTTATTCTTAATCCCTGAAACAATTGCGGGTGTGTATATTTAATATAAGTGACTTTGATTTTCCAAAGGAATTAACCGATTTAATTATTGGGTTAATTACCGGTTAAGTTGGGTCACTATATTTTATATATGACATGCCGTGAATTTTTGAAGGGACAGTGTATCCCGGAAGGGTTGATAATATCCCCGAGATGAGCTCACAAGGATTTATTATGTAAACCTCGCGAGTGGATTTGGTCCCGCATAATAAATAAAGTTGAGTGGTACTATTCTCGGATATAAGAGATGAATAAATTTATTAAGCAATAAATAAATTTTATTCATGGATATTTAAATCTTAAATACACGGAATAAATAATACTAACCGGAGAAATATTATTCGATATAATATGGGTAAATGTTGGGAGTACAATTTTATTTATATAGTGGAAAATAAATAAAATTAATATTGATAAGGATTAATAGATTTGGGCTGGGCTCAATTTAATCTTCAATATTAGAAGCCCAATATTCCACCTCCTTTTGATCCCCTACGTAGCCTATAAAAGCACTACATGGCCTTCATAAATCATAAGACAAGAATATCATTATTTGATAGTTCTAGAGAGTTGAAGGAGATCCATAGGAGTTCGATAGATCGTCGCCCACCCGACATTCGAACGGAGTGCAAGGAATACGTGGGAAGATTCAAAGGTGTTTGATTTCGTTTCTCCGAACAACGAATCGAAGGTATAATATCTAAACTCCCTCGATATTATTTTGATTTGAATTTATCGAGGATACCGTAGGACGAAGATCCGAAAGTCGAACCCGGAATAGACGGACGAATGCGTGGGGGTGGCAAAGCCACCGGACCACGGCGTACGCCCGCTAGGGTTTCGGCGGGTGCGTGAGGGTCGAACCCTCGGCTGGGCCGAGGGCTTGCGATCGATCCAAGGATCGATCGCTGGGGGCACGGGCTGGTGCCGTCCCCTTCCCACGTCGACGGTGGGGAACCTCCAGGCGGCGGCGAGTCGCCGGACTCGCCGCGGGGGCAGCTGGGAGCAGCCCCACCCATCGATTGCGTGAGAAGCGATCGGGCGATCGCGTGAACCCCGCTCGCGGGGGTTCGGCTGGGGGGCAGCCGCGTGCCTTCGGGTACGTGGTCTCCTCGGTCGAGCTCCGGCGTGCGAGTCGGCGTTCGTGTGATCTCCGGCGAAGGTCTTTGATCGGGTTATTGTTTTCCGCAAATTTTAATAACCCGGGATATCGAATTCCAACAATTGGTATCAGAGCGTGGTTTACGTTCGCGGTATTTTCGATAAAATTGTTCTACCTTGCAGGGTTCCGACTATTATGGCTTGATTAATTACTCGTTTAATTTATTTTGTCATGATTGTTGGTTTTATTAAACTCTCGGACATGTCGAGATTCGTTTTTTGTGGTGAATGCTTGTAATAGTAAAAATTCGGGGGTTGACCGAATTTAGGATTTATTATTATGTTCTATGTTTTTCCGGAAATTGTATAGGGTCGATTTCATGTATAGAATCGATACCGGAATTGTAATTTAGATTATGTAATTTATTTTGCGATTGGTTCGATGAATCGAAGACCGCCGGAGAAGACGAAGTGACGAGAAGAGGAAGGACCGGGGATCGATCAATCCCCATGATCGATCCCGAGGGGATCGATCGACCCACGGCCGAGAGCGGGCTGTCCGCGGGAGCCCCGGCCACGCCGGCCACCAGTGGAGGTGGCGCATGGGCCGGGCGGCGGCGGCACGTGAGCCTCGGTAGGCGTGCGGTCGAAAGGGGGCGCGCGGGAGCCCTAGGGTTTTCGTGTCCTCCCGAAGATCCACTTTCCTAATTTGATTCGGATTTTTCCCTTTTGAGTACTCCTATTTTTTTGGGAACTCTCATGGATAAGGAAAAGAATCAATTTGGAATTAATTAGGATTCCTATTGTTTTATTTCTATTATGGAAATATTCATGGATTAGGAGTCTAATTAATTCATTAATTTATTTCCTATTTGATTATTCCCATTCTTAGGAATTTTCATTAGATGGAAATTAATAAAGAATGGAAAGTAGAAGAGTCCTAATTTATTTTATTTCCTTATTCCATTATAGAAATCTTCTAGAATATTCCAAGTGGGTCTTGGATAGATTATTCTAGAGATTTAATGGAGTAGAAAAGAAAATAAAAATAAATAAAAATATTAATAATATTTAATTTTATTTTCGATATATTCGATTGACTTAATTTTCGAATTAAGTAACTTTTGGATTAATTGAAAATGAATAGATTTAAATATTGGAAATTAATATTCTCGTCACATGGAGCATTCAAGAAACGAAGACTGAAGACTAGAAGATGCGTACGGAGATGTGATAAAGCCATAATAGTCGAAAAATAATATTCTAGTATTACTTTGATTATGTGATAATACTATGTGCTTTATTACATGTATGCATGCTATATGTGTTTATTTTATGCACTAGATAGCGTATCCCTTTATTGTAAAAAGCTAAGTGGGAGAGGGTATGGAAACATACCCATGGTCTCCATTGCTGCTCTCTTGGTGACTTTTATAAACTTTTGAAATTTATATAGATAAGTTATTGAAGGAGAGTTCTTGTAATTTCTCTTACGAGAAACATTGATTAAGTTTATCAAACAATGCCTAATTTGTCTTTCCAAAGCTGACTTCAAGTCGACTCATTCTCACCCCGGGGAGTGGAATGGAGCCAGAGCCACTTGGTCATGTAGAGGACACAAATTAGAGACCTTCGTACCATTCTTTGATAGATGGATCGATTGTCTGCTCGGCTCCCTCATTTATGAGAGATAGGGTTGTTCGCATGGTGAATCACTGGTAAGAAACTTCGAGTTTCACTTATGATTCTCCACGTCTTGATTTACAAGATTGAATGGATCAAGTAATTGGGAGTCAATTGTAAAAGTCTTTTGGTGTAGTAAACGTCCACACTATCGTGGCTTGCTGCACTGAATGGGATTTTGGAACGATTGATGTAGACAATTATAGAAGGGAGTGAAGGATCCGTGTGTCAACGTAAACGTCCACACTATCGTGGCTTGCGGTGATGTGCGAGTCCCAAACGAACTTCTTAGTACTGAGTAATGGTTTACACTTAGGTACGCTTCATAGTATCCTTCCCATCGAAGTAACGCTATTGATGATGTACGACCGAAGGAAATCTAATTGCAAAGTCGTTTGGGTGGGTAAACGTCCACACTATCGTGGTTTGCCTTACCTGATAGGATTTTAGATGTAATTAGTGATTTAATGATATTATTTGAGGGAGATAATATCGGTATTAAATTGTTTGTTTGTTTTATGTGCTTATAGGTTAAGAATGACTGTGACCCCACTTTGTGATATACTTAAGGATGAAAACTCACCGGTTCCATATAGTAATGATTGGGAACGAAATATGGACATTGTTCAGACTGTTGAGCTTTCCGAATCCACTGTTGTCCCAACTGATGAGGACATTAAGGATGACCTCAGGATGATGTTGAGACATAGCGTGGAAGCCGGACAAGAGGTGATTAACATACTCACAGAATCCTCTCTCAATGAGTCCCTTAAAAAGGATTCGGCGAAAGCGGAGTTTGTGCGTAAGTTAAGAGAATCACAAGCTTTTGTGGCAAGGCTAAAGGAAAAGCGTGCAAAGAAGCCCAGTGGTTTAAAACCGCGGATTGGGAGGGGCAAGCCTTTGGGCAGATGCTTTCGATGCAAGCAGTTTGGGCACTGGAGGTCTGATTGTCCTCTCATCAAAGGTACGAAATTTTCCTTAGTCACTGAAACATTGTCAGCGGTGATATCTACCAGCACCTGGTGTGTAGATACGGGCGCCACTGACCATGTCTGCAATTCATTGCAGGGGTTCCAGGAAACCCGGAGACTTAGAGAGGGAAAGATCGTGGTCTACATGGGCAATGCCGCGAAGGTGGCGGCTGTTGCAGTGGGAGACGTTCACTTACGCTTTAGTAGTGATAGGGTTTTAGTTTTACAAAATTGTCTTTATGTACCGAATTTTAGAAAGAATTTAATTTCAGTTTCTAAGTTAATTCTGAATGGATATTCTGTTTCTTTTGATCACTCTGTGGTCATAAGAAGAAATAGTGAGATTGTCTGTTCTGGTACATTGGTAGACGATTTGTATGTTCTAAATCCTGAGTCTAACACGATGCAACTAACCGAGAGTAATAACACATCTACGAACACCAATAAGAGAAAGGAACCTTCTAAAATGAATCAATTATACTTGTGGCATCTAAGGCTAGGTCATATTAATTCGAATAGAATTCAAAGGTTGAAAGTTGATGGTCTCATTAGCGGCAGAGAAGGAGAGGACCTTCCAACCTGCGAATCCTGTTTGGAGGGTAAAATGACCAAGCGTTCTTTTTTCTGGTAAAGGACGGAGATCCGAACAAGTATTGGATTTGATTCACTCTGATGTATGCGGACCTATGTCTACCCAGGCAAGAGGAGGGTACGAATATTTCATCACTTTTACTGATGATTATTCAAGGTATGGATTTGTATACCTGATACGCCGCAAGAGCGAATCCTTTGACAAGTTCAAGGAATTCAAGGCTCTTGTGGAGAACCTTCATGGTAAATCTATAAAATGCCTGCGATCTGATCGCGGAGGCGAGTACCTGTCTGGAGAATTCAAGGCATACTTGGCAGAGAATGGGATTGATTCTCAAATGACTTCACCATACACTCCTCAGCAGAATGGTGTGTCATAACAAAGGAATAGGACTCTTATGGAGATGGTACGTTCAATGATGAGTTACTCGGATTTACCTATTATGTTTTGGGGATATGCCTTAGAAACAGCGGCGCACATTCTGAACTTGGTTCCATCTAAAACAGTTCCTTCAACACCCATGGAACGTTGGAGCGGGCGCAAGCCTAGCCTAAGACACGTTCGGATCTGGGGGTGTCCTGCACACGTGTTGAAGACAGGGGCTGACAAGTTAGAACCTCGTACCGAAGTACGGTTGTTTATAGGATATCCTAGAGGAACTAAGGGTGGCATGTTCTATAGTACAATTTGCCCCTGCAGTGCATTATGTCGATTTTGCGTCCAGAGATGATTTTTCGTGTACATTTTAACAAATCTCCACCTTACACAACAAATCAACTCCCAGCAATCTCCATGACACAAAGCCACTCAGTATCAACACTGATCACACCATAAAAGCAATGATCAGGCTTCAGTTCAAGAACTGACCTGAACCAGATTTCAGAACCAACTTCAAATCCAAATCCTGCTCTCCACAGCTGGATTTAGAATATCTAATCAGTCCCATCGTGATCCTTGAATCCTTAGCTGCAAATCCATACCAAGAACTTGATGGAGTTGTATTCTAAATGTCTAGTTTAGTGCAAATACGGAACTCCTTATCTATACCTTGGTTCGAGATATGATTCAAGCATGATTGCATTTAATGCAATAGTCCTTGATGTATACGTTGTAGACAGTATGGCGTGAGGAGACACGCGGAAGATCATACTGTCGGTTACTCGTATACTATCGAACAGTAGCTCACGACTTAGATGGACAGGGACAATCCATCGGTACGTCGTAGTGTGACTGGTAGATAGTCGGTCTTGAATATCATGTTACACTCGTACACTTGGTGTATTGAGCAGGACCACGGGAGGGCGTTCGATTTATACTAATCGCAGTAATCGAACTAGACCTCAGATATTACGGATATACGAATTCTTAATCCCTATATAATTATAGGTGCGTGTGTCCAATTCTCGGTTCTTTAATATGCCAATGAGTGAGACTAAATGATTAGTCGAGATTCTCGGTAAATTGGGGATCGTAATTGTACGCACGGCATGCTATAGATTATAGACAGGAAACCGTGTCCCGTTTATCGGGTTGATGACGTCCCCGAGATGAGCTCATAAAGTTTATCATGTAAACCCTGCAGGTGGATTCGTTCCACATGATAATAAGGATGACTGGTACTAGTCTCGGATAATAAGAAACGAATTAATTTAATTATTAGTAATTAAAGTTAATTCGTGGACGTTCGATATCTTAATCACGGGGAAAGTCTTATATGTAATATCTGCGGAATTATTATTGTTGAAATAATATAAATTAATTATTGGGAATTCAATTATAATTTTATAGTGGAATTAATTATAATTAAAATTGTGGAATTTAATTAAGGTTTGCCTTTTGGGACACCGAGTTAATTAAATTGCAATTTAGCCTAATAATTAATTTCCATAAGGTCCCTGGTGTAGCTCTATAAATACCTCACCCTCTCTTTCTCTAAACCTACGAAACGCCGCTATAAATAATTCTGTGGAGAAATTATTTTTGCTAGCGCAATTATTTTATTTCTCTGCTTAATTAATTTAGATTAGCGCTGTTATTATTCTGCAGAAATTAATTTGTTAGCGCAATTACATTTCTGGGACAGAATAAAAATTCTCACGGTGGGTTCAAGAGAGAAAGGAGAAGAGGAAGGTTCAGCGGATCGTTGCCCACTCAACGGCTGAACGTCGGGGATAGAGACATACACCGGAAGACTTCGTGGTCTCAACAATTTGGCTTCTCCGCATCACGCGACAAAGGTATGAGATCGAACCCTTATTCCGCAAATATTCGATCTCTTATTTCGTTGAAAATACATCGGATCTTAGATCGGGTTCCGGGCGTCGTGGATCGTGTTCCTCGACTACTGGGGGGTCAAGGACCTCCGGATCGGTAGTCGGAAGAGGAAAATCGACCCGGAAACGCGCTCGGAACAGCAGGTC
Source organism: Euphrasia confusa (assembly GCA_954870475.1). Taxonomy (NCBI): domain Eukaryota; kingdom Viridiplantae; phylum Streptophyta; class Magnoliopsida; order Lamiales; family Orobanchaceae; genus Euphrasia; species Euphrasia confusa. The sequence continues at coordinate 39,963,424 of OX940951.1, read as the reverse complement.
GCGCTGCTGTTCGCGAACGAACGGCGCCAGCTGAAAGGCAAACGGCGACCGCCGTTTGAGGCCTAATCAGCGGCCGCTGAATGACTAGCAGCGCCCGCTGTTTGAGTCAGATCAGTGGCTGATTCGCGCGGTTGTCCTTCGGGGCGATGGCTGGGCTACCTGGAGGTCGACTGGGAGTGTTCGGATGTTCGAGCGATCGAACGAACGCGTCCCGGGTAGTCGATTTCCAACAGAACTCATCATATAATCCACCAGAGCTCCAGAAATACCCAAATGCGACTAAATAACTCAAAATTGATCTAGTTGAAAAAACTCATGTACTCAACTTCTTCAATTCTGAACCAAATTTCATAAAACCACCTCCACTAGGTTTGTACACTAAAATGTGACTCCAAAGCACATTTCATTCACCACTAACCATCCTCCAACACAGAATCACCACCAAGGTAATTCCAAAACAGACATTGTCCAGTCAATCAAACCATTGACTTTAAGTATCTTTAACAACTATGCAGAAAACAAAATCCACACAGTTCATACACATGACTATGAACCTCAGGCCACAGTCAATCCACTCAGAAACACAAATGAGCAACAGGATCATCAAGTCATACCTCAAAATTCCCAAAACTGCCAGTTTGAGTATTTTGCTGCATAACTCCACAACCACTGATGGAGTTATATTCTAAATGTCTAGTTTAGTGACAATATGGAACTCCTTATCTGTGTTTTATTATCTATTAATCAAATTGTCGGAATTTTGTCTTTCATGTACTTTATGCAATAGTCCTAGATGTATACGTTGTAGACAGTATGGCGTGAGGAGACACGCGGAAGATCATACTGTCGGTTACTCGTATACTATCGAACAGTAGCTCACGACTTAGATGGACAGGGACAATCCATCGGTACGTCGTTGTGTGACTGGTAGATAGTCGGTCTTGACTATCATGTTACACTCGTACACTTGGTGTATTGAGCAGGACCACGGGAGGGCGTTCGATTTATACTAATCGCAGTAATCGAACTAGACCTCAGATATTACGGATATACGAATTCCTAATCCCTATATAATTATAGGTGCGTGTGTCCAATTCTCGGTTCTTTAACTTGCCAATGAGTGAGACTAATTGATTAGTCGAGATCCTCGGTAAATTGGGAATCGTAATTGTACGCACGGCATGCTGTAGATTATAGACAGGAAACCGTGTCCCGTTTATTGGGTTGATTACGTCCCCGAGATGAGCTCATAAAGTTTATCATGTAAACCCTGCAGGTGGATTTGTTCCACATGATAATAAGGATGAGTGGTACTAGTCTCGAATAATAAGAAACGAATTAATTTAATTATTAGTAATTAAATAATATTCGTGGACGTTCGATATCTTAAACACGGGGAAAGTCGTATATGAAATTTCGGAGGAAATATTATTGTTGAAATGATATTAAATTAATTTCGGGAATTCAATTATTATGTTTTAGTGGAGTGAATAATAATTAAAATTGAAATCGATTAATTAAGGAATTGCTTTTACGTATTCCAAGTTAATTAATATTTAAATTTAGCCCTTAATTAATTTAACCTTAGGTCCCTAACTTAACTCTATATAAACCCCCCTTGCCCTCTCCTAAAACCTACACATCGCCGCAATAATTATTTCAGCAGAGAAAAATTAATTGCTTAGCGCAATAAAAACTTTTCTCTGTTAAAATAAAAGTTAACGCAAATATATTTTATTCTCTCAGAGAGAATAATTAAATCATTGCGCTGGTTTGAGAAAGGAGAGAGCGGACAAGGAATTTCCAGCGGATCGTTGCCCACACAACGGCTGGAGTCGGGAAGAGTCATACGTTAGAAGCTCTAAGGTCTCAACCATCGACCGATAAGGTATGAGATCGGATCTCTACTCCGCTTTTATCGATCTCATTTTTCTCGTTGATCATACATGAACGTAGATCGGGTTCCGGGGTTGTGGGTTGTATTCCTCGACTACTGGGGGTTCTAGGACCTCCGGATCGGTAGTCGGATGAGGAAAAACGACCCGGAAACGAGCCCGGAACAGCAATGTCGCGTTGTTGTTCGCGGACAAAACGGCGGTCGCCAGAGGGCAAACGGCGGTCGCCGTTTGCAGCTCCTCCAGCGACTGCTGGTCTGCATTCGGCGGTCGCCGAATTAGGGCAGACCAGCCCTGTTTCGCGCGGTTGTCCTCCGGGGCGATGGCTGGGCGTGATTCGGGTCACGGGATGTCACGTGAACGAAGTGACGGACGTGGAGGTCGACTGGGATCGTTCGGATGTTCGAGCGATCGAACGAACGCATCCTGGGTAGTCGATTTCCAACAAATGGTATCAGAGCCAGTTTTGTACGTTCGTTGTATTTTTGCGAGATTTGTTTTGCAGGTTCGAACGCGATTATTATGGCCATGTGATTGTGATACGTACCTCGTCAGGGATAGAAAGATAGAAGAAATAAGAAGAACAGAAAGGTAGAAAGATACCGGCGGAAGTCCCAAAACCTCTGAACCTGAAGTCGTGAAATCAATTAAGGACGGAACCCTAACCCCCAACACGAAATCGACGCAGCAACTCGGGGATGATGAAGACACACGAACGAAGGGTGAATCGCTTCGTTGATTCGTCGGTTGAATTCTTTGGATAATCGGGTAGAATTCGAACCCAAGAGAGATTTTAATAAAAACTCACAAAAATATATTTATTCATCATCAAAATCATCTTATTATGTAACAATGTCTTAGGAAGCCTTTATATAGGCAAAACGAAACATAAACGTAAAGAAAAAGGAAAGAAAAGCAATAAAAACGCTGAAAACCCTAAAATCCGCCGCTGCTGTGAAGATGTCGCCCGACATTGAATTAGTGTACATTCTCTGTCGCCCGACATTGGACCTTCGACCGCAGGATTTTCTTCGGGCGCAGTTTCACCCCGCTGCCAATCCCATGCCTTTTCTGAAGATGTCGGCCGACATTTGTGTAGTGTATTTTTGGTGTCGGCCGACATTAGGCCAAAATCTCGACCGAACTTCTCGTCGCGTCCTCGGCTCACGTCTGACCTCCGTTCCGTCGTCTTCTTCGCCGTTCCAACCGGAAAATGAACATCTTGTCTCTTCGACGGTCCTCGGGCCACATCAGATTGTGCTGTATGTTTTTGGTTTGTTAAACTCTCGGGATTGTCGAGATTTTATTTTAAATCGTTGCTTGAATGTAATATTTAAAACGACGGGTTGAGTCGTTTAGGGTTTTTCTTTTTCGTTTTCGTTTATCCGGATGTATAGGATCGATCAACCTGTATAGGATCGATGCCGGAAGTAGTTAGTTTACATGTGTAATGTTGCTGCTGCTTGGTGGATCGAGACGAGATCGAAGGCCGGACGAACGAGGGTCGAGAAGTCGAACCCGCGGTCTGCTGAAGGGCAAACGGCGGTCGCCGTTTCCTAAACGGCGGTCGCCGTTTCCTAAACGGCGGTCGCCGTTTCGCTGGACTTCGGGCAGCAGCTCCGCGGGGGTTCGACGGACACCACGGATCGCTCGTCGAGGCCCGGGATGATACTCCAGTGGGAGGGATTTGTCTCTTGGCACTTAGACGAGTCGGTGGTGGATCGAGACCTAGACGAGCAACGAGACGAAGATCCGAGAAGACGTGCATCGAAGAATTTTAAAGGCCATAATAATCGGGCCACGTTAAATGCTTTCTATGTGTTTACGTGCTTTATTATGCTTTATTTTTATATGCATGTGAATGTTATCCCTTTTCGTAAAAACTAAGTGGGAGAGGGATTGGAAACAATCCCGCGGTCTCCATTCTCTGTTTTGATGGTGATGTTTGTCGCTTACGAGTTGGCTTTAGTGTCATCCTCCCTATCGGATAAAGTGGACACACGGATATCACTGGATCAAAATTCGAATTCAATTCCATTTATAGAATTGAACACTTAAGTTTTTCAAAGCAAATGCCTAATCTGTCTTTCAAAGGCTAAGTTCAACTCGACTCATTCTCACCCCGGGGAGTGGAATGGAGCCAAAGCGCTTGCTTATGTCGATGACACAAATTAGAGACATTCGAGTCATTTGATGACTAGATCGATTGTCTGGTTGGCTCCCTCACTTTGTGAGAGATAGGGCTCAATTGCATGATTGATCGCTGGTTAGAAACTTCGAGTTTCACTTACGAGATATCAAGCTTTGATTAACGAAATTGTGAAATTTATTAAATGGAATTCAATTAACAAAGTTGTTTGTTTAGTAAACGTCCACACTATCGTGGCTTACTAGACGGAAACGGAACTTTGGGTTAATTGAGGCTCGACAGTTATAAGAAATCGTAAAGGGACCGCATGTCAACGTAAACGTCTACACTAACGTGGCTTGCGGTGGATATGTAGTTCCCGAGCGGTTAACTTAGTACTGAGAAATGGTATACACTTAGGTACGCTTTACAGTATCCTCCCCATCGGAGTCACTGCTGTAATGATGTACGACCGAAGTAAAAGTCCAGTTATAAAATCGTTTGGACTAGTATACGTCCACATGAACGTGGCATGCTGGTCTGATGGGATTTTAGGATTGATTGGTAAATTTAATGATATTAATTAAGGGAGTTAATATCGAATTAAATTTGACGGTTTGATTTGTCTCTTTTATAGATATGGCACTCAACCCACTGTCTGTGATTCTAAAAGAAAACAAACTCACTGGTCCAAATTATGTTGATTGGAAACGAAACATGGACATTGTCCTAACTGCTGAGGAGTACAAGTATGTACTCCAGGTCGAATGTCCTGTTGCACCTACCGAAACATCCACTCCTGAGGAAAAGGAAGCTCATCGGAAGTGGGTCAAGGCTGATCAGATGGCGCGGTGCTACATTTTGGCATCTATGTCAAATGTGCTGCAACATCAGCATGAAGCCATGGACACTGCCTATGATATGATGCTTAACCTCAAGGAGATGTTTGGTAGTCAGGACAGGGCAGCCAGGCAAGATGCTATTAGGAAACTCATGACGGCCACTATGTCCGAAGGAACGCCCGTGAGGATCACGTTCTTAGGATGATTGGCTATCTGAATGAGATAGAGATTATGGGAGGTGCTATCGATGGGGAAACCCAGATCGATATAGTGCTCCAGTCTCTACCTAGGAGTTTTGAGCAGTTCCGCCTGAACTATAACATGAACAAGAGGTTATATACGTTGGCGGAACTCCTGACTGAACTCCAGGCGGCAGAGGGTATCTTTAAGAACTCTCAAGCACTTGTGGCTGTGAAATCGACTCTTCCTCGCCCTTCGGGGATTAAGAAGAAGAAAAAGCAAGGACGGAAACCCAGTGGGCCCAGAGTTGGTGGACCACAGAATGGAGTGAACAGGCCTAAGGGCAAGTGTTTCCGTTGCAAGCAGTCTGGACATTGGAAGTTTAATTGTCCTCTCAGACAAGGAGGTATGAACTTTTCTTTAGTCACTGAAACATGTTTAGCGGTGTTATCCACCGGTACCTGGTGTGTGGATACGGGAGCCATTGATCATGTCTGCAATTCTTTGCAGGGGTTCCAGGAAACTCGGCGGCTTAGAGAGGGAGAGATCACCATCTACATGGGCAACGCTACGAAAGTGGCGGCGGTTGCAGTGGGAGATGTTCATTTATCTTTTAATAATAATGTTTTGGTATTGAATAATTGTCTTTATGTACCGGATTTTAGAAAGAACCTTGTTTCGGTTTATAAGTTGGTTTTGAATGGATATTCAGTTTCTTTTGATAATTCTGTGATTGTCAAAAAGAATGGTGATTATATCTGTTTTGGTGCATTGATAGGCAACTTATATATACTGAATCCTAATTATTCCACGATGCAACGAGTAGAGTCATATAACACATCTAGTACCAATAAGAGAAAGGACCCTTCTAGGATGAATCAAAAGTACTTATGGCATCTTAGGCTAGGTCATATTAACTTGGGCAGGATTCAAAGGTTGATAATTGATGGAATACTCAGTGATGTGAAAGATGAGGACTTTCCAACCTGCGAATCATGCCTGGAAGGAAAAATGACCAAGCGACCCTTTAGTGATAAGGGGTATAGATCCAAGGAAGTGCTGGAATTGATTCACTCTGATTTGTGCGGGCCTTTATCTGTCCAAGCGAGAGGAGGTTACGAATATTTTGTAACCTTCACTGATGATTACTCAAGGTATGGTTTTATATACCTGATGCACCGCAAGAGCGAGTGCTTTGACAAGTTCAAGGAGTACAAAGCTCTTGTGGAGAACCTTCATGGTAAAACCATAAAGACTCTACGATCTGATCGTGGAGGAGAGTACCTCTCGGGAGAGTTTAAGGCGTACTTATTAGAGAATGGGATTGACTCCCAGATGACTGCACCATACACGCCCCAGCAGAATGGTGTAGCAGAAAGAAGGAATAGGACTCTTATGGAAATGGTAAGATCTATGAACTACCAATTTCGTTATGGGGATATGCCTTGGAAACAGCGGCTTATATCTTGAACTTAGTTCCTTCCAAATCAGTCCCTAAGACGCCCTCGGAATTGTGGACCGGGCGTAAGCCAAACTTGAAACACATTCGGATCTGGGGTTGTCCAGCACATGTGCTGAAGCACGGGACTGATAAGTTGGAGTCACGTTCACATATTCGGTTGTTTATAGGATATCCTAGAGGAACGAAAGGTGGTCTATTTTATAGTCCTAAGGACCAGAAGACCGTTGTTAGCACCAACGCTCGGTTCTTGGAAGATGATTATATAATGGACCACAAGCCCAATAGTGAGATAATACTCAACGAACTGAGAGGGAACGATCAAGGCTTAGATCCAACCCAACCGGGTGATACGCCACCACAGTCTGCACCTGTAGTTACTGAGGTTACACCGGAGCGTCGTCGCAGTGGGAGGGTTGTTCGACAACCCGACAGGTTCATGTTTATAGGTGAGTCTTCGGACTTGTTACCTGGAGAACATGAAGCCGATCCCTGGACCTACGACGAGGCGCTTAAAGATCAAGATGCTCAGTCTTGGCAAAAGGCGATGAAGTCTGAGATTGAATCTTTGGATTCAAATCAGGTCTGGGATCTTGTAGCACCGCCCAAAGGTGTAAAAGCCATTGGTTGCAAGTGGGTGTACAAGAGGAAAAGAGGATCTGACGGGAAGGTGGAAACCTTCAAAGCTAGGCTTGTTGCGAAATGGTACACTCAGAAAGAAGGGATCGATTATGAGGAAACTTTTTCGCCGGAAGCTATGCTAAAGTCGATCCGGATTCTTTTGTCTATAGCATCTCATATGGATTATGAGGTGTGGCAAATGGACGTCAAGACAGCATTCTTGAATGGGAATCTTGACGAGACCATTTATATGAGACAGCCAGAGGGTTTCATCGAGAAAGGCCAAGAGCATCTAGTGTGTAAGTTAAAGCGATCCATTTATGGATTGAAGCAAGCTTCTAGATCTTGGAACATGCGGTTTGATGAGGTTATCCAGTCTTATGGATTCATTCAAAGCATGGACGAGTCGTGTGTATACCGGAGAAGTGACGGAAACAGCGTGGCGTTTCTCGTGCTTTATGTAGACGACATTCTTCTAATTGGCAACAATGTGAAGATGTTGTCGGACATAAAGGGATGGTTGTCCAAGCAATTCGATATGAAAGACTTAGGACAAGTAGGGCATGTTCTTGGGATCAAGGTTATACGAGATCGCCAGAAAAGAACATTGAGCTTGTCCCAGGCTTCATATATTGATACGATTCTAGCTCGTTTCAACATGCAGAATTCCAAGAGAGGTTCTCAACCTTTCTGCCATGGAATTCATCTATCTAAGGATATGTGTCCCAAGACACAAAAGGAGATAGATTACATGAAGACAATTCCTTATGCTTCGGCAGTGGGAAGTCTAATGTATGCTATGTTGTGCACGAGACCTGATATCTGCTATGCCGTGGGCATGGTAGCTAGATATCAGAGTAACCCTGGACAGGGTCACTGGACTGCTGTAAAGAACATACTTAAGTACCTGCGAAGGACTAGGAATTATGTTCTGAGTTACAAAGCGTCCGAGCTGATTCCTATTGGTTACACAGACTCGGATTTCCAATCTGATAAGTAACAGCGAAAGTCTACATCAGGCTATGTGTTCACATTGGGAGGTGGAGCAGTTTCATGGAGGAGTGTTAAGCAGAAATGCATTTCGGACTCTACCATGGAAGCCGAATATGTAGCAGCCTCTGAGGCAGCTATAGAATCGGTGTGGCTCCGGAACTTCATCATGGACTTGGATGTGATTCCTGATTTGCCCAGAGCTATCACAATTTATTGTGACAATAGCGGTGCAGTGGCAAATGCGAAGGAACCACGAGCCCACAATGCGAGTAAACACATAGATCGCAAGTACCACCTGATTAGAGACATCGTCAAGAGAGGCGATGTGGTTGTCACCAAGATTGCATAAGCGGATAACCTGGCAGACCCCTTTACGAAGGCACTTCCTGCGGAAGCGTTCCAGAGACACGTGAAGGGGATGGGTATCGGATGTATGGGAGAGGGCAACTAGACTTTTAGTATAAGTGGGAGATTGATGGAGTTATATTCTAAATGTCTAGTTTAGTGACAATATGGAACTCCTTATCTGTGTTTTATTATCTATTAATCAAATTGTCGGCATTTTGTCTTTCATGTACTTTATGCAATAGTCCTGGATGTATACGTTGTAGACAGTATGGCGTGAGGAGACACGCGGAAGATCATACTGTCGGTTACTCGTATACTATCGAACAGTAGCTCACGACTTAGATGGACAGGGACAATCCATCGGTACGTCGTTGTGTGACTGGTAGATAGTCGGTCTTGACTATCATGTTACACTCGTACACATGGTGTATTGAGCAGGACCACGGGAGGGCGTTCGATTTATACTAATCGCAGTAATCGAACTAGACCTCAGATATTACGGATATACGAATTCCTAATCCCTATATAATTATAGGTGCGTGTGTCCAATTCTCGGTTCTTTAACTTGCCAATGAGTGAGACTAATTGATTAGTCGAGATCCTCGGTAAATTGGGAATCGTAATTGTACGCACGGCATGCTGTAGATTATAGACAGGAAACCGTGTCCCGTTTATTGGGTTGATTATGTCCCCGAGATGAGCTCATAAAGTTTATCATGTAAACCCTGCAGGTGGATTTGTTCCACATGATAATAAGGATGAGTGGTACTAGTCTCGGATAATAAGAAACGAATTAATTTAATTATTAGTAATTAAATAAATTCGTGGACGTTCGATATCTTAAACACGGGGAAAGTCGTATATAAAATTTCGGCGGAAATATTATTGTTGAAATAATATTAAATTAATTTGGGGAATTCAATTATTATTTTTTAGTGGAGTGAATAATAATTAAAATTGAAATCGATTAATTAAGGAATTGCTTTTACGTATTCCAAGTTAATTAATATTTCAATTTAGCCCTTAATTAATTTAACCTTAGGTCCCTAACGTAACTCTATATAAACCCCCCTTGCCCTCTCCTAAAACCTACACATCGCCGCAATAATTATTTCAGCAGAGAAAAATTAATTGCTTAGCGCAATAAAAACTTTTCTCTGTTAAAATAAAAGTTAACGCAAATATATTTTATTCTCTCAGAGAGAATAATTAAATCATTGCGCTGGTTTGAGAAAGGAGAGAGCGGACAAGGAATTTCCAGCGGATCGTTGCCCACACAACGGCTGGAGTCGGGAAGAGTCATACGTTAGAAGCTCTAAGGTCTCAACCATCGACCGATAAGGTATGAGATCGGATCTCTATTCCGCTTTTATCGATCTCATTTTTCTCGTTGATCATACATGAACGTAGATCGGGTTCCAGGGTTGTGGGTTGTATTCCTCGACTACTGGGGGCTCTAGGACCTCCGGATCGGTAGTCGGATGAGGAAAAACGACCCGGAAACGAGCCCGGAACAGCAACGTCGTGTTGCTGTTCGCGGACAAAACGGCGGTCGCCAGAGGGAAAACGGCGGTCGCCGTTTGCAGCTCCTCCAGCGACCGCTGGTCTGCATTCGGCGGTCGCCGAATTAGGGCAGACCAGCCCCGTTTCGCGCGGTTGTCCTCCGGGGCGATGGCTTGGCGTGATTCGGGTCACGGGCTGTCACGTGAACGAAGTGACGGACGTGGAGGTCGACTGGGATCGTTCGGATGTTCGAGCGATCGAACGAACGCATCCTGGGTAGTCGATTTCCAACAACCACAACAAACATCCCAATTCTGCTGCAGTCTAAAGTCCCACAACCTCACTGAGATTGTGAAATGTCCACCAGCTGGACCAGATCCTGACACAACTTGAATTTATCCACTGGCAACACCTTAGTGAAACTGTCAGCTGGATTTCCTTCAGTTGCTATCTTCTCAACTTTGACAATACCTTTCTCCACTACATCTCTCACAAAATGTAGCCTCACATCAATGTGTTTAGACCTCTCATGAAACACTTGGTGTTTAGCCAAATGCAGAGCACTTTGACTATCACAGTTGACAACAACAGTGTCTTGATCAACTCCAAGTTCATTTAGGATTCCCCTCAACCAAATGGCTTCCTTGATTGCCTCTGTTATAGCCATATACTCACTCTCAGTTGTACTCAAAGCAACAACACCCTGATGAGTGGGTTTCCAGACAATAGCAGAACCAAATAGGGTAAACCCATATCCAGTGATGGATTTCCTGGTATCCACATTACTCCCAGAATCAGAGTCTACAAATCCAACCAAAGCATCTCCTCTGAGATCACTTCTCTGGAACAACAACCCATGATTCAGAGTACCTTTAATATACCTAAGCAACCACCTGACTGCATCCCAATGCATTCTTCCAGGATTTGACATAAATCTGGAAACAGTGCTCATAGCATATACCAGATTAGGTCTGCTACACACCATGGCATACATAACACTCCCTACTGCAGAAGCATAGGGAACAGTGCTCATGGACTTTATCTCAGACTGTGTAGATGGACACTGATCAACTGAGCGTTTGATATGTTGAGCAAGGGGAGTTAATGAGATTTTGGACTCTTCCATATGGAATCTCTTCAGAACCTTTTCCAGATAGGGAGTTTGAGATAAACTCAATGTCCCAATGGCTCTATTTCTCTTGATATCCATTCCCAGAATCCTTCTAGCTTCACCTAGATCCTTCATTTCAAATTCAGCTCTTAGCAGCTTCTTGAGAGACTCCACCTCAACTTTTGAGCTACTAGCAATCAACATATCATCAACATAGAGTAGCAAGTAGGTAACCACCTTCCCAGATTTCATTTTCAAGTAGACACAACAGACATACTTGCATCTAACAAATCCAATATGCAGCATATATGTTTCAAACCTCTTGTACCACTGTCTAGGGTTCTACTTCAAACCATACAATGATTTTCTCAGCAAACACACCATGTTCTCACTGTGAGCACCCTCAACTCGTTCTCGAATTTTCATGAATATTTGCTCCTCAAGTTCACCATGTAAAAATGCTGTTTTAACATCCATCTGCTGCAACTCCAAATCCTTTTAAGCTACAATGGACAACAGAATCCTGATAGTGCAATGCTTAACCACAGGTGAGAAAATTTCATTGAAATCAAATCCTTCTTTATGTGTGAAACCTTTTGCAACTAATCTGGCTTTGTACCTCACATCTCTACCCTCTGAACCTTCAAGCTTCTTCTTGAATATCCATTTACATCCAACAACTCTCTGTGAGTGAGGTTTCTTGACAATGGTCCAAGTTTGGTTCCTTTCCAGTGACTGCAATTCTTCTTGCATAGCCAACAACCACTTCTCCTTCTCAGAACATGAAATGGCCTCCAAATATGAGTTTGGCTCACTGGAATCCACATCATCAGCTACCATAAGTGCATATGATATCACATCTGCATGTGCATATCTCTGTGGTGGCTGAATTACCCTTCTTGTTCTATCTCTTGCCAGTTGATAATCATCTGAGCTTTCTTGAATTTCTGAAATGTCATTTTCAACCTCATCTTCAACTCCACCTTCTTCCTGTTGAGAGGCAATCTCCCTGCCCTCAAGCTCCACCTCAAACAACTCAGTATCCTTCAAACTTTTTTCTCAGAAAGCATAGGCATAGTGAGCTCATCAAATGTGACATCTCTACTGATGAAACACTTGTACTGACCAGGCTCAATACTGTTGGAAATCGATATCCCGGGCTATCGAAATTGCGGAAACAATAACCCGACCGAAATCCCGTCGCCGAAAACCACCGCGAACCACCGCACGAAGCCGAAGCTCGACCCGAGCATCGCCGCGGGATGAACCCGCGGCTAAACCCTAGCCGAGCCCCCGCGAGGGGCTCGCGATCGCACGCGATCAATGGGGCTGTTCGGAGCAGCCCCCGGCGGTGAGTCCGGCGACTCTCCTCCACCGCCGAGGAGGGCGGTGCGTCCAGCGCACCCGCCGCGGCCCCAGCCGCGGCTGCCCTGCGATCGAGCCCAGCTCGATCGCATGCCCGGCGTCTAGCCGGGGCTCCTCCTCTACGCGCCGCTGGGAGCGGAGGGGTTCCGCCACGGCACCAGCCCGTGGCACCCCGCGATCGACGTGAAGTCGATCGCATGCCCCGGCGTCCAGCCGGGGCTTCTCCCTTGCGCGCTGGCGGTCGAAACCCTAGGGTTCGACCGCCACCCTCGGCGTCCAGCCGAGGGGCTTTGTGCATGCGATCCTCGTCGGGGATCTCTCGGCCTCCGCGGTCCGGTGATCCTCGATCACCATCGCGAGGTCGATCCTCGTCCATGGGGTTCGTCCCTCGGATCTTTGTTCATGTATATACGTGAATAAATAAATAAAATCATTGAAGGGGGTTCAACGATTTTACCTTTGTTCTCGTTGTACGGAGAAACGAGATCTATGAAGACCTTGAGACCTTCCCACGTATTCCTTGCACTAGCTCGAACGTCGGGTGGGCGACGATCCTCCGAACTCCATGGATCTCCCTCTCTACTTTCTCTCTCTAGAATTATGATCTTCAAGTTATGAGAATAGAGAAGACCATGTAGTGCTTTTATAGGCTACGTAGGGGATCTTAAGGAGGTGGAATATTGGGCTTCCAATATTAATGATTAAATTGGGCCCAAGCCCAAATCTATTAATCCATTAATATTAATTATATTTATTTTCCACTATATAAATATAATTGCACTCCCAATATTATACCATATTATATCAAAAAATATTCTCTCCGTAGTATTATTTATTCCGTGTATTTAAGATATAAATATCCATGAATAAAATTAATTTATTGCTAATTAATTTATTCATCTCTTATATCCGAGAATAGTACCATTCAACCTTAATTATTATGCGGAACAAATCCACCTGCAGGGTTTACATAATAATTCCTTATGAACTCATCTCGGGGATATTATCAACCCTTCCGGGATACACTTTCCCGTCAAGTATTCACGGCATGTCATATATAAAATATAGTGACCCAACTTTACCGGCAATTGTCCCAATAATTAAACCGGACAATTCCTTTGGAAAATCAAAGCCACTTATACTAAATATACACACCCGCAATAGTATCGGGGATTAAGAATAAAATACTCTGAGACTTGAATCAATTATCACAGGCAATCCTAATTGATAAATATCAAGCGATCCGCCCAATACACCAAGTGTACAAGTATGATAAAATAATCAAGACCGATTATTTTCTCCCTCATACAACGACTATACCGATGGCTTGGTCCGTGTCCATCCAGGTCGTGAGCAACTGTTCGATTAAATACGAGTAACCGATAGTATGATCTTCCGTGTGACGGCGCACACCATACTAACTACAACGTATATAATCTAGGACTATATTTGCATATATTTAATTATAGATAATTAAACGCAAATAATTGTTTATTTAATTAAATAGATTAATGGCAATGGATCGGGAGTTCATATCACTTAAATCTAGACATTAAGTATACAACTCCAACAAATACACCACAGTTTGTATCCCTTCACACCTTTTGGATATCCCAGAAACACACACCTCAGTGCCCTTGCCTCCAGTTTATCACCCTTTGTGTGAGCATAACACAAACTTCCAAACACCCTAAAATGTTCAAGTTCTGGAACTCTCCTAGTCCAAACTTCTTGAGGTGTTTTCATACTTAGAGCAGCAGCAGGACTTCTATTAATGAGATAGGCTGCAGAATTGACAGCTTCTCCCCAAAATGACTTGTGAAGACCAGAACTCAATAACATGCATCTGACTTTATCCAATAGAGTTCTATTCATTCTCTCTGCCACTCAATTTTGCTGTGGAGTAGAGGCAATTGTGTTGTGCCTCACAATGCCCTTGCTTTTACACAAGTCATTAAACTCATCAGAGAGAAATTCCAGACCATTATCAGTTCTCAAATGCTTCAACTCCCTACCTGACTGCTTCTCTACTTCAATAAACCATTCTCTGAATTTCTCAAATGCCTCTGACTTGGCTTTAAGAACAATGACCTAGACTTTCCTGCTGAAATCATCAATGATTGACATAAAGAACCTTCCACCACTCTTGGTAGTAGTTCTAGCAGGCCCCCAGAGATCAGAGTGTACATAATCAAGTACACCCTTAGTGGTATGCCTACCAGTGCCAAAAGAAGCCCTCACTGCCTTTCCCAGTGCACAAGTCTCACAGAATCTCAACTTTGTGAACTTGTCTTTAGCAAATAAACCTTGCTTATAGAGCTCATTCAACCCTTTTGCACCTAGGTGACCCAATCTCTGATGCCACAGTTCAACCTTCTCTACCTCAGAAACCTGTGATGATTCACCAACCACAGTGTGACCTTTTAGGTAGTATAGGCCATTCCTTTTAATTCCTTCAAGGACAACTACCTCACCCCTTTTAACCTGCAGACATCCACCCCATGAGCTAAAACTGAATCCCATACTATCCATCATCCCAAGTGAAATGAGATTTCTCTTCAACTCTGGTATATATCTGACTTTGGTGAGAAGTTTAACTGAACCATCATGAAGTTTCAACCTCACTGATCCAATACCTTGAACCCTGCAGGTAACATTATTCCCCAACACAACACAGCCACCATCCACTTCCTGAAATTGCTCAAACCAGTGTCTCTTTGAACTCATATGAAAAGTACAACCAGAGTCAAGTATCCACTCACTCTGCTTTCCATTGTTGGAATTCGATATCCCGGGCTATTAAAATTTGCGGAAACCATAGACCGTGCTGGAAATCGATATCCCGGGGTATCAAAATTGCGGAACCGATAACCCCGAACGAAATCCCGTCGCCGGAAACCGATCACGGATACCGACTCATCCGCAGGAGTCCGACCTTTGGAGACTACGCGCCCGAAAACACGCAGCCCGCCCCCAGTCGAAGTCTCCCGCGAGTCGAAAATCACCAACGCGAACCACACGCGAAGAACCGGGCTCGACGAGAGCATCGCCGCGGGATGAACCCGCGGCTAAACCCTAGCCGAACCCCGACGCGGGGTTCGCGATCGCTTGATCGCGTGGGGCTGCCCAGCAGCCCCCGGCGGTGAGTCCGGCGACTCACCGCCACCACCGACCGGGGAGGGAGCGCCCAGCCGCGGCGCGAAGCCACGGCAGCCCCCAGCGATCGACCTAGGGTCGATCGCTCGCCCCGGCGTCCAGCCGGGGCTCCCCTCGCGCGGTCGCTGCCGGCGGTCGAAGCCCTAGGCTCGACCGCCACCCCCTCGGCTCCCAGCCGAGGGCTTCTCTCGATCCCGGCGGGGATCCCTAGACCGCCGGCGGTCCGGTGGTCTTCGACCACAACTGCTTGGTCTATCCCCGTCCCCGAGTTCGTTGTTTTTGTTGGAAATCGATATCCCGGGCTATGAAAAATTATGCGGAACCGATAGCCCGACCGAGATCCTTCATCGCCGGAGATTGGATTCCCGACTCATCCGCAGGAGTCCGACCTTTGGAGACTACGCGCCCGAAGACACGCAGCCCGCCCCCAGCCGATTTTCTCCCACGAGTCGGATCCACGAACGCGAACCACCGTACGACGGAACCGGGCCCGACGAGAGCTCCACCGCGGACAAGCCGCGGCAAAACCCTAGCCGAGCCCCCGCCGCGAGGGGGCTCGCGATCGCGCACCATGCGATCGCTGGGGCTGCCCAGCAGCCCCCGGTGGTGAGTCCGGCGACTCACCACCACCGCCGGAGGAGGGCGGTCAGCTCCCAGCTGACCCGCCGCGGCCCAGCCGCGGCTTCCCTCGCGATCGCGCACCAGCCGCGATCGCCAGCCCCGGCCGAAGCCGGGGTTGCTCCCGTGCGCGCGCCGCCGGGGAAGAGGTGGCCAGGGGGTTCGCTCCGCCGTGGCACCAGCCCACGGCCGAACCCCCAGCGATCGACTTCACGTCGATCGCATGCCCCGGCGTCCAGCCGGGGCTTTCTCTTACCCGCGCGCCGGCGGTCGAAGCCCTAGGGCTCGACCGCCACCCTCGACTCGATTCGAGGGTTTCCCGATCTTCGCCGGGGATCTCGAATCCCCGTCCCCGAAGTTCGTACGTTTACCCGGATCGTGTGTTCATGTACATACTACAATTAATCACACAAAATCATAAAAGAGGGTTTATGATTTACTACCTTCGATTCGTTGTACGGAGAAACGAATTAAACACGTTGATGACCTTGCGATCTTCCCACGTATTCCTTGCACCTCGTCCGAACGTCGTGTGGGCGACGATCTATCGAACTCTATGGATCTTCCTCACTCTCCAAGACTTTTTTAGTTGGCGTAACTTAGGTTCTCTTGTCTTATGAAAAGTGAAGACCATGTAGTGCTTATATAGGCTACGTAGGGGATCATAAGGAGAATAAATATTGGGCTTCCAATATTGAAAATTAAATTGGGTCCAACCCAAATCCATTAATTCTTATCAATATTAATTTTATTTATTTTCCACTATATAAATAAAATTGCACTCCCAATATTATTCCATATTATATCAAATAATATTTCTCCGGTAGTATTATATATTCCGTGTATTTAAGATTTAAATATCCATGAATAAATTTATTTATTGCTCAATAAATATTATTCATTTCTTGTATCCGAGAATAGTACCGTTCAACCTTAATTATTATGCGGATTAAATCCACCTGCAGGGTTTACATAATAATTCCTTATGAACTCATCTCGGGGATATTATCAACCCTTACGGGATACACTTTCCCGTCAAATATTCACGGCATGTCGTATATAAAAATATAGTGACCCAACTTAACCGGTAATTAACCCAATAATTAAATCGGTTAATTCCTTTGGCAAATCAAAGTCACTTATATTAAATACACACACCCGCAATAATATCGGGGATTAAGAATAAAATACTCTGAGATTTAAATTGATTATCTAAGGCAATCCTAATCAATAAATCTCAAGCGATGCGCCCAATACACCAAGTGTACAAGTGTGATAAAATAATTAAGATAAATTATTTTCTCTCTCACACAACGACTATACCGATGGATTGGTCCGTGTCCATATAGGTCGTGAGCAGCTGTTCGATTAAATACGAGTAACCGATAGTATGATCTTCTGTGTGCCCATGCCCCACCATACTAACTACAACGTATAAAATCCAGGACTATATTTTGCATATTTAATTAAATGCAAATAATTGTTTATTAATTAAATAGGTTAAATGCCATGACAGGGAGTTTACCGGTACTTAAATCTAGACATTAAGTACACAACTCCAACAATCTCCCACTTGTACTAAGGTCTAGTCATTTCCTCCAAACTCCCGACTTCCATACTCATCACGTGCTTAAGTTATACTTCCGAGAAGTATTATGTGAGTGAGCAATCTAGGTCGTCGATCTGAAGTTATCTTGGTGACTACTGCGTCGTCTCTCTGATGATGATTCGTATCAGGTGGTACTGGCTCTATGTGTTATCATCACCTTTTGAACTTATGAGTTCTTCCAGTTCTCCATGCACCGCTATATACATAGCCTTTGGTGAACCAAGAATCATATCCAAGTTCAGAGGTCATTCCGGAACCTAACCAAAACTTCCGCTGCCTCTGAGGCTGCTATTCGGTTTATGATAGAGTCCGAGAAGCTTCACGCTTATCACTCTTTCATCCTTAGGTTCCACCTCTTCTAAAAGTGAACACATAGCCTGATATCGACTTACACTGGTCCTTCTCTGATCTTTGGATCTGAGAAACTGTAATCTAAGAAGATTTCGTTTTGCTAGTTATCCTGTACCTCCAAGTACTCTTACAGCATTCGAATATCTCTTATCCAGATTACTTTGATATCCTCCCACTACCCTTACCGCATAGTTGATATCAGGTTCCTGTTTTATAACACTGCATTTACAAAGCCCTTTACACTTGAAGTGTGAAGAATCTGCTTTGTCTATATCTGTCTCCTTCATGTGTTCAAGACACATACCTTAGACAGATGCATTCTGTTCTAGAAAGGCAATAACCTTTCTCAGAATTGTGCATGTTTAAAACAAACCATAATCGTATAAGATATCTTAAGAGAAGTGCAAGTGTTCTTATCTAGAGATCGAAAGATTTCTAAGAACATGATACAATTTCATCTTAATCTTATATCTCGATTTATTTAGACAACCTCTATTTTATGTCTGACAACGCTTTTACATTGTTGCCAATGATGAAGTGTTATCTACACAAAATTCCGAGAAACACCACTTTGTTTCCATTACGTATCCAATACACCAAACTTGTCTATGCTTCTTGATGAACCCATATAATGGACTATCTCATCAATTTGCAAGTTCCACAAGTTTCAGCTTTGTGATAATCCATAAATGGATTCACTAAGCTTGTACTTCTAAATGGTCTTGCCTCTTAACAATAATACATTATTGCTTTCCATGTAGGCACATTTAGATTAGCACTGCCCCTTATGCAGAACTAGGGATCGATTTCATGTCTACTAGATCCAGAGTTTAAAACTCCTCCAGTCTTATGAACATCTCCGGTTGCTTAACAACCTCCCACTGCAATGGCGTTCCGGTGTATAACAGTAATAACATTAGGTGCAGTTAGTGGTGTACTTCCACTCGGTTAGGCTGGTTCTCAGTCTTCTCTTTCTCTTTATAAAGTACTTTGTCAGTTAGGGCACTGTAGTTCATCTAATAGTCTTCCTCTAAGAACCGGGCGAAGACACCCTTCTGGTTCGTAGTACTATTGAACATACAATTACTCGTTCTTCTAGGATTTTCCACAACTACATTTAATATGTCGTTGTATCCAGAAAAATCCGTAGAACATAGGTAGTTCCGATCAAACTTGTCCTTTTACTATTAGAATTCCATTTCTTATTCCTGACACACCATGTCTACACATCAGTGTATGGTGCAGTCGTTTGATTTATGCTATGTGTTATTTAGATAGGTGACAGCCTCCGCGAACGAGTCGCAGGCTTCTAATGGATATACTTTGAAGGTTCCCCATAATGGCTTTGTGCTGAAAACACTCCGCTTTTATGGCACATCAAGTATTCTAATCCATCTTCGAGTATTCTTGAAAGAATGACTCGTACCCTCTCTAATTACACATACCGCATTAATCATCAATCATTTTCTATACTTGTCCGAATTCCATCCTTTATCCAGAAAGGTTGATTTAGTTGTATCATCTTTCAAGATCGATTCTTAGGTCGAGAGGCCCATTCCTCCAACTATAATTGATCAAATCAATTTCGACCTTTTGAATCCCTTTTGAATAGACACTACCAAGTTCAAGAATTCACAAGTATAATGATCGATAAAGAAATACATCCAATAAGTAAAACAAGTTATACATAACGGTTTGTTGCATCGTGGTAGACTAAGGATTTATCATTCATATATTGCTATCTAATGTACCATAATAGATATCGCCATTATTTCTTGTCTAAATCATTAAATGATTAAAGAAATAAAATATCCATTAATAATAGAAAACCAGAACAAAAGTTCTTTTCTAGAATGAAAGGTACAAAGCAATAAACTTGAAATGAAATCCTATATCTATCAAAAAGATAAATGTCTTCCACTGCAACCGCTGCTTCCTCAACAGCTCTGCCCAAGTGGACTCGAACTCTTCTTATCTAAGTCGCTGGGTTTTCTGGAACCCCTGCATTTAGAATGCACATACCGTCAGTGGTTCCATATCTACACACCAGAATTCTTGGTAGATAATACCGCTGACTATGTTTTACGACTAAAGAAAAAATTCGTACCTTTGAGAGGACAAGATGTAGACCCCCAGTACTCAGACTGCTTCCCTTGGGGATATTTGCCAGAAGGCTTCTTTATCCCACCCTTTGGTCCAAGTCCCTTAGGACCACCGGACCCTCTTGTCTTCTTCTCCTTTCCTTTGCCTTTAGGTCCGAAACCTTTGGCTTTGGCTATAAGAGCTTGCGATTGTTTCAACTCTTCCAAAAGATCCATCATCTCAAAAACATGGTCAAGTGTTTCATCGAAGTAACAGATCTTTACGAGTATCCTCATCGCCTCTTTTCTAGCCTCCCCATCATGTCCAAACAACAACTTGAGTTTAAGCATGACATCATGATTAATGGCTAGTGAACGAGCACTCTCCCATTTTTCAAAGTCAAAAATCTCATCCTCAGTCGAGTTAATGGTGAGTCCAGGAGGACAAGTTTCACTGAGTACGTCTTTGTACTCCTTTGCAGTCTGAGCAATGTCTAACTCTTCTTTCCATTCAACACAGTGTGGAACCAGTGCGTCAAATTCCTCAAGTATCATCTCAAGTGGACTCATAGACATTTTCTAAACCTATAAGCACATTTAAACAAACAATTAATTTAATATCCGACGTTATCTCCCTGGAATAACATCATTAAATTACTAATCACATCTAAAATCCCATCAGGTAAGGCAAGCCACGTGGTGTGGACGTTTACCCACCCAAATGATTTAGTAATTAGATTTTCTTTGGCCATACATCAATTATAGCGTAACTTCGTGGGGAAGAATACTACAACGCGTATCTAAGTGTAAACCATTACTCAGCACTAAAGTAAATCACTTGGAATTGCTACATCACCGCAAGCCACGTGGTGTGGACATTTACGATAATTTCACAACTCTTCACAATCACTTATAACTGTCTACATCAATTAATCCAAAATCCGTCAGCATAGCAAGCCACGTGGTGTGGACGTTTACTACACTAAGAGACTTTTATAATTGACTCCCAATTACAAGATCCATTAGATTTTGTAAATCAAGACTCGGAGAATCATAAGTGAAGCTCGAAGTTTCTAACCAGTGATTCGCCATGCGAGCGACCCTATCTCTCATAAATGAGGGAGCCGAGCAGACAAACGACCCATCTATCAAAGAATGGCACGAAAGTCTCTAATTTGTGTCCTCTACATGACCAAGTGGCTCTGGCTCCATTCCACTCCCCGGGGTGAGAATGAGTCGACTTGAAGTCAGTTTCAGAAAGACAAATTAGGCATTGTTTGATAAACTCGATTAATGTTTCTTGTAAAAGGAATTACAAGAATTCTCCTCTAATGACTCGTCTATACGAACTTCGAAAGTCCATAAGAGTCACCAAGAGAACAGTAATGGAGACCATGGGAATGTTTCCATCCCCTCTCCCACTTAGCTTTTTATAACAAAGGGATACGCTATCTAGTGCATAAAATAAACACATATAGCATGCATGAAAGCAATAAAGCACATAGATCACATAGTCAAAATAATGCTAGAGAAATTATTTTCCCGACTATCATGGCTTTATCTTCATATGCATCCTCTAGTCTTCAGTCTTCGTTTCTTGAATGCTCCATGTGACGAGAATATTAATTTCCAATATTTAAATCTATTTATTTTCAATTAATCCAAAAGTTACTTAATTAAAAAATTAAGTCAATTGAATATATCAAAAATAAAATTAAATATTATTAATATTTTTATTTATTTATTTTCCTATCTAATTCTATTAAATCTCTAGAATAATCTATCCAAGTTAAACTCGGAATATTCTAGAAGACTCCTATAATAGAATAAGGAAATAAATAAATTAGGACTCACTACTTTCCAAATTTATTTTTATTCCTAATCCATGAATATTCCCATGAGTAGGAATAATCAAATAGGAAAAATAAATAAATTTAGTACTAAATTAATTAAATTTCTAATCTATGAATACTTCCATGAAGGAAATAAATCAATAGAAATAAAATTAATTTAAATTAATTCTCTTCCTAATCCATGAGAGTTTCCTAAAAGGAAAGTACTCAAATAGGAAACCCGAATTAATTTGGAAAGTTGGATTATGGTAGGAGTAGCACGGGTTGGGAGTCCCCGCACCACCCCCACCGTCGACCGCCGCCCGGGAGGAGCACCGCCGCCGCCCCCAGCCCACGCGCCACCACCACCGGTGGCCGGCGTGGCCGGGAGCTCCCACGGACAGCCCCTCGTCCGGCAATCGATCCATGGGGTCGATCATGGGGATGATCGGCCCCTTCGTCCATCGTCTACTTCGTCACACCTTCTTCGTCTTCCGGCGATGGTCTCAACATCGAACCAACGTAAATAAATTACAATAATTTAAATTACAATTCCGGTATCGATTCTATACATGAAATCGACCCTATACATTTTCCGGAAAATAAAGTGCGTAATAATAAATCCTAAATTCGGTCAACCCCCGAATTTTTACTATTACAAACATTCATTCACACAAAACGAATCTCGACATGTCCGAGAGTTTAATAATCATGATAATTAATTAATAAACAAAATTAATT
Source organism: Euphrasia confusa (assembly GCA_954870475.1). NCBI lineage: Eukaryota > Viridiplantae > Streptophyta > Magnoliopsida > Lamiales > Orobanchaceae > Euphrasia > Euphrasia confusa. The sequence continues at coordinate 39,940,591 of OX940951.1, read as the reverse complement.
AATATCCAACCATGATAGCCGGAAATCCTGCAAGGTAGAACAATAATCGAGCATATACATGAACAAGAAACCAAACGCTCTGATACCAATTGTTGGAAATCGATATCCCGGGCTATTAAAAATTATGCGGAACCGATAGCCCGACCGAGATCCTTCATCGCCGGAGATTGGATTCCCGACTCATCCGCAGGAGTCCGACCTTTGGAGACTACGCGCCCGAAGACACGCAGCCCGCCCCCAGCCGATTTTCTCCCACGAGTCGGATCCACGAACGCGAACCACCGTACGACGGAACCGGGCCCGACGAGAGCTCCACCGCGGACAAGCCGCGGCAAAACCCTAGCCGAGCCCCCGCCGCGAGGGGGCTCGCGATCGCGCACCATGCGATCGCTGGGGCTGCCCAGCAGCCCCCGGTGGTGAGTCCGGCGACTCACCACCACCGCCGGAGGAGGGCGGTCAGCTCCCAGCTGACCCGCCGCGGCCCAGCCGCGGCTTCCCTCGCGATCGCGCACCAGCCGCGATCGCCAGCCCCGGCCGAAGCCGGGGTTGCTCCCGTGCGCGCGCCGCCGGGGAAGAGGTGGCCAGGGGGTTCGCTCCGCCGTGGCACCAGCCCACGGCCGAACCCCCAGCGATCGACTTCACGTCGATCGCATGCCCCGGCGTCCAGCCGGGGCTTTCTCTTACCCGCGCGCCGGCGGTCGAAGCCCTAGGGCTCGACCGCCACCCTCGACTCGATTCGAGGGTTTCCCGATCTTCGCCGGGGATCTCGAATCCCCGTCCCCGAAGTTCGTACGTTTACCCGGATCGTGTGTTCATGTACATACTACAATTAATCACACAAAATCATAAAAGAGGGTTTATGATTTACTACCTTCGATTCGTTGTACGGAGAAACGAATTAAACACGTTGATGACCTTGCGATCTTCCCACGTATTCCTTGCACCTCGTCCGAACGTCGTGTGGGCGACGATCTATCGAACTCTATGGATCTTCCTCACTCTCCAAGACTTTTTTAGTTGGCGTAACTTAGGTTCTCTTGTCTTATGAAAAGTGAAGACCATGTAGTGCTTATATAGGCTACGTAGGGGATCATAAGGAGAATAAATATTGGGCTTCCAATATTGAAAATTAAATTGGGTCCAACCCAAATCCATTAATTCTTATCAATATTAATTTTATTTATTTTCCACTATATAAATAAAATTGCACTCCCAATATTATTCCATATTATATCAAATAATATTTCTCCGGTAGTATTATATATTCCGTGTATTTAAGATTTAAATATCCATGAATAAATTTATTTATTGCTCAATAAATATTATTCATTTCTTGTATCCGAGAATAGTACCGTTCAACCTTAATTATTATGCGGATTAAATCCACCTGCAGGGTTTACATAATAATTCCTTATGAACTCATCTCGGGGATATTATCAACCCTTACGGGATACACTTTCCCGTCAAATATTCACGGCATGTCGTATATAAAAATATAGTGACCCAACTTAACCGGTAATTAACCCAATAATTAAATCGGTTAATTCCTTTGGCAAATCAAAGTCACTTATATTAAATACACACACCCGCAATAATATCGGGGATTAAGAATAAAATACTCTGAGATTTAAATTGATTATCTAAGGCAATCCTAATCAATAAATCTCAAGCGATCCGCCCAATACACCAAGTGTACAAGTGTGATAAAATAATTAAGATAAATTATTTTCTCTCTCACACAACGACTATACCGATGGATTGGTCCGTGTCCATCTAGGTCGTGAGCAGCTGTTCGATTAAATACGAGTAACCGATAGTATGATCTTCTGTGTGCCCATGCCCCACCATACTAACTACAACGTATAAAATCCAGGACTATATTTTGCATATTTAATTAAATGCAAATTATTGTTTATTAATTAAATAGGTTAAATGCCATGACAGGGAGTTTACCGTTACTTAAATCTAGACATTAAGTACACAACTCCAACAGTTTTTCCCGGACCTTGTGTTCATGTACGTATCACAATTTATTTCACATAAAATCACACGAAGGAGTTTATGATTGTACCTTTGATTCGTTGTGCGGAGAAACGAAATCAAGTTGAAGACCTTTGAATCTTCCCACGTATTCCTTGCACTTCGTTCGAACGTCGGGTGGGCGACGATCTATCGAACTCCTATGGATCTCCTTCAACTCTCTAGAATATCAAGTATGATAATCTTGTCTTCTTATTTATGAAGGCCATGTAGTGCTTTTATAGGCTACGTAGGGGATCTAAAGGAGGTGGAATATTGGGCTTCCAATATTGAAGATTAATTTGAGCCCACTGCCCAAGTCCATTAATCCTTATCAATATTAATTAATTTATTTTCCACTATATAAATTAATTGCACTCCCAATATTAAACCATATTATATCAAATAATATTTCTCCGGTAGTATTATTTATTCCGTGTATTTAAGATTTAAATATCCATGAATAAAATTAATTTATTGCTAATTAATTTATTCATCTCTTTAATCCGAGACTAGTACCATTCAACCTTAATTATTGTGCGGAACGAATCCTGTAACGCCCCAGCCCGTTGAGGGGTCGAAGCCCGACCCTAATGGGTCGGCTCGGTTACCAATGACTGCCGTCGAGAGTGATATCCTGGCCCCACTGTACCAACACTTGTCTTTTCCAGCGCACTTTGTCCTCACTCGTGCGCACCCGGTAGACTTCCCAGGGGGTCACCCATCCTAGAACTACGCCAGAGCCAGCACGCTTAACTTTGGAGTTCTTATAGGAGGATGCCCAGAAAAGTAGATGCATCTGTTGGTATGAGTAGCATATTCAATCCTTTTAAGCCTTTTGAATTTTCTGGGGCATTACAATCACCCCACCTTTTTCTGCGCAACGTCCTCGTTGCGTGCCTTACTTGCCTTATTTGCCCAGGACCAACCATCCGTGCAGGAATGCCCCTTGCGGGTACTCTCACCAAGTTCTGGGTGGAGCACTTGGCCCCGCAAGACACTTAGTTCCCGCAATTCCGGTCGGCACCTGCTCGGATACCATTTGTAACGCCCCAGCCCGTTGAGGGGTCGAAGCCCGACCCTAATGGGCCGACTCGGTTACCAATGACTGCCGTCGAGAGTGATATCCTGGCCCCACTGTACCAACACTTGTCTTTTCCAGCGCACTTTGTCCTCACTCGTGCGCACCCGGGAGACTTCCCAGGGGGTCACCCATCCTGGAACTACGCCAGAGCCAGCACGCTTAACTTTGGAGTTCTTATAGGAGGATGTCCAGAAAAGTAGATGCATCTGTTGGTATGAGTAGCATATTCAATCCTTTTAAGCCTTTTGAATTTTCTGGGGCATTACAATCACCCCACCTTTTTCTGCGCAACGTCCTCGTTGCGTGCCTTACTTGCCTTACTTGCCCAGGACCAACCATCCGTGCAGGAATGCCCCTTGCGGGTACTCTCACCAAGTTCTGGGTGGAGCACTTGGCCCCGCAAGACACTTAGTTCCCGCAATTCCGGTCGGCACCTGCTCGGATACCATTTGTAACGCCCCAGCCCGTTGAGGGGTCGAAGCCCGACCCTAATGGGCCGGCTCGGTTACCAATGACTGCCGTCTAGAGTGATATCCTGGCCCCACTGTACCAACACTTGTCTTTTCCAGCGCACTTTGTCCTCACTCGTGCGCACCCGGGAGACTTCCCAGGGGGTCACCCATCCTAGAACTACGCCAGAGCCAGCACGCTTAACTTTGGAGTTCTTATAGGAGGATGCCCAGAAAAGTAGATGCATCTGTTGGTATGAGTAGCATATTCAATCCTTTTAAGCCTTTTGAATTTTCTGGGGCATTACAAATCCACTCATGAGGTTTACACAATAATTCCTTATGAACTCATCTCGGGGATATTATCAACCCTTACGGGATACACTGTCCGGTCAATCATTCACGGCATGTCATATATAAAATATAGTGACCCAACTTAACCGGAAATTAACCCAATAATAAAATCGGTTAATTCCTTTGGTAAATCAAAGTTACTTATATTAAATATACACACCCGCAATAATATCGGGGATTAAGAATAAAATACACTGAGACTCGAATCGATTATCGCCGGCAATCCTAATCGATGAATCTCAACGATCCGCTCAATACACCAAGTGTACAAGTGTGATAAAATAATTAAGATAAATTATTTTCTCTCACACACAACGACTATACCGATGGATTGGTCCGTGTCCATCTAGGTCGTGAGCAACTGTTTGATTAAATACGAGTAACCGATAGTATGATCTTCTGTGCGCCCATGCTTGCACCATACTAACTACAACGTATAAAATCCAGGACTATAATTTGCATATATTTAATTAATAATAATTAAACGCAAAACAATTGTTTGTTAACTTAATAGATTAAATGCTATGACCGGGAGTTTACAGTTACTTAAATCTAGACATTAAGTACACAACTCCAACAATCTCCCACTTGTACTAAGGTCTAGTCATTTCCTCCAAACTCCCGGTTCCCATACTCATCACGTGCTTAAGGTGTACTTCCGAGAAGTACTATGTGAATGAGCACTCTAGGTTGCCGCTCTGAAGTTATCTTGGTGACTACTACGTCGTCTCCCTTGACGATGACTCGTATCAGGTGGTACTTGCTCTATGTGTTATCATCACTTTTAGACTTATGACTTCTTCCAGTTTATCATGCACCGCTATAAAATAGCCTTTGATAAACTAAGAGTCATTTCCAAGTCTTAGAGGTTATCCCGGAACCTAACCAAAACTTCCGCTGCCTCTGAGGCTGCTGTTCGGTTATGAGAGAGTCTGAGAAGCATCCTGCTTATCACTCTTACATATTAAAGGTTCCACCTTTTCCAAAAGTGAACACATAGCCTGATATCGACTTACACTGGTCCTTCTCTGATTTGAGAACTGAGAAACTGTAATCTAAGAAGATTTCGTCTTGCTTAGTAATCCAGTACATCCAAGTACTCTTACAACATTCGAATATCTCTTATCCAGATTACTTTGATATCCTCCCACTACGCTAACCGCATAGTTGATATCAGGTTCTTGTTTTCTAACATTGCATTTAAGCTTTCCACACGAGGTGTAGGAAACTGCTTAGTGTCATCTGTCTCCTTAATGTGTTCAAGACACATAACCTTAAATAGATATACATATTCTGTCTCTGAAGGGCAACGACCTTTCTCAGAATTATGCATGTTAAAACAAACCATAATCGTATAAGATATCCAGGAGAAGTACAATGTTCTTATCCCTAGATCATAAGATCTTCAAGAACACGTTCCAACTTCTTCTCAATCTTATATTCCGATTTATTTAGACAACCATTATTCTATGTCTGACATCATCTTTACATTGTTGCCAATGATAAAATGTTATCTACATAAAATTCCGAGAAACACCACCTTGTTTCCATTACGTCTCTAATACACCTATCGTCTCTGCCTTTTGATGAATCCATTGAATGGATTATCCCATCAATTCGCAAGTTCTACGATTCATAGCTTTGTAACCATTCATAAATGAATTTACTTAGCTCGTACTCTAAATGATCTAGCCTCTTAACAATAATCCTTATTGTTTTCCAAGCAGGCTCATTTAGATCTAGCACGGCCCTTATGCAGAGCTAGGGATTGATTTCATGTTTACTAGATCCAGAGTCCGAACTCCTCTAGTCTTATGAATATCTCTGGTTGTTCAACAACCTCCCACTGCAATGGCGTCCCGGTGTATAACAGTAATAACAATAGGTGCAGTGTGTGGTGTACTTCTACTCGGTTTGGCTGGTTCCCAGTCTTTTGTCCTTTTTCTCATTCCAAGGTATTAATTCAGTTCAGGCTTTGTGGTTCATCTAATAGTCTTCCTCTATGAACCAAACGAAAGTTCTTCTGGTTCATAGTACTATAGAACACACAATACTTCGTTCACCTAGGATATCCTTCAATCACACAGAATGTGTTATTGTCTCCAGAAATGTCCATAGAACATAGGTAGTTCCGGACAACTTGTTCTCTCTTACTTTTAGATTTCCATTTCTTATTTTCAACGCACCATCTCTACACGTAAGTGTATGGCGCGGCCCTTTGGGATTGAATCCCAATCTTTGATTATGCTATGTGTTATTTAGATAGGTGATGGCCTCCGCGACCGAGTCGCAGGCTCCTAATGGATATACTTTAATGGTTCTCCATAATAGCTTTGTGTCCATTGACTAGTCAAAACACTTTGCTTTTATGGCACATTAAGTACTCTAATCCATCATTGAGTATTCTTAAAAGAACTACTCGCACCTTTCTAATTCACACATATGTCTGCATATCTAATCATTTCCAATACTAGTCCGAATTCTATCCTTTATCCAGAAAGGTTTGCTTAGATGTATTATCCTTCAAATTCAATTCTCAGGTCGGAAGGTCCATTCCTTCAACTATAATTGATCAAATCAATTTCGACCTTTTGAATCTTATTTGAAAATACTACTAAGTACAAGAATTCACAAGTATAATGTTTTAACAAAGAAACATATCTAATCAAGTAAAACAAGTTATAGAACGGTTCGTTGCATAGTGGTAGACTTTAGGATTTATCATTCATATATTGCTATCTAATGTACCAGAATAGATAATACCCATTATTTCAAAATCATCCAATGATTAAAGAAATAAAATATCCATTCATAAATAATAGAAATCCAGAACAAAATGTTCTTTCTAAAATAAAGGGTACATAATGCAATAATCTTGAAATGAAATCCTATTTAACTACTAAAGCAGATAAATGTCTTCCACCGCAACAGCTGCCTCCTCTACAGCTTTTGCCCGTGTAGACTCGAACTCTCCTTCTCTAAGTCGCCGGGTTTTCTGGAACCCCTGCATTCAAAATGCACATACCGTCAGTGGTTCCATATCTACACACCAGAATTCTGGTAGATAATACCGCTGACTATGTTTTTACGACTTAAAGAAAAATTCGTACCTTTGAGAGGACAAGATGTAGACCCCCAGTACTCAGACTGCTTCCCTTGGGGATATTTGCCAGAAGGCTTCTTTATCCCACCCTTTGGTCCAAGTCCCTTAGGACCACCGGACCCCCTTGTCTTCTTCTCCTTTCCCTTGCCTTTAGGTACGAAACCTTTGGCTTTGGCTATAAGAGCTTGCGATTGTTTCAACTCGTCTAAAAGATCCATCATCTCAAAAACATGATCAAGTGTTTCATCGAAGTAACAGATCTTTATGAGTATCCTCATCGCCTCTTTTCTAGCCTCCCCATCATGTCCAAACATCAACTTGAGTTTAAGCATGACATCATGATTAATGGCTAATGAACGAGCACTATCCCATTTTTCAAAGTCAAAAATCTCATCCTCAGTTGAGTTAATGGTGAGTCCAGGAGGACAAGTTTCACTGAGTACGTCTTTGTACTCCTTTACAGTCTGAGCAATGTCTAACTCTTCTTTCCATTCAACACAGTATGGAACCAGTGCGTCAAATTCCTCAAGTATTAACTCAAGTGGATTCATAGCAATTCTCTAAACCTATAAGCACATTTAAACAAACAATTAATTTAATATCCGATATTATCTCCCTATAATAATATCATTAAATTACTAATCACATCTAAAATCCCATCAGATAAGGCAAGCCACGATAGTGTGGACGTTTACCCATCCAAATGATTTAGCAATTAGATTTGCTTTAGTCGTACATCACTATAGCGTTACTTCGATGGGAAGAATACTATAGAGCGTACCTAAGTGTAAACCATTACTCAGTATCTAAGAAGATTGTTTGGGACTCGCATATCACCGCAAGCCACGATAGTGTGGACGTTTACGTTAACACACGATCCTTCACTTTCTTCTATAATTGTCTACATCAATCGTTCCAAAATCCCATTCAATGCAGCAAGCCACGATAGTGTGGACGTTTACTACACCAAAAGATTTTTACAATTGACATCCAATTACTTGAAGCATTCGATTTCTCAAATCAAGACGCGGGGAATCATAAGTGAAACTCGACGTTTCTAACCAATGATTCACCATGCGAACAACCCTATCTCTCATTAGATGAGGGAGCCGAGCAGACAATCGATCCACCTTCAAAAGGATGGTACGAATGTCTCTAATTTGTGTCATCCACATGACCAAGTGGCTCTGGCTCCATTCCACTCCCCGGGGTGAGAATGAGTCGACTTGAAGTCAGTTTCAGAAAGACAAAATTAGGCATTGTTTGATAAACTTAATCAATGTTTCTTGTAAGAGGAATTACAAGAATTCTCCTACAATGACACATCTATATGAACTTCAAAAGTCCATAAGAGTCACCAAGAGAACAGTAATGGAGACCATGGGAATGTTTCCATCCCCTCTCCCACTTAGCTTTTTATAACAAAGGGATACGCTATCTAATGCATAATTAAACACATAAGCATGCATACAAGTAATAAAGCACATAGCACATAGTCAAAATAATGCTAGAAAATTATTTTCCGACTATCATGGCTTTATTCCATCTCCGTATGCTTCTTCTAGTCTTCAGTCTTCGTTCTTGAATGCTCCATGTGACGAGAATATTAATCCCAATATTTAAATCTATTTATTTTCAATAAATCCAAAAGATACTCAATTCGAAAATTAAGTCAATCGAATAAATCAAAAATAAAATTAAATATTATTAATATTTTTATTTATTTGTTTTCCTATCTAATTCTATTAAATCTCCAGAATAATCTATCCAAGTCAAACTTGGAATATTCTAGAAGACTTCTATAATAGAATAAGGAAATAAAATAAAATTAGGACTCTTCTACTTTCAAAGATTAATTAATTTCCATTACTATGAAATTCCCATAAAATAGGAATAATCAATTAGGAAATAAATCAATCCTAAATTAACTATTATTCCTTTCCAATTCTATTAAATCTCTAGGATCCTATTCCAAGTAGAACTCGGAATACTCTAGAAGACTTCCATAATAGAATAAGGAATAAAATTAATTCCAATTAATTCTTTTCCTAATCCATGAGAATTCCCAAAAATAGGAAAACTCAAATAGGAAAACCGAATTAATTTAGGAAAGCGAATCTAGGTAGGAGTAGCACGGGATGGGGATTCCCGCACTACCCCACCATCATCGGCCGACCACCGGGAGGGAGCACCCGCCGCCGCCACTCCAGCCGGCCAGCCGCCACCGTCGCCGGCGACAGCCCACGGCCGAAGGGGCGCGACGCCCCCTTCCCTTGGGGCGATCGATTGGGATCGATCAAGGGGTTTGATCGATCCCCGGTCCTTCGTCCTCTTCGTCTTCTTCGTCACACGCGTTTTCCGGCGGTCGTCTCGGCATCGATCCAACGTAAATAAATTACAAGAAATAAATTTACAATTCCGGTATCGATTCTATACATGAAATCGACCCTATACACTTTCCGGAAAACATAGAACAATAATAATAAATCTAAATTCGGTCAACCCCCGAATTTTTACTATTACAAGCATTCATCCACACAAAACGAATCTCGACATGTCCGAGAGTTTAATAAACAAACAATCATGGTAAATTAAATAGCAATTAATTAAACGAATAATTAACAATTAATTAAACCATGATAGTCGGAATCCCTGCAAGGTAGAACACAATTGAATACATACATGAACACGAAACCAAACGCTCTGATACCAATTGCTGGAAATCGATATCCCGGGGTATCAAAATTGCGGAACCGATAACCCCGAACGAAATCCCGTCGCCGGAAACCGATCACGGATACCGACTCATCCGCAGGAGTCCGACCTTTGGAGACTACGCGCCCGAAGACACGCAGCCCGCCCCCAGTCGAAGTCTCCCGCGAGTCGGAAATCACCAACGCGAACCACACGCGAAGAACCGGGCTCGACGAGAGCATCGCCGCGGGATGAACCCGCGGCTAAACCCTAGCCGAACCCCGACGCGGGGTTCGCGATCGCTTGATCGCGTGGGGCTGCCCAGCAGCCCCCGGCGGTGAGTCCGGCGACTCCCCGCCACCACCGACCGGGGAGGGAGCGCCCAGCCGCGGCGCGAAGCCACGGCAGCCCCCAGCGATCGACCTAGGGTCGATCGCTCGCCCCGGCGTCCAGCCAGGGCTCCCCTCGCGCGGTCGCTGCCGGCGGTCGAAGCCCTAGGCTCGACTGCCACCCCCTCGGCTCCCAGCCGAGGGCTTCTCTCGATCCCGGCGGGGATCCCTAGACCGCCGGCGGTCCGGTGGTCTTCGACCACCACCGCTTGGTCTATCCCCGTCCCCGAGTTCGTTGTTTTTCCCGGACCTTGTGTTCATGTACGTATCACAATTTAATTCACATAAAATCACACGAAGGAGTTTATGATTGTACCTTTGATTCGTTGTGCGGAGAAACGAAATCTAGTTGAAGACCTTTGAATCTTCCCACGTATTCCTTGCACTTCGTTCGAACGTCGGGTGGGCGACGATCTATCGAACTCCTATGGATCTCCTTCAACTCTCTAGAATATCAAGTATGATAATCTTGTCTTCTTATTTATGAAGGCCATGTAGTGCTTTTATAGGCTACGTAGGGGATCTAAAGGAGGTGGAATATTGGGCTTCCAATATTGAAGATTAATTTGAGCCCACTGCCCAAGTCCATTAATCCTTATCAATATTAATTAATTTATTTTCCACTATATAAATTAATTGCACTCCCAATATTAAACCATATTATATCAAATAATATTTCTCCGGTAGTATTATTTATTCCGTGTATTTAAGATTTAAATATCCATGAATAAAATTAATTTATTGCTAATTAATTTATTCATCTCTTTAATCCGAGACTAGTACCATTCAACCTTAATTATTGTGCGGAACGAATCCACTCATGAGGTTTACACAATAATTCCTTATGAACTCATCTCGGGGATATTATCAACCCTTACGGGATACACTGTCCGGTCAATCATTCATGGCATGTCATATATAAAATATAGTGACCCAACTTAACCGGAAATTAACCCAATAATAAAATCGGTTAATTCCTTTGGTAAATCAAAGTTACTTATATTAAATATACACACCCGCAATAATATCGGGGATTAAGAATAAAATACACTGAGACTCGAATCGATTATCGCCGGCAATCCTAATCGATGAATCTCAACGATCCGCTCAATACACCAAGTGTACAAGTGTGATAAAATAATTAAGATAAATTATTTTCTCTCTCACACAACGACTATACCGATAGATTGGTCCGTGTCCATCTAGGTCGTGAGCAACTGTTTGATTAAATACGAGTAACCGATAGTATGATCTTCTGTGCGCCCATGCTTGCACCATACTAACTACAACGTATAAAATCCAGGACTATAATTTGCATATATTTAATTAATAATAATTAAACGCAAAACAATTGTTTGTTAACTTAATAGATTAAATGCTATGACCGGGAGTTTACAGTTACTTAAATCTAGACATTAAGTACACAACTCCAACAGCCCGATCAAAACCCTTCGCCAGAGATCACGCGAGCACCACCACGCGAGCCGGGATACGACCGAACGCACAGCGTCGTCCGAAGACGGCGCACGTCCAGTCGCACCCCCGCGGGTGCGAGCTCGCGATCGCACCATGCGATCGCCGGGTTGCATCGAAGCAACCCTACGGCGAGTCCGGCGACTCGCCATTCGCATAGGAGGGGGCGGCTCGCCTCGCGAGCCGCGGCGACACCAGCCCGGCACCCCAGCGATCGAACCTAGGGTTCGATCGCACCCCCAGCCGTGGGCTGGGGTCCTTCGATGCACACGCCCCCGGTTCAGCCGGGGCGTGTTTGGTTCGATCCCCACGGGGATCCTTGAACCGCCGGCGGTCTGGTGGTTCGACCACCACCGCCCGGTTCGATCCTCGTCCGGGGTTCGTCCTCGGATCTTGGTTCTACGGTATTTTCAATAAATAATCGAATAAAAACATCAAGGGTGTTTAACGATTTTATACCTTCGATTCGTTGTTCGGAGAAACGAGATCAATCGATGACCTTTGAATCTTCCCACGTATTCCTTGCACTAGCTTGAACGTCGGGTGGGCGACGATCCTCCAAGCTTATGGATCTCCTTCACGAACTCTCTAGACTAATCAAGTATGATTATCTTGTCTTATTATTTGTGAAGACCATGTAGTGCTTTTATAGGCTACGTAGGGGATCTAAAGGAGGTGGAATATTGGGCTTCCAATATAGATGATTAAATTGAGCACAAGCCCAAATCTATTAATCCCATCAATATTAATTAATTTATTTTCCACTATATAAATTAATTGCACTCCCAATATTAAACCATATTATATCAAATAATATTTCTCCGGTTAGTATTATTTATTCTGTGTATTTAAGATTTAAATATCCATGAATAAAATTAATTTATTGCTAATTAATTTATTCATCTCTTATATCCGAGAATAGTACCATTCAACCTTAATTATTATGCAGAACAAATCCACCTGCAGGGTTTACATAATAATTCCTTATGAGCTCATCTCGGGGATATTATCAAACCTTACGGGATACACTTATCCGTCAAGTATTCACGGCATGTCATATATAAAATATAGCGACCTAACTTAACCGGTAATTGACCCAATAATTAAACCGGTCAATTCCTTTGGAAAATCAAAGTCACTTATATTAAATATACACACCCGCAATAATATCGGGGATTAAGAATAAAATACACTGAGACTCGAATCGATTATCGCCGGCAATCCTAATCGATGAATCTCAACGATCCGCTCAATACACCAAGTGTACAAGTGTGATAAAATAATTAAGATAAATTATTTTCTCTCTCACACAACGACTATACCGATGGATTGGTCCGTGTCCATCTAGGTCGTGAGCAACTGTTTGATTAAATACGAGTAACCGATAGTATGATCTTCTGTGTGGGCCCGCACACCATACTAACTACAACGTATATAATCTAGGACTATAATTTGCATATATATAATTATAAATAATTATACGCAAATAATTGTTTATTTAATTAAATAGATTAATGGCAATGGATCGGGAGTTTTCGTTACTTAAATCTAGACATTAAGTACACAACTCCAACAATCTCCCACTTGTACTAAGGTCTAGTCATTTCCTCCAAACTACCGACTCCCATACTCATCACGTGCTTAAACTGTACTTCCAAGAAGTACCATGTGAATGAGAAATCTAGGTTGCCGCTCTGAAGTTATCTTGGTGACTACAGCGTCGTCTTCCCTGCCGATGATTCGTATCAGGTGGTACTTGCTCTATGTGTTATCTTACACTTATGGACTTGTGATTTCTTACCATTTGCCATCGCACCGCTATTTACATAGTCTTTGGCAAACTAAGAATCACATCTAAGTCCTAGAGATTATCCCGCAGTTATACCAAAACTTCCGTTGCCTCCGAGGCCGCTATTTGGTTACCCGTGGCAGAGTCCGAAAAGCATCGTGCTTATCACTCTTCCATGTTAAAACTCCTTCTCCTTCAATAGTGAAACACAAAGCCTGATATCGACTTACAGCGGTCCTTATTTGATTAGAAATCTAAGAGAGTGTAATCCAAAGGAAATGCTCGTCTGCTCCGTAGTCCAGAACATAGTTTCTAGTACTTTGAAAGTACTTAAAATGTTTATTACAGCAGTCGAGTATTCCTTTCCAGGATTACCTTGATATCCTCCCACTATACTAGCCGCACAGCAGATATCAGGTTCTCGTTTTCAACATCGCATTTATCAAGCTTTCCACACTCGAGGTGTAGGAAACCGCTTTCATTGCTTCTATCTCCTTTTGTGTTCCAAGACACATATCCTTAGATAGATGCATTCCGTATCTGAATGTTTCCAATGACTCGTCTATACGAACTTCAAAAGTCCATAAGAGTCACCAAGAGAACAGTAATGGAGACCATGAGAATGTTTCCATTCCTACTCCCATTTAGCTTTTTACAATAAAGGGATACGCTATCTAATGCATAATTAAATACACATCAGCATGCATACATGTAATAAAGCACATAAATATTATCACATAGTCAAAATAATACTAGAATATTATTTTCCGACTATTATGGCTTTATCGCATCTCCGTACGCATCTTCTAGTCTTCAGTCTTCATTCTTGAATGCTCCATGTGACGTGAATATTAATTCCAATATTTAAATCTATTTATTTTTAATTAATCCAAAAGTTACTTAATTCGAAAATTAAGTCAATCGAATATATTAAAAATAAAATTAAATATTATTAATATTTTTTATTATTTTTATTTTCCTTTTCTACTCCATTAAATCTCTAGAATTCTATCCAAGATCCACTTGGAATATTCTAGAAGATTTCCATAATGGAATAAGGAAATAAAATAATTAGGACTCCTAATCCTTCCAAATTAATTCCTTTCCTAATCTATTAAAAAATTCCATAAAGGAATATTTAAATAGGAAAAATTAATTAAGGACTTTCAAAACTTTCCAAATTAATTATTTTCCTAATCCATTAAAAATTCCTTAAAGGAATATTTAAACAAGGAAAATAAATTAATTTCAAATTAATTCTTTTCCTAATCCATGAATATTCCAGAAAGGAATAATCAATTATGAAGACAATATTAATTCTAAATTTATTACTTCCTTATCCATGAAAATTCCCATACTAGGAATAATCAATAAGGAAATAAATTTAGGAAACTGAAAAAATTTAGGAAAGTTGAATCTCGGCGGGAGAACACGAGATCACGAGGACCCCGCGCCACCCACCATCGATCGCCGGCCGAGAGGAGCGCCGCCGCCACCCCTGTTGGAGTTGTGTACTTAATGTCTAGATTTAAGTACCGGTAAACTCCCGGTCATAGCATTTAACCTATTTAATTAATAAACAATTATTTGCAATTAAATATTATTAATTAATTATGCAAAATATAGTCCTGGATTTTATACGTTGTAGTTAGTATGGTGCGCATGGTCGCACAGAAGATCATACTATCGGTTGCTCGTATTTAATCGAACAGTTGCTCACGACCTAGATGGACACGGACCAATCCATCGGTATAGTCGTTGTGTGAGAGAGAAAATAATTTATCTTAATTATTTTATCACACTTGTACACTTGGTGTATTGGGCGGATCAGCTTGAGATTTATTGATTAGGATTGCCTTGGATAATCAATTTAAATCTCAGAGTATTTTATTCTTAATCCCCGATATTATTGCGGGTGTGTATATTTAATACTAGAGGCTTTGATTTTCCAAAGGAATTAACCGATTTAATTATTGGGTTAATTACCGGTAAAATTGGGTCGCTATATTTTATATATGACATGCCGTGAATACATGACGGGAAAGTGTATCCCGGAAGGGTTGATAATATCCCCGAGATGAGTTCATAAGGAATTATTGTGTAAACCTCATGAGTGGATTCGTTCCTCACAATAATAAAGGTTGAACGGTACTAGTCTCGGATATAAGATATGAATATTATTTATTGAGCAATAAATAAATTTATTCATGGATATTTAAATCTTAAATACACGGAATAAATAATACTAATTGGAGAAATATTATTTGATATAATATAGAATAATATTGGGAGTGCAATTTTATTTATATAGTGGAAAATAAATAAAATTAATATTGATAAGAATTAATAGATTTGGGTTGGACCCAATTTAATTTTCAATATTGAAGCCCAATATTTATTCTCCTTATGATCCCCTACGTAGCCTATATAAACACTACATGGTCTTCACTTTCCAAGAGAGAATTAATTGACCTACGGAATTCATAAAGTCTTGAGAGTGAGGAGGATCCATAGAGTTCGATAGATCGTCGCCCACACGACGTTCGAACGGAGTGCTAGGAATACGCGGGAAGATCACAAGGTCGTCAACCGATTTCGTTTCTCCGTACAACGAATCGAAGGTATAATCGAGAAACCCCTTCTATGATTATTTGCGTTGAATAATTGTGATATATACATGAACGCACGATCCGGGAACGTCGAGACCGGGATACGGGGATCTCGCGATCCCCGTCGGGATCGAGGAAGGGGCGGCCGAACCCTAGGGTTCGACCGCCGGCGCGCGGGCGTGAGGAGAGCCCCGGCTGGACGCCGGGGTGAGCGATCGACGTGAAGTCGATCGCTGGGGGTTCGGCCGTGGGCTGGTGCCACGGCGGACCGAACCCCCCGGCCTCCCTCCGCCGGTGGTGCGCGCAAAGGGAGAAGGCCGCGGCTGGACGCCGCGGCTGGGGCGATCGAGCCCTAGCTCGATCGTCGGGGACCGTCGCGGCTTCGCGCCGCGACTGGTGGTCCCCCTCCCGTCGGATGGCGGCGGTGAGTCGCCGGACTCACCGCCAGGGGGTTGTTCCGAACAGCCCCGGCGATCGCCATGCACGGCGATCGCGAACCCCGCGGATGGGGTTCGGCTAGGGTTTAGCCGCGGGTTCATCCCGCGGCGATACTCTCGTCGAGTCCGGTTCTTCGTGGTGTCCGCGTTCGTAATTTCCGACTCGCGGGAGAAAATCGGCTGGGGGCGGGCTGCGTGTCTTCGGGCGCGTAGTCTCCAAAGGTCGGACTCCTGCGGATGAGTTGGTGTTCGTGCGGTTTCCGGCTATCATGGTTGGATTTAATTAATTGTTTTTTTTTAATTAATTATCATGATTATTAAACTCTTGGACATGTCGAGATTCGTTTTGTGTGGTTGAATGTTTGTAATAGTAAAAATTCGGGGGTTGACCGAATTTAGGATTTATTATTACGCACTTTTTTTCCGGAAAATGTATAGGGTCGATTTCATGTATAGAATCGATACCGGAATTGTAATTTAGATTATTGTAATTTATTTTACGTTGGTTCGATGATGAGACGATCGCCGGAAGACGAAGACGTGTGACGAAGACGAAGAGGACGAAAAACCGGGGGGGGGGGGGGGGGGGGGGTCGATCATCCCCATGATCGATCCCCATGAGGATCGATCGACCCCATCTCGGGGGCTGCCCGCTAGGGTTTCCGGCCACGCCGGCCACCGGTGGTGGTGGCGCGTGGGCTGGGGGCGGCGGTGGTGGTGGTCCCGGGCGGTGGAGGTCGACGGTGGGGATGGCGTGGGATCTCCCAATCCCATGCTATTCCTACCAAGATCTACTTTCCTAATTGATTCGGTTTTCCTATTTGAGTACTTTCTTTTTAGGAAACTCTCATGGGTTAGGAAAAGAATTAATTTAAATTAATTTTATTTCTATTGATTTATTTCCTTCATGGAATTATTCATAGATTAGAAATTTAATTAATTTAGTACTAAATTTATTTTTCCTATTTGATTATTACTACTCATGGGAATATTCATGGATTAGGAATAAAAATAAATTTGGAAAGTAGTGAGTCCTAATTTATTTTATTTCCTTGTTCTATTATAGATGTCTTCTAGAATATTCCAATTTTAATTGGATAGATCATTCTAGAGATTTAATAGAACTAGATAGGAAAATAAATAAATAAAAATATTAATAATATTTAATTTTATTTTTGATATATTCAATTGACTTAATTTTCGAATTAAGTAACTTTTGGATTAATTGAAAATAAATAGATTTAAATATTGGAAATTAATATTCTCGTCACATGAAGCATTCAAGAAACGAAGACTGAAGACTAGAGGATGCATATGAAGATAAAGCCATGATAGTCGGGGAAAAATAATTTCTCTAGCATTATTTTGACTATGTGATCTATGTGCTTTATTGCTTTCATGCATGCTATATGTGTTTATTTTTATGCACTAGATAGCGTATCCCTTTATCGTAAAAAGCTAAGTGGGAGAGGGGATGGAAACATTCCCATGGTCTCCATCACTGTTCTCTTGGTGACTTTTATGGACTTTCGAAGTTCATATAGACAAGTCATTGGAGGAGAATTCTTGTAATTCCTCTTACAAGAAACATTGATCGAGTTTATCAAACAATGCCTAATTTGTCTTTCTGAAACTGACTTCAAGTCGACTCATTCTCACCCCGGGGAGTGGAATGGAGCCAGAGCCACTTGGTCATGTGGATGACACAAATTAGAGACTTTCGTGCCATTCTTTGATAGGTGGGTCGTTTGTCTGCTCGGCTCCCTCATTTATGAGAGATAGGGTCGCTCGCATGGTGAATCACTGGTTAGAAACTTCGAGTTTCACTTATGATTCTCCGAGTCTTGATTTACGAAATCGAATGGATCTTGTAATTGGGAGTCAATTATAAAAATCTCTTGGTGTAGTAAACGTCCACACCACGTGGCTTGCTATACCGACGGATTTTGGATTAATTGATGTAGACAGTTATAAGTGATTGTGAAGAGTTGTGAAATTGTCGTAAACGTCCACACCACGTGGCTTGCGGTGACGTAGCAATTCCAAGCGATATACTTTAGTACTGAGTGATGGTTTACACTTAGATACGCGTCATAGTATTCTTCCCCACGAAGTTACGCTATGATTGATGTATGACCGAAGAAAAACTAATTGCTAAATCATTTGGGTGGGTAAACGTCCACACCACGTGGCTTGCTTTACCTGATGGGATTTTAGACGCAATTAGTAATTTAATGATATTATTTGAGGGAGATAATATCGGACATTAAATTGATTGTTTGTTTACATGTGCTTATAGGTTTAGAGAATAGCTATGAATCCACTTTCTGTGATACTCAAGGAACATAACCTCACTGGTCCCAATTATATTGATTGGAAGAGAAATTTGGACATTGTCCTGACTGCTGAAGAGTACAAGTTTGTACTCTCTGATAAATGCCCTGCTGAGCCCACGGCTGCCTCAACTGATGAGGAGAAGGCAACATATCGGAAGTGGAAAAAGGCTGATGAAATGGCTAGGTGCTATATTTTGGCTTCCATATCAAATGTACTCCAAACCCAACATGAGCCGATGGACACTGCCCGGGATATGATGACTAACCTCAAGGAGATGTTTGGGGAGCAGGATCGTGCGGCGAGGCAAGAAGCCATGAGAGTCCTTATGTCGACTACTCAGTCTGAAGGAACGCCCGTTGGGGAGCACGTTCTTAAGATAATGAGTTTGTTGAATGAACTTGAGGTCCTAGGAGCATCCATTGATGATGAGACGCAAGTCGACATCATACTCCAATCTCTGACCCCTAAGTTTGAGCAGTTTCGTATGAGCTATAATATTGGTAAACTATCTTATACTCTTGCGCAACTCCTGACTGAACTGAAGGCGACAGAGGGGATCTACAAGAAGGGCAAGTCTCAAGCGCTTGTAACTACCAAGCCCAAAAGCTTGAAAGCTATTGGAGGTAGGGGCAAGAAAAGGAAGCAAGCCATAAAACCCAGTGGTGCCAAGAGGAATGGACCACGAGTGGGGGCTAGTAAGCCAAAGGGCTTGTGCTTCCGATGCAAGAAGTCTGGACACTGGAAGTCTGAATGTCCTCTCAGAGGTACGAATTTTTCTTTAGTCGTAAAAACATAGTCAGCGGTATTATCTACCAGAATTCTGGTGTGTAGATATGGAACCACTGACGGTATGTGCATTTCTTTAAATGCAGGGGTTCCAGAAAACCCGGCGACTTAGAGAAGAAGAGTTCGAGTCTACATGGGCGAAGCTGTTGGGGTAGCAGCGGTTGTAGTGGAAGACGTTTATCTGTTTTAAGTTTTCATTTCAGTTATTGCTTATGTACCCCTTTATTTTGAAAAAGAACTTCGTTCTGGTTTTCTTTATTATTAATGGATATTTTATTTCTTTAATCATTTAATGGTTTGGATAAGAAATAATGGTGATATCTATTATGGTACATTAGATAGCAATATGTGAATGATGAATCCTTAGTCTACCACGATGCAACAAACCGTTATGTATAACTTGTTTTACTTATTAGATGTATTTCTCTTATTAATCATTATGCTTGTGAATTCTTGAACTTGGTAGTATCTATTCAAAAGGGATTCAAAAGGGTCGAAATTGATTTGATCAATTATAGTTAGAGGAATGGACCTCCCGACCTAAGAATCAACCTTGAAAGATGATACGACTAAGTCAACCTTTCTGGATCTAGTATACATGAAATCGATCCCTAGGTCTGCATAGGAGTTTGCGAGAAAGGTGTGTTAGAAACGTAATGGAAACGAAAGTGGTGTTTCTCGGAATTTTGTGTAGATAACACTTCATCATTGGCAGCAATGTAAAAGCGTTGTCAAACATAAAATAGAGGTTGTCTAAATAAATCGAGATATGAGATTAAGATGAAGTTGGATCATGTTCTTAGAAATCTTTCGATCTCTAGATAAGAACATTTGTACTTCTCTTAAGATATCTTATATGATTATGGTTTGTTTTAAACATGCACAATTCTGAGAAAGGTTATTGCCTTTCGGGAACAGAATGCATCTATCTAAGGTATGTGTTTCGAACGCATAAAGGATATAGATATAGACAAACCAGGTTCCTACACTTTGAGTGTAGAGAGCTTTGTAGATGCAATGTTGAAAAACAAGGACCTGATATCAACTATGCGGTTAGCGTAGTGGGAGGATATCAAAGTAATCTGGATAAGAGATATTCGAATGCTGTAAAGTACTTGGAAGTACTGGATTACTAGCAATACGAAATCTTCTTAGATTACAGTTTCTCAGATCAAAAATCGGAGAAAACCAGTGTAAGTCGATATCAGGCTATGTGTTCACTTTTAGAAGAGGTGGAACCTAAGGATGAAAGAGTGATAAGCGTGATGCTTCTCGGACTCTATCATAAACCGAATAGCAGTCTCAGAGGCAGCGGAAGTTTTGGTTAGGTTCCGGAATGACCTATGAACTTGGATATGATTCTTGGTTCACCAAAGGCTATGTACATAGCGGTGCGTGGAGAACTGGAAGAAGTCATAAGTTCGAAAAGTGATGATAACACATAGAGCCAGTACCACCTGATACGAGTCATCGTCAGGAGACGACGCAGTAGTCACCAAGATAACTTCAGAGCGGCAACCTAGATTGCTCATTCACATAATACTTCTGGGAAGTATAACTTAAGCACGTGATGAGTATGGGAGTCGGGAGTTTGGAGGAAATGACTAGACCTTAGTACAAGTGGGAGATTGTTGGAGTTGTGTACTTAATGTCTAGATTTAAGTACCGGTAAACTCCCGGTCATAGCATTTAACCTATTTAATTAATAAACAATTATTTGCAATTAAATATTATTAATTAATTATGCAAAATATAGTCCTGGATTTTATACGTTGTAGTTAGTATGGTGCGCATGGGCGCACAGAAGATCATACTATCGGTTGCTCGTATTTAATCGAACAGTTGCTCACGACCTAGATGGACACGGACCAATCCATCGGTATAGTCGTTGTGTGAGAGAGAAAATAATTTATCTTAATTATTTTATCACACTTGTACACTTGGTGTATTGGGCGGATCAGCTTGAGATTTATTGATTAGGATTGCCTTGGATAATCAATTTAAATCTCAGAGTATTTTATTCTTAATCCCCGATATTATTGCGGGTGTGTATATTTAATACTAGAGGCTTTGATTTTCCAAAGGAATTAACCGATTTAATTATTGGGTTAATTACCGGTAAAATTGGGTCGCTATATTTTATATATGACATGCCGTGAATACTTGACGGGAAAGTGTATCCCGGAAGGGTTGATAATATCCCCGAGATGAGTTCATAAGGAATTATTGTGTAAACCTCATGAGTGGATTCGTTCCGCACAATAATAAAGGTTGAACGGTACTAGTCTCGGATATAAGATATGAATATTATTTATTGAGCAATAAATAAATTTATTCATGGATATTTAAATCTTAAATACACGGAATAAATAATACTAATTGGAGAAATATTATTTGATATAATATAGAATAATATTGGGAGTGCAATTTTATTTATATAGTGGAAAATAAATAAAATTAATATTGATAAGAATTAATAGATTTGGGTTGGACCCAATTTAATTTTCAATATTGAAGCCCAATATTTATTCTCCTTATGATCCCCTACGTAGCCTATATAAACACTACATGGTCTTCACTTTTCAAGAGAGAATTAATTGACCTACGGAATTCATAAAGTCTTGAGAGTGAGGAGGATCCATAGAGTTCGATAGATCGTCGCCCACACGATGTTCGAACGGAGTGCTAGGAATACGCGGGAAGATCACAAGGTCGTCAACCGATTTCGTTTCTCCGTACAACGAATCGAAGGTATAATCGAGAAACCCCTTCTATGATTATTTGCGTTGAATAATTGTGATATATACATGAACGCACGATCCGGGAACGTCGAGACCGGGATACGGGGATCTCGCGATCCCCGTCGGGATCGAGGAAGGGGCGGCCGAACCCTAGGGTTCGACCGCCGGCGCGCGGGCGTGAGGAGAGCCCCGGCTGGACGCCGGGGTGAGCGATCGACGTGAAGTCGATCGCTGGGGGTTCGGCCGTGGGCTGGTGCCACGGCGGACCGAACCCCCCGGCCTCCCTCCGCCGGTGGTGCGCGCAAAGGGAGAAGGCCGCGGCTGGACGCCGCGGCTGGGGCGATCGAGCCCTAGCTCGATCGCCGGGGACCGTCGCGGCTTCGCGCCGCGACTGGTGGTCCCCCTCCCGTCGGATGGCGGCGGTGAGTCGCCGGACTCACCGCCAGGGGGCTGTTCCGAACAGCCCCGGCGATCACCATGCACGGCGATCGCGAACCCCGCGGATGGGGTTCGGCTAGGGTTTAGCCGCGGGTTCATCCCGCGGCGATACTCTCGTCGAGCCCGGTTCTTCGTGGTGTCCGCGTTCGTAATTTCCGACTCGCGGGAGAAAATCGGCTGGGGGCGGGCTGCGTGTCTTCGGGCGCGTAGTCTCCAAAGGTCGGACTCCTGCGGATGAGTTGGTGTTCGTGCGGTTTCCGGCGACGGGTTTTCGGTCGGGTTATCGGTTCCGCATTATTTTTGATAGCCCGGGACATCGAATCCCAGCAACCCCAGCCCACGCGCCACCTCCATTGGTGGCCGGCGTGGCCGAGGAGTCCCACGGGCAGCCCCCACCTCGCGGTCGATCTCCATGGGATCGATCTCCATGATCGATCCCTAGTCCCTTCGTCCCCCTCGTCACATTTTCTTCTTCTCCGACGGTCGTTTCGGCATCGATCCAACATAGAATAAATTACAAAATAAATTCCAATTATCCGGTATCGATTCTATACATGACATCGACCCTATACATTTTCCGGAAAAAGTAGAACGTAATAATAAACCTAAATTCGGTCAACCCCCGAATTTTTACTATTACAAGCATTCACCACACATAAAACGAATCTCGACATGTCCGAGAGTTTAATAATCAACATATTACGACAATAATTAACGAATAAATTATATCTAGCCATAATAGTCGGAAACCCTGCAAGGTAGAACAATTTTATCGAAAATACCGCGAAGGTAAACCACGCTCTGATACAAATTGTTGGAATTCGATATCCCGGGCTATTAAAATTTGCGGAAACCATAGCCCGATCAAAAAACCTTCTCCGGAGATCACGCGAGCACCACCACGCGAGCTGGGATACGACCGAACGCACAGCGGCGTCCGAAGACGGCGCACGTCCAGCCGCAACCCCGCGGGTGCGAGCTCGCGATCGCACCATGCGATCGCCGGGTTGCATCGAAGCAACCCTACGGCGAATGCGGCGACTCGCCGTTCGCATAGGAGGGGGCGGCTCACCTCGCGAGCCGCGGCGCCACCAGCCCGCCACCCCAGCGATCGCACCTAGGGTTCGATCGCACCCCCAGCCGTGGGCTGGGGTCCTTCGATGCACACGCCCCCGGTTCAGCCGGGGCGCGTTTGGTTCGATCCCCACGGGGATCCTTGAACCGCCGGCGGTCCGGTGGTTCGACCACCACCGCCCGGTTCGATCCTCGTCCGGGGTTCGTCCTCGGATCTTGGTTCTACGGTATTTTCAATAAATAATCGAATAAAAACATCAAGGGTGTTTAACGATTTTATACCTTCGATTCGTTGTTCGGAGAAACGAGATCAATCGATGACCTTTGAATCTTCCCACGTATTCCTTGCACTAGCTTGAACGTCGGGTGGGCGACGATCCTCCAAGCTTATGGATCTCCTTCACCAACTCTCTAGACTAATCAAGTATGATTTTCTTGTCTTATTATTTGTGAAGACCATGTAGTGCTTTTATAGTCTACGTAGGAGATCTAAAGGAGGTGGAATATTGGGCTTCCAATATTAATGATTAAATTGAGCCCAAGCCCAAATCTATTAATCCCATCAATATTAATTAATTTATTTTCCACTATATAAATTAATTGCACTCCCAATATTAAACCATATTATATCAAATAATATTTCTCCGGTTAGTATTATTTATTCCGTGTATTTAAGATTTAAATATCCATGAATAAAATTAATTTATTGCTAATTAATTTATTCATCTCTTATATCCGAGAATAGTACCATTCAACCTTAATTATTATGCGGAACAAATTCACCTGCAGGGTTTACATAATAATTCCTTATGAACTCATCTCGGGAATATTATCAACCCTTACGGGATACACTTTCTCTTCAAGTATTCACGGCATGTCATATATAAAATATAGCGACCCAACTTAACCGGTAATTGACCCAATAATTAAACCGGTCAATTCCTTTGGAAAATCAAAGTCACTTATATTAAATATACACACCCGCAATAGTATCGGGGATTAAGAATAAAATACACTGAGATTTAAATCGATTATCCAAGGCAATCCTAATCGATAAATCTCAAGCGATCCGCCCAATACACCAAGTGTACAAGTGTGATAAAATAATCAAGACAAATTATTTTCTCTCTCACACAACGACTATACCGATGGATTGGTCCGTGTCCAT
Source organism: Euphrasia confusa (assembly GCA_954870475.1). Lineage (NCBI taxonomy): Eukaryota > Viridiplantae > Streptophyta > Magnoliopsida > Lamiales > Orobanchaceae > Euphrasia > Euphrasia confusa. The sequence goes on along the minus strand of OX940951.1, from coordinate 39,915,647 downwards.
CTAGGTCGTGAGCAACTGTTTGATTAAATACGAGTAACCGATAGTATGATCTTCTGTGTGGGCCCGCACACCATACTAACTACAACGTATATAATCTAGGACTATAATTTGCATATATATAATTATAAATAATTATACGCAAATAATTGTTTATTTAATTAAATAGATTAATGGCAATGGATCGGGAGTTTCCGTTACTTAAATCTAGACATTAAGTACACAACTCCAACATCCATTTACTGTCACATTGAGAACCTCAGCATCTTCACAGCTATCATCTGCAACTGTAACATCAGCTTGTTGAGGAGTTTGGTTTTCTTGCTGTTTCTTCCAAGCATAGAAATTCTTCTTCAAGTGACCAGTCTTCTTGCAGTGGTAACACTTCCTACTTTCTCCTAAAGTAGAAGCTCCACCTCCACTGCTATTAGACTTTAAATGTGACTGTTTCTTCTTGTGTGGTTTCTTTCCTGCAGTAAACAAACCCTCAGACACTGACTGGTGAGTCTCCTTCTTTGATGATTCCTTCTTATGCAACTCCTTTGTTCTCAAGGCTATTTGAACCTCATCCAGTGTCAGAGCATGTTCCCTTCCATATATCATGGCATCTCTGAACTGATCAAAGGAAGAAGGCAGAGAACTTAAAAGCAAGAGTGCTTGATCTTCATCATCAAGCTTCTTATCAATATTCTCTAAGTCATCAAGAATTTTCACAAACTCATCCATCTGGTCCAACACTGGTTTGTCACTAAGCATTTTAAATGAGTAGAGCTTTTGTTTCATGTACAATCTGTTAGCTAGGGATTTTGTCATATATAGAGATTCAAGCTTCTTCCATAAACCATAGGCAGTAGCCTCTCTACATACCTCCCTCAATACCTTGTCAACAAGACTCAGAATAATAACACTATGTGCCTTCATAGAGATCTCTTCAAGATCCTCATCTGAACCAGCAACAGACACTGAATCCACAGGTGACTTCTCCTTCCTCCTTACCTCAGCTTCTGGATCTGGTGGTGAAAGTGCAGAAATCAACCCTTGTTGAACAAGCACAACCCTTACCTTGATCCTCCATAAACTGAAATCATTTTTCCCAGTGAATTTCTCCACCTCGAATTTGGCAGATCCAGTCTTCATCTCCAGTGATTCTCCTTCCCACAGACGGCGCCAGTTGTTGAGGAAAGACAGTCAATAAAACAGAAACAAACGCGATCTCTGTGGACACAGAATCCCTTACAATGACACTGAACAACAGTTAGCAACACTGAATCCCTCTCAGTAACACTGAACCACTGGATTGAACACTAAAATCACACACACTTCAAAAACACTCAATACTCACCGCGCCGAAAGTTTGTATAAGGTATATCGAATTCAAACACTCAACAAACGATTTTACGTGCTTCGATCACCGGAAGATGATCTACGTGCACGGTGGAGGGGAGGGGTGTTCTGGTATTATATGAAGCTAAAAAATGATTGTACAAAGCTCTCTCTAGCTCAATGCTTGCATATCAATCACAAACACGAGTGATTATATGCTAAAACTGAAATGCACAAAATCGATGAACTCATCCTAGCCATCGAGCCATAACAACCTCGCTGACGCTACCGTCGTGGAGTAGCGCAAAATAATATTTATAGTTCCTAAACTATTCACTAGCACAAGTACTAGTAGCAAGTATAGGGTCGATCCCACGAGGAGGCGATTTAGCTTATAGTTTTCCCGGCTTTGAATGCTCAATTGGGTTGTCACGTTTGAAAAGGTTTTGTTTTGGAGAGCAGTTGGGCACTGCCGAACCGTGGTCACCGTGTTTACTTGACTGAAAAATAAAAAATACTTAAACAGAAATAAAACTAGCATGCAACCTAATTAATACACTGAGCAATTATCAGACTCGACTAAGCAGATAAGATGAAACAAATAAAGACTAAAGTATCCAGCCATTGACTCCCCTGACTTCCCCCTTGACCTATGTGCTGCCGATCATCGGTACGTATATCATTTTGCTAACAGTTTTGTCTTCCAGTTATAGATCCCAAGTATTAACATCCCTATAACGTCACGCATATTAATACCCCGAACCCTTATTCGCTCTTATGTTTAAGTCCTGCTAGATCTCTCTCAACAGGTCTCCTAACGTTGACCAATTCGACACTATGTGACCGCATGAGTCTAAGTTGGTCAAGTCGCCTTCATCCTCCAAGCAAACCCGGAATGGCCAATAGCATGCCTGGATAGACCCAAGTCATACGACCACATCTCCAGCAACATATTGTACTTCGCGGACGCCCAGTCTCCCGGTCGCGTTGATCCACGTACTCCTGTGTTAGGCAAGTCGGGGTTCCCACTGGTCACTGTAGGATTGCCCAAGTCCCTAACATGCTTAAGTTACTACCCTGTTGAATCGGGAACAAAACTCAGCTAGTTGCTGTCATCAATAAGCCTCCCGGCACGATCATGTCTTAGGGTTGGTCAGGTTCTGTCTTTGCCCAGATACAAACAGATTAGCTACTTGACATAATTAAAACAGAAAATAAAATAAAAGAAGTAAGACGAACTGAACTATGCGTTAAACGGGAAATTTTTCATAGGGAAATAACAGCAAAGTACGAAATTAAAAACATGAAAGCATAAAGGAAATTGTTTTTAGCCCGAAGGCGTAACAGAAAATAAACGCCGGCGAGTTTGGTTGCTCACGCGGCTGCCGTCGTCTTCGCTGGTCAGGTAGGGTTCCGATCCGATTTCTTCGCTGCTCATGTGTGTACGTCTTCTTCATCAGTCACTCTCTTATATAGACGGGCTTCAGATGCTAAGAGACGTGTGGGGGAAAATACCTCCAAGTGCGGACGAGAGTCCTACTTGGGTTGGAGTTTGAATCTGGTCGCCTTTGAAGACTCCGCAAATTTCAGGACTCCTAGTACACCGAATGCCCAACGTTCCGCCTCCGTCAATGTTAGCGCTTGCCCATGCACTTCCTTCTCTGACTGACTGAGGTAGCGGACCATGTGCGGTACTTGGTCGAGCTCAAGTCTTGCTCCACCTGCTGACGTCCTGGTTGCTTGCTCAACTCTGCTGGACCCTTTTCGTCAGTCTGGCTTGCTCAACGAGTGCTCTTGACCATGGAAGGTGATTTCCTTGCCTCTTTCACACAGTGCGCTCCTCTTTTCACTCCTTTACCTGCCCACCTGCAAAACTTGCCCAAGTACCCAAACGTGCCCTCCCAGACACAAACAAAGTAAAAACAAACTAAAGACTCGATATACTTGACTCTAAAAACCTAAAAATGAACCAAAAAATATGGCTCATCACACGCACACACTTTACTTCGCTTGTCCTCAAGCGTGTACGGTGACTTGCCTGCTCAAGCAGAAAACAAACAGGGGATAGAGAAAGAAAGAAAACAGAAGACTCAAGGACATCATGCTTATCAAAATACAGAAAGTTGATCAAGTGAACAGATAGTCAAAATCATAGTCAAGGGAATGCATAAAAAACGGTCAAGAGTTTGCAACAGGATTTTGGCATTCTCACTAAGTGTTTCTCTCTATGTAGTGGATGGGTAGTGTTTCGCTCAATGCTGTTTTAAAAGAAGTTCTGCTTTGGGCTTGACCAAGTTCTATCCTGTGACATTTTCAGTTGAGTTGGGCAATATTATTAGGGCTTTCTAGGGTGACTGTATAGGCTAGCTTGGGCAATGCCCAGAATTGATCTTAGATAGGACATGCATTTTACTTAGCAAATTTCCTCCTAATTTCTTCTCTCTTACGGGCCTTAGCACACCCTTTTATTCATTGGTCTATTTTTTCTTTTTCTTTGTTTTTCTCTTTTTTTTTCTCTTTTTTTTTTTTTTTTTTTTTTTGAGAAGACTTTGCCCTGACTTGCTCTTTTTATGAACTTGAGCATATATGCAGGTTGGGTCAGGGCAGTGGGAGTTTTCCCCCAGGTGATCAAAAAATATTGGCTCGGCTCAAGGGGCTAACAAGGGTCTTCTTTTTATTTGTAGTACAGAAAGAAAATGCCTAAATCATTTACTACTCAACTCAATTTTCAAATAATCACAATGGTCAGAACTTGGGCAAGCTTCAGCATTACAAATTTTTAAACAGCTACTCTCATGAAAGAAATATAACACACAAATGTAGGCTCAAATCCTCACAGCTTACCTAGTTGCAATTCCATCGTCCCTAATATTTTTCATGCATAGACTATTAATTTTGAAAACTGTTCAAATTGATCAAGGTATTTATCAAGCATGCGACTCGATCAAACTATGGGGTTGCTCTTGTCCTTCCCCCACTCACACACTTTGCCTCTGGCAAAGTGTGCAAACAGTAATAAGTTGGGCAAGCATCTCCCCTGACTCCGACTCCAACGATGTTGGCGCACCTTCCCACATACACACTTTGCCTTGGGCAAAGTGTGCAAATAAGGAGGTCGACCTCATCAGACATGAGTCGGGCAGACTCAAGGCCAAATAAAAAAAACAAAAATAAAATCCTAAACTACTAAAAAGGGAGGGTACATTTTAGGTTTTGGGTTCAGGTGGGTACCTGAATCCAGCATGGACGAAGTATGCCATGAGGGCAGCGTGCAGCTCCTCCTGCCTCTCTCCAATCCGGTCCTGCTTCTCCTCGAGGACATCCAACTGTTCAAGGATCTCCTCCTTCTGCAACTCGACCCTCTCACTTGGTCGACTCACAGGCTCGGTCTTCACTTTCGCCTTGGCTGCCATCGCCAAGGCCTTCACTTCCTCTGGGTTTGTGAACACCCAATCCTCTCCTTCAATTCTGATATTCGCCATCCTATTCAAACACGCGTGGTCAAACTTCTCCTCAGGCATCATCTCCATCAACTCAAAGTCAAGCTTCAACTCCATCCTCTGGGCATAAATTCCTGGAAAATGGGCAAGGGACAGCCTCTATGCTGGCTTGCTCAATATGTTCTTCAGTTGTGCGCACAGAAAGGCTCCAAAGTTGACCTTGATCTTCTTGGTCATGCACCACAGTAGATCAAGCTCGGTCAGGGAGATAGTGTTGCTGTTGTCCTTTTTTCCATAAAAATTGTACGCCAGTATTCGGTGACAGATGCGCAACACGTCGTCCATGAGCTGGTGATTCTTGGCCTCCTGTGACTTGAACACCTTCTCCTTGCTCAAGGCCCTCCAGATCTCGTTCCTCTCCTTCTGCGTGCGCTCTGGTGGTGTGGTCAACCTGTCCTGGTACTCTTTTGAAAACTTATCCTTGAAACTGGCCGCTCCCATGACCATGTTGATCTCGAAGATGCTCGCCTCATTATACGATCCCATCAGTTTGAAAGAAATGCCCAACGGCCCGCCATCCTTGCTCGTTCTCACCTCTAACTCTTCATAGAACTCCTTGACCAACTTCTCAAAGACTTGCCCTGGCCAGGTCAAGAAGTCTTCCCACCCTATAGCTGTAAAATAACCCTTAACTTGATCAAGAATATTCAAATCCTTAAGGGTTTCGAAACATACCGTCTTGGGCACGACAACTGCCCTTTTCTGGATGTTTGAGGGTGGGGGTACTGACTGCTTGCCCTTGCCACGGGTGACTCGGGTCGTCGTCGGAGTTTTGAACTTCTCAGATGGGGTGACCGGGACCGAGTGTTCCGACTCCTCTTTTACCTCAGTTTCTTCTTCGCCGTCTTTTTCTTCCCCTTCGTCGCCGGCAGTTGACATGTCGTCGCCCTTCTCGTCAGATGACGACTCCATGGTGGCGGCCGGCGAAGCTTCTCGGGGCTTCTTGAACTTACCTTTCTCCTCCGCCGTAAACTTCCTTTTCTTCACGACGTCCTCACTCGGCTCGCCACTCTGGCTCGCCGGCGCCGATTCAGTTGACGGTTTAGGGGTCACGTCAAGGTCAGAAAGTTTTGGGGCTTCGATTTCCGCCGTCAGTTGGTCTACCAGTATGGTATTGATGGGGGACGGGCTTGCCTCGCGCGTCGGGCTCTGTTCGGCCGGCGAAGGGGTGGTTTCTTTCTTCGTGGGTGGTGGTGGTGGTGGCGTTTTTTCCTTCGCGGGCACAGAGGCGGCGGCGGCGGCTTTCGACGATTTTCCTCCGGCCATCTTCTTCGACGGTTGTGATTGAGGGCTTGTGAGATCGATTTTGGTACCGTGAGGGATTTTGTTTAACTTTGTGTTTTTGGGGCGGGTGGATACCATGATTTTCGGAGTTAGGGTTATGGGGGTGGTAGTGGTAGTGGGGAAGTTGAGGAGTTGTGTGCGGTTTTTGAAATAGAGGGGTAGTGGTAGAGGTGAATTAGGATTTTGAATTTATTTAGGACTCTGCAAATTCAGAGTCGATGGGACTCTTTTGCGGATTCCCGATAATTCCGCAATCATCACAGCTGGCCACCCCCACTCGTTGCTCAACTACCGCAATTGCTCACTCAATTTTCCTGTTTCCTGCAGACAAAAACAGACCAAAACCCTTTCCTGCCCAAGGCTACTCCTTGGCGTGGTGAATTTATAAAATGAAATAAGGGAAAACATAGTATACATACCGAGTTCGCCTTCGGTATTTGCCTCTATTTATTGTCATGGGCCTGACTTATTTTTCTTGCTTCACTTGGTCAAGCGGCTGGCTCAGGGGGTATCATCCCCTTGAGGTCCTCATTCCCATAGTAAGCCTTGACTCTCTGCCCATTCACTTTAAAGATCTGATCGTCACCTGGCTTAAATAGCTCAACCGAACCATTTGGGCAAACAGCATGGACTATGAATGGTCCTGCCCATTTGGTGGATAGCTTTTTAGCCTTGAATTTAAACTTGGTTTGGTAAACCAGAACCAGTTGACCAGGCTCGATCTTCTTTTTCTTGATGATTTTGTCGTGGGCTCTCTTTGTCCGTTCCTTGTAATTGACCGCGTTATCATACGCTTCAATCCTTATCTCCTCCTGCTCAGTTAGGTCAAGTTTACGTCCTTCGCTGGCCGTATCCCAGTCGAAATTGACCTTGTTCACTGCCCAATGCGCCTTGTGCTCGATTTCTACGGGCAAATGGAATGACTTGCCAAACACCATGCGGTAGGGAGAGATCCCTGAGGGTGTTTTGTAGGCGGTTCTGTAGGCCCAAAGTGCATCATCGAGCTTGTCGCTCCAATCCTTACCTTCTGGCTTGACCGTCTTCCTCAAGATGGTTTTGATGATACGAATTGATAGCTCGGCTTGCCTATTGGCCTGGGGGTGATAAGCTGTGGAGATCCTGTGGTGCACTCCATATTTCCTGAGCAACCTTTCAATTATATAATTGCAAAAGTGTGTACCTTGGTCGCTGATCAATGCGCGGGGTACACCAAATCTGCTAAATATGTCGCCCTTGAGGAAGGTGTGTTGGAGTTGTGTACTTAATGTCTAGATTTAAGTACCGGTAAACTCCCTGTCATGGCATTTAACCTATTTAATTAATAAACAATTATTTGCATTTAATTAAATATGCAAAATATAGTCCTGGATTTTATACGTTGTAGTTAGTATGGTGGGGCATGGGCACACAGAAGATCATACTATCGGTTACTTGTATTTAATCGAACAGCTGCTCACGACCTAGATGGACACGGACCAATCCATCGGTATAGTCGTTGTGTGAGAGAGAAAATAATTTATCTTAATTATTTTATCACACTTGTACACTTGGTGTATTGGGCGGATCGCTTGAGATTTATTGATTAGGATTGCCTTAGATAATCAATTTAAATCTCAGAGTATTTTATTCTTAATCCCCGATATTATTGCGGGTGTGTGTATTTAATATAAGTGACTTTGATTTGCCAAAGGAATTAACCGATTTAATTATTGGGTTAATTACCGGTTAAGTTGGGTCACTATATTTTTATATACGACATGCCGTGAATATTTGACGGGAAAGTGTATCCCGTAAGGGTTGATAATATCCCCGAGATGAGTTCATAAGGAATTATTATGTAAACCCTGCAGGTGGATTTAATCCGCATAATAATTAAGGTTGAACGGTACTATTCTCGGATACAAGAAATGAATAATATTTATTGAGCAATAAATAAATTTATTCATGGATATTTAAATCTTAAATACACGGAATATATAATACTACCGGAGAAATATTATTTGATATAATATGGAATAATATTGGGAGTGCAATTTTATTTATATAGTGGAAAATAAATAAAATTAATATTGATAAGAATTAATGGATTTGGGTTGGACCCAATTTAATTTTCAATATTGGAAGCCCAATATTTATTCTCCTTATGATCCCCTACGTAGCCTATATAAGCACTACATGGTCTTCACTTTTCATAAGACAAGAGAACCTAAGTTACGCCAACTAAAAAAGTCTTGGAGAGTGAGGAAGATCCATAGAGTTCGATAGATCGTCGCCCACACGACGTTCGGACGAGGTGCAAGGAATACGTGGGAAGATCGCAAGGTCATCAACGTGTTTAATTCGTTTCTCCGTACAACGAATCGAAGGTAGTAAATCATAAACCCTCTTTTATGATTTTGTGTGATTAATTGTAGTATGTACATGAACACACGATCCGGGTAAACGTACGAACTTCGGGGACGGGGATTCGAGATCCCCGGCGAAGATCGGGAAACCCTCGAATCGAGTCGAGGGTGGCGGTCGAGCCCTAGGGCTTCGACCGCCGGCGCGCGGGTAAGAGAAAGCCCCGGCTGGACGCCGGGGCATGCGATCGACGTGAAGTCGATCGCTGGGGGTTCGGCCGTGGGCTGGTGCCACGGCGGAGCGAACCCCCTGGCCACCTCTTCCCCGGCGGCGCGCGCACGGGAGCAACCCCGGCTTCGGCCGGGGCTGGCGATCGCGGCTGGTGCGCGATCGCGAGGGAAGCCGCGGCTGGGCCGCGGCGGGTCAGCTGGGAGCTGACCGCCCTCCTCCGGCGGTGGTGGTGAGTCGCCGGACTCACCACCGGGGGCTGCTGGGCAGCCCCAGCGATCGCATGGTGCGCGATCGCGAGCCCCCTCGCGGCGGGGGCTCGGCTAGGGTTTTGCCGCGGCTTGTCCGCGGTGGAGCTCTCGTCGGGACCGGTTCCGTCGTACGGTGGTTCGCGTTCGTGGATCCGACTCGTTGGAGAAAATCGGCTGGGGGCGGGTTGCGTGTCTTCGGGCGCGTAGTCTCCAAAGGTCGGACTCCTGCGGATGAGTCGGGAATCCAATCTCCGGCGATGAAGGATCTCGGTCGGGCTATCGGTTCCGCATAATTTTTAATAGCCCGGGATATCGATTTCCAACAAGGTGGCTACTAGTCTCGAATCATTGGTTGCTGTAGCCTTGGCCTCGACCCATTTAGATACATAGTCAACTGCCAAGAGTATGTACTCCTTCCCTCTGGAGTTGGGCAAGGGTCCCATAAAGTCGATGCCCCATACGTCGAAGACTTCCACAGGCATGATGGGCATCATGGGCATCTCATCTCTCTTGGTCACGTTCCCCTCTCTCTGGCACTTGTCACAGCTCCTGCACCACTCGAAACAATCCCTCAAAAGAGTTGTCCAATAAAAACCACAGTCAAGTACCTTCCTTGCTGTGCGTCGGTGCCCAAAATGTCCTCCGCAGGCTTGCTCATGGCAGTGCTTCAGAATGTCTGCTTGCTCAACTTCAGGGATGCAGCGTCTCAGTACTTGGTCTTCTCCCCTCTTCCACATGTAGGGATCATCCCAAATGTACTTCTTTCTCTCCCGCTTGAGCTTGTTTTTGCCGTAGAGGGTCATGTCTTCCCGTATATCTCCTGTGACTATGTAGTTGGCCAAGTCTGCGTACCATGGCTCTTCTGACTTGGTTGAAATCTGATACAAGTATTCATCTGGAGAAGTCTCCGTGATGGGCATGCCTTCTTCTCGCTGGATTATCCTGCTCAAGTGGTCAGCCACTAAATTTTGGTTACCTGATTTGTCTCTGATTTCGATGTCGAACTCTTGCAGCAACAAGATCCATCTAATCAGTCGTGGCTTGGTCTCCTTTTTGGCCATCAGATACTTCAACGCGGCATGGTCAGTGTAGACAATGGTTTTGCTCCCGAGCAAGTAAGATCTGAACTTCTCGAATGCAAACACCACAGCCAGCAGTTCTTTCTCTGTAGTCGCGTAGTTGCATTGGGCAGGGTTCAAAGTTTTGGATGCGTAGTAGATTACATGCCGCTCCTTACCCTTCATCTGCCCAAGTACAGCTCCAACAGCATAACCGCTCGCGTCGCACATAAGCTCAAATGGCATTCCCCATTCCAGTGGTTGGATGATGGGGGCAGTGACTAACCTTTCCTTGAGGTGGTTGAAGGCAGCTTGACAGTCATCATCAAAGTTCCAGTCAACCTCATTTTGTAACAGCCTGGTTAGAGGTTGGGCAATTTTGGCAAAGTCTCTCACGAACCTCCTGTAGAACCCAGCGTGCCCAAGGAAGCCTCTAACTTGCTTGACATTCCTTGGATAAGGCAGCTTCGATATGGTCTCTATTTTGGCTCGGTCAACTTCGATTCCCTTGGCAGAGACTACGTGCCCAAGGACTATCCCTTCCTCAACCATAAAGTGACATTTCTCGTAATTCAGTACCAAACTTTTCTCCACACATCTGCTGAGGGCCAACTCCAGGTTGTTCAAGCATGTCTCGAACGAGCTGCCATATACAGTAAAGTCATCCATGAAGACTTCTATCCCTTGCTCGAGCAGATCAGCAAAGATGCTCATCATGCATCTCTGGAAAGTACCTGGGGCATTGCATAGACCAAATGGCATTCGCCGATATGCAAAGGTACCATATGGGCAAGTGAAAGTAGTCTTGTCCTGGTCTTCTGGGGCCACCCAAATTTGCATGTAGCCCGAGTATCCGTCAAGGAAACAGAAATGGGTCTGTTGGAAATCGACTATCCGGGACACGTCCGTTCGAACCCTCGAACATCCGGACAGTCCCCAATCAACTTCTGGAGGTCACCTTCGATCAGCCATGGCCACCCGCCCGTCAGATCGCGCGTCCGCCGCAGCCAAGGCCGCGGCTCACAATCTGCCCGGAGCAGGCGGCCGCCTGCCGCCCAGGCGGGCGCTTGCCTGGTCCGAACAGCAGCGCGATGCTGCTGTTCCGGGCTGTTTTCGATCCGTTTTTCCGTCCGGCCACTGATCCGGCGGTCCTCAACCGCCCAGAAGCCGGAGAAAATATACCTTGACCCCCGATTACCAATCGATGGTCCGTTGTATTATTACGTACGAGATCGAATCGAAACAATGCGGAAATAGGGTTTCGATTCCATACCTTTGTCGCGTGATTCGGAGAAGCCGAATAGGCGAACACCCTGAGATCTTCTAGTGTGTATCCTAGCCCTCGACACCGGACGTTGTGTGGGCAACGATCTACCGGAATCTTCTCTTCTTCTTCTCCTTTCTCTCTTGAACCCACGGTGAGAATTTTATTCTGTCTCTAGAAATATATTTGCGCTAGCAAAATTTATTTCTACAGAATAAGTTATTGCGCTAACTCAATTAATTAAGTAGAGAAAAAAGATTAATTGCGTTAACAATTATTTTCTCTCCACAGAATTAATTATTGCGGCGAAACTTAGGTTAGGAGAAGAGAGATTGAGGGGTATATATAGGCCACACTAGGGACCTTAGGACAATTAATTAATTAGGCTAAATTGTAATTTAATTAAACCGGTGTCCTTAAAAGAAAACCTTTAATTAAATCCAATTTTAATTATAATTAATTCCACTATAAAATTATAATTGAATTCCCAATTAATTAATCTATATTATTTTACCAATAATATTTCCGCCGAAATTACATATATGATTTTCCCCGTGTTTAAGATATCGCATGTCCATGAATTAATTAATTACTAATAATTAAATTAATTCATTTCTTATTATCCGAGACTAGTACCACTCATCCTTATTATCATGTGGAACGAATCCACCTGCAGGGTTTACATGATAAACTTTATGAGCTCATCTCGGGGACATCATCAACCCAATAAATGGGACACGGTTTCCTGTCTATAATCTACAGCATGCCGTGTGTACAATTCCGATTCCCAATATACCGAGGATCTCGACTAATCAATTAGTCTCACTCATTGGCACATTAAAGAATCGAGCATTGGACACACGCACCTATAATTATATAGGGATTAGGAACTCATATATCCGTAATATCTGAGGTCTAGTTCGATTACTCCGATTAGTATAAATCGAACGCCCTCCCGTGGTCCTGCTCAATACACCAAGTTTACGAGTGTAACATGATAGTCAAGACCGACTATCTACCAGTCACACTACGACGTACCGATGGATTGTCCCTGTCCATCTAAGTCGTGATCTACTGTTCGATAGTATACGAGTAACCGATAGTATGATCTTTCGCGTGTCTCCTCACGCCATACTATCTACAACGTATACATCAAGGACTATTGCATTAAATGCAATCATGTTTGAATTATGTATAGACTAAGGCATAGATAAGGAGTTCCGTGTTTCCACTAAACTAGACATTTAGAATACAACTCCATCAATCTCCCACTTATACTAAAAGTCTAGTTGCCCTCTCCCAAACATCAGATTCCCATAACCCCATCACGCCTACCCAACGCTTTCGCTGGAAGAGCCTCTGTGAACGGTTTTACCAGGCAATCCTCTCGATGCTATCTAGGTGACAACTGCATCGTCTTACTAGACGATCTCTCGAATCAGGTGGTACTTGCGCTCTACGTGTTATCTCCCACTGTGGACTCGTGGCATTTCAAGTTTGCCAATAAACCACTATTCAAAATAGCTTTTGGGCAAACTAGAAATCACATCTAAGTCCCTCAAGAAGTTCTGGAGCCACACCGACCTTTTAACTGCCTCAGAGGCCGTTAACTTTTCGGCTTCCATGGTAGAGTCCGTAATGCATAGTTGCATTACATTCTTCCATGTGACTGCTCCACTTCACAGTGAGAACACATAGCCTGACTTCGACTTTCAATTGTCCCCGTTTGATTCGGAAAACTAATTCTCTGTAATCCAGTGGAAACAACTTGACTGCTTTGTAACTTAGAACATGTTCTTTACATCAGTCGAGTGATCCTTTCCAGGATTACTGTGATATCTCACCACCATACCCACGACATAGTAGATATCAGTCTCGTGCACATCAATGCATACATTAAGCTTCCCACCGTTAAGGTGTAGGGAACTGCTTACTTTTCATTTATCTCCTTATTGTGTCAAACACAAAACTCTAGATAGATGAATTCCACATCTAAAAGGTGAAGACCTTTCTTGGAATTCTGTATGCTGCAACGAGTAAGAATTGTATTTATGTATGAGGCTCGAGATAAGTTCTATGTTCTTTTCTGGCGATCATTTAATACTTTGATCCCAAGAACATTCCTGACTTCTCCTAAGTCTCTTACATTTAATTACTCGGACAACCATCCCTTTATGTCCGATAACATCTTTCATATTGTTGCCAATTCAGAAGGATGTCGTCTACATAAAGAATGAGAAAAACACCACATCTTTTCTGTCACTTCTTTATTACACACAGGACCTAAACATGCCTTGAATGAATCCATGAAATGGATTTTCTCATAGGTCCGCATGTGTCCAAGATCTTGAAGCTTCCTTCAATCCTAAGATTGATTAAGCTTGCTTACCGAATGCTCTTGGCTCTTTTCGATGAATCCCTCTGGATGTCCCACATAGATGGTCCCGTCAAGACTTCGATTTAGAAATCCGTCTTGACTTCCATCTTCCATGTGAAGACAAAAGAATCCGGATCGACTTTAGCATAGCTACCGGCGAGAAAGTTTACTCATAATTGATCCCTTTCTTTCTGAGTGCACCCTCTCGAAACAAGCCTAGCCTTGAAGGTTTATGTTGGAGTTGTGTACTTAATGTCTAGATTTAAGTAACTGTAAACTCCCGATCATAGCATTTAATCTATTAAATTAACAAATAATTGTTTTGCGTTTAATTATTATTAATTAAATATATATGCAAATTATAGTCCTGGATTTTATACGTTTTAGTTAGTATGGTGCAAGCATGGGCGCACAGAAGATCATACTATCGGTTACTCGTATTTAATCAAACAAGTTGCTCACGACCTAGATGGACACGGACCAATCCATCGGTATAGTCGTTGTGTGAGAGAGAAAATAATTTATCTTAATTATTTTATCACACTTGTACACTTGGTGTATTGAGCGGATCGTTGAGATTCATCGATTAGGATTGCCGGCGATAATCGATTCGAGTCTCAGTGTATTTTATTCTTAATCCCCGATATTATTGCGGGTGTGTATATTTAATATAAGTAACTTTGATTTACCAAAGGAATTAACCGATTTTATTATTGGGTTAATTTCCGGTTAAGTTGGGTCACTATATTTTATATATGACATGCCGTGAATAATTGACCGGACAGTGTATCCCGTAAGGGTTGATAATATCCCCGAGATGAGTTCATAAGGAATTATTGTGTAAACCTCATGAGTGGATTCGTTCCGCACAATAATTAAGGTTGAATGGTACTAGTCTCGGATTAAAGAGATGAATAAATTAATTAGCAATAAATTAATTTTATTCATGGATATTTAAATCTTAAATACACGGAATAAATAAATACTACCGGAGAAATATTATTTGAAATAATATGGTTTAATATTGGGAGTGCAATTAATTTATATAGTGGAAAATAAATTAATTAATATTGATAAGGATTAATGGACTTGGGCAGTGGGCTCAATTTAATCTTCAATATTGGAAGCCCAATATTCCACCTCCTTTAGATCCCCTACGTAGCCTATAAAAGCACTACATGGCCTTCATAAATCATAAGACAAGATTATCATACTTGATATTCTAGAGAGTTGAAGGAGATCCATAGGAGTTCGATAGATCGTCGCCCACCCGACGTTCGAACGAAGTGCAAGGAATACGTGGGAAGATCCAAAAGGTCTTCTATTGATTTCGTTTCTCCGCACAACGAATCAAAAGGTACAATCATAAACTCCTTCGTGTGAATTTATGTGATTTAATTGTAATACATGCATGAACACAAGATCCGGGAAAAACGACGAACCCGGGGACGGGGATAGACCGCGCGGTGGTGGTCGAAGACCACCGGACCGCCGGCGGTCTGGAGATTCCCGCCGGGATCGAGAGAAGCCCTCGGCTGGGAGCCGAGGGGGTGGCGGTCGAGCCTAGGGCTTCGACCGCCGGCAGCGACCGCGCGAGGGGAGCCCCGGCTGGACGCCGGGGCGAGCGATCGACCCTAGGTCGATCGCTGGGGGCTGCCGCGGCTTCGCGCCGTGGCTGGGCGCTCCCTCCCGGTCGGCGGTGGCGGTGAGTCGCCGGACTCACCGTCGGGGGCTGCTGGGCAGCCCCACGCGATCGATGATGATCGCGAGCCCCGACGGGGGCTCGACTAGGGTTTAGCCGCGGGTTTATCCCGCGGCGATGCTCGGGTCGAGCCCGGCTCCGTTTGGTGGTTCGTGTTGATGAGCTCGACTCGCGGGAGACTTCGACTGGGGGCGGGCTGCGTGTCTTCGGGCGCGTAGTCTCCAAAGGTCGGACTCCTGCGGATGAGTCGATACTCGTGATCGGTTTCCGGCGATGGGATTTCGTTCGGGGTTATCGGTTCCGCAATTTTTGATACCCCGGGATATCGATTTCCAGCAATCGGTATCAGAGCGTTTGGTTTCGTGTTCATGTATGTATTCAATTGTGTTCTACCTTGCAGGGATTCCGACTATCATGGTTTAATTAATTGTTAATTATTCGTTTAATTAATTGCTATTTAATTTACCATGATTGTTCGTTTATTAAACTCTCGGACATGTCGAGATTCGTTTTGTGTGGATGAATGCTTGTAATAGTAAAAATTCGGGGGTTGACCGAATTTAGATTTATTATTATTGTTCTATGTTTTCCGGAAAATGTATAGGGTCGATTTCATGTATAGAATCGATACCGGAATTGTAAATTTATTTCTTGTAATTTATTTACGTTGGATCGATGCCGAGATGACCGCCGGAGAACGCGTGTGACGAAGAAGACGAAGAGGACGAAGGACCGGGGATCGATCAAACTCCTTGATCGACCCCAATCGATCGCCCAAAGGGTGGGGGCGTCGCGCCCCTTCGGCCGTGGGCTGTCGCCGGCGACGGTGGCGGCTGGCCGGCTGGAGTGGCGGCGGCGGGTGCTCCCTCCCGGTGGTGGTCGGCCGATGATGGTGGGGTGGTGCGGGAACTCCCATCCCGTGCTACTCCTACCTAGATACGCTTTCCTAAATTAATTCGGTCTTCCTATTTGAGTTCTCCTATTTTTGGGAATTCTCATGGATTAGGAAAAGAATTAATTGGAATTAATTTTATTCCTTATTCTATTATGGAAGTCTTCTAGAGTATTCCGAGTTCTACTTGGAATAGGATCCTAGAGATTTAATAGAATTAGAAAGGAGTAATAATTAATTTAGGATTGATTTATTTCCTAATTGATTATTCCTATTTTTTGGGAATTTTCATAGTAATGGAAATTAATTAATCTTGGAAAGTAGAAGAGTCCTAATTTATTTTTCCTTATTCTATTCTTCTAGAATATTCCAAGTTTGACTTGGATAGATTATTCTAGAGATTTAATAGAATTAGATAGAAAAATAAATAAATAAAAATATTAATAATATTTAATTTTATTTTTGATTTATTCGATTGACTTAATTTTCGAATTGAGTATCTTTTGGATTTATTAAAAATAAATAGATTTAAATATTGGGATTAATATTCTCGTCACATGGAGCATTCAAGAATGAAGACTGAAGACTAGAAGAAGCATACGGAGATGGAATAAAGCCATGATAGTCGGAAAATAATTTTTTCTAGCATTATTTTGACTATGTGCTATGTGCTTTATTACTTGTATGCATGCTTATGTGTTTAATTATGCATTAGATAGCGTATCCCTTTGTTATAAAAAGCTAAGTGGGAGAGGGGATGGAAACATTCCCATGGTCTCCATTACTGTTCTCTTGGTGACTCTTATGGACTTTTGAAGTTCGTATAGATGTGTCATTGTAGGAGAATTCTTGTAATTCCTTTTTCAAGAATCATTGATTAAGTTTATCAAACAATGCCTAATTTGTCTTTCTGAAACTGACTTCAAGTCGACTCATTCTCACCCCGGGGAGTGGAATGGAGCCAGAGCCACTTGGTCATGTGGATGACACAAATTAGAGACATTAGTACCATCCTTTTAAGGTGGATCGATTGTCTGCTCGGCTCCCTCATCTAATGAGAGATAGGGTTGTTCGCATGGTGAATCACTGGTTAGAAACTTCGAGTTTCACTTATGATTCCCCGCGTCTTGATTTACGAGATCAAATGCTTCAAGAAATTGGATGTCAATTGTATAAATCTTTTGGTGTAGTAAACGTCCACACTATCGTGGCTTGTTGCATTGAATGGGATTTTAGAACGATTGATGTAGACAGTTATAGAAGAAAGTGAAGGATCGTGTGTTAACGTAAACGTCCACACTATCGTGGCTTGCGGTGATATGCGAGTCCCAAAATTCTTCTTAGATACTGAGTAATGGTTTACACTTAGGTACGCTCTATAGTATTCTTCCCATCGAAGTAACGCTATAGTGATGTACGACCAAAGCAAATCTAATTGCTAAATCATTTGGATGGGTAAACGTCCACACTATCGTGGCTTGCCTTATCTGATGGGATTTTAGATGTAATTAGTGATTTAATGATATTATTAAAGGGAGATAATATCGGATATTAAATTAATTGTTTGTTTAAATGTGCTTATAGGTTTAGAGAATAGCTATGAACCCACTTTCCATGATACTCAAGGAGCATAAGCTCACTGGCCCCAACTATATTGATTGGAAGAGAAATTTAGACATTGTCCTAACTTCGGAGGAGTACAAGTACGTACTCTCTGATAAATGCCCTGCTGAGCCCACGGCTGCCTCAACTGATGAGGAAAAGGCAACATATCGGAAGTGGAAAAAGGCTGATGAAATGGCTAGGTGCTATATTTTGGCTTCCATGTCAAATGTACTCCAAACCCAACATGAGCCGATGGACACTGCCCGGGATATGATGACTAACCTCAAGGAGATGTTTGGGGAGCAGGATCGTGCGGCAAGGCAAGAAGCCATGAGAGTCCTTATGTCGACTACTTAGTCTGAAGGAACGCCCGTAGGGGAGCACGTTCTCAAGATGATGAGTTTGTTGAATGAACTTGAGGTCCTAGGAGCTTCCATTGATGATGAGACGCAAGTCGACATCATACTCCAGTCTCTGACCCCTAAGTTTGAGCAGTTTCGTATGAGCTATAATATGGGTAAACTATCTTATACTCTTGCGCAACTCCTGACTGAACTGAAGGCGGCATAGGGGATCTACAAGAAGGGCAAGTCTCAAGCGCTTGTAGCTACCAAGTCCAAAGGCTTTAAACCTGGTGGAGGTAGGGGCAAGAGGAGGAAGCAAGCCGGGAAACCCAGTGGTAACAAGAGGACTGTACCACGAGTGGGGGCTGCAAAGCCAAGGGGCAAGTGCTTCCGATGCAACAAGTCTGGACACTGGAAGTCTGAATGTCCTCTCAGAGGTACGAATTTTTCTTTAGTCGTAAAAACATAGTCAGCGGTATTATCTACCAGAATTCTGGTGTGTAGATATGGAACCACTCACGGTATGTGCATTTTGAATGCAGGGGTTCCAGAAAAACCGGCGACTTAGAGAAGGAGAGTTCGAGTCTACACGGGCAAAAGCTGTAGAGGAGGCAGCTGTTGCGGTGGAAGACATTTATCTGCTTTAGTAGTTAAATAGGATTTCATTTCAAGATTATTGCATTATGTACCCTCTATTTTAGAAAGAACGTTTTGTTCTGGATTTCTATTATTTATGAATGGATATTTTATTTCTTTAATCATTGGATGATTTTGATAAGAAATGATGGCATTATCTATTCTGGTACATTAGATAGCAATATATGAATGATAGATCCTAAGTCTACCACGATGCAACAAACCGTTCTATAACTTGTTTTACTTGATTAGATATGTTCGAAATTGATTTGATCAATTATAGTTGAAGGAATGGACCTTCCGACCTGAGAATTGAATTTGGAGGATAATACATCTAAGCAAACCTTTCTTCATAAAGGATAGAATTCGGACTAGTATTAGAAATGATTAGATATGCACACATGTGTGAATTAGAAAGACACGAGTAGTTCTTTCAAGAATACTCATTGATGGATTAGAGTACTTAAATGTGCCATAAAAGCAAAGTGTTTTGACTAGTCAATGGACACAAAGCTATTATGGGGAACCATTAAAGTATATCCATTAGAAGCCTGCGACTCGGTCGCGGAGGCCATCGCCTATCTAAATAACACATAGCATAATCAAAGATTGGGATTCAATCCCAAAGGGCCGCGCCATACACTTACGTGTAGAGATGGCACGTTGAAAATAAGAAATGGAAATCTAAAAGTAAAAGAGAACAAGTTGTTCGGAACTACCTATGTTCTATGGATGTTTCTAGAGACAATAACACATTCTGTGTGATTGTAGGATATCCTAGATGAACGAAGTGTTGTGCATTCTATAGTACTGTGAACCAGAGGGACGTCTTTCGTTCGGTTCATAGAAGAAGACTATTAGATGAACCACAAAGCCTGAACTGAATTAATACCTTGGAATGAGAAAAAGGACAAATGACTGGGAACCAGCCAAGCCGAGTAGAAGTATACCACACACTGCACCTATTGTTATTACTGTTATACACCGGGACGCCATTGCAGTGGGAGGTTGTTGAACAACCGGAGATATTCATAAGACTAGAGGAGTTCGGACTCTGGATCTAGTAAACATGAAATCGATCCCTAGCTCTGCATAAAGGCAGTACTAGATCTAAATGAGCCTGCTTGGAAAACAATAAGGATTATTGTTAAGAGGCTAGATCATTTAGAGTACGAGCTTAGTAAATCCATTTATGGATGGTTACAAAGCTGTGAATCGTGGAACTTGCGAATTGATGAGATAATCCATTCGATGGATTCATCAAAAGGCAGAGACGATAGGTGTATTGGAAACGTAATGGAAACAAGGTGGTGTTTCTCGGAGATTTTATGTAGATAACATTTTATCATTGGCAACAATGTAAAGATATTATCAGGCATAAAATAATGGTTGTCTAAATAAATAAATCGGAATATAAGATTAAGTAGAAGTTAGAGCATGTTCTTAAGATCTTATGATCTAGGGATAAGAACATTGTACTTCTCCTGGATACCTTATACGATTATGGTTTATTTTAACAAGCATAGCTCTGAGAAAGGATGTTGCCTTTCAGAAACAGAACATGTATATCTATCTAAGGTCATGTGTTTCGAACACATAAAGGAGATAGATGATACTAAGCAGTTTCCTACACCTCGTGTGGAAAGCTTAAATGCAATGTTAGAAAATAAGAACCTGATATCAACTATGCGGTTAGCGTAGTGGGAGGATATCAAGGTAATCTGGACAAAAGATATTCGAATGCTGTAAGAGTACTTGGATGTACTGGATTACTAAGCAAGACGAAATCTTCTCAGATTACATTTTCTCAGATTTCAAATCAGAGAAGGACCAGTGTAAGTCGATATCAGGCTATGTGTTCACTTTTGGAAAAGGTGGAACCTTTAATATGTAAAGAGTGATAAGCAGGATGCTTCTCAGGCTCTCTCATAACCGAATAGCGGCCTCAGAGGCAGCGGAAGTTTTGGTTAGGTTCCGGGATAACCTCTAAGACTTGGAAATGACTCTTAGTTTATCAAAGGCTATTTTATAGCGGTGCATGATAAACTGGAAGAAGTCATAAGTCTAAAAGTGATGATAACACATAGAGCAAGTACCACCTGATATGAGTCATCGTCAGGGAGACGACGTAGTAGTCACCAAGATAACTTCAGAGCGGCAACCTAGAGTGCTCATTCACATAGTACTTCTCGGAAGTACACCTTAAGCACGTGATGAGTATGGGAACCGGGAGTTTGGAGGAAATGACTAGACCTTAGTACAAGTGGGAGATTGTTGGAGTTGTGTACTTAATGTCTAGATTTAAGTAACTGTAAACTCCCGATCATAGCATTTAATCTATTAAATTAACAAATAATTGTTTTGCGTTTAATTATTATTAATTAAATATATATGCAAATTATAGTCCTGGATTTTATACGTTTTAGTTAGTATGGTGCAAGCATGGGCGCACAGAAGATCATACTATGCTTATTATTTTATGCATGCTCATCCCTCAATCGTAAAATACTAAGTGGGAGAGGGATTGGAAACAATCTCGCGGTCTCCATTCTCTGTTTTGAAAGTGTTGTGTATCGACTTACGAGTTGGCTTTAGTGTCATCCTCCCTATCGGATAAAGTCGGTACACGGACATCACTTGATCAAAATTCGAATTAAAATTCCACTTATAGAATTGAACAATTATATTTCTCAAAGCAATGCCTAATCTGTTTTTCAAAGACTAATTTCAACTCGACTCATTCTCACCCCGGGGAGTGGAATGTGATGGAGTTGTATTCTAAATGTCTAGTTTAGTGCAAATACGGAACTCCTTATCTATACCTTAATTCGAGATATGATTCAAGCATGGTTGCATTTAATGCAATAGTCCTTGATGTATACGTTGTAGACAGTATGGCGTGAGGAGACACGCGGAAGATCATACTGTCGGTTACTCGTATACTATCGAACAGTAGCTCACGACTTAGATGGACAGGGACAATCCATCGGTACGTCGTAGTGTGACTGGTAGATAGTCGGTCTTGACTATCATGTTACACTCGTACACTTGGTGTATTGAGGAGGACCACGGGAGGGCGTTCGATTTATACTAATCGCAGTAATCGAACTAGACCTCAGAAATTACGGATATACGAATTCTTAATCCCTATATAATTATAGGTGCGTGTGTCCAATTCTCGGTTCTTTAATATGCCAATGAGTGAGACTAAATGATTGGTCGAGATTCTCGGTAAATTGGAGATCGTAATTGTACGCACGGCATGCTATAGATTTTAGACAGGAAACCGTGTCCCGTTTATCGGGTTGATGACGTCCCCGAGATGAGCTCATAAAGTTTATCATGTAAACCCTGCAGGTGGATTCGTTCCACATGATAATAAGGATGAGTGGTACTAGTCTCGGATAATAAGAAGCGAATTAATTTAATTATTAGTAATTAAATAAATTCGTGGACGTTCGATATCTTAAACACGGGGAAAAGTCGTATATGTAATTTCGGCGGAAATATTATTGTTGATATAATATTAAATTAATTTCGGGAATTCAATTATAATTTTATAGTGGAATTAATTATAATTAAAATTGTGGAATTTAATTAAAGGTTTTCTTTTAAGGACACCGGTTTAATTAAATTGCAATTTAGCCTGGGATTTATTTACCTAAGAGGTCCCTAGTGTAACTCCATTTAAACCCCCCCTTGCCCTCTCTTAAACCTAAGAAACGCCGCAACTATTATTTCAGCAGAGAAATTAAAATGCTTAGCGCAATTATATTTTTCTCTGTTTAAATAAAAGAGTTAACGCAGTTATTTTTTTCTAATGAAATTAATTGCTTAGCGCAATTATATTTAAAGAAAAATTATTCTTGCGCTGGTTTTGAGAAGAGAGAGCAGAAAAGGAGAATCCAGCAGATCGTTGCCCACACAACGGCTGGAATCGGGAAGAGGCATACACTAGAAACGTCTAAGGTCTCAACAATTCGGCTCCTCCGAATCACGCATCAAAGGTAAAGAATCGAAAACCCTCTTCCGCATTATTTCGATTCTTCTCGTACGTAATAATAAAACGGACCATCGATTGGTAATCGGGGGTCAAGGTATATTTTCTCCGGCTTCTGAGCGGTTGAGGACCGCCGGATCGGTGGCCGGACGGAGAAAAACGGATCGGAAACAGCCCGAAACAGCAGCATCGCGCTGCTGTTCGGACCAGGCAAGCGCCCGCCTGGGTGGCAGGCGCCCGCTCGCGCTGGGTCGCGAGCGACCGCTCGGGCAGCAAGCGCCCGCTTGCGCTGGTGCGCGAGCGCCCGCCTGGGCGGCAGGCGGCCGCCTGCTCCGGGCAGATTGTGAGCCGCGGCCTTGGCTGCGGCGGACGCGCGATCTGATGGGCGGGTGGCCATGGCTGATCGGAGGTGACCTCCAGAAGTTGATTGGGGACGTCCGGATGTTCGAGGGTTCGAACGGACGTGTCCCGGATAGTCTATTTCCAACAGAATGGAGCCAAAGCGCTTGGTTATGTCGATGACACAGATTAGAGACTTTCGAGTCATTCGATATCTAGATCGATTGTCTGATTGGCTCCCTCACCTTGTGAGAGATAGGGCTCAATTGCATGATTGATCTCTGGTTAGAAACTTCGAGTTTCACTTACGAGATATCAAGCTTTGATTAATAAAATTTTGAAATTTAATAAATGTAAGAGTCAATTAACAAAGTTGTTTGTTTTAGTAAACGTCCACACCATCGTGGCTTGCTAAATGGAAACGATACTTTGGGATAATTGAGACTCTATGACATTTAAATAAGTGGGAGTCAATTAATAAAGTTGTTTGTTGTAGTAAACGTCCACACTAACGTGGCTTGCTAGATGGAAACGGAACTTTAGGATTAATTGAGGCTCGACAGTTATAGAAAGTCGTGGAGGACCGCATGTCAACGTAAACGTCCACATGAACGTGGCTGGCGGTGGATATGTAGTTCCCGAGCGGTTGACTTAGTACTGAGAAATGGTACACACTTAGGTACGCTTTATAGTATCCTCCCCATCGGAGTCACTGCTATAAAGATGTACGCTTTATAAAGACGTGTCCCGGATAGTCGATTTCCAACAATTGGTATTAGAGCCGGTTTATCGGTTAGTTGTATTGTTCGTACGTTTTGTGATGCAGGATGAACCCGATTATTATGGCCAACATTATGGGATGTTGTATGATAATTTTTTTGTGGTTTGTTAAACTCTCGGGCTTGTCGAGATTGTTTGATTTTGGAAAACGTTGCTTGTTTGTAATAGATAAAAACGACGGGTTGAGTCGTTAGGTTTATTTATTTTTCGTTGTATCCGGGACATGTATAGGGTCGATCACCTTGTATAGGATCGATGCCGGATTTAGTAAGTTTATTCTTGTAATTTTTCTTACTAATTTTTGTGGATCGAGACAAGACCAAAACCCGGAGAAACGAAGATCGAGGAGGGCGAACCGGCCACGGGCAGCCATCGAACACACCCCGTGTTCGCGACGGGCAGCAGCGGGGCTGGGGTTCGTTCGACCCCACGGACGACTCAACGAGGCTCGAGACGAGGCTCCAGTGGGAGGAGTTCGTCTCTTGACCCTCGAGCGAGTCGGTGGTGGACCGATATCGAGACGAGCAACGAGATGAAGTTCCAAGAGACGTGCATTGGAGAATACTTAAGGCCATAATAATCGGGGCCACGTTAATTGCTTTTTATGTGATTTACGTGCTTTTTATTATACTTAATTATTTGATGCATGTTATCCCTTATCGTAAAATACTAAGTGGGAGAGGGATTGGAAACAATCCCGCGGTCTCCATTCTCTGTTTTGAATGTGATGTGTATTGACTTACGAGTTGGCTTTAGTGTCATCCTCCCTATCGGATAAAGTCGATACACGGATATCACTGAATCAAAATTCGAATTCAATTCCACTTATAAAAATCGAACAATTATATTTTTCAAAAGCAAGTGCCTAATCTGTCTTTCAAAGACTAAGTTCAACTCGACTCATTCTCACCCCGGGGAGTGGAATGGAGCCAAAGCGCTTGCTTATGTCGATGACACAGATTAGAGACATTCGAGTCATTCGATGACTAGATCGATTGTCTGGTTGGCTCCCTCACCTAGTGAGAGATAGGGCTCAATTGCATGATTGATCGCTGGTTAGAAACTTCGAGTTTCACTTACGAGATATCAAGTTTTGAATAATAAAATTGTTGTTGGAATTCGCTATCCCGGGTTATCAAAATTGCGGAACCGATAACCCGAACGAACCTTTCGCCGGAGATCACACGAATACGACAACCATGCCGGGATACGACCGAAGCGCACAGCGAGGCCCGAAGGCCGCGCACGCCCCAGCCGCACCCCCACGGCCGCGCGCTTCGCGCGATGAGGGATCGATCGCGCTCGGGCGATCGATCGGGGTGGGGCTGCCCAGCAGCCCCCGCGGCGGGTCCGGCGACCCGCCGCCACCAGGAGGCCCCCGCCTTCACGGCGGGGTAGGGCACGGCACCAGCCCGTGCCCTAGCGATCGATCCCGCGATCGATCACACACCCTCGGCCCAGCCGAGGGTTCGGCCCCCACGCCCCCACGCCGAAACCCTAGGCGGCGATCCGCGGTCCGGTGGCTTCGCCACCACCGCGTGATCGTTCGTCTAATCCGGGCTTCGATCTCGGATCTTCGTCCTACGGTATTTTCAATAAAACACAAATCGAACAATTAACAAGTGCGTTGAGAATTGTACCTACGATTCGTTGTTCGGAGAAACAAAATCGATGATGACCTCGTGATCTTCCCGCGTATTCCTTGCACTCCGTTCGAACGTCGGGTGGGCGACGAGCTATCGAACTTATGGATCCTCTTCACTCTCAGAACTTTATTGTAGGCGTTACGTAGGTTGAAAAGTGAAGACCATGTAGTGCTTTTATAGGCTACGAAGGGGATCAAAAGGAGAATAAATATTGGGCTTTAATATTGAAAATTAAATTGGGTCCAACCCAAATCCATTAATTCTTATCAATATTAATTTTATTTATTTTCCACTATATAAATAAAATTGAACTCCCAATATTATTCCATATTATACCAAATAATATTTCTCCAACTTAGTATTATTTATTCCGTGTATTTAAGATTTAAATATCCATGAATAAAATTTATTTATTGCTTAATAAATTTATTCATCTCTTATATCCGAGACTAGTACCACTCAACCTTATTTATTGTGCGGAACAAATCCACTCGCGAGGTTTACACAATAAATCCTTATGAGCTCATCTCGGGGATATTATCAACCCTTCCGGGATACACTGCCCCTTCAAGAATTCACGGCATGCCATATATAAAATATAGTGACCCAACTTAACCGGTAATCAACCCAATAATTAAACCGGTTAATTCCTTTGGTAAATCAAAGTCACTTATATTAAATATACACACCCGCAATTGTTTCAGGGATTAAGAATAAAATACTCCGAGTCTCAAATCAATTATCGCCGAGCAATCCTAATTGATGAGTCTCAATCGATCCGCTCAATACACCTAGTGTACAAGTGTGATAAAATAATTAAGATAAATTATTTTCTCTCTCACACAACGACTATACCGATGGATTGGTCCGTGTCCATCTAGGTCGTGAGAAACTGTTCGATTAAATACGAGTAACCGATAGTATGATCTTCTGTGTGCCCATGCAACACCATACTAACTACAACGTATAAAATCCAGGACTATAATTTGCATATATTTAATTAACAATAATTAAAAGCAAATGAATGTCTGTAATAGATAGGTAAATGAAAGTGCATACAGAGTTCAGAATACTCAAATCTAGACATTAAGTATACTACTCCATCAATCTCCCACTTATACTAAGGTCTAGTCTTATCCTCCAAACTTCTGACTCCCAAACCCTCCAAGTGCTTGTAGTATACTTCCTTAGGAAGTATCTTGGTGAAAGGGTCCGCTAGGTTGTCTTCCGAAGCTATCTTGGTGACTATCGCATCGCCCCTCTTGACGATGTCTCGAATCAGGTGGTACTTGCGCTCTATGTGTTTTGTAGCACTATGGGACCGTGGTTCCTTACTGTTTGCCACTGCACCGCTATTGTCACAATAAATTGTCATAGCCTTAGGCAAACTCGGAATCACATCTAAGTCCTGGAGGAAATTAAGGAACCACACTGATTCTTTCGCTGCCTCTGAGGCTGCAACATATTCAGCTTCCATGGTAGAGTCCGAAATGCACTTTTGCTTAACACTCTTCCATGATACGGCTCCACCTCCCAAAGTGTACACATAGCCTGATGTCGACTTACGCCGGTCCTTATCTGCTTGGAAATCCGAATCTGTGTAACCCAAAGGAATCAGATTGTCTGCACTATATCTCAGAACATAATCCTTAGTATTTCGCAAATACTTGAAAATGCTCTTTACGGCAGTCCAATGAGCCTTTCCAGGGTTACTCTGATATCTCGCCACTATGCCAACGGCATAACAGATATCAGGTCTCGTGCATAACATTGCATACATTAGGCTTCCCACAGCCGAAGCGTAGGGAATCGCTTTCATGTCATCTTTCTCCTTTTGTGTCTGAGGACACATATCCTTAGAAAGATAAGTTCCTTTACTGAAGGGTAGATCACCCTTCTTGGAATCTTGCATGTTAAAACGAGCTAGAATCGTGTCTATGTAAGATTGCTGGGAAAGACACAATGTTCTATTCCGGCGATCCCTTATAACTTTGATCCCTAGAACATGTCCGACTTCTCCCAAATCTTTCATATCGAATTGTCTAGACAACCATCCCTTTATGTCTGATAACATCTTCACACTGTTGCCAATGAGAAGTATGTCGTCTACATAAAGCACGAGGAACACCACCTTCTTTCCATCACGTTTCCAATACACACACGATTCGTCCATGCTTTGAATGAATCCAAAAGATTGGACTACTTCATCAAACCGCAGGTTCCACGATCGCGAGGCTTGTTTCAATCCATAAATGGATTGATTAAGCTTGCACACTAGATGATCTCGCCCCTTAGCAATGAATCCTTCTGGTTGTTTCATATAAATCGTCTCGTCAAGACTTCCATTAAGGAAAGTTGTCTTGACATCCATTTGCCACACCTCATAATCCATATGAGCTGCTATGGATAAGAGAATCCGGATCGACTTTATCTTGGCTACCGGCGAGAAGGTCTCCTCATAATCGATTCCCTCTTTCTGAGTATATCCTTTCGCAACAAGACGAGCTTTAAAGGTTTCAACCTTTCCGTCAGATCCTCTCTTTCTCTTGTAGACCCATTTACACCCAATTGGCTTTACGCCGCTTGGTGGTTCTACAAGATCCCAGACTTTATTAGAATCCATAGATTCTATTTCGGATTTCATCGCTTTCTTCCAAGAAGGCGCATCTATATCTTGTACCGCCTCATCATAGGTCTAGGGATCGACTTCATGAACTCCGGGTGCCGAGTCCGAAGACTCACCCAGTCCAATCCATCTTTCCGGTTGTTTGACAACCCTCCCACTACGACGGCGTTCTGGTGTATTAACAGTGACAGTATTAGGTGCAGGTTCTAGTGGTGTATCTACACTCGGTTCGGCTGTATCCAAGTCTTCCTCGTTACCTCTCAACTCATCAAGTATTATGTCACTTTTGGGCTTGTGGTCCATGACATAGTCTTCCTCTAAGAACCGAGCGTTAGTACTTATAACGATCTTCTGGTCCGTAGGACTATAGAACATGCCACCCTTAGTTCCTTTCGGGTATCCTACAAACAGCCGTATTTCTGATCTAGGTTCTAACTTATCGGCGCCTTGTCGCAACACGTGTGCTGGATATCCCCAGATCCGAATGTGTCTCAAGTTAGGCTTACGCCCACTCCACAATTCCATGGGTGTAGTTGGTACCGTTTTGGTCGGAACCCTATTCAGAATATACGCCGCTGTTTCCAAGGCAAGTCCCCAGAACATAACAGGTAAATCCGAGTAACTCATCATTGATCGCACCATTTCCATAAGAGTCCTATTCCTTCTTTCTGACACACCATTCTGCTGAGGAGTATATGGTGAAGTCAGCTGGGATTCAATCCCATTCTCTGCCAAGTATGCCTTGAATTCTCCAGACAGGTACTCGCCTCCGCGATCAGATCGCAGGCATTTTATGGATTTACCACGAAGGTTCTCCACAAGAGCCTTGAATTCCTTGAACTTGTCAAAAGAATCACTCTTGTGGCGCATCAGGTAAATATATCCATACCTTGAGTAATCATCAGTAAAGGTGATGAAATACTCGTACCCTCCCCTTGCCTGAGTAGACATAGGTCCGCATACATCAGAGTGAATCAAATCCAATACTTGTTCAGCTCTACGTCCTTTACCAGAAAAAGAACGCTTGGTCATTTTACCCTCCAAACAGGATTCGCAGGTTGGAAGGTCCTCTCCTTCTATACCGCTAATGAGACCATCAGCTTTCAACCTTTGAATTCTATTCGAATTAATATGACCTAGCCTTAGATGCCACAAGTATAATTGATTCATCTTAGAAGGTTCCTTTCTCTTATTGGTGTTCGTAGATGTGTTATTACTCTCGGTTAGTTGCATCGTGTTAGACTCAGGATTTAGAATATACAAATCGTCCACCAATGTACCAGAACAGACAATCTCACTATTTCTTCTTATGACCACAGAGTGATCAAAAGAAACAGAATATCCATTCAGAATTAACTTAGAAACTGAAATCAAATTCTTTCTAAAATTCGGTACATAAAGACAATTTTGTAAAACCAAAACCCTATCACTACTAAAACGTAAGTGAACGTCTCCCACTGCAACAGCCGCCACCTTCGCGGCATTGCCCATGTAGACCACGATCTCTCCCTCTCTAAGTCTCCGGGTTTCCTGGAACCCCTGCAATGAATTGCAGACATGGTCAGTGGCGCCCGTATCTACACACCAGGTGCTGGTAGATATCACCGCTGACAATGTTTCAGTGACTAAGGAAAATTTCGTACCTTTGATGAGAGGACAATCAGACCTCCAGTGCCCAAACTGCTTGCATCGAAAGCACTTGCCAGAAGGCTTTGTTGGAATTCGCTATCCCGGGTTATCAAAAATTGCGGAACCGATAACCCGAACGAACCCTTCGCCGGAGATCGTACGTACACCGACTCATCCGCCGGAGTCCGGGCTTTGGAGACCACGCACCCGAAGGCACGTAATCCGCCCCCACCCGAAAACCCGCGAGCCGAGGTTCATACAATCGACAACCTCAATCGCCGGAGAAATCACGAGCCCACGCGAACCGGGACCCGACCGAACGCGTCGCGTGCACGAGGCACGCGGACGCCCAGCCGAGTCCCCGCGAGGGGACTCGCGATCGCTCGCAGCGATCGCACGGGATGCCCGCGGCATCCCCGCAGCGGATCCGGCGATCCGCTGCTCGCGGCTAGGGCTCGCGTCCAGCGAGCCGCTGCGGGTAAACCCGCAGCTCGCTACGAGCTGCTACGGGTGAAACCCGTAGCCCTAGCGATCGGCCCCGTAGGGCTCGATCGACCCTCGGCGTCCAGCCGAGGGTTCGCGCACTCGATCCCCGCGAGGGATCCACGAGCCGCCGGCGGTCCGGTGGCTTCGCCACCACCGCCCGGCTCGACCCTCGGTCCGGGGTTCGATCCTCGGATCTTCGTCCTACGGTATTCTCGATAAAAACAAATCGAACAATTAACAAGTGCGTTGAGAATTGTACCTACGATTCGTTGTTCGGAGAAACGAAATCGATGACCTCGTGACCTTCCCGCGTATTCCTTGCACTCCGTTCGAACGTCGGGTGGGCGACGAGCTATCGAACTTATGGATCCTCTTCACTCTCGAACTTTATTGTTGGCGTTACGTAGGTTAAGAAGTGAAGACCATGTAGTGCTTTTATAGGCTACGAAGGGGATCAAAAGGAGAATAAATATTGGGCTTTAATATTGAAAATTAAATTGGGTCCAACACAAATCCATTAATTCTTATCAATATTAATTTTATTTATTTTCCACTATATAAATAAAATTGACCTCCCAATATTATTCCATATTATACCAAATAATATTTCTCCAACTTAGTATTATTTATTCCGTGTATTTAAGATTTAAATATCCATGAATAAAATTTATTTACTGCTTAACAAATTTATTCATCTCTTATATCCGAGACTAGTACCACTCAACCTTATTTATTGTGCGGAACAAATCCACTCGCGAGGTTTACACAATAAATCCTTATGAGCTCATCTCGGGGATATTATCAACCCTTACGGGATACACTGCCCCTTCAAGAATTCACGGCATGCCATATATAAAATATAGTGAACCAACTTAACCGGTAATTAACCCAATAATTAAACCGGTTAATTCCTTTGGTAAATCAAAGTCACTTATATTAAATATACACACCCGCAATTGTTTCAGGGATTAAGAATAAAATACTCCGAGTCTCAAATCAATTATCGCCGAGCAATCCTAATTGATGAGTCTCAATCGATCCGCTCAATACACCAAGTGTACAAGTGTGATAAGATAATCAAGACAAATTATCTTCTCTCTCACACAACGACTATACCGATGGATTGGTCCGTGTCCATCTAGGTCGTGAGCAACTGTTTGATTAAATACGAGTAACCGATAGTATGATCTTCTGTGCGGGCCCGACACACCATACTAACTACAACGTATAAAATCTAGGACTATGATTTGCATGTATTTAATTAACAATAATTAAAAGCAAATGAATGTCTGTAATAGATAGGTAAATGAAAGTGCATACAGAGTTCAGAATACTCAAATCTAGACATTAAGTATACTACTCCATCAATCTCCCACTTATACTAAGGTCTAGTCTTATCTTCCAAACTCCCGACTCCCATACTCATCACGTGCTTATGTTGTACTTTCAAGAAGTACTATGTGAATGAGCACTCTAGGTTGCCGCTCTGAAGTTATCTTGGTGACTACAGCGTCGTCTCCCTCGACGATGACTCGTATCAGGTGGTACTTGCTCTATGTGTTATCTTACACTTATGGACTTGTGATTTCTTACCATTTGCCATCGCACCGCTATGGACATAGCCTTTGGCAAATTAAGAATCACATCTAAGTCCCAGAGATTATTCCGGAGCTATACCAAAACTCCCGCTGCCTCTGAGGCCGCTTATTTGGTTACCCATGGCAGAGTCCGAAAAGCATCGTGCTTATCACTCTTCCATGTTAAAACTCCTTCTCCTTTAATAGTGAAACACATAGCCTGATATCGACTTACACCGGTCCTTATTCGATTAGAAATCTAAGAGAATGTAATCCAAAGGAAATGTTTGTCTGCTCCGTAATCCAGAACATAGTTTCCAGTACTTCGAAAGTACTTAAAATGTTCATTACGGCAGTCAAGTATTCCTTTCCAGGATTACCTTGATATCCTCCCACTATGCTAACCGCATAGCCGATATCAGGTTCTTGTTTTCAACAATGCATTCATCGAGCTTTCCACACTTAAAGTGTAGGAAACTGCTTTCATTGCTTCTATCTCCTTCTGTGTTCCAAAACACATATCCTTAGATAGATGCATTCCGTATCTGAAAGGTAACGAACCTTTCTGAGAATCTTGCATGTTAAAACGAACCACAATCATATATATGTAAGATGTCCAGGAGAAGTACAATGTTCTCTCCTAGAGATCCAAGATCTCAAGAACAGGTCCAACTTCTTCCTATATCTTTCATAATGATTTATCCAGACAACCATCATTTCATGTCTGATTACATCTTTACATTGTTGCCAATGATAAAATGTTATCTACATAAAAACCGAGAAACACCACCTTGTTTCCATCACGTTTCCCATACACACGATTCGTCTATGCTTTGATGAATCCATAAAATGGACTATCTCATCAATTTGCAAGTACCACGAACTCGAGGCTTGTTTCAATCCATAAATGGATCGATTAAGCTTGCACACTAGATGATCTCGCCCCTTAGCAATGAATCCTTCTGGTTGTTTGTCTCGTCAAGACTTCCATTAAGGAAAGCTGTCTTGACATCCATTTGCCACACCTCATAATCATGAGCTGCTATGGATAGGAGAATCCGGATCGACTTTATCTTGGCTACCGGCGAGAAGGTCTCCTCATAATCGATTCCCTCTTTCTGAGTATATCCTTTCGCAACAAGCCTAGCTTTAAAGGTTTCAACCTTTCCGTCAGATCCTCTCTTTCTCTTGTAGACCCATTTACACCCAATTGGCTTTACGCCGCTTGGTGGTTCTACAAGATCCCAGACTTTATTAGAATCCATAGATTCTATTTCAGATTTCATCGCTTTCTTCCAAGAAGGCGCATCTATATCTTGTACCGCCTCATCATAGGTCCAGGGATCGACTTCATGAACTCCGGGTGCCGAGTCCAAAGACTCACCCAGTCCAATCCATCTGTCCGGTTGTTTAACAACCCTCCCACTACGACGGCGTTCCGGTGTATTAACAGTGACAGTATTAGGTGCAGGTTCTAGTGGTGCGTCTATACTCGGTTCGGCTGTATCTAGGTCTTCCTCGTTACCTCTCAACCAATCAAGTATTATGTCACTTTTGGGCTTGTGGTCCATGACATAGTCTTCCTCTAAGAACCGGGCGTTAGAACTTATAACGTCCTTCTGGTTCATAGTACTATTTGAACACACATCTTTTGTTCTTCTAGGACATTCTACAACTGCATTTGAATGCGCCGTTGTTTCCAGACATATCAATAGAACATAGGTAGTTCCGTATAACTCATGCCTTTACTATTTCTATAAGAGTTCCATTTCTTAATTTCCGACACACCATTCCTACACAAGAGTGTATGGTGTAGTCATTTGGGATCAAATCCCAATCTCTGATCAGTATGCCATGCATTCCTCAGACAGGCACTTGCCTCCGCGATTAGATCGCAGGCTTTCAATGGATATACCATGATGGTTCCCCACAATAGCTTTGTGTCCATTGACTTGTCAAAACACTTTGCTTTTGTGGCACATCAGGTATGCTAGTCCATTTTTCGAGTAATCATAAAATGAAGTACTCGTATCATATTGTCTGAGTAGACAAAGGTCTGCATACATCAGAGTTAATCAATTCTAATACTTTTCCGGATCTTATACTTTATATCCATAAAGGATTGCTTAGTCGTATTATCTTCCAAATTAGATTCTTAGGTCGGAAGGTCCACTCCTTCAACTTAATTGATCTTACAATCAATTTTCGACCCTTGAACTTCTCATTTGAATAAATATGACTTAGCATAAGAATCCACAAGTATAAATGATTAAATAAAGAAATCTCTTATTAGTAAAACGAGTTATATATAAAACGGTTCGTTGCATCGTGGTGGACTCAGGATTCATCATTTATATATTGCTAGCTAATGTACCAAAATAGATAATACCATTATTTCTCCTTATAACCATCAAATGATTAAAAGAAATAAAATATCCATTTATTAGAAATCCAGAACAAAGTTCTTTCTAATTTGAAAGGTACATAAAAGCAATAACCCAAAATGAAATCCTATAAAATGTCCTCCACTGCAACTGCTGCCTCCTCTACAGCATTGCCCATGTAGACTACGATTTCTTCTTTTCTAAGTCGTCGGGTTTCCTGGAACCCTTGCATTTAGAATGCACATACCGTCAGTGGTTCTATATCTACACACCAGGTTCCGGCAGATAATACCACTGACTATGTTTTACGACTAAAGAAGATTTCGTACTTTTGATGAGAGGATAATCAGACCTCCAGTGCCCAAACTGCTTGCATCGAAAGCACTTGCCCAAAGGCTTGCCTTTCCCAATCCGTGGCTTTGAGCCACTGGGTTTCTTTGCACGCTTTTCCTCTAGCCTTGCCACAAAAGCTTGTGATTTTCCTAACTTACGCACAAACTCCGCTCTCATTGATTCCTTTTTAAGGGACTCATTGAGAGAGAATTCTGTGAGTATGTTAATCACCTCTTGTCCGGCTTCCACGCTATGTCTCAACATCAACCTGAGGTCATTTCGAATGTCCTCATCAGTTGGGACAACAGTGGATTCGGAAAGCTCAACAGTCTGGACAATGTCCAGATTTCGTTCCCAATCATCACCATATGGAACCGGTGAGTTTTCATCCTTAAGTATATCACAAAGTGGGGTCACAGTCATTCTTAACCTATAAGCACATAAAACAGACAAACAATTTAATATCCGATATTATCTCCCTCAAATAATATCATTAAATCACTAATCACATCTAAAATCCCATCAGGTAAGGCAAGCCACGTGGTGTGGACGTTTACCCACCCGAATGATTTAGCAATTAGATTTTCATCGGTCATACATCAATTATAGCGTAACCTCGTGGGGAGGAATACTACAACGCGTATCTAAGTGTAAACCATTACTCAGTACCAAAGTAAATTACTTGGAATTGCTACATCACCGCAAGCCACGTGGTGTGGAAGTTTACGATAACTTCACAACTCTTCATAATTACTTACAACTGTCTACATCAATTAATCCAAAATCCGTCAGCATGGCAAGCCACGTGGTGTGGACGTTTACTACACTAAGAGACTTTTATAATTGACTCCCAATTACTCGATCCATTTAATCTTGTAAATCAAGACGTGGAGAATCATAAGTGAAACTCGAAGTTTCTAACCAGTGATTCACCATGCGAACAACCCTATCTCTCATAAATGAGGGAGCCGAGCAGACAAACGACCCACCTATCAAAGAATGGCACGAAAGTCTCTAATTTGTGTCCTCTACATGACCAAGTGGCTCTGGCTCCATTCCACTCCCCGGGGTGAGAATGAGTCGACTTGAAATCAGCTTTGGAAAGACAAATTAGGCATTGTTTGATAAACTTAATCAATGTTTCTTGTAAGAGGAATTACAAGAACTCTCCTCCAATGACTTATCTATATATACCTCAAAGGTATATAAAAGTCACCAAGAGAGCAGCAATGGAGACCATGGGTATGTTTCCATACCCTCTCCCACTTAGCTTTTTACAATAAAGGGATACGCTATCTAGTGCATAAAATAAACACATATAGCATGCATACATGTAATAAAGCACATAGTATTATCACATAGTCAAAATAATTACTAAAATATTATTTTCCGACTATTATGGCTTCATCACATCCCCGTACGCATCTTCTAGTCTTTAGTCTTCGTTTCTTGAATGCCCCATGTGACGAGAATATTAATGTCCAATATTTAAATCCATTTATTTTCAATTAATCCAAAAGTTACTTAATTCGAAAATTAAGTCAATTGAATATATTAAAAATAAAATTAAATATTATTAATATTTTTATTTATTTTATTTTCTTTTTCCACTTCATTAAATCACTAGAATAATCTATCCAAGATATTCTTGGAATATTCTAAATGATATCCATAATGAAATAAAGAAATAAAATAGTTAGTACTATTATACTTTTCCAAATTTATTTTTATTCCTAATCCATGAATATTCCCATGAGTAGGAATAATCAATTATGGAAAAATAAATTTAGTACTAAATTAATTCTTTTTCTATTTTTCTAGAATATTCCATAAAGAAATATTCAAAATAGGAAATTATGAATTAATTTGGAAAGTATATTTCCGGTAGGAGTAGTCCGGGTTGGGAGACCCCGAACCACCCCAACCTTCGATCGACCGGCCACCCACGGGGAGGAGCGCCGCCGCCCAGCCAAGCCGACAACCACCGAGGTGGTGGCAGCCGCGGCTAGGGCAACAGCCCCCACGCCCATAGCCATCGATCGGGCATCACGGGGATCGATCCAATCGATCCCTAGCCCTTCGTCCCTCTCGTCACTTCGTCTTCTCCGGCGGTCTTCGATACGTCGATCCAATCGTAATATTAAATTTACAAAAAATCTAAATTACAATTCCGGTATCGATTCTATACACGAAATCGACCCTATACATTTTCCGGAAAAACATGAACATAATAATAAATCCTAAATTCGGTCAACCCCCGAATTTTTACTATTACAAGCATTCACCACCAAAAACGAATCTCGACATGTCCGAGAGTTTAATAAAACCAACAATCACATGACAAAATAATTAAACGAATAATCATCAAGCCATAATAGTCGGAACCCTGCAAGGTAGAACAATTTTATCGAAAATACCGCGAACGTAAACCACGCTCTGATACCAATTGTTGGAATTCGCTATCCCGGGTTATCAAAAATTGCGGAACCGATAACCCGAACGAACCCTTCGCCGGAGATCGTACGTACACCGACTCATCCGCCGGAGTCCGGGCTTTGGAGACCACGCACCCGAAGGCACGTAATCCGCCCCCACCCGAAAACCCGCGAGCCGAGGTTCATACAATCGACAACCTCAATCGCCGGAGAAATCACGAGCCCACGCGAACCGGGACCCGACCGAACGCGTCGCGTGCACGAGGCACGCGGACGCCCAGCCGAGTCCCCGCGAGGGGACTCGCGATCGCTCGCAGCGATCGCACGGGATGCCCGCGGCATCCCCGCAGCGGATCCGGCGATCCGCTGCTCGCGGCTAGGGCTCGCGTCCAGCGAGCCGCTGCGGGTAAACCCGCAGCTCGCTACGAGCTGCTACGGGTGAAACCCGTAGCCCTAGCGATCGGCCCCGTAGGGCTCGATCGACCCTCGGCGTCCAGCCGAGGGTTCACGCACTCGATCCCCGCGAGGGATCCACGAGCCGCCGGCGGTCCGGTGGCTTCGCCACCACCGCCCGGCTCGACCCTCGGTCCGGGGTTCGATCCTCGGATCTTCGTCCTACGGTATTCTCGATAAAAACAAATCGAACAATTAACAAGTGCGTTGAGAATTGTACCTACGATTCGTTGTTCGGAGAAACGAAATCGATGACCTCGTGACCTTCCCGCGTATTCCTTGCACTCCGTTCGAACGTCGGGTGGGCGACGAGCTATCGAACTTATGGATCCTCTTCACTCTCGAACTTTATTGTTGGCGTTACGTAGGTTAAGAAGTGAAGACCATGTAGTGCTTTTATAGGCTACGAAGGGGATCAAAAGGAGAATAAATATTGGGCTTTAATATTGAAAATTAAATTGGGTCCAACCCAAATCCATTAATTCTTATCAATATTAATTTTATTTATTTTCCACTATATAAATAAAATTGACCTCCCAATATTATTCCATATTATACCAAATAATATTTCTCCAACTTAGTATTATTTATTCCGTGTATTTAAGATTTAAATATCCATGAATAAAATTTATTTACTGCTTAACAAATTTATTCATCTCTTATATCCGAGACTAGTACCACTCAACCTTATTTATTGTGCGGAACAAATCCACTCGCGAGGTTTACACAATAAATCCTTATGAGCTCATCTCGGGGATATTATCAACCCTTACGGGATACACTGCCCCTTCAAAAATTCACGGCATGCCATATATAAAATATAGTGACCCAACTTAACCGGTAATCAACCCAATAATTAAACCGGTTAATTCCTTTGGTAAATCAAAGTCACTTATATTAAATATACACACCCGCAATTGTTTCAGGGATTAAGAATAAAATACTCCGAGTCTCAAATCAATTATCGCCGAGCAATCCTAATTGATGAGTCTCAATCGATCCGCTCAATACACCAAGTGTACAAGTGTGATAAGATAATCAAGACAAATTATCTTCTCTCTCACACAACGACTATACCGATGGATTGGTCCGTGTCCATCTAGGTCGTGAGCAACTGTTTGATTAAATACGAGTAACCGATAGTATGATCTTCTGTGCGGGCCCGACACACCATACTAACTACAACGTATAAAATCTAGGACTATGATTTGCATGTATTTAATTAACAATAATTAAAAGCAAATGAATGTCTGTAATAGATAGGTAAATGAAAGTGCATACAGAGTTCAGAATACTCAAATCTAGACATTAAGTATACTACTCCATCAGGCTTGCCTTTCCCAATCCGTGGCTTTGAGCCACTGGGTTTCTTTGCACGCTCTTCCTCTAGCCTTGCCACAAAAGCTTGTGATTCTCTTAACTTACGCACAAACTCCGCTCTCGTTGATTCCTTTTTAAGGGACTCATTGAGAGAGAATTCTGTGAGTATGTTAATCACCTCTTGCCCGGCTTCCACGCTATGTCTCAACATCATCCTGAGGTCATTTCGAATGTCCTCATCAGTTGGGACAACAGTGGATTCGGAAAGCTCAACAGTCTGGACAATGTCCAGATTTCGTTCCCAATCATCACCATATGGAACCGGTGAGTTTTCATCCTTAAGTATATCACAAAGTGGGGTCACAGTTATTCTTAACCTATAAGCACATAAAACAAACAAACAATTTAATATCCGATATTATCTCCCTTAAATAATATCATTAAATCACTAATCACATCTAAAATCCCATCAGGTAAGGCAAGCCACGTGGTGTGGACGTTTACCCACCCAAATGATTTAGCAATTAGATTTTCTTCGGTCATACATCAATTATAGCGTGACCTCGTGGGGAGGAATACTATAACGCGTATCTAAGTGTAAACCATTACTCAGTACCAAAGTAAATTACTTGGAATCGCTACATCACCGCAAGCCACGTGGTGTGGACGTTTACGATAACTTCACAACTCTTCATAATTACTTACAACTGTCTACATCAATTAATCCAAAGTCCGTCAGCATAGCAAGCCACGTGGTGTGGACGTTTACTACACTAAGAGACTTTTATAATTGACTCCCAATTACTCGATCCATTTAATCTCGTAAATCAAGACGTGGAGAATCATAAGTGAAACTCGAAGTTTCTAACCAGTGATTCACCATGCGAACAACCCTATCTCTCATAAATGAGGGAGCCGAGCAGACAAACGACCCACCTATCAAAGAATGGCACGAAAGTCTCTAATTTGTGTCCTCTACATGACCAAGTGGCTCTGGCTCCATTCCACTCCCCGGGATGAGAATGAGTCGACTTGAAATCAGCTTTGGAAAGACAAATTAGGCATTGTTTGATAAACTTAATCAATGTTTCTTGTAAGAGGAATTACAAGAACTCTCCTCCAATGACTTATCTATATATACCTCAAAGGTATATAAAAGTCACCAAGAGAGCAGCAATGGAGACCATGGGTATGTTTCCATACCCTCTCCCACTTAGCTTTTTACAATAAAGGGATACGCTATCTAGTGCATAAAATAAACACATATAGCATGCATACATGTAATAAAGCACATAGTATTATCACATAGTCAAAATAATTACTAGAATATTATTTTCCGACTATTATGGCTTCATCACATCCCCGTACGCATCTTCTAGTCTTCAGTCTTCGTTTCTTGAATGCCCCATGTGACGAGAATATTAATATCCAATATTTAAATCCATTTATTTTCAATTAATCCAAAAGTTACTTAATTCGAAAATTAAGTCAATTGAATATATTAAAAATAAAATTAAATATTATTAATATTTTTATTTATTTTATTTTCTTTTTCCACTTCATTAAATCACTAGAATAATCTATCCAAGATATTCTTGGAATATTCTAAATGATATCCATAATGAAATAAAGAAATAAAATAGTTAGTACTATTATACTTTTCCAAATTTATTTTTATTCCTAATCCATGAATATTCCCATGAGTAGGAATAATCAAATAGGAAAAATAAATTTAGTACTAAATTAATTCTTTTTCTATTTTTCTAGAATATTCCATAAAGAAATACTCAAAATAGGAAATATGAATTAATTAGGAAAGTATATTTCCGGTAGGAGTAGTCCGGGTTGGGAGACCCCGAACCACCCCCACCCTTCGATCGACCGGCCAGCCAAAGGGAGGAGCGCCGCCGCCCAGCCAAGCCGACAACCACCGAAGTGGTGGCAGCCGCGGCTAGGGCAACAGCCCCCACGCCCATAGCCATCGATCGGGCATCACGGGGATCGATCCAATCGATCCCTAGCCCTTCGTCCCTCTCGTCACTTCGTCTTCTCCGGCGGTCTTCGATACGTCGATCCAATCGCAAAATAAATTTACAAAAAATCTAAATTACAATTCCGGTATCGATTCTATACACTAAATCGACCCTATACATTTTCCGGAAAAACAACGAACATAATAATAAATCCTAAATTCGGTCAACCCCCGAATTTTTACTATTACAAGCATTCACCACCAAAAAACGAATCTCGACATGTCCGAGAGTTTAATAAAAACAACAATCACATGACAAAATAATTAAATGAATAATCATCAAGCCATAATAGTCGGAACCCTGCAAGGTAGAACAATTTTATCGAAAATACCGCGAACGTAAACCACGCTCTGATACCAATTGTTGGAATTCGCTATCCCGGGTTATCAAAATTGCGGAACCGATAACCCGAACGAACCTTTCGCCGGAGATCACACGAATACGACAACCATGCCGGGATACGACCGAAGCGCACAGCGAGGCCCGAAGGCCGCGCACGCCCCAGCCGCACCCCCACGGCCGCGCGCTTCGCGCGATGAGGGATCGATCGCGCTCGGGCGATCGATCGGGGTGGGGCTGCCCAGCAGCCCCCGCGGCGGGTCCGGCGACCCGCCGCCAATAGGAGGCCCCCGCCTTCACGGCGGGGTAGGGCACGGCACCAGCCCGTGCCCTAGCGATCGATCCCGCGATCGATCGCACACCCTCGGCCCAGCCGAGGGTTCGGCCCCCACGCCCCCACGCCGAAACCCTAGGCGGCGATCCGCGGTCCGGTGGCTTCGCCACCACCGCGTGATCGTTCGTTTAATCCGGGCTTCGATCTCGGATCTTCGTCCTACGGTATTTTCAATAAAACACAAATCGAACAATTAACAAGTGCGTTGAGAATTGTACCTACGATTCGTTGTTCGGAGAAACGAAATCGATGATGACCTCGTGATCTTCCCGCGTATCCCTTGCACTCCGTTCGAACGTCGGGTGGGCGACGAGCTATCGAACTTATGGATCCTCTTCACTCTCAGAACTTTATTGTAGGCGTTACGTAGGTTGAAAAGTGAAGACCATGTAGTGCTTTTATAGGCTACGAAGGGGATCAAAAGGAGAATAAATATTGGGCTTTAATATTGAAAATTAAATTGGGTCCAACCCAAATCCATTAATTCTTATCAATATTAATTTTATTTATTTTCCACTATATAAATAAAATTGAACTCCCAATATTATTCCATATTATACCAAATAATATTTCTCCAACTTAGTATTATTTATTCCGTGTATTTAAGATTTAAATATCCATGAATAAAATTTATTTATTGCTTAATAAATTTATTCATCTCTTATATCCGAGACTAGTACCACTCAACCTTATTTATTGTGCGGAACAAATC
This sequence comes from Euphrasia confusa, assembly GCA_954870475.1. Lineage (NCBI taxonomy): Eukaryota > Viridiplantae > Streptophyta > Magnoliopsida > Lamiales > Orobanchaceae > Euphrasia > Euphrasia confusa. The sequence goes on along the minus strand of OX940951.1, from coordinate 39,873,417 downwards.
CACTCGCGAGGTTTACACAATAAATCCTTATGAGCTCATCTCGGGGATATTATCAACCCTTCCGGGATACACTGCCCCTTCAAGAATTCACGGCATGCCATATATAAAATATAGTGACCCAACTTAACCGGTAATCAACCCAATAATTAAACCGGTTAATTCCTTTGGTAAATCAAAGTCACTTATATTAAATATACACACCCGCAATTGTTTCAGGGATTAAGAATAAAATACTCCGAGTCTCAAATCAATTATCGCCGAGCAATCCTAATTGATGAGTCTCAATCGATCCGCTCAATACACCAAGTGTACAAGTGTGATAAAATAATTAAGATAAATTATTTTCTCTCTCACACAACGACTATACCGATGGATTGGTCCGTGTCCATCTAGGTCGTGAGCAACTGTTCGATTAAATACGAGTAACCGATAGTATGATCTTCTGTGTGCCCATGCAACACCATACTAACTACAACGTATAAAATCCAGGACTATAATTTGCATATATTTAATTAACAATAATTAAAAGCAAATGAATGTCTGTAATAGATAGGTAAATGAAAGTGCATACAGAGTTCAGAATACTCAAATCTAGACATTAAGTATACTACTCCATCAATTGTGAAATTTAATAAATGTAAGAGTCAATTAACAAAGTTGTTTGTTTTAGGAAACGTCCACACTATCGTGGCTTGCTAAATGGAAACGGTACTTTGGGTTAATTGAGACTCTATGACATTTAAATAAATGGGATTCAATTAATAAAGTTGTTTGTTTTAGTAAACGTCCACACTAACGTGGCTTGCTAGATGGGAACGGAACTTTAGGATTAATTGAGGCTCGACAGTTATAGAAAGTCGTGGAGGACCGCATGTCAACGTAAACGTCTACATGAACGTGGCTTGCGGTGGGCATGTAGTTCCCGAGCGGTGGACTTAGTACTGAGAAATGGTATACACTTAGGTACGCTTTATAGTATCCTCCCCATCGGAGTCACTGCTATAATGATGTACGACCGAAGTAAAAATCCAATTATAAAATCGTTTGGATTAGTATACGTCCACAAGAACGTGGCATGCTAGTCTGATGGGATTTTGGAAATGATTGGTAGTTTAATAATATTATTTGAGGGAAATGATATCGAATTAAACTCATTGTTTGTTTTATATGGTATTATTCCCCTTAAAAGTCAACAAACTCACTGAACCTGTTTCTATGGATTAAAGAAGAAACTTGGACATTGTCCTAACTGCAGAGGAGTGCAAATATGTACTCCAAGTCGATTAACCTGTTGAGCCAAATGATGCTTCCACTACTGAGGAAAGGAAGCTCATTGGAAATGGATCAAGGCTGATGAGATGACGCGGAGCTACATTATGGCTTTCATGTCAAATGTGCTGCGACATCGGGATTAAGCCGTGACCATTACCTATGATATGATGCTTAACCTCAAGGAGCCTTTTGGTTATCAGGACAGGGCAGCCGGGCAAAATGCAATAAGGCAACTCATGAAGGCCATCATGTCGGAAAGAATGCCCGTGAGGGATCACGTTCTTAGAATGATGGGCTATCTTAATGAGATAGAGATTCCGGGAGCAATTATCAATGGGGTAACCCAAGTCGATATTGTGCTCCAGTCTCTGCCGAGAAGTTTTGAGCAGTTCCGCCTGAACTATAACATGAATAAGAGGTCTTATTCATATACGGAGCTTCTGATTGAACTTCAAGCGGCTGAGGGAATCTTTAAGGGCTTTCAAGCACTTGTGGCTGAGAAATTGGTTCTTCCTAGGCCTCCGGGCGGCAAAATGAAGAAGAAGCAAAGACGGAAACCCAGTGGGCCTAATATATCTGGACCACAGAATGGGACAAGCAAGCCCAAAGGGCAAGTGCTTCCGTTGTAAGCAGTCTGGATACTGGGAGTTTTAATTGTCCTCTCAAGCAACAAGAAGTTGACTCTTCCTTAGTCACCGAAACATGTTTAGTGGTGTTATCCACCAGTACCTGGTGTGTGGATACGGGAACCACTAATCATGTCTGCACTTAAATGCAGGGGTTGCAGGAAACCCGGAGACTTAGAAAGGAAGAAGTTATAACCTACATGGGCAATACTGTTAAGGTAACAGCCGTTGCAGTGGGAGATGTTAAATGTTTTAACGGTAGGATTTTAGTTCTAATAAATTGTCTTTATGTGCCGGCATTTAGAAAGAAATTTCATTTCGGATTTCTAAATTGGCTTAAAATGGGTATTCCGTTTCTTTGGATGGTTTCATACCTATCAGAGTAGGAAACGGGGATATTATCTATTCTGGTACATTGACAGACAATTTAATACTAAATCCATTTTCTTCCACGATGCAACACACCAGATTCAATAACACATTGTCGAACCTTAATAAGAGTAAAGATCTTTCTAGGATGAATCAAATGTACTTATGGAATCTTAGGCTAGATCATTTTAACTTGAGTAAGATTCAAAGGGTGAAAGTTGATGGACTACTCAGCTAGGTTGAAGGAAAGGACCTTCCAACCTTCGAATCATACTTGGAAGTTTAAATGACCAAGCAACCCTTTACGGTTAAAGGGCAAAGATCCAAGAAAGTACTAGAGTTGATTCGCTCTGATGTATGCAGAACTCTTTGAGGAGTAAGGCATACTTATCAGAAAGATGGGATTAACTCCCAATTGACTACACCATTCCTGCCTCGGCAAAAATGATGTGTTAGTAAGAAGGAATAGGACTCTTATAGATATGGGAAAGTAGACAATGAGTTATTCGGAGTTACCTAATTCGGTTTTAAGATATGCCTTGGAAACAGCGGCTTTTATCCTGAACTTGATTCTTTTGGAAACTTGTACAGATATTCGGCTGTTTATAGGATACCTTAAGAAAACGAATTGAGATATGTAATATAGTCCAAAGGACCAGATGTTCGTTGACTGCATCAACGTTCGGTTCATAGACATGGACTATATATGCAAGAATCACAAGTCCAAGAGTAGAGTAAGACTTAATGAGTTTAGAGGGACTGATCAAGACTTAGAACCAGCATAACTGAGTAGTTCACTACTATAATCTTTAGTCACTAAAGATACACCGGAGCGTCGTCGTAGTGGGAGGGTTGTTAGACAACCCGACAGGTTCATGTTTATAGGTGAGTCTTCGGACTTGTTACGTGGAGAACATGAAGCCGAACCCTGGACCTATGACGAGACGCTGAAAGATCATCTGTATGGGACATCCAGAGGGATTCATCAAAGAGAGCCGAGAGCATTTTGTAAGCAAGCTTAATCGATCTTTGGATTGAAGGAAGCTTCAAGATCTTGGACACATGCGGATCTATGAGAAAATCCATTTTATGGATTCAATCAAGGCATGTTTGGATCCTATGTGTAACAAAGAAGTGATGGAAAAGATGTTGTGGTGTTTTCTCAGTCTTTGTGTAGACAACATTCTTCTAATTGGCAACAATATGAAGATGTTATCAGACATAAAGGGATGGTTGTCCGAGCAATTCGATATGAAGGACTTAGGATAAGTTAGGCATGTTCTTGGCATCAAAGTTATAAGGGATCGCCAGAAAAGAACATAGTACTTATCCCAAGACTCATACATAAATAAAATTCTTGCTCGTTTTAGCATGCAGAATTCCAAGAAAGGTTTTCACCTTTTAAATATGGAATAATTTATCTAAAGTTTTGTGTTTGACACAATAAGGAGATAAATGAAAAGTAAGCAGTTCCCTACACCTTAACGGTGGGAAGCTTAATGTATGCAATGCTATGCACGAGACTGATATCTACTATGTCGTGGGCATGGTGGTGAGATATCATAGTAATCCTGGAAAGGATCACTCGACTGACGTAAAGAACATGTTTAGGCGCCTGCAGAGGACCAGGAAATATGTTCTGAGTTACAAAGCAGTAAAGTTGTTTCCTTTGGATTACATAGAATTGGATTTCCAATCAAACAAGGACAGTTGAAAGTCGAAGTCAGGCTATGTGTTCTCACTGTGAAGTGGAGCAGTCACATGGAAGAATGTAATGCAGCGATGCATTACGGACTCTACCATGGAAGCCGAAAAGGTAACGGCCTCTGAGGCAATTAAAAGGTCGGTGTGGCTCCAGAACTTCCTAAGAGACTTAGATGTGGTTTCTAGTTTTCCCAAAGCTATTTTGAATAGCGGTATATTGGAAAACTTGAAATGCCACGAGTCCACATTGGGAGATAACACGTAGAGCACAAGTACGACCTGATTCGAAAGATCGTCTAGTAAGACGATGCAGTTGTCACCTAGATAGCATCGAGAGGATTGCCTGGTAAAACCGTTCACAGAGGCTCTTCCAGCGAAACCGTTGGATAGACGTGATAAGGTTATGGGAATCTGATGTTTGGGAGAGGGCGACTAGACTTTTAGTATAAGTGGGAGATTGATGGAGTAGTATTCTAAATGTCTAGTTTAGTGCAAATACGGAACTCCTTATCTATGCCTTAGTCTATAAATAATTTAAACATGATTGCATTTAATGCAATAGTCCTTGATGTATACGTTGTAGATAGTATGGCGTGAGGAGACACGCGGAAGATCATACTATCGGTTACTCGTATACTATCGAACAGTAGCTCACGACTTAGATGGACATGGACAATCCATCGGTACGTCGTAGTGTAACTGGTAGATAGTCGGTCTTGACCATCATGTTACACTCGTACACTTGGTGTATTGAGCAGGACCACGGGAGGGCGTTCGATTTATACTAATCGGAGTAATCGAACCAGACCTCAGATATTACGAATATGTGAGTTCTTAATCCCTATATAATTATAGGTGCGTGTGTCCAATGCTCGATTCTTTGATGTGCCAATGAGTGAGACTAATTGATTTGTCAATATTCTCGGTAGATTCGGAATCGGTATTGTACACACGGCATGCTATAGATTATAGACAGGAAACCGTGTCCCATTTATTGGGTTGATGATGTCCCCGAGATGAGCTCATAAAGTTTATCATGTAAACCCTGCAGGTGGATTTACTCCGCATGATAATAAGGATGAGTGGTACTAGTCTCGGATAATAAGAAAAGAATTAATTTAATTATTAGTAATTAAAATTAATTCGTGGACATGCGATATCTTAAACACGGGGAAATATCACATATGTAATACGACGGGAAAATTATTGACGGAATAATTTGAATTAATTAATTGGGAAATCATTTATAATTTTATAGTGGAATTAATTATAAATAAAATTATGGAATTTAATTAAGGTTTTCCTTTTGGGACACCAAGTTAATTAAATTGCAATTTAAGCCTAATTAATTAATTGCCTATAGGTCCCTAGTGTGGCCTATATAAATCCTCGTTCTCTCTTCTCTAAACCTACAGAACGCCGCTATTTTATTTTTGCGGAGAAAAATTAATTGTTAGCGCAATAATTTTTCTGTGAAAATAAATAGACTAGCGCAATTATTTTTTATGTAGAAATAAAAAGCTAGCGCAATTATATTTTAGAGAGACAGAAAAATACATTCTTGCGTAAGTTTGAGAGAGAAGAAGAAGAGAAGAATTCCGGCGGATCGTTGCCCACACAACGGCCGGAATCGAGGGCAAGGATACACGCTAGAAGACTCGAGGTCTCTGTCAATTCGGCTTCTCCGAATCACGCGACAAAGGTATGGAATCGAAACCCTTATTCCGCATCGTTTCGATTCAATCTCGTACGTAATCATACAACGAACCTGCGATCGAGTTCCGAGAACAGTGGTATGTGTTCCTTGATCACTGGGCGACTTCTGGTTGCCAGAACGGTGGTCGGAAACGGAAAAATGCACCAGAAACGGGGCTGGAACAGCAGCGTCGCACTGCTGTTCACGACGAGTGTCGGCCGACAAGATTGGCTGTCGGCCGACAGGGGCTTGTCGGACGACACCTTATGGTGTCGGACGACAGAGAGGCCAGAAGCCCTCGGTTTTGCGCGGTTGTGCTTCGGGCATGATGGCTGGGCGTAAACCGGGTCTGGGGCTTCGTCGTGATGGCAGTGATGATGCTGGAGGTCGACTGGGCGTGTCCGGATGTTCGAAAGATCGAACGGACTCGTCCCGGGTAGTCGATTTCCAACAATAATTAAATCGGTTAATTCCTTTGGAGAATCAAAGTCACTTATATTAAATATACACACCCGCAATAGTATCGGGGATTAAGAATAAAATACTCTGAAACTTAAATCAATTATCAACGGCAATCCTAATTGATAAATCTCAAGCGATCCGCCCAATACACCAAGTGTACAAGTGTGATAAAATAATTAAGACAAATTATTTTCTCTCTCACACAACGACTATACCGATGGATTGGTCCGTGTCCATCTAGGTCGTGAGCAACCGTTCGATTAAATACGAGTAACCGATAGTATGATCTTTTGTGTGACGACGCACACCATACTAACTACAACGTATAGAATCCAGGACTATAATTTGCATATATTTAATTATCAATAATTAAATGCAAGCAATTGTTTATTAATTAAATAGATTAAATGCTATGACCGGGAGTTTACCGATACTTAAATCTAGACATTAAGTACACAACTCCAACATCGCATACATCCAGTCTTTCATGTATCTCTTTTAAAGCCAGCGGTTGGAGGGGCAACGGTGTCACCAGAGTTGCCCGAGGAGCTGTTAGCCGTTGATCCCCCATTTCTTCCAGAGAAAGTGCTGCAATCCTGACATCTGGTCAGAAACGGAGGTTCCGTAGAGCAAGTGTTAATCAAGTGGCGGGGGTTTGGCGACGATGAGAGTACTTGGATGGATGCCACTGATTTTCGATGGCAATTTCCTGAGTTCAGCCTTGAGGACAAGGCTATTTCACCAGGGAGAGCAATTGATAGCAATGCGACAGGGGTCGCTTGGAAAGTTTATACTTGACGTATCAAACCCTGGACAGCGGGACTACTGGAGTTAGTTGATATTTAATTATTTAAATTGGTTTAATATACTTACTTTACTTTAATCAGTATTGGGCTGGGTTCATGGGCCTTTCCTATTCCATGAAAATCCCAAGAATAAGAATAATCAATAAGGAAAAATAAATTATTCTAAATTTATTCTTTTCCTATTCCATGAGGGTTCCTAAAAATTAGGAATACTCAAAATAGGAAACCGAATAATTTAGGAAAGTGAATCGCGGTAGGAGAAGCACTAGATCCCGAGGACCCCGCGCCCCCACCCACCGATCGACCGCCACCCGGGGAGGAGCACCGCCGCCCAGCCGGCCGGCCAACCACCACCTTCCAGCGGCAGCCCACAGCCAAGGGTCGATCGAGCCCAGCCCCCCCCCCCTCCCCCCCCCCCCCCCCCCCCCCCCCGCGATCGATCTCATGGGGATCGATCCTTGAGCCCTTCACGCTCTTCGTCACATCTTCTTCTTCTCTGGCGGTCGTTTCAGCATCGATCCTACGTAATATAAATTACATAATTTAATTACAATTATCCGGTATCGATTTTATACATGAAATCGACCCTATACAATTTCCGGAAAAACAAGAACGTAATAATAAACCTAAATTCGGTCAACCCCCGAATTTTTACTATTACAAGCATTCACCACACATAAAACGAATCTCGACATGTCCGAGAGTTTAAAACAATTATGACAATAATTAACGAATAATCATATCTAGCCATAATAGTCGGAAACCCTGCAAGGTAGAACAATTTATCGCATATACACATGAACTAGAACCAACGCTCTGATACCAATTGTTGGAAATCGATATCCCGGAGTCGACGGAATTGCGGAATCACGACTCCGATCAAAATCCCTTCGCCGGAGAACAACCGCGAACCACCGCGCGAACCGGGCCCGACCGAACAACCACCGCCGCGGGATAAACCCGCAGCATGTCCAGTCGAGCCCCGCGAGGGGCTCGCGATCGAACACGATCGCTGGGGATGCACGCGCATCCCCGCGGGCTGCTCGTAGCAGCCCTCGGCGTTGAGTCCGGCGACTCACCGCCACTGCCGTGGAGGAGGGGCGTCCGCCCAGCGGACAGCCGCGGCACCAGCCCGCGGCGCCCCAGCGATCGACTTAAAGTCGATCGCACGCCCCGGCGTCCAGCCGGGGCTCCTCCTTTGCGCGATCGGCGATCGTGCCCTAGGGCCGATCGCCACCCTCGGCGTCCAGCCGAGGGGTTTTGCCTTCGATCCCGGCGGGGATCGCTCGACCGTCCGCGGTCCGGTGATCTCCGATCACCACCACACGGTCGAACCCCGTCCCCGGGTTCGTTCCGTTTCCCGGATCTTCGTTCATATGCATATACGAATTAATTATTAAAATCATCGAGGGGGTTTTCATGATTTTACCTTTGTTCTCGTTGTACGGAGAAACGAGATCTTTGAAGACCTTGAGACCTTTCCACGTATTCCTTGCACTTCGTTCGAACGTCGTGTGGGCGACGATCCTCCGAACTCTTATGGATCTCCTTCTCTCCTTTCTCTCTCTAGAATTGCTATCTTCAAGTTATGAGAATAGAGAAGACCATGTAGTGCTTTTATAGGCTACGTAGGGGATCTTAAGGAGGTGGAATATTGGGCTTCCAATATTAATGATTAAATTGAGCTCAATCCCAAATCTATTAATCCCATTAATATTAATTAATTTATTTTCCACTATATAAATTAATTGCACTCCCAATATTAAATCATATTATATCAAATAATATTTCTCCGGTAGTATTATTTATTCCGTGTATTTAAGATATAAATATCCATGAATAAAATTAATTTATTGCTAATTAATTTATTCATCTCTTATATCCGAAAATAGTACCATTCAACCTTAATTATTATGCGGAACAAATCCACCTACAGGGTTTACATAATAATTCCTTATGAACTCATCTCGAGGATATTATCAACCCTTACCGGATACACTTTCCCGTGAAGTATTCACGGCATGTCATATATAAAATATAGCGACACAACTTAACCGGTAATTGACCCAATAATTAAACCGGTCAATTCCTTTGGAAAATCAAAGTCACTTATATTAACTATATACACCCGCAATAATATCAAGGATTAAGAATAAAATACACTGAGACTTAAATCAATTATCAAAGGCGATCCTAATCGATAAATCTCAAGCGATCCGCCCAATACACCAAGTGTACAAGTATGATAAAATAATCAAGACAAATTATTTTCTCTCTCATACTACGACTATACCGATGGATTGGTCCTTGCCCATCTAGGTCGTAAGCAACTGTTCGTTTATATACGAGTAACCGATAGTATGATCTTCCGTGTGGAACCGCACACCATACTAACTACAACGTATATAATCTAGGACTATAATTTGCATATATTTAATTATAAATAATTAAACACAAATAATTGTTTATTTAATTAAATAGATTAATGGCAATGGATCGGGAGTTCATACCACTTAAATCTAGACATTAAGTATACAACTCCAACACAGAGGTTATTCTGGAACCCAACCAAAATTTCTGCTGCCTCTGAGGCTGCCTTTCGGTTATGATAGAGTCTGAAAAGCATCTTGCTTATCACTCTTTCATATTAAGATTCCATCTCCAAAAGTGAACGCATAGCCTGATATCGACTTACACTGGTCCTTCTCTGATTTGAGATCTGAGAAAATGTAATCTAAGAAGAATTCGTGTTGCTCCGTAATCCAGTACTTCGAAAGTACTTTTACAGCATCCGAATATCTCTTCAAGAGATTACTTTAATATCCTCCCACTACGCTAACCGCATAGTTGATATCATGTTCTTGTTTTTCTGTTGGAATTCGCTATCCCGGGTTATCAAAATTGCGGAACCGATAACCCGAACGAACCCTTCGCCGGAGATCACACGAACACGACAACCATGCCGGGATACGACCGAAGCGCACAGCGAGGCCCGAAGGCCGCGCACGCCCCAGCCGCACCCCCACGGCCGCGCGCTCGCGCGATCAAGGATCGATCGCGCTCGGGCGATCGATCGGGGTGGGCTGCCCAGCAGCCCCCCGCGGCGGGTCCGGCGACCCGCCGCCACCAGGAGGCCCCCGCCTTCACGGCGGGGTAGGGCACGGCACCAGCCCGTGCCCTAGCGATCGATCCCGTGGATCGATCGCACACCCTCGGCCCAGCCGAGGGTCGGCCCCCACGCCCCACGCCGAAACCCTAGCGGGCGCACGCCGCGGTCCGGTGGCTTCGCCACCACCGCGCGTTCGTCCGTCTATTCCGGGCTTCGATCTTCGGATCTTCGTCCTACGGTATTCTCGATAAAAACAAATCGAACAATAATCAAGTTAGTTGAGAATTGTACCTACGATTCGTTGTTCGGAGAAACGAAATCGATGATGACCTCGTGATCTTCCCGCGTATTCCTTTGCACTCCGTTCGAACGTCGGGTGGGCGACGAGCTATCGAACTCTATGGATCCTCTTCACTCTCAGAACTTTATTGTTGGCGTAACTTAGGTTAGTAAAAGTGAAGACCATGTAGTGCTTTTATAGGCTACGAAGGGGATCAAAAGGAGAATAAATATTGGGCTTCAATATTGAAAATTAAATTGGGTCCAACCCAAATCCATTAATTCTTATCAATATTAATTTTATTTATTTTCCACTATATAAATAAAATTGCACTCCCAATATTATTCCATATTATACCAAATAATATTTCTCCAACTTAGTATTATTTATTCCGTGTATTTAAGATTTAAATATCTATGAATAAAATTTATTTATTGCTCAATAAATTTATTCATCTCTTATATCCGAGAATAGTACCACTCAACCTTATTTATTATGCGGAACAAATCCACTCGCGAGGTTTACATAATAAATCCTTATGAGCTCATCTCGGGGATATTATCAACCATTCCGGGATACACTGCCCCTTCAAGAATTCACGGCATGCCATATATAAAATATAGTGACCCAACTTAACCGGTAATTAACCCAATAATTAAATCGGTTAATTCCTTTGGTAAATCAAAGTCACTTATATTAAATATACACACCCGCAATTGTTTCAGGGATTAAGAATAAAATACTCCGAGTCTCAAATCAATTATCGCCGAGCAATCCTAATTGATGAGTCTCAATCGATCCGCTCAATACACCAAGTGTACAAGTGTGATAAAATAATTAAGATAAATTATTTTCTCTCTCACACAACGACTATACCGATGGATTGGTCTGTGTCCATCTAGGTCGTGAGCAACTGTTCGATTAAATACGAGTAACCGATAGTATGATCTTCTGTGTGCCCATGCAACACCATACTAACTACAACGTATAAAATCCAGGACTATAATTTGCATATATTTAATTAACAATAATTAAAAGCAAATGAATGTCTGTAATAAATAGGTAAATGAAAGTGCATACAGAGTTCAGAATACTCAAATCTAGACATTAAGTATACTACTCCATCAATCTCCCACTTATACTAAGGTCTAGTCTTATCTTCCAAACTCCCGACTCCCATACTCATCACGTGCTTAAGTTGTACTTTCAAGAAGTACTATGTGAATGAGCACTCTAGGTTGCCGCTCTGAAGTTATCTTGGTGACTACAACGTCGTCTCCCTCGACGATGACTCGTATCAGGTGGTACTTGCTCTATGTGTTATCTTACACTTATGGACTTGTGATTTATTACCATTTGCCATCGCACCGCTATTGACATAGCCTTTGGCAAATCAAGAATCACATCTAAGTCCCAGAGATTATCCCGGAGCTGTACCAAAACTTCCGCTGCCTCTGAGGCCGCTTATTTGGTTACCCATGGCAGAGTCCGAAAAACATCGTGCTTATCACTCTTCCATGTTAAAACTCCTTCTCCTTTAATAGTGAAACACATAGCCTGATATCGACTTACACCGGTCCTTATTCGATTAGAAATCTAAGAGAATGTAATCCAAAGGAAATGTTTGTCTGCTCCGTAATCCAGAACATAGTTTCCAGTACTTCGAAAGTACTTAAAATGTTCATTACGGCAGTCAAGTATTCCTTTCCAGGATTACCTTGATATCCTCCCACTATGCTAACCGCATAGCCGATATCAGGTTCTTGTTTTCAACAATGCATTCATCGAGCTTTCCACACTTAAAGTGTAGGAAACTGCTTTCATTGCTTCTATCTCCTTCTGTGTTCCAAAACACATATCCTTAGATAGATGCATTCCGTATCTGAAAGGTAACGAACCTTTCTGAGAATCTTGCATGTTAAAACGAACCACAATCATATATATGTAAGATGTCCAGGAGAAGTACAATGTTCTCTCCTAGAGATCCAAGATCTCAAGAACAGGTCCAACTTCTTCCTATATCTTTCATAATGATTTATCCAGACAACCATCATTTCATGTCTGATTACATCTTTACATTGTTGCCAATGATAAAATGTTATCTACATAAAAACCGAGAAACACCACCTTGTTTCCATCACGTTTCCCATACACACGATTCGTCTATGCTTTGATGAATCCATAAAATGGACTATCTCATCAATTTGCAAGTACCACGAACTCGAGGCTTGTTTCAATCCATAAATGGATCGATTAAGCTTGCACACTAGATGATCTCGCCCCTTAGCAATGAATCCTTCTGGTTGTTTGTCTCGTCAAGACTTCCATTAAGGAAAGCTGTCTTGACATCCATTTGCCACACCTCATAATCATGAGCTGCTATGGATAGGAGAATCCGGATCGACTTTATCTTGGCTACCGGCGAGAAGGTCTCCTCATAATCGATTCCCTCTTTCTGAGTATATCCTTTCGCAACAAGCCTAGCTTTAAAGGTTTCAACCTTTCCGTCAGATCCTCTCTTTCTCTTGTAGACCCATTTACACCCAATTGGCTTTACGCCGCTTGGTGGTTCTACAAGATCCCAGACTTTATTAGAATCCATAGATTCTATTTCAGATTTCATCGCTTTCTTCCAAGAAGGCGCATCTATATCTTGTACCGCCTCATCATAGGTCCAGGGATCGACTTCATGAACTCCGGGTGCCGAGTCCAAAGACTCACCCAGTCCAATCCATCTGTCCGGTTGTTTAACAACCCTCCCACTACGACGGCGTTCCGGTGTATTAACAGTGACAGTATTAGGTGCAGGTTCTAGTGGTGCGTCTATACTCGGTTCGGCTGTATCTAGGTCTTCCTCGTTACCTCTCAACCAATCAAGTATTATGTCACTTTTGGGCTTGTGGTCCATGACATAGTCTTCCTCTAAGAACCGGGCGTTAGAACTTATAACGTCCTTCTGGTTCATAGTACTATTTGAACACACATCTTTTGTTCTTCTAGGACATTCTACAACTGCATTTGAATGCGCCGTTGTTTCCAGACATATCCATAGAACATAGGTAGTTCCGTATAACTCATGCCTTTACTATTTCTATAAGAGTTCCATTTCTTAATTTCCGACACACCATTCCTACACAAGAGTGTATGGTGTAGTCATTTGGGATCAAATCCCAATCTCTGATCAGTATGCCATGCATTCCTCAGACAGGCACTTGCCTCCGCGATTAGATCGCAGGCTTTCAATGGATATACCATGATGGTTCCCCACAATAGCTTTGTGTCCATTGACTTGTCAAAACACTTTGCTTTTGTGGCACATCAGGTATGCTAGTCCATTTTTCGAGTAATCATAAAATGAAGTACTCGTATCATATTGTCTGAGTAGACAAAGGTCTGCATACATCAGAGTTAATCAATTCTAATACTTTTCCGGATCTTATACTTTATATCCATAAAGGATTGCTTAGTCGTATTATCTTCCAAATTAGATTCTTAGGTCGGAAGGTCCACTCCTTCAACTTAATTGATCTTACAATCAATTTTCGACCCTTGAACTTCTCATTTGAATAAATATGACTTAGCATAAGAATCCACAAGTATAAATGATTAAATAAAGAAATCTCTTATTAGTAAAACGAGTTATATATAAAACGGTTCGTTGCATCGTGGTGGACTCAGGATTCATCATTTATATATTGCTAGCTAATGTACCAAAATAGATAATACCATTATTTCTCCTTATAACCATCAAATGATTAAAAGAAATAAAATATCCATTTATTAGAAATCCAGAACAAAGTTCTTTCTAATTTGAAAGGTACATAAAAGCAATAACCCAAAATGAAATCCTATAAAATGTCCTCCACTGCAACTGCTGCCTCCTCTACAGCATTGCCCATGTAGACTACGATTTCTTCTTTTCTAAGTCGTCGGGTTTCCTGGAACCCTTGCATTTAGAATGCACATACCGTCAGTGGTTCTATATCTACACACCAGGTTCCGGCAGATAATACCACTGACTATGTTTTACGACTAAAGAAGATTTCGTACTTTTGATGAGAGGATAATCAGACCTCCAGTGCCCAAACTGCTTGCATCGAAAGCACTTGCCCAAAGGCTTGCCTTTCCCAATCCGTGGCTTTGAGCCACTGGGTTTCTTTGCACGCTTTTCCTCTAGCCTTGCCACAAAAGCTTGTGATTTTCCTAACTTACGCACAAACTCCGCTCTCATTGATTCCTTTTTAAGGGACTCATTGAGAGAGAATTCTGTGAGTATGTTAATCACCTCTTGTCCGGCTTCCACGCTATGTCTCAACATCAACCTGAGGTCATTTCGAATGTCCTCATCAGTTGGGACAACAGTGGATTCGGAAAGCTCAACAGTCTGGACAATGTCCAGATTTCGTTCCCAATCATCACCATATGGAACCGGTGAGTTTTCATCCTTAAGTATATCACAAAGTGGGGTCACAGTCATTCTTAACCTATAAGCACATAAAACAGACAAACAATTTAATATCCGATATTATCTCCCTCAAATAATATCATTAAATCACTAATCACATCTAAAATCCCATCAGGTAAGGCAAGCCACGTGGTGTGGACGTTTACCCACCCAAATGATTTAGCAATTAGATTTTCTTTGGTCATACATCAATTATAGCGTGACCTCGTGGGGAGGAATACTATAACGCATATCTAAGTGTAAACCATTACTCAGTACCAAAGTAAATTACTTGGAATCGCTACATCACCGCAAGCCACGTGGTGTGGACGTTTACGATAACTTCACAACTCTTCATAATTACTTACAACTGTCTACATCAATTAATCCAAAATCCGTCAGCATAGCAACCCACGTGGTGTGGACGTTTACTACACTAAAAGACTTTTATAATTGACTCCCAATTACAAGATCCATTAGATTTTGTAAATCAAGACTCGGAGAATCATAAGTGAAGCTCGAAGTTTCTAACCAGTGATTCGCCATGCGAGCGACCCTATCTCTCATAAATGAGGGAGCCGAGCAGACAAACGACCCATCTATCAAAGAATGGCACGAAAGTCTCTAATTTGTGTCCTCTACATGACCAAGTGGCTCTGGCTCCATTCCACTCCCCGGGGTGAGAATGAGTCGACTTGAAATCAGCTTTGGAAAGACAAATTAGGCATTGTTTGATAAACTCAATTAATGTCTCTTGTAAGAGGAATTACAAGAACTCTCCTCCAATGACTTATCTATATAAACTTCAAAAGTTCATAAAAGTCACCAAGAGAGCAGCAATGGAGACCATGGGTATGTTTCCATACCCTCTCCCACTTAGCTTTTTACAATAAAGGGATACGCTATCTAGTGCATAAAATAAACACATATAGCATGCATACATGTAATAAAGCACATAGTATTATCACATAGTCAAAATAATTACTAGAATATTATTTTCCGACTATTATGGCTTCATCACATCCCCGTACGCATCTTCTAGTCTTCAGTCTTCGTTTCTTGAATGCTCCATGTGACGAATATTAATTTCCAATATTTAAATCTATTTATTTTTAATTAATCCAAAAGTTACTTAATTCGAAAATTAAGTCAATTGAATATATCAAAAATAAAATTAAATATTATTAATATTTTATTTATTTTATTTTCTTTTTCCACTTCATTAAATCTCTAGAATAATCTATCCAAGATATTCTTGGAATATTCTAGATGATATCCATAATGAAATAAAGAAATAAAATAATTAGGACTATTATACTTTTCTAAATTTATTTTACTCCTAATCCATGAATATTCCCATGAGTAGGAATAATCAAATAGGAAAAATAAATTTAGTACTAAATTAATTCTTTTTCTATTTTTCTAGACTATTCCATAAAGAAATAATCAAAATAGGAAATAATGAATTAATTAGGAAAGTATATTTCCGGTAGGAGTAGCCCGGGTTGGGAGTCCCCGAGCCACCCCCCACCATCGATCGATCGGCCAGCTACGGGGAGTACCGCCGCCGCCCAGCACGCCGACAACCACCGAGATGGTGGCAGCCGTTGCTAGGGCAACAGCCCCCCCCCCCCCCCCCCCCCCGGCCATAGCCACGATCCGGGCATCACGGGGATCGATCCAATCGATCCCTAGCCCTTCGTCCACCCCGTCACTTCGTCTTCTCCGGCGGTCTTCGATACGTCGATCCAATCGCAAAATTAAATTTACAAAAATCTAAATTACAATTCCGGTATCGATTCTATACACGAAATCGACCCTATACATTTTCCGGAAAATCAACGAACATAATAATAAATCCTAAATTCGGTCAACCCCCGAATTTTTACTATTACAAGCATTCACCACCAAAAACGAATCTCGACATGTCCGAGAGTTTAATAAAACCAACAATCACATGACAAAATAATTAAACGAATAATCATCAAGCCATAATAGTCGGAACCCTGCAAGGTAGAACAATTTTATCGAAAATACCGCGAACGTAAACCACGCTCTGATACAAATTGTTGGAATTCGCTATCCCGGGTTATCAAAATTGCGGAACCGATAACCCGAACGAACCCTTCGCCGGAGATCACACGAACACGACAACCATGCCGGGATACGACCGAAGCGCACAGCGAGGCCCGAAGGCCGCGCACGCCCCAGCCGCACCCCCACGGCCGCGCGCTCGCGCGATCAAGGATCGATCGCGCTCGGGCGATCGATCGGGGTGGGCTGCCCAGCAGCCCCCCGCGGCGGGTCCGGCGACCCGCCGCCACCAGGAGGCCCCCGCCTTCACGGCGGGGTAGGGCACGGCACCAGCCCGTGCCCTAGCGATCGATCCCGTGGATCGATCGCACACCCTCGGCCCAGCCGAGGGTCGGCCCCCACGCCCCACGCCGAAACCCTAGCGGGCGCACGCCGCGGTCCGGTGGCTTCGCCACCACCGCGCGTTCGTCCGTCTATTCCGGGCTTCGATCTTCGGATCTTCGTCCTACGGTATTCTCGATAAAAACAAATCGAACAATAATCAAGTTAGTTGAGAATTGTACCTACGATTCGTTGTTCGGAGAAACAAAATCGATGATGACCTCGTGATCTTCCCGCGTATTCCTTTGCACTCCGTTCGAACGTCGGGTGGGCGACGAGCTATCGAACTCTATGGATCCTCTTCACTCTCAGAACTTTATTGTTGGCGTAACTTAGGTTAGTAAAAGTGAAGACCATGTAGTGCTTTTATAGGCTACGAAGGGGATCAAAAGGAGAATAAATATTGGGCTTCAATATTGAAAATTAAATTGGGTCCAACCCAAATCCATTAATTCTTATCAATATTAATTTTATTTATTTTCCACTATATAAATAAAATTGCACTCCCAATATTATTCCATATTATACCAAATAATATTTCTCCAACTTAGTATTATTTATTCCGTGTATTTAAGATTTAAATATCCATGAATAAAATTTATTTATTGCTCAATAAATTTATTCATCTCTTATATCCGAGAATAGTACCACTCAACCTTATTTATTATGCGGAACAAATCCACTCGCGAGGTTTACATAATAAATCCTTATGAGCTCATCTCGGGGATATTATCAACCCTTCCGGGATACACTGCCCCTTCAAGAATTCACGGCATGCCATATATAAAATATAGTGACCCAACTTAACCGGTAATTAACCCAATAATTAAATCGGTTAATTCCTTTGGTAAATCAAAGTCACTTATATTAAATATACACACCCGCAATTGTTTCAGGGATTAAGAATAAAATACTCCGAGTCTCAAATCAATTATCGCCGAGCAATCCTAATTGATGAGTCTCAATCGATCCGCTCAATACACCAAGTGTACAAGTGTGATAAAATAATTAAGATAAATTATTTTCTCTCTCACACAACGACTATACCGATGGATTGGTCCGTGTCCATCTAGGTCGTGAGCAACTGTTCGATTAAATACGAGTAACCGATAGTATGATCTTCTGTGTGCCCATGCAACACCATACTAACTACAACGTATAAATTCCAGGACTATAATTTGCATATATTTAATTAACAATAATTAAAAGCAAATGAATGTCTGTAATAAATAGGTAAATGAAAGTGCATACAGAGTTCAGAATACTCAAATCTAGACATTAAGTATACTACTCCATCATTTTCAACATTGCATTCGTTAAATTTTCTACACCCAAAATGTAGGAAACTGATTTGCCTCTCTCCTTTATGTGTTCAAAACACATACCTTCAGATAGATGTATTCTATTTCTGAAAGGCAATAACCTTTCTCAGAATTATGCATGTTTAAAACAAACCATAATCATATAAGATATCTAGGAGAAGTACAATGTTCTTACCTTGATCGAAAGATCTTATGAACATGCTCTAACTTCTACTCAATCTTATATCATGATTAATTTAGACAACCATCATTTCATGTTTGACAATATTTTTACATTGTTGTCAATGATAAAATGTCATCTACATAAAATTCTGAGAAAGCACCACCTTGTTTTCATCACATTTCTAATACACCTTTCGTCTATGCCTTTTGATGAATCCATCAAATGGACTATCTCATCAATTCGCAAGTTCCACGATTCATAGCTTCATAACAATCCATAAATGGATTTACTAAGCTTGTACCCTAAATGATCTTGCCTCTTAACAATAATCATTATTGTCATCCAAGCAGGCACATTTAGATTAAGTACTGCCCTTAATGCAGAGCTAGGGATCGATTTCATCTTTACTAGATCCAGAGTTCGAAACTCTTCTAGTCTTATGAGAATCTTCAGTTGTCTAACAACCTCCCACTGCAATGGCGTTCCGGTGTATAACAATAATAATAGTAGGTGCAGTTAGTGGTGTACTGCTACTCGGTTCGGCCGGTTCCCAGTCTTGTTTCTCTCACTCCAAAGTATTACTTCACTTCGGGCTTTGTAGTTCATCTAATAGTCTTACTCGAAGAACCGGGTGATAGAACGTCCTTCTGGTTCATAGTACTATTGAACATACAATCTTTTGTTCTTCCAGGATATCATACAACCACATTGGATGTGCCATTGTTTTCCTAGAAATATCCATAGAACAATAGGTAGTTCCGAATAACTTTTCCTCTTACTATTAGAACCCCATTTCTTATTTCCCGACACACCATTTCCACACAAGAGTGTATGGTGTAGTCATTTGGGATCCAATCCCATTCTCTGATTTATGCTATGTGTTACTTGGATAGGTACTTGCCTTCGCGATCAAATCGTAGGCTTCTAATGGATATACTTTGAAGGTTCCCCACAATCGCTTTGTGTCCATTGACTTGTCAAAACACTTTGCTTTTGTGGCACATTAAGTATTCTAATCCATCTTCGAGTATTCTTAAAAGAATCACTCGCACCCTTTTTTAAGTACACATATATCTGCATATATCATTGTCAATCAATTTCAATACTTGTCTGAATTCTATCCTTTATCATAAAGGTTTGCTTAGTTGTATTTTCTTCCAAATTCAATTCTTAGGTCGGAAGGTCCATTCCTTCAACTATAATTGATCAAATCAATTTTGACCTTTGAACCTTATTTGAATAAATACTACTAAGTACAAGAATTCACAAGTATAATGATTTAACAAAGAAATGTATCTAATAAGTAAAACAAGTCATAAAATGGTTTGTTGCATCGTGGTAGACTTAGGATTGATCATTCATATATTGCTATCTAATGTACCAGAATAGATAATACCATTATTTCTTATCCAAACCATCAAGTGATTAAAGAAATAAAATATCCATTCATTAATAATAGAAAACCAGAACAAAGTTTTTTCTAAAATAAAGGGGTACATAAGGCAATAAACTTGAAATTAAATCCTATAACTACTCAAAGCAGATAAATGTCTTCCACTGCAACCGCTGCTTCCTCTACAGCTTTGCCCATGTAGACTTGAACTCTTCTTCTCTAAGTCGCCGGGTTTTCTGGAACCCCTGCATTTATAAATGCACATACCGTCAGTGGTTCCATATCTACACATCAGATTTCTGGTAGATAATACTGCTGACTATGTTTTCACGACCAAAGAAAAATTCGTACCTTTGAGACAATCAGACTTCCAGTGTCCAGACTTCTTGCATCGAAAGCAATTGCCCTTAGGCTTGCCAACCCTTCCTCGTGGTCCATTCTTGGAACCACTGGGTTTCCAGGCTTGCTTCCTTTTCTTGCCCCTACCTCCAATGGCCTTCGAGCCTTTGGACTTGGTAGTTACAAGCGCTTGAGACTTGCCCTTCTTGTAGATCCCCTCTACCACCTTCAGTTCAGTCAGGAGTTGCGCAAGAGTATAAGATAGTTTACCCATATTATAACTCATACGGAACTGCTCAAAACTAGGGGTCAGAGACTGGAGTATGATGTCGACTTGCGTCTCACCATCAATTTGAGCTCCTAGGATATCAAGTTCATTCAACAAACTCATCATCTTAAGAACGTGCTCCCCAACGGGCGTTCCTTCAGACATAGAAGCCAAAATATATACTTGAGGTTGTACAACATATCCTCGGCGGTGGCCTTTGACTCATGTTGGGTTTGGAGTATATTTGACATAGAAGCCAAAATATAGAACCTAGCCATTTCATCAGCCTTTTTCCACCTCCTATATGCTGCCATTTCCTCATCAGTTGAGGCACCCTTGGGTTCAGCAGGGCATTGCTCATAGAGTACAAACTTGTACTCCTCTGCAGTCAGGACAATGTCCAAATTTCTCCTCCAATAAATGTAATTGGGGCCAGTGAGTTTATTCTCCTTGAGTATCACAGAAAGTGGATTCATAGCTATTCTCTAAACCTATAAGTACATATAAACAAATAATCAATTTAATGTCTGATATTATCTCCCTCAAATAACATCATTAAATTACTAATTACATCTAAAATCCCATCAGATATGGTAAGCCACGATAGTGTGGACGTTTACCTATCCAAATGATTTCGTAATTTGATTTTCTTTGGTCGTACATCATCATAGCGTTACTTCGATGGGAAGAATACTATAAAGCGTACCTAAGTGTAAACCATTACTCAGTACTAAGAAGATTGCTCGAGACTCGTATATTACCGCAAGCCACGATAGTGTGGACGTTTACGTTAACACACGATCCTTCACTTTCTTCTATAACTGTCTACATCAATTATTCCAAAATCTCATTCAATATAGCAAGCCACGATAGTTTGGATGTTTACTATACCAAAATATTTTTATAATTGACATCCAATTACATGATCCATTCGATTTTCGTAAATCAAGACGCGGAAAATCATAAGTGAAACTCGAAGTTTCTAACCAGTGATTCACCATGCGAACAACCCTATCTCTCATTAGATGAGGGAGCCGAGCAGACAATCGATCCATTTCAAGAAATGGAACGAAGGTCTCTAATTTTTGTCATCCACATGACCAAGTGGTTTTGGCTCCATTCCACTCCCCGGGGTGAGAATGAGTCGACTTGAAGTCAGCTTCAGAAAGACAAATTAGGCATTGTGTAACGCCCCAGAAAATTCAAAGGTTTAAAAGGATTGAATATGCTACTCATACCAACAGATGCATCTTCTTTTCTGGGCATCCTCCTATAAGAACTCCAAAGTTAAGCGTGCTGGCTCTGGAGTAATTCTAGGATGGGTGACCCCCTGGGAAGTTTCCCGGGTGCACACGAGTGAGGACAAAGTGCGCTGGGAAAGACAAGTGTTGGTACAGTGGGCCAGGATATCACTCCCGACGTGCATGTCATTTCATGATTTTCAATTAAATTGCACTTCATGTTCATGATTTTCAAGTAAGACTGAATACTCAAGTTTATAAAATTCAAATTCATTATTTTTCAAGTGCATTGCATGTTCAAGTTTTCAAGTTGAAATTTTATGTTGCTTAAATTAATTGCGCACTTTATATAAGTTCAAGTTCAAGTTCATGTTAAAATTCAAGTTCATGATTATTATGTCACGATGTGCGCAATTTATTGCAAAATATGCTGCATATATTTTTGAAAAAAAAAAGTTACTTGTGTGATAAATAAATGTTCAAGTTATTATATAATTATATGTATGCAAATATTAAGTTAATTGTGGCCTTAGAAATTTAATATGATTAGGAGAAATGGTATAGATCATGTGGTTGACCTTTGATGATGTTGGAGACTTGATATAGAATTAAGTTGTAGAACTTATGGAGCTATGTAATGGATTTTCGATTTCGTATCTTCTAAGTATGTTGCTCAAGAAAATGATGAACATGTGATGTAGTAAGTGACACTTTGGAGGTTAGTAAAGCCCCAAGTAAAATGAAATGAATGAGACCAATCGCATATGTAAGAGCGTAGTAGCGAAACTATGGCATGGTTATCATGATAGAACTACGTTTTGAAACGAATTGCTTCAATGTCATAGTATAATTTGATTGTTCATGGGATAATGGAAATGGTATCTTACCAAGAGATAACGGTAATAATATTGAAAGAGGTGCACCGATTACCGAGAGTTGAATCGGCGCACAACTAAGAACAAGTATCCACTACCCCAAAGTTGACGATGTTTGAGATCAAACAAGGCGGGCAAGTGTGTTCTCGTAAATTGACTTAAGGCCGGGATATCACCAAGAGTGAGTTGATATCTCAAAGTCAACTTTCTGAACTGAGACAGTATGTGATCAAGTTCCTTGATGAAAATATCGCTCCACTCGAAAACGAGGCTTAACTCAAGAAACATTGGAGGTTTCCTTGGAAACATTGAGCATAGAGGAGTCTATGCAAAATTATCGAGATCTGAGTTTTAGGTAAATCGTGAGCTATTTCTAGAGCAAGTTGTCATGGATCCTAGAATTAAAGTTGACTCTTTTAAGATTGAAGAGGTCAATCAATTGATCACTCGATAATGTTAAAGACACACGTGGATTCTTGATTTTATTGATTGCTATCGGAGATTCATTGAAGGTATTTCAAATATAGCACAATCAATAACATAATTGACGAGAAAAAGTAACAAGTTTGTTTGGACAGTGACGTCGGACGAATGTTTCGAGGAACTCCAGAGGAAGTTGACTACAACTACAATTTTGATCATTCCAATTAGTATCGATGGTTTTGTTGTCTATAGTGGTGCTTCTAAACAATGTTTGGGTTGTGTGTTAATGCAATATGGAAAAGTGATAGCTTATGCTTCCCGACACATGACTTAGAGGCTTAAAGATAGTCGCTCTAATCATTGCATGGAATATTTGGAGACATTACTTATATGGAGTGAAGTGCGATATATATACCGATCACAAGAGTTTGAAGTATATCTTCACGCAGACAGAGTTGACTTTGCGTCAGCAAAGATGGTTAGAGCTTGTCAGGGATTCTGACTGTTCAGTTCATTACCATCCTGGAAAGTCTAAGGTGGTGGCAGATGCTTTAAGTCGAAGAGCCACAAGGCACATAGCAAGTTTACTGACGAATCAAGAGAAACTTCAAAAAGAGTTTGAGAACTTGAGAATCGAAGTTATTCCTCAACCTTGCAGTACAGAAGCAATGTCATTAGCATTGACGATTAATCATACTCTAGTGGAAAAAAAATCCTAGAAGGATCAAATTGTACGCCTTACACTTCCCACTCATGAGGTACAAAGATGTATCACGACTTGAGAGAGAGTCATTATGGTGGAAGTATGAAAAGAGACGTCGGGTAATTCTTGAAAAAAATGTTTGGTGTGTCAGCAAGTTAAAGCCGAACACTAACGACCCTCCGGTTTACTTCAACCATTAGAAGTTCTCGAATATAAATGAGAGAATGTGACTATAGGCTCTGTGGTGAGTTTACCGATATCATCAAGAGGAAAGAAAGGCAATTTGGATAATTGTTGATCAAGTAACCAAGTGTGCACGTTTTCTATCGGTGAAGATGACCATCAGTATGGATCAGTTTGTGCAACTGTGCATTCGTGAGATAACGAGGTTGCACGATACTCCAGTATCGATTGGGTCGATAGAGATTCGAGATTCACTTCAAGTTTTTGGAGAAGTTTGCATGATGCTACATGACCGAAGTTAAATTTAGCACGAAGTGTCATCCTCAAACAGACGGTCTGTCTGAAAGGACGACACAAACTTCAGAGGGAATGTTAGAGCATGAGTTGTTGACCATTAAAAGTTACGAATGCATAAAGAGTAATCTTATTATGAGATTTGTGAAATGATTTCGGATAAGAAAATTTACATATGCAATAACTGCGACGACTCCTTAGTATATGTTAAGTTGACACACCATGACAAAGAATGAAGAGACAAAAAAAAATCACTTATCCCGAATTATTATCGTAAGAAGTATCTAAGGAATTTCGAGGACGAAATTTTTATAAGAAAGGTAGGTTGTAACAACCGAAAATTTTATATTAATTAATTAAGTATTTTTGGCCTAATTAATTTAACATATACAATAATTATACTATGCATAAGTTCTAATCATTTGAAGTTCATATTAATTTTCATGTTAGTCTTATTATGCATTTTTCATGTTGAGTCACATTTTGCATTTTGATTCAGGATATATTTCATATAATATTTATTTCATGTAGAAATCCTCAAATCCAATGTGACTCAACATGAAAAATGCATAATAAGACTAACATGAAAATTAATATGAACTTCAAATGATTAGAACTTATGCATAATATAATTATTGTATATGTTAAATTAATTAGGCCAAAAATACTTAATTAATTAATATAAAATTTTCGTTTGTTACACATTATTTGATAAACTTAATCAACGTTTCTCGTAAAAAGGAATTACAAGAATTCTCCTCCAATGACTCGTCTATACGAACTTCAAAAGTCCATAAGAGTCACCAAGAGAACAGTAATGGAGACCATGAGAATGTTTCCATTCCCTCTCCCATTTAGCTTTTTACAATAAAGGGATACGCTATCTAATGCATAGTTAAACACATAAGCATGCATACATGTAATAAAGCACATAAATATTGTCACATAGTCAAAATAATACTAGAATATTATTTTCCGACTATCATGGCTTTATTCCATCTCCGTACGCATCTTCTACTCTTCAGTCTTCGATCTTGAATGCTCCATGTGACGAGAATATTAATCCCAATATTTAAATCTATTTATTTTCAATTAATCCAAAAGTTACTTAATTCGAAAATTAAGTCAATTGAATATATCAAAAATAAAATTAAATATTATTAATATTTTTATTTATTTTTATTTTCTTATCTAATTCTATTAAATCTCTAGAATTCCATCCAAGTCAAACTTGGAATATTGTAGAAGACTGCTATAATAGAATAAGGAAATAAAATAAATTAGGACTCTTCTACTTTCCATAATTAATTAATTTCCTTCCATGAAAATTCCCAAGAATAGGAATAATCAAATAGAAAATAAATTAATTTCAATTTAATTTTTTTTCCTATTCCATGAGAGTTCCTAAAAATAACAATACTCAAAATAGGAAAACCGAATTAATTAGGAAAGTTGGATTATGGTAGGAGTAGCACGGGTTGGGAGTCCCCGCACCACCCCCACCACCGACCGGCCACCGGAGAGGGAACCGCCGCCGCCACCTCAGTCGGCCGGCCACCACCAGCCGGCGGCAGCCCCAGCCGAGGGGCGATCGACCCCTCCCCTTGGCTTCGATCATGGGGTCGATCATGGGTTTGATCGACCCCCCCGGTTCTTCGTCCTCTTCGTCTTCTTCGTCACACTCGTTCTCCGGCGACCGTTCCAATATCGAACCAACGTAAAATAAATTAAAAAATTTTAATTACAATTCCGGTATCGATTCTATACATGAAATCGACCCTATACAATTTCCGGAAAACATAGAAAAATAATAATAAATCCTAAATTCGGTCAACCCCCGAATTTTTACTATTACAAGCATTCATCCACACAAAACGAATCTCGACATGTCCGTGAATTTAATAAACGAATAATCATGGTAAAATAATTAAACCATGATAGTCGGAAATCCCTGCAAGGTAATACGATAATCGAACATATACATGAACAAGAAACCAACTCTCTAATACCAATTGTTGGAAATCGATATCCCGGGCTATCAAAAATTGCGGAAACCGACAACCCAACCGAAATCCTCGATCGCCGGAGAACCAACCGCGAACCACCATGCGATCCGGGGTTCCGACCCAACGCATCGCCGGGCCGAAGCCGCGCACGCTCAGCCGGATCCCCCGCATGGGGATCGCGATCGTCTCGAGGACGATCGCTGGGGATGCATCGAGCATCCCCGGGGTTGCTCGTAGCAGCCCCGCAGCGGGTCGCGTGACCCGCTGCTCACGCGAGGGCATCGCCCTCGCATCACCGCTGCGGGGAGCCCCGCAGCTCATACGAGGACGCTGCGGGTGAACCCGCAGCTTGCCCGCGATCGACTTCACGTGGGCACGCCGGCGGCGAAGGGGGCGGGTAATCCGCCGCGACACCAGCCCGCGGCATCCCCGGCGATCGACCGAAGTCGATCGCATGCCCCGGCGTCCAGCGGGGCTTCCCCTCGTCACGCGTGCCGGCGGTCGAACCCTAGGGTTCGGCCGCCACCCTCGATCCTAATCGAGGGTTTTCCTCTCGATCTTCGCCGGGGATCTCGAATCCCCGTCCCCGAAGTTCGTACGTTTCCCGGATCGTGCGTTCATGTATATATTACGAATAATTAAACGCATAATCATAAGATGTGGTTTACGATTATACCTACGTCTCGTTGTGCGGAGAAACGAGATGGTTTGAAGACCTACGTCTCGTTGTGCATAATCATAAGATGGTTTATAGTGGCGCCTAAGCCCAGGAACTTTCTTTGCCCCAATCAAGAACAAAAGTTCCAATGGAAAAAAGAAGCCCAAGAGGCTTTCAAACAAATTAAACATTTGGCCAGTCCAAAAATTGTAGTGGCGCCTAAGCCCAGGGAGAAATTTTATTTATGCCTGGCGGCCTCTAAATGTGCGATAAGCGCCGTTTTAACGGGGGCCAAGGGTATTCAACATCTCCCTATTTATTTTGTGATCCCAAGTATTGAATGAAGCAAAAATACGATGCACGCCTTTGGAAAAATTGGCTTCTGCATTGATTACGTATGAAAGAAAGCTCCGAGTGTATCTTTTTGAACACCCCGTCGAGGTACTTACATCGATCAGTCTAAATCAAGTACTCCATCGATCCGATGTGACGGGGAGATTACTTAAATGGGCTCTAGAGATAGGGAAATATGATATAACTTTTACTCCTAAAAGTTGCCATAAAGGCCCAGGCCTTGGCAAATTCTATAGTTGAGTTGACTTTTCCCAAGAAATTCATTAATCAATCACGCGCCTGGAAGTTGTACGTAGAAGGCTAAGCAACCATCGCGTGATTAGGGGCCAGTGTGGTATTACTTGGTCAAGATGGTGATTTGCAAAAATTCTATATACTTCAAACTATGTAGATATAACTTCTACTGAGCACTCTGGAAAAAGTCCTGAGGCCGGAACCCCAAAAAGGCTAGGGGCAAGTATCTCCTAAAAGCCAGGGGTCGATACCCCAAAAAGGCCTGGGGCCAGTACTCCAAAATGGCCAGGGCATGAACCCCACCAAGGTCAGGAGCAAGTATTTCCAAAAGGCTAGGATGAGTAACCCACAAAGGCCTGGAGCCAGTACTACAGAATGGCCAGGGCATGAACCCCACAAAGGCCAGTGGCAAGTATCTCCGAAAGGCTAGGGTAAGTAACCTACAAAGGCCTGGGGTCAGTACACCACAATGGGTGGGGTGTGTATGAATGTACCTGTATATCGATCCGATCGATATACCGTGTGTGCGGAAGCGTGTAAAGCGATAGATCTACTATGCCATGATATTAGTGCACACATATATATATGTATAGACACATATTTATATATATATATATATATACATCCAATATATATATATATATATATATATATATATATATATATATATATATATATATATATATATATATAGATTAACAAGAACACTTACAACCGGTGTAGCGTGCCTCGTTGATGTTGATGAAGGTGGTGTTGAGTCGATTGAACCACCTTCATGGATCAGCCTTGAGAATGACCTCGTCACTCTTCTTGTCTAGATCGTCCGGATGTTGAAGCCGCACAAATGGCCCGGCCTCTACGTGTTGCACACGAACCCGGATGACGAACACTTTGCTTGATTGAGTCGGTTCTCCAAGAACACTCTCTCCTTTCTCTCCTTTTGTTGTGAATTTCGTGGCTGATCAAGTTGTGTATGAAAACACATGTTTTCATCATTTATTTTAATCACCAATCACCTCTTTACTTCACCATAAGTGATCCCCATGTAAACCCCCCCCCCCCCCCCCCCCCCCACTTATGAGCATCAATAGGCACCATAAAAGGTGTAATGGGGAGGTGAAGAGGCATTGCCACATATATATGCCACATGAAATGAAATATGGCCCCCACTTGCTTGTGTGGCATGCCATGTCACACTATGTGACATGCATCCATGCAAGCCATGCAATGCATCACATGCATGCATATAAATTCACGTAAATATTGATTTTAAATCAATATAATTAACAAGCATTGTTCATCATCTACGAGTCCGTGTGTGACCCTGTAGGTATGATTATCGATCAATATTATATTGTTCCCAACAATTAATATTATCGAATAATCATTTAACATCCATAGAAGACCTTATAACTTTATCGATTGCACACGTAGGATCGAAGGACATATAGCAACAATCTCCCACTTGGCCTTCAGAGCCAGTGTGCTGCCAATTTTCTGTTGTCACTTTATGTCTAAGTTTGAACTTGAGGCAAGACTCGAGTCATCCTCAATCGGTTCAAACCTTTCTTGGACTTTGAGACAGACTGTAAAACCAGATTTATCACTATGATACGAATCTGGACGTGGCCACGTATTTTCCACAGTCTCGACTCTCCAAGTGGCCGGTAAGACATATATCCCATTAAAAAATGGAGGACAATCCCATCTTGTCAATCCAAGCTCTCCCACTTGCTTCCTGATATACCCAATAACAAGTTTTATAACCTCCTTTTAAGAAAGGCGTTTACTTGTATCAAAGTACACCGTTTCACAATGGAATCACTCTGGACTACTCAGGTCAGAGGAAATTGCTCGACAATCAATGAAATAGTATTATGACTCGAAATCTTAAATACTATTCCAGTCGGGTCTGTTCGATCATTAGCTCTCAGCTAATATCTATGTGAAATTACGTCTTCGACGTATGATACCAACTTTTCGCGAAGTTGGACTTAAACGCACGAACAGCAGCTTCAGTCGAAGTAACACTCACACAAGTTCGTAGTATGAAAGACTGAAGACAAAGTTATGTAATATGTTTCATTCCATTGAAAAACGAAACTAAACTATTACACTGAGTATGGTAGGCAAAACGATTACAAGAAGTTTCCCGAGTGTCGCAACAACTCCCACTAACTTGCAATCTAGCACAAGAGTACCTAGAGCTAAATCTCCTTGTTGGAATTCGATATCCCGGGTTATTTAAATTTGCGGAAACCAATAACCCGAACGAACCCTTCGCCGGAGATCACATGAACGAAGACTCATCCGCCGGAGTCCGGCCTTTGGAGACCACGCGCCCGAAGGCACGCAGCCCGCCCCCAGCCGAACACCCGCGAGTGCGGGGTCCACGCGATCGAATGGATCGCGCCATTGCGCGATCGGGTAGGGCTGCCCAGCAGCCCCCGCGGCGAGTCCGGCGACTCGCCGCCGCCTGGAGGGCCCCGCCTTCACGGCGGGGTAGGGCACGGCACCAGCCCGTGCCCAGCGATCGATCCCTCGCGATCGATCGCTCACCCTCGGCCCAGCCGAGGGTTCGCCCCCACGCCCCCGCAAAACCCTAGCGGGCGCACGCCGTGGTCCGGTGGCTTCGCCACCACCACGCGTTCGTCCGTCTATTCCGGGCTTCGATCTTCGGATCTTCGTCCTACGGTATTCTCGATAAATTAAATCAAATAATATCAAGGGTGTTTAGATATTATACCTTCGATTCGTTGTTCGGAGAAACAAAATCAAGATGACCTTTGAATCTTCCCACGTATTCCTTGCACTCCGTTCGAACGTCGGGTGGGCGACGATCTATCGAACTCCTATGGATCTCCTTCACTCTTCAAGACTTTATGATTGGCGTATCTTAGGTTAATGAATTGTGAAGACCATGTAGTGCTTTTATAGGCTACGTAGGGGATCAAAAGGAGATGAAATATTGGGCTTCTAATATTGAAGATTAAATTGGGTCCAACCCAAATCCATTAATCCTTATCAATATTAATTTTATTTATTTTCCACTATATAAATAAAATTGCACTCCCAATATTTATCCATATTGTATCAAATAATATTTCTCCGGTTAGTATTATTTATTCCGTGCATTTAAGATTTAAATATCCATAAATAAAATTTATTTATTGCTTAATAAATTTATTCATCTCTTATAACCGAGAATAGTACCACTCAACCTTATTTATTATGCGGGAACAAATCCACTCGCGAGGTTTACATAATAAATCCTTATGAGCTCATCTCGGGGATATTATTGTTGGAATTCGATATCCCGGGTTATCAAAATTGCGGAACCGATAACCCGAACGAACCCTTCGCCGGAGATCACACGAACGTCGACTCATCCGCCGAGGTCCGGGCTTTGGAGACCACGCGCCCGAAGGCGCGCAATCCGCCCCCACCCGAACCCCCGCGAGCCGGGTTCACGCGATCGAACATCGCGTTCGATGGGGCTGCATCCGGCAGCCCCCAGCAGCAGGTCCGGCGACCTGCTGCCCGCCGTCGAGGAGCCCCCACCGTCGCGGTGGGGAGGTGACGGCACCAGCCCGTCACCGCCGGCGATCGCTCCCAGCGATCGCCCCCTCGGCCGAGGCCGAGGGTTCTCCTTCGCGCGCCGAACCCTAGGCGTGCGGTCCACGTGGTCCGGTGGCTTCGCCACCACCGCGTGGTCCCTCGTCTAATCCGGGTTCGATCCTTCGGATCTTGTTTTTCGATAATTGATCAATAAACTAGAATTAAATTGCGGAAATTTAATTCACCTTTCGATTCGTTGTGCGGAGAAACGAGATCTTATGATGACCTTGAGATCTTCCCACGTATTCCTTGCACTTGTTCGAACGTCGGGTGGGCGACGATCCTCCGAACACTATGGATCTCCTTCTCTCCTTTCTCTCTCTAGAATTGTGATCTTCAAGTTATGAGAATAGAGAAGACCATGTAGTGCTTTTATAGGCTACGTAGGGGATCTTAAGGAGGTGGAATATTGGGCTTCCAATATTGATGATTAAATTGAGCCCAAGCCCAAGTCTATTAATCCTTATCAATATTAATTAATTTATTTTCCACTATATAAATTAATTGCACTCCCAATATTAAACCATATTATATCAAATAATATTTCTCCGGTAGTATTATTTATTCCGTGTATTTAAGATAGAAATGTCCATGAATAAATTTAAATTAATTGCGTAATTAATTTATTCATCTCTTGTATCCGAGACTAGTACCATTCAACCTTAATTATTATGCGGAACGAATCCACCTGCAGGGTTTACATAATAATTCCTTATGAACTCATCTCGGGGACATTATCAACCCTTCCGGGATACACTTTCCCGTCAAGTATTCACGGCATGTCATATATAAAATATAGTGACCCAACTTAACCGGTAATTAACCCAATAATTAAATCGGTTAATTCCTTTGGTAAATCAAAGTCACTTATATTAAATATACACACCCGCAATAGTTTCGGGGATTAAGAATAAAATACACTGAGACTTAAATCGATTATCGCCGGCAATCCTAATCGATAAATCTCAAACGATCCGCCCAATACACCAAGTGTACAAGTGTGATAAAATAATTAAGATAAATTATTTTCTCTCTCACACAACGACTATACCGATGGATTGGTCCGTGTCCATCTAGGTCGTGAGCTACTGTTCGATTAAATACGAGTAACCGATAGTATGATCTTCTGTGCGCCCATGCAGCACCATACTAACTACAACGTATAAAATCCAGGACTATTATTTGCATATATTTAATTATAAATAATTAAACGCAAATAATTGTTTATTTAATTAAATAGATTAATGGCAATGGATCGTGAGTTTCCGTTACTTAAATCTAGACATTAAGTACACAACTCCAACAATCTCCCACTTGTACTAAGGTCTAGTCATTTCCTCCAAACTCCCGACTCCCATACTCATCACGTGCTTAAGTTGTACTTCCAAGAAGTACTATGTGAATGAGCAATCTAGGTTGCCGCTCTGAAGTTATCTTGGTGACTACAGCGTCGTCTCCCTTGACGATGATTCGTATCAGGTGGTACTTGCACTATGTGTTATCTTACACTTATGGACTTGTGACTTCTTACCATTTGCCATCGCACCGCTATTTACATAGCCTTTGGCAAATTAAGAATCACATCCAAGTCCCAGAGATTATCCCGGAGTTATACCAAAACTTCCGCTGCCTCTGAGGCCGCTTATTTGGTTACCCATGGTAGAGTCCGAAAAGCATCGTGCTTATCACTCTTCCATGTAAAACTCCTTCTCCTTCAATAGTGAAACACATAGCCTGATATCGACTTACACCGGTCCTCATTCGATTAGAAATCTAAGAGAATGTAATCCAAAGGAAATGTTTGTCTGCTCCGTAATCCAGAACATAGTTTCCAGTACTTCGAAAGTACTTAAAATGTTCATTACAGCAGTCAAGTATTCCTTTCCAGGATTACCTTGATATCCTCCCACTATGCTAACCGCATAGCCGATATCAGGTTCTCGTTTTCAGCATTGCATTTATCAAGCTTTCCACACTTCAAGTGTAGGAAACCGATTTTTATTGCTTCTATCTCCTTTTGTGTTTCCAAAACACATATCCTTAGATAGATGCATTCCGTCTTTGAAAGGTAACGAACCTTTCTCGGAATCTTGCATGTTAAAACGAACCATAATCGTATAAGATATCTAGAGAAGTACAATGTTCTTTTCTTGAGATACTAGATCTTAAGAACATGCTCTAACTTCTTCTTTATCTCATATATCGATTTTTCTAGACAACCATCATTTTATGTCTGACAACATCTCTACATTGTTACCAATGATAAAATGCTATCTACATAAAACCTCCGAGAAACACCACCTTGTTTTCCATCACGTTTCCAATACACACAATTCGTCTATGCTTTGATGAATCCATAAAATGGACTATCTCATCAATTAGCAAGTACCACGAACTCAATGCTTTGTTCCAATCCATAAATGGATCAACTAAGCTTGTACTCTAAATGATCTTGCCTCTTAGCAATAATCTTATTGCTTTCCAAGAAGGCACATTTAGATCTAGTACTGCCTCTATGTAGATCCATGGATCGATTTCATGTATACTAGGTCCAGAGTCCGAAAACTCTCATAGTGTTATGAATATCTCCGGTTGTCAAACAACCTCCCACTACAACGGCATTCCGGTGTATAAACAGTAATAACAGTAGGTGCAGTTAGTGGTGTACCGCTACTCGGTTCGGCTGGTTCTAAGTCTTTATCTTTTTCTCTCTTTCAAAAAATATTACGTCACTTTGGGCTTGTGGTTCATCTAATAGTCTTCCTCTAAGAACCGGGCGTTAGAACTTATAACGTCCTTCTGGTTCATAGTACTATTCGAACACACACCTTTTGTTCTTCTAGGATATTCTAAGACATATCCATAGAACATAGGTAGTTCCGTTTAACTCATCTTTTACTATTTCTATAAGAGTTCCATTTCTTATTTCCGACACACCAATCCTACAGAAGACTGTATGGTGTAGTCATTTGGGATCCAATCCCAAGCTCTGATCATAAATCAGAGTTAATCAATTCTAATACTTGTCCGGATCTTATATCTTATATCCATAAAGGATTGCTTAGTCGTATTATCTTCCAAATTAGATTCTTAGGTCGGAAGGTCCACTCCTTCAACTTAATTGATAATCAATTTTCGACCTTTGAACTTCTTATTTGAATAAATATGACTTAGCATAAGAATCCACAAGTATAAATGATTTAATAAAGAAATCTCTTATTAGTAAAACGAGTTATGTAAAACGGTTCGTCGCATCGTGGTGGACTCAGGATTCATCATTTATATATTGCTAGCTAATGTACCACAATAGATAATATCATTATTTCTTCTTATAACCATCAAATGATTAAAAGAAATAAAATATCCATTTATTAGAAATCCAGAACAAAGTTCTTTCTAATTTGAAAGGTACATAAAAGCAATAACCAAAAACGAAATCCTATAATGTCCTCCACTGCAACTGCTGCCTCCTCCACAGCATTGCCCATGTAGACTACGATTTCTTCTTTTCTAAGTCGTCGGGTTTCCTGGAACCCTTGCATTTAGAATGCACATACCGTCAGTGGTTCCAT
The DNA here is from genome assembly GCA_954870475.1 of Euphrasia confusa. Taxonomy (NCBI): domain Eukaryota; kingdom Viridiplantae; phylum Streptophyta; class Magnoliopsida; order Lamiales; family Orobanchaceae; genus Euphrasia; species Euphrasia confusa. Next base: position 39,838,588 of record OX940951.1, on the reverse strand, counting down.
ATCTACACACCAGGTTCCGGTAGATAATACCACTGACTATGTTTCACGACTAAAGAAAATTTCGTACTTTCTTTGAGAGGATAACCAGACTTCCAGTACCCAGACTGTTTGCATCGAGAATACTTGCCTCATGGCTTTCTTGTCCCATCTAGTGGTTCAAGAAGAACCACTGGGTTTCTTTGCTTTCTTGTCCTTTCCCCCGATTCATGCCTTTAGGTTCGAAACCTTTGGCATTGGCTACAAGAGCTCACGATTTCCGTCTCAACTCGTCTAAAAGGTCAATCATCTCAAAAACGTTTTTAAGCGTTTCCTCGAAGTGACTGGCCTTTATGAGTATCCTCATCGCTTCTTGTCTAGCCGCCTATGTCAATAGGCTCGGGAGGACAAAGCTCACTGAGTACTAACTAGTACTCTTTAACAGTTTGGGTAATGTCTAGATCTCTATTCCAATCATTACATTTAGGGACCAGTGAGTTAAAATCCTTACGTATCACATAAAGTGGGTTCAAGGCCATATCCTAATCTATGAGCACATATAACAACAAACAATCGATTTAATCTCCGATATTATCTCCCTCAAATAATATCATTAAACCACTAATCACATCTAAAATCCCATCAGGTAAGGCAAGCCACGTGGTGTGGACGTTTACCCACCCAAATGATTTAGCAATTAGATTTGCTTCGGTCATACATCACTTATAGCGGAACCTCGTGGGGAGGAATACTATAATGCGTATCTAAGTGTAAACCATTACTCAGTACCAAAGTAAATTACTTGGAATTGCTACATCACCGCAAGCCACGTGGTGTGGACGTTTACGATAACTTCACAACTCTTCATAATTACTTACAACTGTCTACATCAATTAATCCAAAGTCCGTCAGTATAGCAAGCCACGTGGTGTGGACGTTTACTACACTAAGAGACTTTTATAATTGACTCCCAATTACTTGATCCATTTAATCTTGTAAATCAAGACGTGGAGAATCATAAGTGAAACTCGAAGTTTCTAACCAGTGATTCACCATGCGAACAACCCTATCTCTCATAAATGAGGGAGCCTAGAAGACAATCGACCCATCTATCAAAGAATGGCACGAAGGTCTCTAATTTGTGTCCTCTACATGACCAAGTGGCTTTGGCTCCATTCCACTCCCCGGGGTGAGAATGAGTCGACTTGAAATCAGCTTTGGAAAGACAAATTAGGCATTGTTTGATAAACTTAATTAATGTTTCTCGTAAAAGGAATTACAAGAATTCTCCTCCAATGACTTATCTATATGAACTTCAGAAGTCCATAAAAGTCACCAAGAGAACAGCAATGGAGACCATGGCAATGTTTCCATTCCCTCTCCCACTTAGCTTTTTACAATAAAGGGATACGCTATCTAATGCATAATTAAATACACATAAGCATAATAACAAACATACATTTCATGCAAGTACGTTCACAAATAATCAAATAATTACTCAAGTAAAATTATTTCTCGACTATTCGTACCTTGATGAATTCCAGCATGCTTTCCTTGAGTCTTCATTCTACGTCTTGAATACTTTGTCGAGTGACGGAAAAATTCTTTGATTCTCATATTTAATTTATTTTAAATAAAATCCAAGATTCCAATTCAAAATAAATTTGAATCAATCTAATGATTTTAAATAAAATACTCCAATTAAATAAAATCAATTCCATTGATTTCCATATTTAATTCTATTCTAAATAAAATCCAAGATTGTCCAATCCAAAATAAATTTTGAATTAATCTAATGATTTTAAATAAAATACTTAAATTAAATAAAATCAATATTATTAAAATCCATTGATTTCCATATTTAATTCTATTCTAAATAAAATCCAAGATTATCCAATCCAAAATAAATTTTGAATTAATCTAATGATTTTAAATAAAATACTTAAATTAAATAAAATCAATATTATTAAAATCCATTGATTTCCATATTTAATTCTATTCTAAATAAAATCCAAGATTATCCAATCCAAAATAAATTTTGAATTAATCTAATGATTTTAAATAAAATACTTAAATTAAATAAAATCAATATTTTAATAATTTCTCAATCCTATTTAAATTAGATCTCAAGAATCCTAATCAAAATCGAATTTTGATTCTTCTCAAGACTTCTAATCCAAGTAGGTATAGGATATCTAGAGAAACTAGGATTTTCTTTCCTAATTTAACTCTCCATCTAATTCCATTATTTAATTCCATAATTAAGAAATCTAATCCAAATAGAATTTGAATTAACTCCAAAATTAAATTAAATAATATTAGAAAGATTAAATTATTTCCGGAAAGATCGGATTTACCGGGACGAACCAAAAACGAGACCCGCTCGTATCTAGGTCCGTGCCCAATCGAACCCATGCACAGCACATGCATATCGACCCAAGCCATACCATGCTTGGACATGCACATGCAAAGCACCAGGCCATGCATTCGAGAATGAATTAATTCATTCAGCAAGCCATTTCACATTGTCGGTCATCTTGAAAAACAATGTCGCCCGACATGCTTTGTAAAGAAGCAACGCGTGAAGAATCGATCGTCTTCTCCGGCGAGGGTGCAGCGGCCTAGTCGATCTCCGGCACGTCGTCTCCTCTGACTATCTATGCCATCGACTTGCTGCGACCCACCGCACGAACAGCCCGCGACCGAGATCGACTCCGAAACCGCAATCAAGATTGCCGCAAACGCGACCGCCGAGCTTAGCCTCCGGCTGCCGGCGAACCACCACCACTGGTGGCTTACGCCGGCACGCCCAGCCGTGCCCCGCTCACGTTCAGCAGCCATCGAGACCGCCGAGCCTTGGAGCACCAGCAGCCCGTCCGAGCACGAGGCCGAAGCCGCGACCCACGAGCCGCCGCGTGTAGCGGCTGAACCGCCTGGCTTCACGGCAGCGGTCGACCTCCGGCGACCACCATCACTGGTGGTTGATGCCGTCGACCTCCAGCCGCCATACAGCCCGGTCCCGCTACATGCCCTCGTCCGATCGATCCGGTTCGATTTCTCCGAAAACCCTCGATTTTTAATAATTAATTTTTCCGACAAACACAATTCATACGAGAGATAAAACAAGTACGTAGAACAATATAGCACAATAATTTAACAATTTAAATTAATCTATGGCTATAGACAACGATAATCGATTATCGAAACAATTAACGAAAAACGTAACCGTACGCTCTGATACCAATTGTTGGAATTCGATATCTCGGATTATCAAAATTGCGGAACCGATAACCCGAACGAACCCTTCGCCGGAGATCACACGAACGTCGACTCATCCGCCGAGGTCCGGGCTTTGGAGACCACGCGCCCGAAGGCGCGCAATCCGCCCCCACCCGAACCCCCGCGAGCCGGGTTCACGCGATCGAACATCGCGTTCGATGGGGCTGCATCCGGCAGCCCCCAGCAGCAGGTCCGGCGACCTGCTGCCCGCCGTCGAGGAGCCCCCACCGTCGCGGTGGGGAGGTGACGGCACCAGCCCGTCACCGCCGGCGATCGCTCCCAGCGATCGCCCCCTCGGCCGAGGCCGAGGGTTCTCCTTCGCGCGCCGAACCCTAGGCGTGCGGTCCACGTGGTCCGGTGGCTTCGCCACCACCGCGTGGTCCCTCGTCTAATCCGGGTTCGATCCTTCGGATCTTGTTTTTCGATAATTGATCAATAAACTAGAATTAAATTGCGGAAATTTAATTCACCTTTCGATTCGTTGTGCGGAGAAACGAGATCTTATGATGACCTTGAGATCTTCCCACGTATTCCTTGCACTTGTTCGAACGTCGGGTGGGCGACGATCCTCCGAACACTATGGATCTCCTTCTCTCCTTTCTCTCTCTAGAATTGTGATCTTCAAGTTATGAGAATAGAGAAGACCATGTAGTGCTTTTATAGGCTACGTAGGGGATCTTAAGGAGGTGGAATATTGGGCTTCCAATATTGATGATTAAATTGAGCCCAAGCCCAAGTCTATTAATCCTTATCAATATTAATTAATTTATTTTCCACTATATAAATTAATTGCACTCCCAATATTAAACCATATTATATCAAATAATATTTCTCCGGTAGTATTATTTATTCCGTGTATTTAAGATAGAAATGTCCATGAATAAATTTAAATTAATTGCGTAATTAATTTATTCATCTCTTGTATCCGAGACTAGTACCATTCAACCTTAATTATTATGCGGAACGAATCCACCTGCAGGGTTTACATAATAATTCCTTATGAACTCATCTCGGGGACATTATCAACCCTTCCGGGATACACTTTCCCGTCAAGTATTCACGGCATGTCATATATAAAATATAGTGACCCAACTTAACCGGTAATTAACCCAATAATTAAATCGGTTAATTCCTTTGGTAAATCAAAGTCACTTATATTAAATATACACACCCGCAATAGTTTCGGGGATTAAGAATAAAATACACTGAGACTTAAATCGATTATCGCCGGCAATCCTAATCGATAAATCTCAAACGATCCGCCCAATACACCAAGTGTACAAGTGTGATAAAATAATTAAGATAAATTATTTTCTCTCTCACACAACGACTATACCGATGGATTGGTCCGTGTCCATCTAGGTCGTGAGCTACTGTTCGATTAAATACGAGTAACCGATAGTATGATCTTCTGTGCGCCCATGCAGCACCATACTAACTACAACGTATAAAATCCAGGACTATGATTTGCATATATTTAATTATAAATAATTAAACGCAAATAATTGTTTATTTAATTAAATAGATTAATGGCAATGGATCGTGAGTTTCCGTTACTTAAATCTAGACATTAAGTACACAACTCCAACAATTATCAACCCTTCCGGGATACACTGTGCCTTCAAAAATTCACGGCATGCCATATATAAAATATAGTGACCCAACTTAACCGGTGATTAACCCAATAATTAAATCGGTTAATTCCTTTGGAAAATCAAAGTCACTTATATTAAATATACAACACCCGCAATTGTTTCAGGGATTAAGAATAAAATACTCCGAGACTTAAATCAATTATCACAGAGCAATCATAATTGATAAGTCTCAAGCGATCCGCTCAATACACCAAGTGTACAAGTGTGATAAAATAATTAAGATAAATTATTTTCCTTCTCACACAACGACTATACCGATGGATTGGTCCGTGTCCATCTAGGTCGTGAGCAACTGTTCGATTAAATACGAGTAACCGATAGTATGATCTTCTGTGTGCCCATGCACACCATACTAACTACAACGTATAAAATCCAGGACTATAATTTGCATATATTTAATTAACAATAATTAAAAGCAAATGAATGTTCATTATAAATAGGTAAATGAAAGTGTACATAGAGTTCAGAATACTCAAATCTAGACATTAAGTATACTATTCCATCAATCTCCCACTTATACTATGGTCTAGTCTTATCTTCCAAACTTCTGACTCCCAAACCCTCCAAGTGCTTGTAATATACTTCCTTAGGAAGTATCTTGGTGAAAGGGTCCGCTAGGTTGTCTTCCGAAGCTATCTTGGTGACTATCGCATCGCCCCTCTTGACGATGTCTCGAATCAGGTGGTACTTGCGCTCTATGTGTTTCGTAGCACTATGGGACCGTGGTTCCTTACTGTTTGCCACTGCACCGCTATTGTCACAATAAATTGTCATAGCCTTGGGCAAACTCGGAATCACATCTAAGTCCTGGAGGAAATTAAGGAACCACACTGACTCTTTCGCTGCCTCTGAGGCTGCAACATATTCAGCTTCCATGGTAGAGTCCGAAATGCATTTTTGCTTAACACTCTTCCATGATACGACTCCACCTCCCAAAGTGTACACATAGCCTGATGTCGACTTACGCCGGTCCTTATCAGCTTGGAAATCCGAATCTGTGTAACCCAAAGGAATCAGATTGTCTGCTCTGTATCTCAGAACATAATCCTTAGTATTTCGCAAATACTTGAAAATGCTCTTTACGGCAGTCCAATGAGCCTTTCCAGGGTTACTCTGATATCTCGCTACTATGCCAACTGCATAACAGATATCAGGCCTCGTACATAACATTGCATACATTAAGCTTCCCACAGCCGAAGCGTAGGGAACCGCTTTCATTTCATCTTTCTCCTTCTGTGTCTGAGGACACATCTCCTTAGAAAGATAAGTTCCTTTACTGAAGGGCAGGTCACCCTTCTTGGAATCTTGCATGTTAAAACGAGCTAGAATCGTGTCTATGTAAGATTGCTGGGAAAGACACAATGTTCTATTCCGGCGATCCCTTATAACTTTGATTCCTAGAACATGTCCAACTTCTCCCAAATCTTTCTTATCGAATTGTCTAGACAACCATCCCTTTATGTCTGATAACATCTTTACACTGTTGCCAATGAGAAGTATGTCGTCTACATAAAGCACGAGAAACACCACCTTCTTTCCATCACGTTTCCAATACACACACGATTCGTCCATGCTTTGAATGAATCCAAAAGATTGGACTACTTCATCAAACCGCAGGTTCCACGATCTCGAGGCTTGTTTCAATCCATAAATGGATCGATTAAGCTTGCACACTAGATGATCTCGCCCCTTAGCAATGAATCCTTCTGGTTGTTTCATATATATCGTCTCATCAAGACTTCCATTGAGGAAAGCTGTCTTGACATCCATTTGCCACACCTCATAATCCATATGAGCTGCTATGGATAAGAGAATCCGGATCGACTTTATCTTGGCTACCGGCGAGAAGGTCTCCTTATAATCGATTCCCTCTTTCTGAGTATATCCTTTCGCAACAAGCCTAGCTTTAAAGGTTTCAACCTTTCCGTCAGATCCTCTCTTTCTCTTGTAGACCCATTTACACCCAATTGGCTTTACGCCGCTTGGTGGTTCTACAAGATCCCAGACTTTATTAGAATCCATAGATTCTATTTCGGATTTCATTGCTTTCTTCCAAGAAGGCGCATCTATATCTTGTACCGCCTCATCATAGGTCCAGGGATCGACTTCATGAACTCCGGGTGCCGAGTCCGAAGACTCACCCAGTCCAATCCATCTGTCTGGTTGTTTAACAACCCTCCCACTACGGCGGCGTTCCGGTGTATCAACAGTGACAGTATTAGGTGCAGGTTCTAGTGGTGTATCTATACTCGGTTCGGCTGTATCCAGGTCTTCCTCGTTACCTCTCAACTCATCAAGCATTATGTCACTTTTGGGCTTGTGGTCCATGACATAGTCTTCCTCTAAGAACCGAGCGTTAGTACTTATAACGATCTTCTGGTCCGTAGGACATGCCACCCTTAGTTCCTTTCGGGTATCCTACAAACAACCGTATTTCTGATCTGGGTTCTAACTTATCGGCGCCTTGTCGCAACACATGTGCTGGACATCCCCAGATCCGAATGTGTTTCAAGTTAGGCTTACGCCCACTCCACAATTCCATGGGTGTAGTTGGTACCGTTTTCGTCGGAACCCTATTCAGAATGTACGCCGCTGTTTCCAAGGCAAGTCCCCAAAACATAACAGGTAAATCCGAGTAACTCATCATCGATCGCACCATCTCCATAAGAGTCCTATTCCTTCTTTCTGACACACCATTCTGCTGAGGAGTATATAGTGAGGTCAGCTGGGATTCAATCCCATTCTCTGCCAAGTATGCCTTGAATTCTCCAGACAGGTACTCGCCTCCGCGATCAGATCGCAAGCATTTTATGGATTTACCACGAAAGTTCTCCACAAGAGCCTTGAATTCCTTGAACTTGTCAAAAGAATCACTCTTGAGGCGCATCAGGTATACATATCCATATCTTGAGTAATCATCAGTAAAGGTGATGAAATACTCGTACCCTCACCTTGCCTGAGTAGACATAGGTCCGCATACATCAGAGTGAATCAAATCCAACACTTGTTCAGCTCTACGTCCTTTACCAGAAAAAGAACGCTTGGTCATTTTACCCTCCAAACAGGATTCGCAGGTTGGAAGGTCCTCTCCTTCTATGCCGCTAATGAGACCATCAGCTTTCAACCTTTGAATTCTATTCGAATTAATATGACCTAGCCTTAGATGCCACAAGTATAATTGATTCATTTCAGAAGGTTCCTTTCTCTTATTGGTGTTCGTAGATGTGTTATTACTCTCGGTTAGTTGCATCGTGTTAGACTCAGGATTTAGAATATACAAATCGTCTACCAATGTACCAGAACAGACAATCTCACTATTTCTTCTTATGACCACAGAGTGATCAAAAGAAACAGAATATCCATTCAGAATTAACTTAGAAACTGAAATCAAATTCTTTCTAAAATTCGGTACATAAAGACAATTTTGTAAAACTAAAATCCTATCACTACTAAAGCGTAAGTGAACGTCTCCCACTGCAACAGCCGCCACCTTCGCGGCATTGCCCATGTAGACCACGATCTCTCCCTCTCTAAGTCTCCGGGTTTCCTGGAACCCCTGCAATGAATTGCAGACATGGTCAGTGGCGCCCGTATCTACACACCAGGTGCTGGTAGATATCACCGCTGACAATGTTTCAGTGACTAAGGAAAATTTCGTACCTTTGATGAGAGGACAATCAGACCTCCAGTGTCCAAACTGCTTGCATCGAAAGCATCTGCCCAAAAGCTTGCTTCTCCCAATCCGTGGTTTTAAACCACTGGGTTTCTTTGCACGCTTTTCCTCTAGCCTTGCCACAAAAGATTGTGATTCTCTTAACTTACGCACAAACTCCGCTTTCGCCGAATCCTTTTTAAGGGACTCATTGAGAGAGGATTCTGCGAGTATGTTAATCACCTCTTGTCCGGCTTCCACGCTATGTCTCAACATCATCCTGAGGTCATTCTTAATGTCCTCATCAGTCGGGACAACAGTGGGTTCGGAAAGCTCAACATTCTGAACAATGTCCAGATTTCGTTCCCAATCATTACTATATGGAACCGGTGAGTTTTCATCCTTAAGTATATCACAAAGTGGGGTCACAGTCATTCTTAACCTATAAGCACATAAAACAAACAAACAATTTAATACCGATATTATCTCCCTCAAATAATATCATTAAATCACTAATCACATCTAAAATCCCATCAGGTAAGGCAAGCCACGTGGTGTGGACGTTTACCCACCCAAATGATTTAGCAATTAGATTTTCTTTGGTCATACATCACTTATAGCGTAACCTCGTGGGGAGGAATACTATAATGCGTATCTAAGTGTAAACCATTACTCAGTACCAAAATAATTTGTTTGGAATTGCTACATCACCGCAAGCCACGTGGTGTGGACGTTTACGATAACTTCACAACTCTTCACAATTACTTACAACTGTCTACATCAATTATTCCAAAATCCGTCAGCATAGCAAGCCACGTGGTGTGGACGTTTACTACACCAAGAGACTTTTATAATTGACTCCCAATTACTTGATCCATTCAATCTTGTAAATCAAGACGTGGAGAATCATAAGTGAAACTCGAAGTTTCTAACCAGTGATTCACCATGCGAACAACCCTATCTCTCATAAATGAGGGAGTCGAGCAGACAATCGATCCATCTGTCAAAGAATGGTACGAAGGTCTCTAATTTGTGTCCTCTACATGACCAAGTGGCTCTGGCTCCATTCCACTCCCCGGGGTGAGAATGAGTCGACTTGAAATCAGCTTTGGAAAGACAAATTAAGCATTGTTTGATGAACTTAATCAATGTTTCTCGTAAGAGGAATTACAAGAACTCTCCTCCAATGACTTATCTATATAAACTTCAAAAGTTTATAAAAGTCACCAAGAGAGCAGCAATGGAGACCATGGGTATGTTTCCATACCCTCTCCCACTTAGCTTTTTACAATAAAGGGATACGCTATCTAGTGCATAAAATAAACACATATAGCATGCATACATGTAATAAAGCACATAGTATTATCACATAATCAAAATAATACTAGAATATACTAGAATATTATTTTCCGCCCGCTATCTTGAATGCTCCATGTGACGAGAATATTAATTTCCAATATTTAAATCTATTTATTTTCAATTAATCCAAAAGTTACTTAATTCGAAAATTAAGTCAATTGAATATATCAAAAATAAAATTAAATATTATTAATATTTTTATTTATTTTATTTTCCTTTTCTACTCCATTAAATTTCTAGAATAATCTATCCAAGATGCTCTTGGAATATTCTAGATAATATCCATAATGGAATAAGGAAATAAAATAATTTAGGACTCTTATACTTTCCAAATTTATTTTATTCCTAATCCATGAATATTCCCATGAGTAGGAATAATCAAATAGGAAAAATAAATTTAATACTAAATTAATTCTTTTTCTATTTCATGAATATTCCATAAAGAAATAATCAAAATAGGAAACACCGAATTAAAATAGGAAAGTGAATTTCCGGTAGGAGTAGCATGGATTGGGAGACCCCACGCCACCCCCACCTCGATCGACCGGCCGGCCATGGGGAGGAGCGCCGCCGCCCAGCACGCCGGCCAGCCACCGAACCGGCGGCAGCCGCGTCTAGGGCAACCGAGCCCTCGCCCTTAGCCATCGATCGGGCATCATCATGGGATCGATCCAATCGATCCCAAGCCCTCGTCCCTCTCGTCACTTCGTCTTCTCCGGCGGTCTTCGATTCGTCGATCCAATCGCAAAATAAATTACAATAATCTAAATTACAATTCCGGTATCGATTCTATACATGAAATCGACCCTATACAATTTCCGGAAAAACGATAAACATAATAATAAATCCTAAATTCGGTCAACCCCCGAATTTTTACTATTACAAGCATTCACCACCAAAAACGAATCTCGACATGTCCGAGAGTTTAATAAAACCAACAATCACATGACAAAATAATTAAACGAATAATCATCAAGCCATAATAGTCGGAACCCTGCAAGGTAGAACAATTTTATCGAAAATACCGCGAACGTAAACCACGCTCTGATACCAATTGTTGGAATTCGATATCCCGGGTTATTTAAATTTGCGGAAACCAGTAACCCGAACGAACCCTTCGCCGGAGATCACATGAACGCCGACTCATCCGCCGGAGTCCGGCCTTTTGAGACCACGCGCCCGAAGGCACGCAGCCCGCCCCCAGTCGAACCCCCGCGAGTGCGGGGTTCACGCGATCGAAAGGATCGCGCCATTGCGCGATCGGGTGGGGCTGCCCAGCAGCCCCCGCGGCGAGTCCGGCGACTCGCCGCCGCCTGGAGGGCCCCGCCTTCACGGCGGGGTAGGGCACGGCACCAGCCCGTGCCCAACGATCGATCGCTCACCCTCGGCCCAGCCGAGGGTTCGCCCCCACGCCCCCACGAAACCCTAGCGGGCGCACGCCGTGGTCCGGTGGCTTCGCCACCACCACGCGTTCGTCCGTCTATTCCGGGCTTCGATCTTCGGATCTTCGTCCTACGATATTCTCGATAAATTAAATCAAATAATATCAAGGGTGTTTAGATATTATACCTTCGATTCGTTGTTCGGAGAAACGAAATCAAGATGACCTTTGAATCTTCCCACGTATTCCTTGCACTCCGTTCGAACGTCGGGTGGGCGACGATCTATCGAACTCCTATGGATCTCCTTCACTCTTCGAGACTTTATGATTGGCGTATCTTAGGTTAATGAATTGTGAAGACCATGTAGTGCTTTTATAGGCTACGTAGGGGATCAAAAGGAGATGAAATATTGGGCTTCTAATATTGAAGATTAAATTGGGTCCAACCCAAATCCATTAATCCTTATCAATATTAATTTTATTTATTTTCCACTATATAAATAAAATTGCACTCCCAATATTTATCCATATTATATCAAATAATATTTCACCGGTTAGTATTATTTATTCCGTGTATTTAAGATTTAAATATCCATGAATAAAATTTATTTATTGCTTAATAAATTTATTCATCTCTTATAACCGAGAATAGTACCACTCAACCTTATTTATTATGCGGGAACAAATCCACTCGCGAGGTTTACATAATAAATCCTTATGAGCTCATCTCGGGGATATTATCAACCCTTCCGGGATACACTGTCCCTTCAAGAATTCACGGCATGCCATATATAAAATATAGTGACCCAACTTAACCGGTAATTAACCCAATAATTAAATCGGTTAATTCCTTTGGAAAATCAAAGTCACTTATATATTAAATATACACACCCGCAATTGTTTCAGGGATTAAGAATAAAATACTCCGAGACTTAAATCAATTATCACAGAGCAATCCTAATTGATAAGTCTCAAGCGATCCGCTCAATACACCAAGTGTACAAGTGTGATAAAATAATTAAGATAAATTATTTTCTCTCTCACACAACGACTATACCGATGGATTGGTCCGTGTCCATCTAGGTCGTGAGCAACTGTTCGATTAAATACGAGTAACCGATAGTATGATCTTCTGTGTGCCCATGCACACCATACTAACTACAACGTATAAAATCCAGGACTATAATTTGCATATATTTAATTAACAATAATTAAAAGCAAATGAATGTTCATTATAAATAGGTAAATGAAAGTGTACATAGAGTTCAGAATACTCAAATCTAGACATTAAGTATACTACTCCATCACTCCTAACTCTAATCTTGGCACAAGGCGCAAAAGCTACTACACAAACTCGAAGCTCGAAGCTGTCGGTTACGATTCTAAAAATCAGATTTCGTTCTCTTAAAATCGTCAAATGGTGAAATCGAAATCCATGGGTTTATATAGGCAGCCCGCACATGTGAGGTGATGACGTGGCACGTTCTGATTGGTCACATGCTTGGCTGATGTCACTTCTCCATGGATGACATCACTATTGTAGAACTTGGATTCTTGAATCTTGGAATCTTGAATCTTTGATTCTTGAATCTTCGAATCTTGAATCTTCAATTTCAAACTCAGAACTTCAATTCAATCTTGACTCCATCGATCTCAATTTTTCATCTTCAATTACTCGTGAAAATCTCTAAGTGTTGAAGTCTCGGAATTTCATCGTCTTCATGGTCGTCGATATCATTGAAGTAGTAAACACCGGAACCATTCTTCATTTCTTGATTTGTGTACTTGGTGAAAGGAATCACGTTGAAAGTACTTAGGTGAATATCGTCGTTGAAGAATGTCATAGTCGTTGGAACCGTGCCTTGAGGACAAGCGTCGCCGAATCCGTGCCAGCGCCAAAACCGGCGACTCCAGTCGCCGGTTCCATGTCAAGCTTCACTTGTCACACAAACGGCGACTCTGGTCGCCGTTCCATGCATCGCTAAAAACGGCGACGCCAGTCGCCGTTTCCCTTGAATCCAAAAACGGAGACTGCTGTCTCCTTTCCGCGACATGCACCAGGAACGGCGACGCCAGTCGCCGTTTTCGCCTCTCTTCATTATCGGCGACTCCAGTCGCCGAAACCGTGTCTTCCATGGCTCCAAAAGTGGAGACTCAAGTCTCCTTTTCCATGCACTGAATTTTTGACTTCGGGTTCCCAACCTGTAGTCCTGAAACACAAAAAACACAAAACACAAATACGTTGTCGCCAAAATCACATTTACAATCTCCCCCTTTTTGGCACAACTCATAAAAACAAGATTAAGTAAAGACGAGATACAAGTATCTCCCCCTCAAACAAACAAACCATAAAAAATAAATAAGTAAAAAGATGGAAAAACATCAATCATACAATCAATGAAAAACCATAAAAATACTTAGACAAAATTCAAACCAACAATAAAAACTTAGACAAAATTTCAAGTCAAACAATTATCCAAGAGATAGAGAATTATGAAAAAACAATGCATGAACGAATGAGTTGAGAGTTGTATGCATGCAAAACCAAATTATGAAAAACGAGTTCAAGAGTTATGAAAAACAGGAAATAAAAAACTTGGAATAAAAAACTTGAACTTGAGAACTGGAACTTAAGATCTTGAACTTCATTCTTTAGGCGAGGCGGCAGGAGTTGGATCACGTTCTGGACTCTCGATCACATCTTCTTCATCTTCGCCATAGTCGAAGCCATCATCAGAACTTAAATCTTCTTTCTCGTCCTCATCAGTTTCATCGCCCAGGCCAAAAATCTCGAACTCTCCGAGATCATTTCCACCATCATCCTCAACATCAAGAATGTTGACATCATCATCATCATCGTCTTGATCTTTGAGTCCATCGGACGGCATCGCTCTCGAAGTTTCACCAACCTTCCCCTTTCCCTTATCCCGAATATCCATACATCCTTCAAAGATATCATCGTCGGGTTTCTCACCGTCATCAGCCCCACGTTCCACTTGTTCAACAGCTATGTTATTTCCTTTGGCTAGCTGAACATGCGCCTCTTGGATAGCGTCCCTAACCATCTTCAGAATGAAAGTATCTTTCAAACTTGCATCGGGGGCTCCAACATCACCAAGTCCTCCCCCTTGTTGGATCTCTCGCTGAAGTTTTTCAAAAGATAACTTCTGCTTTTTTGTGCGTCGATCATTCTGTTGTAAGCAAAGGCATGTTCTTCCTGACACTTTTCCAATGCAAGCGTGTCAGCATAAAATTCTTTGACGCAAGTCGATGGAACCACAGCACGATGACTGTGAATAGGATGATAAGGATTTTTGTAAGGAGGAACTTTAGAGTTGGGGCCAAAACCGCGAGGAACGATTCTGGGTTCTCGTTGAGATTTAGGTTCCGCCTCATCAGCTGCAGCTGTCGGTTCCTTTTTCTGACGTTTGGCCGGGGGAGACTTATCTTTCTTAGCCACTGATTTTCGCTTCTTTTTCTGTGGAGATGGAGGAGGAGTTAGAATTTCTGGAAGCGCATTCCTGTCAACTGTATCAAACCAAGGAAGATCGATAACACGTTTGTTTGGATTCAAGTACGTGCTAGTGATTTTGACAGCGCCGTTCTTCTTCAACTTTTTCTCAAAATCCGTATCAGGAGTAAAACCTTGGGCATGGAGCATGCCATAGATCAGGCACGGATGAGTGAGATGAATTCTTTTCTCCTCTGGCAGCTCAGCTTGCCGAATGATTGTTTCATCAGTTGTCTTAGCAATTTTACACAAGTCATTGAAAATGATTTTTCCAAGGTTAATTTGTTCGCCGCAGCCAAGGCGAAAGATGATATGCATCAATTCCGGAGTCAGCACGGTTTCGTCTTTGTAGGCAGTCCAGTTGGACATCCCGAGACGTTGCAGGATTCCATAGAAAGCTGACAGCTTGGCCGGCGGCGGCAGTTCAGACTTAACCTTCTTTTGAGTGATGAAAGTGCCGATTGTCAAGTCTTCGGCTCGTTCCTCAGCCGAGGGCGAAGTCCAATTTGAGTCAACTTCCAACCTTTCCAGAAACTTGTTGATGGAGAACGGGCGAAATTTGTACAACTTGTTGCGAAAGACAAAACAGCCATACAACCGACTCTTCGGATCCGCAAAGTCGGGGGACAAGCTGGCGTAGAACTTGTAGAGAATAGTAATGGAATAGCGGTAAGTCAGGTTTACAGACTTCAGCATGTGCATCTTGGACAGGAAATCCGTGATGCCATGTCTGACATAATCCTCCTTGAGGATAGTTCGATCAGTCAGGATTGGGAGTGTCTGAATAAGTTTGTGGCGACGTTCAGCAGTCGCAGTGAAGAAGTCAGGAGAGTGAGCCTTCGGACACTCGGAAATTTCCGAGATATACTTAAAGCCGGCAGTCGACTTTTGGGATCCAGCTGATCCTGAAGAGAGTGGCGGTTTCTGCGAGCTGTGAGTTCGGGATTTTGTTACTTGTCCACCAGAGTTTTTCGGAGTTGATGTTTTCACACCACCTCCACTGGGGGACGGTTTCTTGCCTTCGGCACTCCCAGCTAGAGTCGCCGGTTTCTTGCCTGAACCAGATGGTTTCAAGGACTTAGGGTCAGTGTCTGCAGTCACAGTCGCAGTCGACGGAATGTTTACTATTTTCTTGCCTTCCTTCGTTATCTCGCCAGCTGCGAGTAACTTATGGTATTCCGCTCGACTAACAACCCCAGAATAGATGCGGACAGATGACACCTTATCTTTGCCCTGCTGACGGACAGTGGAATGGGCAGGTTTGGCTGATGTTGTGATAACGTCAACCGACGGTTCAGCAGACGCAGCCTTGCGTCGATCAACTTTGTCCAAGTGAGCCTGAAGCTCATCAAAGGCAGCTTTCTTTGACTTGGGAGATGGGGCATTCTGGAATTGTTCATTCAGGTACACAGTCATATCAGCCATCATATCATCCAAGTTTGATTTCGACATATTTCAGGCTAAGGAACGAAGAGTTGTCAACTGAGAGTTCAACACTTAGAAAAATTTCTAATCACGAAAACTTGGACAGGGCGCCGGATGCGCGAAGCTAGAGTTGTCGAATGCAACGGAAAAGGAAACTAAAGAACCTAAGAAATTCAAACTTGCAGTTGGCAGCTGAGAGTCGAGAGTTTGAGAATTCCAGAGTTCGATGTAAGCGTACCAAGGTAGGTTTCACCCCAAGGGCTATATATAGGAAAATTTTGGGCCGCCCGTCCGGAATAAAAATACACAGCTCAAGACCTGTAAAAAGCCCATCTCAAGAAGAAAATTTGAGCCCATTAGACGAACAAAATTTTATTAATTTGAAAATATTATTAAAATAATGATTTTCAAAAATAATAAATAAAAATAAAAATAAAAATTTTCAAAAACGAAAGATCAAACCGATGGTTGGAAAGACGAAGTTGAGTGCCATCGGTTTGAGTTCCGAAGTTCGAGTCGCCGAAATTGGATGTTGCGCTGGATCAGGGAACCAAGCTTTGATTCGCCACTTTTCCAGCGACTGTAGTCGCCGGTTTTTCGGCGACAGGAGTCTCCTGTTTTGCTTCAGACGCCGTTTTGAGGAGAGGTAGAGTCTCCGGTTTTGCAGCGAATGAAGTCTCCGCTTTTTCGGCGCCTGGAGTCTCCGTTTTTCGGAGTCTCCGGTTTTGGCGTCTCCGAATTTGTGGAAATGTTTTTCAGAAATTTGATTTTTCAATATCACCAACAGTGGAACTTTGTCGTCGCTGCACTCAATGTTTAGACGTCCGAGATGGTAACCACATAGCCCTGGATATGAACTACAGAAATGCCAAAACAAAAAACAACACATCCCGAGTTAGTCATTCAAGAGTTCAACACACGCAAACATTCAAACACATTTTAGTGGAGATTCGAGGGGTGATATTAGGCAATGAAGAGAAAATATTTTCCCAGAAAAGAGACACTTTCATCATTTTTCCAAAACAAAAATTTCACACGAGGTGTATAGAACTTTGAGTTAATGAAAAATCTCTCATATTAAAAACCGGTGAGATGGACCGAAGTATTTTGATAGACATGTTTACTTGTCCTTCGTCACAGTCACAAGGAAGCAATCGTGTTTCGTCGAAACATATTGGCAGAATTTGCACCGCACAAGAGATTTTAATTCATGAATGCAATGTGAACTTTTAAGGCACTCCACTTGGGACAAGCTTTGCTACATCAGAGGGGAGCCGGCGGACATTGTGACCCGGCGTCCTCCAGATGAGTTTTGGCTTTAAATGAAATGCAACAGATGCTCATTACAGCAGTCAGAGGGGAGCGAGGATCATCCCGCATCTCCGAAGTGTGATGGTTGAGCATCTTAAATTTGAGCGTCCATGTGCTACCTTTCGAAGAGGGGAGCCGGCGGACAAAGTGATCAGGCGTCCTCCGTTACTCGGTATTATGGATCTATGCAGATGATAGCTTATGGGAGATTAATGCCAAGTTCACATGTTTGCAATCAGCGGAATAAATACACTTGGGTCCGAAGACTAAAGCGGCCTCGAATCCATGTTTGTCTGACCAGACTAATCCACGACCATTCCGAGTGCGTATTCAGAAGTAAAGAAACTACTCTTTCAGACTTCAAAATTTTTCCGTGAACTCTTAGAGAGAACACATCCAGAGAGAATTTCTGAGAGTTTTGAATCTCTCAAAGTCAAGAGGTTTGGTAAAGATGTCAGCAAGCTGTTTTTCCGTTGAAATATGCTGTAGACTGACTATATCACGATCAACCAAATCTCTAATGAAATGATGTCGAATGTCGATGTGTTTAGTTCTTGAATGCTGGACAGGATTTTCGCTGATTTTGATAGCACTCTGGTTATCACAATACAACACTAATGGAGCACTCTCAAGAAGATAGTCATTAAACATTTGTTTCAACCAAAGTAGTTGAGTGCATCAACTTCCAGCTGCAACGTACTCCGATTCGGCAGTGGACAATGCGATACAGTTTTGCATTCTACTATGCCAAGACACGATATTATTGCCAAGGAAGCAACAACATCCGGAGGTACTCTTTCGTTTGTCCGTGTCCGTCGCCCAGTCGGCATCAGAAAAACCGACAAGGTTGGATGAAGTGTCGCGCGCATACCACAGACCTAGCTGAGAAGTCCCAGAGATGTAGCGGAGAATCCGTTTCACAGCTCGTAGATGGTCTTCCTTTGGATCAGCTTGGTACCTGGCACACATACAAACACTAAACATAATGTCAGGACGAGTGGCAGTTAAATAAAGTAAACTCCCAATCATAGAACGATAAAGAGTTTGGTTTACACTCCGGCTTTTCGTTGACGTAGACGAGCGTTCGGTATTTGCCATAGGAGTGTTAGCTGGCTTGGCATGATGCATCTCAAACCTCTCAACCATGTTCTTAGCATACTTACATTGAGATACAAATATCCCATTTGGTCGTTGAGAAATCTGAAGGCCAAGAAATTGATGCAACTCTCCTTCAAGGCTCATCTGAAATGTTGAGGACATAGCTTCTGTGAATGCAGTCACGAGTTTAGAACAAGTAGCTCCGAAGACAATGTCGTCAACGTAAATTTGGGCAACAATCATGTGTTTGCCATCTCGCTTGATGAACAAAGTTTTGTCCACCGATCCACGCTCAAAGCCGAAATTCAGAAGAAAATCCGTGAGACATCCATACCAGGCGCGAGGCGCTTGGTTCAAGCCATATAGAGCTTTGTGAAGCTTGTAGACATGGTTTGGCTTTTTCGGATCCTCAAAACCCTTAGGTTGGGCAACGTAGACTTCTTCTTCCAGCACACCGTTCAAGAAGGCAGCTTTGACGTCCATCTGTCGAAGTTTGATGCCTAGATTGCATGCAATAGCAATCAAGAGTCTGATGGACTCAATTCGTGCGACCGTAGCAAAAGTTTCATCAAAATCTATGCCTTCCACTTGGGCATATCCTTGGGTAACAAGACGAGCTTTGTTTCGGACAACTTGGTTATGCTCATCTGTTTTATTCTTGAAAATCCATTTAGTTCCAACAACATTGATATTTGAGGTTCTAGGAACTAAGGACCAAACATTATTTCGTGTGAACTCATTCAACTCTTCTTGCATCGCCATGATCCAAAAATCATCTTGCATGGCCTCCTTGTAATTTTTCGGCTCATTTTCGAAGAGAAAGCAGGTGATGCCGATTTCATTACATACTGCAGAAGTACAGATGTTGTAGAGTTCGTCGGGAGAATTCATTGGTTTCTTTGAGCGTGTAGTTCGCTCATTCAAACTTCCAATCATTTGATTCGGTGGATGACGTTTTTGAATATGACCAGGTGCTTCTCTCGGAGCGTCAGCTGGGTTTTCATCTTGATCATCATCGTCATCCTCAGTTACCGAAGTGTCATCATTTCGGTTGCTAGAATCTCCAACTTCAGGTGAAGTATTTGGAGTAGCGTTTTCAGAAGTCTCAGTCGTGGGTGTTGAAGGAAAAGTTCGAACTTCAAGAATTCCTTCCTTAACCCAATCAGCCTCTGCATCTTTTCCTAGGAAGTCTTGTTCATCAAAGTTGATGTTCACAGTTTCTATGACTTTCCTTGTTCGAAGATTGTAGGCGCGGTAGGCATGACTATTTCTTTAACCAACAAAAATTCCACGATCACCCTTGGCTTCAAATTTCTTTAGAGGATCACGATCCTTCAAAATATAGCAAGTACAGCCAAAGACACGAAAGTGGGCAACTGAAGGTTTCTTGACATTGACCAGTTCATAGGCTGTAGCAGTTGTGCCAGATCGAATGCTTATTCGATTCAAAATGTAAACAACAGTAGAGACGGCTTCTGCCCAAAAGGTTCGAGCCAGATTTTTGAGATTAGCATCACACGCGCCATCTCTTGCAGTGTTCGATTCTTTCGTTCGGCGATCCCATTTTGTTGAGGCGTTTTTGGGGCCGAGTATTCATGATGAATTCCCTTCATCATACAAAATTCATTGAAGCTAGCATTTTCAAATTCAGTGTCGTGATCACTCCTGATCCTTTTAACCTTAGCTTCATGATTAGTTTGTATCCATTTTACAATACCCTTAAAGGCATTGAAAGTTTCATCTTTGGTTGCCAGAAATCTTGTCCAAGTACATCTGGAAAAATCATCGACAACAACCAACACATATTCCTTCTTAGCTATGCTCTTCACCTCCATTGGTCCCATCAAGTCCATGTGTAGAAGTTCGAATGGAGCAGAAGTACTCATGAGTGTCGGAAGTGCTGGATGAGGAGTTCTTTTCAGCTTACCCTTCTGACAGTCACCACACACTCTTTTCTCGATTTTGGGGAGTTGAGAGATTCCTCGAACTATCTCCCCCTTAACCAATTTGCTCAAATTTCGAGTGCTGGTGTGGCCAAGTCGTTGGTGCCACAAATCTACTTCATCGGGAACGGTCACGGAGAAGCAACTATACTCAGTTGTATTGCAATTGTTTTTAGCACGTGGACCTTCCATGATACACTTTCCTTCAACATCAAAAACTCTGCATGATTCTTTATCAAAACTAACATTGAATCCTTCATCACACAGCTGACTGATAGAGATGAGGTTTGCAAAAAGTCCCTTGACATGGACAACATTTCTTATCGGCGGTAAACCTTTGATTTGTAGTGTCCCCTTTCCCTTGACAACACCTTTTGCTCCCCCTCCAAACTCCACGGGGGAACCAGTCATCGGCTCATATTCTTTCAAGAATTTCTTAGTGCTGGTCATATGTCGGGAGCAGCCACTGTCAAAGTACCAAATACCTTTGTTGCCAGCTTCAGAAGCATTTAGTGCAACATTGCAGAAAATCAGTTCTCTCGGCTTCCAGTCAGTTAGGATGGTGGAGTTAAGTTTAACTTCATTCTTTTGGGACTTAGGCACCAACTTCTTCTTCCCATCAGAATTTTGACTGTTCCTCTCAGTCACAGCTTTCAGAGTTTGCTTAATTTTCGGATTTGGAGAAACAGATTTCTTCCTTTCCTTAGTCACTTCAGACTTCTTCTTCATGGTCATAAGTTCTCTGTTCATGTCCTCTTTCATCCTATAGCAAAATGGTCGAATGTGTCCAGGTTGATCACAGTAGTGACAAACATATTTTCGCCTTAGACGAGTTTCAACCTTCGTAGACGTTTTGACCAACACAGTTTTAGTGCGAGAGGATTGTCCATTTTTCTTCACGTTCTGAGATTTGTCTAACTTCTTCAGCAACGTCTTCTCATATGGTAAGATACCACGAGGATGTTTCACAATATTCTTCGGAAATTGATATGTCTCAGATTTTGAAGTCGAGATAGACTTTTGAGTTTTAGTTTCTGGAGACTTAGCAATCTTCTTCCCTTCAGCAATCTCCTTCCGTTTAGATGATTCAACTTCATCCTTACTTTTATCCTCGGGCTGATCATTCGATGCTGTTTTGGGTTGTTTTTGCTCTTTGATGGTGTTATTTGCTGGTAACAGGAGGGTTTTGGCAACAACATAAAATGTATATTTGTTATAGGTAAGCTAGCAAAGGGTAATAGTTTATACAGAAATCGTAAGCAGAAAATGGATGCTCAAGGCACCTCTTTATTCAAATATTCATACTTAGAATTCATTTTGAAATACAATGGTTTGCATGTCCCTTTCTTCCTCTCTTACACCTTCTATTTATACTAACCCATGCATGGCAAGATTATGCCACCTAATGCCCACTTATCGGCTCCTGATTGGACCACAACTCCACTAATGTCTAGCATTAAAAACCCACTTAACTCTAAACAAAGACTTTATCTCCTTCTCCTGTCAAATGCCTTTTGACCACCTGTTGACTCTGACACCTCCCCCAAGGATATTCCCGTGTAATAAGTCTGACACTACCGTGCGGTCGTTCCCGTCCAAGCTCTTTTCTGACTTCTGTTAGTTGCCTTTCTAGGTCTTTTTCCATAGGTTGATTCTGACTTGCACATCTGATGACGTGGCTACCTCATTGTTGACATGTGTCGGTGACCGTTTTATCGGGTATAACATAGGCCCCCAGGAAAATTGGAGTTTTCAACTTCGATTTCCCTGAAGATTGTGTTTGAATACCTCGGTCTGCACGCCTTGGAATCTGCACTCTGACTTTCTGTCGGTGGTTGATTCTTCATTTAATGTTGTTTTTACGCCTTTAAAGGCTCTTCACATAGCATTACGGCTTCATATCATGGCTTTCACTTGGAATAGAGAAGTGTACCCGAATAATATCACGAGTTTCTCCTTCAGGATTAGGAATCGGTCGATGAAGGCTAAGCTGCCTTTGTCTTTATCTTTTTCACAGAAGTTTCCGGAGCTTGCTGGACAGGACGTCGCTTTGGTAGATGCTTTTGAAAGAATCTGGACGGTGAAAGTGGAGAAGGATGGTCGGCGTCTGGTACTGACTGACGGTTGGAGTAAGTTTTGTGAGCGTCGGTTGGTTTCAGTGAGCGGAATCATCTTTCTGGAGTTGCGTGGGCAAAAGTCTTTCAGCATTGGGGTATTTGGAAAGGATGGAGAGGAGATCATTGATCTGGGAACTGATTCTGAAGATAGCTCTATCAATTCCGAGCTGGAAAATTCTCCGGCAAAAGATAATTGGGGGTTCTTTTGTTGGAAATCGACTACCCGGGATGCGTTCGTTCGATCACTCGAACATCCGAACGATCCCAGTCGACCTCCAGGTCCGTTACTCCGTTCACGTGCCAGCCCGTGTCCCGATTCACGCCCAGCCATTGCCCCGAAGGACAACCGCGCGAACCAGAGCTGGCTGCCCGAAAAACAGCGAAACGGCGACCGCCGTTTGTCCGCGAACAGCAGCGCGACCTGCTGTTCCGAGCGCGTTTCCGGGTCGATTTTCCTCTTCCGACTACCGATCCGGAGGTCCTTGACCCCCAGTAGTCGAGGAACATGATCCACGACGCCCGGAACCCGATCTTAGATCCGATGTATTTTTAACGAAATAGAAAACGAAACGTATGCGGAATAAGGGTTTCGATTTCTTATACCTTTGTCGCGTGATTCGGAGAAGCCGAATTGTTGAGACCACGAAGCCTTCCGGTGTATGTCTCTATCCCCGACGTTCAGCCGTTGAGTGGGCAACGATCCGCTGAACCTTCCTCTTCTCCTTTCTCTCTTGAACCCACCGTAGGAATAATATCCTCTGTCTCAGAAATATATTTGCGCAAGCAAAATTATTTCTACAGAATTATTACTGCGCTAATCTGAATTAATTAAGTAGAGGAAAATTAATTGCGCAAGCTTTTATTTTCTCTGCAGAATTAATTATAGCGGCGTAAGTAAGGTTTTGATCTTCTGTCTCAGAAATATAATTGCGCTAGCAATCAATTTCTCCATAAAATAATAACAGCGCTAATCTATTTATTTTAACAGAAAAATAATTGCGCAACAATTTATTTTTCTCCGCAAAAATAAAATAGCGGCGTTTTTTAGGTTTAGAGAAAGAGAGGGTGAGGTATTTATAGAGCTACACCAGGGACCTTATGGAAATTAATTATTAGGCTAAATTACAATTTAATTAACTCGGCGTCCTAAAAGGCAAACCTTAATTAAATTCCACAATTTTAATTATAATTAATTCCACTATAAAATTATAATTGAATTCCCAATAATTAATTTATATTATATCAACAATAATAATTCCGCCGAATTACATATACGACTTTCCCCGTGTTTAAGATATCGTATGTCCACGAATTAACTTTAATTACTAATAATTAAATTAACTCGTTTCTTGTTATCCGAGACTAGTACCACTCATCCTTATTATCATGTGGAACGAATCCACCTGCAGGGTTTACATGATAAACTTTATGAGCTCATCTCGGGGACATCATCAACCCAATAAATGGGACACGGTTTCCTGTCTATAATCTATAGCATGCCGTGTGTACAATTCTGATTCCCAATTTACCGAGAATATTGACTAATCAATTAGTCTCACTCACTAGTAAGTCAAAGAACCGAGAACTTGACACACGCACCTATAATTATATAGGGATTAGGAATTCGTATATCCGTAATATCTGAGGTCTAGTTCGATTACTGCGATTAGTATAAATCGAACGCCCTCCCGTGGTCCTGCTCAATACACCAAGTGTACGAGTGTAACATGATAGTCAAGACCGACTATCTACCAGTCACACTACGACGTACCGATGGATTGTCCCTGTCCATCTAAGTCGTGAGCTACTGTTCGATAGTATACGAGTAACCGACAGTATGATCTTCCGCGTGTCTCCTCACGCCATACTGTCTACAACGTATACATCAAGGACTATTGCATTAAATGCAATCATGCTTGAATCATATCTCGAATTAAGGTATAGATAAGGAGTTCCGTATTTGCACTAAACTAGACATTTAGAATACAACTCCATCAATCTCCCACTTATACTAAAAGTCTAGTCGCCCTCTCCCAAACATCAGATTCCCATAACCTCATCACGCCTACCCAACGGTTTCGCTGGAAGTGCCTCTGTGAACGGGTTTACCAGGCAATCCTCTCGATGCTATCTAGGTGACAAATGCATCGTCTTACTAGACGATCTCTCGAATCAGGTGGTACTTGCGCTCTACGTGTTATCTTCCATGTGACTGCTCCACTTCACAGTGAGAACACATAGCCTGACTTCGACTTTCGACTGTCCCTGTTTGATTTGGAAATCCAATTCTATGTAATCCAAAAGAAACAACTTGACTGCTTTGTAACTCAGAACATAATTCCTGGTCCTCTGCAGGAACCTAAACATGTTCTTTACATCAGTCGAGTGATCCTTTCCAGGATTACTATGATATCTCACCACCATGCCCACGGCATAGTAGATATCAGTCTCGTGCATAGCATTACATACATTAAGCTTCCCACCATTAAGGTGCAGGGAACTGCTTACTCTTCATCTATCTCCTTTATTGTGTCGGACACAAAACTTTAGATAGACGAATTCCACATTTAAAAAGTGAAGACCTTTCTTGGAATTCTGTATGCTGCAACGAGTAAGAATTGTATTTATGTATGAGGCTCGAGATAAGTTCTATGTTCTTTTCTGGAGATCATTTATTACTTTGATCCCAAGAACATTCCCGACTTCTCCTAAGTCTCTTACATTGAATTACTCGGACAACCATCCCTTTATGTCCGATAACATCTTTCATATTGTTGCCAATTTAGAAGGATGTCGTCTACATAAAGAATGAGAAAACACCACATCTTTTCTGTCACTTCTTTATTACACTCAGGACCTAAACATGCCTTGAATGAATCCATGAAATGGATTTTCTCATAGGTCCGCATGTGTCCAAGATCTTGAAGCTTCCTTTAATCCTAAGATTGATTAAACTTGCTTACCGAATGCTCTTGGCTCTTTTCGATGAATCTCTCTGGCTGTCCCACACAGATGGCCCCGTCAAGACTTCGATTTAGGAAATCTGTCTTGACTTCCATCTTCCATGTGAAGACAAAAGAATCCTGATCGACTTTTGCCAAGACTGAGCATCTTGATCTTTCAGCGTCTCGTCATAGATCCAGGGTTCGGCTTCATGTTCTCCAGGTAACAAGTCCGAAGACTCACCTATAAATATGAACCTGTTGGGTTGTCTAACAACCCTCCCACTACGACGACGCTGCGGTGTATCTTTAGTGACTAAAGATTATAGTAGTGAACTACTCAGTTAGGCTGGTTCTAAGTCTTGATCAGTCCCTCTAAGCACATTAAGTATTACTCTACTCTTGGCTTGTGATCTTGCATATATATAGTCCATGTCTAAGAACCGAACATTGATGCAATCAATGAACATCTGGTCCTTTTGACTATATTACATATCTCAATTCGTTTTCTTAGGGTATCCTATAAACAGCCGAATATCAGTACAAGTTTCCAAAGGAATCAAGTTCAAGATAAACGCCGCTGTTTCCAAGCCATATCCCAAAAACGATTTAGGTAACTCCGAATGTCTACTTTCCCATATCTATAAGAGTCCTATTCCTTCTTTACAACACATTATTTTGCCGAGGCATAAATGGTGTAGTCTGTTGGAGTTATTCCCATTTTCTGATAAGTATGCCTTACTCCTCAAAGAGGTCTGCATATATCAGAGCGAATCAACTCTAGTACTTTCTTGGATCTTTTCCCTTTAACCGTAAAGGGTTGCTCGGTCATTAAAACTTCCAAGTATGATTCGAAGGTTGGAAGGTCCTTTCCTTCAACCTGGCTGAGTGGTCCATCAGCTTTCACCCTTTGAATCGTACTCAAGTTAAAATGATCTAGCCTAAGATTCCATAAGTACATTTGATTTATCCTAGAAGGATCTTTACTCTTATTGGGGTTCGACATTGTGTTATTAGCTCCGGTCTATTGCATCGTGGAAGAATACGGATTTATTATTAAATTGTCTATCAATATACCAGAATAGATAATATCCCCATTTCCTAAAGAAACGGAATATCTATTCTAAGCCAACTTAGAAATCCGAAATGAAATTTCTTTCTAAATGCCGGCACATAAAGACAATTTATTAGAACTAAAATCCTACCGTTAAAACATTTAACATCTCCCACTGCAACGACTGTTACCTTAACATTATTGCCCATGTAGGTTACTACTTCTTCCTTTCTAAGTCTCCGGGTTTTCTGGAACCCCCGCATTTAAATGCAGACATGATTAGTGGTTTCCGTATCCACACACCAGGTACTGGTAGATAACACCACTAAACATGTTTCGGTGACTAAGGAGAAATTAACTTCTAGTTGCTTTGAGATGACAATCAAACTCCCAGTATCCAAACTGCTTACAACGGAAGCACTTACCCCTTGGGCTTGCTTTTCCCATTCCGTGGTCCAGATATATTAGGCCCACTGGGTTTCCATATTTTCTTCTTCTTCCTTTTGCCGCCCGAAGGCCTAGGAAGAGCCAATTTCTCAGCCACAAGTGTTTTGAGAGCCATTAAAGATTCCCTCAGCCGCTTGAAGTTCAACCAGGAGCTCCGCCATTGAATAAGACCTCTTATCCATGTTATATTTTAGGCGGAACTGCTCAAAACTTCTCGGCAGAGACTGGAGCACAAAATCAACCTGGGTTACCCCATTGATAATTGTTCCTAGAATCTCTATCTCATTAAGATAGCCCATCATTCTAAGAACGTGATCCCTCACGGGCGTTCTTTCCGACATGATGGCCGTCATGAGTTGCCTCATTTCACTTTGTCTTGCTGTCCTGTCCTGATAACCAAAAACTTCTTGAGGTTAAGCATCATATCATAGGTAATAGTCATGGCATGATCCTGATGTCGCAGCACCTTTGACATGAAAGTCATAATGTTGCTCCGCGCCATCTCATAGCCTTGATCCATTTCCAATGAGCTTCCTTTCCTCAGTAGTGGAAGCATCATTTGGTTCAGCAGGTCAATTGACTTGGAGTACATATTTGTACTCCTCTGCAGTTAGGACAATGTCCAAGTTTCTTTTCAAATCTATAAAATCAGGTTCAGTGAGTTTGTTGACTTTTAATGGGAATAATACCATATAAAACAAACAATGAGTTTAATTCGATATCATTTCCCTCAAGTGATATCATTAAACTACCAATCATTTCCAAAATCCCATCAGACATAGCAAGCCACGTTCTTGTGGACGTTTACCAGTCCAAATGATTTTATGATTGGATTTCACTTTGGTCGTACATCATCATAGCAGTGACTCCGATGGGGAGGATACTATAAAGCGTACCTAAGTGTATACCATTTCTCAGTACTAAGTCCACCGCTCGGGAACTACATGTCCACCGCAAGCCACGTTCTTGTGGACGTTTACGTTGACATGCGATCCTCCACGACTTTCTATAACTGTCGAGCCTCAATTAATCCCAAAGTTCCGTTTCCATTTAGCAAGCCACGTTCTTGTGGACGTTTACTAAAACAAACAACTGTATTAATTGAATCTCACTTATTTAAATTTCATAGAATCTTAATTAACCCAAAGTACCGTTTCCATTTAGCAAGCCACGATAGTGTGGACGTTTACTAAAATAAACAACTTTGTTAATTGACTCTTACATTTATTAAATTTCACAATTTTATTAATCAAAGCTTGATATCTCGTAAGTGAAACTCGAAGTTTCTAACCAGCGATCAATCATGCAATTGAGCCCTATCTCTCACAAAGTGAGGGAGCCAATCAGACAATCGATCTAGTCATCGAATGACTCGAAAGTCTCTAATCTGTGTCATCGACATAACCAAGCGCTTTGGCTCCATTCCACTCCCCGGGGTGAGAATGAGTCGAGTTGAAATTAGTCTTTGAATGACAGATTAGGCATTGCTTTTGAGAAATATAATTGTTCAATTTTATAAGTGGATTTTAAATTCGAATTTTGATCCAGTGATATCCGTGTATCGACTTTATCCGATAGGGAGGATGACACTAAAGCCAACTCGTAAGTCAATACACATCACATTCAAAACAGAGAATGAAGACCGCGGGATTGTTTCCAATCCCTCTCCCACTTAGTATTTTACGATAAGGGATAACATGCATAAATAATTTAAGCATAATAATAAACACGTAAATCACATAAAAATCAATTAACGTGGCCCCGATTATTATGGCCTTAAATATTCTCCAATGCACGTCTCTTGGAACTTCATCTCATTGCTCGTCTCGATCTCGGTCCACCACCGATTCGCTCGAGGGTCAAGAGACGAACTCCTCCCACTGGAGCCTCGTCTCGAGCCTCGTTGAGTCGTCCGTGGGGTCGAACGAACCGCAGCCCCGCTGCTGCCCGTCGCGAACACGGGGTGTGTTCGATGGCTGCCCGTTGCCGGTTCGCTCTCCTCGATCCTCGTTTCTCCGGGTTTTGATCTCGTCTCGATCCACCAAAATTAGTAAGAAAAATTACAAGAATAAACTTACTAAATCCGGCATCGATCCTATACAAGGTGATCGACCCTATACATGTCCCGGATACAACGAAAAATAAATAAACCTAATGACTCAACCCGTCGTTTTTATCTATTACAAACAAGCATCGTTTTTCCAAAACAAAAACAATCTCGACAAGCCCGAGAGTTTAATCAAAACCACAAATTAAAGCACAACATACAATCACAACGTTGGCCATAATAACCGGGTTTGAACCTGCAAAACAAATCTCGCAAAAATACAACGAATTGACAAAACCGGCTCTGATACCAATTGTTGGAAATCGACTACCCGGGATGCGTTCGTTCGATCACTCGAACATCCGAACGATCCCAGTCGACCTCCAGGTCCGTTACTCCGTTCACGTGCCAGCCCGTGTCCCGATTCACGCCCAGCCATTGCCCCGAAGGACAACCGCGCGAACCAGAGTTGGCTGCCCGAAAAATAGCGAAACGGCGACCGCCGTTTGTCCGCGAACAGCAGCGCGACCTGCTGTTCCGAGCGCGTTTCCGGGTCGATTTTCCTCTTCCGACTACCGATCCGGAGGTCCTTGACCCCCAGTAGTCGAGGAACATGATCCACGACGCCCGGAACCCGATCTTAGATCCGATGTATTTTTAACGAAATAGAAAACGAAACGTATGCGGAATAAGGGTTTCGATTTCTTATACCTTTGTCGCGTGATTCGGAGAAGCCGAATTGTTGAGACCACGAAGCCTTCCGGTGTATGTCTCTATCCCCGACGTTCAGCCGTTGAGTGGGCAACGATCCGCTGAACCTTCCTCTTCTCCTTTCTCTCTTGAACCCACCGTAGGAATAATATCCTCTGTCTCAAAAATATATTTGCGCAAGCAAAATTATTTCTACAGAATTATTACTGCGCTAATCTGAATTAATTAAGTAGAGGAAAATTAATTGCGCAAGCTTTTAATTTCTCAGCAGAATTAATTATAGCGGCGTAAGTAAGGTTTTGATCTTCTGTCTCAGAAATATAATTGCGCTAGCAATCAATTTCTCCATAAAATAATAACAGCGCTAATCTATTTATTTTTACAGAAAAATAATTGCGCAACAATTTATTTTTCTCCGCAAAAATAAAATAGCGGCGTTTTTTAGGTTTAGAGAAAGAGAGGGTGAGGTATTTATAGAGCTACACCAGGGACCTTATGGAAATTAATTATTAGGCTAAATTGCAATTTAATTAACTCGGCGTCCTAAAAGGCAAACCTTAATTAAATTCCACAATTTTAATTATAATTAATTCCACTATAAAATTATAATTGAATTCCCAATAATTAATTTATATTATATCAACAATAATAATTCCGCCGAATTACATATACGACTTTCCCCGTGTTTAAGATATCGTATGTCCACGAATTAACTTTAATTACTAATAATTAAATTAACTCGTTTCTTGTTATCCGAGACTAGTACCACTCATCCTTATTATCATGTGGAACGAATCCACCTGCAGGGTTTACATGATAAACTTTATGAGCTCATCTCGGGGACATCATCAACCCAATAAATGGGACACGGTTTCCTGTCTATAATTTATAGCATGCCGTGTGTACAATTCTGATTCCCAATTTACCGAGAATATTGACTAATCAATTAGTCTCACTCACTAGTAAGTCAAAGAACCGAGAACTTGACACACGCACCTATAATTATATAGGGATTAGGAATTCGTATATCCGTAATATCTGAGGTCTAGTTCGATTACTGCGATTAGTATAAATCGAACGCCCTCCCGTGGTCCTGCTCAATACACCAAGTGTACGAGTGTAACATGATAGTCAAGACCGATTATCTACCAGTCACACTACGACGTACCGATGGATTGTCCCTGTCCATCTAAGTCGTGAGCTACTGTTCGATAGTATACGAGTAACCGACAGTATGATCTTCCGCGTGTCTCCTCACGCCATACTGTCTACAACGTATACATCAAGGACTATTGCATTAAATGCAATCATGCTTGAATCATATCTCGAATTAAGGTATAGATAAGGAGATCCATATTTGCACTAAACTAGACATTTAGAATACAACTCCATCATCTTTTCCCCGTGAAATCTATTCGAGAAGTATTTTGGTATTTTCTTATGTAAGATTACCTTTCCTGGGTTTATCTTCCAGGTTTTATTTCTTGGGATTTTTCTCGGTGAAATAAATCAGAGTTTCGATCCTTAAAGGATTCTATGTTTTTATATGGATGAGATAAGTATTCTGATACTTATCCATAAATAACCGAAATAAAATAATAATAAATTTGAAAAAGAGAGTAACTTTTTCAACTTACCTTGTCAAGAGACTTTTGCCACGTGGCATTATCCTGGCCAAGTATTTTTAGGGTTTGATGGGTAGTGGAGACGTACTCGAGTGCGTTTTTCCTCGGTAACTGCTATCTTCTCCCCTCCTTCAATCCTCACCGTTGGATGAAAAAACGGCAGAAATTGATTTTCGAAATCAACAAACATATAGGAGTTTAGAATTTTGAAATTCACTCCAAGTGTTTATCGACCTTTCAGATCCAGATTTTGGTAAGAATCTTCTTTCTTCCTCTGTAATTTTTCTTTGTTTATTTACTGTGTAAATCTCTTTTTACCAACCCGACAATATGCCGAAAATCTCCAAAGTCGTTCGACCGAAAGTTGAAGCACCGGAAGTTCTCCTCGCACGCCAATACAAAAAATTCATGGAAGAGGCCGCGCCGGCTCTGCCGGCGTTCCGTCTAGATGAACTGGAGGAGGCCCACCCTTACGTACCTGTCGAGAGGATCGTTACACCGGTTCAACCAGACCCGAACCACTAGGAGTGGGGTGCACACGGCCGAGAAAGCACGGTGACGGCGGCACAACTAGCCGACTGGAGGGACGATTGGCGGATTCCCTACAACGTGCATTTGCATGCGCCAGAAGAGGGTGAATCCGCCTGTTGTCCACCTCCGGGCATGGTGGCCATCGGCGTCGACGCAATGGATCAAGGGTTGCGGTTTCCCCTGCATCCTTTGGTTTCAGGCTTGTTGAACCGGTGGGGTTTGGCTCCTCATCAGATTCATCCGAATGGATGGGCACAGATCTATGGGGTTTTGACTGTATTGGGGCAAGTGGGACTCTCTCGACCCATTACTGGGGATGAGTTTCACCTTTTCTTCAGTCCAGTCAACTTCAACAAGAATTCGCTGGGAGACTATACCGTCCGCCACAGGAAGTATATGTTGAAAATTCGGGAGCCTGAGGAAAAAGATCCGACTTGTTGGGATAGATGGTTTTTTGTTTCGGGGAGATGGAGAACTCAAACCCGAGAAGGGGAGATCGACGTCCCCCTTACTTATGGTGTTAAGGAAGAAAGTAAGCATTTAAAGCCTTAATATTTTACAGTTTAACTGATCTAAACTCGTTGGTATTTTGTAGGTGCGTGGCTTAAGCGGGCAACCTGCTCCTTCCCGTGGGATTTGGAGACTGCAAATCTTTTGCCACAGTGTATCCCGGCCGAAGAAAGAGATTCAGATTATCTAAACGACGATAGTATTCGTGACGCAGCAGGCTTGTTTTGCCCCCCGTTCGTTGAGGATCAACCTTGTTTTGGTATTTTTCCTTTATATTTATAAGTTTCTTTTATTTCCTGGGAGTATATTTCCCGGGGAAATTATAATATTTTTTGTCGGGAGTAATTCTATTACTTTTCCCGTGCAGAGTTTTTCTCTAAACGACGATAGTATTCGTGACGCAGCAAGAAACAACGACAGTGTATCCCGGCCGAAGAAAGAGATTCAGATTATCTAAACGACGATAGTATTCGTGACGCAGCAGGCTTGTTTTGCCCCCCGTTCGTTGAGGATCAACCTTGTTTTGGTATTTTTCCTTTATATTTATAAGTTTCTTTTATTTCCTGGGAGTATATTTCCCGGGGAAATTATAATATTTTTTGTCGGGAGTAATTCTATTACTTTTCCCGTGCAGAGTTTTTCTCTACTGTTTTTGAATTAAAACCTACTGAGATGGCAGACAATAAATTGTTTGATCGCGTGGGACTCCCAAACCCAGCCCTGGCCGCTAAGGCTCGCAGGGCCAAAACCAGTTCCACCAGTGTCGGTGGACGGGGATCTGCAAAAACTCGGGGCGGCACACCTGGTGCTCCGGCTTCCCGTACCAGATCCCACACGATTTCGGCTCAGGGCGGTGAGACAGATATCTAGGGATTTTAGATGTTGTGGATTCGTACAAGGAGAGCTCCCAGCCATCAGACGTGGTGATGACTGATGCTACTCCAAGTCATGGCTTACCCCCTTCTGGGTCATCAACTCTTTTGCAAGTTAAGCTCGAGGGCGACAAGAAAAGGAAAAAGATTGATGAGGGTATTATTGAGGTGACAGACTCTCCCCCTCGTGCTGACAAAAATCAGTCTGTTTTTGGAGTTGAAAAAATACTTTTTACCAAGTAAGTTTTTGTTCATTTACACTCTTCTCATATTACATGGTTCACTCAATTAACTCTTCTGTTTTATTTCTTGGTAGGTTTTCCCAGGAAAATCTCCCCTCAGTTCTGCTTCCCTTCTTCTCTGGAAAAGGCCCCATTGACCCTGTCACTACTCTGGGCAATCCAGTAGGTGACTCAATTGATGTTGTTGGTAGGTGTTGGACTTCAGAGCTCAATGAAATGATGGACCATGAGGAGCATGCATTTTCCCTGGCCCTAAAGTTGGCCAGTCAAAGTGCAGTTGCCATTTCTGGGGCTCACAATATGGCCGAAAAGATCAGAACTGAAGTGTCCAAGCTCAAAACTACCAGCAGCAAGCAAGAGGCACAGGTACAGGAGCTTAAAGCTGCATACACTGCCACAGCAGGGGACAGGGATAGGTGGAAGAAGGCTTCCGATATTGCACAGGCCGAGGTAGGGAAGCTGAAATCTGAGATGCAGGAGGCCTTGAAGACCGTAAAAGAAAAAGAAGAAGAGATTGAGGATGCCCAGGACAGCTTTACCAGAGAGAAGAAAGAGCTCAAGGAGGAGGTGGCCAAAGTTACCAGGGAGCTGAAACAGGCCAAAGATGACTTTGGACAGTCCATGGAGAGGGTCTCAGAGCTTGAAGCCCTGTTAGAGTCTCCTGCTCACAATCCCCGGGTATTGGCTGACCTACTCTATGTCACTGCTTATGCTAATCTTATCAGGTCTGCAGCAAAGGAGAAGAATGATGGGGCCAGGGACTATGGTTTACAACTCCTCAAAGCTCACATGAAAGGGTGCACTCTGGATTCCAGAGTTCCACAGCCCTTTATGGATCTGGAGGTTGTCCACGGCATAGATATGAAATGGTGGCCCGCATACAGTCTTCTCTCAATGCCTGGTGAGCCTGCTAAACCCCCTGTTGAAGCTTCTGATGAGGGAGGTGTTGATGAAGGGGAGGAAATGGATACTCTTGGTGTCGGGCCTGATGGCAAGCCAAAAGATATCCTCACTACTCCCCCAGGTGATGGTGGTTCTACCTCCTGAGTATAACAGCTCAGGAGTCTGCAAAATTTGATGACTACTCTGAGTGTAAAAAGCTCAGAGATTTTAATCTTTATTTTCTGTTCAGTTTGGGCTTTAATTGCCAAAAAACAATATTTGCTTATTTCGCATTTGGATTCTACAGGAAGTTTTTGCCTGGAACAAGTATTTATATTTTGCTGGTGTGTAATAACTGTTGGAATTCGCTATCCCGGGTTATCAAAATTGCGGAACCGATAACCCGAACGAACCCTTCGCCGGAGATCACACGAACGCCGACTCATCCGCCGGAGTCCGGGCTTTGGAGACCATGCGCCCGAAGGCGCACAGCCCGCCCCCACCCGAACCCCCGCGAGTCGGGGTTTGCACGATCAAGCGATCGACCGCGCGCCGTCGATCGATCGGGGTGGGGCTGCCCAGCAGCCCCCGCGGCGGGTCCGGCGACCCGCCGCCACCAGGAGGCCCCCGCCTTCACGGCGGGGTAGGGCACGACACCAGCCCGTGCCCTAGCGATCGATCCCGTGGATCGATCGCACACCCTCGGCCCAGCCGAGGGTCGGCCCCCACGCCCCACGCCGAAACCCTAGCGGGCGCACGCCGCGGTCCAGTGGCTTCGCCACCACCGCGCGTTCGTCCGTCTATTCCGGGCTTCGATCTTCGGATCTTCGTCCTACGGTATTCTCGATAAAAACAAATCGAACAATAATCAAGTTAGTTGAGAATTGTACCTACGATTCGTTGTTCGGAGAAACGAAATCGATGATGACCTCGTGATCTTCCCGCGTATTCCTTTGCACTCCGTTCGAACGTCGGGTGGGCGACGAGCTATCGAACTCTATGGATCCTCTTCACTCTCAGAACTTTATTGTTGGCGTAACTTAGGTTAGTAAAAGTGAAGACCATGTAGTGCTTTTATAGGCTACGAAGGGGATCAAAAGGAGAATAAATATTGGGCTTCAATATTGAAAATTAAATTGGGTCCAACCCAAATCCATTAATTCTTATCAATATTAATTTTATTTATTTTCCACTATATAAATAAAATTGCACTCCCAATATTATTCCATATTATACCAAATAATATTTCTCCAACTTAGTATTATTTATTCCGTGTATTTAAGATTTAAATATCCATGAATAAAATTTATTTATTGCTTAATAAATTTATTCATCTCTTATATCCGAGAATAGTACCACTCAACCTTATTTATTATGCGGAACAAATCCACTCGCGAGGTTTACATAATAAATCCTTATGAGCTCATCTCGGGGATATTATCAACCCTTACGGGATACACTGCCCCTTCAAGAATTCACGGCATGCCATATATAAAATATAGTGACCCAACTTAACCGGTAATTAACTCAATAATTAAATCGGTTAATTCCTTTGGCAAATCAAAGTCACTTATATTAAATATACACACCCGCAATTATTTCAGGGATTAAGAATAAAATACTCCGAGTCTAAAATCAATTATCGCCGAGCAATCCTAATTGATGAGTCTCAATCGATCCGCTCAATACACCAAGTGTACAAGTGTGATAAAATAATTAAGATAAATTATTTTCTCTCTCACACAACGACTATACCGATGGATTGGTCCGTGTCCATCTAGGTCGTGAGCAACTGTTCGATTAAATACGAGTAACCGATAGTATGATCTTCTGTGTGCCCATGCAACACCATACTAACTACAACGTATAAAATCCAGGACTATAATTTGCATGTATTTAATTAACAATAATTAAAAGCAAATGAATGTCTGTAATAGATAGATAAATGAAAGTGCATACAGAGTTCAGAATACTCAAATCTAGACATTAAGTATACTACTCCATCAATCTCCCACTTATACTAAGGTCTAGTCTTATCTTCCAAACATCTGACTCCCAAACCCTCCAAGTGCTTGTAGTATACTTCCTTAGGAAGTATCTTGGTGAAAGGGTCCGCTAGGTTGTCTTCCGAAGCTATCTTGGTGACTATCGCATCGCCCCTCTTGACGATGTCTCGAATCAGGTGGTACTTGCGCTCTATGTGTTTTGTAGCACTATGGGACCGTGGTTCCTTACTGTTTGCCACTGCACCGCTATTATCACAATAAATTGTCATAGCTTTAGGCAAACTCGGAATCACATCTAAGTCCTGGAGGAAATTAAGGAACCACACTGATTCTTTCGCTGCCTCTGAGGCTGCAACATATTCAGCTTCCATGGTAGAGTCCGAAATGCACTTTTGCTTTACACTCTTCCATGATACGGCTCCACCTCCCAAAGTGTACACATAGCCTGATGTCGACTTACGCCGGTCCTTATCAGCTTGGAAATCCGAATCTGTGTAACCCAAAGGAATCAGATTGTCTGCACTGTATCTCAGAACATAATCCTTAGTATTTCGCAAATACTTGAAAATGCTCTTTACAGCAGTCCAATGAGCCTTTCCAGGGTTACTCTGATATCTCGCTACTATGCCAACGGCATAACAGATATCAGGCCTCGTGCATAACATTGCATACATTAAGCTTCCCACAGCCGAAGCGTAGGGAATCGCTTTCATGTCATCTTTCTCCTTTTGTGTCTGAGGACACATATCCTTAGAAAGATAAGTTCCTTTACTGAAGGGTAGATCACCCTTCTTGGAATCTTGCATGTTAAAACGAGCTAGAATCGTGTCTATGTAAGATTGCTGGGAAAGGCACAATGTTCTATTCCGACGATCCCTTATAACTTTGATCCCTAGAACATGTCCGACTTCTCCCAAATCTTTCATATCGAATTGTCTAGACAACCATCCCTTTATGTCTGATAACATCTTTACACTGTTGCCAATGAGAAGTATGTCGTCTACATAAAGCACGAGAAACACCACCTTCTTTCCATCACGCTTCCAATACACACACGATTCGTCCATGCTTTGAATGAATCCAAAAGATTGGACTACTTCATCAAACCGCAGGTTCCACGATCGCGAGGCTTGTTTCAATCCATAAATGGATCGATTAAGCTTGCACACTAGATGATCTCGCCCCTTAGCAATGAATCCTTCTGGTTGTTTCATATAAATCGTCTCGTCAAGACTTCCATTAAGGAAAGCTGTCTTGACATCCATTTGCCACACCTCATAATCCATATGAGCTGCTATGGATAAGAGAATCCGGATCGACTTTATCTTGGCTACCGGCGAGAAGGTCTCCTCATAATCGATTCCCTCTTTCTGAGTATATCCTTTCGCAACAAGCCGAGCTTTAAAGGTTTCAACCTTTCCGTCAGATCCTCTCTTTCTCTTGTAGACCCATTTACACCCAATTGGCTTTACGCCGCTTGGTGATTCTACAAGATCCCAGACTTTATTAGAATCTATAGATTCTATTTCGGATTTCATCGCTTTCTTCCAAGAAGGCGCATCTATATCTTGTACCGCCTCATCATAGGTCCAGGGATCGACTTCATGAACTCCGGGTGCCGAGTCCGAAGACTCACCCAGTCCAATCCATCTGTCCGGTTGTTTAACAACCCTCCCACTACGACGGCGTTCCGGTGTATTAACAGTGACAGTATTAGGTGCAGGTTCTAGTGGTGTATCTATACTCGGTTCGGCTGTATCCAGGTCTTCCTCGTTACCTCTCAACTCATCAAGTATTATGTCACTTTTGGGCTTGTGGTCCATGACATAGTCTTCCTCTAAGAACCGAGCGTTAGTACTTATAACGATCTTCTGGTCCGTAGGACTATAGAACATGCCACCCTTAGTTCCTTTCGGGTATCCTACAAACAGCCGTATCTCTGATCTAGGTTCTAACTTATCGGCGCCTTGTCGCAACACATGTGCTGAACATCCCCAGATCCGAATGTGTTTCAAGTTAGGCTTACGCCCACTCCACAATTCCATGGGTGTAGTTGGTACCGTTTTGATCGGAACCCTGTTCAGAATGTACGCCGCTGTTTCCAAGGCAAGTCCCCAGAACATAACAGGTAAATCCGAGTAACTCATCATCGATCGCACCATCTCCATAAGAGTCCTATTCCTTTTTTTTTTTGACACACCATTCTGCTGGGGAGTATATGGTGAAGTCAGCTGGGATTCAATCCCATTCTCTGCCAAGTATGCCTTGAATTCTCCAGACAGGTACTCGCCTCCGCGATCAGATCGCAGGCATTTTATGGATTTACCACGAAGGTTCTCCACAAGAGCCTTGAATTCCTTGAACTTGTCAAAAGAATCACTCTTGTGGCGCATCAGGCAAATATATCCATACCTTGAGTAATCATCAGTAAAGGTGATGAAATACTCGTACCCTCCCCTTGCCTGAGTAGACATAGGTCCGCATACATCAGAGTGAATCAAATCCAATACTTGTTCAGCTCTACGTCCTTTACCAGAAAAAGAACGCTTGGTCATTTTACCCTCCAAACAGGATTCGCAGGTTGGAAGGTCCTCTCCTTCTATGCCGCTAATGAGACCATCAGCTTTCAACCTTTGAATTCTATTCGAATTAATATGACCTAGCCTTAGATGCCACAAGTATAATTGATTCATTTTAGAAGGTTCCTTTCTCTTATTGGTGTTCGTAGATGTGTTATTACTCTCGGTTAGTTGCACCGTGTTACACTCAGGATTCAGAATATACAAATCGTCTACCAATGTACCAGAACAGACAATCTCACTATTTCTTCTTATGACCACAGAGTGATCAAAAGAAACAGCATATCCATTCAGAATTAACTTAGAAACTGAAATTAAATTCTTTCTAAAATTCGGTACATAAAGACAATTTTGTAAAACCAAAACCCTATCACTACTAAAGCGTAAGTGAACGTCTCCCACTGCAACAGCCGCCACCTTCGCGGCATTGCCCATGTAGACCACGATTTCTCCCTCTCTAAGTCTCCGGGTTTCCTGGAACCCCTGCAATGAATTGCAGACATGGTCAGTGGCACCCGTATCTACACACCAGGTGCTGTTAGATATCACCGCTGACAATGTTTCAGTGACTAAGGAAAATTTCGTACCTTTGATGAGAGGACAATCAGACCTCCAGTGCCCAAACTGCTTGCATCGAAAGCACTTGCCAGAAGGCTTGCCTTTCCCAATCCGTGGCTTTGAGCCACTGGGTTTCTTTACACGCTTTTCCTCTAGCCTTTCCACAAAAGCTTGTGATTTTCTTAACTTACGCACAAACTCCGCTCTCGTTGATTCCTTTTTAAGGGACTCATTGAGAGAGAATTCTGTGAGTATGTTAATCACCTCTTGCCCGGCTTCCACGCTATGTCTCAACATCATCCTGAGGTCATTTCGAATGTCCTCATCAGTTGGGACAACAGTGGATTCGGAAAGCTCAACAGTCTGGACAATGTCCAGATTTCGTTCCCAATCATCACCATATGGAACCGGTGAGTTTTCATCCTTAAGTATATCACAAAGTGGGGTCACAGTCATTCTTAACCTATAAGCACATAAAACAGACAAACAATTTAATATCCGATATTATCTCCCTCAAATAATATCATTAAATCACTAATCACATCTAAAATCCCATCAGGTAAGGCAAGCCACGTGGTGTGGACGTTTACCCACCCAAATGATTTAGCAATTAGATTTTCTTTGGTCATACATCAATTATAGCGTGACCTCGTGGGGAGGAATACTATAACGCGTATCTAAGTGTAAACCATTACTCAGTACCAAAGTAAATTACTTGGAATCGCTACATCACCGCAAGCCACGTGGTGTGGACGTTTACGATAACTTCACAACTCTTCATAATTACTTACAACTGTCTACATCAATTAATCCAAAATCCGTCAGCATAGCAAGCCACGTGGTGTGGACGTTTACTACACTAAGAGACTTTTATAATTGACTCCCAATTACTTGATCCATTTAATCTCGTAAATCAAGACGCGGAGAATCATAAGTGAAACTCGAAGTTTCTAACCAGTGATTCACCATGCGAACAACCCTATCTCTCATAAATGAGGGAGCCGAGCAGACAAACGACCCATCTATCAAAGAATGGCACGAAAGTCTCTAATTTGTGTCCTCTACATGACCAAGTGGCTCTGGCTCCATTCCACTCCCCGGGGTGAGAATGAGTCGACTTGAAATCAGCTTTGGAAAGACAAATTAGGCATTGTTTGATAAACTCAATTAATGTCTCTTGTAAGAGGAATTACAAGAACTCTCCTCCAATGACTTATCTATATAAACTTCAAAAGTTCATAAAAGTCACCAAGAGAGCAGCAATGGAGACCATGGGTATGTTTCCATACCCTCTCCCACTTAGCTTTTTACAATAAAGGGATACGCTATCTAGTGCATAAAATAAACACATATAGCATGCATACATGTAATAAAGCACATAGTATTATCACATAGTCAAAATAATTACTAGAATATTATTTTCCGACTATTATGGCTTCATCACATCCCCGTACGCATCTTCTAGTCTTCAGTCTTCGTTTCTTGAATGCTCCATGTGACGAATATTAATTTCCAATATTTAAATCTATTTATTTTTAATTAATCCAAAAGTTACTTAATTCGAAAATTAAGTCAATTGAATATATCAAAAATAAAATTAAATATTATTAATATTTTATTTATTTTATTTTCTTTTTCCA
Source organism: Euphrasia confusa (assembly GCA_954870475.1). Classification (NCBI taxonomy): domain Eukaryota; kingdom Viridiplantae; phylum Streptophyta; class Magnoliopsida; order Lamiales; family Orobanchaceae; genus Euphrasia; species Euphrasia confusa. The sequence continues at coordinate 39,797,235 of OX940951.1, read as the reverse complement.
CTTCATTAAATCTCTAGAATAATCTATCCAAGATATTCTTGGAATATTCTAGATGATATCCATAATGAAATAAAGAAATAAAATAATTAGGACTATTATACTTTTCTAAATTTATTTTACTCCTAATCCATGAAAATTCCCATGAGTAGGAATAATCAAATAGGAAAAATAAATTTAGTACTAAATTAATTCTTTTTCTATTTTTTTTTAGACTATTCCATAAAGAAATAATCAAAATAGGAAATAATGAATTAATTAGGAAAATATATTTCCGGTAGGAGTAGCCCGGGTTGGGAGTCCCCGAGCCACCCCCCACCATCGATCGATCGGCTAGCCACGGGGAGTACCGCCGCCGCCCAGCACGCCGACAACCACCGAGATGGTGGCAGCCGTGGCTAGGGCAACAGCCCCCCCCCCGGCCATAGCCACGATCCGGGCATCACGGGGATCGATCCAATCGATCCCTAGCCCTTCGTCCACCCCGTCACTTCGTCTTCTCCGGCGGTCTTCGATACGTCGATCCAATCGCAAAATTAAATTTACAAAAATCTAAATTACAATTCCGGTATCGATTCTATACACGAAATCGACCCTATACATTTTCCGGAAAATCAACGAACATAATAATAAATCTTAAATTCGGTCAACCCCCGAATTTTTACTATTACAAGCATTCACCACCAAAAACGAATCTCGACATGTCCGAGAGTTTAATAAAACCAACAATCACATGACAAAATAATTAAACGAATAATCATCAAGCCATAATAGTCGGAACCCTGCAAGGTAGAACAATTTTATCGAAAATACCGCGAACGTAAACCACGCTCTGATACCAATTGTTGGAATTCGCTATCCCGGGTTATCAAAATTGCGGAACCGATAACCCGAACGAACCCTTCGCCGGAGATCACACGAACGCCGACTCATCCGCCGGAGTCCGGGCTTTGGAGACCATGCGCCCGAAGGCGCACAGCCCGCCCCCACCCGAACCCCCGCGAGTCGGGGTTCGCACGATCAAGCGATCGACCGCGCGCCGTCGATCGATCGGGGTGGGGCTGCCCAGCAGCCCCCGCGGCGGGTCCGGCGACCCGCCGCCACCAGGAGGCCCCCGCCTTCACGGCGGGGTAGGGCACGGCACCAGCCCGTGCCCTAGCGATCGATCCCGTGGATCGATCGCACACCCTCGGCCCAGCCGAGGGTCGGCCCCCACGCCCCACGCCGATGTTGGAGTTGTGTACTTAATGTCTAGATTTAAGTACCGGTAAACTCCCGGTCATGGCATTTAACCTATTTAATTAATAAACAATTATTTGCAATTAATTAATTATGCAAAATATAGTCCTGGATTTTATACGTTGTAGTTAGTATGGTGCTGCATGGGCGCACAGAAGATCATACTATCGGTTACTCGTATTTAATCGAACAGTTGCTCAGGACCTAGATGGACACGGACCAATCCATCGGTATAGTCATTGTGTGAGAGAGAAAATAATTTATCTTAATTATTTTATCACACTTGTACACTTGGTGTATTGGGCGGATCAGCTTGAGATTTATTGATTAGGATTGCCTTGGATAATCAATTTAAATCTCGGAGTATTTTATTCTTAATCCCCGATATTATTGCGGGTGTGTATATTTAATACTAGAGGCTTTGATTTTCCAAAGGAATTAACCGATTTAATTATTGGGTTAATTACCGGTAAAATTGGGTCGCTATATTTTATATATGACATGCCGTGAATACTTGACGGGAAAGTGTATCCCGGAAGGGTTGATAATATCCCCGAGATGAGTTCATAAGGAATTATTGTGTAAACCTCATGAGTGGATTCGTTCCGCACAATAATAAAGGTTGAACGGTACTAGTCTCGGATACAAGATATGAATATTATTTATTGAGCAATAAATAAATTTATTCATGGATATTTAAATCTTAAATACACGGAATAAATAATACTAAGATGGAGAAATATTATTTGATATAATATGGAATAATATTGGGAGTGCAATTTTATTTATATAGTGGAAAATAAATAAAATTTAATATTGATAAGAATTAATAGATTTGGGTTGGACCCAATTTAATTTTCAATATTTAGAAGCCCAATATTTATTCTCCTTATGATCCCCTACGTAGCCTATATAAGCACTACATGGTCTTCACTTTTCACAACCTAAGTTACGCCAACTAAAAAGTCTTGAGAGTGAGGAGGATCCATAGAGTTCGATAGATCGTCGCCCACCCGACGTTCGAACGGAAGTGCAAGGAATACGCGGGAAGATCACGAGGTCATCAACGATTCGTTTCTCCGTACAACGAATCAAGGTAATAATCGAGAAACCCCCTTCTTTGATTATGTGCGTTGAATAATTGTGATATATACATGAACGCACGATCCGGGAAAGCGTCGAGACCGGGATACGGGGATCTCGCGATCCCCGTCGGAATCGAGAGGGGCGGCCGAACCCTAGGGTTCGACCGCCGGTACCGCGCAAGGAAGGGGGCCCCGGCTGGACGCCGGGGCAAGCGATCGACGGCAGTCGATCGCTGGGGATGCCACGGGCTGGTGCCGTGGCGGATCCCCACCCCTCGACGGCGTCAGGCGCGCGCGGGGAGAGCTCCGGCCGAAGCCGGAGCGAGCGATCGAGCCCAGCTCGATCGCGGAGGGCAGCCGCGGGCTGGTGCCGCGGCTGGGGGCCCTCCACCCCGTGTGGTGGTGGCGGTGAGTCGCCGGACTCACCGCCGGCGGGTGCTGATCGGATCAGCCCCGCGGGGATGCCTCGCATCCCCGGCGATCGCCATGCACGGCGATCGCGAACCCCGCGGATGGGGTTCGGCTAGGGTTTAGCCGCGGGTTCATCCCGCGGCGATACTCTCGTCGAGCCCGGTTCTTCGTGGTGTTCGCGTTCGTAATTTCCGACTCGCGGGAGAAAATCGGCTGGGGGCGGGCTGCGTGTCTTCGGGCGCGTAGTCTCCAAAGGTCGGACTCCTGCGGATGAGTTGGTGTTCGTGCGGTTTCCGGCGACGGGTTTTCGGTCTGGTTATCGGTTCCGCAATTTTGATAGCCCGGGACATCGAATCCCAGCAATTGGTATCAGAGCGTTTGGTTTCGTGTTCATGTATATGTTCGATTATTGTTCTACCTTGCAGGATTTCCGGCTATCATGGTTGAATTTAATTAATTGTTTTTATTAATTAATTATCATGATTATTAAACTCTCGGAGATGTCGAGATTCGTTTTGTGTGGATGAATGTTTGTAATAGTAAAAATTCGGGGGTTGACCGAATTTAGGATTTATTATTACGCACTTTTTTTTCCGGAAAATGTATAGGGTCGATTTCATGTATAGAATCGATACCGGAATTGTAATTTAAATTTTGTAATTTTAATTACGTTGGTTCGATGATGAGACGATTGCCGGAAGACGAAGAAATGACGAGAAGACAAGGGCTTGGGATCGATCACATGATGGTGATCGACCCATAGCCTAGCCGGCGTGGCTAGGCAGCGGCGGCGCTCCTCCCCGAGTGGCCGGCCGATCCTTCATGGTGGGGATGGCGTGGGATCTCCCAATCCCATACTATTCCTACCAAGAAATCTACTTTCCTGATTAATTCGGATTTTTCCTATATGAGTACTTTCCTTTTGGAAACTCTCATGGATTAGGAAAAGAATTAATTTAAATTAATTTTATTTTCTATTGATTTATTTCCTTCATGGAAATATTCATAGATTAGAAATTTAATTAATTTAGTACTAAATTTATTTTTTCCTATTTGATTATTCCTACTCATGGGAATATTCATGGATTAGGAATAAAAATAAATTTGGAAAGTAGTAGTCCTAATTTATTTATTTTATTTCCTTGTTCTATTATAGATATCTTCTAGAATATTCCAAGTTTTACTTGGATAGATTATTCTAAAGATTTAATAAGAACTAGATAGGAAAATAAATAAATAAAAATATTAATAATATTTAATTTTATTTTTGATATATTCAATTGACTTAATTTTCGAATTAAGTAACTTTTGGATTAATTGAAAATAAATAGATTTAAATATTGGAAATTAATATTCTCGTCACATGGAGCATTCAAGAAACGAAGACTGAAGACTAGAGGATGCATATGAAGATAAAGCCATGATAGTCGGGAAAATAATTTCTCTAGCATTATTTTGACTATGTGATCTATGTGCTTTATTGTTTTCATGCATGCTATATTTGTTTATTTTTATGCACTAGATAGCGTATCCCTTTATCGTAAAAAGCTAAGTGGGAGAGGGGATGGAAACATTCCCATGGTCTCCATCACTGTTCTCTTGGTGACTTTTATGAACTTTTGAAGTTCATATAGACAAGTCATTGGAGGAGAATTCTTGTAATTCCTCTTACAAGAAACATTGATCGAGTTTATCAAACAATGCCTAATTTGTCTTTCTGAAACTGACTTCAAGTCGACTCATTCTCACCCCGGGGAGTGGAATGGAGCCAGAGCCACTTGGTCATGTGGATGACACAAATTAGAGACCTTCGTGCCATTCTTTGATAGATGGGTCGTTTGTCTGCTCGGCTCCCTCATTTATGAGAGATAGGGTCGCTCGCATGGTGAATCACTGGTTAGAAACTTCGAGTTTCACTTATGATTCTCCGAGTCTTGATTTACGAAATCGAATGGATCTTGTAATTGGGAGTCAATTATAAAAGTCTCTTGGTGTAGTAAACGTCCACACCACGTGGCTTGCTGTACCGACGGATTTTGGATTAATTGATGTAGACAGTTATAAGTGATTGTGAAGAGTTGTGAAATTGTCGTAAACGTCCACACCACGTGGCTTGCGGTGACGTAGCAATTCCAAGCAATATACTTTAGTACTGAGTGATGGTTTACACTTAGATACGCGTCATAGTATTCTTCCCCACGAAGTTACGCTATGATTGATGTATGACCGAAGAAAAACTAATTGCTAAATCATTTGGGTGGGTAAACGTCCACACCACGTGGCTTGCCTTACCTGATGGGATTTTAGACGCAATTAGTAATTTAATGATATTATTTGAGGGATATAATATCGGATATTAAATTGATTGTTTGTTTACATGTGCTTATAGGTTTAGAGAATAGCTATGAATCCACTTTCTGTGATACTCAAGGAACATAAACTCACTGGTCCCAATTACATTGATTGGAAGAGAAATTTGGACATTGTCCTGACTGCAGAAGAGTACAAGTTTGTACTCTATGAGCAATGCCCTGCTGAACCCACGGCCGCCTCAACTGATGAGGAAAAAGAAGCATATCGGAAGTGGAAAAAGGCTGATGAAATGGCTAGGTGCTATATTTTGGCTTCTATGTCAAATGTACTCCAAACCCAACATGAGCCGATGAACACTGCCGAGGATATGTTATTTAACCTCAAGGAGATGTTTGGGCATCATGACCGTGCGGGGAGGCAAGAAGCCATGAGAGTCCTCATGTCAACTACTCAGTCTGAAGGAACGCCTGTCGAGGAGCACGTTCTCAAGATGATGAGTCTGTTTAATGAATTGGAGGTCCTAGGAGCTATGATTGATGGTGAAACACAAGTCGACATCATACTCCAGTCTCTGACCCCTAGTTTTGAGCAGTTTCGTATGAGCTATAATATGGGTAAACTATCTTATACTCTTGCGCAACTCCTGACTGAACTGAAGGCGGCAGAGGGGATCTACAAGAAGGGCAAGTCTCAAGCGCTTGTAACTACCAGGCCCAAAAGCTTGAAAGCTATTGGAGGTAGGGGCAAGAAAAGGAAGCAAGCCATGAAACCGAGTGGTGCCAAGAGGAATGGACCACGAGTGGGGGCTAGTAAGCCAAAGGGCTTGTGCTTCCGATGCAAGAAGTCTGGACACTGGAAGTCTGAATGTCCTCTCAGAGGTACGAATTTTTCTTTAGTCGTAAAAACATAGTCAGCGGTATTATCTACCAGAATTCTGGTGTGTAGATATGGAACCACTGACGGTATGTGCATTTCTTTAAATGCAGGGGTTCCAGAAAACCCGGCGACTTAGAGAAGAAGAATTCGAGTCTACATGGGCGAAGCTGTTGGGGTAGCAGCGGTTGCAGTGGAAGACATTTATCTGTTTTAAGTTTTCATTTCAGTTATTGCTTATGTACCCCTTTATTTTGAAAAAGAACTTCGTTCTGGTTTTCTTTATTATTAATGGATATTTTATTTCTTTAATCATTTGATGGTTTGGATAAGAAATAATGGTGATATCTATTATGGTACATTAGATAGCAATATGTGAATGATGAATCCTTAGTCTACCACGATGCAACAAACCGTAGTGTAAAACTTGTTTTACTTATTAGATGTAATTCTTTTATTAATCATTATACTTGTGAATTCTTGTACTTGGTAGTATCTATTCAAAAGGGATTCAAAAGGTCGAAATTGATTTGATCAATTATAGTTGGAGGAATGGACCTCCCGACCTAAGAATCGATCTTGATAGATGATACAACTAAGTTAACCTTTCTGGATAAAGGATGGAATTCGGACAAGTATAGAAAATGATTTGTGATTAATGCGGTATGTGTGATTAGAAAGGCACGAGTCATTCTTTCAAGAATACTCGAAGATGGATTAGAATACTTGATGTGCCATAAGAGCGGAGTGTTTTCAACACAAAGCCATTATGGGGATCTTTCCAAGTATATCCATTAAAAGCCTGCGACTTGTTCGCGGAGGCTATCACCTATCTAAATAACACATAGCATAAATCAAAGATTGAGATAAAATCTCAAACGACTACACCATACACTGAAGTGTAGACATGGTGTGTCAGAAATAAGAGATGGGATTCTAATAGTAAAAGGACAAGTTTGTTCGGAATTACCTATGTTCTATGGATATTTCTAGATACGGCACATTCTATGTGGTTATAGAATATCCTAGAAGAACAAGTAATTATAAGTTCAATAGTACTACGAACCAGAAGGGTGTCCTCGCCCGGTTCTTAGAGGAAGACTATTAGATGAACTACAATGCCCTAACTGACAAAGTACTTTAAATGAGGAAAGGGAAAGACTGAGAACCAGCCTGACCGAGTAGCGGTACACCACTAACTGCACCTAATGTTATTACTGTTATACACCGGAACGCCATTGCAGTGGGAGGTTGTTAACCAACCAGAGATGTTCATAAGACTGGAGGAGTTTTGAACTCTGGATCCAGTATACATGAAATCGATCCCTAGGTCTGCATAGATTTGCGAGAAAGGTGTGTTAGAAACGTAATGGAAACAAAGGTGGTGTTTCTCGGAATTTTGTGTAGATAACACTTCATCATTGGCAACAATGTAAAAGTGTTGTCAGACATGAAATAGAGGTTGTCTAAATAAATCGAGATATAAGATTAAGATGAAGTTGGATCATGTTCTTAGAAATCTTTCAATCTCTAGATAAGAACATTTGTATTTCTCTTAAGATATCTTATACGATTATGGTTTGTTTTAAACATGCACAATTCTGAGAAAGGTTATTGCCTTTCTAGAACAGAATACATCTATCTAAAGGTATGTGTTTCGAACACATGAAGGAGATGGATATGGACAAAGCAGTTACCTACACTTCGAGTGTGGAGGGCTTTGTAGATGCAATGTTGAAAAACAAGGACCTGATATCAACTATGCGGTTAGCGTAGTGGGAGGATATCAAAGTAATCTGGATAAGAAATATTCGAATGCTGTAAAGTACTTGGAAGTACTGGATATACTGGCGATACGAAATATTCTTAGATTACAGTTTCTCAGATCAAAAAATCGGAGAAAGACCAGTGTAAGTCGATATCAGGCTATGTGTTCACTTTTAGAAGAGGTGGAACCTAAGGATGAAAGAGTGATAAGCGTGATGCTTCTCAGACTCTATCATAAATCGAATAGCAGCCTCAGAGGCAGCGGAAGTTTTGGTTAGGTTCCGGAATGACCTCTGAACTTGGATATGATTCTTGGTTCACCAAAGGCTATGTACATAGCGGTGCGTGGAGAACTGGAAGAAGTCATCAGTTCGAAAAGTGATGATAACACATAGAGCCAGTACCACCTGATACGAGTCATCGTCAGAGAGACGACGCAGTAGTCACCAAGATAACTTCAGAGCGACAACCTAGATTGCTCATTCACATAATACTTCTGGGAAGTATAACTTAAGCACGTGATGAGTATAGGAGTCGGGAGTTTGGAGGAAATGACTAGACCTTAGTACAAGTGGGAGATTGTTGGAGTTGTGTATTTAATGTCTAGATTTAAGTACCGGTAAACTCCCGGTCATGGCATTTAACCTATTTAATTAATAAACAATTATTTGCAATTAATTAATTATGCAAAATATAGTCCTGGATTTTATACGTTGTAGTTAGTATGGTGCTGCATGGGCGCACAGAAGATCATACTATCGGTTACTCGTATTTAATCGAACAGTTGCTCACGACCTAGATGGACACGGACCAATCCATCGGTATAGTCGTTGTGTGAGAGAGAAAATAATTTATCTTAATTATTTTATCACACTTGTACACTTGGTGTATTGGGCGGATCAGCTTGAGATTTATTGATTAGGATTGCCTTGGATAATCAATTTAAATCTCGGAGTATTTTATTCTTAATCCCCGATATTATTGCGGGTGTGTATATTTAATACTAGAGGCTTTGATTTTCCAAAGGAATTAACCGATTTAATTATTGGGTTAATTACCGGTAAAATTGGGTCGCTATATTTTATATATGACATGCCGTGAATACTTGACGGGAAAGTGTATCCCGGAAGGGTTGATAATATCCCCGAGATGAGTTCATAAGGAATTATTGTGTAAACCTCATGAGTGGATTCGTTCCGCACAATAATAAAGGTTGAACGGTACTAGTCTCGGATACAAGATATGAATATTATTTATTGAGCAATAAATAAATTTATTCATGGATATTTAAATCTTAAATACACGGAATAAATAATACTAAGATGGAGAAATATTATTTGATATAATATGGAATAATATTGGGAGTGCAATTTTATTTATATAGTGGAAAATAAATAAAATTTAATATTGATAAGAATTAATAGATTTGGGTTGGACCCAATTTAATTTTCAATATTTAGAAGCCCAATATTTATTCTCCTTATGATCCCCTACGTAGCCTATATAAGCACTACATGGTCTACACTTTTCACAACCTAAGTTACGCCAACTAAAAAGTCTTGAGAGTGAGGAGGATCCATAGAGTTCGATAGATCGTCGCCCACCCGACGTTCGAACGGAAGTGCAAGGAATACGCGGGAAGATCACGAGGTCATCAACGATTCGTTTCTCCGTACAACGAATCAAGGTAATAATCGAGAAACCCCCTTCTTTGATTATGTGCGTTGAATAATTGTGATATATACATGAACGCACGATCCGGGAAAGCGTCGAGACCGGGATACGGGGATCTCGCGATCCCCGTCGGAATCGAGAGGGGCGGCCGAACCCTAGGGTTCGACCGCCGGTACCGCGCAACGAAGGGGGCCCCGACTGGACGCCGGGGCAAGCGATCGACGGCAGTCGTGTTGGAGTTGTGTACTTAATGTCTAGATTTAAGTACCGGTAAACTCCCGGTCATAGCATTTAACCTATTTAATTAATAAACAATTATTTGCAATTAATTATTATTAATTAATTATGCAAAATATAGTCCTGGATTTTATACGTTGTAGTTAGTATGGTGTGTCGGGCCCACACAGAAGATCATACTATCGGTTGCTCGTATTTAATCAAACAGTTGCTCACGACCTAGATGGACACGGACCAATCCATCGGTATAGTCGTTGTGTGAGAGAGAAAATAATTTGTCTTAATTATTTTATCACACTTGTACACTTGGTGTATTGGGCGGATCAACTTGAGATTTATTGATTAGGATTGCCTAAGATAATCAATTTAAATCTCGGAGTATTTTATTCTTAATCCCTGATATTATTGCGGGTGTGTATATTTAATATTAGAGGCTTTGATTTTCCAAAGGAATTAACCGATTTAATTATTGGGTTAATTACCGGTAAAATTGGGTCGCTATATTTTATATATGACATGCCGTGAATACTTGACGGGAAAGTGTATCCCGGAAGGGTTGATAATATCCCCGAGATGAGTTCATAAGGAATTATTGTGTAAACCTCATGAGTGGATTCGTTCCGCACAATAATAAAGGTTGAACGGTACTAGTCTCGGATATAAGAAATGAATATTATTTATTGAGCAATAAATAAATTTATTCATGGATATTTAAATCTTAAATACACGGAATAAATAATACTAAGATGGAGAAATATTATTTGATATAATATGGAATAATATTGGGAGTGCAATTTTATTTATATAGTGGAAAATAAATAAAATTTAATATTGATAAGAATTAATGGATTTGGGTTGGACCCAATTTAATTTTCAATATTAAGAAGCCCAATATTTATTCTCCTTATGATCCCCTACGTAGCCTATATAAGCACTACATGGTCTTCACTTTTCACAACCTAAGTTACGCCAACTAAAAGTCTTGAGAGTGAGGAGGATCCATAGAGTTCGATAGATCGTCGCCCACCCGACGTTCGAACGGAAGTGCAAGGAATACGCGGGAAGATCACGAGGTCATCAAAGATTCGTTTCTCCGTACAACGAATCGAGGTAATAATCAAGAACCCCCTTCTATGATTATTTGCGTTGAATATTGTGATATATACATGAACACGCGATCCGGGAAAACGGCGAACCTCGGGGACGGGGATTCGAGATCCCCGGCGAGGATCGAGGGAGGCGGTCGAACCCTAGGGTTCGGACCGCCCCATCGCGCGACGAACGGCGTGCCCCGGCTGGACGCCGGGGACACACGATCGACTTCGGTCGATCGCCGGGGTGCCACGGGCTGGTGCCGTGGCGGACCCCAGCCGCCGTCGTCGGAGGCGCGAAGCCGCGGGAACCCTCGGCTGGAGCCGAGGGGTGCGATCGATCGCGAGGATCGATCGCGGGCTGCTGCGGGGTCACCCGTAGCCGCCTCGCATGAGCTACGGGTTCGCCCGCAGCGGATCATGCGAGGGCGATGCCCTCGCGGGCAGCGAGTCATCGTGACTCGCTGCGGGCTGCTACGAGCAGCCCCGGGGATGCCTCGCGCATCCCCAGCGATCGTCCGAGAACGATCGCGAGCCCCTCGCGGGGGCTCGGCTGGGCGCACGCAGCCTTCGGGCTTCGCTGGGCGTTCGGTCGGGCCCCGGCTCGTGAGGTGGTTCGCGTTCGTGGATCCGACTCGCGGGAGAAAATCGGCTGGGGGCGGGCTGCGTGTCTTCGGGCGCGTAGTCTCCAAAGGTCGGACTCCTGCGGATGAGTCGGGATTCAATCTTCGGTGATCGAGGGTTTTGATCGGGTTATCGGTTCCGCAATTTTGATAGCCCGGGACATCGAATCCCAGCAACTGGTATCAGAGCGTTTGGTTTCGTGTTCATGTATGTATTCGATTATTGTTCTACCTTGCAGGATTTCCGGCTATCATGGTTAATTTAATTATTGTTAATTTTATTATCATGATTATTAAACTCTCGGACATGTCGAGATTCGTTTTTGTGTGGTTGAATGTTTGTAATAGTAAAAATTCGGGGGTTGACCGAATTTAGGATTTATTATTACGTACTTTATTTTCCGGAAATTGTATAGGGTCGATTTCATGTATAGAATCGATACCGGAATTGTAATTTAAATTTTGTAATTTTTATTACGTTGGTTCGATGATGAGACGATCGCCGGAAGACGAAGATGTGACGAAGAGGGAAGGACTTGGGATCGATCACATGATGGTGATCGACCCATGGCCTAGCCGGCGTGGCTAGGCGGCGGCGGCGCTCCTCCCCGAGTGGCCGGCCGATCCATCTTGTTGGGGATGGCGTGGGATCTCCCAATCCCATGCTATTCCTACCAAGATCTACTTTCCCAATTAATTCGGGTTTCCTATTTGAGTACTTTCCTTTTAGAAAACTCTCATGGATTAGGAAAAGAATTAATTTAAATTAATTTTATTTCTATTGATTTATTTCCTTCATGGAAATATTCATAGATTAGAAATTTAATTAATTTAGTACTAAATTTATTTTTCCTATTTGATTATTCCTACTCATGGGAATATTCATGGATTAGGAATAAAAATAAATTTGGAAAGTAGTAGTCCTAATTTATTTATTTTATTTCCTTGTTCTATTATAGATGTCTTCTAGAATATTCCAAGTTTTACTTGAATAGATTATTCTAGAGATTTAATAGAACTAGATAGGAAAATAAATAAATAAATAAAAAAAAAATATTAATAATATTTAATTTTATTTTTGATATATTCAATTGACTTAATTTTCGAATTAAGTAACTTTTGGATTAATTAAAAATAAATAGATTTAAATATTGGAAATTAATATTCTCGTCACATGGAGCATTCAAGAAACTAAGACTGAAGACTAGAGGATGCATATGAAGATAAAGCCATGATAGTCGGGAAAATAATTCTCTAGCATTATTTTGACTATGTGATTTATGTGCTTTATTGCTTTCATGCATGCTATATGTGTTTATTTTTATGCACTAGATAGCGTATCCCTTTATTGTAAAAAGCTAAGTGGGAGAGGGGATGGAAACATTCCCATGGTCTCCATCACTGTTCTCTTGGTGACTTTTATGGACTTTTGAAGTTCATATAGACAAGTCATTGGAGGAGAATTCTTGTAATTCCTTTTACAAGAAACATTGATCAAGTTTATCAAACAATGCCTAATTTGTCTTTCCAAAACTGATTTCAAGTCGACTCATTCTCACCCCGGGGAGTGTAATGGAGCCAGAGCCACTTGGTCACGTAGAGGACACAAATTAGAGACCTTCGTACCATTCTTTGATAGATGGATCGATTGTCTGCTCGGCTCCCTCATTTATGAGAGATAGGGTCGTTCGCATGGTGAATCACTGGTTAGAAACTTCGAGTTTCACTTATGATTCTCCGAGTCTTGATTTACGAAATCAAATGAATCAAGTAATTGGATTTCAATTATATAAATCTATTTGGTATAGTAAACGTCCACACGAACGTGGCTTGCTACACTGAAAGGGATTTTAGAATAATTGATGTAGACAGTTATAGGAGATTGTGAGGGATTGCGAGTTATCGTAAACGTCCACACGAACGTGGCTTGCGGTGACATAACAATTCTAAACGATTTGCCTTAGTACTGAGTGGTGGTTTACACTTAGGTACGCTTTGTAGTATTCTTCCCAACGAAGTAACGCTAAAATGATGTACGACCGAAGCAAACCTAATTGTTAAATCATTTGGGTGGGTAAACGTCCACACGAACGTGGCTTGCCTTACCTGATGGGATTTTAGACGCAATTAGTAATTTAATTATATTATTTGAGGGAGATAATATCGGACATTAAATTGATTGTTTGTTTATATGTGCTTATAGGTTTAGAGAATAGCTATGAATCCACTTTCTGTGATACTCAAGGAACATAAACTCACTGGCCCCAATTATATTGATTGGAAGAGAAATTTGGACATTGTCCTGACTGCTGAAGAGTACAAGTTTGTACTCTATGAGCAATGCCCTGCTGAACCCACGGCCGCCTCAACTGATGAGGAAAAAGAAGCATATCGGAAGTGGAAAAAGGCTGATGAAATGGCTAGGTGCTATATTTTGGCTTCCATGTCAAATGTACTCCAAACCCAACATGAGCCGATGAACACTGCCGAGGATATGTTATTTAACCTCAAGGAGATGTTTGGGCATCATGACCGTGCGGGGAGGCAAGAAGCCATGAGAGTCCTCATGTCAACTACTCAGTCTGAAGGAACGCCTGTCGAGGAGCACGTTCTCAAGATGATAAGTCTGTTGAATGAATTGGAGGTCCTAGGAGCTATGATTGATGGTGAAACACAAGTCGACATCATACTCCAGTCTCTGACCGCTAGTTTTGAGCAGTTTCGTATGAGCTATAACATGGGTAAACTATCTTATACTCTTGCGCAACTCCTGACTGAACTGAAGGCGGCAGAGGGGATCTACAAGAAGGGCAAGTCTCAAGCGCTTGTAACTACCAGGCCCAAAAGCTTGAAAGCTATTGGAGGTAGGGGCAAGAAAAGGAAGCAAGCCATGAAACCCAGTGGTGTCAAGAGGAATGGACCACGAGTGGGGGCTAGTAAGCCAAAGGGCTTATGCTTCCGATGCAAGAAGTCTGGACACTGGAAGTCTGAATGTCCTCTCAGAGGTACGAATTTTTCTTTAGTCGTAAAAACATAGTCAGCGGTATTATCTACCAGAATTCTGGTGTGTAGATATGGAACCACTGACGGTATGTGCATTTCTTTAAATGCAGGGGTTCCAGAAAACCCGGCGACTTAGACAAGAAGAGTTCGAGTCTACATGGGCGAAGCTGTTGGGGTAGCAGCGGTTGCAGTGGAAGACATTTATTTTTTTAAGTTTTCATTTCAGTTATTGCTTATGTACCCCTTCATTTTGAAAAAGAACTTCGTTCTGGTTTTCTTTATTAATGGATATTTTATTTCTTTAATCATTGGATGGTTTGGATAAGAAATAATGGTGATATCCATTATGGTACATTAGATAGCAATATGTGAATGATGAATCCTTAGTCTACCACGATGCAACAAACCATAGTGTATAACTTGTTTTACTTATTAGATGTATTTCTGTTATTAATCATTATACTTGTGAATTCTAGTACTTAGTAGTATCTATTCAAAAGGGATTCAAAAGGTCGAAATTGATTTGATCAATTATAGTTGGAGGAATGGACCTCCCGACCTAAGAATCAATCTTGATAGATGATACAACTAAGTTAACCTTTCTGGATAAAGGATGGAATTCGGACAAGTATAGGAAATGATTTGTGATTAATGCGGTATGTGCAATTAGAGAAGGTACGAGTCATTCCTTCAAGAATACTCGAAGATGGATTAGATTACTTGATGTGCTATAAAAGCGGAGTGTTTTCAACACAAAGCCATTATGGGGAACCTTCAAAGTATATCCATTAGGAGCCTGCGACTTGTTCGCGAAGGCTATCACCTATCTAAATAACACATAGCATAAATCAAAGATTGAGATTAAGTCTCAAAAGAATACACCATACACTGATGTGTAGACATGGTGTGTCAGAAATAAGAAATGGGATTCTAATAGTAAAAGTACAAGTTTATTCGGAACTACCTATGTTCTATGGATATTTCTGGATACAACGGCACATTCTATGTGGTTGTAGAATAATCCTAGAAGAACAAGTAATTGTATGTTCAATAGTACTACGAACCAGATGGGTATCCTCACCCGGTTCTTAGAGGAAGACTATTAGATGAACTACAATGCCCTGACTGACACAGTACTTTAAAATTGAGGAAAGGAAAGACTGAGAACCAGCCTAACCGAGTAGCAGTACACCACTGACTGCACCTAATGTTATTACTGTTATACACCGGAACGCCATTGCAGTGGGAGGTTGTTAAGCAACCAGAGATGTTCATAAGGCTGGAGGAGTTTTGAACTCTGGATCCAGTATACATGAAATCGATCCCTAGGTCTGCATAGATTTGCGAGAAAGGTGTGTTAGAGACGTAATGGAAACAAAGGTGGTGTTTCTCGGAATTTTGTGTAGATAACACTTCATCATTGGCAACAATGTAAAAGTGTTGTCAGACATAAAATAGAGGTTGTCTAAATAAATCGAGATATAAGATTAAGATGAAGTTGGATCATGTTCTTAGAAATCTTTCGATCTCTGGATAAGAACATTTGTACTTCTCTTTAGATATCTTATACGATTAAGGGTTGTTTTAAACATGCACAATTCTGAGAAAGGTTATTGCCTTTCGAGAACAGAATGCATCTATCTAAGGTATGTGTCTTGAACACATGAAGGAGATAGATATAGACGAAGCAGGTTCTTACACTTCGAGTGTAAAGGGCTTTGTAGATGCAATGTTGAAAAACAAGAACCTGATATCAACTATGCGTTAGCGTAGTGGGAGGATATCAAAGTAATCTGGATAAGAGATATTCGAACGCTGTAAAAGTACTTGGAAGTACTGGATTACTAGCAAAACGAAATCTTCTTAGATTACAGTTTCTCAGATCCAAAAATCGGAGAAAGACCAGTGTAAGTCGATATCAGGCTATGTGTTCACTTTTAGAAGAGGTGGAACCTAAGGATGAAAGAGTGATAAGCGTTATGCTTCTCGGACTCTATCATAAACCGAATAGCAGCCTCAGAGGCAGCGGAAGTTTTGGTTAGGTTCCGGAATGACCTCTGAACTTGGATATGACTCTTGGTTCACCAAAGGCTATGTACATAGCGGTGCATGGAGAACTGGAAGAAGTCATAAGTTCGAAAAGTGATGATAACACATAGAGCCAGTACCACCTGATACGAGTCATCGTCAGAGGGACGACGCTGTAGTCACCAAGATAACTTCAGATCGGCAACCTAGATTGCTCATTCACATAATACTTCTGGGAAGTATAACTTAAGCACGTGATGAGTATGGGAGTCGGGAGTTTGGAGGAAATGACTAGACCTTAGTACAAGTGGGAGATTGTTGGAGTTGTGTACTTAATGTCTAGATTTAAGTACCGGTAAACTCCCGGTCATAGCATTTAACCTATTTAATTAATAAACAATTATTTGCAATTAATTATTATTAATTAATTATGCAAAATATAGTCCTGGATTTTATACGTTGTAGTTAGTATGGTGTGTCGGGCCCACACAGAAGATCATACTATCGGTTGCTCGTATTTAATCAAACAGTTGCTCACGACCTAGATGGACACGGACCAATCCATCGGTATAGTCGTTGTGTGAGAGAGAAAATAATTTGTCTTAATTATTTTATCACACTTGTACACTTGGTGTATTGGGCGGATCAGCTTGAGATTTATTGATTAGGATTGCCTAAGATAATCAATTTAAATCTCGGAGTATTTTATTCTTAATCCCTGATATTATTGCGGGTGTGTATATTTAATATTAGAGGCTTTGATTTTCCAAAGGAATTAACCGATTTAATTATTGGGTTAATTACCGGTAAAATTGGGTCGCTATATTTTATATATGACATGCCGTGAATACTTGACGGGAAAGTGTATCCCGGAAGGGTTGATAATATCCCCGAGATGAGTTCATAAGGAATTATTGTGTAAACCTCATGAGTGGATTCGTTCCGCACAATAATAAAGGTTGAACGGTACTAGTCTCGGATATAAGAAATGAATATTATTTATTGAGCAATAAATAAATTTATTCATGGATATTTAAATCTTAAATACACGGAATAAATAATACTAAGATGGAGAAATATTATTTGATATAATATGGAATAATATTGGGAGTGCAATTTTATTTATATAGTGGAAAATAAATAAAATTTAATATTGATAAGAATTAATGGATTTGGGTTGGACCCAATTTAATTTTCAATATTAAGAAGCCCAATATTTATTCTCCTTATGATCCCCTACGTAGCCTATATAAGCACTACATGGTCTTCACTTTTCACAACCTAAGTTACGCCAACTAAAAGTCTTGAGAGTGAGGAGGATCCATAGAGTTCGATAGATCGTCGCCCACCCGACGTTCGAACGGAAGTGCAAGGAATACGCGGGAAGATCACGAGGTCATCAAAGATTCGTTTCTCCGTACAACGAATCGAGGTAATAATCAAGAACCCCCTTCTATGATTATTTGCGTTGAATATTGTGATATATACATGAACACGCGATCCGGGAAAACGGCGAACCTCGGGGACGGGGATTCGAGATCCCCGGCGAGGATCGAGGGAGGCGGTCGAACCCTAGGGTTCGGACCGCCCCATCGCGCGAAGAACGGCGTGCCCCGGCTGGACGCCGGGGACACACGATCGACTTCGGTCGATCGCCGGGGTGCCACGGGCTGGTGCCGTGGCGGACCCCAGCCGCCGTCGTCGGAGGCGCGAAGCCGCGGGAACCCTCGGCTGGAGCCGAGGGGTGCGATCGATCGCGAGGATCGATCGCGGGCTGCTGCGGGGTCACCCGTAGCCGCCTCGCATGAGTTACGGGTTCGCCCGCAGCGGATCATGCGAGGGCGATGCCCTCGCGGGCAGCGAGTCATCGTGACTCGCTGCGGGCTGCTACGAGCAGCCCCGGGGATGCCTCGCGCATCCCCAGCGATCGTCCGAGAACGATCGCGAGCCCCTCGCGGGGGCTCGGCTGGGCGCACGCAGCCTTCGGGCTTCGCTGGGCGTTCGGTCGGGCCCCGGCTCGTGAGGTGGTTCGCGTTCGTGGTTCCGACTCGCGGGAGAAAATCGGCTGGGGGCGGGCTGCGTGTCTTCGGGCGCGTAGTCTCCAAAGGTCGGACTCCTGCGGATGAGTCGGGATTCAATCTTCGGTGATCGAGGGTTTTGATCGGGTTATCGGTTCCGCAATTTTGATAGCCCGGGACATCGAATCCCAGCAAGTCGATCGCTGGGGATGCCACGGGCTCGTGCCGTGGCGGATCCCCACCCCTCGACGGCGGCAGGCGCGCGCGGGGAGAGCTCCGGCCGAAGCCGGAGCGAGCGATCGAGCCCAGCTCAATCGCGGAGGGCAGCCGCGGGCTGGTGCCGCGGCTGGGGGCCCTCCACCCCGTGTGGTGGTGGCGGTGAGTCGCCGGACTCACCGCCGGCGGGTGCTGATCGGATCAGCCCCGCGGGGATGCCTCGCATCCCCGGCGATCGCCATGCACGGCGATCGCGAACCCCGCGGATGGGGTTCGGCTAGGGTTTAGCCGCGGGTTCATCCCGCGGCGATACTCTCGTCGAGCCCGGTTCTTCGTGGTGTTCGCGTTCGTAATTTCCGACTCGCGGGAGAAAATCGGCTGGGGGCGGGCTGCGTGTCTTCGGGCGCGTAGTCTCCAAAGGTCGGACTCCTGCGGATGAGTTGGTGTTCGTGCGGTTTACGGCGACGGGTTTTCGGTCGGGTTATCGGTTCCGCAATTTTGATAGCCCGGGACATCGAATCCCAGCAGCCGAAACCCTAGCGGGCGCACGCCGCGGTCCAGTGGCTTCGCCACCACCGCGCGTTCGTCCGTCTATTCCGGGCTTCGATCTTCGGATCTTCGTCCTACGGTATTCTCGATAAAAACAAATCGAACAATAATCAAGTTAGTTGAGAATTGTACCTACGATTCGTTGTTCGGAGAAACGAAATCGATGATGACCTCGTGATCTTCCCGCGTATTCCTTTGCACTCCGTTCGAACGTCGGGTGGGCGACGAGCTATCGAACTCTATGGATCCTCTTCACTCTCAGAACTTTATTGTTGGCGTAACTTAGGTTAGTAAAAGTGAAGATCATGTAGTGCTTTTATAGGCTACGAAGGGGATCAAAAGGAGAATAAATATTGGGCTTCAATATTGAAAATTAAATTGGGTTCAACCCAAATCCATTAATTCTTATCAATATTAATTTTATTTATTTTCCACTATATAAATAAAATTGCACTCCCAATATTATTCCATATTATACCAAATAATATTTCTCCAACTTAGTATTATTTATTCCGTGTATTTAAGATTTAAATATCCATGAATAAAATTTATTTATTGCTTAATAAATTTATTCATCTCTTATATCCGAGAATAGTACCACTCAACCTTATTTATTATGCGGAACAAATCCACTCGCGAGGTTTACATAATAAATCCTTATGAGCTCATCTCGGGGATATTATCAACCCTTACGGGATACACTGCCCCTTCAAGAATTCACGGCATGCCATATATAAAATATAGTGACCCAACTTAACCGGTAATTAACCCAATAATTAAATCGGTTAATTCCTTTGGCAAATCAAAGTCACTTATATTAAATATACACACCCGCAATTATTTCAGGGATTAAGAATAAAATACTCCGAGTCTCAAATCAATTATCGCCGAGCAATCCTAATTGATGAGTCTCAATCGATCCGCTCAATACACCAAGTGTACAAGTGTGATAAAATAATTAAGATAAATTATTTTCTCTCTCACACAACGACTATACCGATGGATTGGTCCGTGTCCATCTAGGTCGTGAGCAACTGTTCGATTAAATACGAGTAACCGATAGTATGATCTTCTGTGTGCCCATGCAACACCATACTAACTACAACGTATAAAATCCAGGACTATAATTTGCATGTATTTAATTAACAATAATTAAAAGCAAATGAATGTCTGTAATAGATAGATAAATGAAAGTGCATACAGAGTTCAGAATACTCAAATCTAGACATTAAGTATACTACTCCATCAATAACTTAGTATGTTATTTTGGATGCTTATCCTTTGGGTCTTACTAATAGCCCTCTCACCATTTTATTCAGGGTTTATTTTCCCTTTATTATCTATCACTTTTTACAAGTCATTTTAGCTTGTTTGATGAATTATTATTCTTGTGAATAGATAACTTTTGGCTCACACCCAAGTTTTATCAAACTTTGTTGGGTTTCTCTGTGAGTTCTTTTGTTCTGTGAAAGTGATTTTTGGATTTGGTTACCTCTCTGAATCATTATGATTCTAAGTAACATTTTTTCTCTTTAAATCTCTCCTTTCAACAGAACTGACCGATCTAGTGGTTTTAGTATGAATACTTTACCTTTTAGGATTTTCTCGGACCAGTATTTTCTTTAGGGCGATTCTTGAGTTTCTTTTACTCTATTGAATCTGTGCCTTTAAAGAAATGATCGGCCCCTGATCAATAGATCTCATGGGTATCTACCGAACCTTAGTATTTCAAGAATACTTAATATTTTTATCGCACCGGGGAATTCATGTGATTTACTGGGGTAATATATTTCTGTTATACAGACAACATGTGAGAGTTCACATACATTTATTTTTTAAAGGATAGAAAATGCTTTTGCTGAAAACTGCATTATTATACTTTAATAAGTACAAAAAGGTTTTACAAAATATATTTTCGTAGGAAGTTTTAAGAAATAACTTGTATCCCAAGAGTTTCTCAGTGGTAGAACTTCTTTAGGTGCAACGCATTCCATCGATACTGATCCTTGGTCCCGTCGAGTAGCTCCAACTCGTACGCTCCATTCCGGAGGCAGTGGCTCACTCTAAACGGTCCCTCCCAGTTCGGTCCCTATGCTCCTTGGTGCGTTCCTAAGATTTTCTTCATCACCAAGTCTCCCTCCCGGAATTCTCGTGCTTTTACTTTTGAGTCGAATAATTTAGCAATTCTTTGCTTATTCATGGCATTCAGAGAATCAGAAGCTAACCTCCTTTCTTCAAGGAGATCCAATTCTTTTCGAATGGTTGCTTCATTCTCCGGGGAAATTTCCTGAGCGGTACGATGTGATAACACCGTTATCTCCGCTGGAATCACCGCTTCCGTTCCAAAAGCCAAAGAATAGGGGGTTTCACCAGTCGCGTTTCTAGCTGTGGTTCGATATGACCACAGTACCTCTGGAGTTCATCCGCCCATTTTCCTTTGCGGCTTTCCAATTTTGATTTGATGGTGTGTTTTAGTATCTTATTGACCGCTTCAACCTGACCATTCGTCTGGGGGTGGTAGGGAGTAGAGAATAACCTCCTGATCTTCCATTTTTCACAGAATTCCTCTACCTCCGCCCCATCGAATTGTTTTCCGTTGTCGGAAATGATTGACTCGGGAAGACCGAAACGACATATAATGTTTTTCCATATGAATTTGATGACCTGGGGTTGATCAATCTTATTCAACGGTTCCGCTTCAACCCATTTGGTGAAATAGTCGACTGCTACAATCGCGAATTTCACCCCGCCTCGGGCGGTTGCTAGTGGTCCGATCAAGTCGATACCCCACCGAGCAAATGGCCACGGGCTGTAAATGGATTTCAGGGTCTCCGGGGATACACGGATATTAGGCCCATTCGTCTGGCACTTGACACATTTACGTGCATAGCCGACGGCATCCTTTCTCAGGGTTGGCCAGTAATATCCTTGTCCCATGGTTTTGTGTGCCAGGGATCTTCCACCCGCGTGGTTTCCACACACACCATCATGTATCTCTTCAAGGATTTTGAATCCTTCTTCCTTCGACACACACCTAAGTAGTGGAAGGGAATAACTTCTTCTGTACAGTTGTGAATTTATCAAAGTATATTTTGCCGCTCGGGTATGAAGTTGTCTTGCTTCGGTTTTATCTGCTGGTACTTCCCCGGTATCTATGTACCGTTGAATAGGAATTCGCCAGTCTTCCCCGGCCCCGACAAGTACTTGTATTTGTGCTTCTCTTTGTTCCACTGATGGGATTGTTAGTTTTGTCAAAACTATATTTGAGAAGTCTGCTGAGCCCTCAGCTGATGCTAATTTTGACAGGGCGTCAGCTTGTGAATTGTGTTCCCGTGGGATTTGTTCGATTAGAACTTCTGGGATTTTTTCGCAAAGTTCCCATACCAATTTCAGGTATTTTATCATTTGTTTGCCTCTGGCTTCATAATCCCCACTTACATGGTTCACTACTAACTGCGAGTCCATGAACACATGAAGTTTTCTTGCCCCGACGGGCAATGGCCAGTTCCAACCCTGAAATGAGAGCTTTGTACTCTGCTTCATTGTTGAACGCAGGAAATTCAAACTTCACCGCATGGGTTACTGAATCTCCGTCGGGACTGAGTAATACCACACCTGCGCCCGAGCACGCGGTGGTAGATGATCCATCTACGAACAGCTGCCAGGCGCGTGGTTGACTCTGGGATTTCTCAGGGAAAGTTAATTCCACAATAAAATCTGCCAGGGCTTGTGCTTTGATTGTTGTCCTCGGGGCGAAAGTTATGTCATACTGACTAATTTCTAACGCCCAGCGTAGGAGTCTCCCGGTGATATCCGACCGGTGCAATACTTGCCTTAAAGGCATAGTTGTCAAGACCTCAACGGGGTGCTCAAATAAGTATGCCCGGAGTTTTCTGATTGACACTATTAAAGCATATGTTAATTTCTCCAGTGGAGTATATTTTATTTCTGCCTCGTGTAGTACTTGGCTTACGAAATATATCAGAAAATGCACCATCCCTTCTGCCCTGGTCAGAACAGCACTGATGGCGTGTTCCGACGCGGCTAGGTACAGGTACAGTTTTTCTTCTGGTTTAGGGGCCACAACTACTTTGGGATTGGATAAATACTCCTTTATCCGTACAAAAGCTTGTTGGGCCTCCTTTTTCCAGTGAAATTCCTGTCCTTTGATGGAAGCAAAGAACGGACGAGTTTTATCCCCCAGGCAAGAAGTGTACCGATTCAGGGCGGCTAAACGACCCGTGAGTCGTTGTACGCCTTTTATGTCCCGGGGCTCTTGCATGTCCAGAATTGCTTGGACTTTGGTAGGGTTGGGCTCAATGCCTTTCTCGCTAACCACATGCCCCAGGATCATCCCTTTTTTAATTCCAAAGTTACATTTCTTGGGGTTCAATTTCATGTTATAATGCCCCAGTATTTTGAATACATCTTCGAGGTCTTTGATGTGATCTGATTCATTTTTACTTTTACGATTATATCATCAATGTATACTTCCATGGTTACACCAATTAAATCAGAAAACATCAGATTTACCAACCTTTGATAGGTGGCCCCCGCATTCTTCAGGCCAAAAGGCATTCTTTCCCAGCAATAGATTCCTTTCTCTGAGTAGAACGCCGTATGCTCGACGTCATCTGGATGCATGGGGATTCGGTGATATCCTGCCTTGGCGTCCAGTGTTGAAAATATCGCGTGACCTGTCAAATTGTCAACGACATGGTCGATGTGCGGCATGGGAAAAAGATCTTTCGGGCATGCGTTGTTTAGATCTGTAAAATCTATACACAAGCGCCATGCAACCGTTGTTTTTGTCACCATAACCGCATTGGAAAGCCAAGTGACATCACTCGAAGCTTTTCTGACCAATTTGTTTTCTATTAGTTTGTCTACTTCCCCAGCGAGTGCTTGACACTTCTCGGGGCCCATTTTTCTACGCTTCTGCGCAATTGGTTTCTTGCAGGGATCTATTTTCAATCGATGGCAGGCATGTTTAGGATCTATCTTTCCTAAATCGGCACTGGACCATGAGAAAGTAGAGATGTTCTCTTTAAGGAAATTTATGAGATCCCACAAGTATTTGCTTTTCAGCTTGTTCTGGATCTAAAATTATAGAGTCCAGATTTTGGACCATTTCTACCACTGGTACCTTTTTAGAATTATATCCACCCCTGGAACCCCAATCATCCATTTCTGGTTTGGACGGGGGAAGCTTCTGGTTAGTAGAAACTGTGTCTACGCCAGTTCCTTCTTTGGGGGAATAAATCTTGTCCGGGGGAGCATCAGCTATTTCCCCGGTAGGTTTTTCCTGAGAAGGATTCAGTTGGGAATTTTGATCGTTTATTTTGATTACATCTTTTATATGATCGATTTGTTTTATCTTTGTTCCTCTCAGATTGATCTGGGGAATATTTACGTTTACTTTGGTTTTGGAGTTATTAAGATCGTGAAAATACATCAAAGTCTTCTTAGCCATTACTAGATCACCTCTGACGGTGCCAACTGCACCGGAGGGAGTAGGGAACTTAATACAGTAGTAGTAGGACGAGGCGACAGCTTCAAAAGCGTCTAGAAAGGGCCTGCCTAACAAAGCATTATAGCCACTAACCTTATCGACTATTACAAACTTTAGATTCCTGACCATCATGACTTCGGGATTCTTCACATCCATCAGTTCCACCGGGAGTATGATCTCACCGTAAGGAATGACTACATCATCTCCAAAACCTTTCAACACCATATCGCACGGGTTGACATAGCGCGCCAAGTTCCCCATCAGATCTAGAGTCCTCTTGTAGAGAACATTGAGATGCGCGCCATTGTCCACCAGCGTGCGAGACACATCCAAACCGAGGACTCTGGCCCTTATCACCAAGGGCACATCCTTCGGGAATTTTGTCGCGGTTCGATCTTCCGGGGTGAAAGTTATCACCGCCGTGTCGGAAATTGATGACCCCTGGCTCGGGGCCGTTTCATACCACACTTCCCACATCTGGAAATCTCTCTTCCTTTTGCGGCGGCTTTCTTCATTCACCGGCCTCAACCCACCGATCATCATAATCTGACCCACACGTGGTGGGCCTCCTGCCGGGGGAGGCGCTGGTGGCGCCGGTGCAGGTACTTCCTGGGGAGGTGGCCCCTGCGGATTTCCCCCTGCACCGGGCCTGGGTAAGAATTGCCATAACTTGCCATCCTGGAAAAGTTTCCACAACATTTTAACCATTTGTCTGCACTGGCTGGTGTTATGACCTATCTTTTCATGATAGGCACACCATTTGTTGGGATCCAACTTCTCCGGGGCAGTCAGAATTGGTGGTGGTTTCTCAATCAAATCTGATTTGTGCATGAGCATAATATTCAGAATATTTGCTGGTGTATGACCAGTCTGGGTAGTTATTTTTTCTTCTAACTCACGGATCTCGTCTATCCGTGGGTCAACTGGCTTTGGGCCTGGTTTTTTGCCAATATAATTTGGCCTTCGATCGGAGGAAAAAGGAGGTTTTTTCTTTTGCTCGGGGGGATGTTCCCCGCCGGCGACAAGACGCTGGTAGGCCACTTGGGCCCCAGCTTTCCTCCTAAAATCCTCATACGATCGGGGATAATTCCACATTGCAGATTTAAACAACTTAGAATTTCTCCGCAAACCTGCCAACACGGTGTGAAGTTTGAGGTTGTCACCAATCTCTTCACCACCGGCCAAAAGTAGTTCTTCAACACGATCTACGTAAGATTCATCTGATTCCGTGTTACCCTGTTTGACCCCCAACAGCTTCTGACTATATTCCATATAGGAGGCTTTGGAGGCAAAATACGATACAAACCTCTGCACCAAGTCGTCAAAACATTTGATCGAATGTGTGGGTAAGCTGACGTACCATTGGTGGGGAATATCGCCCAGGGTAAGGGGAAACAGTTTGCACCGAGTAGCATCTGTGGCTCCTCGGAGCTTCTGGATCCGTTTTGCCACTGTACAAAGTAGTTTGCATGGGCTGAATCTCCAGTTGCATGGGAGCTTGTTCGACCTCTGGGGCCAAAGGATCGTTATGACGACCAGCTGGGGCAGCGAGAATTTGATGTTCATTCAATCGTTTTTCCAGTTCAGAGTACTTCTGCCTCAAATCGGCCAGTTCAGAATTAGTACCGGGGGCTCCAGTGGCCCCACCCGGTGGAAAGTTTGCATGGCGGCCATGCATGTCACTTTGACTAATCTGCCGACGAGGCTCAGTAGAAGTGGCCATAGATTCGGCTCTTTTGTTCAGATCTAACGCTCGACGCATTCTGCGGTTCTTTTTGGGAACGCGGCCAGATTGCTCGGGAGCTACATTCAGATTTGCCCCGGTGGCTGCATGCGTGCCCTTCACAGGGATCACAGGAGTCGTCATGACGTATTTCAACGTCATAAGTTCTGCAACTGCTTCATCTATTTTTTGTGGAGTATCAAGACTTCCAAATCTAATCGGAGGCGGGCCTTTCGGCGTCGACGACCCTCCGAGATCATAGGGGTGCAGACGGCGATTCCGACGTTGTGACCGAAGTCGACGTCGTCGTTGATCAGCCTTACTGTCTGTGGGCTCATCGGCCCCTGCATGTTTGCTATTCTGCTCATCAGAGCTGATCTGGGTAAGCGGCGGCGGCGGCGGCTCCTTATTTTCAGGTTCTGGGTTCTTAGGCGGAGATGAAACCTCCGGTTCCACCATCACGGCCTTACCCATCACCGCCCGCCAACGGCCACTCGTACCAGACCCAGTTGATACCGTAGTACCTTCGGTTTCGTTAACCATTTCAGATTTCAGATCGAGATTTTCTGTAACTAAATTACCTGATGCTCGATCCTTCTAGCGCCAACTGTTTTGGGTTGTTTTTGCTCTTTGATGGTGTTATTTTCTGGTAACAGAGGGTTTTGGCAACAACACAAAATGTATATTTGTTATAGGTAAGCTAGCAAAGGGTAATAGTTTATACAGAAATCGTAAGCAGAAAATGGATGCTCAAGTCACCTCTTTATTCAAATATTCATACTTAGAATTCATTTTGAAATACAATGGTTTGCATGTCCCTTTCTTCCTCTCTTACACCTTCTATTTATACTAACCCATGCATGGCAAGATTATGCCACCTAATGCCCACTTATCGGCTCCTGATTGGACCACAACTCCACTAATGTCTAGCATTAAAAACCCACTTAACTCTAAACAAAGACTTTATCTCCTTCTCCCGTCAAATGCCTTTTGACCACCTGTTGACTCTGACACCTCCCCCAAGGATATTCCCGTGTAATAAGTCTGACACTACCGTGCGGTCGTTCCCGTCCAAGCTCTTTTCTGACTTCTGTTAGTTGCCTTTCTAGGTCTTTTTCCGTAGGTTGATTCTGACTTGCACATCTGATGACGTGGCTACCTCATTGTTGACATGTGTCGGTGACCGTTTTATCGGGTATAACAGATGCCTTTACAAAAGTCACATCATTCTTCTTTTCAGGAGTCGAGTATATAGACTCAAAAACTTTTTGAAATCCAAGGCCGTATCGACTAGGATTCATATATGAAGCAGCATTGTCAAACACGGAAGAGTTCGTGTTCATTTTCCTCAATAGCTCATAAGTCATATGGAGTTTTTCTTTCAACACTTATCGTTCCTTGTCAGTCATAGCAAGGTCAGTTTGAACTTTCATTAGAGATGACTTCAATTCGTCATTTTCAGCATCCGAGTTCTTAAACAGAGTCTGCAGTTTCTTAACTTCAGTTGACTCCTTTTTCAGTGAAGTCTTCAGTTTTGAGTTTTCAGAACTCAACTTTTCACACACTTCTCTCAGTTCGACAACCTCTTTGAAATACTTGTGATTTTCCTCGAACAGGTCATCAAATTTAACTTTAAGAATTGTCAGAGAGTTGTTCAACTTTTTCTTCTCATCCTCAGTCTTCTCAACTGAGTTTCTCAACACTACAGCCTCATCATGCATTTTCCGTTTCTCTTCAGAGAGTTCATCAAGAGATTCTTTTAGGAATTTCAATGACACTTCAAGTGTGCTATTCTCATTGACAGCTGTGTCACACAATTTTTCGAGTTTAGAGTAACTCTCTTTCAGAGTGACTAACTCAGCGCACACATTTTCAGTTTTAGACATTTCAGTTGTCTTCTCCATCTCTTCAACATGAGACACTGATTCATCATCTGAGAAAATATCATCATCACAACAATCTCGATTAGCAGAGGCCACACGAAATATGTTGTCTGCTGTAGCCGTGTCCTTCAGGAAAGTGTCAAGTTCAAAGTTTTCAACTTCGAAATTTGCTAGTTCAAAGTCTTCACCAAAAGTGACAACTAGAGCGTTGTCCTCATCGTCGTCAGAATTATTGTCCTCAGACTCGTCGTTCTCAGAAATGACATCCTCATCGTCAATCACAACATAGCTAACTGGTAGCTTCTTCTTACGATGCAAGTTCGGGCATTCATTTTTAACGTGTCCATATCCTTTACACTCATAGCATTGCATCTTAGAAACATCTTTGCTAGTAGAGGAGTATGGCGAAAGTTTAGTCCCTTTGAACTTTTTGTCAGACGATGATCCCTGATTTCGGTTGTCAGGAGTATTTGGGTATGAGTTAGAACTTTTCTGAAATTTCCGAAAGTTTCGGGCACTGTTCTTCCTCTTAAACTCTTGTTTCACAAGATAGGTGACTATCTCAGTCAGTGCAGCAAGTTTGTCCGGATTATTAGAGTTCATCAGTCTCTCAATATCCTCAGCTTCCTCATCATCAGATTCACACAAATCAGCAGAAAAACTACTTTCAGTTTTCTCATTTTTCAAATGCATTTTTCGAGAGTTAGAGCTTCTTGAACTTTTTCCTTTCTCTGAAATCTTGAGAGCAGTCATCGGTTCATAGACAAGAGACATGTCTGGGTTGCTTCGAACTTTGAGAGTTAGATCATAGTTTCTCAAATCAGCCATCAAGTCAGCATAATCCCAGTTTTGGTTCTCGTCGTTGCGTGCTTCGATAGTCAGCACCTTACTTTCGAACCTAGTGCTTACACTGGATAGGACCTTCTCATAGACCATGGGGGCAGGAAAGATTTCTCCGATTTCAAAAGCCTCATTCACATATCTCATGATCTTGTCCAAGTAGTCATTGATATCTTCATCTTCCCTCATCCGGAGTTGATGGAATTGAGCAGTGATAGTTCGGATTTTCGATCGCTTAACTGCTTGACTTCCCTCACAAGTCCTTTGTAAAGTTTCCCATGCATCTCTGGCAGATGTGCAATTTTTGACCAGCTGATACATACTGAGGTCCAGCCATTCACAGATAAGAAGTAGAGCTTTGCTGTTAGCCGTGGACAAGTCATGTTCCTCTCTCGTCCAACTACGTTCCGGTTTAGGAATTCTCACACCATCGGCATCTTCCGTATATGGGCGTTCCCATCCTTCTAACACTGCAATCCAAGATCTAGAGTCAAAACCCTTAATCCTAGCAGAAACTTTGGCCTTCCAGTTTGAGTAGTTCTGATGAGTAAGCATAATCGGTTTCTGGACAAACATGGACGACTCCATTGTATCGGAATTATGAAGTCAAGTAAAGGATCACGTCTTATACGTATGACGTCCCGCTCTGATACCAAGTGAAATTACGTCTTCGACGTATGATACCAACTTTTCGCGAAGTTGGACTTAAACGCACGAACAGCAGCTTCAGTTGAAGTAACACTCACACAAGTTCGTAGTATGAAAGACTGAAGACAAAGTTATGTAATATGTTTCATTCCATTGAAAAACGAAACTAAACTATTACACTGAGTATGGTAAGCAAAACGATTACAAGAAGTTTCCCGAGTGTCGCAACAACTCCCACTAACTTGCAATTTAGCACACGAGTACCTAGAGCTAAATCTCCTAACTCTAATCTTGGCACAAGGCGCAAAAGCTACTACACAAACTCGAAGCTCGAAGCTGTCGGTTACGATTTTAAAAATCTGATTTCGTTCTCTCAAAATCGTCAAATGGTGAAATCGAAATCCATGGGTTTATATAGGCAGCCCGCACATGTGAGGTGATGACGTGGCACGTTCTGATTGGTCACATGCTTGGCGGATGTCACTTCTCCATGGATGACATCACTATTGTAGAACTTGGATTCTTGAATCTTGGAATCTTGAATCTTTGATTCTTGAATCTTCGAATCTTGAAT
The DNA here is from genome assembly GCA_954870475.1 of Euphrasia confusa. Classification (NCBI taxonomy): domain Eukaryota; kingdom Viridiplantae; phylum Streptophyta; class Magnoliopsida; order Lamiales; family Orobanchaceae; genus Euphrasia; species Euphrasia confusa. Next base: position 39,766,931 of record OX940951.1, on the reverse strand, counting down.
CTTCAATTTCAAACTCAGAACTTCAATTCAATCTTGACTCCATCGATCTCAATTCTTCATCTTCAATTACTCGTGAAAATCTCTAAGTGTTGAAGTCTCGGAATTTCATCGTCTTCATGGTCGTCGATATCATTGAAGTAGTAAACACCGGAACCATTCTTCATTTCTTGATTTGTGTACTTGGTGAAAGGAATCACGTTGAAAGTACTTAGGTGAATATCGTCGTTGAAGAATGCCATAGTCGTTGGAACCGTGCCTTGAGGACAAGCGTCGCCGAATCCGTGCCAGCGCCAAAACCGGCGACTCCAGTCGCCGGTTCCATGTCAAGCTTCACTTGTCACACAAACGGCGACTCTGGTCGCCGTTCCATGCATCGCCAAAAACGGCGACGCCAGTCGCCGTTTCCCTTGAATCCAAAAACGGAGACTGCTGTCTCCTTTCCGCGACATGCACCAGGAACGGCGACGCCAGTCGCCGTTTTCGCCTCTCTTCATTATCGGCGACTCCAGTCGCCGAAACCGTGTCTTCCGTAGCTCCAAAAGTGGAGACTCAAGTCTCATTTTCCATGCACTGAATTTTCGACTTCGGGTTCCCAACCTGTAGTCCTGAAACACAAAAAACACAAAACACAAATACGTTGTCGCCAAAATCACATTTACACTATGTAATTGTACTTGATGTCCAACATCACTAGCCCATGAAGCGGCGCTATAGTACACCTTACAATCTAGTTCATTGTATTATCGGTTTGTCCGTACTCGATTATACGAACTAGGAACAAGCATATGATTCAAGTATTTCAGTTCAACCATTGGGACTTCATTATGCGGTCAGTCGACCTCATAACCCAATCGATATTACTTAATCATTTGGACAATTCATATAAATTAAACCATATATATATGAAGAAATATGTATTATACGTATGAGTGAATGTCTACCAAATCTCCAAAAGTATCTAATACAGTAATAGAAATCACAGCCCATCTCTAAGATGTCTGATCTCTATTGCAGTCGTGAAAGCCTCAAGCTTAAACTGCTGGAGAGGTTTAGAAAGCGGGTTTGCAACCTTACCAAAAGTTGCAACTTTATTATCTCGATGTCTCCACAAAACTATCTCCTAGATAATGTGGAACTTCCTGAGCACCAGTTTAGACTTGTGGTGCTCCCTTGACTCATTGGCTTGCGCGATAGCCCTACTATAAATAGAGAACTATCGGATGGGCCGAGCTAATTACGCCACCTAGTTCATCTAAGAACTTTAAAATCTGAACTGCTAACATTACTGCATCCAATGCAATACTGTGCTCAGCTTCTGTAGTTTAATCAGCTACAGATTAAAATCGGAAATTATCTTAGTCTGTTTTGAAGTTAGCATTCAAACAGCTTGTTAATATTAACTCTTTTTGTCTTCCAAAGAAAACAAAACATTCTTTTGTCTATCTAAGGTGCTTAAGAATATTCCGCAGTCCAATGCGCCTCACCTGGGTTTCCTTGAAACCGAATCGTCACGCTCAAAGCATACGATACGTCCAGTCGTGTACATATCATGGTGTACATTATAGACCCTATTGCCGAAGCATAAGGAATGTTTTCCATCCTCTTTTGCTCATCAAGTCCCGTAGGGCCTTGAATCTTGCTAAGAGATGTGCCATGAGTAATTGGAATGAGACCCTTTTTGGCGTCTTTCATTCTGAACTTATCAAGCACCTTTTCAAAATAGGTCGCTTTACTAAGTCCAAACATCCTTTTCGATCTGTTCCGACAGATCTTGATGCCCAATATGTACTGTGCTTCTCCAAGATCCTTCATTGAAAAACAATTTTGAAGCTATTCTTTAACAGAATTAACCATAGTAACATTGTTTCCAATGAGGAGTATGTCACCGACATACAACACAATTAATACAACGTAACTCCCGCTGATATTCTTGTAAAACAAGACACTTCCGAGTTCCTCTGAAATCCAAATCCCAATATGGATTCATTGAACTGAAGATTGCTACTCCGATATGAATTCTTTATTCCATAAATGGAACTATAAGCTTGCATAATTTCTCACAGCCTGATTAGGATTGATAAAACCCTCTGGTTGTGTCATAAACACATCCTCTTCTAGAATCCCATTCAAGAAGGCAGTTTTAACATCCATTTGCCATATCTCATAATCATAATGAGCAGCAATGGCTAAGAGAATCCGAATGGATTTAATCATAGCAACTGGTGAAAAGGTTTCATCATAATTCACCCCGTGAATTTGATTAACTCCTTTTGCCACCAACTTTGCATTGAACACTATGTTTTTCATTCATGTCTGTTTTTATTTTGTAAATCCATTTGCATCCAATGGGCCTAGCCCATTTAGGCAAATCGACCAAGTTCCAAACTTGAGTTTCAGACATTGATTCCATTTCGGATTTCATGGCACCCTGCCATTTCTCGGAATCTTGACTCGTCACAGCTTGGATATAGGTCGAAGGTTCATTTCTTTCTAAAAGCATGACTTCATAGTTCTCGTTTGTCAGAATACCTAAGTATCTGTCAGGTTGAGTTCTAATCCTTCCGGACCTTCGAGGGTTAGGCGTGGTTTCTAAAACCACTGGAGTACTCTCGACCAAGTCTTGAGTCTCCATCTCAGTTTGTTCTTCTTGAACTTCGTTCAAGTCTTCTTGAACTTCGTTCAATTCAACTGATCTCCCACTTACTTTCTTGGAAAGATATTCCTTTTCAAGAAATACACCATCTCGAGCAACAAATACTTTGTTCTCGGATTGGTTGTATAAGTGATACTTGTTGGAGTTGTGTACTTAATGTCTAGATTTAAGTAACTGTAAACTCCCGATCATAGCATTTAATCTATTAAATTAACAAATAATTGTTTTGCGTTTAATTATTATTAATTAAATATATATGCAAATTATAGTCCTGGATTTTATACGTTTTAGTTAGTATGGTGCAAGCATGGGCGCACAGAAGATCATACTATCGGTTACTCGTATTTAATCAAACAAGTTGCTCACGACCTAGATGGACACGGACCAATCCATCGGTATAGTCGTTGTGTGAGAGAGAAAATAATTTATCTTAATTATTTTATCACACTTGTACACTTGGTGTATTGAGCGGATCGTTGAGATTCATCGATTAGGATTGCCGGCGATAATCGATTCGAGTCTCAGTGTATTTTATTCTTAATCCCCGATATTATTGCGGGTGTGTATATTTAATATAAGTAACTTTGATTTACCAAAGGAATTAACCGATTTTATTATTGGGTTAATTTCCGGTTAAGTTGGGTCACTATATTTTATATATGACATGCCGTGAATAATTGACCGGACAGTGTATCCCGTAAGGGTTGATAATATCCCCGAGATGAGTTCATAAGGAATTATTGTGTAAACCTCATGAGTGGATTCGTTCCGCACAATAATTAAGGTTGAATGGTACTAGTCTCGGATTAAAGAGATGAATAAATTAATTAGCAATAAATTAATTTTATTCATGGATATTTAAATCTTAAATACACGGAATAAATAAATACTACCGGAGAAATATTATTTGATATAATATGGTTTAATATTGGGAGTGCAATTAATTTATATAGTGGAAAATAAATTAATTAATATTGATAAGGATTAATGGACTTGGGCAGTGGGCTCAATTTAATCTTCAATATTGGAAGCCCAATATTCCACCTCCTTTAGATCCCCTACGTAGCCTATAAAAGCACTACATGGCCTTCATAAATCATAAGACAAGATTATCATACTTGATATTCTAGAGAGTTGAAGGAGATCCATAGGAGTTCGATAGATCGTCGCCCACCCGACGTTCGAACGAAGTGCAAGGAATACGTGGGAAGATCCAAAAGGTCTTCTATTGATTTCGTTTCTCCGCACAACGAATCAAAAGGTACAATCATAAACTCCTTCGTGTGAATTTATGTGATTTAATTGTAATACATGCATGAACACAAGATCCGGGAAAAACGACGAACCCGGGGACGGGGATAGACCGCGCGGTGGTGGTCGAAGACCACCGGACCGCCGGCGGTCTGGAGATCCCCGCCGGGATCGAGAGCAACCCTCGGCTGGGAGCCGAGGGGTGGCGGTCGAGCCTAGGGCTTCGACCGCCGGCGCGCATCGAAGGAGAAGCCGCGGCTGGACGCCGCGGCTGGGGCGATCGAGCCCTAGCTCGATCGCCGGGGGGAACCGCCGCGGGCTGGCGCCGCGGCTGGTGGCTCCTCCCACCTCCGGTGATGGCGGTGAGTCGCCGGACTCACCGCCGGGGGCTGCTGGGCAGCCCCACGCGATCGATGATGATCGCGAGCCCCGACGAGGGCTCGGCTAGGGTTTAGCCGCGGGTTTATCCCGCGGCGATGCTCGGGTCGAGCTCGGCTCCGTTTGGTGGTTCGTGTTGATGAGCTCGACTCGCGGGAGACTTCGACTGGGGGCGGGCTGCGTGTCTTCGGGCGCGTAGTCTCCAAAGGTCGGACTCCTGCGGATGAGTCGATACTCGTGATCGGTTTCCGGCGATGGGATTTCGTTCGGGGTTATCGGTTCCGCAATTTTTGATACCCCGGGATATCGATTTCCAGCAATTGGTATCAGAGCGTTTGGTTTCGTGTTCATGTATGTATTCAATTGTGTTCTACCTTGCAGGGATTCCGACTATCATGGTTTAATTAATTGTTAATTATTCGTTTAATTAATTGTTATTTAATTTACCATGATTGTTCGTTTATTAAACTCTCGGACATGTCGAGATTCGTTTTGTGTGGATGAATGCTTGTAATAGTAAAAATTCGGGGGTTGACCGAATTTAGATTTATTATTATTGTTCTATGTTTTCCGAAAAATGTATAGGGTCGATTTCATGTATAGAATCGATACCGGAATTGTAAATTTATTTCTTGTAATTTATTTACGTTGGATCGATGCCGAGATGACCGCCGGAGAACGCGTGTGACGAAGAAGACGAAGAGGACGAAGGACCGGGGATCGATCAAAATCCTTGATCGACCCCAATCGATCGCCCAAAGGGTGGGGGCGTCGCGCCCCTTCGGCCGTGGGCTGTCGCCGGCGACGGTGGCGGCTGGCCGGCTGGAGTGGCGGCGGCGGGTGCTCCCTCCCGGTGGTGGTCGGCCGATGATGGTGGGGAGGTGCGGGAACTCCCATCCCGTGCTACTCCTACCTAGATACGCTTTCCTAAATTAATTCGGTCTTCCTATTTGAGTTCTCCTATTTTTGGGAATTCTCATGGATTAGGAAAAGAATTAATTGGAATTAATTTTATTCCTTATTCTATTATGGAAGTCTTCTAGAGTATTCCGAGTTCTACTTGGAATAGGATCCTAGAGATTTAATAGAATTAGAAAGGAGTAATAATTAATTTAGGATTGATTTATTTCCTAATTGATTATTCCTATTTTTTGGGAATTTTCATAGTAATGGAAATTAATTAATCTTGGAAAGTAGAAGAGTCCTAATTTATTTTTCCTTATTCTATTCTTCTAGAATATTCCAAGTTTGACTTTGATAGATTATTCTAGAGATTTAATAGAATTAGATAGAAAAATAAATAAATAAAAATATTAATAATATTTAATTTTATTTTTGATTTATTCGATTGACTTAATTTTCGAATTGAGTATCTTTTGGATTTATTAAAAATAAATAGATTTAAATATTTGGATTAATATTCTCGTCACATGGAGCATTCAAGAACGAAGACTGAAGACTAGAAGAAGCATACGGAGATGGAATAAAGCCATGATAGTCGGAAAATAATTTTTTCTAGCATTATTTTGACTATGTGCTATGTGCTTTATTACTTGTATGCATGCTTATGTGTTTAATTATGCATTAGATAGCGTATCCCTTTGTTATAAAAAGCTAAGTGGGAGAGGGGATGGAAACATTCCCATGGTCTCCATTACTGTTCTCTTGGTGACTCTTATGGACTTTTGAAGTTCGTATAGATGTGTCATTGTAGGAGAATTCTTGTAATTCCTTTTTCAAGAATCATTGATTAAGTTTATCAAACAATGCCTAATTTGTCTTTCTGAAACTGACTTCAAGTCGACTCATTCTCACCCCGGGGAGTGGAATGGAGCCAGAGCCACTTGGTCATGTGGATGACACAAATTAGAGACATTCGTACCATCCTTTTAAGGTGGATCGATTGTCTGCTCGGCTCCCTCATCTAATGAGAGATAGGGTTGTTCGTGTTGGAAATCGATATCCCGGGCTATTAAAATTTATGCAGAACCGATAGCCCGAACGAAATCCTTCATCGCCGGAGATTGGATTCCCGACTCATCCACAGGAGTCCGACCTTTGGAGACTACGCGCCCGAAGACACGCAGCCCGCCCCCAGCCGATTTTCTCCCGCGAGCCGAATCCATGAACGCGAACCATCTCATGTCGACGGAGCTCGACTTGAGCATCACCGTCGTGGGATGAAACCCCGCGGCTAGAAAACCCTAGCCGAGCCCCCCGCCGCGAGGGGGCTCGCGATCGCACGCCGCGATCGCTGGGGCTGCCCAGCAGCCCCCGGTGGTGAGTCCGGCGACTCACCACCGCCGCCGGAGGAGGGCGGTCAGCCCCCAGCTGACCCGCCGCGGCTCCAGCCGGGGCTCCTCCCGTGCGCGCGCCGCCGGGCGATGAGAGGCCAGGGGGTTCACTCCGCCGTGGCACCAGCCCACGGCCGAACCCCCAGCGATCGACTTCACGTCGATCGCATGCCCCGGCGTCCAGCTGGGGCTTCTCCTCACCCGCGCGCCGGCGGTCGAAGCCCTAGGGCTCGACCGCCACCCTCGACTCGATTCGAGGGTTTCCCGATCTTCGCCGGGGATCTCGAATCCCCGTCCCCGAAGTTCGTACGTTTATCCAGATCGTGTGTTCATGTACATGCTACAATTAATTCACACAAAATCATAAAAGAGGGTTTATGATTTACTACCTTCGATTCGTTGTACGGAGAAACGAATTAAACACGTTGATGACCTTGCGATCTTCCCACGTATTCCTTGCACCTCGTCCGAACGTCGTGTGGGCGACGATCTATCGAACACCTTATGGATCTTCCTCACTCTCCAAGATCTTTAAGTTGGCGTAACTTAGGTTCTCTTAGTTATGAAAAGTGAAGACCATGTAGTGCTTATATAGGCTACGTAGGGGATCATAAGGAGAATAAATATTGGGCTTCCAATATTGAAAATTAAATTGGGTCCAACCCAAATCCATTAATTCTTATCAATATTAATTTTATTTATTTTCCACTATATAAATAAAATTGCACTCCCAATATTATTCCATATTATATCAAATAATATTTCTCCATCTTAGTATTATTTATTCCGTGTATTTAAGATTTAAATATCCATGAATAAATTTATTTATTGCTCAATAAATAATATTCATATCTTATATCCGAGACTAGTACCGTTCAACCTTAATTATTATGCGGATTAAATCCACCTGCAGGGTTTACATAATAATTCCTTATGAACTCATCTCGGGGATATTATCAACCCTTCCGGGATACACTGCCCCTTCAAGAATTCACGGCATGCCATATATAAAATATAGTGACCAAACTTAACCGGTAATTAACCCAATAATTAAATCGGTTAATTCCTTTGGTAAATCAAAGTCACTTATATTAAATATACACACCCGCAATTGTTTCAGGGATTAAGAATAAAATACTCCGAGTCTCAAATCAATTATCGCCGAGCAATCCTAATTGATGAGTCTCAATCGATCCGCCCAATACACCAAGTGTACAAGTGTGATAAAATAATTAAGATAAATTATTTTCTCTCTCACACAACGACTATACCGATGGATTGGTCCGTGTCCATCTAGGTCGTGAGCAACTGTTCGATTAAATACGAGTAACCGATAGTATGATCTTCTGTGTGCCCATGCCCCACCATACTAACTACAACGTATAAAATCCAGGACTATATTTTGCATATATTAATTAATAATAATTAATTGCAAATAATTGTTTATTAATTAAATAGGTTAAATGCCATGACAGGGAGTTTACCGGTGCTTAAATCCAGACATTAAGTACACAACTTCCAACAATCTCCCACTTGTACTAAGGTCTAGTCATTTCCTCCAAACTCCCGACTTCCATACTCATCACGTGCTTAAGTTATACTTTCCCAGAAGTATTATGTGAATGAGCAATCTAGGTCGCCGATCTGAAGTTATCTTGGTGACTACTGCGTCGTCCCTCTGACGATGACTCGTATCAGGTGGTACTGGCTCTATGTATTATCATCACCTTTTGAACTTATGACTTCTTCCAGTTCTCCATGCACCGCTATGTACATAGCCTTTGGTGATACAAGAATCATATCCAAGTTTAGAGGTCATTCCGGAACCTAACCAAAACTTCCGCTGCCTCTGAGGCTGCCATTTGGTTTATGATAGAGTCCGAGAAGCTTCACGCTTATCACTCTTTCATCCACCTCTTTCAAAAGTGAACACATAGCCTGATATCGACTTACACTGGTCCTTCCCTGATTTTTGGATCTGAGAAACTGTAATCTAAGAAGATTTCGTTTTGCTAGTAATCCTGTACTTCCAAGTACTTTTACAGCATTCGAATATCTCTTATCCAGATTATTTTGATATCCTCCCACTACGCAAACCGCATAGTTGATATCAGGTTCTTGTTTTATAACACCGCATCCACAAAGCCCTTTACACTCGAAGTGTAAGAATCTGCTTTGTCTATATCCATCTCCTTCATGTGTTCAAGACACATACCTTAGATAGATGCATTCTGATCTAGAAGGCAATAACCTTTCTCAGAATTGTGCATGTTTAAAACAAACCATAATCGTATAAGATATCTAAAGAGAAGTGCAAGTGTTCTTATCTAGAGATCGAAAGATTTCTAAGAACATGATACAATTTCATCTTAATCTTATATCTCGATTTATTTAGACAACCTCTATTTTATGTCTGACAACGCTTTTACATTGTTGCCAATGATGAAGTGTTATCTACACAAAAATTCCGAGAAACACCACTTTGTTTCCATTACGTCTCCAATACACCAATCTTGTCTATGCTTCTTGATGAATCCATAAAATGGACTACCTCATCAATTTGCAAGTTCCACAAGTTTCAGCTTTAAACTTGTACCTCTAAATGATCTTGCCCCTTTAACAATAATAAATTATTGCTATCCAAGTAGGCACATTTAGTTTAGTACTGCCTCCTATGCAGAACTAGGGATCGATTTCATGTCTACTAGATCCAGAGTTAAAACTCCTCCAGTCTTATGAACATCTCTGGTGCTTAACAACCTCCCACTGCAATGGCGTTCCGGTGTATAACAGTAATAACATTAGGTGCAGTTAGTGGTATGCTACTCGGTTAGGCTGGTTCTCAGCCTTCTCTTTCCTCATTATAATGTACCTTGTCCGTTAGGGCATTGTAGTTCATCTAATAGTCTTCCTCTAAGAACCGGGCGAAGACACCCTTCTGGTTCGTAGTACTATTGAACATACAATTACTTGTTCTTCTAGGATATTCTACAATTACATCGAGTGTGTCATTGTATCCAGAAATATCCATAGAACATAGGTAGTTCCGAATAAACTTGTCCTTTTACTATTGGAATTCCATTTCTTATTCCTGACGCACCATGTCTACACATCAGTGTATGGTGCAGTCGTTTGAGACTTAATCTCAATCCTTGATTTATGCTATGTGTTTTGTTTTTAGATAAGTGACAGCCTCCGCGAACGAGTCGCAGGCTTCTAATGGATATACTTTAAAGGTTCCCCATAATGGCTTTGTGTTGAAAACACTCCGCTTTTATGGCACATCAAGTATTCTAATCCATCTTCGAGTATTCTTTAAAGAACGACTCGTACTTCTCTAATTACACATATGTCTGCATATATCATCTTTGATCATTCTTAATACTTGTCCGAATTCCATCCTTTATCCAGAAAGGTGGACTTAGTTGTATCATCTTTCAAGATTGATTCTTAGGTCGGGAGGTCCATTCCTCCAACTATAATTGATCGAATCAATTTCGACCTTTTGAATCCCTTTTGAATAGATACTACCAAGTTAAAGAATTCACAAGTATAATGATTGATAAAGAAATACATCTAATAAGTAAAACAAGTTCATATATAACGGTTTGTTGCATCGTGGTAGACTAAGGATTCATCATTCATATATTGCTATCTAATGTACCAGAATAGATATCGCCATTATTTCTTATCTAAACCATCAAATGATTAAAGAAATAAAATATCCATTAATAATAGAAATCCAGAACAAAATTTCTTTCTAAAATAAAAGGTACAAAGCAATAATCTTGAAATGAAATCCAAAAAAAATATAAACGTCTTCCACTGCAACCGCTGCTTCCTCAACAGCTCTGCCCATGAGGACTCGAACTCTTCTTATCTAAGTCGCCGGGTTTTCTGGAACCCCTGCATTTAGAATGCACATACCGTCAGTGGTTCCATATCTACACACCAGAATTCTGGTAGATAATACCGCTGACTATGTTTTACGACTAAAGAAAAATTCGTACCTTTGAGAGGACAAGATGTAGACCCCCAGTACTCAGACTGCTTCCCTTGGGGATATTTGCCAGAAGGCTTCTTTATCCCACCCTTTGGTCCAAGTCCCTTAGGACCACCGGACCCCCTTGTCTTCTTCTCCTTTCCTTTGCCTTTAGGTCCGAAACCTTTGGCTTTGGCTATAAGAGCTTGCGATTGTTTCAACTCGTCCAAAAGATCCATCATCTCAAAAACATGATCAAGTGTTTCATCGAAGTAACAGATCTTTACGAGTATCCTCATCGCCTCTTTTCTAGCCTCCCCATCATGTCCAAACAGCAACTTGAGTTTGAGCATGACATCATGATTAATGGCTAGTGAACGAGCACTCTCCCATTTTTCAAAGTCAAAAATCTCATCCTCAGTCGAGTTAATGGTGAGTCCAGGAGGACAAGTTTCACTGACTACGTCTTTGTACTCCTTTGCAGTCTGAGCAATGTCTAACTCTTCTTTCCATTCAACACAGTGTGGAACCAGTGCGTCAAATTCCTCAAGTATCATCTCAAGTGGACTCATAGACATTTTCTAAACCTATAAGCACATTTAAACAAACAATTAATTTAATATCCGACGTTATCTCCCTGGAATAACATCATTAAATCACTAATTACGTCTAAAATCCCATCAGGTAAGGCAAGCCACGTGGTGTGGACGTTTACCCACCCAAATGATTTAGTAATTAGATTTTCTTTGGTCATACATCAATTATAGCGTAACTTCGTGGGGAAGAATACTATAACGCGTATCTAAGTGTAAACCATTACTCAGCACTAAAGTAAATCGCTTGGAATTGCTACATCACCGCAAGCCACGTGGTGTGGACGTTTACGACAACTTCACAACTCTTCACAATCACTTATAACTGTCTACATCAATTAATCCAAAATCCGTTAGCACAGCAAGCCACGTGGTGTGGACGTTTACTACACTAAGAGACTTTTATAATTGACTCCCAATTACAAGATCCATTAGATTTTGTAAATCAAGACTCGGAGAATCATAAGTGAAACTCGAAGTTTCTAACCAGTGATTCGCCATGCGAGCGACCCTATCTCTCAAAAATGAGGGAGCCGAGCAGACAAACGACCCACCTATAAAAGAATGGCACGAAAGTCTCTAATTTGTGTCATCCACATGACCAAGTGGCTCTGGCTCCATTCCACTCCCCGGGGTGAGAATGAGTCGACTTGAAGTCAGTTTCAGAAAGACAAATTAGGCATTGTTTGATAAACTCGATTAATGTTTCTTGTAAAAGGAATTACAAGAATTCTCCTCCAATGACTCGTCTATACGAACTTCGAAAGTCCATAAGAGTCACCAAGAGAACAGTAATGGAGACTATGGGAATGTTTCCATCCCCTCTCCCACTTAGCTTTTTATAACAAAGGGATACGCTATCTAGTGCATAAAATAAACACATATAGCATGCATGAAAGCAATAAAGCACATAGATCACATAGTCAAAATAATGCTAGAGAAATTATTTTCCCGACTATCATGGCTTTATCTTCATATGCATCCTCTAGTCTTCAGTCTTCGTTTCTTGAATGCTCCATGTGACGAGAATATTAATTTCCAATATTTAAATCTATTTATTTTCAATTAATCCAAAAGTTACTTAATTCAAAAATTAAGTCAATTGAATATATCAAAAATAAAATTAAATATTATTAATATTTTTATTTATTTATTTTCCTATCTAATTCTATTAAATCTCTAGAATAATCTATCCAAGTTAAACTCGGAATATTCTAGAAGACTCCTATAATAGAATAAGGAAATAAATAAATTAGGACTCACTACTTTCCAAATTTATTTTTATTCCTAATCCATGAATATTCCCATGAGTAGGAATAATCAAATAGGAAAAATAAATAAATTTAGTACTAAATTAATTAAATTTCTAATCTATGAATAATTCCATGAAGGAAATAAATCAATAGAAATAAAATTAATTTAAATTAATTTTTTTCCTAATCCATGAGAGTTTCCTAAAAGGAAAGTACTCAAATAGGAAAACCGAATTAATTAGGAAAGTTGGATTATGGTAGGAGTAGCACGGGTTGGGAGTCCCCGTACCACCCCCACCGTCGACCGCCGCCCGGGAGGAGCACCGCCGCCGCCCCCAGCCCACGCGCCACCACCACCGGTGGCCGGCGTGGCCGGGAGCTCCCACGGACAGCCCCTCGTCCGGCGATCGATCCATGGGGTCGATCATGGGGATGATCGGCCCCTTCGTCCATCGTCTACTTCGTCACACCTTCTTCGTCTTCCGGCGATCGTCTCAACATCGAACCAACGTAAATAAATTACAATAATTTAAATTACAATTCCGGTATCGATTCTATACATGAAATCGACCCTATACATTTTCCGGAAAATAAAGTGCGTAATAATAAATCCTAAATTCGGTCAACCCCCGAATTTTTACTATTACAAACATTCATCCACACAAAACGAATCTCGACATGTCCGAGAGTTTAATAATCATGATAATTAATTAATAAACAAAATTAATTAATATCCAACCATGATAGCCGGAAATCCTGCAAGGTAGAACAATAATCGAGCATATACATGAACACGAAACCAAACGCTCTGATACCAATTGTTGGAAATCGATATCCCGGGCTATTAAAATTTATGCGGAACCGATAGCCCGAACGAAATCCTTCATCGCCGGAGATTGGATTCCCGACTCATCCACAGGAGTCCGACCTTTGGAGACTACGCGCCCGAAGACACGCAGCCCGCCCCCAGCCGATTTTCTCCCGCGAGCCGAATCCATGAACGCGAACCATCTCATGTCGACGGAGCTCGACTTGAGCATCACCGCCGTGGGATGAAACCCGGCTAGAAAACCCTAGCCGAGCCCCCCGCCGCGAGGGGGCTCGCGATCGCACGCCGCGATCGCCGGGGCTGCCCAGCAGCCCCCGGTGGTGAGTCCGGCGACTCACCACCGCCGCCGGAGGAGGGCGGTCAGCCCCCAGCTGACCCGCCGCGGCTCCAGCCGCGGCTTTCCCCGCGATCGACCTCGCGGTCGATCGCCTGCCCCGGCTTTAGCCGGGGCTCCTCCCGTGCGCGCGCCGCCGGGCGATGAGAGGCCAGGGGGTTCACTCCGCCGTGGCACCAGCCCACGGCCGAACCCCCAGCGATCGACTTCACGTCGATCGCATGCCCCGGCGTCCAGCTGGGGCTTCTCCTCACCCGCGCGCCGGCGGTCGAAGCCCTAGGGCTCGACCGCCACCCTCGACTCGATTCGAGGGTTTCCCGATCTTCGCCGGGGATCTCGAATCCCCGTCCCCGAAGTTCGTACGTTTATCCGGATCGTGTGTTCATGTACATGCTACAATTAATTCACACAAAATCATAAAAGAGGGTTTATGATTTACTACCTTCGATTCGTTGTACGGAGAAACGAATTAAACACGTTGATGACCTTGCGATCTTCCCACGTATTCCTTGCACCTCGTCCGAATGTCGTGTGGGCGACGATCTATCGAACACCTTATGGATCTTCCTCACTCTCCAAGATCTTTAAGTTGGCGTAACTTAGGTTCTCTTAGTTATGAAAAGTGAAGACCATGTAGTGCTTATATAGGCTACGTAGGGGATCATAAGGAGAATAAATATTGGGCTTCCAATATTGAAAATTAAATTGGGTCCAACCCAAATCCATTAATTCTTATCAATATTAATTTTATTTATTTTCCACTATATAAATAAAATTGCACTCCCAATATTATTCCATATTATATCAAATAATATTTCTCCATCTTAGTATTATTTATTCCGTGTATTTAAGATTTAAATATCCATGAATAAATTTATTTATTGCTCAATAAATAATATTCATATCTTATATCCGAGACTAGTACCGTTCAACCTTAATTATTATGCGGATTAAATCCACCTGCAGGGTTTACATAATAATTCCTTATGAACTCATCTCGGGGATATTATCAACCCTTCCGGGATACACTGCCCTTTCAAGAATTCACGGCATGCCATATATAAAATATAGTGACCCAACTTAACCGGTAATTAACCCAATAATTAAATCGGTTAATTCCTTTGGTAAATCAAAGTCACTTATATTAAATATACACACCCGCAATTGTTTCAGGGATTAAGAATAAAATACTCCGAGTCTCAAATCAATTATCGCCGAGCAATCCTAATTGATGAGTCTCAATCGATCCGCCCAATACACCAAGTGTACAAGTGTGATAAAATAATTAAGATAAATTATTTTCTCTCTCACACAACGACTATACCGATGGATTGGTCCGTGTCCATCTAGGTCGTGAGCAACTGTTCGATTAAATACGAGTAACCGATAGTATGATCTTCTGTGTGCCCATGCCCCACCATACTAACTACAACGTATAAAATCCAGGACTATATTTTGCATATATTAATTAATAATAATTAATTGCAAATAATTATTTATTAATTAAATAGGTTAAATGCCATGACAGGGAGTTTACCGGTGCTTAAATCCAGACATTAAGTACACAACTTCCAACAGTTCGCATGGTGAATCACTGGTTAGAAACTTCGAGTTTCACTTATGATTCCCCGCGTCTTGATTTACGAGATCAAATGCTTCAAGAAATTGGATGTCAATTGTATAAATCTTTTGGTGTAGTAAACGTCCACACTATCGTGGCTTGCTGCATTGAATGGGATTTTAGAACGATTGATGTAGACAGTTATAGAAGAAAGTGAAGGATCGTGTGTTAACGTAAACGTCCACACTATCGTGGCTTGCGGTGATATGCGAGTCCCAAAAATCTTCTTAGATACTGAGTAATGGTTTACACTTAGGTACGCTCTATAGTATTCTTCCCATCGAAGTAACGCTATAGTGATGTACGACCAAAGCAAATCTAATTGCTAAATCATTTGGATGGGTAAACGTCCACACTATCGTGGCTTGCCTTATCTGATGGGATTTTAGATGTAATTAGTGATTTAATGATATTATTAAAGGGAGATAATATCGGATATTAAATTAATTGTTTGTTTAAATGTGCTTATAGGTTTAGAGAATAGCTATGAACCCACTTTCTATGATACTCAAGGAGCATAAGCTCACTGGCCCCAATTACATTGATTGGAAGAGAAATTTAGACATTGTCCTGACTTCGGAGGAGTACAAGTTTGTACTCCATGAAGTATGCCATGCTGAGCCCACGGCTGCCTCAACTGATGAGGAAAAACTGGAATATCGGAAGTGGAAAAAGGCTGATGAAATGGCTAGGTGTTATATTTTGGCTTCCATGTCAAATGTACTCCAAACCCAACATGAGTCAATGGACACTGCCTATGATATGATGTTTAACCTCAAGGAGATGTTTGGGGAGCAAGATCGTGCGGCAAGGCAAGAGGCCATGAGAGTCCTCATGTCGACTACTCAGTCTGAAGGAACGCCCGTTGAGGAGCACGTTCTTAAGATGATGAGTTTGTTGAATGAACTTGAGGTCCTAGGAGCTTCCATTGATGGTGAGACGCAAGTCGACATCATACTCCAGTCTCTGACCCCTAAGTTTGAGCAGTTTCGTATGAGCTATAATATGGGTAAACTATCTTATACTCTTGCGCAACTCCTGACTGAACTGAAGGCGGCAGAGGGGATCTACAAGAAGGGCAAGTCTCAAGCGCTTGTAGCTACCAAGTCCAAAGGCTTTAAGCCTGGTGGAGGTAGGGGCAAGAAAAGGAAGCAAGCCAGGAAACCCAGTGGTGTCAAGAGGACTGTACCACGAGTGGGGGCTGCAAAGCCAAGGGGCAAGTGCTTCCGATGCAACAAGTCTGGACACTGGAAGTCTGAATGCCCTCTCAGAGGTATGAATTTTTCTTTAGTCGTAAAAACATAGTCAGCGGTATTATCTACCAGAATTCTGGTGTGTAGATATGGAACCACTGACGGTATGTGCATTTTGAATGCAGGGGTTCCAGAAAACCCGGCGACTTAGAGAAGGAGAGTTCGAGTCTACACAGGCAAAAGCTGTAGAGGAGGCAGCTGTTGCGGTGGAAGACATTTATCTGCTTTAGTAGTTAAATAGGATTATGTACCCTCTATTTTAGAAAGAACGTTTTGTTCTGGATTTCTATTATTTATGAATGGATATTTTATTTCTTTAATCATTGGATGATTTTGATAAGAAATGATGGCATTATCTATTCTGGTACATTAGATAGCAATATATGAATGATAGATCATAAGTCTACCACGATGCAACAAACCGTTCTATAACTTGTTTTACTTGATTAGATATGTTTCTTTATTAAATCATTATACTTGTGAACTCTTGTACTTAGTAGTATTTTCAAATAAGATTCAAAAGGTCGAAATTGATTTGATCAATTATAGTTGAAGGAATGGACCTTCCGACCTAAGAATTGAATTTGGAGGATAATACATCTAAGCAAACCTTTCTTCATAAAGGATAGAATTCGGACTAGTAATGATTAGATATGCAGACACATGTGTGAATTAGAAAGGCATGAGTAGTTCTTTCAAGAATACTCAATGATGGATTAGAGTACTTAAATGTGCCATAAAAGCAAAGTGTTTTGACTAGTCAATGGACACAAAGCTATTATGGGGAACCATTAAAGTATATCCATTAGAAGCCTGCGACTCGGTCGCGGAGGCCATTGCCTATCTAAATAACACATAGCATAATCAAAGATTGGGATTCAATCCCAAAGGGCCGCGCCATACACTTACGTGTAGAGATGGCACGTTGAAAATAAGAAATGGAAATCTAAAAGTAAAAGAGAACAAGTTGTTCGGAACTACCTATGTTCTATGGATGTTTCTAGAGACAATAACACATTCTGTGTGATTGTAGGATATCCTAGATGAACGAAGTGTTGTGCATTCTATAGTACTGTGAACCAGAGGGACGTCTTTCGTTCGGTTCATAGAAGAAGACTATTAGATGAACCACAAAGCCTGAACTGAATTAATACCTTGGAATGAGAAAAAGGACAAATGACTGGGAACCAGCCAAGCCGAGTAGAAGTACACCACACACTGCACCTATTGTTATTACTGTTATACACCGGGACGCCATTGCAGTGGGAGGTTGTTGAACAACCGGAGATATTCATAAGACTAGAGGAGTTCGGACTCTGGATCTAGTAAACATGAAATCGATCCCTAGCTCTGCATAAAGGCAGTACTAGATCTAAATGAGCCTGCTTGGAAAACAATAAGGATTATTGTTAAGAGGCTAGATCATTTAGAGTACGAGCTTAGTAAATCCATTTATGGATGGTTACAAAGCTGTGAATCGTGGAACTTGCGAATTGATGAGATAATCCATTCGATGGATTCATCAAAAGGCAGAGACGATAGGTGTATTGGAAACGTAATGGAAACAAGGTGGTGTTTCTCGGAGATTTTATGTAGATAACATTTTATCATTGGCAACAATGTAAAGATATTATCAGGCATAAAATAATGGTTGTCTAAATAAATAAATCGGAATATAAGATTAAGTAGAAGTTAGAGCATGTTCTTAAGATCTTATGATCTAGGGATAAGAACATTGTACTTCTCCTGGATACCTTATACGATTATGGTTTATTTTAACAAGCATAGTTCTGAGAAAGGATGTTGCCTTTCAGAAACAGAACATGTATATCTATCTAAGGTCATGTGTTTCGAACACATAAAGGAGATAGATGATACTAAGCAGTTTCCTACACCTCGTGTGGAAAGCTTAAATGCAATGTTAGAAAATAAGAACCTGATATCAACTATGCGGTTAGCGTAGTGGGAGGATATCAAGGTAATCTGGACAAAAGATATTCGAATGCTGTAAGAGTACTTGGATGTACTGGATTACTAAGCAAGACGAAATCTTCTCAGATTACATTTTCTCAGATTTCAAATCAGAGAAGGACCAGTGTAAGTCGATATCAGGCTATGTGTTCACTTTTGGAAAAGGTGGAACCTTTAATATGTAAAGAGTGATAAGCAGGATGCTTCTCAGGCTCTCTCATAACCGAATAGCGGCCTCAGAGGCAGCGGAAGTTTTGGTTAGGTTCCGGGATAACCTCTAAGACTTGGAAATGACTCTTAGTTTATCAAAGGCTATTTTATAGCGGTGCATGATAAACTGGAAGAAGTCATAAGTCTAAAAGTGATGATAACACATAGAGCAAGTACCACCTGATACGAGTCATCGTCAGGGAGACGACGTAGTAGTCACCAAGATAACTTCAGAGCGGCAACCTAGAGTGCTCATTCACATAGTACTTCTCGGAAGTACACCTTAAGCACGTGATGAGTATGGGAACCGGGAGTTTGGAGGAAATGACTAGACCTTAGTACAAGTGGGAGATTGTTGGAGTTGTGTACTTAATGTCTAGATTTAAGTAACTGTAAACTCCCGATCATAGCATTTAATCTATTAAATTAACAAATAATTGTTTTGCGTTTAATTATTATTAATTAAATATATATGCAAATTATAGTCCTGGATTTTATACGTTTTAGTTAGTATGGTGCAAGCATGGGCGCACAGAAGATCATACTATCGGTTACTCGTATTTAATCAAACAAGTTGCTCACGACCTAGATGGACACGGACCAATCCATCGGTATAGTCGTTGTGTGAGAGAGAAAATAATTTATCTTAATTATTTTATCACACTTGTACACTTGGTGTATTGAGCGGATCGTTGAGATTCATCGATTAGGATTGCCGGCGATAATCGATTCGAGTCTCAGTGTATTTTATTCTTAATCCCCGATATTATTGCGGGTGTGTATATTTAATATAAGTAACTTTGATTTACCAAAGGAATTAACCGATTTTATTATTGGGTTAATTTCCGGTTAAGTTGGGTCACTATATTTTATATATGACATGCCGTGAATAATTGACCGGACAGTGTATCCCGTAAGGGTTGATAATATTCCCGAGATGAGTTCATAAGGAATTATTGTGTAAACCTCATGAGTGGATTCGTTCCGCACAATAATTAAGGTTGAATGGTACTAGTCTCGGATTAAAGAGATGAATAAATTAATTAGCAATAAATTAATTTTATTCATGGATATTTAAATCTTAAATACACGGAATAAATAAATACTACCGGAGAAATATTATTTGATATAATATGGTTTAATATTGGGAATGCAATTAATTTATATAGTGGAAAATAAATTAATTAATATTGATAAGGATTAATGGACTTGGGCAGTGGGCTCAATTTAATCTTCAATATTGGAAGCCCAATATTCCACCTCCTTTAGATCCCCTACGTAGCCTACAAAAGCACTACATGGCCTTCATAAATCATAAGACAAGATTATCATACTTGATATTCTAGAGAGTTGAAGGAGATCCATAGGAGTTCGATAGATCGTCGCCCACCCGACGTTCGAACGAAGTGCAAGGAATACGTGGGAAGATCCAAAAGGTCTTCTATTGATTTCGTTTCTCCGCACAACGAATCAAAAGGTACAATCATAAACTCCTTCGTGTGAATTTATGTGATTTAATTGTAATACATGCATGAACACAAGATCCGGGAAAAACGACGAACCCGGGGACGGGGATAGACCGCGCGGTGGTGGTCGAAAACCACCGGACCGCCGGCGGTCTGGAGATCCCCGCCGGGATCGAGAGCAACCCTCGTCTGGGAGCCGAGGGGTGGCGGTCGAGCCTAGGGCTTCGACCGCCGGCGCGCATCGAAGGAGAAGCCGCGGCTGGACGCCGCGGCTGGGGCGATCGAGCCCTAGCTCGATCGCCGGGGGGAACCGCCGCGGGCTGGCACCGCGGCTGGTGGCTCCTCCCACCTCCGGTGATGGCGGTGAGTCGCCGGACTCACCGCCGGGGGCTGCTGGGCAGCCCCACGCGATCGATGATGATCGCGAGCCCCGACGGGGGCTCGGCTAGGGTTTAGCGGCGGTTTATCCCGCGGCGATGCTCGGGTCGAGCTCGGCTCCGTTTGGTGGTTCGCGTTGATGAGCTCGACTCGCGGGAGACTTCGACTGGGGGCGGGCTGCGTGTCTTCGGGCGCGTAGTCTCCAAAGGTCGGACTCCTGCGGATGAGTCGATACTCGTGATCGGTTTCCGGCGATGGGATTTCGTTCGGGGTTATCGGTTCCGCAATTTTTGATACCCCGGGATATCGATTTCCAGCAATACCTCGTGTTTCTTTTGGATAACCAACAAAGAAACATTTATCCAATTTGGGTTCAAGCTTTGTAGAGATATTTCTCTTCACATAAGCTTCACATCCCCAAACCTTGATATAAGACAAGTTAGGGATCATCCCTTTCCATACCTCGTATGGTGTCTTATCAATAGCTTTTGACGGTGTCCTATTCAGTGTATAAATTGAATTCAAGAATTGTGTGTTCCCAAAATAGACCAGTAGTTCATTTAGACCTCTCATCGAATGGTCGAACTATATCTAATATAGTTTATTTTCTCTTTTCCGAAACATAACCTTCATGTGCTTGTGAACTGATAGGTTCCACATACATCAGTATGAATCATCCCTAATTAATCACTCACATGTTCTCCTTTCTCCAAGAAAGATGACATTGTTATCTTTGTCCATCAAACATCATTCACATGTATCAAAGGACTCCAAGTCAAATGATTCTAGAATGCCTTACAAGAAGATTCGTTACATGTGTAGATTTTGATCTAATCAACAATGTTACAGTTATGTCTCATTGAGACTTATTCGATTCGGCCTTTGGTGTTAATGTTATATATGATTTGTTGAGTTTAAAGTATACATAAATTATGTAATAATCGTACCAAAACAAAGAACAGTTCACAATTAAAATAGTTATCAAACTATTTAAATAGTGAAAAACTAATCCATCAGTATCCAGTACTGAACCAATATTCATTGTTTATTGAAGGTACGAAAACTACATAGTTATAATACTTAAAACAAGGCCCTAAGGCATAATAACATCATATGATCATACGGATAGTGCAGCGACCTTCGCTCCTTTTCCAGCCCGTAGATCGACATTTTTACTTTCCAAACTCCTACTTCTGTGTGGTTCCTTCACTTACAATTGTGAGAACCACAAATTGGCATCCAATACCCAAGAAGTAAAATTTGCGAAATTTAATGTCTATAACATTAATACCTGAAGATGAAGCAACCCCGTTCTTCACATCTTTTTTGAACTTTGGGCAAGTTCAATTATTCCTAATAATTGATCTATATTCGACTTCTCATTCAAAATTATCTCAATATCAAAACGTGATAAATCGTAAGTGAAAAGTCGAACTTTTCTAACCAGCGATATTATCATGCAATTAAAGCCCTATCTCTCATAAAATATGAGGGAGCCAACCAGACAATCGACTAACGCCATCCCATGGCTCGAAAGTCTCTAATTTGTGTCATTGATGAACTAAGTGTTTTGGATTAAATCACTCCCCGAGGTGAAAATAATCCTAACTTTAGAATCCATCATTGAAAGACAAATTAGGCATTTGTTTTGAAATTGAATAAATATGAACTTCTACATATTTGCAAGTAGTGTCCAACACCTTTGCAGTAGACGCATTGAGATTCCCTAGGAACCCTAGTAGCCTTCTTTCCCATGTTCTTTTGAATACCCTATCCCATATCATAAGATTTTCCCTCTTAGGGTCTTTCTCTATCGCCGGCTCAGCAGCCTTGAGCATTCCGTGGAGCTCACGAAGCGATTTCTTCAAACCATTCATATGGAAATTTTAGCCTAAAGGCATTATAACCATCATGAGATTGAAGTACAAAATCGGTTGCCAAATAATAATCATAGGAAAAATCTAGGCGGTCACTTGAAGCAAATAATCCAATCATTTGTTGCACATGTGATTCCATAGATTTCCATTTTTCCAGCCTAGCTGAAGCAATGACCCTGGTCATACCGAACCGCTCAATCTTAGCATATTCCCCAAACATGATATTGAGTTGTTTAATGATATCTTAGGATGTGGTTATTTAACACATTTTCATTGTCTTCGTATTTGAGGACCGTCCTCAAATTACGTTGTGAATCAAAAAAATTATGTTGTTCAATTTTTCATAATCAAGAATTGAACCAAACTTGAATCGAGTTGAAATTAACATGATAAACTACAAAAGAAAGATAAATAAAGTATGTAAACATTCACAAAGCGGTAAACAAATAAGGTTGTCTAACAAGCTACTTATTTATTCCATTTTGTTCAATCGATATCTAATATCTTTGTTCCCTTGAACAAAACAATCCCAAGACCCTCATCTTGCAAATTCTTAAGCTGACTGAGTCCGCACATAAGAAGTCCAAGATAGGTAGACATCCCATGTCAATGACATCTAATGTCACTCTCGGTTGATGAGAGTCCCATTCTCATCTCATGTCTCGATAGCCACGCCTGCAGTGGATCTATCGATGAGAAAACCAAACTCACGTGTAAGGGTCTAACCCTTACTCCCACTTATCCCAAGATAAC
The DNA here is from genome assembly GCA_954870475.1 of Euphrasia confusa. NCBI lineage: Eukaryota > Viridiplantae > Streptophyta > Magnoliopsida > Lamiales > Orobanchaceae > Euphrasia > Euphrasia confusa. The sequence goes on along the minus strand of OX940951.1, from coordinate 39,743,835 downwards.
AAGTAGTACCCCGCTGAGGCGGACCTACCAACTTATGATCGAGGGCTTTATGGGTGTGATGTTTTGGACAAGACATTAAACTCATTATTTTGGGAACTTGAATGCATAGGTGTTTATATGTAAGTTGAAAATTTATAACATAAAACATCCTATAACTAGCAAAGCAATTAAATACGTAATCGAAAGGCCCCTAAAACCTCACAACTCTCAAACGAAAAGATTAAAAGCAACAAAATAGGCCTTGAACATCTTCTGGACTGGTCCGCGCCCGCTGTTTCAGTTCCGCGCTCGCCAATTTTGGTCAAATCAAGTCATTACCCCCAAAAACCACGAACAACGCCCGCCGTTTTACAACCAGCGGTCGCTGAACACCACCGGCGGTCGCCGTTTCCAAAACGGCGCCCGCCGAAAGGGAAAAAAGCCGTCTGACCCAAAAAAGAGCTTTCGGCGGTCGCCGTTTCTAAAACGGCGCCCGCCAAACCAACACAGCGCCCGCTGGAGATCAAACGGCGCCCGCCGTTTTGCTCCAGCAGCCCCGGTTTTGTCCGCTTTGCTTCGTTTTGCTTCGTTTCTTCTCGTTTTCGCCAGAGAGCCGAGAACATCCATCGAACCATGGACCAAGTCCATCGCTTACAAGTAGTACAATACAAACATAATAGAAAAACCTATCTATTACAAATGATTCCAAGGGACGCAGCCCTCAAAAGACTATGGCCAATCGAAACGTAAAAAACGACAATTTCATTCACCCGACCACTAACGGTGGCCGGACTTACAACTAATCACATAATCACAATTAAAAATATAATCCAATTATGTTGATTTAACCTTCGTGTCCAACACAAAAGTGTGCACGAGCCCTAAGCTCTGATACCAATTGAATGTACCTGTATACCGATCCGATCGATATACCGTGTGTGCGGAAGCGTGTAAAGCGATAGATCTACTATGCCATGATATTAGTGCACACATATATATGTATAGACACATATTTATATATATATATAGAGAGAGAGAGAGAGATTAACAAGAACACTTACAACCGGTGTAGCGTGCCTCGTTGATGTTGATGAAGGTGGTTTTGAGTCGATTGAACCACCTTCATGGATCAGCCTTGAGAATGACCTCGTCACTCTTCTTGTCTAGATCGCCCGGATGTTGAAGCCGTACAAATGGCCCGGCCTCTACGTGTTGCACACGAACCCGGATGACGAACACTTTGCTTGATTGAGTCGGTTCTCCAAGAACACTCTCTCCTTTCTCTCCTTTTGTTGTGAATTTCGTGGCTGATCAAGTTGTGTATGAAAACACATGTTTTCATCATTTATTTTAATCACCAATCACCTCTTTACTTCACCATAAGTGATCCCCATGTAACCCCCCACTTATGAGCATCAATATGCACCATAAAGGGTGTAATGGGGAGGTGAAGAGGCATTGCCACATATATATGCCACATGACATGAAATATGGCCCCACTTGCTTGTGTTGCATGCCATGTCACACTATGTGACATGCATCCATGCAAGCCATGCAATGCATCCCATGCATGCATATAAATTCACGTAAATATTGATTCTAAATCAATATAATTAACAAGCATTGTTCATCATCTATGAGTCCGTGTGTGACCCTGTAGGTATGATTATCGATCAATATTATATTGTTCCCAACAATTAATATTATCGAATAATCATTTAACATCCATAGACGACCTTATAACTTTATCGATTGCACACGTAGGATCGAAGGACATATACCAACAGTGTAACCCCACAAGCCCGGGTTAAAAATAAATCGAAAGTCTAAGTGGCTAAGGCCCTGGAGTTTCTGGAGCTACCCCAAAAGAATCAAACTTACAGGTCCGGAAAGGATAGCTTCGAATCCCGGTGTACCTAGACGACATCGAAGCACACTTCATTATGCACGGAGTGGATACTTTGCTGCGGGTTACGGTTACTTCTTGGACTTAAAAAAGCATGTGCTACACATTAAAGGTTAGTAAGTAACTGTATTTTTAGAGTACAAACTAAAAATCCTTATCCATATGCATATTTGGAGAGTTAAATTTATGTGCCTTAGTAAAATATTCTTACTCTGGAGGAAATTATTTCTTATTTTGAAATCTAATGGACTCTTATATACCGAATAAATGATTTGTATAAAAGAAATGAAGTGTTCATGTAGTGACACATATTTAAAAATCACTCCATGAAAAATCCTTCAAACACTTATAGATTTAAAGATTATCCCAATTTGAGTTTCATGAAAAATCCTCCTGTGAAGCCTCTCGGTATGGGCATGACTTTTTCTGCCCGACACCTTGGATAGTTGAATATTTCCAGAGTATCATGTACGCTTGCCCCCAGAACCCACTTTGTGTAAGGCTGGACGCCCCAGGCGTTTCCTTCGCAAAGCCCAGGCGCTATCCGCATGAAGCCTCAGGTGTTTTCCGCGTGAAACCCTAGGTGTTATCTGCGTGAGCCCCCAGCATTCTGTGCATGAAGCCTTAGGCATTCCCCCCGCAAAGCTCAGGCGTTCTCCCCGCAAAGCCGTAAGAAATGGAAATGAATAAGACGAAACACCGAAAAGTATATCATTCTTACATAACCGGAGATGATTAGATCTCTTGGAAGAAAGAAGGTTAGACTTCAACTTCTTATCTTTAAATCCTTTAATGGGATCACTTATAGCCTTTTATGGCAAAACCTTTGTGTTTTATAAATAAAATGGAAAGCCTTTTATGGCTAAATTTTAGACTATATTTGCTAAAATATAAATCATACATGATTATAATAAAGTTTTATCAATAAGTCGTTGGGCAAGTAATTATTTTGTAAGCCGCGTCTAGCAACAATTTTTGGTTCAACAAAGTTTTGTGAGCCTTGTCTAGCGAAAAATCATGTTTCTATGCCAAGTTATGAAACAAATTATGTTATCTTCCTTATACTTTGCCTTGCTTATCTTTATTCTATAAACCTTATATTTATCTTCATTTGTAGTAACTTTAAATCATAAAAAGAAGCCCCTGGAGAATAATAATAAGTCTCCTGGAGAGCCAGAATGGGAAAAGCCCCTGGGAAAAATATATTTTGGGTTCTTAATAGAACAGAGATTTGCTAAGCCACTTATGGCAGAAATCATGCTTTAAAACCAATATATTAAAAGTAATGTTTATCTTATTCTTACTCTACTTTGTTTATATCTACTTTTTATAAGCTTTATATTTATCTTCACTTAAAATGACACTAAGTCAGAAGAAGATTCGCCAGGGGAAAAATCCCCTGGAATTCCCCAATAGGGAAAAAAGTCCTGGGATAAAATAATATCCCCACAAACTCATTTGAAGATTACGGGGCCTAAGGCAACCATTCAGTGTACGGATCCCGACTTGAAAGCCACCAAGTTCGAAAAAAAAAAAGGTAATAGGGATCGCACTGATGGATTTCGTTCCCAAGGTACCCTAGAGATTCTCTCGAGAATTCTGGGGCAGGAACGCCGTTTTATAAATGGAGCAAGACAAGGGTGGAAATTGTATTAACGACCAAGCCCCATAAAACCATATATAAGGTTCAAGGGACAGGCACTTCAAAACCAAATGTCTCAAACTCAAAGGTAGTAAAAGGGACAGGTAACACGGGGTGTAAAGGTTCAAACAGCAACTAACCCAAGATCACATTTATAAAACCTTAAGAGCTCATTAAAGACCTTAAAAGAAGACTATTTATAATCCAAGAAGCAAGGCAGAGCCACTGTCAAAACACGAAAAAAGGGTTCAGAGAGGAGCATAGTGACTTCGAGCCGTGTTTTGATCGTAAGAGTAAAAAAAAGAATAGTTTGACCAACCAAAATTAAGCATTAATCAACTTGCATAAGCATCGTATATAAGATGCATAGGCATGCCCCAAAAATGCATAAGAAAAAGCATAAGCATATAATATGGTGAAGGGGCATCATATAATGCATAGGCAGTACCTTTGAGTACATAGTAAAAGACAATAGCTTCATATATAACTTAGTAAATATCGTGAAGCATTATAGAGTGCCCTGATCAAGCACTATGAAATGCAAATGATAAACATTATATGTGTAGGACTAAAAATATATGAGCATTATAAAGTGCTTAGTAAGCACTATAAAATGCAAAAAGCTAAGCACAATAGAGTGCCAGAAGCAAGCATTATAAAGTGTATAATAAGCACTATAAAATGCATTATAAAAAGATAAAAGTCTAAACTTATTACAAGCCAATAGAAATTTAAATTTTTATAAGGCCTGAGCCTTCAAAAGCAAAAATCTTAATTAAAAAGCAAACGGAAATAAAGATTGTCATAAGGCTAGAGCCTTTTAATCCAAAAGCATAATATTAAAAGAGTTTTTGAACTCCTTAAGTTTTACGCTCAGGAGGCGGAATTACAATCACATAACCGATAAAGGATAGGGGAACATGATTCCTCAAATAATAAAGACACCGCCCAATCGGTGCAATGTTAAATAACAAGTCACCGCCTAGTCGGTGCAATGTTAAATAATAAGACGCCGCCTAGCCGGTGCAATGTTAAATAATAAGACGCCGCCTAGCTGGTGCAATGTTAAATAATAAGACACCGCCTAGCCAGTGCAATGTTAATTAATAAGACACCGCCCAATCGGTGAAATATGAAATGATAAGACGCCGCCAAGCCGGTGCAATGTTAAATAATAAGACGTCGCCTAGCCGGTGCAATGTTAAATAATAAGACACCGCCCAGTCGGTGAAATATGAAATGATAAGACGCCGCCTAGCCGGTGCAATGTTAAATAATAAGACGCCGCCTAGCCAGTGCAATGTTAAATAATAAGACACCGCCCAGTCGGTGAAATATGAAATAATAAGACGCCGCCTAGCCGGTGCAATATGAAATAATAAGACGCCGCCTAGCCGGTGCGATGTTAAATAATAAGATGCCGCCTAGCCGGTGCGATGTTAAATAATAAGACGCCGCCTAACCGGTGCAATGTTAAATAATAAGACACCGCCCAGTCGGTGCAATATGAAATAATAAGACACCGCCCAGTCGGTGCAATATTATAAAATAAGACACCGCCTAGCCGGTGCAAATCTACAAGACACCGTTTAAACGGTGCAAATTCATAAGAAAAGGCCCTTGATATTCAAAACATCGAAAGGGACCAAATCTATTCCAAAAGAGGAAGTGATGATTATACCGGAGTTCGAGATATTCTCCTCCAAAGCCTCTCTAAACCTCAGGTTTTCTATATAAGAAGCCCCAGGCCATCCCTACGTAAAGCCTCACAATTTCTCTTCTCAAAAAGATGCTCACACTAAAGTCTGGTTTATGCCCAAAGTTTCCAAAGAGCAAGGGCCAGACATTTCACTCAGTGCAAAGATTTAAAAGAGTTAATTAACTCAAAATCGCCGTGGCAAAAATAAATAACAGTTCCGGGAATATCCCCAAAAGTTCATTAAGAAACCAGGGGCCAGACAGTTTTATAAAGAAAGAAATGAGATAAAAGATATTACTCGAAATCGTACTTGTAAATATCAAAACCCCAAATTGAAGCCCAGAGATTTAAAAAATACAAGGGCCAGGGATTTTACTAGTACAAAATGGTTTTGAAAATTTATCTAACTCAAAATCACTCTTATGAAATCATAAGAGCTCAAGAGAATCTCTAACAAAGTTTTCATAAAAACTAGGGAGTGAGCCATTTTAATAAAAAGTTCAATAAAAAGGCAAAATGACTTGGGACTGTGCTTAAATAAGTAAAAGGTGGACTAACACCCAAATTGTCCAAAGAAGTCACACACAAGGCCAACGCCCAGACTAGATTCAAACAATAAGACCCGAGAACAAGTGTCTAAACTTGTACGAGGTCGAGACTCATCAAAATAAAAATTAATTATTTTTTAGATTTGTGAGAATGAATCACAGGAAAAGCAACTTCCCCCTTTAGGGGTCTGAGTATACCAACTATCGGAGTCAAAGAAACACATCTCCTAGCAATCTGTGTGATTAATTACCATATCAATAAAGGAGATGTTTGATGATTACGTGTGTCCTGAGGGTGAAATTAATTTAAGGGAAGACCTTATTAAAGGCATTAAATAACCACAGTCCATGAGATGCGATATAATAAATAAAACGCCCGTAGGCGATTATATTGATACTCAGAGCATCCTAATTAAAGGATTGGGGAAACTTTGAAAATCTCTCACAGGGAAAAAATGAAAAGAGACTGGAAAATTCGATCTTTATTCTAAAAGAGAAATACAAGATAAGAGTATATCTATGCAAACCCAGAAACATGGGTAAAGTAAATTTACTAATCACAAGGGATCTCTCAAGATTCCATGGAACTAACACCAGAAAAGCTGATGAAGTCGAAGCTCAAATCAACACCAGATTTGCAGAAGAAAAGAGAAGAAGATGAAGTTGGATTTGGGGAAAAATTAAGCGGGAGGAATTTTCATTTCACAAAAATCAAATTACAATCGTCCACTGAGAATAAAATATATACTAAAAGCTAATTACAAAATAGTCCCTGAGACTGAATTATTTATTAAAAGGCCCTTTGCGCATTTAACTGAGAATAGACTATTTGCAAAATAGTCCTTTGCGCACTTTTGAAGCTCTGCTGCATCTTTTCATGTTGAACTTGATTTTGCAGCATCTCAACACTCTCCCTCAAGTTGGAATGTCTCTAGCTTGCATTCCCAACTTGGAATTCATTCTGTGAAAGACATCAGCTCCCAATGCCTTGGTAAATGCATCTGCAACCTGTAAATGAGAAGGGATATATAGAGTGTGGACAGTTTTATCATGAATCTTCTCCCTTATGAAGTGGCAGTCCACATCTACATGTTTGGTGCGGCTATGATGGACAGGGTTGGCTGCAAGTGCAAGAGCAGATTTACTATCACTGAAAATGCTGGTGGTAGGCAGGTTTATCCCAAAATCTGTGAAGATTTGTTTCAGCCACATAAGCTCACAAACAGTCAATGCAAGTGCCCTGTATTCTGCCTCTGCAGAACTCCTAGCCACCACTGTTTGCTTCTTAGATCTCCAGCAAATCAAGGAATCACCAAGGTAGATGGCAAAACCTGTGACTGATCTTCTGGTGTCAACACAAGTGGCCCAATCTGCATCACAGAAAGCATTCAACTTGATCTCTGTGTTTCTTGTGTAGAAGATACCTTGTCCCATGGTACCCTTCAGGTACCTGAGTACCCTATGAGCTGCTCCCAAATGTTTTTGAGTAGGCTCATTCATAAACTGTGTCAAGACATGTACTGCAAATGTAATGTCAGGTCTTGTAATAGTTAGGTAAAGAAGTTTTACAACCAACTTCCTATATTCAGTTGAACTTCCCAGAATTTCGCCATCAAATAAACTGAATCTTGCTTTTGTATCCATTGGAAAGGAGACAGAGTTGCAATTAGAATATCCATACTCTTTCAATATTTCTTTGATGTACTTCTGTTGTCCCACATGAATTCCCTCAGAATTCTGCACAACTTCAAGTCCTAAAAAGAAACTCAGCTGCCCCAAATCCTTTATGTGAAAAGCATCATCCAAAAACTGTTTAACCTCAGCAACCCTTTGATCATTATTGCTAGCAATGATCAAGTCATCCACATAAACCAAAATGATAAGAACTTGCCCAGAAATATTATATGTGAATAAAGAAGTATCAGACTTGGATTGTGTGAAACCATAGTCCAAAAGAGCACTGGACAGCTTGCAAAACCACTGCCTACTGGCTTGTTTCAACCCATACAAACTTTTAAGCAACCTGCAAACCTGATTTTGTTTCTCCCCCTGTTTTGCAAGCCCATCTGGCAGACACATGTACACCTCCTCAACCAAATCACCATGGAGGAAGGCATTGTTAATATCCAACTGAGATAAACTCCAATTCTGCACAGAAGCTAAGGCTAGAAGAGCTCTCACAGTTGACATTTTTACCACTGGAGCAAATGTCTCTTCATAATCTAAACCTTCTTGCTGTGTATAACCCTTTGCAACTAGCCTAGCCTTGTATCTCTCAACACTGCCATCAGCTCTATGTTTGATTTTAAATACCCACTTGCAACCAATAGGTATTTTATCAGGAGGAAGTTCAGTAATAATCCAAGTATTATTTTGAGCAAGAGCATCTAACTCAGCCTGCATTGCTTGCTGCCATTGGGGAATCAAGACTGCCTCCTTATAACTGGAAGGTTCATGAATAGGTGGAAGAACAGTATAACAATGAAAATCATTGAGATATGCAGGAGGATTTCTGACTCTCTGAGCTCTTAAAGGTTCATGAATGGGAGATGGATTGTGGAGAGGAGAAGAAGGTGGTGAAGGTGAAGGAACAACTGGAGATGAAGGTGGTAAAGGTGTAACAGGTAGAGGCTCATAAGGAAGATCAACTCCAGTATTAATGAAATGAGGAGAAGACTCAGGTTCATTACTTAGAAATGGGAAATCAGTTTCAAGGAATTGGACATGTCTGGAAACATGGACATTGTGAGTGGATAAATCATATAGAATATACCCTTTAGAATCTGTGGGATATCCAATGAACACACATTTAGAAGCCCTTGGATCAAACGTTCTTTTGTGTGGCAAAGGATTGGACATATAAGCAAGGCACCCAAAAACCCTTAGGTAATCATAACAAGGGAGTTTGTGGTAGAGATTTTCATATGGAGAGACATTATTCAGATTTGGAGATGGAACTCTATTGAGTAAATGCACTGCTGTGGAGACACAGTGACCCCAGAAAGAAAGAGGAACTCCAGATTGAAATTTTAATGCTCTAGCAATGGTGAAAATGGTTTGTTGTCTCCTCTCAACAACACCATTTTGTTGTGGGGTATAGGCACAGGATGTTTGATGGATAATCCCATTTTGAGTGTAAAAATCAGGCAAGGAAAACTCAGTTCCTCTAACAGTTCTTATGGTTTTAATAGAAGTTTGAAATTGAGTGGAAACCAGGTTATAAAAGGTTTGAAGTTTAACTTTGACATCTGATTTGTGTTGCAATAGACAAAGCCAGGTATATTTGGTAAAGTCATCAACAATAGTTAAAAAATAATTGTATCCATCAAAAGTAGGTTCACTGAAGGGGCCACAGAGATCACAATGAACTAACTCAAAAGCATTAAGGGAAACAGTGGTACTAATATTGAAAGGTAATTTATGTTGTTTGGCTAAGGGACAAACTTCACAAACTTCCTGAACAGAGGAAACAACAGTAGGTATAACAGATTTCAAAAGAGACATTCTAGATAAAGAAGGATGCCCTAACCTGGAATGCCAAAGACCTTTACATGTGGAAACTTTGAAGACTTGTGAGGGAATGGAAGAGAGAAGATAAAGGCCTTGATGAAATTTACCCATGCCAATCACTTGGTGAGTGTGAGAATCCTGTATCAAACAACTGGACTCAGAGAAAAGAACTTGAAATGAAGAAGTTCTAAGAAGAGTACTGACAGAAAGAAGATTGACATGAAATTGAGGGACACAAAGGACATTATGGAGAGTCAGATGAGGGTTAATGAGAACTGAACCCTTATGGCTGGTATAAGTAATTTGTCCATTAGGCAAATTAATAGGAAGTCTATAAGGGACAACACTATGTGTGTACAGATTTGGTGAACTAATCATATGATCAGTTGCACCAGTGTCTATGATTGTAACAATCCAAAATTTTATTAACTAGAACCTTGAATTCACCTAAATAAATATACAAATATGAACTAATTTAATAAATTAAAATTATATAATTTAATAAATAGAATATATTTTAATTAAACATTAAATTTGATAAATAATACAAGGATAATTATAATAATTTTACCAGCCCACAATTTATTAAATACAAATTGGATAATTATAATAATTTTACCAGCCCACAATTTATTAAATACAAATTAAAAACATAATATAATTTTAGCCTTAACCGTTATCTTCAACTTAAATTATTTTCAACTTAAATTTGAGCACATTTTATTTACAACTCATTAATCTTTATTTAATCGTTGGTAGCCCAATATATGAACTCGATTATTGCTTCTGATAACCCATAAACATAAAGCCCAACTCATACTAACTCCTATAGAACTTAGAACTCCTAACCTCACCTACGATTAAATTGTTTTCCAAGAAATCTACTCCTACCGTCTTCTAAATATAACTTCAATCATATCAACTATAAATACCCATCTTATACCCTCTACTTACACGCAACGCAGAAACAATACAAAACCTATAATCTCAATATACTTTCTCCCCTGTCTTCTTTACCTTCATACACAACAACACAAATATTAACCCATGATCTTAGCCTCTACTCTAATTGTTAATCTCCTCGGTTCAGCCCGTAAAACCTCTGCCTTCGACAAAGAACATCCATTCTTTTATCCCGTACAACTCCCCATCGAGAGATCCAAGTCCGAGAACACCGCAACCTCGAAAACTATCCAAGAGCCTATTTGTTCCTTCGTAGACGAGTCGACCCCACTGCTGCCCTCCGCCGGCGCTTAGTCGATAAACACCATCCTTAATCGCCTCGATTCATCCTTGCTTCAGATGGTCGCCGAGCTTGCCGCTGTCCCCAGATCGAGAAATACCGTCGCTTAACCTCTCCAGATCCAGTCGGAAGTGGTGCCGCCGCGCGCCGATCAATCCCACCGGTGAGAAGCGCTATTCATCTCAGTCTCGTTCTCTCTACCTCCTCAATTCTTCACTCTCGGTAGCTCTCTGAATTAAAGGAAGGTGGAAATAGATTCTGGTCTCCCAATTTCAATTACTGCAGCTGCTCACTCACGGACCCTCTCTCACCTCTCTGTGATTAGCGGAGGAAGAATGAAAAGGGAATATCAATCCCTAATTAAAAAGGTCACGAAGCCAATTTATTAATATTTATTAATAAAGGAAAATTGCAACCAAGTCCTTGGACTTTAAGGTAACTATGAGCCACTCCAATATTAAATTCAAATAATATTATTCAATCCATATTAAGTCTTAAAAATTATTAATTCAGCCCCTCAAGATTTGGAAGTTGCTATTTCAATTCTCTAAGGTCGTAGACGCACTTTGGATTTTCTCGTTCACGTCCCAGCTCATCGAGGTAGGTGTCATGTTGTCGATTTACCTCTTCTATTACTTGTTTCATTATGTGTGTCTCTATGTGTGCATTTATGTGAATTTATTAAAATATATTTTCCGTTGTAACCGGAGACCGGGGAAAAGGGTCGAAGGGGACCAACGCAATAGTTGGCGCAACTCGCAATATCCAGATTATTAAATGGATCTCATGTTTATTAAAATTACAATATTTTCATGTTATCCAGATTATTAAATGGATCTCATGTTTTTATTAAAATTACAATATTTTCATGTTATGTTCATTGGTTATACATGTATTTGATTCTGGTATTGGATGAGGTAATGACCCTATTGAGCGCATTGAGCTCACCCTATCGACAACAACTATTTTTAGGTACACACGAGGATGCCGAACGAGGAGAGTGATCAAGGATGGAGGATAAATTAAAATAAATAAATGTTATTTCGTGCATAATTTATAATGTATTATTGTTATTTTTATAATGGATTAGATATTACTTATTGTTTTTCCAAAGTTTTGCCAAAATTGATTCACTGTATGAATCTTATGTTTTACAGTTACAATGTCCAAATGTGTTATATAATATATTGGTAAACTTTAGGATGACTATGTACTTTTTATTATTTACTATTAGGCATGCACACCTATATATACATATAAGAGTGCTATATATACGTGTCATTACATATATATATATATATATATATATATATGCATGCAATAATAATTTATTTATGTACTAATTTAGTTAATTTATTTCCTTGACGTTTTGAAAATGAGTCTATCAAATAAAATTTTTTAACGCCCGCACTTTATTTAAAATTGTTTTCAAAAATTAACACCTTCCGCTGTTTTTAAAAAATACGGGTTGTTACAATCCAAGTAGAAGCAGAATCCACAGAAAAAGAATGGTGTGAAAAACTGGTAAAAGTAGAATGTATACCTCCTGTTGCCATACAGCTAGAAGAAGATGAGGATGATGAAGGAGGTGTTGGCAAAATACCAGCATAGCTAGGAGAAGATGAGGCTTGATAATGAGGTTGATATTGAGGTTGAGTACAGTTATTAGAAGAAGGTATTAAATTCCCAAATAGCTGCATCAATGTACCATACTGCTCCTTGCTAACAACATATGATCCATCACTTGTTACTGAACCTGAAGCCATCTGTGCTGAGACATTAGAGCTAGGAAAACCAGAATGACCATTTGGATTTCCATAGCCTGGATTTCCAGTGTTTCCACCAGTCACATTACCTCCATTACTACTACCAGTATTACCCTGCTGATTCTTGAATTTATACCCAGGTGGGAATCCATGAATTCTGTAACATTTGTCTTTCACATGTCCCTCCAGTTTACAATAGCTACAGATAGGTCTTCCATTGGTTCCCCATTTATGAGAATTCCCTTTATTGGCATACTGTGCACTAGCATCAGTAGAATTGCCATGCCCAGAATCACCAGCAGATGTAACATCCTTCCCTCTACTAACATTTAATGCAGAAACTTCAGATACAGTATGAACCACAGATTTATGTGTTTCTTCCTGCAGAACATAACTGAAGACCTGATGTAGATCTGGTAGAGGAGTCATAGCTATTATCTGACCTCTAATGGCTGCATAATTCTCATTGAGACCCATCAAAAACTGTATAATTCTATATTTTCCACTGAGGAACTCATAGCTAACACAAGAGCAAGGTGCAGTCCTAATAAGTTGATCCCATTCATGCCAGAGACCATCAAGCTTATTGAAATACTCAGTAACTGAGAGACTACCTTGTCGAAGAGCACTGATGGTGGTCTGCATTTCATATAAGCGTGGTGCGTTTCCCTGTGCATATCTCTGCTCCAGTACACGCCACATTTCAGCTGCAGTGGATGCGTATCTCACACACGGTGCCACCTCCTTGCTACAAGAGTTGATAATCCACGAAGAGATCATGAGATCACACTGCATCCAGTCTTCATAACAAGGATCTGTCTCTGCAGGTTGAGGCAATCTCCCGTTCACAAAACACATTTTCCTCTTCGATCCAAGAGCAATCTCCATAGATCGGCGCCATGAGAAGTAGTTTCGATTATCCAGCAGCGGTGACACCAGAACAGCATTTGGATTATTGCCACTATGTAAGTAATAAGGATTCGCAGCTTCACCAATCGCAGATCTCGGATTCGATGAACTCATCTTCTCAGCAACGAACCAAAAACAACGAACAATAAGCGGAAGTGAAAAACAGAAATCAAACCGCAAAGCGGTGCTCTGATACCATGATGAAGTCGAAGCTCAAATCAACACCAGATTTGCAGAAGAAAAGAGAAGAAGATGAAGTTGGATTTGGGGAAAAATTAAGCGGGAGGAATTTTCATTTCACAAAAATCAAATTACAATCGTCCACTGAGAATAAAATATATACTAAAAGCTAATTACAAAATAGTCCCTGAGACTGAATTATTTATTAAAAGGCCCTTTGCGCATTTAACTGAGAATAGACTATTTGCAAAATAGTCCTTTGCGCACTTTTGAAGCTCTGCTGCATCTTTTCATGTTGAACTTGATTTTGCAGCATCTCAACAAAAGCACATAAAAACTTCATCAATGGCTCGACCAAACAGGAGCCCCATGAGTTTCCACCGGATTCACTGGCCCTGTGGTCGCCAGGAAGGCAAGTATGTCAGGGGGCGTAGGAGGTTTGGCTTGAGAGAACCTGTGGAAAAGAGCATAAGACCCTTAGTCGATTCCAAACTTGGACTGCTAGTCCATTTTTGATGCTCCAGACAGGAATTATGTGACCACAATTGGGGCCCCTGGGGCCTTTTAACGCTTTTTGGCTGTACCTCTTGCTTGACCTGTAGGAGAGAGGATTACCCTGATGGAGGAAGCCCAGCGCTTGGAACCACATCAGTCATGAGAACATCCTGGAGAATCTCATACCTCGCGTAACAGTCCACACCATCATAAGTCCCTGGGGGGGATAATTCAACTCCCTGGGCCGAGAAAGTGTGATACCTAGTGCGGGATGAGGGAATCCCAGAGACGCCCTGAATCCTAGAGGAGCTCTCCCTCCAGTAAAAGCGCTGGTCTGAACTTTGTGAGTTTTAGTGGTAACGGAGGGCTCCTCCCCGATTTCCTTAATGCCCAGGCTATTAAAAATGTTGGAGTGATCAAGTATGTTGCTGGGCCTACTTTCAAACACGGTGGAGAAAAATCCTACGTGGAAAAAAGTTAAGTGAAAAACTCGTATCGTAATCAGACGGGCTATCTTCAGAATCAAAAGCTTGATCAATAATCTCCTCTTTATTCCTCCTAAAGACACCAATGCTGGAAGTTTTATGCCCAAGAACCTCAAGAAATATGGACCCGCTCACTTAAACCGCCCGACGCTGGAAGAGTCTCTCCCAGCCATTCCCCAGAATGAGTCTACGGCCATCCTTCTCGATCTTCACCATCCACACTTTTTCAAAGGCATCGATCAGATCTATCTCCTGCCCTTCAAGCTCTGGAAATTTGCGAGAGAAATCCAGCGATAGAGGCATCTCAATTTTCCACTCCTTGTACCTGACGACATCAAGGAAGCTGAACCAGCAATGTTGAAGCGCAACCATCAACCGCCCGTCAGACACAATAAAGGAAGGCGCATGCAGAAGCCACGTGTCGATCAACCACAACCTACAAGCGAAGCAGTGTTATAATCCACTATTTCCCCTGGGGGCCTCTGTTGGGGAATAAGAATCCGGTCCACGACACGTGTCTAAAGTCAACCGCCACGTCAGCAAATGAGGAAGTCAACCAAAGAGAAAGTCGAAAAGACTGTCATAAACGCCCAGGCCAATATTCCAGAAAATATAGACATGAAAGATCGCCCTGACCAGACAGGAAAGATCGCCCTGGCCAGATAGGAAGGATCGCCCTACCAAAATATGGAAGATGCCCAGACAGTGGAATAGGAGGCGGAAGGATGAAGTTCCAGGCCGCGCCGGGAGATCGCCAGTGGACATTTCAGAAAGTCAACCAAGTGGGAGTTAGGGTTTAATGGGGAAATATAGTGGAGTTTGAGATCCAATGCATGTCTTCCATATGTCCTCTACAGGCTAAACAAGTGTCAAAAAAGCTAGACTTGTGTAAGAGTATAAAAGGAGGGATTTGGAGTGGGAAAATGGAGGACTTTCATTCGTATCATTTTACACTTGAATAAAAGACAATAAAAGAGAGAGCATTAGAAGCTCAAGATCTTCATCTTCTTCATTTCGTGTTCTTCATATTATTTTCCAAAATCGACCTATTCTCCCTTCTAAAATCATGTAATATGTTGTGTCGATGAACCCAGAACCCCCTGTCCAGCAGGTACCCATGAATAAATAAATCGACCACCAACATCTTTTCCGCCCGGAGGGTCCGAGGGTGCCGTGGGCTGCTCTTTTGACTGGACCAGGACGTATCCCACGACATTGCTTCATTCTTTGGATGACTATCCGAGGTCGGCTGCCGACTAGGGATAAGCATTGGATTGGTCGCCGGGATGACTCGTGTGTGCTATGTGGTGGGGAGAGCGCGGAGACACACTCTCACCTTTTCTTCGATTGCCCCTTCTCACGGAATTGCTTGCGGAGACTGAAAGTGGAGGTGGGATTTCTATGGCCACGGGGTAGTTGGCATAGTGTTGTATTACGGGCTTCTAGTCGATGGCGTGGGAAACACTTTATATCTTGCGCGTATCGTGAACTTCTCGCTGCTCTAATCTACTTTATTTGGCTTGGGAGGAACACAAGGATTCATGAGACTCGTTCGGTGACGTCTAGAGTGGTGGCCTCTCAGGAGATTTCTATCATACAGGAGAGGATCCGACTTCCAGATTATCTTCAGGCACGAGCACTGAAGAGGGTATGGCATATAGTCTGGTGATTGTGTTTGTATTCTTTGATGTTATATGTTTAGTTTGGTTGGTTGGAGAGCTAGTCTATTAGCTCGGTGATGCGGTGGGGTTTCATTCCCTATGCGCTATACTGTTTCATACATTTTTTATTTTCTAAGTGATTGACCTTTACCAAAATAAAATAAAATAATAAACATAGCTAAAAGGGCATCTCCTTAGAGCATCTCCAACCGATACCAAAAAACCTATTTTGGAGTAGGGGAGATGCTCCAACCGATACCAAAATATAAACTTATTATAGGTATTATGGTGGGACCCACATAAAAAATACTTAGATTTACGTTTACCTTAAACTCAAACCAAAAACTATTTATTATTTATAAAATCATCCTTTTATTTTACAAACTAATAAAAAAGACCTATTAACCTTTTATTTTAATTTTTTACTTAATATATTTTGTAATGTATTTTTTTAATAATCATATATTAATAATTAAAATAAAATTTTATTTTAAAAATAAAAATAAATATTTATAATTAAATATTAAATATTTTATATTTGCGTAATTTTGTCATATTTAATTAATATTTTATTATAATTTTTATTTTTGAAATTTTAAATTGAAAATAATATTTATTAATTTTTTTAAATTTAATGTCAAAAGTTACGGGGTTAAATTATAAATTTGTAAAGATATTGGTTATTTATAAAAATAGTATAAAAAATTGTATAAGAAGAATAATTTGAGAATATTCTTATAAGTTTAAGTATTAGAATCTCGGTTGGAGCTAATTTACTGTAAACTTAAAATTAAACTTATTTTTGAGTTTAAGTTTTTGTGTTCGGTTGGAGATGACCTTAGTCATTGAACTCCATAAACTCACTAACATAATTCATAACAAACATGCAGTGGTGGTGGTGGCGGCAAACACTTACACACCCAATTAAGCTATTCTTAATTACTAGCCCTTGGAGGTGGTGGCGATGGGCGCAAGGTCCTCTTCTGTGTAGTCGATAAAATATTATCGTGCACATGATCATGATCATCTTTTAGGTTCACAGCTGCCATTGCAAAATGTGGGATCATGATTGCCAGCAAGAGGAAGATATACACTACAACTCTTTTCATTTTTTGTTTCAATATTTAATTTAATTCTTTTGTTAATTGAGGAATTGAAACTGGATGGATCGACTGCCCTTTTATAGTGTAAGTTTAGGTATTTTTTTTTAATTGATGGATTATGACAGATAGATTATGTACGTACGTGTTTAAGGAGAAATTACAAGCAACTTGCTGAAATTGTCAACACATAAGTCACAATCATTTTGCAGATTTCATGGTTTCAAATCTGAGAAAATCATTCTGCAATTCTGACCAATATTCTCGGACCCATTCAATACAACTTTGTACATGTACACCGTCCCTTATAGTAATTAAGTATTAACATAGTGACAGTATTTGTATATATATTACAAATATAATAATTTTTTTATATAAAAACCTAATTATAAATTTGGTAAAAATAATTTAATTAAATTAGATGTGATTTCATTGTATAATTAATTTTGATATAAGTTATTTAATTATTATAAATTTGGAAGCAATAAATTTAGTAGGAATAATTTCTTGAAAACATAATTTTGATAGAAAAAATTAAATAAATAAATTAATTAATTTTGTAAGATTACACTTTATTGGCCCAAATTCAATATTTCCTCAATTGATTTTCTTAATAGTATATTTAAAAGACTATATATACATATTAATTGCATATTATATACTTTTTCTAATTTACTAAAACAATTCAAAATCTAATTTAAATGTGATTGTTTACTTATTTCATTATTTATATTCTCAAAGCATGAATACATATGTTTACTTATTTGATTAATTATTGAATCTATTTTTAAAATTATATTTTAAGAATAATGGTAAGAGAATGTGATTAGTAATTAAATATTTTACATTAAATAAAATTTAAAAAAATGTTAAAAATAAACATTGATAAAATAAACAAATATGGAATTCATTACAAAAAGTTATATTCTTAAATAACGATAACTTTTTTATTAATTCATTTATTTTTTATTTTTTGTATTTTGTAAATTTTGTGAATTTTGTAAACATTTATTTATAATTTGATATAGCAATATTAAGAGTAATTAATTTATGGATTTATTGTAGAAAAAAAAAAATCAAGTTGCAGGGTTAGTAGTGTGCAATAGGTGATTTTATGATTATAATAATTTATAACAAAGTGATTTGATCATACGTACAAATGGATCGTAAAACTCAGTACTATAATTTACAAATTTAATTTCAATATAATAATTTTGATCTTTGAATATAATTATTGGATAAAATCTTAAAAACAAATTCAAATTCATTAAATCATTGTTTTGAAATGAATAATTGTCTTTCATGTTCGATGTGAAAAACATGAAAGATAAGATGGCAATTGCGTCATCTATCAATTGACTAACTTGCGGATAAGCAATTGATCGACATAAGATAGGTGAAACACCTTGAAAAATGAAAATGATGTACATGGGGCGAATCATGTCAATGTTGCAGAAGTACAAATTCTAAATTTTGAGTTTGAGATGCTCCCAGAGAGAGAGAGAGAGAGAGAGAGACAATTGACGACTTCACCATGAATTTGAACAACCTTATCAACAACAATAATTGAGTGACAAGATGGAAGAGGTCGATGTGGTAAAAAAAATGTGTTCGAGCCGCAAATTAGTTTCTTTCAAATTGCATAATAAAACGATATATTGAACATTTGGAGACTTAATTAAAAATCATGTTCACTAAGATGAAAATGTAATATTTTGTAATATTATTTCACCTGACGAAGTTCAAGACATTTAATTTTGTTCATATTTTTTTGTTAAAAAGTTTTTTTTAAGAACGGTAGAAAAATCCTTAGTACTTATTTATTAATTCATAAATTATTTCTTTTATTTACGATAAAAGCTACGGAATATTAACATCTATCTCCAAGCGTCAAATTAGATAATTTTGTTTGATATATTCTTTATTAGTAAAACTTCTATAAATTAATAGTATTAATTTATAAATATTATTAATTTATCGATTATTTTTTTCATTTAAAAGACCAAATCGAACCATTCTATTAATTTAGAAAGGTTATTAATGTATCGAGTATTAATTTATAGAAGTTTATTCTATTAATTTAGAAAGGTTATTAATGTATCGAGTATTAATTTATAGAGGTTTGACGGTAATTAACCATCCGTAATTTGTTTTGTTAAGAATAAAGAATTTAAATTAATGGTCCTCACTTACAAAATATTCTAGAATGAGTCCGAGAATATTTATTGGTCAGAGTTACCAAATGATTTTTCTCAGATTTGAAACCATAAAATCTGCAAAAAATGATTGTGACCTATGTGTTGACAATTATCAAGTTGCTCGTGATTTCTTTCCTCAAAACACACAATCTATCTGTCATCGTCTCTATCAACCTTCGTAACATACACTATATAAAGGGCATTGGATCGCCAGTTTCAATTCCCCAACCAACAAAAGAAATTAAAAATTAAAACTAATTAACAATGAAAAGTGTTTTAGTGTATTTCCTCTTGCTGGCAATTATGCTCCCAAATTGTGTGGAGAAGCCCTCCTTTGCAATGGCAGCTGTGAGCCTAAAAGATCATCATGTGCACGATAATATTTTATCGACACAAATGCTTGCAAGAAAAGTCAGAGTGGTACAAAAAAGGACTGCACGCCCGTCGCCACCACCTCCAAGGGCTAGTACGAATCCCGTGTAGCTAGCTTTGGTGTTCTGCCTCCACCACCATTGCATGTCGTTATGAATTACAAGATTGATCGATGTTTAACCTTTATTGTTTGTACGAAAAATTAATAAAAGCAAGTGATTGTCTGTTTATTTTATGATGTATTTATTCGTTTTCTTGTTTCTATTAATTTTATAAATGTAAAAACACATCAAACAGTTAAAAACAATTTTTTTTTAATATAATCTTAGAATCCTCATAAATAAAACAAAAATTATGTATTTAATATAATTCCAATTTCTTAAGGAGACTACTCCAGAAAGCAATAGCATTCCACTTAACATCAACACATTAGAGTCATAGAGATAGCCATAAGTACAAGCATAGGGTAGCTTTCCGATTGTGACCACTTCATGTTCTGCAATTCAATTTAATCGATCTTTATATAAAGCGGAACACAAAATAAAAACACAAGCACCAAAGAAAGAAAAAATAAAATTGAATTACTGGTTTACACTTCATTTCGAGTTTCTAATGAGTATTAACTCAATTAAAATTAAAAGTCACCTCTTAGATTCTCTTGTTGCTAATGTCTAGAAGTATTTCACTATTTACTAATCCTATTCCTCTCTCCCCTAGAAGTATACGACTCAGACCATGATAGAGAGGCGTAGGAGTTGGAGTATTTATTATATAATTAGTATTTCTCTTTTATGTTTATTTATGGCACTACTAAAAAAACAGTCATAGAAATCGGGTATTACCCGATATAAATGAGTTATGCGACCGATGTGTATGGAGCCGATGTCTATACTAGGCATATTTCAGACATCGGTTATCAACCGATATCTGTAAATCCATTTAAATCAGTTTTAATTATTTCAGTAATCAGTTATTAACCGATATTGTTATTAATATTTAAATCAGTTTTAATTGAGAAAATCGATATAATTGGGCACATAGAAAATCGAGTATTAACCGATTTCGTTGTGAGTTCAAAAACCCGATGTCTGAAATATGTCGATTTCATTGAATTAATAAAAAATGATGTCTTTTACAATTTGATACATCTTTTACTCTTTTACAAGTGATGTCCTTAACACTAAAATCACACCAAATATATAAATATATTAATAAAAACATCAATACTATAATATTAATTTTCTTCAATAACATCCTAAACATTGTCAATATTAACCAATATCTAAGACATTCAATTAAACACCGATAGAAATCAAAAACATGATCGAAAATAAACATCATAAATAGCCAATAAACATTGGTGTCTTCTAATCGATCAAAGTTGCCTTCACCACCTTCGCCATGAATGCATAATACCTATATGCAGCTTCATTGATCTGTGAAAAAAAAAAAAGGGAAAAAGTGAGTTTCTTGTTCACTAAATATATTTTTTAAGAGAGTACCACTAAATACATTTGATTAGTAAGAAAGTACATGGATAAACTAAAATAGCATAGAATACATGTTGATTATTCTTAGGGAAATGAAGAATTGAAGAAAATACATGAATAAACTAAAATTAACCAAGTACCACTCATACCATACTTAGCTTTCGAATCTTTTGGGAGACGCCGAATGGAGTGGATTGGTGGACTGCATCGAGCAATTCCTGGCTACAAAACAAGTGTAGACAATAGAGTCCTATTTATAATATCCGTTCGAAATTCAAGTAAAGAATCAAAAACGATTACTGCCGACATACCTGCTGGGATCCTTCAAGCTGATTGGTTGCCAACACATAGGGCATTGAGAGCTTCTATGGCAGATGCGATTATTATTAAGTTAATGATCTACATATCTGAAAGTCGAAAAGTCAAGCGGACAATGTTGCTTAGTAATTTATACACATGCCAACCAATATATAGCAGAGACTATCTCAATCAGATTATACAGTTATTACCCGAAGACCCATTCGATTCAAGAATCAGGAAAACGTAATCTATAGTTTCCAACAGCACAAAAGGCAATCAATTTAAGAGTAAGATCAGCTCTAGCAGAAGGCATAACTCAACTCTCAAAACAAGATAACTAGTCAAAAAACAAGCAACAATTTGCTTTCATCTTAAGCGTCAAGTAATTGAGAATCTATCAAGTCAAGCTACTGTGTTTGGTGATAAATTTCTAAAATTGCTTCACTATAAACACAATCAAATGTAAGCATATGCAACCCACAGGATAATTAGTAGCAAGAACAAAAAACAAAATTATATAAATACACTCACGCTTTAGTTGCAGCATACACAGAATACAGTGGATCCGCAGGGATAACTATGGCGGCACCAGACCCAATATTCACAGAATTGTAAGGTTTATTTGCTTGATATCTACACTCTCGTCTCGGGTGTAATTTATAAAAAAAACATTAACGACAAAGGTAGCAGCTTTCATGGGCTGAAATAATCAATCCCCATTGAGAGATAAAACAACACGAGAAACACATTACAGTACATTGCAAAATTAAAAACCAAAATTATGAGAGTCGGTGTGTCGTTTTACCATTCAAGAATGCACTGGAGATGAAACTCGTGCCTGCAACTAGTCACCTGAGGTCGATGATTGTTAAATATCAATCCATTTGCAAAATATTCGACAATTTTCAATTTAAAAAACAGACAATAAAAAGAAAAAAAAGGAGATAGTATTCATACTGTGGAAGGTTCGGTATCGCAAAAGGCTTCTAGACATATACTGCAAGCATCATCACAAGCCTCTTGAACCCCTGCTTCCACGAAAGTCGCGGCGGAAATCAAGCTGCTTTCAGACGACGCCTTTCCCTCTTCCATCTGCCGTAGAAATACAAACTTGAATTTCAAAACACAAACAAAGAGAGTGGATTATGCAAGAAGAAAATGATGTTGAAAAATAAAAATAAAATCCACCAATTCCTAGAGACCGCGAAATTGAGCCAATCTAAGATGCAGAAAATGCAGTGGAAGGTTCTCGAGCCCAAAATCAAGCAGTGGCTACACGCCGTCAGAGCGGCAACCAACAACGTCTTCCGCGGCGAGCGGAATCTGTGCGACGCCGTTTTCTCCTCCTACTCCGAGAAGATTTCGGAGTCGTGCTTCGCGGAGATCTACGGAGACGCGACGGTGAACCTATTCGGCTTCGCCGAGAATTTCGGGAGGGGCAGCGGGCGCCTCCAGAATCGTCCATCGCATGAAAAGCGATTTCGTGGATGTCGCCGGTCGACATCTCGATGGTCTTCCTATCACCGTCGAAGCCGGGGACGACGATGCCGGCGGTGCTGGAATCTTTACAGGGGGAGCCATCGGGGGTCAGCCACCGGGCGAGGAGGTTGGAGGAGTAGTTGGACTCGAGGTCGGGCGAGATCCAGGGAATCAGCGGCGGCGAAGGCGGGGGCGAATTGAACAGAACTTTAGGGATGGAATTGGAGATCTAGGTTAGGTTTTGTTAGGACTTAGGAGAAGAAATGGAGAAGAAGATGTGTTTGGTGTTTGAGCGATGAAATTATAATAAGGGAATCTTATGTTAGAATTTTTTTAATTCTTTTTATCACAGTAGTTAAATCGTTTATACGTTTACAACTGATGATATAGTGTAAGGATTTTTTAAAAATATCAATTAAATCGCTTACATAATACAAGTGATTTAATTATTTTTTAAAACGATCTCATTTAAATCGATTTCATTTAAAAACGATATTTTTATTCAGATTTAAATCAGTCATTTTTTAACTGATTAAAATATATACATTTATATCAGGCGCATTCGAAGATGATTTAAATGAAGTGATTTCTATGGCTCTGTTTTTAGTAGTGTGGGCTTTAAAGTTTTGTTAGGTTGGGCTTTAGGGTTAGGTTTATTTTTTATTTCTGCTATTAGGATTCTTATTTAAAGCGAGCGTAGGTTTATGAAAATTATCGAATTATTGAAGTGAATTGGAGCCTGGAGGCTATTGGGCAAACCGAACTGGTGTTCGTGTTTGATTTTTCTTTTTCTGCTCTCTGTTCTTTGTTTCTATCAAATTGGTCCGACCTGCCGGATCTCAACTTCTCCCCTTCTTCCCAGATTTTTTTTTTTCCTTCTTGAACCAGCGTTATGCCGACCCGTACTACTGCCGAAAGACTCGATAATCTGGAAAAAGAGCAGGTTAATGTGTTGCAAAAGCTAGCTGAAAATTCCACACAGCTGTCCGAGATGCAATCGGGCTTGACGGAGATGTCGACCACCTTGGATGCGCTCTCCCGCGCAATTTTGAAGTTCGATAAAGAGTCGATTCTGACACCACCTTTGGAGGAGGGTTCTGTGTCACACGACCTCCATACCTCGCGAGGTACACCGGCGATAGTGCAATTACCAACGTTTGAGGGTGTGGACCCGATCGCATGGTTGGCTCGAGCCAACCAACAGTTCGAACTCCATGGCACGTCAGAAGGTTCGAAACTGACCGCCGCTGTGGTAGCAATGGACGGCTCGGCACTACATTGGATCACCTGGTTTCGAGGGCAGAAACCCACTGTGACGTGGAAAGAGTTCTCGCAAGCCCTGGTGGCGAGATTCGATTCTCGGTTCAAAGGGAGCCCGTACGAAAAATTGGCGAGAGTTCAACAAACCGGGACAGTAGAGGAATATGTGAACGTGTTTGTACAACACGCCGGGCAGGTTCCTGGACTTGCGGACGCCCATTATTTGGGTTACTTCATGTCTGGCCTCAAAACCCCGATCAGCAACTCGCTGCTGCAGACCTCGAAACTGCGATTGAGCTATCGAGGGATATCGAAGAAAATTTGTCGTGGCCAGAAGGGGATAGGCAGATCAGGGGATCGGATAATTTGGGGCATCGCTTTCCTAGCTTTCCGCGTACGTTCGGTGCGCAAGCTAGCACCGTCACAGGCCTAACGGGGGGTGTTCCTGCCAACCATGTGACTCGACCGATCGACCACTCAACAGCTGCTACATCAGCAACCTTGGAGCAGTCTCCTACGCGCTCGAGTTTCGCTCGTCTCACATCGAACGAGCTGGCAGACTTGCGAGCTAAGGGATTGTGCTTCAAGTATCGCAAAACTTACACACCAGGCCATGGAAAAGTCTGTCCTCTCAGGGAGCTACGAGTGTTGCTTGTCGAACCGGATGAGGCATTAGACCTACAACATTATGAATTTTACGAGCCCATCGGCCAAGAAGAACTCAATAAGCAGGAAGACGTTTTTCAACCTTTGGGGACAAGGTTGATTTGAAGAGAGATGGAATTGATAGAGAGCGTAGGAGTTGGAGTATTTATTATATAATTAGTATTTCTCTTTTATGTTTATTCATGGACTGCACGAATGCTTGCAAGAAAAGTCAGAGTGGTACAAAAAAGGACTGCACGCCCGTCGCCACCACCTCCAAGGGCTAGTACGAATCCCGTGTAGCTAGCTTTGGTGTTCTGCCTCCACCACCATTGCATGTCGTTATGAATTACAAGATTGATCGATGTTTAACCTTTATTGTTTGTACGAAAAATTAATAAAAGCAAGTGATTGTCTGTTTATTTTATGATGTATTTATTCGTTTTCTTGTTTCTATTGATTTTATAAATGTAAAAACACATCAAACAGTTAAAAACAATTTTTTTTAATATAATCTTAGAATCCTCATAAATAAAACAAAAATTATGTATTTAATATAATTCCAATTTCTTAAGGAGACTACTCCAGAAAGCAATAGCATTCCACTTAACATCAACACATTAGAGTCATAGAGATAGCCATAAGTACAAGCATAGGGTAGCTTTCCGATTGTGACCACTTCATGTTCTGCAATTCAATTTAATCGATCTTTATATAAAGCGGAACACAAAATAAAAACACAAGCACCAAAGAAAGAAAAAATAAAATTGAATTACCGGTTTACACTTCATTTCGAGTTTCTAATGAGTATTAACTCAATTAAAATTAAAAGTCACCTCTTAGATTCTCCTGTTGCTAATGTCTAGAAGTATTTCACTATTTACTAATCCTATTCCTCTCTCCCCTAGAAGTATACGACTCAGACCATCACAAGACATTCCAGGCTATGCATCTGAATCTTCTCAGCCTGTGTCTAACCACTTGCTCTAGTTACATTCTATTTATGCCTCACATACTCATGCTGATTTAAACTTCATACTTTCTTTAGTGAAGTATTGAGTTTCATCCTACAAGATTATACTCCTCCTTAGACAATTTTAATATTGGGACAACACCCACTTTTATAATGAAATAGGTCATGCAAAACAAGATTGTGGGTAGGGAAGAATAAGACAATTATACAAATCTTCTGTGGCAACTTCAAAGTTGTTAGTAATTTTGGCTAAACATTAGAATTGTCTCAAGGATTATCAAAATTTATCCTACATACTCACCGAAAATATAAGACTTTATTCAGATCCACATCCTTCACATAATGTATAAAATAAAAAGTATGCCTAGTCACCGAAAAATACTATAAGTACAACTTAAATAATGAAAATATGATGTAAAAAAGACAAGAAAGAGATAATAGCCAACCTCAAATTTCAAGTCCCTTGCATTTTTTTTTTTGGGTAAAAAGTCCCTTGCATTTAGTAGTCCGCTTTCTCCTGTAAGACAATACATGTACATTACCCCGTAGTTATAACAATTGGCAATGTCATGATATCAGTTAATCGGTATATTTAATTATTTGGTAAACTCGAAATAAAATATGTAAAAATGGTTTTTCATATATATTTTGATTTGCACGTTGATAGAAACTAGAACCAGAGAGAAGAAACGATAAACTAATAAGGGCTGCGGCCCAGCAGTAGCTTCGACCAGAGCTTGGTCCCCTACGCCCTGCTCTCTATCACACGTATACCTACTGACCTTGGGAAGGTTATGTTTTATTTTAAGGATTTCTGAAGTTAGCCATTTTACCCAAATTATTTTTTCAGGGGAACAAGTGTGCCATTTTTGCAAACAAATTCTTACATCTAACCAGGAATATTGGGACAACACCCACTTTTATAATGAAATAGGTCCATGTAAAACAAGATCGTGGGTAGGCCGGTGGCAACTTCAAAGTTGTTAATAATTTTAGCTAAACATTAGATTTGTCACAAGGATATCAAAATTTATCCTACATACTCACCGAGAAGATAAGACATTATTCAGATCTGCTTTCTTCACATAATGAGTTATCTCCTGTATAAAATAAAAAGTATGCCCAGTTACCGAAAAATACTATAAGTACAACTTAAATAATGAAGATATGATGTAAAAAAGAGAAGAAAGAGATAATAGCTAACCTCAAACTTCAAGTCCCTTGCATTATAGTAGTCCACTTTCTCCTGTAAGACAATACATGGTACATTACCCCGTAGTTATAACAATTGGCAATATCATGATATCGGTTAAATCGGTATATTTAATTAATTGGTAAACTCAAAATAAACTATGTAAAAATGGTTTTTCATATATTTTTTACGTTGCACGTATACCTACTGACCTTGGGAAGGTTATGTTTTATTTTTAGGATTTCTGAAGTTACCCATTTTACCCAAATTATTGATATTAAAATTGATTAGAACAAGTTAAACGTTATCTTTAATAAATTCATTTTAACCGTGAGTAAACTAGAAAAAATTCGGAAATTTGTAAAATCAAGAATATCACGGTGGATCACTTTTCTATAGCACAAAAGAAAGACAAAACTTCTGGTCTTCTTGTTCACCGGCTTCACCCATACTAATTTAATTCGTCTACAAGGAATAAAGGTTGGTAATCTGAGAAAAGAGAAATTCAAGTACTGTAATTGAAATCTCCGGAAATCTTGTCGGAGTAGGCAACCAGTGTAAAGTATCAGTCAATAGCAACAGTTTTGAAAACCGTGGTAAATTGAAACAGATATATTTACTTTTGGTTATAAGATTAGACAAAAGAAGTTGTAAACGGGGAAATTCATCGAAAATATCGAAAGACTTACTTTAGCAGACATGGTCTTCCACATTTTTGAAGCAAGAGCACTAACCTGATACATGTTAACATGAACTTGAATAACTCTGTGATGATGATGATGATATAAACACATTTAATTAAAACAAAGCGGAAATAATACTAACATGGCGTAGACGCAAATTGTCGAACTGAGGAAGCTTCCTTAGGTCACTCCTGCAAATTGAAAAGCGTTTAAATAACGTGAAAGCATCGGTTCATCAGGTGGAATATATATATATATATATATATATATATATATATATATATATATATATATATATATATATATATATGACGAAATACAAAATAACATACATGAAGCCAAGAAAAGCGCCCTTTGGGACGAGTATTTGTTTATTTGGGACGAGTATTTGTTTATTCCATACCTTAGGGCCTAGAAACAGAAGAAAGGGTAAGAATTATGAAGAAGAGGTGAAGGTGTAATTGCACAGACTCACCAGGTGGTACATAATCATGAGGTCGTTCACGGAAGATTTCGACAACATATTCCTTATGACTCAAAACCTGGGTCTGATAGATGCTGGTTTGATTGAGGGAGGTTGAACGAACCTCAATGGTAAGGTAGTACAAAACGCCAGACACAGCCTGTTTATTAGCATTCACCATTCTCACAAACTCTAAATCTGTATTGTTCTCTTCATTATGTTTCTGAACCGCAAATTTAGCGGCCGCAACAGCCCCTTCTAAGGCGTCTTTACTACCCATTAACGGTACAATTCCTGCACATAAAAACCTTCCATCCGAACACACGTCGAACCCCTTTTCCTCCATCATCAAAACTCATAATAAGTCACAATACAATCAAAATATGTAATTATCAAAATTAATAGATGGAGATCAATTATTACCTCGCTCTCCTCGGCCATTCTATAGTATGCCTTGCTTCCATAAAACCGCTCCCAACGCTTCGCCTTTATTTTTTTTTTCGCCATTTCTTCTAGGGTTTTCTTCAACCTTCTTCGTTTTCTTTTTTCGATAAAAAGTTAATTTATACGAGTATTTATTTTGGGGACATCTGTGGCTGTACGTTTATTGATATGCGCTTATTAGATAACAAGCGCATATCAATGCATTAAGTAGTATCAGTAGTAGACATGTTTTTTATGTTAAAATATGGAGTATATATATATAAAAGCGTGATGAAAATCAATATCACGAATCATAATCATGGATGAAAATAAGGTGGCAGTGATTGGCTGATTGCGGCGGTGGAGGTGACAAGAGCTCGGCTCGTCGCACAAGTAATTGTCGGAATAAGTGAAGTTCTCCAGCCTAGGCAGCTTGTTGTGGGCCACGTTCAGCTGCTCGAAGCTCCTCATGTCCCCATGGACTCGGGCATATTATTGGAACTCACGTCGAAAACGGTCAGCAGCCCGATCTCATCGGGCAGGCACTCCCGGAGTTTTCGAGATTCTTCGGGAGGGTGAGCCAGAAGTTGTTGTTAACAAAGAGGTCGTCCAGCTTCAGGTCGAAGAGGCTCAGAGGGGACGCTGCTCGAGAACAGGTTGAACTTGATGTCCATATAATTTTATAATTACA
This sequence comes from Euphrasia confusa, assembly GCA_954870475.1. NCBI lineage: Eukaryota > Viridiplantae > Streptophyta > Magnoliopsida > Lamiales > Orobanchaceae > Euphrasia > Euphrasia confusa. The sequence goes on along the minus strand of OX940951.1, from coordinate 39,714,543 downwards.
TATATTATATATATATATATGTGTGTGTGTGTGTGTTTTATAAGGGTATTGTAGGTATATTAAATTGGTGTATTAAGTAAATCTAATAAAATAAATATAATATTAAAATGTGTATTTAGTAAGTTGGTGTACTTATAGGTTTTTGGGGTGTAAATAAAATCACCCTTTCTTCAACCTTCTTCGTTTTCTTTTTTCGATAAAAAGTTAATTTATACGAGTATTTATTTTGGGGAGTGATGGGCATCTTGATCCGGCCCATCATACAAAAATAATTCAGCCCAATTAATTTGCTTACATCACATTTCAATTTAATTCTCAATTCTATCACTTTCTCTCGTCCGTTCCGCCGCCCTCAAAACTCCAAAAAAATTCTCTTTCTAGTTCCACACCGCGCTCCGGCAACGCTACCCGTCGACAGTGAAACCGAATCAAGCGGATGAAAAACGTAATTGAAATCCACACAGGTGAACTACTTCAAGCATCGCCATCTATATACTACTTATCGCCGCCTTCATCCTCCACGCCTCGCCGCCTTCTTCCTCCACTCTTCGCCGCCTTCTTCCTCCATGCCTCGCCGCCTTCATCCTGCACACCTCGCCGACTTAAAGCTTTGGTAGCGGCTCGTCTCCAAACTTCACTACCGTCTATCCTCCAAGCCTCCAAACCTAGGTAATTTAGTTTTTAAAATTTCATATATTGTAGATGGTGTTTTTTTTCTGATTTCTGAATACATGTATTGGAGATGGTAATTTAGCCTCCAACCCTAGGTAATTTTTTATTTCTGATTTCATATAATGGTGTTTCATGTATTGGAGATGGTGTTTGATGTTTCATGTATTGGAGATGCACTTACACTGTTTCATGTATTACTAATTTCTGATTTCATATAGATTGGGTTTCATGTATTGAAGATGGTGTTTCATGTTTCATGTCTCATGTTGCGTGTATTGGAGATGATGTTTCATATCTCATGTTTCATGTATTGGATATATTGTTTCATCTTTTTTATTGTGTCCATGTAACTGGACCTCAAGTTTCAATGTCTTTTCATCTGCAGCTCATTTGAAGTTACATAATGGATCCATCCAATGAAAATCAGAAATACTGAACAACAAAATGTAAGTTCCTTAAGAACAAAAAGGTAAAATTTTGATTTTTCTCATACTTCATAACCATAGTATGTCATCTTTTATTAAAATACAGTTCATACTTCATTAATCTTCATTTTTCTAAACATTCATTTATTGTTTTTCAGTAAATGATTAACTATCTTATAAAAAGAAAGAGTGTGTCTCCACAACGACAGGTAAATACAATTGATCCTTTGTATCTGTACAAATATAATCTTTCATAATAAATATAACTTATATTTATAAGATACTTTATCAAATAAAAAAATAGTTATCTTATGACGAGGTTTGTGTTGCTTGTAATTGTATTGCTGCTACAAGTCTCATGGAAATTCCAAGGTGCAGATAACATGAACATCACTCTATCAATCTGAGGCACACAACCACACCTTCATGGCCGTCGTCCGCATCGGCAGTCCTCCTCAAGACATGTTTCTCTCTCTCGACGCCACCACCGATCTAGTCTGGTCTTAATGCAACATGCCCACAATGCCCCGAATCGATCTTGTACCCCGACCCAATTCTCGGGCACAATCTACGACGTTACGACCTCCAGCTCGTATTCCCACATTTTATGCAACTCACCCTTGCGCCCAGTTGCTTTCAGAACAAATGTCTTCAACAACACGACCTTGTGCAACTAATCGATCGGAATTCGATTATACAAACCCTAGGTAATTTAGTTTTTAAATTTCATGAATTTTGTAAGAAGTATTTGTATGATAAACCTGAAAATTTTATAGTTGTTTAATAATTGTTCGGTCTTCTACTGAATTGTTCTCCTACATTTTTCATTTAATCAACATCATGTCTTTAGTTTTCACCTTGCCTTTTTTTTTGGAAAATGGTTTATCACTATTCATGATGATATGTTGAGTATTTTGAATGTACTGTAGTCTGTAGGCATAGTGTGAAATTCCTTAAATGATACCTGTGCTAGTCCGATTTTTATGTATTGGGAAACTGGGTTGTAGATTAGTTTATGATCGTTTGGTCCTAATCTTGAGTTAAGATGATCACATTTTACTGTTCTCAAAAGATTCTTGTATATTTTACAATCATTTCATCCAATATTGAAAAGTTCTAATATTCTATCTTCTTAGTCGGGTTATTGAAATGCCAATATGCTTGCTTACGTCACATTCCAATATCAGAGTATTTTATCTTGGGGTAGTCCATGTAAATGTGATTTAATACATCAATTTGATTTGACTCCGTGATTTTGAAGTTTGAGTTTAGCATTTTTGAGTTTTTCCCCTTGCTTCTTATATGTAATCAGAGTTTAACCTTTTGTATAGTCCATGTAATTGTGCCTCATGTTTCCATGTCTTTTCCTATGTAGCTCATAGTACACATACTTAGTTATAAATGGATACATTCAAAGAAAATCAGAAAGCTCCTTAACAACGAAATGTAAGTTCCTGAAGAACAAAAATATTAAAGTGCTTTTTAATATAAACGTTGTTTTGAGTTTAGCATGTAAATGTGATTTGATACATATTATGTCATATTTCTTTATAAGACACTTCATACTTCATATTTATTATTGAAAAATATGCATGATCATCTTTATCATATTTTATACGGAGTACTTCATATCTCAAAAATGTGCAAGGAGAAAGTATGACTTAATATATCTTATACTTTATTTTTATATTGTATCATCTTTCATATTAAATAGAGTTCCTCTTTCATTTTAAACAGTTATTATTATTTTTTCAGATACAAATTAAATTTCTTACAAAAAACAGCATTAAGGAGAATGCTTCTCCACCGAACAAGGTAAAATTTTAAACTTTCTCATACTTCATATCCATAGTATGTCCTCTTTCAATAAAATACAGTTCATACTTCATTATTCTTCATTGTATACGAGGTCGTTCGGCGACGTGGAAACTACACAAGGAAAGGATGGTCGCCTGTCGAATTCCTGTTTGAACCTCCTGCACAACTACGAATTTGTTGGCATTTGAAGGAGACAAGAGCGTTTGGTGTTGTCTTGTTTTTTGTGTTATTCTTTTTTTATAAATGATGACGTCTTTTTCAATATTTCAAAGTCTTGTTTTCTGCTTTAAATTCAAACCTTCAATTCATTTACTATAATTAATTAAGTATTATCATTCTAAACTCTAGAACAAAAATATAAAAATACTTTTTTCTCAGAACACCAACCTTCATTTTTATTAACTTCATTTTTACTTAATTTCATCCTTTATTATTTTTTGTAAAATTGATTGAAAAACAAAACTTTTAAAAATCTCATACTTCATGTACATAGATAGCATTTCATCTGTCATTAAAACACAATTCATACTTCATATTATTAAAAAAACATATCATACTTATTGAACGAACTTATTTTGTACTTCACATTATAAATCTCATACTTCATATGCATAGCCTTTCATCTTTCATTAAAAGACAATTCATACTTCATATTATTAAAAGACATATCATACTTCAATATTGTATAGTAATAAATTTCACATCCTTTAGGTAATAAAATAATATTTAGTTAAATATTTGTCAATTTTTTTTACAATAATCGAAATCCAAAATCTTAATAAACCAATATTTGTTTCAAATGACTAAAGTAGAAAACAAAAAATTCGAAGTCTTGTACTCCAACATCTTGTAGAATTAGTTGAACGTAACTCTTTAATCTTCCAAATTTCCATCTCAACAACATGACCTATTTATTTTCCAGAAAACAAAACAAAAATAATAAAAGTTAATTAGAAATAAGTAACTGAAAAATAAAAATATTAAACATAAAATGTCCTACAAAATCAAACTTGTAAAACGAAGTTTCACACTTACAAAAATTAAGGACAATAATTTTCAAAATGAAGTACCACAAAATATACAACCACAAAATGAAGGGGTTATATCATATTGATATAAGGTGGGACAACCGGATCTAACAACCATTTTGGAATAAGAAGGGTCACCATCAGATTTTTTTGTGTTAATACCAGTATGAGAACACAAATATCTTTTCATAGATCTACTCATACTAACACGAAGCCTCTGTTTAGCAAAACCCCCAACCATATATTCAACATCATCACACAATCAACTACAATAAAAAGTAAAAAACAATGAAAAAAACGGACTGGTAAACCAATAAGAATGAACAATAACTAATATGCAAAATAATGAAGCATGAAACATGACAATAATGAAGTATGAAACAAATAAACATGAAGGTTACACATGAACTCTTAGACAAGCATCCTATTTTTATGTTCTAAGCAGTACCCGATTAGCTTCACCAACTCGTACTCAAGCTGACCCAAGTATCTAACCTCGGTCCACGAATTAGATAAACGGGACACGACAGAGCTTGTTTTAGACAATTTGCGAAAACACTTGAAAAAAAACTGAAAATGAATCGCTTTTAACAAACGTACATGACATTCTCGGTGACCTTGATTTTATGTTTTAATTTTCTTGACGGTCACAACTGTCCCACTCTCTGGTGTACTAGAAATGCGCGTGGGATCATGAATCCACCCTTTGAACACTAACTTTCAGGTTGAGAGTTAGTTGTTTCAATATCATAAATAACAAGATTTTAGTCAATAGAATAATTGAAAAATTGCAATAACATAGTAGTAAAAAATCAATCTTATTAAATAAATAATCTACAATTCACATCAATCATAAACCATTAATTCACCAAATAACATGGTTTCATAAACATACAGGGATGGTAGCCTTCTTGTTTGCATCTGGATATCGAGGAAGAAAGTAAAAGGTAGTAGAAAAAAAATAAGGACTATCAAATATACTGTAGCTTCCATTCAATTTCACTAATTTTTCAAAATCAATTCTAATTCACTAATTTTTTAAAATAAAATCATTGAACTAGAAAATCCAATCCAAATACCTAGAAATCGAAGTCGAATTAGATAAATTCTAACTTACTTTTTGCATCAGGGTTGTCGGTGGTCGTGACGACGGTGGAGATCGGTTGCGGCTCAAGGGCGGAGTTTCATCGGTCTTCTCAAAAGAACGGATCCGACGGTGCACCGATATGAGCCTCTCGATTTCGTGGACAGTCCATATACACTCCTAAATTTTATCGTAGGAAGTTGCGTAGGAAGTTGTAAGATAAGAGAGGAAGAGGGAGGAGGGAGGGAGGCGAAGGAGGAAAAATAGAAAAAAAAAACCCTAATTTTTTTTTCTTATATAATGTTCAGCGAGAGCAAGATACTCATCTTGGAATGAGGAGCAAGATATAATTTGCCGTAAATTCTGCATTGAATCTAATGGAGATAAAAAAAAATACACAACTCAAATAATATATACAAATATGATACATTTACAATTTACACCACTCTATAGAATATTGTATACACTTAATTATAAACATTTTTTTTAATTATAAACTCAAATAATATATACAAATAAGGATAATTTTAGTTTGCTACCTGAGCTATAGTCACTTTTTGAATTTCATGCAACCTTTAAAACATCTCCGATCAATACCTGAGCTTTGGGGAAATGTCAATTTAATACCTCAATTGGGCGGTTTTCGGCGCACGTGCAAAACACGTGAGATTTGAGGGGCTTAAATCGTTTTTGCTGTGGGTGGAAGGGGTGAAACAGTCATTTCCATTTTTATGCTTAGAAAGCGGGATATTACCCGCTCTCAACTGTTACCAAATTTAGAAATCAATTTCAAACCCTAATTTCCCCAAAGCTCATTCTTTGAACTCTCTTTCAACTCAACTCTCACCTCCAATTGAAGCTGTAATAACATCACAAAATAACCGTATTTCCAATCCGATTACAAACCCTAAATTTTTCAGCGGGATACTTTCACAGTGGGTGCGCGATTTGAGCTCGACTACAACTCTGTTTTAGCAAGATGGAGAATAGGCAGTGAGATTTGAGGAGACAAAGTGAAGTGATTCCTGAGGGGAAGTTGTTGGAAATCGATATCCCGGGGTTAACAGAATTGCGGAAACATAACCCCGATCAAAATCCCGTCGCCGGAAACCACCGTGAACCACCGCTCGAACCGGGCCCGACCAAAGCAACACCGCCGCGGGATAAACCCGCGGCTAGCCCTAGCCGAGCCCCGCGAGGGGCTCGCGATCACACGCGGTGATTGCCGAGGATGCATCGTGCATCCCCCGGGGCTGCTCGTAGCAGACCCCGGCGGTGAGTCCGGCGACTCACCGCCACCGCTCGTGGAGGAGCGGTCCGCCCAGCGGATCGCGATCGGGCCAGCCACGCGGCTGCCTGGCGATCGAGCCCAGCTCGATCGCATGCCCCGGCGTCCAGCCGGGGCTCCTCCCGTGTGCACCGACGATCGAGCCCTAAGGCTTCGATCGCCACCCTCAGCGTCCAGCCGAGGGTTTATTGCTATCGATCCTGGCGGGGCTCGCTTGACCGCCCGCGGTCCGGTGATCTCGGATCACCACCGCGCGGTCAAACCCCGTCCTCGGGTTCGTCCCTCGGATCTTCGTTCATGCGTATACTCGAATTAATTATTAAAATCATCGAAGGGGGTTCAACGATTTTACCTTTGTTCTCGTTGTATGGAGAAACGAGATCTATGAAGACCTTGAGACCTTCCCACGTATTCATTGCACTAACTCGAACGTCGGGTGGGCGACGATCCTCCGAACTCTATGGATCTCCCTCTCTACTTTCTCTCTCTAGAATTGTGATCTTCAAGTTTTGAGAATAGAGAAGACCATGTAGTGATTTTATAGGCTACGTAGGGGATCTTAAGGAGGTGGAATATTGGGCTTCCAATATTAATGATTAAATTGAGCCCAAGCCCAAATCTATTAATCCCATTAATATTAATTAATTTATTTTCCACTATATAAATTAATTGCACTCCCAATATTAAACCATATTATATCAAATAATATTTCTACGGTAGTATTATTTATTCCGTGTATTTAAGATATAAATATCCATGAATAAAATTAATTTATTGCTAATTAATTTATTCATCTCTTATATCCGAGAATAGTACCATTCAACCTTAATTATTATGCGGAACAAATCCACCTGCAGGGTTTACATAATAATTCCTTATGAACTCATCTCGGGGATATTATCAACCCTTACGGGATACACTTTCCCGTCAAGTATCCACGGCATGTCATATATAAAATATAGCGACCCAACGTAACCGGTAATTGACCCAATAATTAAACCGGTCAATTCCTTTGGAAAATCAAAGTCACTTATATTAAATATATACACCCGCAATAATATTAGGGATTAAGAATAAAATACACTGAGACTTAAATCGATTATCAAAGGCAATCCTAATCGATAAATCTCAAGCGATCCACCCAATACACCAAGTGTACAAGTATGATAAAATAATCAAGACAAATTATTTTCTCTCTCATACTACGACTATACCGATGGATTGGTCCTTGTCCATCTAGGTCGTGAGCAACTGTTCGATTATATACGAGTAACCGATAGTATGATCTTCCGTGTGGGCCCACACACCATACTAACTATAACGTATATAAAACTCTTCCATGTTAAAACTCCTTCTCCTTCAATAGTGAAACACATAGCCTGATATCGACTTACATCGGTCCTCATTCGATTAGAAATCTAAGAGAATGTAATCCAAAGGAAATGCTCGTCTGCTCCGTAATCCAGAACATAGTTTCTAGTACTTCGAAAGTACTTTAAATGTTCATTACAGCAGTCAAATATTCTTTTTCAAGATTACCTTGATATCCTCCCACTATACTTGCCGCATAGCAGATATCAGGTGCTCGTTTTTCAACATCGCATTTATTAAGCTTTCCACACTCAAAGTGTAGGAAACTGCTTTTACTGCTTCTATCTCTTTTTGTGCTTCAAAACACATATCTTTAGATAGATGCATTTCGTATCTGAAAGGTAAAGAACCTTTCTCGGAATCTTGCATGTTAAAACGAACCATAATCATATCTATGTAAGATGTCCAGGAGAAGTACAATGTTCTTTCCTAGAGATCCATGATCTCAAGAACATGTCAAACTTCGTCCTATATCTTTCATAATGATTTATCCAGACAACCATCATTTCATGTCTGATTACATCTTTACATTGTTGCCAATGATAAAATGTTATCTACATAAAACCCGAGAAACACCACCTTGTTTCCATCACGTTTCCAATACAAACTATTCGTCTATGCTTTGATGAATCCATAAAATGGACTATCTCATCAATTTGCAAGTTCCACGATCTCTAGCTTTGTTTCAATCCATAAATGGATCAACTAAGCTTGTACTCTAAATGATCTTGCCTCTTAGCAATAATCCTTATTGCTTTCCAAAAAGGCACATTTAGATATAGTACTGCCTTCATGTAGATCCAGAGATTGATTTCATGTATACTAGGTCCAAAGTCCGAAAACTCTCCTAGCCTTATGAACATCTCCGGTTGTCACACAACCTCCCACTACAACGGCATTCCGGTGCATTAACAGTAATAACAGTAGGTGCAGTTAGTGGTGTACCGCTACTCGGTTCGGCTGGTTCTAAGTCTTAATCTTTCTCTCTCATTTCAAAGTATTACGTCACTTTGGGCTTGTGGTTCATCTAATAGTCTTCCTCTAAGAACCGGGCGTTAGAACTTATAACGTCCTTCTGGTTCATAGTACTATTGAACACACAACTTTTGTCCTTCCAGGATATTCTACAACCGCATTGAATGCGCCGTTGTTTTCAGGACATATGCATAGAACATAGGTAGTTCCGTATAACTCATGCTTTTACTATTTCTATAAGAGTTCCATTTCTTGTTTACGACACACCATTTCTACACAACAGTGTATGGTGTAGTCATTTGGGATCTAATCCCAATCTCTGATTAGTATGCCTTTGACGAGCGCGAATACTTGTCGTGGAGCAAACACGCTGTCAAAATGAAATTTATATTTAGCCAGTACTCTTATCACTACAAAACGTAGATAATGGCAAGTACGTGGGGTCGGTCCCACAAGGAGGCAATTACAGTAGGTGATCTCGGCTTTGCCCAAGGGGTTGTCACAAAAAGATTTTGGTTTGGGTTGCTGTGGGCACAGCGGTTTTGCAAACGTTTCAAACACTTTGATCTAACTCCGGCTAACAGAAATATCATGCAAATAAATAAATCTAAAATTAAACAAAGCAAACAACTCAGATCTAACAGAATACTAAAAGGAAAACTTAAATCAAATGATAAACAAGGCATCCGGGCAGACAACTTCACTCAGGATCATTAGGGCAAACTACCGGTCATCGGCACTAAGGATTTCTACCAGCGGTTTGTCAGCAGTTATAGGGTGCAAAAAACAAAAGTGGTCCTATTGCGTCACGCCCAGCAATTGCCCCACCCCTCATCTATCCTTACTGTGTAAAGAGAAGGCTAGCTATCACTATGTCTAAACCCCCTGGATCTGAACAATTCGATAACCTATGCGACCAAACATGGATCTAGTTTGCCCAAACCCGCATTACCCTCTAGACAGACCCGCTCGGCCAATAGCATGCTCGAAACATACGACCGCATCTCCTGCAAGTTCTAGTGCTATGCCCGCAACAATACTACAAGGTACATCTATGCGGTTTGCCAATCCCCAGTATCCCAGTTTGTAAATGTTCACTAGTGGTCGTCCTAGTTTGCCCATACTCCCCAGAAATAAACCTCAACCAACTTTGCCTCGGGAACAAACGCCCAACCGGCTACTTTAGCCCCATCGACCTCGCGGCTTAAACTAAAACCCTAAATCACCATCGATCCGTCCCTGCCCAGATGCAAAACAACTTAGCCGATCATACAGAAATTAAAAGACGAAATAATTAAAGGAAAGCAAACTATATTAATCATAGCTTCAAATCGATAAGCGTTTTTTAAGGAAATCAAAGTACGGAATTAAAGAAGATTAAAAACGGAAAACATGAAATTGTTTCTCGACCCGAAGGTCGGTTCTACTGCAATTAAATAAAAGGAACTCGGACGAACAGCTCCGCTTCCTTCTCCGGAAACTCCTACGGCGGCGACGGCGAACTTCGGGACCGGCGGCTCTCTCGATTTCTCGATGCGTAATGTGTGTCTTCTGCTGCCCGTCGCGCCCCTCTTTTATTGACTTCAATTTGAATTCAAAATCAGCGGCTGTTTCTCCTTCCCTAAAGAATAGGCGTCAGCGGTCAAGGGAGTTGGGGATAAGTCAGATCCCCCGAATCCAGGGATTCTGGTATGCTGTCAGCTTGCCCGCAGCCAATCTCCTGTCAACAGCCGCTCTCTGCCCAAATCGAAGTCTGCAGGTAATTCTTCTCCTCCACAGGTGGTCGGACCAGGCACGGTACTTGGTAGGAATTCTGGGTCTTCTGCTTCGTGACCTTACCCATTTGCCCGATGTGGTCAAACTGTTGCTTGTCACTATCGCTCCAGAATCTGATTTGCCCAAAGAAGGGGATTTCCTTGCCTCTTTTGCCCAGTGCGCCACCTGTTACCTGCATCACCACACACTCTGCCCAAACACCTAATTGTGCCCTCCCAGACACGTAACCGACTCAAACTGAATCAATAAAGGGTGTAAAAATGCTCTAAGATGAGCAAATAAAATGTCTCATCAGAACCGCACACACTTGGATACGCTTGTCCCCAAGCGTGGGCTCTGAGTTGCCTGACTCAAGACCAAAGTGAAGACAGAAATGAAAGAAATAGGAAGAAATAAAGCAAAGGACTTTAGCATGATCAGTAAAGGGCATAGTACATACAGATAACACAAAATTCGAGTAAAGATAAAAATAAGTCAAGAGTCTGTTCTAGGTCTTTGGGTTCACTCCCTCACAGTGTTTCTCTCTTTTCAGTGTATGGGTTCAATGACACTCATTTTCTGCTGCGACTCTACTTTGCCTAGATTTGCCTTATTGCTAATCTGAGTTTGTTTAAACTAAGCAGGGGGTTATCAAAGGGGCTTTTATTGGGTTGTAGTGTTGGGCTCATAAGGGTAGATTTTTCTGGGAGTAGGCTCTATTTGGGAAGAGGGCTTTTTGATGTTAGCCTTTTCTCTGCCACTTTGCCCTTTTCTTACGGGCCTTAGCACAACAACTTTTTATTCATCTTTTTTTTTTCTTTTGTTTTCTTTTTCTGATTTTTTTTTTTGAACACTATGCCCTAACTCCCTCTCTTCTCTCTGGCTGCCTATATAATGTGGGCATAATACCAGAATGGGTTCACAAAGAAAATCAATCAGGCTCAAAAGGGCTAGCAAGGGGCAGTGTTATTTATTCAGGCAAACTAAAACAAGAAAATGCCCTAATCATTTAACAACCCTACTCAGTCAAACTACTCAATTCAGCAAACAGGCAAAGACAAGCATTGTAAAGATCACAGCAGACTCTCAAAGAAAGAAATCATATATCAATGTTGGCTCAATTCTCACAGTTTGCCTAGAACAGTTCCATCATCCCTATTTCATGCATCTTAACTATAAATTTTGAGTTACTGTATGTATGTTTGCCCAAGGTGACACAAAATAATGCTGACTCGATTAGAAACAGGGGTTTGCCCTTTCCCTTTCCCCCCTCACACACTTTGCCTGGGCAAAGTGTGCAAAAGTAATAAGATTGGTAGGGGCTAACCACGACCAGACTATGACTCAAAAAGTTGGCGCACCTGCCCCCTCACACACTTTGCCTGGGCAAAGTGTGTCAGCAGGGAGATCAACCTAGTCTCCCCCAAACCAAAGTGACTCGGGGGTGACCTTAACAACAAACAGAAAAAATAAAAGAAAATAAAAACCTAACAACTACTTGATGGAGTAGTATACTTAATGTCTAGATTTGAGTATTCTGAACTCTGTATGCACTTTCATTTACCTATTTATAACAGACATTCATTTGCTTTTAATTATTGTTAATTAAATATATGCAAATTATAGTCCTGGATTTTATACGTTGTAGTTAGTATGGTGTGCATGGGCGCACAGAAGATCATACTATCGGTTACTCGTATTTAATCGAACAGTTGCTCACGACCTAGATGGACACGGACCAATCCATCGGTATAGTCGTTGTGTGAGAGAGAAAATAATTTATCTTAATTATTTTATCACACTTGTACACTTGGTGTATTGAGCGGATCGCTTGAGACTTATCAATTAGGATTGCTCTGTGATAATTGATTTAAGTCTCGGAGTATTTTATTCTTAATCCCTGAAACAATTGCGGGTGTGTATATTTAATATAAGTGACTTTGATTTTCCAAAGGAATTAACCGATTTAATTATTGGGTTAATTACCGGTTAAGTTGGGTCACTATATTTTATATATGGCATGCCGTGAATTCTTGAAGGGACAGTGTATCCCGGAAGGGTTGATAATATCCCCGAGATGAGCTCATAAGGATTTATTATGTAAACCTCGCGAGTGGATTTGTTCCGCATAATAAATAAGGTTGAGTGGTACTATTCTCGGATATAAGAGATGAATAAATTTATTAAGCAATAAATAAATTTTATTCATGGATATTTAAATCTTAAATACACGGAATAAATAATACTAACCGGAGAAATATTATTTGATATAATATGGATAAATATTGGGAGTGCAATTTTATTTATATAGTGGAAAATAAATAAAATTAATATTGATAAGAATTAATGGATTTGGGTTGGACCCAATTTAATTTTCAATATTAGAAGCCCAATATTTAATCTCCTTTTGATCCCCTACGTAGCCTATAAAAGCACTACATGGTCTTCACAATTCATTAACCTAAGATACGCCAATCATAAAGTCTTGAAGAGTGAAGAAGATCCATAGGAGTTCGATAGATCGTCGCCCACCCGACGTTCGAACGGAGTGCGAGGAATACGCGGGAAGATCACGAGGTCATCTCGATTTCGTTTCTCCGAACAACGAATCGTAGGTATGATATCTAAACTAACTTGATATTATTCGATTTTTTTTATTGAAAATATCGTAGGACGAAGATCCGAAGATCGAAGCCCGGACTAGAGGACGAACGCGTGGTGGCGATCTAGGATCGCCGGACCACGGCGATCGACCCTAGGGTTTCGGCCGTGGGGCGTGGGGGCTAACCCTCGGCTGGGCCGAGGGTGTGCGATCGATCGCGGGATCGATCGCTAGGGCACGGGCTGGTGCCGTGCCCTACCCCGCCGTGAAGGCGGGGGCCTCCTGGTGGCGGCGAGTCGCCGGACTCGCCGCGGGGGCTGCTGGGCAGCCCCACCCCGATCGATCGCCGGCGTGCGATCGATCACTAGATCGTATGAACCCCGGCTCGCGGGGGTTCGGGTGGGGGCGGGCTACGTGCCTTCGGGCGCGTGGTCTCCAAAGCCCGGACTCCGGCGGATGAGTCGGCGTTCGTGTGATCTCCGGCGAAGGGTTCGTTCGGGTTATCGGTTCCGCAAATTTAAATAACCCGGGATATCGAATTCCAACAATTGGTATCAGAGCGTGGTTTACGTTCGCGGTATTTTCGATAATATTGTTCTACCTTGCAGGGTTCCGACTATTATGGCTTGATTAATTACTCGTTTAATTTATTTTGTCATGATTGTTGGTTTTATTAAACTCTCGGACATGTCGAGATTCGTTTTTGGTGGTGAATGCTTGTAATAGTAAAAATTCGGGGGTTGACCGAATTTAGGATTTATTATTATGTTCATCGTTTTTCCGGAAAATGTATAGGGTCGATTTCGTGTATAGAATCGATACCTGAATTGTAATTTAGATTTTTGTAAATTTATTTTGCGATTGGATCGACGAATCGAAGACCGCCGGAGAAGACGAAGTGACGAGGAGACGAAGGACCGGGATCGATCAATCCCCATGATCGATCCCGAGGGGATCGATCGACCCGCGGCCCTAGGCGGGCTGTCCGTGGGAGTCCCGGCCACGCCGGCCACCAGTGGTGGTGGCGCGTGGGCTGGGCGGCGGCGGCGTGACCCGGGCGGCGGTCGGACGAGGGTGGGGGTGGCGTGGGGTCTCCCAACCCGTGCTACTCCCACCGGAAATTCACTTTCCTATTTTAATTCGGTTTCCTATTTTGGTTATTTCTTTATGGAATATTCATAAAATAGAAAAGAATTAATTTAGCATTAATTTATTTTTCCTATTTGATTATTCCTACTCATGGGAATATTCATGGATTAGGAATAAAATAAATTTGGAAAGTAGAAGAGTCCTAAATAATTTTATTTCTTTATTTCATTATGGATATCATCTAGAATATTCCAAGAGTATCTTGGATAGATTATTCTAGAGATTTAATGGAGTGGAAAAAGAAAATAAAATAAATAAAAATATTAATAATATTTAATTTTATTTTGATATATTCAATTGACTTAATTTTCGAATTAAGTAACTTTTGGATTAATTGAAAATAAATAGATTTAAATATTGGATATTAATATTCTCGTCACATGGAGCATTCAAGAAACGAAGACTGAAGACTAGAAGATGCGTACGGAGATGTGATAAAGCCATAATAGTCGGAAAATAATATTCTAGTATTATTTTGATTATGTGATAATACTATGTGCTTTATTACATGTATGCATGCTATATGTGTTTATTTTATGCACTAGATAGCGTATCCCTTTATTGTAAAAAGCTAAGTGGGAGAGGGTATGGAAACATACCCATGGTCTCCATTGCTGCTCTCTTGGTGACTTTTATAAACTTTTGAAGTTTATATAGATAAGTCATTAGAGGAGAGTTTCTTGTAATTCCTCTTACGAGAAACATTGATTAAGTTATCAAACAATGCCTAATTTGTCTTTCCAAAGCTGATTTCAAGTCGACTCATTCTCACCCCGGGGAGTGGAATGGAGCCAGAGCCACTTGGTCATGTAGAGGACACAAATTAGAGACCTTCGTACCATTCTTTGATAGATGGGTCGTTTGTCTGCTCGGCTCCCTCATTTATGAGAGATAGGGTTGTTCGCATGGTGAATCACTGGTTAGAAACTTCGAGTTTCACTTATGATTCTCCACGTCTTGATTTACAAGATTAAATGGATCAAGTAATTGGGAGTCAATTATAAAAGTCTCTTAGTGTAGTAAACGTCCACACCACGTGGCTTGCTATGCTGACGGACTTTGGATTAATTGATGTAGACAGTTGTAAGTAATTATGAAGAGTTGTGAAGTTATCGTAAACGTCCACACCACGTGGCTTGCGGTGATGTAGCGATTCCAAGTGATTTACTTTGGTACTGAGTAATGGTTTACACTTAGATACGCGTTATAGTATTCCTCCCCACGAGGTCACGCTATAAATGATGTATGACCAAAGAAAATCTAATTGCTAAATCATTTGGGTGGGTAAACGTCCACACCACGTGGCTTGCCTTACCTGATGGGATTTTAGATGTGATTAGTGATTTAATGATATTATTTGAGGGAGATAATATCGGATATTAAATTGTTTGTTTGTTTTATGTGCTTATAGGTTAAGAATGACTGTGACCCCACTTTGTGATATACTTAAGGATGAAAACTCACCGGTTCCATATGGTGATGATTGGGAACGAAATCTGGACATTGTCCATACTGTTGAGCTTTCCGAGTCCACTGTTGTCCCAACTGATGAGGACATTCGAAATGACCTCAGGATGATGTTGAGACATAGCGTGGAAGCCGGGCAAGAGGTGATTAACATACTCACAGAATTCTCTCTCAATGAGTCCCTTAAAAAGGATTCAACGAGAGCGGAGTTTGTGCGTAAGTTAAGAGAATCACAAGCTTTTGTGGTAAGGCTAGAGGAAAAGCGTGCAAAGAAACCCAGTGGCTTAAGGCCACGGATTGGGAAAGGCAAGCCTTTGGACAAGTGCTTTCGATGCAAGCAGTTTGGGCACTGGAGGTCTGATTGTCCTCTCATCAAAGGTACGAAATTTTCCTTAGTCACTGAAACATTGTCAGCGGTGATATCTACCAGCACCTGGTGTGTAGATACGGGCGCCACTGACCATGTCTGCAATTCATTGCAGGGGTTCCAGGAAACCCGGAGACTTAGAGAGGGAGAGATCGTGGTCTACATGGGCAATGCCGCGAAGGTGGCGGCTGTTGCAGTGGGAGACGTTCACTTACGTTTTAGTAGTGATAGGGTTTTAGTTTTACAAAATTGTCTTTATGTACCGAATTTTAGAAAGAATTTGATTTCAGTTTCTAAGTTAATTCTGAATGGATATTCTGTTTCTTTTGATCACTCTGTGGTCATAAGAAGAAATAGTGAGATTGTCTGTTCTGGTACATTGGTAGACGATTTGTATATTCTAAATCCTGAGTCTAACACGGTGCAACTAACCGAGAGTAATAACACATCTACGAACACCAATAAGAGAAAGGAACCTTCTAAAATGAATCAATTATACTTGTGGCATCTAAGGCTAGGTCATATTAATTCGAATAGAATTCAAAGGTTGAAAGCTGATGGTCTCATTAGCGGCATAGAAGGAGAGGACCTTCCAACCTGCGAATCCTGTTTGGAGGGTAAAATGACCAAGCGTTCTTTTTCTGGTAAAGGACGTAGAGCTGAACAAGTATTGGATTTGATTCACTCTGATGTATGCGGACCTATGTCTACTCAGGCAAGGGGAGGGTACGAGTATTTCATCACCTTTACTGATGATTACTCAAGGTATGGATATATTTACCTGATGCGCCACAAGAGTGATTCTTTTGACAAGTTCAAGGAATTCAAGGCTCTTGTGGAGAACCTTCGTGGTAAATCCATAAAATGCCTGCGATCTGATCGCGGAGGCGAGTACCTGTCTGGAGAATTCAAGGCATACTTGGCAGAGAATGGGATTGAATCCCAGCTGACTTCACCATATACTCCTCAGCAGAATGGTGTGTCAGAAAGAAGGAATAGGACTCTTATGGAAATGGTGCGATCGATGATGAGTTACTCGGACTTACCTGTTATGTTCTGGGGACTTGCCTTGGAAACAGCGGCGTACATTCTGAATAGGGTTCCGACCAAAACGGTACCAACTACACCCATGGAATTGTGGAGTGGGCGTAAGCCTAACTTAAAACACATTCGGATCTGGGGATGTCCAGCACATGTGTTGCGACAAGGCGCCGATAAGTTAGAACCTAGATCAGAAATACGGTTGTTTGTAGGATACCCGAAAGGAACTAAGGGTGGCATGTTCTATAGTCCTACGGACCAGAAGATCGTTATAAGTACTAACGCTCGGTTCCTAGAGGAAGACTATGTCATGGACCACAAGCCCAAAAGTGACATAATGCTTGATGAGTTGAGAGGTAACGAGGAAGACCTGGATACAGCCGAACCGAGTATAGATACACCACTAGAACCTGCACCTGATACTGTCACTGTTAATACACCGGAGCGCCGTCGTAGTGGGAGGGTTGTTAAACAACCGGA
Source organism: Euphrasia confusa (assembly GCA_954870475.1). Classification (NCBI taxonomy): domain Eukaryota; kingdom Viridiplantae; phylum Streptophyta; class Magnoliopsida; order Lamiales; family Orobanchaceae; genus Euphrasia; species Euphrasia confusa. Next base: position 39,697,021 of record OX940951.1, on the reverse strand, counting down.
CAGATGGATTGGACTGGGTGAGTCTTCGGACTCGGCACCCGGAGTTCATGAAGTCGATCTCTGGACCTATGATGAGGCGGTACAAGATATAGATGCGCCTTCTTGGAAGAAAGCAATGAAATCCGAAATAGAATCTATGGATTCTAATAAAGTCTGGGATCTTGTAGAACCACCAAGCGGCGTAAAGCCAATTGGGTGTAAATGGGTCTACAAGAGAAAGAGAGGATCTGACGGAAAGGTTGAAACCTTTAAAGCTAGGCTTGTTGCGAAAGGATATACTCAGAAAGAGGGAATCGATTATGAGGAGACCTTCTCGCCGGTAGCCAAGATAAAGTCGATCCGTATTCTCTTATCCATAGCAGCTCATATGGATTATGAGGTGTGGCAAATGGATGTCAAGACAGCTTTCCTTAATGGAAGTCTTGACGAGACGATTTATATGAAACAACCAGAAGGATTCATTGCTAAGGGGCGAGATCATCTAGTGTGCAAGCTTAATCGATCCATTTATGGATTGAAACAAGCCTCGAGATCGTGGAACCTGCGGTTTGATGAAGTAGTCCAATCTTTTGGATTCATTTAAAGCATGGACGAATCGTGTGTGTATTGGAAACGTGATGGAAAGAAGGTGGCGTTTCTCGTGCTTTATGTAGATGACATACTTCTCATTGGCAACAGTGTAAAGATGTTATCAGACAAAAAGGGATGGTTGTCTAGACAATTCGATATGAAAGATTTGGGAGAAGTTGGACATGTTCTAGGGATCAAAGTTATAAGGGATTGCCGGAATAGAACATTGTGTCTTTCCCAGCAATCTTACATAGACACGATTCTAGCTCGTTTTAACATGCAAGATTCCAAGAAGGGTAATCTGCCCTTCAGTAAAGGAACTTATCTTTCTAAGGAGATGTGTCCTCAGACGCAGAAGGAGAAAGATAACATGAAAGCGGTTCCCTACGCTTCGGCTGTGGGAAGCTTAATGTATGCAATGTTATGCACGAGGCCTGATATCTGTTATGCCGTTGGCATAGTAGCGAGATATCAGAGTAACCCTGGAAATGATGGAGTAGTATACTTAATGTCTAGATTTGAGTATTCTGAACTCTGTATGCACTTTCATTTACCTATCTATTACAGACATTCATTTGCTTTTAATTATTGTTAATATGCAAATTATAGTCCTGGATTTTATACGTTGTAGTTAGTATGGTGTTGCATGGGCACACAGAAGATCATACTATCGGTTACTCGTATTTAATCGAACAGTTGCTCACGACCTAGATGGACACGGACCAATCCATCGGTATAGTCGTTGTGTGAGAGAGAAAATAATTTATCTTAATTATTTTATCACACTTGTACACTTGGTGTATTGAGCGGATCGATTGAGACTCATCAATTAGGATTGCTCGGCGATAATTGATTTGAGACTCGGAGTATTTTATTCTTAATCCCTGAAACAATTGCGGGTGTGTATATTTAATATAAGTGACTTTGATTTACCAAAGGAATTAACCGGTTTAATTATTGGGTTGATTACCGGTTAAGTTGGGTCACTATATTTTATATATGGCATGCCGTGAATTCTTGAAGGGGCAGTGTATCCCGTAAGGGTTGATAATATCCCCGAGATGAGCTCATAAGGATTTATTATGTAAACCTCGCGAGTGGATTTGTTCCGCATAATAAATAAGGTTGAGTGGTACTATTCTCGGATATAAGAGATGAATAAATTTATTAAGCAATAAATAAATTTTATTCATGGATATTTAAATCTTAAATACACGGAATAAATAATACTAAGTTGGAGAAATATTATTTGGTATAATATGGAATAATATTGGGAGTTCAATTTTATTTATATAGTGGAAAATAAATAAAATTAATATTGATAAGAATTAATGGATTTGGGTTGGACCCAATTTAATTTTCAATATTAAAGCCCAATATTTATTCTCCTTTTGATCCCCTTCGTAGCCTATAAAAGCACTACATGGTCTTCACTTTTACTAACCTAAGTTACGCCAACTAAAAAGTTCTGAGAGTGAAGAGGATCCATAAGTTCGATAGCTCGTCGCCCACCCGACGTTCGAACGGAGTGCAAGGAATACGCGGGAAGATCACGAGGTCATCGATTTCGTTTCTCCGAATAATGAATCGTAGGTACAATTCTCAACGCACTTGTTAATTGTTCGATTTGTTTTTATCGAGAATACCGTAGGACGAAGATCCGAGGATCGAACCCCGGGCCGAGGGTCGAGCCGGGCGGTGGTGGCGAAGCCACCGGACCGCCGGCGGCTCGTGGATCCCTCGCGGGGATCGAGTGCGCGAACCCTCGGCTGGACGCCGAGGGTCGATCGAGCCCTACGGGGCCGATCGCTAGGGCTACGGGTTTCACCCGTAGCAGCTCGTAGCGAGCTGCGGGTTTACCCGCAGCGGCTCGCTGGACGCGAGCCCTAGCCGCGAGCAGCGGATCGCCGGATCCGCTGCGGGGATGCCGCGAGGCATCCCGTGCGATCGCTGCGAGCGATCGCGAGTCCCCTCGCGGGGACTCGGCTGGGCGTCCGCGTGCCTCGTGCACGCGACGCGTTCGGTCGGGTCCCGGTTCGCGTGGGCTCGTGATTTCTCCGGCGATTGAGGTTGTCGATTGTATGAACCTCGGCTCGCGGGTTTTCGGGTGGGGGCGGATTACGTGCCTTCGGGTGCGTGGTCTCCAAAGCCCGGACTCCGGCGGATGAGTCGGTGTACGTACGATCTCCGGCGAAGGGTTCGTTCGGGTTATCGGTTCCGCAATTTTGATAACCCGGGATAGCGAATTCCAACAATTGGTATCAGAGCGTGGTTTACGTTCGCGGTATTTTCGATAAAATTGTTCTACCTTGCAGGGTTCCGACTATTATGGCTTGATGATTATTCGTTTAATTATTTTGTCATGTGATTGTTGGTTTTATTAAACTCTCGGACATGTCGAGATTCGTTTTTGGTGGTGAATGCTTGTAATAGTAAAAATTCGGGGGTTGACCGAATTTAGGATTTATTATTATGTTCGTTTATTTTCCGGAAAATGTATAGGGTCGATTTCGTGTATAGAATCGATACCGGAATTGTAATTTAGATTTTTGTAAATTTAATTTTGCGATTGGATCGACGTATCGAAGACCGCCGGAGAAGACGAAGTGACGGGATGGACGAAGGGCTAGGGATCGATTGGATCGATCCCCATGATGCCCGATCGAAGGCGATGGGCGAGGGACTTGCTGCCCTAGCCGCGGCTGCCACCGGTTCGGTGGTCGGCGGCGTGGCTGGGCGGCGGCGCTCCTCCCCGTGGCTGGCCGATCGATCGATGGTGGGGTGGTTCGGGGTCTCCCAACCCGGGCTACTCCTACCGGAAATATATTTTCCTAATTAATTCGTTATTTCCTATTTTGATTATTTCTTTATGGAATAATCTAGAAAAATAGAAAAAAGAATTAATTTAGTACTAAATTTATTTTTCCTATTTGATTATTCCTACTCATGGGAATATTCATGGATTAGGAATAAAATAAATTTGGAAAAATATAAAAGTCCTAATTATTTTTATTTCTTTATTTCATTATGGATATCATCTAGAATATTCCAAGAATATCTTGGATAGATTATTCTAGTGATTTAATGAAGTGGAAAAAGAAAATAAAATAAATAAAAATATTAATAATATTTAATTTTATTTTTGATATATTCAATTGACTTAATTTTCGAATTAAGTAACTTTTGGATTAATTGAAAATAAATAGATTTAAATATTGGATATTAATATTCTCGTCACATGGAGCATTCAAGAAACGAAGACTAAAGACTAGAAGATGCGTACGGGGATGTGATGAAGCCATAATAGTCGGAAAATAATATTCTAGTAATTATTTTGACTATGTGATAATACTATGTGCTTTATTACATGTATGCATGCTATATGTGTTTATTTTATGCACTAGATAGCGTATCCCTTTATTGTAAAAAGCTAAGTGGGAGAGGGTATGGAAACATACCCATGGTCTCCATTGCTGCTCTCTTGGTGACTTTTATGAACTTTTGAAGTTTATATAGATAAGTCATTGGAGGAGAGTTCTTGTAATTCCTCTTACAAGAGACATTAATTGAGTTTATCAAACAATGCCTAATTTGTCTTTCCAAAGCTGATTTCAAGTCGACTCATTCTCACCCCGGGGAGTGGAATGGAGCCAGAGCCACTTGGTCATGTAGAGGACACAAATTAGAGACTTTCGTGCCATTCTTTGATAGATGGGTCGTTTGTCTGCTCGGCTCCCTCATTTATGAGAGATAGGGTTGTTCGCATGGTGAATCACTGGTTAGAAACTTCGAGTTTCACTTATGATTCTCCGCGTCTTGATTTACGAGATTAAATGGATCAAGTAATTGGGAGTCAATTATAAAAGTCTCTTAGTGTAGTAAACGTCCACACCACGTGGCTTGCTATGCTGACGGATTTTGGATTAATTGATGTAGACAGTTGTAAGTAATTATGAAGAGTTGTGAAGTTATCGTAAACGTCCACACCACGTGGCTTGCGGTGATGTAGCGATTCCAAGTAATTTACTTTGGTACTGAGTAATGGTTTACACTTAGATACGCGTTATAGTATTCCTCCCCACGAGGTCACGCTATAATTGATGTATGACCAAAGAAAATCTAATTGCTAAATCATTTGGGTGGGTAAACGTCCACACCACGTGGCTTGCCTTACCTGATGGGATTTTAGATGTGATTAGTGATTTAATGATATTATTTAAGGGAGATAATATCGGATATTAAATTGTTTGTCTGTTTTATGTGCTTATAGGTTAAGAATGACTGTGACCCCACTTTGTGATATACTTAAGGATGAAAACTCACCGGTTCCATATGGTGATGATTGGGAACGAAATCTGGACATTGTCCAGACTGTTGAGCTTTCCGAATCCACTGTTGTCCCAACTGATGAGGACATTCGAAATAACCTCAGGATGATGTTGAGACATAGCGTGGAAGCCGGGCAAGAGGTGATTAACATACTCACAGAATTCTCTCTCAATGAGTCCCTTAAAAAGGAATCAACGAGAGCGGAGTTTGTGCGTAAGTTAAGAGAATCACAAGCTTTTGTGGCAAGGCTAAGGGAAAAGCATGCAAAGAAACCCAGTGGCTCAAAGCCACGGATTGGGAAAGGCAAGCCTTTGGGCAAGTGCTTTCGATGCAAGCAGTCTGGGTACTGGAGGTCTGATTGTCCTCTCATCAAAAGTACGAAATCTTCTTTAGTCGTAAAACATAGTCAGTGGTATTATCTGCCGGAACCTGGTGTGTAGATATAGAACCACTGACGGTATGAGCATTCTAAATGCAAGGGTTCCAGGAAACCCGACGACTTAGAAAAGAAGAAATCATAGTCTACATGGGCAATGCTGTAGAGGAGGCAGCAGTTGCAGTGGAGGACATTTTATAGGATTTCATTTTGGGTTATTGCTTTTATGTACCTTTCAAATTAGAAAGAACTTTGTTCTGGATTTCTAATAAATGGATATTTTATTTCTTTTAATCATTTGATGGTTATAAGGAGAAATAATGGTATTATCTATTTTGGTACATTAGCTAGCAATATATAAATGATGAATCCTGAGTCCACCACGATGCAACGAACCGTTTTATATATAACTCGTTTTACTAATAAGAGATTTCTTTGTTTAATCATTTATACTTGTGGATTCTTATGCTAAGTCATATTTATTCAAATGAGAAGTTCAAGGGTCGAAAATTGATTGTAAGATCAATTAAGTTGAAGGAGTGGACCTTCCGACCTAAGAATCTAATTTGGAAGATAATACGACTAAGCAATCCTTTATGGATATAAAGTATAAGATCCGGACAAGTATTAGAATTGATTAACTCTGATGTATGCAGACCTTTGTCTACTCAGACAATAAGATACGAGTACTTCATTTTATGATTACTCGAAAAATGGACTAGCATACCTGATGTGCCACAAAAGCAAAGTGTTTTGACAAGTCAATGGACACAAAGCTATTGTGGGGAACCATCATGGTATATCCATTGAAAGCCTGCGATCTAATCGAGGAGGCAAGTGCCTGTCTGAGGAATGCATGGCATACTGATCAGAGATTAGGATTTGATCCCAAATGACTACACCATACACTCTTGTGTAGGAATGGTGTGTTGGAAATTAAGAAATGGAACTCTTATAGAAATAGTAAAGACATGAGTTATACGGAACTACCTATGTTCTATGGATATGTCTGGAAACAACGGGGCATTCATGCGGTTGTAGAATGTCCTAGAAGAACAAAAGATGTGTGTTCAAATAGTACTATGAACCAGAAGGACGTTATAAGTTCTAACGCCCGGTTCTTAGAGGAAGACTATTAGATGAACCACAAGCCCAAAGTGACGTAATACTTTGAATGAGAGAGAACGATAAGGACTGGATACAGCCGAACCGAGTATAGATACACCACTAGAACCTGCACCTAATACTGTCACTGTTGATACACCGGAACGCCGTCGTAGTGGGAGGGTTGTTAAACAACCGGGCAGATGGATTGGACTGGGTGAGTCTTCGGACTCGGCACCCGGAGTTCATGAAGTCGATCCCTGGACCTATGATGAGGCGGTACAAGATATAGATGCGCCTTCTTGGAAGAAAGCGATGAAATCCGAAATAGAATCTATGGATTCTAATAAAGTCTGGGATCTTGTAGAACCACCAAGCGGCGTAAAGCCAATTGGGTGTAAATGGGTCTACAAGAGAAAGAGAGGATCTGACGGAAAGGTTGAAACCTTTAAAGCTAGGCTTGTTGCGAAAGGATATACTCAGAAAGAGGGAATCGATTATGAGGAGACCTTCTCGCCGGTAGCCAAGATAAAGTCGATCCGGATTCTCTTATCCATAGCACCTCATATGGATTATGAGGTGTGGCAAATGGATGTCAAGACAGCTTTCCTTAATGGAAGTCTTGACGAGACAAAACAACTAGAAGGATTCATTGCTAAGGGGCGAGATCATCTAGTGTGCAAGCTTAATCGATCCATTTATGGATTGAAACAAGCCTCGAGTTCGTGGTACTTGCAAATTGATGAGATAGTCCATTTTATGGATTCATCAAAGCATAGACGAATCATGTGTATGGGAAACGTGATGGAAACAAGGTGGTGTTTCTCGGGTTTTATGTAGATAACGTTTTATCATTGGCAACAATGTAAAGATGTAATCAGACATGAAATGATGGATGTCTGGATAAATCATTATGAAAGATATAGGAAGAAGTTGGACCTGTTCTTGAGATCTTGGATCTCTAGGAGAGAACATTGTACTTCTCCTGGACATCTTACATATATATGATTGTGGTTCGTTTTAACATGCAAGATTCCCAGAAAGGTTCGTTACCTTTCAGATACGGAATGCATCTATCTAAGGATATGTGTTTTGGAACACAGAAGGAGATAGAAGCAATGAAAGCAGTTTCCTACACTTTAAGTGTGGAAAGCTCGATGAATGCATTGTTGAAAACAAGAACCTGATATCGGCTATGCGGTTAGCATAGTGGGAGGATATCAAGGTAATCCTGGAAAGGAATACTTGACTGCTGTAATGAACATTTTAAGTACTTTCGAAGTACTGGAAACTATGTTCTGGATTACGGAGCAGACAAACATTTCCTTTGGATTACATTCTCTTAGATTTCTAATCGAATAAGGACCGGTGTAAGTCGATATCAGGCTATGCGTTTCACTATTAAAGGAGAAGGAGTTTTAACATGGAAAAGTGATAAGCACGATGCTTTTCGGACTCTGCCATGGGTAACCAAATAAGCGGCCTCAGAGGCAGCGGAAGTTTTGGTATAGCTCCGGGATAATCTCTGGGACTTAGATGTGATTCTTAATTTGCCAAAGGCTATGTCAATAGCGGTGCGATGGCAAATGGTAAGAAATCACAAGTCCATAAGTGTAAGATAACACATAGAGCAAGTACCACCTGATACGAGTCATCGTCGAGGGAGACGACGCTGTAGTCACCAAGATAACTTCAGAGCGGCAACCTAGAGTGCTCATTCACATAGTACTTCTTGAAAGTACAACTTAAGCACGTGATGAGTATGGGAGTCAGGAGTTTGGAAGATAAGACTAGACCTTAGTATAAGTGGGAGATTGATGGAGTAGTATACTTAATGTCTAGATTTGAGTATTCTGAACTCTGTATGCACTTTCATTTACCTATCTATTACAGACATTCATTTGCTTTTAATTATTGTTAATATGCAAATTATAGTCCTGGATTTTATACGTTGTAGTTAGTATGGTGTTGCATGGGCACACAGAAGATCATACTATCGGTTACTCGTATTTAATCGAACAGTTGCTCACGACCTAGATGGACACGGACCAATCCATCGGTATAGTCGTTGTGTGAGAGAGAAAATAATTTATCTTAATTATTTTATCACACTTGTACACTTGGTGTATTGAGCGGATCGATTGAGACTCATCAATTAGGATTGCTCGGCGATAATTGATTTGAGACTCGGAGTATTTTATTCTTAATCCCTGAAACAATTGCGGGTGTGTATATTTAATATAAGTGACTTTGATTTACCAAAGGAATTAACCGGTTTAATTATTGGGTTGATTACCGGTTAAGTTGGGTCACTATATTTTATATATGGCATGCCGTGAATTCTTGAAGGGGCAGTGTATCCCGTAAGGGTTGATAATATCCCCGAGATGAGCTCATAAGGATTTATTATGTAAACCTCGCGAGTGGATTTGTTCCGCATAATAAATAAGGTTGAGTGGTACTATTCTCGGATATAAGAGATGAATAAATTTATTAAGCAATAAATAAATTTTATTCATGGATATTTAAATCTTAAATACACGGAATAAATAATACTAAGTTGGAGAAATATTATTTGGTATAATATGGAATAATATTGGGAGTTCAATTTTATTTATATAGTGGAAAATAAATAAAATTAATATTGATAAGAATTAATGGATTTGGGTTGGACCCAATTTAATTTTCAATATTAAAGCCCAATATTTATTCTCCTTTTGATCCCCTTCGTAGCCTATAAAAGCACTACATGGTCTTCACTTTTACTAACCTAAGTTACGCCAACTAAAAAGTTCTGAGAGTGAAGAGGATCCATAAGTTCGATAGTTCGTCGCCCACCCGACGTTCGAACGGAGTGCAAGGAATACGCGGGAAGATCACGAGGTCATCGATTTCGTTTCTCCGAACAACGAATCGTAGGTACAATTCTCAACGCACTTGTTAATTGTTCGATTTGTTTTTATCGAGAATACCGTAGGACGAAGATCCGAGGATCGAGCCGGGCGGTGGTGGCGAAGCCACCGGACCGCCGGCGGCTCGTGGATCCCTCGCGGGGATCGAGTGCGCGAACCCTCGGCTGGACGCCGAGGGTCGATCGAGCCCTACGGGGCCGATCGCTAGGGCTACGGGTTTCACCCGTAGCAGCTCGTAGCGAGCTGCGGGTTTACCCGCAGCGGCTCGCTGGACGCGAGCCCTAGCCGCGAGCAGCGGATCGCCGGATCCGCTGCGGGGATGCCGCGAGGCATCCCGTGCGATCGCTGCGAGCGATCGCGAGTCCCCTCGCGGGGACTCGGCTGGGCGTCCGCGTGCCTCGTGCACGCGACGCGTTCGGTCGGGTCCCGGTTCGCGTGGGCTCGTGATTTCTCCGGCGATTGAGGTTGTCGATTGTATGAACCTCGGCTCGCGGGTTTTCGGGTGGGGGCGGATTACGTGCCTTCGGGTGCGTGGTCTCCAAAGCCCGGACTCCGGCGGATGAGTCGGTGTACGTACGATCTCCGGCGAAGGGTTCGTTCGGGTTATCGGTTCCGCAATTTTGATAACCCGGGATAGCGAATTCCAACAGGAAAGGCTCATTGGACTGCCGTAAAGAGAATTTTCAAGTATTTGCGAAATACTAAGGATTATGTTCTGAGATACAGTGCAGATAATCTGATTCCTTTGGGTTACACAGATTCGGATTTCCAAGCTGATAAGGACCGGCGTAAGTCGACATCAGGCTATGTGTACACTTTGGGAGGTGGAGCCGTATCATGGAAGAGTGTTAAGCAAAAGTGCATTTCGGACTCTACCATGGAAGCTGAATATGTTGCAGCCTCAGAGGCAGCAAAAGAGTAAGTGTGGTTCCTTAATTTCCTCCAGGACTTAGATGTGATTCCGAGTTTGCCCAAGGCTATGTAAATTTATTGTGACAATAGCGGTGCAGTGGCAAACAGTAAGGAACCACGGTCCCATAGTGCTACGAAACACATAGAGCGCAAGTACCACCTGATTCGAGACATCGTCAAGAGGGGCAATGCGATAGTCACCAAGATAGCTTCGGAAGACAACCTAGCGGACCCTTTCACCAAGATACTTCCTAAGGAAGTATATTACAAGCACTTGGAGGGTTTGGGAGTCAGAAGTTTGGAAGATAAGACTAGACCTTAGTATAAGTGGGAGATTGATGGAGTAGTATACTTAATGTCTAGATTTGAGTATTCTGAACTCTGTATGCACTTTCATTTACCTATTTATAACATACATTCATTTGCTTTTAATTATTGTTAATTAAATATATGCAAATTATAGTCCTGGATTTTATACGTTGTAGTTAGTATGGTGTGCATGGGCGCACAGAAGATCATACTATCGGTTACTCGTATTTAATCGAACAGTTGCTCACGACCTAGATGGACACGGACCAATCCATCGGTATAGTCGTTGTGTGAGAGAGAAAATAATTTATCTTAATTATTTTATCACACTTGTACACTTGGTGTATTGAGCGGATCGCTTGAGACTTATCAATTAGGATTGCTCTGTGATAATTGATTTAAGTCTCGGAGTATTTTATTCTTAATCCCTGAAACAATTGCGGGTGTGTATATTTAATATAAGTGACTTTGATTTTCCAAAGGAATTAACCGATTTAATTATTGGGTTAATTACCGGTTAAGTTGGGTCACTATATTTTATATATGGCATGCCGTGAATTCTTGAAGGGACAGTGTATCCCGGAAGGGTTGATAATATCCCCGAGATGAGCTCATAAGGATTTATTATGTAAACCTCGCGAGTGGATTTGTTCCGCATAATAAATAAGGTTGAGTGGTACTATTCTCGGATATAAGAGATGAATAAATTTATTAAGCAATAAATAAATTTTATTCATGGATATTTAAATCTTAAATACACGGAATAAATAATACTAACCGGAGAAATATTATTTGATATAATATGGATAAATATTGGGAGTGCAATTTTATTTATATAGTGGAAAATAAATAAAATTAATATTGATAAGAATTAATGGATTTGGGTTGGACCCAATTTAATTTTCAATATTAGAAGCCCAATATTTAATCTCCTTTTGATCCCCTACGTAGCCTATAAAAGCACTACATGGTCTTCACAATTCATTAACCTAAGATACGCCAATCATAAAGTCTTGAAGAGTGAAGAAGATCCATAGGAGTTCGATAGATCGTCGCCCACCCGACGTTCGAACGGAGTGCGAGGAATACGCGGGAAGATCACGAGGTCATCTCGATTTCGTTTCTCCGAACAACGAATCGTAGGTATGATATCTAAACTAACTTGATATTATTCGATTTTGTTTATTGAAAATACCGTAGGACGAAGATCCGAAGATCGAAGCCCGGACTAGAGGACGAACGCGTGGTGGTGATCTAGGATCGCCGGACCACGGCGATCGACCCTAGGGTTTCGGCCGTGGGGCGTGGGGGCTAACCCTCGGCTGGGCCGAGGGTGTGCGATCGATCGCGGGATCGATCGCTAGGGCACGGGCTGGTGCCGTGCCCTACCCCACCGTGAAGGCGGGGGCCTCCTGGTGGCGGCGAGTCGCCGGACTCGCCGCGGGGGCTGCTGGGCAGCCCCACCCCGATCGATCGCCGGCGTGCGATCGATCACTCGATCGTATGAACCCCGGCTCGCGGGGGTTCGGGTGGGGGCGGGCTACGTGCCTTCGGGCGCGTGGTCTCCAAAGCCCGGACTCCGGCGGATGAGTCGGCGTTCGTGTGATCTCCGGCGAAGGGTTCGTTCGGGTTATCGGTTCCGCAAATTTAAATAACCCGGGATATCGAATTCCAACACTACTAAAACTAGGGAGGGAACAAATTAGGAGGTGGAAGCAGGTGTGTACCTGAATCCACAGTAGTCAAAGTATGCGATCATCATCGCTTTCACATCTCTGAATGCCTTCTCAATCTTATCCAACCGCGCCTCGATCGCGCCTTGCCTCTCTGCAACTTCCTCTTTGGCCTTAGCCTCAGCAACCGAATCCTTCACCTCAACCTTCACTGGTTTCTCCTCCAAAAATTTCACACTGCCATCACTCAAAGGCACAATATCCTGCATGCGCTTGAAGCACTGGATGTCAAACTTGCCCTCCACCATCATCTCCAGCTCTTTGCCCTTCTTGATCAGGTTCATCTTGGCCGCGTACACCATCGGAAATTGGGCCAATGATAGGCGCTGGAGGGGGTGAGTTTGCAACCACTTCATTTGGGCACAGAGGCAGGCACTGAAATGCAGCCTGATCTTCTGATGCATGCACCAAAGTATGCCCAGTTCCAGATGGGAAACGGCACTGCTGGTGTCCGTCTTGCCAAAGAAGTTGATGGCCAGGATCCTGTGGCAAACCCTGAGTGCATGGCTCTTCAACTGGATTGACTTGGTGCTTTGCCCCACGAACTCGCCTCCTTTGCCCAGCTTCGTCCAGATCTTCTGCAACTCCTTCTTTGTGTACTCTGGCAAAGCCCTCAATGCCTCCTGGTAAGCCTTTGACTTCAAATCCTCGATACCTGCCATATCCAAACACAAATCCAATTCATTACCTCCAATAGAGGCAGCCCGATCAAACAACTCAAATTGAATCCCTATAACTCCCTCATCCTTGGTCTCTTTGATACCCAAAGACCCAAAGAATTCTCTCACGATGCCTTCATTGATTTGCCCAGACCACTCAAGAAACGGCTCCCACCCTATGGCCTTGAAATAGCCTCGAACCTCCTTCTCCACACCCATCAGTTTGAGCGATTCGAAGCACACCGTTTTGGGGGCCGCGATTTCGCGCGCCGATGTGTCAAACGCCTTTCTCTTCTTTGTGGATGCGCGGGTCCGGCTTTTGGGGGCTGGGCTTTTGATGACCACCTCCTCCTCCTGTTCTTCTTCCACCGGAGTTTTACCGCCGGCGGTTGAATCTTCGTTGTCGTTGGAGGTAGATCCGGCAGTGGGGGTCACCGAAGCCTTCTTTTTGCCTTTGCCCGCCGCCTTTTTCTGCTTCTTTTTCGGAGGGCTGTCAACGGCGGCTTTGCCCTCCTCCTCCTGTGCAGCGGTGGCTTGGGTTTCCAGATCCTTCTCGCTGGTAGTTTCGTCGATCTCCTTGGCCAGATCGTCGATTGGGGTGTTTTCCGTCTCCGTCGTGGCTGGGCTTGGCGGTATGGTGGCCAGTGGGACGGCGTGGATGGTTTCTTCGGCGGCGGGGGATTTGGGCTTTGCCGGGCTCGATTTCTTGGGAGACACCATCTTTTTCAGTTTGGATGCAGCGGTTCCAATGGTTAGATCAATTAGGGTTCCGGTGGGAATTTTTCTGAGTTTATTTTTTGCACGAGTAGATACCATCTGGAGAGAGAGAGAGGGTATATAATGTCGATTTTGAATTTTGAAAAAGGCTGAAAAATTGAGGGTGGCAGTTATCGATAATCGTGGGGGAGTTATGATGAGGATGGAACTGCAGAGTCCCTGATGGGACGGGCTCCAGCCCCTTGAAAATCGCAACTGCCCACTTGCGTCCCTATTTGCCCAAAGGCTCAGTCTACACAAGTCCTCCTGTAAAATCAAAAACAAACAATACCCTTTCTCACGGCATAGTCAAAGTCCCTTGTTGCTAGTAGTTTATTCCTAATATAAAAATTGAAATAACAAAAATATACAAACATACCAGGTTGCCTCCTGGCCAGCGCCCTATTTATAGTCCCGGGCAGGACCCAATTGCTTTATCTGATCACTCAATCAGGGCAAGCTGCCCTTCTAGATTCTCTTGCCCAAAGTAGGGCTTCACTCTATGGCCATTCACTTTGAAAATGTAGTCATCATATTTTTTGCTTTTCAACTCCACAGATCCATTTGGTCTGACTTGGTGAACAAAATAAGGTCCTTCCCACTTAGAGGACAGTTTGCCCGAACGGAACTGATTTCTGGTTTGGTACAGTAACACTAGCTGTCCAGCCTCAATCTTTTTCCTCTTAATCAGTTTGTCATGAGCCCTCTTGGTCCGCTCTTTGTAGTGGGCAGCATGGTCATACGCCTCAATGCGAAGCTGTTCTAATTCGACCAAGTCAAGTTTACGCTCGTTCCCAGCCAGATCCCAGTCAAAGTTGACTTTATTCACCGCCCAGTGTGCCTTGTGCTCTATCTCCACGGGCAAATGGCAAGCTTTTCCAAATATCATTCGGTAAGGGGAAATGCCAAATGGGGTCTTAAATGCAGTGCGGTATGCCCACAGCGCATCATCCAGTTTGCCTGCCCAATCCTTCCCCTCTGGCCTAACTGTCTTCCTCAGAATAACTTTGATAATCCTGTTAGAGAGCTCTGCTTGGCCGTTTGCCTGGGGGTGATAGGCACAAGTGATTCGATGAGTAACTCCATATTTCCGCAACATCTTCTCAATTACAGCATTGCAAAAGTGGGTCCCCTGGTCGCTTATTAGTGCTCTGGGCACACCGAACCGAGTGAAAATATTTCCTTTGAGAAATTCAGCCACAATGCGCGAATCATTGGCGGGAGTTGCCTTTGCCTCGACCCATTTTGAGACATAATCAACTGCTAGGAGTATATATTCCTTACCTTGTGAATTTGGAAATGGCCCCATGAAGTCTATGCCCCAGACATCAAAGATCTCTACTGGCAGTATGGGCACAGAGGGCATTTCATTGCGCTTGGTCAAGTTGCCTTCCTTCTTGCACTCATCACATCTCTTGCATAGCTCATAGCAGTCTCGAACCAAAGTGTTCCAGTAGAATCCGCAATCCAGTATCTTCCTTGCTGTACGCCTAGGCCCAAAATGGCCTCCACAGGGTTGCTTGTGGCAGTGGTCCACTATGCCCTGCTGCTCGGACTCAGGAATGCATCTTCTATGGACTTGGTCTTCACATCTTTTCCACAAATAGGGTTCATCCCAGACGTAGCTCCTTGCCTCACGTTTCATTTTGTTTTTCTCATAGTAGGTCATGCCGTCCCTGAAAATACCAGTAACCATGAAGTTCACAAGGTCAGCGAACCATGGCTCTTCGCCCAAAGCGGTGATAGAATATAAATGCTCATCAGGGAATGTCTCGGTTATAGGCATATCCTCTTCTTTTTGGAGAATCCTACTTAGATGATCTGCAACGAGGTTCTGATTGCCAGACTTGTCTCGAATTTCGATGTCAAACTCCTGAAGTAACAGGATCCATCGAATAAGCCTTGGTTTAGTCTCCTTCTTTGCCATGAGGTACTTCAGTGCAGCGTGGTCTGTATACACTATGGTCTTACTGCCCAGCAGACAAGACCTAAACTTCTCAAAGGCAAAGACTATGGCCAAAAGCTCTTTCTCTGTCGTGGCATAATTACTTTGGGCAGCATTAAGGGTCTTCGAGGCATAGTAAATCACATGCCTTTCTTTCCCTTTCATTTGCCCTAACACAGCTCCCACCGCATATCCACTTGCATCACACATCAGCTCGAATGGCATGCCCCATTCTGGTGGTTGAATAATAGGCGCTGTGACCAATCTCTCCTTCAAATGGTTGAAGGCAGCCTTGCAGTCCTCATCAAAGTCCCACTCTACATCATTCTGAAGCAGTCTGGTCAAAGGGCGAGCAATTTGGGCAAAGTCCTTCACAAAACGTCTGTAAAAGCCAGCATGCCCTAAGAACCCCCTGACTTGTTTCACATTCCTCGGGTATGGCAGTTTTGAGATGACTTATCCACTTCTATGCCCTTAGCTGAAATCACATGCCCAAGGACAATTCCCTCTTCGACCATGAAATGGCATTTTTCGTAGTTCAGTACAAGGCTCTTCTCCACACACCTCTTTAGCACCATCTCTAAGCGTTCCAGGCAGGAGTCAAAGGAGTTGCCATACACGGTGAAATCGTCCATGAACACTTCAATTCCATTCTCGAGCAGGTCAGCGAAGATACTCATCATGCACCTTTGAAAGGTTCCTGGTGCATTGCAGAGGCCAAAGGGCATTCTCCTGTAGGCAAATGTGCCAAAAGGACAGGTGAAGGTGGTTTTGTCCTGATCCTCTTGAGCAACCCATATCTGCATATACCCTGAGTAGCCATCCAGAAAGCAAAAGTGCTTCTTCCCAGCCAATCTTTCCAACATTTCATCAATGAAAGTCAAAGGGAAGTGATCCTTGCGGGTTACCTTGTTCAGTTTGCGGTAGTCGATGCAAACTCTCCACCCAGTTTGTAGTCGGGTGGCAATCTGCTCGTTTCTTTCGTTCTCTATGACTTGAACTCCAGACTTCTTCGGCACCACATGCACTGGGCTAACCCACTTGCTATCTGACACTGGGTAGATTATGCCCACACTGAGAAGCTTCTTGATCTCTTTAAGCACAACTTCCTTCATTGCTGGATTGAGCTTCCTTTGAGGATCACGTACGGGCACAGAGTCATCTTCCAGAAGAATGTGGTGTTGGCAGATGCTTGGACTTATCCCTCTGATGTCAGCCAAAGTCCACCCTATGGCCTGTTTGTACTGCCCCAGCACATACCTCAACTTTGCCTCCTCTGCCTCTTGCAAATAGGCACTTATGATGACGGGCAAAGTGTCATTATCTCCCAAATATAGGTACTTGAGGTGTTTGGGCAGCCTTTTCAATTCCAGCATTGGTGGCTTTTCAAGGGAGGGCACCATGATCATTTCTTCAATCTCTATCGGTTTGCCCGGATTTCCTTTGAAACTCTCCAGAGAATCTAGCTGCTCAATTGCCTCTTGCAATTCTTCCGGTTCGTCCTCCATGTCAAACTCTGTAAGCCCTTGTTGAATGACTATCTCAGTATGGTCATACTTGCCACATTGGAGTGCCTTTGCCTCCACTGCCTTCTCAATTTGGTCAATGTAGTGGATCTCCTCGGTGTCAGCTGGGTGCTTCATGGACTTGTAGAGGTCAAAGGTGACCGTCTCTCCCTCGAATTTGCACGTCAGTCTACCGGTTTCGCAGTCGATGTGGGTCCTTGCTGTTTTCAGGAACGGTCTGCCCAATATCATCACTGGGGCTTTACTTGATCTGCCCATATCGAGCACATAGAAATCAGCAGGGAATATCAACTCTTCCACTTTGACCAGGACATCTTCCAGTATGCCCTCAGGATAAACGTTCGATCTATCAGCCAGTTGGATCACAACTCGAGTGGGCTTCAGTTGCCCTATTTCCAGGTCTTCGTACATTGTTTTGGGCATAACGTTGATTGATGCTCCAAGATCGAGCATTGCCTTCTCTATCTTCATATGCCCTATGATGCACGGAATGTAGAACATGCCTGGGTCTCCACACTTTGTAGGTCCAGTCTTTTTTATCACGGCAGAGACATTCTCCCCCACCTCAAACTTCGCATCATCCTGGTACTTAACTTTCTTTGTGCAAAGCTCCTTCAAGAACTTAGCACATCTGGGCATAGCGTTCAGTATGGTCAGAAGGGGCATATTGATCTCCACCTTCTTGAACATTTTGAACATCTCTTGAGTCTCTTCCCTCTCACGGTTTTTACTCAGTCTGCCCGGGAAGGGTGGCCTGATTTTTGGTGGTGGGGACTTGTCCCTCTTTGCCCTGACTGTCACCTCTCCTTGCTCGTTATCTGTCCCAGAGTCTTCCTCAATGACTGGGGGATCATCTAACACAGGCTCTTTGCCCTTTTCTGCAGATTTTTCCACTATGGTAAGTGGTTTGCCACTCCTGAGCTGGACGGCATTAACATGGGCATTGTTCACTTCGACTTTTGGGGGCAAAGCACCTCCTTTCTGTTCCAGCTTTGCCACTACTTGAGTAAGATGGGAGACTTGAGCTCCTAGACTTTGGAACTGCCCTCTAGTCTCTTGCTTGAATTTCTCATTCTCTTGGTGGGCTTTAGCATTCTCTTGCTGGAACTTGATGTTCTCTTTGACCAAAGTTTCCATCATTTCAGACAAGGTAGGCCCTTTGGTTTGAGCAGGCTGGTGGTACATCCCTGGGCCTTGCTGTTGGTACTGCCCCTGTTGATTGTAGCACTGGAAATTTTGGTTACCATTATACCCCTCATTGTAGTTGTTGTTATTCCTGATGGAGTTATATTCTAAATGTCTAGTTTAGTGACAATATGGAACTCCTTATCTGTGCTTTATTATCTATTAATCAAATTGTCGGCATTTTGTCTTTCATGTACTTTATGCAATAGTCCTAGATATATACGTTGTAGACAGTATGGCGTGAGGAGACACGCGGAAGATCATACTGTCGGTTACTCGTATATTATCGAACAGTAGCTCACGACTTAGATGGACAGGGACAATCCATCGGTACGTCGTTGTGTGACTGGTAGATAGTCGGTCTTGACTATCATGTTACACTCGTACACTTGGTGTATTGAGCAGGACCACGGGAGGGCGTTCGATTTATACTAATCGCAGTAATCGAACTAGACCTCAGATATTACGGATATACGAATTCCTAATCCCTATATAATTATAGGTGCGTGTGTCCAATCCTCGGTTCTTTAACTTGCCAATGAGTGAGACTAATTGATTAGTCGAGATCCTCGGTAAATTGGGAATCGTGATTGTACGCACGGCATGCTGTAGATTATAGACAGGAAACCGTGTCCCGTTTATTGGGTTGATTACGTCCCCGAGATGAGCTCATAAAGTTTATCATGTAAACCCTGCAGGTGGATTTGTTCCACATGATAATAAGGATGAGTGGTACTAGTCTCGGATAATAAGAAACGAATTAATTTAATTATTAGTAATTAAATAAATTCGTGGACGTTCGATATCTTAAACACGGGGAAAATCGTATATGTAATTTCGGCGGAAATATTATTGTTGAAATAATATTAAATTAATTTCGGGAATTCAATTATTATTATTTAGTGGAATTAATAATAATTAAAAATGTAATTAATTAAGGTTTTCTTTTTAAAGACTCCAAGTTAATTAATATTGCATTTTAGCCCTTAATTAATTTAACCTTGGGTCCCTAGTGTAGCTCTATTTAAACCCCCCCTTGCCCTCTCCTAAGACCTAATTTTCGCCGCAACTTTCATTTTTCATCAGAGAATAATTAATTGCTTAGCGCAATAATATTTTTCTCTGTGTAAAAAATAAAGTTAACGCAATTATATTTTTATTTCTCTCATTGAGAATAATCATACGCTGGTCTTGGAAAGGAGAGTGCAGACAAGGACGAACCCAGGGGATCGTTGCCCACACAACGGCTGGAGTCGGGCAGAGTCATACACTAGAAGCGTCTAAGGTCTCAAAAATCGACCGAGAGGTATGAGATCGAATTCTCTATTCCGCAATTTCATTCGATCTATTTTTCTCGTTGATCATACATGAACGTAGATCGGGTTCCGGGGTTGTGGGTTGTATTCCTCGACTACTGGGGGTTCAAGGACCTCCGGATCGGTAGTCGGAAGAGGAAAAACGACCCGGAAACGAGCCCGGAACAGCAACGTCGCGTTGCTGTTCGCGGACGAACAGCGCCCGCTGGTGGGCAAACGGCGGTCGCCGTTTGCAGCTCCACCAGCCATCGCTGGACTGCAATCAGCGGGCGCTGATTGGGTGCAGTCCAACTCCGTTTCGCGCGGTTGTCCTCCGGGGCAATGGCTGGGCGTGACTCGGGTCATGGGCTGTCGTGTGAATAAAGTAACGGACGTGGAGGTCGACTGGGATCGTTCGGATGTTCGAAGCGATCGAACGAACGCATCCCGGGTAGTCTATTTCCAACAAATGGTATCAGAGCCGGTTTCGTACGTTCGTTGTATTTTTGCGAGATTTGTTTTGCAGGTTTGAACCCGATTATTATGGCCATGTGATTGTGCTGTATGTTTTTGGTTTGTTAAACTCTCGGGATTGTCGAGATTTTATTTTAAATCGTTGCTTGTTTGTAATAGTTAAAACGACGGGTTGAGTCGTTTAGGGTTTTTCCTTTTTCGTTTTCGTTTATCCGGATGTATAGGATCGATCAACCTGTATAGGATCGATGCCGGAAGTAGTTAGTTTACATGTGTAATGTCACTGCTGCTTGGTGGATCGAGAGGAGATCGAAGGACGGACGAACGAGGGTCGAGAAGTCGAACCCGCAGCCTGCTGTGCACAAACGGCGCCCGCTGGAGGGCAAACGGCGACCGCCGTTTGCAGCTCCTCCAGCGACCGCTGATGGTCATACAGCGGGCGCTGTTCGAGGTTTGGCAGCAGCGGCTCGGGGGTTCGACGGACATCACGGAACGCTCGTCTTTGCCCGGGATGATACTCCAGTGGGAGGGGTTCGTCTCTTGGTACTTAGACGAGTCGGTGATGGACCGAGACCGAGACGAGCAACGAGACAAAGATCCAAGAAGACGTGCATCGAAGAATTTTAAAGGCCATAATAATCGGGCCACGTTAAATGCTTTCTATGTGTTTACGTGTTTTATTATGCTTTATTTTTATATGCATGTTATCCCTTTCGTAAAAAACTAAGTGGGAGAGGGATTGGAAACAATCCCACGGTCTCCATTCTCTGTTTTGATGGTGATGTGTGTCGCTTACGAGTTGGCTTTAGTGTCATCCTCCCTATCGGATAAAGTGGACACACGGATATCACTGGATCAAAATTCGAATTCAATTCCATTTATAGAATTGAACACTTAAGTTTTTCAAAGCAAATGCCTAATCTGTCTTTCAAAGACTAAGTTCAACTCGACTCATTCTCACCCCGGGGAGTGAATGGAGCCAAAGCGCTTGCTTATGTCGATGACACAGATTAGAGAAATTCGAGTCATTTGATGGCTAGATCGATTGTCTGGTTGGCTCCCTCACTTGTGAGAGATAGGGCTCAATTGCATGATTGATCGCTGGTTAGAAACTTCGAGTTTCACTTACGAGACATCAAGCTTTGATTAACGAAATTGTGAAATTTATTAAATGGAATTCAATTAACAAAGTTGTTTGTTTAGTAAACGTCCACACTATCGTGGCTTACTAGACGGAAACGGAACTTTGGGTTAATTGAGGCTCGACAGTTATAGGAAATCGTAAAGGGACCGCATGTCAACGTAAACGTCCACACTAACGTGGCTTGCGGTGGATATGTAGTTCCCGAGCGGTTAACTTAGTACTGAGAAATGGTATACACTTAGGTACGCTTTACAGTATCCTCCCCATCGGAGTCACTGCTGTAATGATGTACGACCGAAGTAAAAGTCCAGTTATAAAATCGTTTGGACTAGTATACGTCCACATGAACGTGGCATGCTAGTCTGATGGGATTTTAGGATTGATTGGTAAATTTAATGATATTAATTAAGGGAGTTAATATCGAATTAAATTTGACGGTTTGATTTGTCTCTTTTATAGATATGGCACTCAACCCACTGTCTGTGATACTAAAAGAAAACAAACTCACTGGTCCAAATTATGTTGATTGGAAACGAAACTTGGATATTGTCCTAACTGCTGAGGAGTACAAGTATGTACTCCAGGTCGAATGTCCTGTTGCACCTACTGAAACATCCTCTCCTGAGGAAAAGGAAGCTCATCGGAAGTGGGTCAAGGCTGATCAGATGGCGCGGTGCTACATTTTGGCTTCTATGTCAAATGTGCTGCAACATCAGCATGAAGCCATGGACACTGCCTATGATATGATGCTTAACCTCAAGGAGATGTTTGGTAGTCAGGACAGGGCAGCCAGGTAAGATGCTATGAGGAAACTCATGACGGCCACTATGTCCGAAGGAACGCCCGTGAGGGATCACGTTCTTAGGATGATAGGCTATCTGAATGAGATAGAGATTATGGGAGGTGCTATCGATGGGGAAACCCAGATCGATATAGTGCTTCAGTCTCTGCCTAGGAGTTTTGAGCAGTTCCGCCTGAACTATAACATGAACAAGAGGTTATATACGTTGGCGGAACTCCTGACTGAACTCCAGGCGGCAGAGGGAATCTTTAAGAACTCTCAAGCACTTGTGGCTGTGAAATCGACTCTTGCTCGCCCTTCGGGGATTAAGAAGAAGAAAAAGCAAGGACGGAAACCCAGTGGGCCCAGAGTTGGTGGACCACAGAATGGAGTGAACAGGCCTAAGGGCAAGTGTTTCCGTTGCAAGCAGTCTGGGCATTGGAAGTCTAATTGTCCTCTCAGACAAGGAGGTATGAACTTTTCCTTAGTCACTGAAACATGTTTAGCGGTGTTATCCACCGGTACCTGGTGTGTGGATACGGGAGCCACTGATCATGTCTGCAATTCTTTGCAGGGGTTCCAGGAAACCCGGCGGCTTAGAGAGGGAGAGATCACCATCTACATGGGCAACGCTACGAAAGTGGCGGCGGTTGCAGTGGGAGATGTTCATTTATCTTTTAATAATAAAGTTTTGGTATTGAATAATTGTCTTTATGTACCGAATTTTAGAAAGAACCTTGTTTCGGTTTCTAAATTGGTTTTGAATGGATATTCAGTTTCTTTTGATAATTCTGTTATTGTCAAGAAGAATGGTGATTATATCTGTTCTGGTGCATTGATAGGCAACTTATATATACTGAATCCTAATTATTCCACGATGCAACGAGTAGAGTCGTATAACACATCTAGTACCAATAAGAGAAAGGAGCCTTCTAGGATGAATCAAAAGTACTTATGGCATCTTAGGCTAGGTCATATTAACTTGGGCAGGATTCAAAGGTTGATAACTGATGGAATACTCAGTGATGTGAAAGATGAGGACTTTCCAACCTGCGAATCATGCCTGGAAGGAAAAATGACCAAGCGACCCTTTAGTGATAAGGGGTATAGATCCAAGGAAGTACTGGAATTGATTCACTCTGATTTGTGCGGGCCTTTATCTGTCCAAGCGAGAGGAGGTTACGAATATTTTGTAACCTTCACTGATGATTACTCAAGGTATGGTTTTATATACCTGATGCGCCGCAAGAGCGAGTGCTTTGACAAGTTCAAGGAGTACAAAGCTCTTGTGGAGAACCTTCATGGTAAGACCATAAAGACTCTACGATCTGATCGTGGAGGAGAGTACCTCTCGGGAGAGTTTAAAGCGTACTTATCGGAGAATGGGATTGACTCCCAGATGACTGCACCATACACGCCCCAGCAGAATGGTGTAGCAGAAAGAAGGAATAGGACTCTTATGGAAATGGTAAGATCTATGATGAGTTACTCAGAACTACCAGTTTCGTTCTGGGGATATGCCTTGGAAACGGCAGCGTATATCCTGAACTTAGTTCCTTCTAAGACAGTCCCTAAGACGCCCTCGGAATTGTGGACCGGGCGTAAGCCAAACATGAAACACATTCGGATCTGGGGTTGTCCAGCATATGTGCTGAAGCATGGGGCTGATAAGTTGGAGTCACGTTCAGATATTCGGTTGTTTATAGGATATCCTAGAGGAACGAAAGGTGGTCTATTTTATAGTCCTAAGGACCAGAAGATCGTTGTTAGCACCAACGCTCGGTTCTTGGAAGAGGATTATATAATGGACCACAAGCCCAATAGTGAGATAATACTCAACGAACTGAGAGGGAACGATCAAGGCTTAGATCCAACCCAACCGGGTGATACGCCACCACAGTCTGCACCTGTAGTTACTGAGGTTACACCGGAGCGTCGTCGTAGTGGGAGGGTTGTTCGACAACCCGACAGGTTCATTTTTATAGGTGAGTCTTCGGACTTGTTGCCTGGAGAACATGAAGCCGATCCCTGGACCTACGACGAGGCGCTTAAAGATCAAGATGCTCAGTCTTGGCAAAAGGCGATGAAATCTGAGATTGAATCTATGGATTCAAATCAGGTCTGGGATCTTGTAGCACCGCCCAAAGGTGTAAAAGCCATTGGTTGCAAGTGGGTGTACAAGAGGAAAAGAGGGTCTGACGGGAAGATTGTAACCTTCAAAGCTAGGCTTGTTGCGAAAGGGTACACTCAGAAAGAAGGGATCGATTATGAGGAAACCTTTTCGCCGGTAGCTATGCTAAAGTCGATCCAGATTCTTTTGTCTATAGCATCTCATATGGATTATGAGGTGTGGCAAATGGACGTCAAGACAGCATTCTTGAATGGGAATCTTGACCAGACCATTTATATGAGACAGCCAGAGGGTTTCATCGAGAAAGGCCAAGAGCATCTAGTGTGTAAGCTAAAGCGATCCATTTATGGATTGAAGCAAGCTTCTAGATCTTGGAACATGCGGTTTTATGAGGTTATCCAGTCTTATGGATTCATTCAAAGCATGGACGAGTCGTGTGTATACCGGAGAAGTGACGGAAACAGCGTGGCGTTTCTCGTGCTTTATGTAGACGACATTCTTCTAATTGGCAACAATGTGAAGATGTTATCGGACATAAAGGGATGGTTGTCCAAGCAATTCGATATGAAAGACTTAGGACAAGTAGGGCATGTTCTTGGGATCAAGGTGCTGGGATTCGATGTCCCGGGCTATCAAAATTGCGGAACCGATAACCCGATCAAAACCCTAGATCGCCGGAAATTGGATCCCCGACTCATCCGCAGGAGTCCGACCTTTGGAGACTACGCGCCCTAAGACACGCAGCCCGCCCCCAGCCGAAGTCCCCCACGAGTCGGATCCACGAACGCGAACCACCTCACGAGCCGGGGCCCGACCGAACGCCCAGCGAGGCCCGAAGGCCGCGTGCGCCCAGCCGAGCCCCCGCGAGGGGCTCGCGATCGTCCTCGGACGATCGCTGGGATTGCTCGTAGCGATCCCTGGGGCTGCTCGCAGCAGCCCCGCAGCGAGTCCATGACTCGCTGCCCAGCGGGGCGTAGCCCCCGCACGCATCCGCTGCGGGCAAACCCGCAACACGTACGGGGTCGCTGCGGGTGACCCCGCAGCTTACCCGCGATCGATCCGAGGATCGATCGCACGCCCTCGGCTCCAGCCGAGGGCTTTCCCGTGCGACACCGCCGCCGGCCAAGGGTGGCTGGGAGGTCCACCCGCCGTGGCACCAGCCCACGGCGAACCTCCCCGGCGATCGACTTCGCGTCGATCGCGTGCCCCCGGCGTCCAGTCGGGGCCTCCCTTGCCGCGCGTCCGGCGGTCCGAACCCTAGGGTTCGACCGCCGCGTTCGATCCTCGCCGGGGATCTCGAATCCCCGTCCCCGAGGTTCGTCGTTTTCCCGGATCATGCGTTCATGTATATATCACGATTAAACAACACAAATAATCATAGAGGGGTTCTCGATTATTACCTCGATTCGTTGTACGGAGAAACGAATCTAATTGACGACCTTGCGATCTTCCTACGTATTCCTCGCACTTCGTCCGAACGTCGTGTGGGCGACGATCTATCGGATTCCTATGGATCTCCTTCACTCTCCAAGAATTTATGATTGGCGTAACTTAGGTTGTGAAAAGTGAAGACCATGTAGTGCTTATATAGGCTACGTAGGGGATCATAAGGAGACTAAATATTGGGCTTCTAAATATTGAAGATTAAATTGGGTCCAACCCAAATCCATTAATCCTTATCAATATTAAATTTTATTTATTTTCCACTATATAAATAAAATTGCACTCCCAATATTAATCTATATTATATCAAATAATATTTCTCCAATTAGTATTATTTATTCCGTGTATTTAAGATTTAAATATCCATGAATAAATTTATTTATTGCTCAATAAATAATATTCATCTCTTATATCCGAGACTAGTACCGTTCAACCTTTATTATTGTGCGGAACGAATCCACTCATGAGGTTTACACAATAATTCCTTATGAACTCATCTCGGGGATATTATCAACCCTTTCGGGATACACTTTCCCGTCAAGTATTCACGGCATGTCATATATAAAATATAGCGACCCAATTTTACCGGTAATTAACCCAATAATAAAATCGGTTAATTCCTTTGGAAAATCAAAGTCTCTAATATTAAATATACACACCCGCAATAATATCGGGGATTAAGAATAAAATACTCCGAGATTTAAATTGATTATCTAAGGCAATCCTAATCAATAAATCTCAAGCTGATCTGCCCAATACACCAAGTGTACAAGTGTGATAAAATAATTAAGAAAAATTATTTTCTTTCTCACACAACGACTATACCGATGGATTGGTCCGTGTCCATCTAGGTCGTGAGCAACTGTTCGATTAAATACGAGTAACCGATAGTATGATCTTCTGTGTGGGCCCGACACACCATACTAACTACAACGTATAAAATCCAGGACTATATTTTGCATAATTAATTAATAATAATTAATTGCAAATAATTGTTTATTAATTAAATAGGTTAAATGCTATGACCGGGAGTTTACCGATACTTAAATCTAGACATTAAGTACACAACTCCAACAATCTCCCACTTGTACTAAGGTCTAGTCATTTCCTCCAAACTCCCGACTCCCATACTCATCACGTGCTTAAGTTATACTTCCCAGAAGTATTATGTGAATGAGCAATCTAGGTTGCCGCTCTGAAGTTATCTTGGTGACTACTGCGTCGTCTCTCTGACGATGACTCGTATCAGGTGGTACTGGCTCTATGTGTTATCATCACCTTTTTGAACTTATGACTTCTTCCAGTTCTCCACGCACCGCTATGTACATAGCCTTTGGTGAACCAAGAGTCATTTCCAAGTTCAGAGGTCATTCCGGAACCTAACCAAAACTTCCGCTGCCTCTGAGGCTGCTATTCGGTTTATGATAGAGTCCGAGAAGCTTCACGCTTATCACTCTTTCATCCTTAGGTTCCACCTCTTCTAAAAGTGAACACATATCCTGATATCGACTTACACTGGTCCTTCTCTGATTTTGGATCTGAGAAACTGTAATCTAAGAAGATTTCGTTTTGCTAGTAATCCAGTACTTCCAAGTACTTTTACAGCATTCGAATATCTCTTATCCAGATTACTTTGATATCCTCCCACTACGCTAACCGCATAGTTGATATCAGGTTCTTGTTTTATAACACCGCATTTACAAAGCCCTCTACACTCAAAGTGTAGGGAACTGCTTTGTCTATATCTATCTCCTTCATGTGTTCAAGACACATACCTTAGATAGATGAATTCTGTTCTCGAAAGGCAATAACCTTTCTCAGAATTGTGCATGTTTAAAACAAACCATAATCGTATAAGATATCTAAAGAGAAGTACAAATGTTCTTATCTAGAGATTGAAAGATTTCTAAGAACATGATCCAACTTCATCTTAATCTTATATCTCGATTTATTCAGACAACCTCTATTTTATGTCTGACAACACTTTTACATTGTTGCCAACGATGAAGTGTTATCTACACAAAATTCCGAGAAACACCACCCTTGTTTCCATTACGTCTCTAACACACCCCTCCTTGCCTTTTGATGAATCCATAGAATGGACTATCTCATCAATTCGCAAGTTCCTATGCAGAACTAGGGATCGATTTCATGTATACTAGATCCAGAGTTCAAAACTCCTCCAGTCTTATGAACATCTCTGGTTGCTTAACAACCTCCCACTGCAATGGCGTTCCGGTGTATAACAGTAACAACATTAGGTGCAGTTAGTGGTGTACCGCTACTCGGTTAGGCTGGTTCTCAGTCTTTCCTTTCCTCACTTGAAGTACATTGTCATTTAGGGCATTGTAGTTCATCTAATAGTCTTCCTCTAAGAACCGGGTGAGGATACCCATCTGGTTCGTAGTACTATTGAACATACAATTACTTGTTCTTCTAGGATATTCTACAACCACATAGAATGTGCCGTTGTATCCAGAAATATCCATAGAACATAGGTAGTTCCGAACAAACTTGTCCTTTTACTATTAGAATCTCATCTCTTATTTCTGACACACTATGTCCACACATCAGTGTATGGTGTAGTCGTTTGAGATTTAATCTCAATCTTTGATTTATGTTATGTGTTATTTAGATAGGTGATAGCCTCCGCGAACAAGTCGCAGGCTTTCAATGGATATACTTGAAAGATCCCCATATTGGCTTTGTGTTGAAAACACTCCGCTTTTATGGCACATCAAGTATTCTAATCCATCTTCGAGTATTCTTTGAAAGAACAACTCGTACCTCTCTAATTACACATGTCACCGCATCAATCATTAATCATTTTCAATACTTGTCCGAATTCCATCCTTTATCCAGAAAGGTTAACTCAGTTGTATCATCTTTCAAGATCGATTCTTAGGTCGGGAGGTCCATTCCTCCAACTATAATTGATCAAATCAATTTCGACCCTTTGAATCCCTTTTGAATAGATACTACTAAGTCCAAGAATTCACAAGTATAATGATAAAGAAATACATTCAATAAGTAAAACAAGTTATACATAACGGTTTGTTGCATCGTGGTAGACTAAGGATTCATCATTCATATATTGCTATCTAATGTACCAGAATAGATATCACCATTATTTCTTATCCAAACCATCAAATGATTAAAGAAATAAAATATCCATTAATAATAAAGAAAACCAGAACAAAAAGTTCTTTTTCAAAATAAGGGGTACATAAAGCAATAACTGAAATGAAATCCTAAACAGATAAATGTCTTCCACTGCAACCGCTGCTACCCCAACAGCTTCGCCCATGTAGACTCGAACTCTTCTTCTCTAAGTTGCTGGGTTTTCTGGAACCCCTGCATTTAAGATAATGCACATACCGTCAGTGGTTCCATATCTACACACCAGAATTCTGGTAGATAATACCGCTGACTATGTTTTTACGACTAAAGAAAAATTCGTACCTCTGAGAGGACATTCAGACTTCCAGTGTCCAGACTTGTTGCATCGGAAGCACTTTCCTTCTGGCTTACTAGCCCCCACTCGTGGTCCATTCCTCTTGGCACCACTGGGTTTTATGGCTTGCTACCTTTTCTTGCCCCTACCTCCAATAGCTTTCAAGCTTTTGAGCTTGGTAGTTACAAGCGCTTGAGACTTGCCCTTCTTGTAGATCCCCTCTGCCGCCTTCAGTTCAGTCAGGAGTTGCGCAAGAGTATAAGATAGTTTACCCATATTATAGCTCATACGAAACTGCTCAAACTTAGGGGTCAGAGACTGGAGTATGATGTCGACTTGCGTCTCATCATCAATGGAAGCTCCTAGGACCTCAAGTTCATTCAACAAACTCATCATCTTAAGAACGTGCTCCCCAACGGGCGTTCCTTCAGACTGAGTAGTCGACATAAGGACTCTCATGGCTTCTTGCCTCGCCGCACGATCCTGCTCCCCAAACATCTCCTTGAGGTTAGTCATCATATCCCGGGCAGTGTCCATCGGCTCATGTTGGGTTTGGAGTACATTTGACATGGAAGCCAAAATATAGCACCTAGCCATTTCATCAGCCTTTTTCCACTTCCGATATGTTGCCTTTTCCTCATCAGTTGAGGCAGCCGTGGGCTCAGCAGGGCATTTATCAGAGAGTACAAACTTGTACTCTTCAGCAGTCAGGACAATGTCCAAATTTCTCTTCCAATCAATGTAATTGGGACCAGTGAGTTTATGTTCCTTGAGTATCACAGAAAGTGGATTCATAGATATTCTCTAAACCTATAAGCACATGTAAACAAACAATCAATTTAATGTCCGATATTATCTCCCTCAAATAATATCATTAAATCACTAATTGCGTCTAAAATCCCATCAGGTAAGGCAAGCCACGTTCGTGTGGACGTTTACCCACCCAAATGATTTAGCAATTAGGTTTGCTTCGGTCGTACATCATTATAGCGTTACTTCGTTGGGAAGAATACTATAAAGCGTACCTAAGTGTAAACCATCACTCAGTACTAAGGTGAATCGTTTAGAATTGTTATGTCACCGCAAGCCACGTTCGTGTGGACGTTTACGATAACTCGCAATCCCTCACAATTTCCTATAACTGTCTACATCAATTATTCTAAAATCCCTTTCAGTATAGCAAGCCACGTTCGTGTGGACGTTTACTACCCCAAATAGATTTATATAATTGAAATCCAATTACTTGATCCATTTGATATTGTAAATCAAGACGCGGAGAATCATAAGTGAAACTCGAAGTTTCTAACCAGTGATTCACCATGCGAACGACCCTATCTCTCATAAATGAGGGAGCCGAGCAGACAATCGATCCATCTATCAAAGAATGGTACGAAGGTCTCTAATTTGTGTCCTCTACATGACCAAGTGGCTCTGGCTCCATTCCACTCCCCGGGGTGAGAATGAGTCGACTTGAAGTCAGTTTTGGAAAGACAAATTAGGCATTGTTTGATAAACTTGATCAATGTTACAAGAATTCTCCTCTAATGACTTGTCTGTTGGAAATCGATATCCCGGAATTAATAAATTTAAATAAATAAATTATCTAATTAATTCCGACCGAAATCCTTCGAATATCCGGATTGTCTAAATTGCGGAACCGACAACCCAATCGAAACCGTTCGCCGGAAACCACCGCGAACCACCACGCATAGCCGGAGCCCGACTAAGGTAGCCGCCGTGGGATAAACCCACGGCAAACCCTAGCCGAACCCCATGGAGGGGTTCGCGATCGCGGTTGCGCGATCGCCGGGATGCCAAGCATCCCCGGGGCTGCTCGGAGCAGCCCCCCGGCGGTGAGTCAGGCGACTCACCGCCACCGCCGGTCGAGGAGGCCGGTCTGCCCAGCGATCGACCCTACGGGGTTCGATCGCTCGCCCCGGCGTCCAGCCGGGGCTCCTCTTTGCACGTGCCGCCAGGAGCGGTGGGGTACCGCCACGGCACCAGCCCGTGGCACCCCGCGGTCGACGTGAAGTCGACCGCATGCCGCGGCGTCCAGCCGGGGCCTCTCCTATGCCCGGCGACGTGCATGCGCACGATCACCACCGTGGGTCCGCCGATCGCGGTGGTCCGGTGGTCAGCGTAGACCACCACCATGCGTTCGGCCCTCGGTCCGGTGTTCGTCCCTCGGATCTTTGGTTCATGATATTTTCACGATAATTAACATGTAAAATCATCGAGGGGGTTCAACGATTTTACCTTTGTTCTCGTTGTACGGAGAAACGAGATCTATGAAGACCTTGAGACCTTCCCACGTATTCCTTGCACTAGCTCGAACGTCGGGTGGGCGACGATCTTCCGAACTCCATGGATCTCCCTCTCTACTTTCTCTCTCTAGAATTGTGATCTTCAAGTTATGAGAATAGAGAAGACCATGTAGTGCTTTTATAGGCTACGTAGGGGATCTTAAGGAGGTGGAATATTGGGCTTCCAATATTAATGATTAAATTGAGCCCAAGCCCAAATCTATTAATCCATTAATATTAATTAATTCTATTTTTCACTATATAAAATTAATTGCACTCCCAATATTAAACCATATTATATCAAATAATATTTCTCCGGTAGTATTATTTATTCCGTGTATTTAAGATATAAATATCCGTGAATAAAATTAATTTATTGCTAATTAATTTATTCATCTCTTGTAACCGAGACTAGTACCATTCAACCTTAATTATTATGCGGTACGAATCCACCTGCAGGGTTTACATAATAATTCCTTATGAACTAATCTCGGGGATATTATCAACCCTTCCGGGATACACTGTCCGGTCAATTATTCACGGCATGTCATATATGAAATATAGTGACCCAACTTAACCGGTAATCAACCCAATAATTAAATCGGTTAATTCCTTTGGTAAATCAAAGTCACTTATATTAAATATACACACCCGCAATAATATCGGGGATTAAGAATAAAATACACTGAGACTCGAATCGATTATCGCCGGCAATCCTAATCGATGAATCTCAACGATCCGCTCAATACACCAAGTGTACAAGTGTGATAAAATAATTAAGATAAATTATTTTCTCTCTCACACAACGACTATACCGATGGATTGGTCCGTGTCCATCTAGGTCGTGAGCTACTGTTCGATTAAATACGAGTAACCGATAGTATGATCTTCTGTGCGCCCATGCTTGCACCATACTAACTACAACGTATAAAATCCAGGACTATGATTTGCATATATTTAATTATAAATAATTAAATGCAAATAATTGTTTATTTAATTAAATAGATTAATGGCAATGGATCGTGAGTTTGCGTTACTTAAATCTAGACATTAAGTACACAACTCCAACAATCTCCCACTTGTACTAAGGTCTAGTCATTTCCTCCAAACTCCCGACTCCCATACTCATCACGTGCTTAAGTTGTACTTCCAAGAAGTACTATGTGAATGAGCACTCTAGGTTGCCGCTCTGAAGTTATCTTGGTGACTACAGCGTCGTCTCCCTCGACGATGACTCGTATCAGGTGGTACTTGCACTATGTGTTATCTTACACTTATGGACTCGTGATTTCTTACCATTTGCCATCGCACCGCTATTTACATAGCCTTTGGAAAATTAAGAATCACATCTAAGTCCCAGAGATTATCCCGGAGTTATACCAAAACTTCCGCTGCCTCTGAGGCCGCTATTTGGTTACCCATGGCAGAGTCCGAAAAGCATCGTGCTTATCACTCTTCCATGTTAAAACTCCTTCTCCTTCAATAGTGAAACACATAGCCTGATATCGACTTACACTGATCCTCATTCGATTAGAAATCTAAGAGAATGTAATTCAAAGGAAAAACTCGTCTGCTTCGTACAGCAGTCGAATATTCCTTTCCAGGATTACCTTGATATCCTCCCACTATGCTCACCGCATAGCCGATATCAGGTTCTTGTTTTCAACATTGCATTTATTAAGCTTTCCACACTCAAAGTGTAGGAAACTGCTTTCATTGCTTCTATCTCCTTTTGTGTTCCAAAACACATATCCTTAGATAGATGCATTCCGTTTCTGAAAGGTAACGAACCTTTCTCGGAATCTTGCATGTTAAAACGAACCATAATCGTACAAGATATCTAGAGAAGTACAATGTTCTTTTCTTGAGATCCTAGATCTTAAGAACATGCTCTAACTTCTTCTTCATCTCATATATCGATTTTTCTAGACAACCATCATTTTATGTCTGACAACATCTTTACATTGTTGCCAATGATAAAATGTTATCTACATAAAACCTCCGAGAAACACCACCTTGTTTCCATCACGTTTCCCATACACTCGATTCGTCTATGCTTTGATGAATCCATAAAATGGACTATCTCATCAATTTGCAAGTACCACGAACTCAATGCTTTGTTCCAATCCATAAATGGATCAACTAAGCTTGTACCCTAAATGATCTTGCCTCTTAGCAATAATCTTTATTGCTCTCCAAGAAGGTACATTTAGATCTAGTACGGCCTTCATGTAGATCCAGGGATCGATTTCATGTATACTAGGTCCAGAGTCCGAAGACTCTCCTAGTCTTATGAATATCTCCGGTTGTCCCACAACCTCCCACTACAATGGCGTTCCGGTGTATAAACAGTGATAACAGTAGGTGCAGTTAGTGGTGTACCGCTACTCGGTTCGGCTGGTTCTAAGTCTTAATCTTTCTCTCTCATTTCAAAGTATTACGTCACTTTGGGCTTGTGGTTCATCTAATAGTCTTCCTCTAAGAACCGGGCGTTAGAACTTATAACGTCCTTCTGGTTCATAGAACTATTGAACACACATCTTTTGTTCTTCTAGGATATTCTACAACCGCATTTGAATGCGCCGTTGTTTCCAGACATATCCATAGAACACAGGTAGTTCCGTATAACTCATGCTTTTACTATTTCTATAAGAGTTCCACTTCTTATTTCCGACACACCATTTCTACACAAGAGTGTATGGTGTAGTCATTTGGGATCAAATCCCAATCTCTGATCAGTATGCCATGCATTCCTCAGACAGGCACTTGCCTCCGCGATTAGATCGCAGGCTTTCAATGGATATACCATGATGGTTCCCCACAATAGCTTTGTGTCCATTGACTTGTCAAAACACTTGCTTTTGTGGCACATCAGGTATTCTAATCCATTTCTCGAGTAATCATCAAATGAAGTACTCGTACCTTATTGTCTGAGTAGGCATAGGTCTGCATACATCAGAGTCAATCAATTCTTATACTTGTCCGGATCTTACATCTTATATCCATAAAGGATTGCTTAGTCATATTATCTTCCAAATTAGATTCTTAGGTCGGAAGGTCCACTCCTTCAACTTAATTGATCAAATATCAATTTTCGACCTTTGAACTTCTTATTTGAATAAACATGACTCAGCATAAGAATCCACAAGTATAATTGATAAAGAAATCTCTTATTAGTAAAACGAGTTTCATACTACGGTTCGTTGCATCGTGGTGGACTCAGGATTCATCATTTATATATTGCTAGCTAATGTACCAAAATATCATTATTTCTTCTTATAACCATCAAATGATTAAAAGAAATAAAATATCCATTCATTAGAAATCCAGAACAAAGTTCTTTCTAATATGAAAGGTACATAAAAGCAATAACCCAAAATGAAATCCTATAAAATGTCCTCCATTGCAACTGCTGTCTCCTCTACAGCATTGCCCATGTAGACTAGGATTTCTTCTTCTCCAAGTCGTCGGGTTTCCTGGAACCCTTGCATTTAAAATGCACATACTGTCAGTGGTTCCATATCTACACACCAGGTTCCGGTAGATAATACCACTGACTATGTTTTACGACTAAAGAAAATTTCGTACTTTCTTTGAGAGGATAATCAGACTTCCAGTACCCAGACTGTTTGCATCGAGAACACTTGCCTCTTGGCTTTCTCGTCCCATCTCGTGGTCCAAGAAACTTAGGACCACTGGGTTTCTTTGCTTGCTTTTCCTTTCCCCCGATTTTACCCATAGGCTCGAAACCTTTGGCATTAGCTACAAGAGCTTGCGATTTCCGTCTCAACTCGTCTAAAAGGTCGATCATCTCAAAAACGTGTTTAAGCGTTTCCTCGAATCGACTGGCCTTTATGAGTATCCTCATCGCCTCTTGTCTAGCCTCTACACCATGTCTAAACATCTCCTTGAGTTTGAACATGATATCAAAATCAGTCCTTTCCTCATCAGTTAAGACATTTGTAGGTTCGGGAGGACAAAGCTCACTGAGTACAAACTTGTACTCTTCAACAGTTTGGGTAATGTCTAGATATCTATTCCAATCATTACATTCAGGGACCAATGAGTTTAAAATCCTTACGTATCACATAAAGTGGGTTCAAAGCCATATCCTAATCTATGAGCACATATAACAACAAACAATCGATTTAATCTCAGATATTATCTTCCTCAAATAATATCATTAAACCACTAATCGCATCTAAAATCCCATCAGATATGGCAAGCCACGATAGTGTGGACGTTTACCTATCCAAATGATTTAGCAATTAGATTTCCTTCGGTCGTACATCATCATTAGCGTTACTTCGATGGGAAGATTAATAAGAAGCGTACCTAAGTGTAAACCATTACTCAGTATCTAAGAAGATTGTTTGGGATACGCATATTCACCGCAAGCCACGATAGTGTGGACGTTTACGTTAACATACGCTCCTTTACTCCCTTCTATAACTGTCTACATCAATCGTTCCAAAATCCCATTCAATGCAGCAAGCCACGATAGTGTGGACGTTTACTACACCAAAAGACTTTTACAATTGACTCCCAATTACATGAATCATTTAATCTTGTAAATCAAGACGCGGAGAATCATAAGTGAAACTCGAAGTTTCTAACCAGTGATTCACCATGCGAACGACCCTATCTCTCATAAATGAGGGAGCCGAGCAGACAATCGATCCACCTTCAAAAGGATGGTACGAAGGTCTCTAATTTGTGTCCTCGACATGACCAAGTGGCTTTGGCTCCATTCCACTCCCCGGGGTGAGAATGAGTCGACTTGAAATCAGTTTCAGAAAGACAAATTAGGCATTGTTTGATAAACTTAATCAATGTTTCTCGTAAAAGGAATTACAAGAATTCTCCTCCAATGACTTTTCTATACGAACTTCAAAAGTCCATAAAAGTCACCAAGAGAACAGCAATGGAGACCATGGATATGTTTCCATACCCTCTCCCACTTAGCTTTTTACAATAAAGGGATACGCTATCTAATGCATAATTAAATACACATAAGCATGCATACATGTAATAAAGCACATAGAATATTATCACATAGTCAAAATAATACTAGAATATTATTTTCCGACTATTATGGCTTTATGGCATCCTCGTACGCATCTTCTAGTCTTTAGTCTTCGTTCTTGAATGCTCCATGTGACGAAAATATTAATCCTAATATTTAAATCTATTTATTTTCAATTAATCCAAAAGTTACTTAATTCGAAAATTAAGTCAATCGAATATATCAAAAATAAAATTAAATATCATTAATATTTTTATTTATTTATTTTCCTTTCTAATTCTATTAAATCTTTAGAATCCTATCCAAGTCAAACTTGGAACATTCTAGAAGACTTCTATAATAGAATAAGGAAATAAAATAAATTAGGACTCCTAATCCTTTCCAAATTAATTCCTTTCCTAATCTATTAAAAATTCCATAAAGGAATAATTAAATAAGAAAAATTAATTAAGGACCATTAAAACTTTTCAAATTAATTATTTTCCTAATCCATTAAAAATTCCATAAAGGAATAATTAAATAGGAAAATTAAATTAATTCTAAATTTATTCTTTTTCCTATACCATGAAAATTCTCAAATAGGAATAATCAATAAGGAAAAATAAATTTATACTAAATTTATTCTTTTCCTATTCCATGAGAATTCCCAAAAATAGGAATACTCAAAATAGGAAAACCGAATAATTTAGGAAAGTTGGATCTTGGCGGGAGAGCACGGGTTGTGAGTCCCCGCGCCCCATCACCATCGACCGCGGCTCGAGGAGGAGCACTGCCGCCGTCCCAGCCCACGCGCCACCACCACTGGTGGCTAGGCGTGGCCGAGAGCCTCGGGCAGCCCCCTTCTCCCTTCGATCGATCGACCCTTCATGGGGTTCGATCATGGGGTTGATCGATTCCCGGAATCCTCCCTCTCTTCGTCTCCTCCATCACACGTCTTCTTCCGGCGGTCGTTTCGGCATCGATCCAACGTAAAATAAATTACATAATTTAATTACAATTATCCGGTATCGATTCTATACATGAAATCGACCCTATACATTTTCCGGAAAAAGTAGAACGTAATAATAAACCTAAATTCGGTCAACCCCCGAATTTTTACTATTACAAGCATTCACCACACATAAAACGAATCTCGACATGTCCGAGAGTTTAATAATCAAGAACAATATTATGACAATAATTAAGAACAATTATATCTAGCCATAATAGTCGGAAACCCTGCAAGGTAGAACAATTTATCGAAAAATACCGTGAACGAAAACCATCGCTCTGATACCAATTGTTGGAAATCGATATCCCGGAATTAATAAATTTAAATAAATAAATTATCTAATTAATTCCGACCGAAATCCTTCGAATATCCGGATTGTCTAAATTGCGGAACCGACAACCCAATCGAAACCGTTCGCCGGAAACCACCGCGAACCACCACGCATAGCCGGAGCCCGACTAAGGTAGCCGCCGTGGGATAAACCCACGGCAAACCCTAGCCGAACCCCATGGAGGGGTTCGCGATCGCGGTTGCGCGATCGCCGGGATGCCAAGCATCCCCGGGGCTGCTCGGAGCAGCCCCCCGGCGGTGAGTCCGGCGACTCACCTCCACCGCCGGTCGAGGAGGCCGGTCTGCCCAGCAGACCCGCCGCGGCTCCAGCCGCGGCTGCCCAGCGATCGACCCTACGGGGTTCGATCGCTCGCCCCGGCGTCCAGCCGGGGCTCCTCTTTGCACGCGCCGCCAGGAGCGGTGGGGTACCGCCACGGCACCAGCCCGTGGCACCCCGCGGTCGACGTGAAGTCGACCGCATGCCACGGCGTCCAGCCGGGGCCTCTCCTATGCCCGGCG
Organism: Euphrasia confusa; assembly: GCA_954870475.1. Taxonomy (NCBI): domain Eukaryota; kingdom Viridiplantae; phylum Streptophyta; class Magnoliopsida; order Lamiales; family Orobanchaceae; genus Euphrasia; species Euphrasia confusa. The sequence continues at coordinate 39,658,814 of OX940951.1, read as the reverse complement.
ACGTGCATGCGCACGATCACCACCGTGGGTCCGCCGATCGCGGTGGTCCGGTGGTCATCGTAGACCACCACCACGCGTTCGGCCCTCGGTCCGGTGTTCGTCCCTCGGATCTTTGGTTCATGATATTTTCACGATAATTAACATGTAAAATCATCGAGGGGGTTCAACGATTTTACCTTTGTTCTCGTTGTACGGAGAAACGAGATCTATGAAGACCTTGAGACCTTCCCACGTATTCCTTGCACTAGCTCGAACGTCGGGTGGGCGACGATCTTCCGAACTCCATGGATCTCCCTCTCTACTTTCTCTCTCTAGAATTGTGATCTTCAAGTTATGAGAATAGAGAAGACCATGTAGTGCTTTTATAGGCTACGTAGGGGATCTTAAGGAGGTGGAATATTGGGCTTCCAATATTAATGATTAAATTGAGCCCAAGCCCAAATCTATTAATCCATTAATATTAATTAATTCTATTTTCCACTATATAAAATTAATTGCACTCCCAATATTAAACCATATTATATCAAATAATATTTCTCCGGTAGTATTATTTATTCCGTGTATTTAAGATATAAATATCCATGAATAAAATTAATTTATTGCTAATTAATTTATTCATCTCTTGTAACCGAGACTAGTACCATTCAACCTTAATTATTATGCGGAACGAATCCACCTGCAGGGTTTACATAATAATTCCTTATGAACTCATCTCGGGGATATTATCAACCCTTCCGGGATACACTGTCCGGTCAATTATTCACGGCATGTCATATATGAAATATAGTGACCCAACTTAACCGGTAATCAACCCAATAATTAAATCGGTTAATTCCTTTGGTAAATCAAAGTCACTTATATTAAATATACACACCCGCAATAATATCGGGGATTAAGAATAAAATACACTGAGACTCGAATCGATTATCGCCGGCAATCCTAATCGATGAATCTCAACGATCCGCTCAATACACCAAGTGTACAAGTGTGATAAAATAATTAAGATAAATTATTTTCTCTCTCACACAACGACTATACCGATGGATTGGTCCGTGTCCATCTAGGTCGTGAGCTACTGTTCGATTAAATACGAGTAACCGATAGCAGGCCCGGCCCTGGGCATAGGCCCATGGTGCAACCGCCCAGGGCCCATACATTTTAGGGGCCCATATTGATTATAAATATAAATATATATATATATATTAAAAAAATCAACTTTTTAGCGGCTACGTTATTTAATTAATCTGCATTCTGCGTTATTTAATTAATCTGCATTCTGCAATATTTAATACTATTATAACATTTAATTAATTATTATTGTATTTAAATACAAACAGCTTTTCCACAAAAATCTCAACCTTCTTTTTTCAGTTTTTAGAAAAAACATTTTGTAATCCGCATTCTACAATATATGTACTACTTGTATTTAATACTATTATAACATTTAATTTTAATTATTATATTTAAATCCAAACAGCGTTTCCACAAAAATCTCAAACTTGTTTATTCAATCTTTAAAAAAAATCAAGTTTATTTTTTCAAACTGTTTTCAATTTGATAAAAAAAATTAAAAAATAGAGTAGAAAAAAACAAAAAAAAAACTTATAATTATTATTTTATACCAAATAATTTTATTAACTTATTTTGTACCGAATAAAATTTTAATAAAAAATCTTACTTACTTAGAATTGTTATTTTTTACTTAAAAGTAGTAGTAAATTTTTCAAAAAAAAATATTTTTCTTATTAAAATATATTGTATTCTTAACAAATTACGTAGTTCTTTTTGAATAAGAGTAACAAATCTATAATATTTTTTAATTTTTTTAATAATTAAAAAAATTGTAATATAAATATATATAATTAAATTTGAGGGCCCAAATTTAAATATTTTGCCTAGGGCCCTTAAAATGTCAGGAACGGGCCTGACCGATAGTATGATCTTCTGTGCGCCCATGCTTGCACCATACTAACTACAACGTATAAAATCCAGGACTATGATTTGCATATATTTAATTATAAATAATTAAATGCAAATAATTGTTTATTTAATTAAATAGATTAATGGCAATGGATCGTGAGTTTGCGTTACTTAAATCTAGACATTAAGTACACAACTCCAACATTGTCTATATGAACTTCAAAAGTCCATAAAAGTCACCAAGAGAATAGTGATGGAGACCATGGGAATGTTTTCATCCCCTCTCCCACTTAGCTTTTTACGATAAAGGGATACGCTATCTAGTGCATAAAATAAACACATATAGCATGCATGAAAGCAATAAAGCACATAGATCACATAGTCGAAATAATGCTAGAGAAATTATTTTTCCCGACTATCATGGCTTTATCTTCATATGCATCTTCTAGTCTTCAGTCTTCGTTTCTTGAATGCTCCATGTGACGAGAATATTAATCTCCAATATTTAAATCTATTTATTTTCAATTAATCCAAAAGTTACTTAATTCGAAAATTAAGTCAATTGAATATATCAAAAATAAAATTAAATATTATTAATATTTTTATTTATTTATTTTCCTATCTAGTTCTATTAAATCTCTAGAATAATCTATCCAAGTAAAATTTGGAATATTCTAGAAGATATCTATAATAGAACAAGGAAATAAAATAAATTAGGACTCACTACTTTCCAAATTTATTTTTATTCCTAATCCATGAATATTCCCATGAGTAGGAATAATCAAATAGGAAAAATAAATTTAGTACTAAATTAATTAAATTCCCAATCTTTGAATAATTCCATGAAGGAAATAAATCAATAGGAATTAAAATTAATTCAAATTAATTCTTTTCCTAATCCATGAGAGTTTCCAAAAGGAGAACAATCAAATAGAAAAAATCCGAATTAATTAGGAAAGTAATTTCTTGGTAGGAATAGCATGGGATTGGGAGATCCCACGCCATCCCCACCATGATCGACCGTCGGCCACTCGGGGAGGAGCGCCGCCGCCGCCTAGCCATTGCGGCTAGGCCATGGATCGATCACCATCATGGGATCGATCCCAAGCCCTACTCTTCTTCGTCATTTCTTCGTCTTCCGGTGATCGTCTCAACATCGAACCAACGTAAATAAATTACAAAATTTAAATTACAATTCCGGTATCGATTCTATACATGAAATCGACCCTATACATTTTCCGGAAAATAAAGAACGTAATAATAAATCCTAAATTCGGTCAACCCCCGAATTTTTACTATTACAAACATTCAACCACACAAAACGAATCTCGACATGTCCGAGAGTTTAATAATCATGATAATTAATTAAAAAACAATAATTAATTAAATCCAACCATGATAGCCGGAAATCCTGCAAGGTAGAACAATAATCGAATACATACATGAACACGAAACCAAACGCTCTGATACCAGTTGCTGGGATTCGATGTCCCGGGCTATCAAAATTGCGGAACCGATAACCCGATCAAAACCCTAGATCGCCGGAAATTGGATCCCCGACTCATCCGCAGGAGTCCGACCTTTGGAGACTACGCGCCCTATGCTGGAAATCGATATCCCGGGGTATCAAAAAATGCGGAACCGATAACCCCGACCGAAATCCCGTCGCCGGAGATGAAACCGCGAACCACCGTACGAGCCGGAGCTCGACCGAGCACCGCACGGGCGAACCCGCGCGCCCAGCCGAGCCCCCGCACGGGGCTCGCGATCGCTAACCCTAGCGATCGCCGGGGATGCACGCGCATCCCCGTGGGGCTGTTCCGAACAGCCCCCGGCGGTGAGTCCGGCGACTCACCGCCACCGCCGAGGAGGGCGGTGCGCCCAGCGCACCAGCCGCGGCCCAGCCGCGGCTCGCCCGGCGATCGACCACGCGGTCGATCGTATGCCCCGGCTCCAGCCGGGGCGTCCTCGTGTGGGCCCCGCGATCGACGCCCCTAGGGCTCGATCGCACCCCTCGGCTCCCAGCCGAGGGTCCTTCGAACGTTCGCCGGGGATCTCGAATCCCCGTCCCCGAAGTTCGTCGTTTTTCCGGATCTTGTGTTCATGTACGTATCACAATTTAATTCACATAAAATCACACGAAGGAGTTTATGATTGTACCTTTTGATTCGTTGTGCGGAGAAACGAAATCAAGTTGAAGACCTTTGAATCTTCCCACGTATTCCTTGCAATTCGTTCGAACGTCGGGTGGGCGACGATCTATCGAACTCCTATGGATCTCCTTCAACTCTCTAGAATATCAAGTATGATAATCTTGTCTTATGATTTATGAAGGCCATGTAGTGCTTTTATAGGCTACGTAGGGGATCTAAAGGAGGTGGAATATTGGGCTTCCAATATTGAAGATTAATTTGAGCCCACTGCCCAAGTCCATTAATCCTTATCAATATTAATTAATTTATTTTCCACTATATAAATTAATTGCACTCCCAATATTAAACCATATTATATCAAATAATATTTCTCCGGTAGTATTATTTATTCCGTGTATTTAAGATTTAAATATCCATGAATAAAATTAATTTATTGCTAATTAATTTATTCATCTCTTTAATCCGAGACTAGTACCATTCAACCTTAATTATTGTGCGGAACGAATCCACTCATGAGGTTTACACAATAATTCCTTATGAACTCATCTCGGGGATATTATCAACCCTTACGGGATACACTGTCCGGTCAATTATTCACGGCATGTCATATATGAAATATAGTGACCCAACTTAACCGGAAATTAACCCAATAATTAAATCGGTTAATTCCTTTGGTAAATCAAAGTTACTTATATTAAATATACACACCCGCAATAATATCGGGGATTAAGAATAAAATACACTGAGACTCGAATCGATTATCGCCGGCAATCCTAATCGATGAATCTCAACGATCCGCTCAATACACCAAGTGTACAAGTGTGATAAAATAATTAAGATAAATTATTTTCTCTCTCACACAACGACTATACCGATGGATTGGTCCGTGTCCATCTAGGTCGTGAGCAACTGTTTGATTAAATACGAGTAACCGATAGTATGATCTTCTGTGCGCCCATGCTTGCACCATACTAACTACAACGTATAAAATCCAGGACTATAATTTGCATGTATTTAATTAATAATAATTAAACGCAAAACAATTGTTTGTTAATTTAATAGATTAAATGCTATGATCGGGAGTTTACAGTTACTTAAATCTAGACATTAAGTACACAACTCCAACAATCTCCCACTTGTACTAAGGTCTAGTCATTTCCTCCAAACTCCCGGTTCCCATACTCATCACGTGCTTAAAGTGTACTTCCGAGAAGTACTATGTGAATGAGCACTCTAGGTTGCCGCTCTGAAGTTATCTTGGTGACTACTACGTCGTCTCCCCGGACGATGACTCGTATCAGGTGGTACTTGCACTATGTGTTATCATCACTTTTAGACTTATGACTTCTTCCGGTTTACCATGCACCGCCATAAAATAGCCTTTTGGCAAACTTAAGAGTCATATCCAAGTCTTAGAGGTTATCCCGGAACCTAACCAAAACTTCTGCTGCCTCTGAGGCTGCTATTCGGTTATGAGAGAGCCTGAGAAGCATCCTGCTTATCACTCTTTACATATTAAAGGTTCCAAAAGTGAACACATAGTCTGATATCGACTTTCACTGGTCCTTCTCTGATTTGAGATCTGAGAAACTGTAATCTAAGAAGATTTCGTCTTGCTTAGTAATCCAGTACATCCAAGTACTCTTACAGCATTCGAATATCTCTTATCCAGATTACTTTGATATCCTCCCATTATGCTAACCGCATAGTTGATATCAGGTTCTTATTTTCTAACATTGCATTTAAGCTTTCCACACAAGGTGTAGGAAACTGCTTAGTATCATCTGTCTCCTTTATGTGTTCGAAACACATGACCTTAGATAGATATACATGTTCTGTTTCTGAAAGGCAACAACCTTTCTCAGAACTATGCTTGTTAAAACGAACCATAATCGTATAAGATATCTAGGAGAAGTACAATGTTCTTATCCCTAGATCGAAAGATCTTCAAGAACACGTTCCAACTTCTTCTCAATCTTATATTTCGATTTATTTAGACAACCATTATTCTATGTCTGACAACATCTTTACATTGTTACCAATGATAAAATGTTATCTACACAAAATTCCGAAAAAACACCACCTTGTTTCCATTACGTCTCCAATACACCTGTCGTCTCTGCCTTTTGATGAATCCATTGAATGGATTATCTCATCAATTCGCAAGTTCCACGATTCATAGCTTTGTAACCATCCATAAATGGATTTACCAATCTCGTACTCTAAATGATCTAGCCTCTTAACAATAATCCTTATTGTTTTCCAAGCAGGCTCATTTAGATCTAGCACTGCCCTTATGCAGAGCTAGGGATCGATTTCATGTTTACTAGATCCAGAGTCCGAACTCCTCTAGTTTTATGAATATCTCCGGTTGTTCAACAACCTCCCACTGCAATGGCGTCCCGGTGTATAACAGTAATAATAATAGGTGCAGTGTGTGGTGTACTTCTACTCGGTTTGGCTGGTTCCCAGTCTTTTGTCCTTTTCCTCATTCCAAGGTATTAATTCAGTTCAGGCTTTGTGGTTCATCTAATAGTCTTTCTCTATGAACCGAACGATAGACGTCCCTCTGGTTCACAGTACTATAGAATACACAATACTTCGTTCATCTAGGATAACCTACAACCATTATTGTATCCAGGAATATCCATAGAACATAGGTAATTCCGAACAACTTGTTCTCTTTTACTTTTAGATTTCCATTTCTTATTTTCAACGCACCATCTCTACACGTAAGTGTATGGCGCGGCCCTTTGGGATTGAATCCCAATATTTGATTATGCTATGTGTTATTTAGATAGGTGATGGCCTCCGCGACCGAGTCGCAGGCTTCTAATGGATATACTTTAATGGTTCCCCATAATAGCTTTGCGTCCATTGACTAGTCAAAACACTTTGCTTTTATGGCACATTTAAGTACTCTAATCCATCATTGAGTATTCTTGAAAGAACTACTCGTGCCTTTCTAATTCACACATGTGTCTGCATATCTAATCATTTCCAATACTAGTCCGAATTCTATCCTTTATGAAGAAAGGTTTGCTTAGATGTATTATCCTCCAAATTCAATTCTCAGGTCGGAAGGTCCATTCCTTCAACTATAATTGATCAAATCAATTTCGACCTTTTGAATTTTATTTGAAAATACTACTAAGTGCAAGAATTCACAAGTATAATGATTTAATAAAGAAATATATCAAATCAAGTAAAACAAGTTATAGAACGGTTCGTTGCATCGTGGTAGACTTAGGATCTATCATTCATATATTGCTTATATAATGTACCAGAATAGATAATGCCATCATTTCTTATCAAAATCATCCAATGATTAAAGAAATAAAATATCCATTCATAAAATAGAAATCCAGAACAAAACGTTCTTTCTAAAATAAAAGGTACATTAAGCAATAAACTTGAAATGAAATCCTATTTAACTACTAAAGCAGATAAATGTCTTCCACCGCAACAGTTGCCTCCTCTACAGCTTTTGCCCGTGTAGACTCGAACTCTCCTTCTCTAAGTCGTCGGGTTTTCTGGAACCCCTGCATTCAAAATGCACATACCGTCAGTGGTTCCATATCTACACACCAGATTTCTGGTAGATAATACCGCTGACTATGTTTTTACGACTAAAGAAAAATTCGTACCTCTGAGAGGACATTCAGACTTCCAGTGTCCAGACTTGTTGCATCGGAAGCACTTGCCCCTTGGCTTTGCAGCCCCCACTCGTGGTACAGTCTTCTTGACACCACTGGGTTTCCCGGCTTGCTTCCTTCTCTTGCCCCTACCTCCACCAGGCTTAAAGCCTTTGGACTTGGTAGCTACAAGCGCTTGAGACTTGCCCTTCTTGTAGATCCCCTCTGCCGCCTTTAGTTCAGTCAGGAGTTGCGCAAGAGTATAAGATAGTTTACCCATATTATAGCTCATACGAAACTGCTCAAAACTAGGGGTCAGAGACTGGAGTATGATGTCGACTTGCGTCTCCCCATCAATAGAAGCTCCTAGGATCTCAAGCTCATTCAACAGACTCATCATCTTAAGAACGTGCTCCCCTACGGGCGTTCCTTCAGACTGAGTAGTTGTCATGAGGACTCTCATGGCTTCTTGCCTTGCCGCACGATCTTGCTCCCCAAACATCTCCTTGAGGTTAAACATCATATCATAGGCAGTGTCCATTGACTCATGTTGGGTTTGGAGTACATTTGACATGGAAGCCAAAATATAACACCTAGCCATTTCATCAGCCTTTTTCCACTTCCGATATTCCAGTTTTTCCTCATCAGTTGAGGCAGCCGTGGGCTCAGCAGGGCATACTTCATGGAGTACAAACTTGTACTCCTCCGAAGTCAGGACAATGTCTAAATTTCTCTTCCAATCAATATAGTTGGGGCCAGTGAGCTTATGCTCCTTGAGTATCATAGAAAGTGGGTTCATAGCTATTCTCTAAACCTATAAGCACATTTAAACAAACAATTAATTTAATATCCGATATCATCTCCCTATAATAATATCATTAAATTACTAATCACATCTAAAATCCCATCAGATAAGGCAAGCCACGATAGTGTGGACGTTTACCCATCCAAATGATTTAGCAATTAGATTTGCTTTGGTCGTACATCACTATAGCGTTACTTCGATGGGAAGAATACTATAGAGCGTACCTAAGTGTAAACCATTACTCAGTATCTAAGAAGATTGTTTGGGACTCGCATATCACCGCAAGCCACGATAGTGTGGACGTTTACGTTAACACACGATCCTTCACTTTCTTCTATAACTGTCTACATCAATCGTTCCAAAATCCCATTCAATGCAGCAAGTCACGATAGTGTGGACGTTTACCACACCAAAAGACTTTTACAATTGACATCCATTTACTTGAGTCATTCGATTTTGTAAATCAAGACGCGGGGAATCATAAGTGAAACTCGAAGTTTCTAACCAGTGATTCACCATGCGAACAACCCTATCTCTCATTAGATGAGGGAGCCGAGCAGACAATCGACCCACCTTCAAAAGGATGGTACGAATGTCTCTAATTTGTGTCATCCACATGACCAAGTGGCTCTGGCTCCATTCCACTCCCCAGGGTGAGAATGAGTCGACTTGAAGTCAGTTTCAGAAAGACAAATTAGGAATTGTTTGATAAACTTAATCAATGTCTCTTGTAAAAGGAATTACAAGAATTCTCCTCTAATGACACATCTATATGAACTTCAAAAGTCCATAAGAGTCACTAAGAGAACAGTAATGGAGACCATGGGAATGTTTCCATCCCCTCTCCCACTTAGCTTTTTATAACAAAGGGATACGCTATCTAATGCATAATTAAACACATAAGCATGCATACAAGTAATAAAGCACATAACACATAGTCAAAATAATGCTAGAAAAAATTATTTTTCCGACTATCATGGCTTTATTCCATCTCCGTATGCTTCTTCTAGTCTTCAGTCTTCGTTCTTGAATGCTCCATGTGACGAGAATATTAATCCCAATATTTAAATCTATTTATTTTTAATAAATCCAAAAGATACTCAATTCGAAAATTAAGTCAATCGAATAAATCAAAAATAAAATTAAATATCATTAATATTTTTATTTATTTATTTTCCTATCTAATTTTATTAAATCTCTAGAATAATCTATCCAAGTAAAACTTGAAATATTCTAAAAGACTTCTATAATAGAATAAGGAAATAAAATAAATTAGGACTCTTCCACTTCCCAAGATTAATTAATTTCCATTACTATGAAAATTCCCATAAAATAGGAATAATCAATTAGGAAATAAATCAATCCTAAATTAACTATTATTCCTTTCTAATTCTATTAAATCTCTAGGATCCTATTCCAAGTAGAACTCGGAATACTCTAGAAGACTTCCATAATAGAATAAGGAATAAAATTAATTCCAATTAATTCTTTTCCTAATCCATGAGAATTCCCAAAAATAGGAAAAACTCAAATAGGAAAAACGAATCAATTAGGAAAGTGAATCTATGGTAGGAGTAGCACGGGATGGGGATTCCCGCACCACACCACCATCATCGGCCGACCACCGGGAGGGAGCACCCGCCGCCGCCACTCCAGCCGGCCAGCCGCCACCGTTGCCGGCGACAGCCCACGGCCGAAGGGGCGCGACGCCCCCTTCCCTTGGGTCGATCGATTGGGATCGATCAAGGGGTTTGATCGATCCCCGGTCCTTCGTCCTCTTCGTCTTCTTCGTCACACGCGTTCTCCGGCGGTCGTCTCGGCATCGATCCAACGTAAATAAATTACAAGAAATAAATTTACAATTCCGGTATCGATTCTATACATGAAATCGACCCTATACACTTTCCGGAAAAACATAGAACAATAATAATAAATCTAAATTCGGTCAACCCCCGAATTTTTACTATTACAAGCATTCATCCACACAAAACGAATCTCGACATGTCCGAGAGTTTAATAAACGAACAATCATGGAAAATTAAATAGCAATTAATTAAACGAATAATTAACAATCAATTAAACCATGATAGTCGGAATCCCTGCAAGGTAGAACACAATTGAATACATACATGAACACGAAACCAAACGCTCTGATACCAATTGCTGGAAATCGATATCCCGGGGTATCAAAAAATGCGGAACCGATAACCCCGACCGAAATCCCGTCGCCGGAGATGAAACCGCGAACCACCGTACGAGCCGGAGCTCGACCGAGCACCGCACGGGCGAACCCGCGCGCCCAGCCGAGCCCCCGCACGGGGCTCGCGATCGCTAACCCTAGCGATCGCCGGGGATGCACGCGCATCCCCGTGGGGCTGTTCCGAACAGCCCCCGGCGGTGAGTCCGGTGACTCACCGCCACCACCGAGGAGGGCGGTGCGCCCAGCGCACCAGCCGCGGCCCAGCCGCGGCTCGCCCGGCGATCGACCACGCGGTCGATCGCATGCCCCGGCTCCAGCCGGGGCGTCCTCGTGTGGGCCCCGCGATCGACGCCCCTAGGGCTCGATCGCACCCCTCGGCTCCCAGCCGAGGGTCCTTCGAACGTTCGCCGGGGATCTCGAATCCCCGTCCCCGAAGTTCGTCGTTTTTCCGGATCTTGTGTTCATGTACGTATCACAATTTAATTCACATAAAATCACACGAAGGAGTTTATGATTGTACCTTTTGATTCGTTGTGCGGAGAAACGAAATCAAGTTGAAGACCTTTGAATCTTCCCACGTATTCCTTGCACTTCGTTCGAACGTCGGGTGGGCGATGATCTATCGAACTCCTATGGATCTCCTTCAACTCTCTAGAATATCAAGTATGATAATCTTGTCTTATGATTTATGAAGGCCATGTAGTGCTTTTATAGGCTACGTAGGGGATCTAAAGGAGGTGGAATATTGGGCTTCCAATATTGAAGATTAATTTGAGCCCACTGCCCAAGTCCATTAATCCTTATCAATATTAATTAATTTATTTTCCACTATATAAATTAATTGCACTCCCAATATTAAACCATATTATATCAAATAATATTTCTCCGGTAGTATTATTTATTCCGTGTATTTAAGATTTAAATATCCATGAATAAAATTAATTTATTGCTAATTAATTTATTCATCTCTTTAATACGAGACTAGTACCATTCAACCTTAATTATTGTGCGGAACGAATCCACTCATGAGGTTTACACAATAATTCCTTATGAACTCATCTCGGGGATATTATCAACCCTTACGGGATACACTGTCCGGTCAATTATTCACGGCATGTCATATATGAAATATAGTGACCCAACTTAACCGGAAATTAACCCAATAATTAAATCGGTTAATTTCTTTGGTAAATCAAAGTTACTTATATTAAATATACACACCCGCAATAATATCGGGGATTAAGAATAAAATACACTGAGACTCGAATCGATTATCGCCGGCAATCCTAATCGATGAATCTCAACGATCCGCTCAATACACCAAGTGTACAAGTGTGATAAAATAATTAAGATAAATTATTTTCTCTCTCACACAACGACTATACCGATGGATTGGTCCGTGTCCATCTAGGTCGTGAGCAACTGTTTGATTAAATACGAGTAACCGATAGTATGATCTTCTGTGCGCCCATGCTTGCACCATACTAACTACAACGTATAAAATCCAGGACTATAATTTGCATGTATTTAATTAATAATAATTAAACGCAAAACAATTGTTTGTTAATTTAATAGATTAAATGCTATGATCGGGAGTTTACAGTTACTTAAATCTAGACATTAAGTACACAACTCCAACACCCTAAGACACGCAGCCCGCCCCCAGCCGAAGTCCCCCACGAGTCGGATCCACGAACGCGAACCACCTCACGAGCCGGGGCCCGACCGAACGCCCAGCGAGGCCCGAAGGCCGCGTGCGCCCAGCCGAGCCCCCGCGAGGGGCTCGCGATCGTCCTCGGACGATCGCTGGGATCGCTCGTAGCGATCCCTGGGGCTGCTCGCAGCAGCCCCGCAGCGAGTCCATGACTCGCTGCCCAGCGGGGCGTAGCCCCCGCACGCATCCGCTGCGGGCGAACCCGCAGCACGTACGGGGTCGCTGCGGGTGACCCTGCAGCTTACCCGCGATCGATCCGAGGATCGATCGCACGCCCTCGGCTCCAGCCGAGGGCTTTCCCGTGCGCCACCGCCGCCGGCCAAGGGTGGCTGGGAGGTCCACCCGCCGTGGCACCAGCCCACGGCGAACCTCCCCGGCGATCGACTTCGCGTCGATCGCGTGCCCCCGGCGTCCAGCCGGGGCCTCCCTTGCCGCGCGTCCGGCGGTCCGAACCCTAGGGTTCGACCGCCGCGTTCGATCCTCGCCGGGGATCTCGAATCCCCGTCCCCGAGGTTCGTCGTTTTCCCGGATCATGCGTTCATTTATATATCACGATTAAACAACACAAATAATCATAGAGGGGTTCTCGATTATTATCTCGATTCGTTGTACGGAGAAACGAATCTAATTGACGACCTTGCGATCTTCCTACGTATTCCTCGCACTTCGTCCGAACGTCGTGTGGGTGACGATCTATCGGATTCCTATGGATCTCCTTCACTCTCCAAGACTTTATGATTGGCGTAACTTAGGTTGTGAAAAGTGAAGACCATGTAGTGCTTATATAGGCTACGTAGGGGATCATAAGGAGACTAAATATTGGGCTTCTAAATATTGAAGATTAAATTGGGTCCAACCCAAATCCATTAATCCTTATCAATATTAAATTTTATTTATTTTCCACTATATAAATAAAATTGCACTCCCAATATTAATCTATATTATATCAAATAATATTTCTCCAATTAGTATTATTTATTCCGTGTATTTAAGATTTAAATATCCATGAATAAATTTATTTATTGCTCAGTAAATAATATTCATCTCTTATATCCGAGACTAGTACCGTTCAACCTTTATTATTGTGCGGAACGAATCCACTCATGAGGTTTACACAATAATTCCTTATGAACTCATCTCGGGGATATTATCAACCCTTTCGGGATACACTTTCCCGTCAAGTATTCACGGCATGTCATATATAAAATATAGCGACCCAATTTTACCGGTAATTAACCCAATAATAAAATCGGTTAATTCCTTTGGAAAATCAAAGTCTCTAATATTAAATATACACACCCGCAATAATATCGGGGATTAAGAATAAAATACTCCGAGATTTAAATTGATTATCTAAGGCAATCCTAATCAATAAATCTCAAGCTGATCCGCCCAATACACCAAGTGTACAAGTGTGATAAAATAATTAAGACAAATTATTTTCTCTCTCACACAACGACTATACCGATGGATTGGTCCGTGTCCATCTAGGTCGTGAGCAACTGTTCGATTAAATACGAGTAACCGATAGTATGATCTTCTGTGTGGGCCCGACACACCATACTAACTACAACGTATAAAATCCAGGACTATATTTTGCATAATTAATTAATAATAATTAATTGCAAATAATTGTTTATTAATTAAATAGGTTAAATGCTATGACCGGGAGTTTACCGATACTTAAATCTAGACATTAAGTACACAACTCCAACACAAGGTTATACGAGATCGCCAGAAAAGAACATTGAGCTTGTCCCAGGCTTCATATATTGATACGATTCTAGCTCGTTTCAACATGCAGAATTCCAAGAGAGGTTCTCAACCTTTCTGCCATGGAATTCATCTATCTAAGGATATGTGTCCCAAGACACAAAAGGAGATAGATTACATGAAGACGATTCCTTATGCTTCGGCAGTGGGTAGTCTAATGTATGCTATGTTGTGCACGAGACCTGATATCTGCTATGCCGTAGGCATGGTAGCTAGATATCAGAGTAACCCTGGACAGGGTCACTGGACTGCTGTAAAGAACATACTTAAGTACCTGCGAAGGACTAGGAATTATGTTCTGAGTTACAAAGCGTCCGAGTTGATTCCTATTGGTTACATAGACTCGGATTTCCAATCTGATAAGGAACAGCGAAAGTCTACATCAGGCTATGTGTTCACATTGGGAGGTGGAGCAGTTTCATGGAGGAGTGTTAAGCAGAAATGCATTTCGGACTCTACCATGGAAGCCGAATATGTAGCAGCCTCTGAGGCAGCTAAAGAATCGGTGTGGCTCCGGAACTTCATCATGGACTTGGATGTGATTCCTGATTTGCCCAGAGCTATCACAATTTATTGTGACAATAGCGGTGCAGTGGCAAATGCGAAGGAACCACGAGCCCACAATGCGAGTAAACACATAGATCGAAAGTACCACCTGATTAGAGACATCGTCAAGAGAGGCGATGCGGTTGTCACCAAGATTGCATCAGCGGATAACCTGGCAGACCCCTTTACGAAGGCACTTCCAGCGGAAGCGTTCAAGAGACACGTGAAGGGGATGGGTATCGGATGTATGGGAGAGGGCAACTAGACTTTTAGTATAAGTGGGAGATTGATGGAGTTATATTCTAAATGTCTAGTTTAGTGACAATATGGAACTCCTTATCTGTGCTTTATTATCTATTAATCAAATTGTCGGCATTTTGTCTTTCATGTACTTTATGCAATAGTCCTAGATATATACGTTGTAGACAGTATGGCGTGAGGAGACACGCGGAAGATCATACTGTCGGTTACTCGTATATTATCGAACAGTAGCTCACGACTTAGATGGACAGGGACAATCCATCGGTACGTCGTTGTGTGACTGGTAGATAGTCGGTCTTGACTATCATGTTACACTCGTACACTTGGTGTATTGAGCAGGACCACGGGAGGGCGTTCGATTTATACTAATCGCAGTAATCGAACTAGACCTCAGATATTACGGATATACGAATTCCTAATCCCTATATAATTATAGGTGCGTGTGTCCAATCCTCGGTTCTTTAACTTGCCAATGAGTGAGACTAATTGATTAGTCGAGATCCTCGGTAAATTGGGAATCGTGATTGTACGCACGGCATGCTGTAGATTATAGACAGGAAACCGTGTCCCGTTTATTGGGTTGATTACGTCCCCGAGATGAGCTCATAAAGTTTATTATGTAAACCCTGCAGGTGGATTTGTTCCACATGATAATAAGAATGAGTGGTACTAGTTTCGGATAATAAGAAACGAATTAATTTAATTATTAGTAATTAAATAAATTCGTGGACGTTCGATATCTTAAACACGGGGAAAATCGTATATGTAATTTCGGCGGAAATATTATTGTTGAAATAATATTAAATTAATTTCGGGAATTCAATTATTATTATTTAGTGGAATTAATAATAATTAAAAATGTAATTAATTAAGGTTTTCTTTTTAAAGACTCCAAGTTAATTAATATTGCATTTTAGCCCTTAATTAATTTAACCTTGGGTCCCTAGTGTAGCTCTATTTAAACCCCCCCTTGCCCTCTCCTAAGACCTAACTTTCGCCGCAACTTTCATTTTTCATCAGAGAATAATTAATTGCTTAGCGCAATAATATTTTTCTCTGTGTAAAAAATAAAGTTAACGCAATTATATTTTTATTTCTCTCATTGAGAATAATCATACGCTGGTCTTGGAAAGGAGAGTGCAGACAAGGACGAACCCAGGGGATCGTTGCCCACACAACGGCTGGAGTCGGGCAGAGTCATACACTAGAAGCGTCTAAGGTCTCAACAATCGACCGAGAGGTATGAGATCGAATTCTCTATTCCGCAATTTCATTCGATCTATTTTTCTCGTTGATCATACATGAACGTAGATCGGGTTCCGGGGTTGTGGGTTGTATTCCTCGACTACTGGGGGTTCAAGGACCTCCGGATCGGTAGTCGGAAGAGGAAAAACGACCCGGAAACGAGCCCGGAACAGCAACGTCGCGTTGCTGTTCGCGGACGAACAGCGCCCGCTGGTGGGCAAACGACGGTCGCCGTTTGCAGCTCCACCAGCGATCGCTGGACTGCAATCAGCGGGCGCTGATTGGGTGCAGTCCAGCTCCGTTTCGCGCGGTTGTCCTCCGGGGCAATGGCTGGGCGTGACTCGGGTCATGGGCTGTCGTGTGAATAAAGTAACGGACGTGGAGGTCGACTGGGATCGTTCGGATGTTCGAAGCGATCGAACGAACGCATCCCGGGTAGTCGATTTCCAACAATTCCCATACCTATTATCATAGTATGGTTTCCCCCTTCCTTGCCCGTTACCGTTGCTCTGCCCCATTGCTTTGACCTCCTCGTCATACAGCGTGGGGCACTCATCAGTGGCATGCTCCGTGCCCTGACAGATCTGGCAAGCTTTCACTCCTCTCTTTGGCCCGGTGGCCATAGAGTTCATAAACTTCTCCATAGCACTGCACAGTTTGTCGATCTTTAAATCCGCAGCGGTGGTTGTCCCCAAATTGGTCCTGGGCAACTCACTTCCATCATCCCTGAACTCCTCTGCCATCTCCTTGAAGAGTTTAAATGCCTCCTCAGCACTTTTATTCAGGATGGACCCTCCACTGGCAGCGTGCAGGAGGGTTCTCTCGTGCATCCTTAGCACAGACACGAAGTATTGGATCAAATCGTGATCAGGGATCTGGTGCTGAGGACACTTTGACAACATCTGTTTAAACCATGCCCAATATGCGGGAAACTCTTCGCCTGCCCCCATCTTAATGCTACTGATGTTCCTTCGCATGTGTTGGATTCGGGCGGCAGGGAAGTATTTTTCCAAGAACTTCTGTTGGAGCTGTGCCCAAGTGGTGATTTGCCCTTCGGGCAGAGTGTAGAGCCACTCTCGTGCTCCATCCCCAAGTGAAAAGGGAAAAGTCAGCAGTCGGATGTATTCACTCAAAGGGGGCCCTCCCCTTATAGTTCCGCAGGCTAACTCGAAGTCTTGAAGATGCCTCTGTGGGTCTTCCATGGGCATGTCGCTGAACTTAGGCAGTATTTGGATGAAATTGTGTTTCATCTCTCAGTTCTCGTTGATGGTGGGTAAAGTGATGCCTGATGGTCGGAGGTTCAGATTGGCAGGGAACATCATTTCCATGAGGGTTTGGTTTGCTATTGTGGCTGGTTCTGGTGAAGGTCTAGGTGGGGTAATTGGTTCACCTCTCCTTGCCCTTCGCGGATTTTCTGCCCTTGGTGTATGGGTAGCTTCTTGGGCGGCACGTGCTAACGCTTTGGCTAGCCTTGTTTCTTTCCGGATTCGCTTTGCGGTCTTTTCGATCTCAGGATCGTACCAGGTTACAATCTCTTTGCCAGAAGCAGAATCCTGCATAAACAAAACAAGTCAAACTGTTAGCACAGACGACTTACTGTTGGAAATTTGCCTCCCCGGCAACGGTGCCAATTTTGACGAGCGCGAATACTTGTCGTGGAGCAAACACGCTATCAAAATGAAATTTATATTTAGCCAGTACTCTTATCACTACAAAACGTAGATAATGGCAAGTACGTGGGGTCGGTCCCACAAGGAGGCAATTACAGTAGGTGATCTCGGCTTTGCCCAAGGGGTTGTCACAAAAAGATTTTGGTTTGGGTTGCTGTGGGCACAGCGGTTTTGCAAACGTTTCAAACACTTTGATCTAACTCCGGCTAACAGAAATAGCATGCAAATAAATAAATCTAAAAGTAAACAAAGCAAACAACTCAGATCTAACAGAATACTAAAAGGAAAACTTAAATCAAATGATAAACAAGGCATCCGGGCAGACAACTTCACTCAGGATCATTAGGGCAAACTACCGGTCATCGGCACTAAGGATTTCTACCAGCGGTTTGTCAGCAGTTATAGGGTGCAAAAAACAAAAGTGGTCCTATTGCGTCACGCCCAGCAATTGCCCCACCCCTCATCTATCCTTACTTTGTAAAGAGAAGGCTAGCTATCACTATGCCTAAACCCCCTGGATCTGAACAATTCGATAACCTATGCGACCAAACATGGATCTAGTTTGGCCGCTCTCTGCCCAAATCGAGGTCTGCAGGTAATTCTTCTCCTCCATAGGTGGTCGGACCAGGCACGGTACTTGGTAGGAATTCTGGGTCTTCTGCTTCGTGACCTTACCCATTTGCCCGATGTCGTCAAACTGTTGCTTGTCACTATCGCTCCAGAATCTGATTTGCCCAAAGAAGGGGATTTCCTTGCCTCTTTTGCCCAGTGCGCCACCTGTTACCTGCATCACCACACACTCTGCCCAAACACCTAATTGTGCCCTCCCAGACACGTAACCGACTCAAACTGACTCAATAAAGGGTGTAAAAATGCTCTAAGATGAGCAAATAAAATGGCTCATCAGAGTTAATCAATTCTAATACTTGTCCGGATCTTATACCTTATATCCATAAAGGATTGCTTAGTCATGTTATCTTCCAAATCAGATTCTTAGGTCGGAAGGTCCACTCCTTCAACTTAATTGATCAAAATATCAATTTTCGACCTTTGAACTTTTTATTTGAATAAACACGACTTAGCATAAGAATCCACAAGTATAAATGATTCATTACATAAATATCTCTTAAAAGTAAAACGAGTTATATGCTACGGTTCGTTGCATCGTGGTGGACTCAGGATTCATTTATATATTGCTAGCTAATGTACCAGAATAGATAATATCATTATTTCTTTTTATAACCATCAAATGATTAAAAGAAATAAAATATCTATTCATTAGAAATCCAGAACAAAGTTCTTTCTAAAAGGTACATAAAAGCAATAACTCAAAATGAAATCCTATAATAATGTCCTCCACTGCAACAGCTGCCTCCTCAACATCATTTCCCATGTAGACCACGATCTTTTTTTTTATTTTTTTTTAAGTCGTTAGGTTTCCTGGAACCTCTGCATTTAAAATGCACATACCGTCAGTGGTTCCATATCTACACACCAGGTGTCGGTAGATAATACCACTGACTATGTTTTACGACTAAAGAAAGATTTCGTACCTTTGAGAGGATAATCAGACTTCCAGTACCCAGACTGTTTGAATCGAGAACACTAGCCTATTGTCTTTCTCGCCCCATCTCGTGGTCCAAGTAACTTAGGACCACTGGGTTTCTTTGCTTGCTTTTTCTATCCCCCGGTCTTGCCCTTAGGTTCAAAACCTTTGGCATTGGCTACAAGAGCTTGCGATTTCCGTCTCAACTCGTCCAAAAAGGTCAATCATCTCAAAAACGTGTTTAAGCGTTTCCTCGAATCGACTGGCCTTTATGAGTATCCTCATCGCCTCTTTTCTAGCCTCTACTTCATGTCTAAACATCTTCTTGAGTTTGAACATGATATCATAATTAGTGGTTATTGCAAAAGCATTTTCCCACTTCTTAAAATCAGTTCTTTCCTCATCAGTTGAGACATTAGTAGGCTCGGGAGAACAAAGCTCACTGAGTACAAACTTGTACTCTTTAACAGTCTGGGCAATGTCCAGATCTCTATTCCAATCAATACATTCAGGGACCAATGAGTTAAATTCCTTAAGTATCACAGAAAGTGGGTTCAAAGCCATATCCTAATCTATGAGCACATATAACAACAAACAATTGATTTAATCTCCGATATTATCTCCCTCAAATAATATCATTAAATCACTAATCACATCTAAAATCTCATCAGATATGTCAAGCCACGTGGTGTGGACATTTACCTACCCAAATGATTTAGCAATTAGATTTGCTTCGGTCATACATCACTTATAGCGTAACTTCGTGGGGAAGAATACTATAATGCGTATCTAAGTGTAAACCATTACTCAGTACTAAAGTAAATCGTTTGGAACCGCTACATCACCGCAAGCCACGTGGTGTGGACGTTTACGATGATTTCACAATTCTTCACAATTCTTTATAACTGTCTACATCAATTAATCCAAAATCCGTTAGTATAGCAAGCCACGTGGTGTGGACGTTTACTACACCAAGAGACTTTTATAATTGACGCGGAGAACCCTATCTCTCATAAATCAGGACGCGGAGAATCAGGACGCGGAGAATCATAAGTGAAACTCGAAGTTTCTTACCAGTGATTCACCATGCGAACAACCCTATCTCTCATAAAATGAGGGAGCCGAGCAGACAATCGATCCATTTAAAAAATGGTACGAAGGTCTCTAATTTGTGTCATCCACATGACCAAGTGGCTTTGGCTCCATTCCACTCCCCGGGGTGAGAATGAGTCGACTTGAAATCAGTTTCAGAAAGACAAATTAGGCATTGTTTGATAAACTCAATCAATGTTTCTCATAAAAGGAATTACAAGAATTCTCCTCCAATGGCTTATCAATACGAACTTCGAAAGTCCATAAAAGTCACCAAGAGAACAGTAATGGAGACCATGGCATTGTTTCCAATCCCTCTCCCACTTAGCTTTTTACAACAAGGGATACGCTATCTAATGCATAATTGAATACACATAAGCATGCATACATGAAATAAAGCACATAGAATATTATCACATAGTCAAAATAATACTAGAATATTATTTTCCGACTATTATGGCTTTATCGCATCTCCGTACGCATCTTCTAGTCTTCAGTCTTCGTTCTTGAATACTCCATGTGACGGGAATATTAATTCCAATATTTAAATCTATTTATTTTCAATTAATAAATCCAAAAGTCACTTAATTCAAAATTAAGTCAATTGAATAAATCAAAATAAAATTAAATATTTATTAATATTTTTATTTATTTTTATTTTCCTTTCTAATTCCATTAAATCTTTAGAATTCTATCCAAGTCAAACTTGGAATATTCTAGAAGACTTCTATAATAGAATAAGGAAATAAATAAATTATGACTTCTAATCCTTCCAAATTAATTCCTTTCCTAATCTATTAAAAATTCTATAAAGGAATAATTAAATAGGAATAATTAATTAAGGACTTTCAAAACTTTCCAAATGAATTATTTTCCTAATCCATTAAAAATTCCATAAAGGAATAATTAAATAGGAAAAAATAAATTAATTCTAAATTTATTCATTTTCCTATTCTATGAAAATTCCCAAGAATAGGAATAATCAATAAGGAAAAATAAATTTATTCTAAATTTATTCTTTTCCTATTCCATGAGAATTCCCAAAAATAGGAGTACTCAAAATAGGAAAACCGAATAATTTAGGAAAGTTGAATCTCGGCGGGAGAGCACGAGATCACGAGGACCCCGCGCCCCTACCACCATCGACCGCGGCTCGAGGAGCACGCCACCGCCACCCCAGCCGGCCAGCCACCACCGTTGCCGGCGGCAGCCCACGACCGAGGGCGATCAGCCCTCTCCTCCGCGATCGATCTCATGGGGATCGATCTCCATGATCGATCCTCGAGTCCTTCATCTTCTTCGTCACATCTTCTTCTTCTCCGGCAGTCGTTTCGGCATCGATCCAACGTAAAATAAATTACAATAATTTAATTACAATTATCCGGTATCGATTTTATACATGAAATCGACCCTATACATTTTCCGGAAAAAGTAGAACGTAATAATAAACCTAAATTCGGTCAACCCCCCGAATTTTTACTATTACAAGCATTCACCACACATAAAACGAATCTCGACATGTCCGAGAGTTTAATCAAAACATATTATGACAATAATTAACGGAAAAATTATATCTAGCCATAATAGTCGAAAACCCTGCAAGGTAGAACAATTTATCGCATATACACATGAACTAGAACCAACGCTCTGATACCAATTGTTGGAAATCGATATCCCGGGGTTAACGGAATTGCGGAAACATAACCCCGATCAAAATCCCGTCGCCGGAAACCACCGCGAACCACCGCGCGAACCGGGCCCGACCAAAGCAACACCGCCGCGGGATAAACCCGCGGCTATCCCTAGCCGAGCCCCGCGAGGGGCTCGCGATCACACGCGGTGATTGCTGAGGATGCATCGTGCATCCCCCGGGGCTGCTCGTAGCAGCCCCTGGCGGTGAGTCCGGCGACTCACCGCCACCGCTCGTGGAGGAGCGGTCCGCCCAGCGGATCGAGATCGGGCCAGCCACGCGGCTGCCCGGCGATCGAGCCCAACTCGATCCCATGCCCCGGCGTCCAGCCGGGGCTCCTCCCGTGTGCACCGGCGATCGAGTCCTAGGGCTTCGATCGCCACCCTCGGCGTCTAGCCGAGGGTTTATTGTTATCGATCCCGGCAGGGCTCGCTTGACCGCCCGCGGTCCGGTGATCTCGGATCACCACCGCGCGGTCAAAGCCCGTCCTCGGGTTCGTCCCTCGAATCTTCGTTCATGCGTATACTCGAATTAATTATTAAAATCATCAAAGGGGGTTCAACGATTTTACCTTTGTTCTCGTTGTACGGAGAAACGAGATCTATGAAGACCTTGAGACCTTCCCACGTATTCCTTGCACTAGCTCGAACGTCGGGTGGGCGACGATCCTCCGAACTCCATGGATCTCCCTCTCTATTTTCTCTCTCTAGAATTGTGATCTTCAAGTCATGAGAACAGAGAAGACCATGTAGTGATTTTATAGGCTACGTAGGGGATCTTAAGGAGGTGGAATATTGGGCTTCCAATATTAATGATTAAATTGAGCCCAAGCCCAAATCTATTAATCCTATTAATATTAATTAATTTATTTTCCACTATATAAATTAATTGCACTCCCAATATTAAACCATATTATATCAAATAATATTTCTCCGGTAGTATTATTTATTCCGTGTATTTAAGATATAAATATCCATGAATAAAATTAATTTATTGCTAATTAATTTATTCATCTCTTATATCCGAGAATAGTACCATTCAACCTTAATTATTATGCGGAACAAATCCACCTGCAGGGTTTACATAATAATTCCTTATGAACTCATCTCGGGGATATTATCAACCCTTACGGGATACACTTTCCCGTCAAGTATCCACGGCATGTCATATATAAAATATAGCGACCCAACTTAACCGGTAATTGACCCAATAATTAAACCGGTTAATTCCTTTGGAAAATCAAAGTCACTTATATTAAATATATACACCCGCAATAATATCAGGGATTAAGAATAAAATACACTGAGACTTAAATCGATTATAGAAGGCAATCCTAATCGATAAATCTCAAGCGATCCACCCAATACACCAAGTGTACAAGTATGATAAAATAATCAAGACAAATTATTTTCTCTCTCATACTACGACTATACCGATGGATTGGTCCTTGTACATCTAGGTCGTGAGCAACTGTTCGATTATGTTGGAAATCGACTACCCGGGATGCGTTCGTTCGATCAATCGAACATCCGAACGATCCCAGTCGACCTCCAGATCCGTTACTCCATCCACGTGCCCAGCCCGTGCCCCGATTCACGCCCAGCCATTGCCCCGGAGGACAACCGCGCGAGCCGGAGCGGGCTGCCCGAATAAGAGCAAAACGGCGGTCGCCGTTTAAGAAACGGCGGTCGCCGTTTGTCCTTCAGCAGCGCGACCTGCTGTTCCGGACTCGTTTTCGGGCCGTTTTTGTTGGAAATCGATATCCCGGAATTAATAAATTTAAATAAATAAATTATCTAATTAATTCCGACCGAAATCCTTCGAATATCCGGATTGTCTAAATTGCGGAACCGACAATCCAATCGAATAAACCCTTCGCCGGAAACCACCACGAACCACCGTACGCGAACCGGGCTCGACCAAGAACACCACGCGGGGATAACCCCACGCATGCCCTAGCCGAGCCCCGCGAGGGGCTCGCGATTGCTCACGGCAATCGCTGGGGTTGCTCACGCAAACCCCCGGGGCTGCTCGTAGCAGCCCCTCCCGCGGCGAGTCCGGCGACTCGCCGCTGCCGCATCGGAGGGCGGTCCGCCCAGCTGACCGCGATCGGGCCAGCCACGCGGCTGCCCGGCGATCGAGCCCAGCTCGATCGCGTGCCCCGGCGTCCAGCCGGGGCTCCTCCCTTGTGAGCACGAGCGGTCGAAACCCTAGGGTTTGACCGCCACCCTCGGCGTCCAGCCGAGGGTCATGCATCGTGCATGCGCACGACCCCACGGGGATCCGAACCGCCGCGGTCCGGTGGTTCGACCACCACCGCCGGTTCATCCTCGTTTCTGGGGTTCGTCCTCGGATCTTGGTTCATGATATTCTCACGATAAATAAACGATAAAATCATAAAGAGGGTTTTACGATTTTCCTCGTTCTCGTTGTTCGGAAAAACGTAGAACTCAATTTGATGACCTTTGAGATCTTCCCACGTATTCCTTGCACTAGCCCGGACGTCGTGTGGGCGACGATCTACCGAACTCCATGGATCTCCTTCACGAACTCTCTAGACTAATCAAGTATGATTATCTTGTCTTGTCTAATTGTGAAGACCATGTAGTGCTTTTATAGGCTACGTAGGGGATCTTAAGGAGGTGGAATATTGGGCTTCCAATAATAGTGATTAAATTGAGCCCACCAAGCCCAAATCTATTAATCCTTACTATTATTAATTAATTCTATTTTCCACTATATAAAATTAATT
This sequence comes from Euphrasia confusa, assembly GCA_954870475.1. NCBI lineage: Eukaryota > Viridiplantae > Streptophyta > Magnoliopsida > Lamiales > Orobanchaceae > Euphrasia > Euphrasia confusa. The sequence continues at coordinate 39,633,812 of OX940951.1, read as the reverse complement.
GCACTCCCAATATTAAACCATATTATATCAAATAATATTTCTCCGGTAGTATTATTTATTCCGTGTATTTAAGATATAAATATCCATGAATAAAATTAATTTATTGCTAATTAATTTATTTATCTCTTATATCCGAGACTAGTACCATTCAACCTTAATTATTATGCGGAACGAATCCACCTGCAGGGTTTACATAATAATTCCTTATGAACTCATCTCGGGGATATTATCAACCCTTACGGGATACACTTTCCCGTCAAGTATTCACGGCATGTCATATATAAAATATAGTGACTCAACTTAACCGGTAATTGACCCAGTAATTAAACCGGTCAATTCCTTTGGAAAATCAAAGTCACTTATATTAAATATACACATCCGCAATAGTATCGGGGATTAAGAATAAAATACACTGAGACTTAAATCGATTATCGCCGGCAATCCTAATCGATAAATCTCAAGCAGATCCGCTCAATACACCAAGTGTACAAGTGTCATAAAATAATTAAGATAAATTATCTTCTCTCTCACACAACGACTATACCGATGGATTGGTCCGTGTCCATCTAGGTCGTGAGCAACTGTTCGATTAAATACGAGTAACCGATAGTATGATCTTCTGTGCGCCCATGCTTGCACCATACTAACTACAACGTATAAAATCCAGGACTATGATTTGCATATATTTAATTATAAATAATTAAACGCAAATAATTGTTTATTTAATTAAATAGATTAATGGCAATGGATCGTGAGTTTGCGTTACTTAAATCTAGACATTAAGTACACAACTCCAACAATCTCCCACTTGTACTAAGGTCTAGTCATTTCCTCCAAACTCCCGACTCCCATACTCATCACGTGCTTGAGTTGTACTTCCAAGAAGTACTATGTGAATGAGCACTCTAGGTTGCCGCTCTGAAGTTATCTTGGTGACTACAGCGTCGTCTCCCTTGACGATGACTCATATCAGGTGGTACTTGCACTATGTGTTATCTTACACTTATGGACTTGTGATTTCTTACCATTTTCCATTGCACCGCTATTTACATAGCCTTTGGCAAATTTAGGATTACATCTAAGTCCCAGAGATTATCCCGGAGTTATACCAAAACTTCCGCTGCCTCTGAGGCCGCTATTTGGTTACCCATGGCAGAGTCCGAAAAGCATCGTGCTTATCACTCTTCCATGTTAAAACTCCTTCTCCTTCAATAGTGAAACACATAGCCTGATATCGACTTACACTGGTCCTCATTCGATTAGAAATCTAAGAGAATGTAATCCAAAGGAAAAACTCGTCTGCTTCGTAGTCTAGAACAGTACTTCGAAAGTACTTTTACAGCAGTCGAATATTCCTTTCCAGGATTACCTTGATATCCTCACACTATGCTCACTGCATAGCCGATATCAGGTTCTCGTTTTCAACATTGCATTTTTCAAGCTTTCCACACTCCAAGTGTAGGAAACCGCTCTCATTGCTTCTATCTCCTTTTGTGTTCCAAAACACATATCCTTAGATAGATGCATTCCGTCTCTGAAAGGTAACGAACCTTTCTCGGAACCTTGCATGTTAAAACGAACCATAATCATATATATGTAAGATGTCCAAGAGAAGTACAATGTTCCAGATCTTAAGAACATGCTCTAACTTCTTCTTTATCTCATATATCGATTTTTCTAGACAACCATCATTTTATGTCTGATAACATCTTTACATTGTTGCCAATGATAAGAGTGTAATCTACATAAAACCTCCGAGAAACACCACCTTGTTTTCCATCACGTTTCCAATACACACAATTCGTCTATGCTTTTGATGAATCCATAAAATGGACTATCTCATCAATTTGCAAGTACCACGAACTCAATGCTTTGTTTCAATCCATAAATGGATCAACTAAGCTTGTACTCTAAATGATCTCGCCTCTTAGCAATAATCCTTATTGCTCTCCAAGAAGGCACATTTAGATCTAGTACGGCCTTCATGTAGATCTAGGGATCGATTTCATGTATACTAGGTCCAGAGTCCGAAGACTCTCCTAGTCTTATGAATATCTCTGGTTGTTCCACAACCTCCCACTACAATGGCATTCCGGTGTATAAACAGTGATAACAGTAGGTGCAGTTAGTGGTGTGCCGCTACTCGGTTTGGCTGGTTCTAAGTCTTAATCTTTCTCTCTCATTTCAAAGCATTATGTCACCTTGGGCTTGTGGTTCATTATATAGTCTTCCTCTAAGAACCGGGCGTTAGAACTTATAACGTCCTTATGGTTCATAGTACTATTGAACACATCTTTTGTTCTTCTAGGATATTCTACAACCGTATTCGAATGCGCCGTTGTTTCCAGACATATCCATAGAACATAGGTAGTTCCGTATAACTCATCTTTTACTATCTCTATAAGAGTTCCATTTCTTATTATCGACACACCATCTCTACACAACAGTGTATGGTGTAGTCGTTTGGGATCAAATCCCAATCTCTGATCAGTATGCCATGCATTCCTCAGACAGGTACTTGCCTCCGCGATCAAATCGCAGGCTACAAATGGATATACCTTGATGGTTCTCCACAATAGCTTTGTGTCCATTGACTTGTCAAAACACTTGCTTTTGTGGCACATCAGGTATTCTAATCCATTTCTCGAGTAATCATCAAATGAAGTACTCGTACCTTATTGTCTGAGCAGGCATAGGTCTGCATACATCAGAGTCAATCAATTCTTATACTTGTCCGGATCTTACATCTTATATCCATAAAGGATTGCTTAGTCATATTATCTTCCAAATTAGATTCTTAGGTCGGAAGGTCCACTCCTTCAACTTAATTGATCAAATATCAATTTTCGACCTTTGAACTTCTTATTTGAATAAACATGACTCAGCATAAGAATCCACAAGTATAATTGATAAAGAAATCTCTTATTAGTAAAACGAGTTTCATACTACGGTTCGTTGCATCATGGTGGACTCAGGATTCATCATTTATATATTGCTAGCTAATGTACCAGAATAGATAACATCATTATTTCTTCTTATAACCATCAAATGATTAAAAGAAATAAAATATCCATTTATTAGAAATCCAGAACAAAGTTCTTTCTAATATGAAAGGTACATAAAAGCAATAACCCAAAATGAAATCCTATAAAATGTCCTCCACTGCAACTGCTGCCTCCTCTACAGCATTGCCCATGTAGACTACGATTTCTTTTTTTCTAAGTCGTCGGGTTTCCTGGAACCCTTGCATTTAAAATGCACATACCGTCAGTGGTTCCATATCTACACACCAGGTTCTGGTAGATAATACCACTGACTATGTTTTACGACTAAAGAAAATTTCGTACTTTCTTTGAGAGGATAATCAGACTTCCAGTACCCAGACTGTTTGCATCGAGAACACTTGCCTCTTGGCTTTCTCGTCCCATCTCGTGGTCCAAGAAACTTAGGACCACTGGGTTTCTTTGCTTGCTTTTCCTTTCCCCCGATTTTGCCCATAGGCTCGAAACCTTTGGCATTAGCTACAAGAGCTTGCGATTTCCGTCTCAACTCGTCTAAAAGGTCGATCATCTCAAAAACGTATTTAAGCGTTTCCTCGAATCGACTGGCCTTTATGAGTATCCTCATCGCCTCTTGTCTAGCCTCTACACCATGTCTAAACATCTCCTTGAGTTTGAACATGATATCAAAATCAGTCCTTTCCTCATCAGTTAAGACATTTGTAGGCTCGGGAGGACAAAGCTCACTGAGTACAAACTTGTACTCTTCAACAGTTTGGGTAATGTCTAGATCTCTATTCCAATCATTACATTCAGGGACCAATGAGTTTAAAATCCTTACGTATCACATAAAGTGGGTTCAAAGCCATATCCTAATCTATGAGCACATATAACAACAAACAATCGATTTAATCTCCGATATTATCTCCCTCAAATAATATCATTAAACCACTAATCGCATCTAAAATCCCATCAGATATGGCAAGCCACGATAGTGTGGACGTTTACCTATCCAAATGATTTAGCAATTAGATTTCCTTCGGTCGTACATCATCATTAGCGTTACTTCGATGGGAAGAATACTAAGAAGCGTACCTAAGTGTAAACCATTACTCAGTATCTAAGAAGATTGTTTGGGACACGCATATTTACCGCAAGCCACGATAGTGTGGACGTTTACGTTAACATACGCTCCTTTACTCCCTTCTATAACTGTCTACATCAATCGTTCCAAAATCCCATTCAATGCAGCAAGCCACGATAGTGTGGACGTTTACTACACCAAAAGACTTTTACAATTGACTCCCAATTACATGAATCATTCAATCTTGTAAATCAAGACGCGGAGAATCATAAGTGAAACTCGAAGTTTCTAACCAGTGATTCCCCATGCGAACGACCCTATCTCTCATAAATGAGGGAGCCGAGCAGACAATCGATCCACCTTCAAAAGGATGGTACGAAGGTCTCTAATTTGTGTCCTCGACATGACCAAGTGGCTTTGGCTCCATTCCACTCCCCGGGGTGAGAATGAGTCGACTTGAAATCAGCTTTGGAAAGACAAATTAGGCATTGTTTGATAAACTTAATCAATGTTTCTCGTAAGAGGAATTACAAGAACTCTCCTCCAATGACTTGTCTATACGAACTTCAAAAGTCCATAAAAGTCACCAAGAGAACAGCAATGGAGACCATGGATATGTTTCCATACCCTCTCCCACTTAGCTTTTTACAATAAAGGGATACGCTATCTAATGCATAATTAAATACACATAAGCATGCATACATGTAATAAAGCACATAGAATATTATCACATAGTCAAAATAATACTAGAATATTATTTTCCGACTATTATGGCTTTATCGCATCCCCGTACGCATCTTCTAGTCTTCAGTCTTCGTTCTTGAATGCTCCATGTGACGAGAATATTAATCCCAATATTTAAATCTATTTATTTTCAATTAATCCAAAAGTTACTTAATTCGAAAATTAAGTCAATCGAATATATCAAAAATAAAATTAAATATTATTAATATTTTTATTTATTTTTATTTTCCTATCTAATTCTATTAAATCTCTAGAATCCCATCCAAGTCAAACTCGGAATATTCTAGAAGACTTCTATAATAGAATAAGGAAATAAAATAAATTAGGACTCCTAATCCTTCCAAATTAATTTCTTTCCTAATCTATTAAAAATTCCATAAAGGAATAATTAAATAGGAAAAATTAATTAAGGACTTTAAAACTTTCCAAAATTAATCATTTTCCTAATCCATTTAAAAATCCATAAAGGAATAATAAAATAGGAAAAATAAATTAATTCCAAATTTATTCCTTTTCCTAATCTATGAAAATTCCCAAGAATAGGAATAATCAATAAGAAAAAATAAATTTATTCTAAATTTATTCTTTTCCTATTCCATGAGAATTCCCAAAAAATAGGAATACTCAAAATAGGAAAACCGAATAATTTAGGAAAGTGAATCTTGGCCGAGATGAACGCGGGTTGGGGATCCCCACGCTCACCATGATCGACCACCCACCTAGAGGAGTCGAACTCCTCATGGTGGTCGATCAAGCCTCATGAGATCGGCCATGGGGATGGCCGATCGAGCCCTCCCTCTATTCGTCTCCTCCGTCACACGTCTTCTTCCGGCGGTCGTTTCGGCATCGATCCAACGTAAAATAAATTACATAATTTAATTACAATTATCCGGTATCGATTCTATACATGAAATCGACCCTATACATTTTCCGGAAAAAGTAGAACGTAATAATAAATCCTAAATTCGGTCAACCCCCGAATTTTTACTATTACAAGCATTCACCACACATAAAACGAATCTCGACATGTCCGAGAGTTTAATAATCAAGAACAATATTATGACATTAATTAAAACAATTAAATCTAGCCATAATAGTCGGAAACCCTGCAAGGTAGAACAATTTATCGAAAAATACCATGAACTAAAACCAATGCTCTGATACCATTTGTTGGAAATCGATATCCCGGAATTAATAAATTTAAATAAATAAATTATCTAATTAATTCCGACCGAAATCCTTCGAATATCCGGATTGTCTAAATTGCGGAACCGACAATCCAATCGAATAAACCCTTCGCCGGAAACCACCACGAACCACCGTACGCGAACCGGGCTCGACCAAGAACACCACGCGGGGATAACCCCACGCATGCCCTAGCCGAGCCCCGCGAGGGGCTCGCGATTGCTCACGGCAATCGCTGGGGTTGCTCACGCAAACCCCCGGGGCTGCTCGTAGCAGCCCCTCCCGCGGCGAGTCCGGCGACTCGCCGCTGCCGCATCGGAGGGCGGTCCGCCCAGCGGACCGCGATCGGGCCAGCCACGCGGCTGCCCGGCGATCGAGCCCAGCTCGATCGCGTGCCCCGGCGTCCAGCCGGGGCTCCTCCCTTGTGAGCACGGGCGGTCGAAACCCTAGGGTTTGACCGCCACCCTCGGCGTCCAGCCGAGGGTCATGCATCGTGCATGCGCACGACCCCACGGGGATCCGAACCGCCGCGGTCCGGTGGTTCGACCAACACCGCCGGTTCATCCTCGTTTCCGGGGTTCGTCCTCGGATCTTGGTTCATGATATTCTCACGATAAATAAAGGATAAAATCATAAAGAGGGTTTTACGATTTACCTCGTTCTCGTTGTTCGGAAAAACGTAGAACTCGATTTGATGACCTTTGAGATCTTCCCACGTATTCCTTGCACTAGCCCGGACGTCGTGTGGGCGACGATCTACCGAACTCCATGGATCTCCTTCACGAACTCTCTAAACTAATCAAGTATGATTATCTTGTCTTGTCTAATTGTGAAGACCATGTAGTGCTTTTATAGGCTACGTAGGGGATCTTAAGGAGGTGGAATATTGGGCTTCCAATAATAGTGATTAAATTGAGCCCACCAAGCCCAAATCTATTAATCCTTACTATTATTAATTAATTCTATTTTCCACTATATAAAATTAATTGCACTCCCAATATTAAACCATATTATATCAAATAATATTTCTCCGGTAGTATTATTTATTCCGTGTATTTAAGATATAAATATCCATGAATAAAATTAATTTATTGCTAATTAATTTATTCATCTCTTATATCCGAGACTAGTACCATTCAACCTTAATTATTATGCGGAACGAATCCACCTGCAGGGTTTACATAATAATTCCTTATGAACTCATCTCGGGGATATTATCAACCCTTACGGGATACACTTTCCCGTCAAGTATTCACGGCATGTCATATATAAAATATAGTGACCCAACTTAACCGGTAATTGACCCAGTAATTAAACCGGTCAATTCCTTTGGAAAATCAAAGTCACTTATATTAAATATACACATCCGCAATAGTATCGGGGATTAAGAATAAAATACACTGAGACTTAAATCGATTATCGCCGGCAATCCTAATCGATAAATCTCAAGCAGATCCGCTCAATACACCAAGTGTACAAGTGTGATAAAATAATTAAGATAAATTATCTTCTCTCTCACACAACGACTATACCGATGGATTGGTCCGTGTCCATCTAGGTCGTGAGCAACTGTTCGATTAAATACGAGTAACCGATAGTATGATCTTCTGTGCGCCCATGCTTGCACCATACTAACTACAACGTATAAAATCCAGGACTATGATTTGCATATATTTAATTATAAATAATTAAACGCAAATAATTGTTTATTTAATTAAATAGATTAATGGCAATGGATCGTGAGTTTGCGTTACTTAAATCTAGACATTAAGTACACAACTCCAACAGTTTTTCCTCTTCCGACTACCGATCCGGAGGTCCTAGAACCCCCAGTAATCGAGGAATACGATCCACGATGTCCGGAACCCGATCGTAAGTTCAAAGTATGATCAACGAAATATGAGATCGAATAAATTTCGGAAAAGGAATCGATCTCATACCTTCTCGGTCGATTGTTGAGACCTTAGATGCTTCTAACGTATGCCTCAGATCCGTCTCCAACCGTTGTGTGGGCAACGATCCGCTGGAGTTCTCCCGCCTGTACTCTCCTTCCAAGACCAGCGTATAAACTATTCTGTGAGAATAATTTTTATTTGCGTTAACTATTTTTATTTTAACAGAGAAACTTTTTAATTGCGCTAACAATTCTTTTTCTCTGCTGAAATAAAATGTTGCGGCGAATGTTAGGTCTTAGGAGAGTAGGGGAGGGGATTTATATAGAGTTACGTTAGGGACCTTAGGTAAATTAATTTAAGGGCTAAATTGAAATATTAATTAACTTGGAATACGTAAACGCAATTCCTTAATTAATTGATTTCAATTTTAATTATTATTCAATCCACTATAAAATAATAATTGAATTCCCGAAATTAATTTTAATATTATTTCAACAATAATAATTCCGCCGAAATTACATATACGACTTTCCCCGTGTTTAAGATATCGAACGTCCACGAATTTATTTAATTACTAATAATTAAATTAATTCGTTTCTTATTATCCGAGACTAGTACCACTCATCCTTTTTATCATGTGGAACAAATCCACCTGCAGGGTTTACATGATAAACTTTATGAGCTCATCTCGGGGACGTAATCAACCCAATAAACGGGACACGGTTTCCTGTCTATAATCTACAGCATGCCGTGCGTACAATTATGATTCCCAATTTACCGAGGATCTCGACTAATCAATTAGTCTCACTCATTGGCAAGTTAAAGAACCGAGAATTGGACACACGCACCTATAATTATATAGGGATTAGGAATTCGTATATCCGTAATATCTGAGGTCTAGTTCGATTACTGCGATTAGTATAAATCGAACGCCCTCCCGTGGTCCTGCTCAATACACCAAGTGTACGAGTGTGACGTGATAGTCAAGACCGACTATCTACCAGTCACACAACGACGTACCGATGGATTGTCCCTGTCCATCTAAGTCGTGAGCTTCTGTTCGATAATATACGAGTAACCGACAGTATGATCTTCCGCGTGTCTCCTCACGCCATACTGTCTACAACGTATATATCTAGGACTATGGCATAGAGTGTATGTAAACAAAATGCAGACTGTTTGATTAATAGATAATAAAACACAGATAAGGAGTTCCATATTGTCACTAAACTAGACATTTAGAATATAACTCCATCAGATTATATACGAGTAACCGATAGTATGATCTTCCGTGTGGGCCCGCACACCATACTAACTACAACGTATATAATCTAGGACTATAATTTGCATATATTTAATTATAAATAATTAAACGCAAATAATTGTTTATTTAATTAGATAGATTAATGGCAATGAATCGGGAGTTCATATCACTTAAATCTAGACATTAAGTATACAACTCCAACAGAAGGGTGTGCGTGCGTACGATCCCAAGAGTGATTTCTTCACAATCATCCTTCACCATTCTGGAAAATTCCTGGTTGAACAAGGTAAAAAATCTTATGTGAATGGGAAGGTAGAATACATCGATTATGTGTTACCAGCTGATTTGAGGCATAGTGAGTTGGTGGTAATGACAAATGTAGTTGGTTTAAGTGGGATTTTAGAATTTTATGGATGTATGAATGGTTTTGATGGCGACTGCTCATTGTTGTTGCCGATTATTGATGATGTTCGTGCTCATGAGATGTGGAATTATGTATTTGCTTCCAAGTTTGTAGCTTTCTATATTGATCATGAAGGGCTTCCTGTGGATGATATTAGCTATATAAATAGCCCTGAATTTCTAGCATATGAGAGTGATAAGGAGGATGTAGGTGTGAATTAAGGATGTTGCTGGTGTTGATGATGGTAATCTGCAGGATGTTGGCATTGATGAATTAGTGGATGAGTACAATGATGATGTGGCTGATGAAGTCTTAGAACAAGAAGCTAAAAACAGTGAGTATATGGCTAGCTTATTTTATGGTCAAGTAGAGGAAAGTGATAGTGATGGGGCTGTTTCTGTTGGTGAAGATTCTGAGATGTCACATTATCTAGTGGACAGTGATGGTGAGTATGAACAAGACAATGTGGACTTCAGCAAATTTGTAGATTCAGATGATGAATGGAGCAGTAAAAGGGAGAAGAAAGGGAAGAAGCCACTGACCAGAAGTGAAGCACAAAAGATGAAAGGGAAGGAGGTCAGAATTGAAGAACCAGTGGAGTCCAAGCATAAAGGACTCAAAGTTTTCAATCCCAAGTTTGATATGGTAAATGTGCAGTTTTTTGTTGGTTTATGCTTCAAGGATGTCCCAACATTCAGGGCAGCACTGAGGGAGTATGCAATTTAGCAAGGGAGAACTTTGAGGTTTCCAATCAACTATGCAATTAAGTTGCAAGCAAAGTGCAAACAGGAAGGTTGTCCATGGGTTATTTATGGATCAAGGGTTCCTAAGGATGACACTGTGATGGTGAAATCATTCACTGACATCCATGAGTGTATAAGGAAAGAAAAAGTGACACAGGCCACCTCAACCTACCTAGCAGAGAGGTACAAAATGAAGTTGAAGTCTGATCCAAACTGGCATGTTCAGTCTATGGTGGAGATTATTCAAACTGAGGTTGGCTGTATATTCTCCAAGGGTCAGATGTACAGAGCAAAGCACAAGGTGGCTGCTATGGGTGATGGGGACACAGCTGACCAGTTTGGAAAATTGTATAGGTATGCAGCTGAAGTTTTTAGAAGTAATCCAGGAACTACATTCAAGATAAAGTCCAAAGTGGTATGCAACCAAGCTGTTTTTCAGAGAATTTACATATGTTGGGACAATTTGAGGCAAAGGATGTTGGATGGATGCAGGAGAGTTATATGCTTGGATGGAGCTCATTTGAAGACACAGTATGGTGGTGTGTTTCTGACTGCACTAGGTGTTGATGCTAATAATGGCATGTATCCTTTTGCATATGTTGTGGTAGAAAAGGAGAAGTATAATTCATGGTTATGGTTTCTTGACTTGGTTGTGAAGGATCTGGGAATCACAGATACAAGTGCTTACAGTTGGACTGTAATGAGTGATAAGCAGAAGGGATTGGTAGATGGAGTGCAGGCTCTAATGCCATATTGTGAGCACAGACACTGTATGAGGCATCTCTATGCCAATTTCAAGCTAACTCACAAGGGACTTGGTCTAAGGAATCTTGTATGGAGTGCTGCAATGGCTACAAGGGTTGTTGATTTCCAGAATTTGATGAGGGAGTTGGAAATTCATGATAAAGCAGCTTTTGAATGGTTGTCAAAAAGGAGTCCAAATCATTGGTCAAAGTCTCACTTCAACACTTTGACTACCTGTGACATGTATGTGAATAACATGTCTGAGATATTTAATGCAATGGTGTTGAGGGCAAGGAGTAAAGGTATTCTACTGATGCTGGAGGATATCAGAAAAATCATGATGAAGTGCATTGCTTTGAGGAGGCAGAACATGATGAAACACAAGGGTCATCTGTGTCCTAATATTCAGAAACAGTTGGATAAGAACAAGGTGAAATCTTATGGATCGTCTCCTGGATGGAATGGCCATGATCAGTTTGAGGTCACAGGGCCACATGATCAATCTTTTTATGTGCACCTTGGAGATAGGATTTGCAGCTGTAGGAAATGGCAGCTCAGTGGGATTCCATGTCCACATGTTATAACATGCATCCATTACATGGGGAAGAAGCCAGAGGATTATGTTGATAGCTACTACAGGACAGAGACATATTTGAGGATTTACAACCACTTATAATAAGGAGACAATTATTGCAATAAAACTACATATCCAATTAAGATTATTGGTTGAAATGTAATCAACCTGCACAAAATAGTTTAATGATGAAAACATAATTATCAATATTATAATGAACAATCCAAGCAATAGCATTAGTAAGAAGTGGCACATGAAGCTGGACACAATAACCTTTTTCCAAAATTAAGAGTCAGAAGCTCCCTAAGTCAGAAACATAATTATCAATATTATAGGAAACACATACCTAATTATACAATAACAACAAGGAGCCACAACGGAGGAAGAGGAAGAGGAAGCTTGAGAGGGTTTCGGGGTTGATCTTCCGGCAACAGCAGGTGAAACAGCGTGCTGCTTTTGCTCGTTCCTTGGCAAAGGTTTCTGCACTAATAGCTCTGTTTTCATACAGACATTTAATCAAACACATTCAAAACACGCACGGAAGAAAGAAATTATAGTACTCTACTGAATCATTACCAGCGTGTAGTCGAATTCGGCTCAAGAAACACTGAATTGAAAAACATAATCCCAAAAGCGGTCCCTCCCAAAAAGGTTCACTAATCGAACTTCTAATTCTTGGCCCCACAGTTGAGGCTCTTGGCGTTGAATATGTTGTAGAAGTTTTGTGTATCATCGGAGAGGGGGAAGTAGCAGCGTTCTTGAGGATGGGAGAGATATGTAGCAGATAGTTGTGTTGACACGACTCACGAGTAGGGGGTTTTCTAAGATAAATTGATGAAATATTTAGGAAAAAGTGCGTAAGTATATTTTATAATATTTTAAATTATACTACACAAATTAAGGCTTACAATTTAATGTTTTATTTTTCAATTTTTTTTTATTAATTAAAGTAGTTTAAAATTGTAATTATAAAATGGTGTAATAACTGTATAATTAATATAATTATTAAATGTAAATTAACAAAATTAAAATAATATTATTTAATTTGCTGAAAAGTTGAGTTGTTTAATTTTAACAAAACTTTTAAATTTTAATTTTATTCAAAATCACCTTAAATTAATTATTAAAATAAATTTTACATCAGTAATTATAAAATTGACCTAAAAATATTATTCACACCAGTTTTATGTAAACAGATGTAAGTCAAAACATATTAAGTCAAATTGACCTCTGGAAAAAAAATTCACACCAGTTTTATGTAACATGTAGTCAAAACATATTAAGTCTAAAATAAACATGGCTAAAAGGGAAGCTCTTTAGTCATTGAACTCCATAAACTGTCAAAGGTTGTTAGCTCAGTTGGTTGAGCATTCGACTTGATCGATAACCGTAAGGTCCAAGGTTCGAACCCAAGAAATGTGTGTGTGAGTATTTAAATATCTGCAATTGACTTAGACAAAAAAAAAAAAACTCTATAAACTCACTACACTAATATAAACTCACTAAAATATCATGTTTTATAAATAGATATCTTATTGAAGACTTGAAGTTGAGTCAATAATACTATAAAACACATTATTAAAAGTGATAATTAAATTCAGCTTATATGCAAGAGATTTGGGCCAAGATACACTACAAGAATTTTGGATATATATGATTTAGATCCGACTTATAAAATCCATGGAAACATGACAGGAGGCTTACAACGAAAGTGATCACAAAACGGATATCCAACTATATATTTAATTGATATGATACACATAATGAAATAAACAAACGGTCACTTGTTTTTAAATAACTTGCTTTCACTTACAGTAAATAACAATCAATACATAATCGTTAAATTAACATCGATCAATCACACATAATTCATAACAAACATGAAGTGGTGGTGGTGGTGGTGGTGGCGGTGGCGGTGGCAAACACTTACACACCCAATTAAGCTATTCTTAATTACTAGCCCTTGGAGGTGGTGGCGATGGGCGCAAGGTCCTCTTTTGTGTAGTCGATAAAATATTATCATGCACATGATCATGATCATCTTTTAGCTCACAGCTGCCATTGCAAAATGTGGGATCATGATTGCCAGCAAGAGGAAGATATACACTACAACTCTTTTCATTTTTTGTTTCAATATTTAATTTAATTCTTTTGTTAATTGAGGAATTGAAACTGGATGGATCGACTGCCCTTTTATAGTGTAAGTTTAGGTTTTTTTTTTTAATTGGTGGATTATGACAGATAGATTCTGTACGTGTTTAAGGAGAAATTACAAGCAACTTGCTGAAATTGTCAACACATAAGTCACAATCATTTTGCAGATTTCATGGTTTCAAATCTGAGAAAATCATTCTGCAATTCTGACCAATATTCTCAGACCCATTCAATACAACTTTGTACATGTACACCGCCCCTTATAGTAATTAAGTATTAACATAGTGACAGTATTTGTATATATATTACAAATATAATAATATTTTTATATAAAAACATAATTATAAATTTGGTAAAAATAATTTAATTAAATTTGATGTGATTTCATTGTATAATTAATTTTGATATAAGTTATTTAATTATTATAAATTTGGAAGCAATAAATTTAGTAGGAATAATTTCTTGAAAACATAATTTTGATAGAAAAAATTAAATTAATTAATTAATTAATTTTGTAAAATTACACTTTATTGGCAGAAATTCAATATTTCCTCAATTCATTTTTCTTAATAGTATATTCAAAAAACTATATATACATATTAATTGCATATTATATACTTTTTTGTAATTTACTAAAACAATTCAACATCTAATTTAAATGTGATTGTTTACTTATTTCATTATTTATATTCTCAAAGCATGAATAAATATGTTTACTTATTTTATTAATTATTAAATCTATTTTTAAAATTATACTTTAAGAATAATGGTAAGAGAATGTGATTAGTAATTAAATATTTTACATTAAATAAAATTTAAAAAAATGTTAAAAATAAACATTGATAAAATAAAGAAATATGGAATTCATTACAAAAAGTTATATTCTTAAATAACGATAACTTTTTTATTAATTTATTTATTTTTTATTTTTTGTATTTTGTATATTTAGTGAATTTTGTAAACATTTATTTATAATTTGATATAGCAATATTAAGAGTAATTAATTTATGGATTTATTGTAAGAAATAAAAAAAAAAAAATCAAGCTGCAGGGTTAGTAGTGTGCAATAGGTGATTTTATGATTATAATAATTTATAACAAAGTGATTTGATCATACGTACAAATGGATCGTAAAACTCAGTACTATAATTTACAAATTTAATTTCAATATAATAATTTTGATCTTTAAATATAATTATTGGATAAAATCTTAAAAACAAATTCAAATTCATTAAATCATTGTTTTGAAATGAATAATTGTTCCTGTATAATTGTCTTTCATGTTCAATGTGAAAAACATGAAAGATAAGATGGCAATTGCGTCATCTATCAATTGACTAGCTTGCGGATAAGCAATTGATCGAGATAAGATAGGCGAAACACCTTGAAAAATGAAAATGATGTACATGGGCGCGAATCATGTCAATGTTGCAGAAGTACAAATTCTAAATTTTGAGTTTGAGATGCTCCCAGAGAGAGAGAGAGAGACAATTGACGACTTCACCATGAATTTGAACAACCTTATCAACAACATTAATTGAGTGACAAGATGGAAGAGGTCGATGTGGTAAAAAATGTGTTCGAGCCGCAAATTAGTTTCTTTCAAATTGCATAATAAAACGATATATTGAACATTTGGAGACTTAATTAAAAATCATGTTCGCTAAGATGAAATATTGGAATCTGACTCAAAACCGCGTGGAGTCGATGCCGTGAAAGTTTCGGTTGAAACGGAGTTAAAACGAGCAAAGTAGCATTCCAGCGCATTCGCGCCAGGCTCTGGCGCGTTTGCGCCAGCTTTCTACCTGCGGGAATTTTTCGGAAAGTTTTTCAAATGGATGGAAATTGATTTCTACTCCTTTTAAGACTTTTTTTGGGATAATATATTATTTCCATATATTATTATGGACTCTCTTCTCCATAGGCATAAACACACCAATTATAATTCTATAGCTATTGCGTGAGATTTGAAGGTTTAGAGCGTATATCATCTTTGTAATCGTGCAGCAATATTATAGTGAATTGTTCGTCGTTCTTCCGTGGTTTTTCCCAGTTGGGTTTCCACGTAAATTCTTGTCTTCTCTATTTTTCGTTGATTTCTTTTTTTCGGTATTTTTGTTATTATCATACTATAAATCGTACGCTCCTACAACATGAAAATGTAATATTTTGTAATATTATTTCACCTGACGAAGTTCAAGACTTTTAATTTTGTTCATATTTTTTTGTTAAAAAGTTTTTTTAAGAACGGTAGAAAAATCCTTAGTATTTATTTATTAATTCATAAATTATTTCTTTTATTTACGATAAAAGCTACGGAATATTAACATCTATCTCCAAGCGTCAAATTAGATAATTTTGTTTGATATGTTCTTTATCATATATAGTAAAATTTCTATAAATTAATAGTCTGAAATTTTATTAATTTAAAGATATTATTAATTTATCAAGTATTTTTTTTATTTAAAAGACCAAATCGAACCGAAAGATTCTATTAATTTAGAAAAGTTATTAATAATTTAAAGATATTATTAATTTATCGAGTATTTTTTTTATTTAAAAGACCAAATCGAACCGAAAGATTTTATTAATTTAGAAAGATTATTAATGTATCGAGTATTAATTTATAGATGTTTGACTGTAATTAACCATCCGTGATTTGTTTTGTTAAGAATAAAGAATTTAAATTAATGGTCCTCACTTACAAAATATTCTAGAATGAGTCCGAGAATATTTATTGGTCAGAGTTACCAAATGATTTTTCTCAGATTTGAAACCATGAAATCTGCAAAAAATGATAGTGACCTATGTGTTGACAATTATCAAGTTGCTCGTGATTTCTTTCCTCAAAACACACAATCTATCTGTCATCGTCTATGTATAAATTTCAAAACAACCTTCGTAACATACACTATATAAAGGGCATTGGATCGCCAGTTTCAATTCCCCAACCAACAAAAGAAATTAAAAATTAAAACTAATTAACAATGAAAAGTGTTTGTGTATTTCCTCTTGCTGGCAATTATGCTCCCAAATTGTGTGGAGAAGCCCTTCTTTGCAATGGCAGCTGTGAGCCTAAAAGATCATCATGTGCACGATAATATTTTATCGACACAAATGCTTGCAAGAAAAGTCAGAGTGGTACAAAAAAGGACTGCACGCCCGTCGCCACCACCTCCAAGGGCTAGTACGAATCCCGTGTAGCTAGCTTTGGTGTTCTGCCTCCACCACCATTGCATGTCGTTATGAATTACAAGATTGATCGATGTTTAACCTTTATTGTTTGTACGAAAAATTAATAAAAGCAAGTGATTGTCTGTTTATTTTATGATGTATTTATTCGTTTTCTTGTTTCTATTGATTTTATAAATGTAAAAACACATCAAACAGTTAAAAACAATTTTTTTTAATATAATCTTAGAATCCTCATAAATAAAACAAAAATTATGTATTTAATATAATTCCAATTTCTTAAGGAGACTACTCCAGAAAGCAATAGCATTCCACTTAACATCAACACATTAGAGTCATAGAGATAGCCATAAGTACAAGCATAGGGTAGCTTTCCGATTGTGACCACTTCATGTTCTGCAATTCAATTTAATCGATCTTTATATAAAGCGGAACACAAAATAAAAACACAAGCACCAAAGAAAGAAAAAATAAAATTGAATTACCGGTTTACACTTCATTTCGAGTTTCTAATGAGTATTAACTCAATTAAAATTAAAAGTCACCTCTTAGATTCTCCTGTTGCTAATGTCTAGAAGTATTTCACTATTTACTAATCCTATTCCTCTCTCCCCTAGAAGTATACGACTCAGACCATCACAAGACATTCCAGGCTATGCATCTGAATCTTCTCAGCCTGTGTCTAACCACTTGCTCTAGTTACATTCTATTTATGCCTCACATACTCATGCTGATTTAAACTTCATACTTTCTTTAGTGAAGTATTGAGTTTCATCCTACAAGATTATACTCCTCCTTAGACAATTTTAATATTGGGACAACACCCACTTTTATAATGAAATAGGTCATGCAAAACAAGATTGTGGGTAGGGAAGAATAAGACAATTATACAAATCTTCTGTGGCAACTTCAAAGTTGTTAGTAATTTTGGCTAAACATTAGAATTGTCTCAAGGATTATCAAAATTTATCCTACATACTCACCGAAAATATAAGACTTTATTCAGATCCACATCCTTCACATAATGTATAAAATAAAAAGTATGCCTAGTCACCGAAAAATACTATAAGTACAACTTAAATAATGAAAATATGATGTAAAAAAGACAAGAAAGAGATAATAGCCAACCTCAAATTTCAAGTCCCTTGCATTTTTTTTTTTGGGTAAAAAGTCCCTTGCATTTAGTAGTCCGCTTTCTCCTGTAAGACAATACATGTACATTACCCCGTAGTTATAACAATTGGCAATGTCATGATATCAGTTAATCGGTATATTTAATTATTTGGTAAACTCGAAATAAAATATGTAAAAATGGTTTTTCATATATATTTTGATTTGCACGTTGATAGAAACTAGAACCAGAGAGAAGAAACGATAAACTAATAAGGGCTGCGGCCCAGCAGTAGCTTCGACCAGAGCTTGGTCCCCTACGCCCTGCTCTCTATCACACGTATACCTACTGACCTTGGGAAGGTTATGTTTTATTTTAAGGATTTCTGAAGTTAGCCATTTTACCCAAATTATTTTTTCAGGGGAACAAGTGTGCCATTTTTGCAAACAAATTCTTACATCTAACCAGGAATATTGGGACAACACCCACTTTTATAATGAAATAGGTCCATGTAAAACAAGATCGTGGGTAGGCCGGTGGCAACTTCAAAGTTGTTAATAATTTTAGCTAAACATTAGATTTGTCACAAGGATATCAAAATTTATCCTACATACTCACCGAGAAGATAAGACATTATTCAGATCTGCTTTCTTCACATAATGAGTTATCTCCTGTATAAAATAAAAAGTATGCCCAGTTACCGAAAAATACTATAAGTACAACTTAAATAATGAAGATATGATGTAAAAAAGAGAAGAAAGAGATAATAGCTAACCTCAAACTTCAAGTCCCTTGCATTATAGTAGTCCACTTTCTCCTGTAAGACAATACATGGTACATTACCCCGTAGTTATAACAATTGGCAATATCATGATATCGGTTAAATCGGTATATTTAATTAATTGGTAAACTCAAAATAAACTATGTAAAAATGGTTTTTCATATATTTTTTACGTTGCACGTATACCTAATGACCTTGGGAAGGTTATGTTTTATTTTTAGGATTTCTGAAGTTACCCATTTTACCCAAATTATTGATATTAAAATTGATTAGAACAAGTTAAACATTATCTTTAATAAATTCATTTTAACCGTGAGTAAACTAGAAAAAATTCGGAAATTTGTAAAATCAAGAATATCACGGTGGATCACTTTTCTATAGCACAAAAGAAAGACAAAACTTCTGGTCTTCTTGTTCACCGGCTTCACCCATACTAATTTAATTCGTCTACAAGGAATAAAGGTTGGTAATCTGAGAAAAGAGAAATTCAAGTACTGTAATTGAAATCTCCGGAAATCTTGTCGGAGTAGGCAACCAGTGTAAAGTATCAGTCAATAGCAACAGTTTTGAAAACCGTGGTAAATTGAAACAGATATATTTACTTTTGGTTATAAGATTAGACAAAAGAAGTTGTAAACGGGGAAATTCATCGAAAATATCGAAAGACTTACTTTAGCAGACATGGTCTTCCACATTTTTGAAGCAAGAGCACTAACCTGATACATGTTAACATGAACTTGAATAACTCTGTGATGATGATGATGATATAAACACATTTAATTAAAACAAAGCGGAAATAATACTAACATGGCGTAGACGCAAATTGTCGAACTGAGGAAGCTTCCTTAGGTCACTCCTGCAAATTGAAAAGCGTTTAAATAACGTGAAAGCATCGGTTCATCAGGTGGAATATATATATATATATATATATATATATATATATATATATGACGAAATACAAAATAACATACATGAAGCCAAGAAAAGCGCCCTTTGGGACGAGTATTTGTTTATTTGGGACGAGTATTTGTTTATTCCATACCTTAGGGCCTAGAAACAGAAGAAAGGGTAAGAATTATGAAGAAGAGGTGAAGGTGTAATTGCACAGACTCACCAGGTGGTACATAATCATGAGGTCGTTCACGGAAGATTTCGACAACATATTCCTTATGACTCAAAACCTGGGTCTGATAGATGCTGGTTTGATTGAGGGAGGTTGAACGAACCTCAATGGTAAGGTAGTACAAAACGCCAGACACAGCCTGTTTATTAGCATTCACCATTCTCACAAACTCTAAATCTGTATTGTTCTCTTCATTATGTTTCTGAACCGCAAATTTAGCGGCCGCAACAGCCCCTTCTAAGGCGTCTTTACTACCCATTAACGGTACAATTCCTGCACATAAAAACCTTCCATCCGAACACACGTCGAACCCCTTTTCCTCCATCATCAAAACTCATAATAAGTCACAATACAATCAAAATATGTAATTATCAAAATTAATAGATGGAGATCAATTATTACCTCGCTCTCCTCGGCCATTCTATAGTATGCCTTGCTTCCATAAAACCGCTCCCAACGCTTCGCCTTTATTTTTTTTTTCGCCATTTCTTCTAGGGTTTTCTTCAACCTTCTTCGTTTTCTTTTTTCGATAAAAAGTTAATTTATACGAGTATTTATTTTGGGGACATCTGTGGCTGTACGTTTATTGATATGCGCTTATTAGATAACAAGCGCATATCAATGCATTAAGTAGTATCAGTAGTAGACATGTTTTTTATGTTAAAATATGGAGTATATATATATAAAAGCGTGATGAAAATCAATATCACGAATCATAATCATGGATGAAAATAAGGTGGCAGTGATTGGCTGATTGCGGCGGTGGAGGTGACAAGAGCTCGGCTCGTCGCACAAGTAATTGTCGGAATAAGTGAAGTTCTCCAGCCTAGGCAGCTTGTTGTGGGCCACGTTCAGCTGCTCGAAGCTCCTCATGTCCCCATGGACTCGGGCATATTATTGGAACTCACGTCGAAAACGGTCAGCAGCCCGATCTCATCGGGCAGGCACTCCCGGAGTTTTCGAGATTCTTCGGGAGGGTGAGCCAGAAGTTGTTGTTAACAAAGAGGTCGTCCAGCTTCAGGTCGAAGAGGCTCAGAGGGGACGCTGCTCGAGAACAGGTTGAACTTGATGTCCATATAAATTTATAATTACATATATTATATATATATATATGTGTGTGTGTTTTTTATAAGGGTATTGTAGGTATATTAAATTGGTGTATTAAGTAAATCTAATAAAATAAATATAATATTAAAATGTGTATTTAGTAAGTTGGTGTACTTATAGGTTTTTGGGGTGTAAATAAAATCACCCTTTCTTCAACCTTCTTCGTTTTCTTTTTTCGATAAAAAGTTAATTTATACGAGTATTTATTTTGGGGAGTGATGGGCATCTTGATCCGGCCCATCATACAAAAATAATTCAGCCCAATTAATTTGCTTACATCACATTTCAATTTAATTCTCAATTCTATCACTTTCTCTCGTCCGTTCCGCCGCCCTCAAAACTCCAAAAAAATTCTCTTTCTAGTTCCACACCGCGCTCCGGCAACGCTACCCGTCGACAGTGAAACCGAATCAAGCGGATGAAAAACGTAATTGAAATCCACACAGGTGAACTACTTCAAGCATCGCCATCTATATACTACTTATCGCCGCCTTCATCCTCCACGCCTCGCCGCCTTCTTCCTCCACTCTTCGCCGCCTTCTTCCTCCATGCCTCGCCGCCTTCATCCTGCACACCTCGCCGACTTAAAGCTTTGGTAGCGGCTCGTCTCCAAACTTCACTACCGTCTATCCTCCAAGCCTCCAAACCTAGGTAATTTAGTTTTTAAAATTTCATATATTGTAGATGGTGTTTTTTTTCTGATTTCTGAATACATGTATTGGAGATGGTAATTTAGCCTCCAACCCTAGGTAATTTTTTATTTCTGATTTCATATAATGGTGTTTCATGTATTGGAGATGGTGTTTGATGTTTCATGTATTGGAGATGCACTTACACTGTTTCATGTATTACTAATTTCTGATTTCATATAGATTGGGTTTCATGTATTGAAGATGGTGTTTCATGTTTCATGTCTCATGTTGCGTGTATTGGAGATGATGTTTCATATCTCATGTTTCATGTATTGGATATATTGTTTCATCTTTTTTATTGTGTCCATGTAACTGGACCTCAAGTTTCAATGTCTTTTCATCTGCAGCTCATTTGAAGTTACATAATGGATCCATCCAATGAAAATCAGAAATACTGAACAACAAAATGTAAGTTCCTTAAGAACAAAAAGGTAAAATTTTGATTTTTCTCATACTTCATAACCATAGTATGTCATCTTTTATTAAAATACAGTTCATACTTCATTAATCTTCATTTTTCTAAACATTCATTTTTTGTTTTTCAGTAAATGATTAACTATCTTATAAAAAGAAAGAGTGTGTCTCCACAACGACAGGTAAATACAATTGATCCTTTGTATCTGTACAAATATAATCTTTCATAATAAATATAACTTATATTTATAAGATACTTTATCAAATAAAAAAATAGTTATCTTATGACGAGGTTTGTGTTGCTTGTAATTGTATTGCTGCTACAAGTCTCATGGAAATTCCAAGGTGCAGATAACATGAACATCACTCTATCAATCTGAGGCACACAACCACACCTTCATGGCCGTCGTCCGCATCGGCAGTCCTCCTCAAGACATGTTTCTCTCTCTCGACGCCACCACCGATCTAGTCTGGTCTTAATGCAACATGCCCACAATGCCCCGAATCGATCTTGTACCCCGACCCAATTCTCGGGCACAATCTACGACGTTACGACCTCCAGCTCGTATTCCCACATTTTATGCAACTCACCCTTGCGCCCAGTTGCTTTCAGAACAAATGTCTTCAACAACACGACCTTGTGCAACTAATCGATCGGAATTCGATTATACAAACCCTAGGTAATTTAGTTTTTAAATTTCATGAATTTTGTAAGAAGTATTTGTATGATAAACCTGAAAATTTTATAGTTGTTTAATAATTGTTCGGTCTTCTACTGAATTGTTCTCCTACATTTTTCATTTAATCAACATCATGTCTTTAGTTTTCACCTTGCCTTTTTTTTTGGAAAATGGTTTATCACTATTCATGATGATATGTTGAGTATTTTGAATGTACTGTAGTCTGTAGGCATAGTGTGAAATTCCTTAAATGATACCTGTGCTAGTCCGATTTTTATGTATTGGGAAACTGGGTTGTAGATTAGTTTATGATCGTTTGGTCCTAATCTTGAGTTAAGATGATCACATTTTACTGTTCTCAAAAGATTCCTGTATATTTTACAATCATTTCATCCAATATTGAAAAGTTCTAATATTCTATCTTCTTAGTCGGGTTATTGAAATGCCAATATGCTTGCTTACGTCACATTCCAATATCAGAGTATTTTCTCTTGGGGTAGTCCATGTAAATGTGATTTAATACATCAATTTGATTTGACTCCGTGATTTTGAAGTTTGAGTTTAGCATTTTTGAGTTTTTCCCCTTGCTTCTTATATGTAATCAGAGTTTAACCTTTTGTATAGTCCATGTAATTGTGCCTCATGTTTCCATGTCTTTTCCTATGTAGCTCATAGTACACATACTTAGTTATAAATGGATACATTCAAAGAAAATCAGAAAGCTCCTTAACAACGAATTGTAAGTTCCTGAAGAACAAAAATATTAAAGTGCTTTTTAATATAAACGTTGTTTTGAGTTTAGCATGTAAATGTGATTTGATACATATTATGTCATATTTCTTTATAAGACACTTCATACTTCATATTTATTATTGAAAAATATGCATGGTCATCTTTATCATATTTTATACGGAGTACTTCATATCTCAAAAATGTGCAAGGAGAAAGTATGACTTAATATATCTTATACTTTATTTTTATATTGTATCATCTTTCATATTAAATAGAGTTCCTCTTTCATTTTAAACAGTTATTATTATTTTTTCAGATACAAATTAAATTTCTTACAAAAAACAGCATTAAGGAGAATGCTTCTCCACCGAACAAGGTAAAATTTTAAACTTTCTCATACTTCATATCCATAGTATGTCCTCTTTCAATAAAATACAGTTCATACTTCATTATTCTTCATTGTATACGAGGTCGTTCGGCGACGTGGAAACTACACAAGGAAAGGATGGTCGCCTGTCGAATTCCTGTTTGAACCTCCTGCACAACTACGAATTTGTTGGCATTTGAAGGAGACAAGAGCGTTTGGTGTTGTCTTGTTTTTTGTGTTATTCTTTTTTTATAAATGATGACGTCTTTTTCAATATTTCAAAGTCTTGTTTTCTGCTTTAAATTCAAACCTTCAATTCATTTACTATAATTAATTAAGTATTATCATTCTAAACTCTAGAACAAAAATATAAAAATACTTTTTTCTCAGAACACCAACCTTCATTTTTATTAACTTCATTTTTACTTAATTTCATCCTTTATTATTTTTTGTAAAATTGATTGAAAAACAAAACTTTTAAAAATCTCATACTTCATGTACATAGATAGCATTTCATCTGTCATTAAAACACAATTCATACTTCATATTATTAAAAAAACATATCATACTTATTGAACGAACTTATTTTGTACTTCACATTATAAATCTCATACTTCATATGCATAGCCTTTCATCTTTCATTAAAAGACAATTCATACTTCATATTATTAAAAGACATATCATACTTCAATATTGTATAGTAATAAATTTCACATCCTTTAGGTAATAAAATAATATTTAGTTAAATATTTGTCAATTTTTTTTACAATAATCGAAATCCAAAATCTTAATAAACCAATATTTGTTTCAAATGACTAAAGTAGAAAACAAAAAATTCGAAGTCTTGTACTCCAACATCTTGTAGAATTAGTTGAACGTAACTCTTTAATCTTCCAAATTTCCATCTCAACAACATGACCTATTTATTTTCCAGAAAACAAAACAAAAATAATAAAAGTTAATTAGAAATAAGTAACTGAAAAATAAAAATATTAAACATAAAATGTCCTACAAAATCAAACTTGTAAAACGAAGTTTCACACTTACAAAAATTAAGGACAATAATTTTCAAAATGAAGTACCACAAAATATACAACCACAAAATGAAGGGGTTATATCATATTGATATAAGGTGGGACAACCGGATCTAACAACCATTTTGGAATAAGAAGGGTCACCATCAGATTTTTTTGTGTTAATACCAGTATGAGAACACAAATATCTTTTCATAGATCTACTCATACTAACACGAAGCCTCTGTTTAGCAAAAACCCCAACCATATATTCAACATCATCACACAATCAACTACAATAAAAAGTAAAAAACAATGAAAAAAACGGACTGGTAAACCAATAAGAATGAACAATAACTAATATGCAAAATAATGAAGCATGAAACATGACAATAATGAAGTATGAAACAAATAAACATGAAGGTTACACATGAACTCTTAGACAAGCATCCTATTTTTATGTTCTAAGCAGTACCCGATTAGCTTCACCAACTCGTACTCAAGCTGACCCAAGTATCTAACCTCGGTCCACGAATTAGATAAACGGGACACGACAGAGCTTGTTTTAGACAATTTGCGAAAACACTTGAAAAAAACTGAAAATGAATCGCTTTTAACAAACGTACATGACATTCTCGGTGACCTTGATTTTATGTTTTAATTTTCTTGACGGTCACAACTGTCCCACTCTCTGGTGTACTAGAAATGCGCGTGGGATCATGAATCCACCCTTTGAACACTAACTTTCAGGTTGAGAGTTAGTTGTTTCAATATCATAAATAACAAGATTTTAGTCAATAGAATAATTGAAAAATTGCAATAACATAGTAGTAAAAAATCAATCTTATTAAATAAATAATCTACAATTCACATCAATCATAAACCATTAATTCACCAAATAACATGGTTTCATAAACATACAGGGATGGTAGCCTTCTTGTTTGCATCTGGATATCGAGGAAGAAAGTAAAAGGTAGTAGAAAAAAAATAAGGACTATCAAATATACTGTAGCTTCCATTCAATTTCACTAATTTTTCAAAATCAATTCTAATTCACTAATTTTTTAAAATAAAATCATTGAACTAGAAAATCCAATCCAAATACCTAGAAATCGAAGTCGAATTAGATAAATTCTAACTTACTTTTTGCATCAGGGTTGTCGGTGGTCGTGACGACGGTGGAGATCGGTTGCGGCTCAAGGGCGGAGTTTCATCGGTCTTCTCAAAAGAACGGATCCGACGGTGCACCGATATGAGCCTCTCGATTTCGTGGACAGTCCATATACACTCCTAAATTTTATCGTAGGAAGTTGCGTAGGAAGTTGTAAGATAAGAGAGGAAGAGGGAGGAGGGAGGGAGGCGAAGGAGGAAAAATAGAAAAAAAAAACCCTAATTTTTTTTTCTTATATAATGTTCAGCGAGAGCAAGATACTCATCTTGGAATGAGGAGCAAGATATAATTTGCCGTAAATTCTGCATTGAATCTAATGGAGATAAAAAAAAATACACAACTCAAATAATATATACAAATATGATACATTTACAATTTACACCACTCTATAGAATATTGTATACACTTAATTATAAACATTTTTTTTAATTATAAACTCAAATAATATATACAAATAAGGATAATTTTAGTTTGCTACCTGAGCTATAGTCACTTTTTGAATTTCATGCAACCTTTAAAACATCTCCGATCAATACCTGAGCTTTGGGGAAATGTCAATTTAATACCTCAATTGGGCGGTTTTCGGCGCACGTGCAAAACACGTGAGATTTGAGGGGCTTAAATCGTTTTTGCTGTGGGTGGAAGGGGTGAAACAGTCATTTCCATTTTTATGCTTAGAAAGCGGGATATTACCCGCTCTCAACTGTTACCAAATTTAGAAATCAATTTCAAACCCTAATTTCCCCAAAGCTCATTCTTTGAACTCTCTTTCAACTCAACTCTCACCTCCAATTGAAGCTGTAATAACATCACAAAATAACCGTATTTCCAATCCGATTACAAACCCTAAATTTTTCAGCGGGATACTTTCACAGTGGGTGCGCGATTTGAGCTCGACTACAGCTCTGTTTTAGCAAGATGGAGAATAGGCAGTGAGATTTGAGGAGACAAAGTGAAGTGATTCCTGAGGGGAAGTTGTTGGAAATCGATATCCCGGGGTTAACAGAATTGCGGAAACATAACCCCGATCAAAATCCCGTCGCCGGAAACCACCGTGAACCACCGCTCGAACCGGGCCCGACCAAAGCAACACCGCCGCGGGATAAACCCGCGGCTAGCCCTAGCCGAGCCCCGCGAGGGGCTCGCGATCACACGCGGTGATTGCCGAGGATGCATCGTGCATCCCCCGGGGCTGCTCGTAGCAGACCCCGGCGGTGAGTCCGGCGACTCACCGCCACCGCTCGTGGAGGAGCGGTCCGCCCAGCGGATCGCGATCGGGCCAGCCACGCGGCTGCCTGGCGATCGAGCCCAGCTCGATCGCATGCCCCGGCGTCCAGCCGGGGCTCCTCCCGTGTGCACCGACGATCGAGCCCTAAGGCTTCGATCGCCACCCTCAGCGTCCAGCCGAGGGTTTATTGCTATCGATCCTGGCGGGGCTCGCTTGACCGCCCGCGGTCCGGTGATCTCGGATCACCACCGCGCGGTCAAACCCCGTCCTCGGGTTCGTCCCTCGGATCTTCGTTCATGCGTATACTCGAATTAATTATTAAAATCATCGAAGGGGGTTCAACGATTTTACCTTTGTTCTCGTTGTATGGAGAAACGAGATCTATGAAGACCTTGAGACCTTCCCACGTATTCATTGCACTAACTCGAACGTCGGGTGGGCGACGATCCTCCGAACTCTATGGATCTCCCTCTCTACTTTCTCTCTCTAGAATTGTGATCTTCAAGTTTTGAGAATAGAGAAGACCATGTAGTGATTTTATAGGCTACGTAGGGGATCTTAAGGAGGTGGAATATTGGGCTTCCAATATTAATGATTAAATTGAGCCCAAGCCCAAATCTATTAATCCCATTAATATTAATTAATTTATTTTCCACTATATAAATTAATTGCACTCCCAATATTAAACCATATTATATCAAATAATATTTCTACGGTAGTATTATTTATTCCGTGTATTTAAGATATAAATATCCATGAATAAAATTAATTTATTGCTAATTAATTTATTCATCTCTTATATCCGAGAATAGTACCATTCAACCTTAATTATTATGCGGAACAAATCCACCTGCAGGGTTTACATAATAATTCCTTATGAACTCATCTCGGGGATATTATCAACCCTTACGGGATACACTTTCCCGTCAAGTATCCACGGCATGTCATATATAAAATATAGCGACCCAACGTAACCGGTAATTGACCCAATAATTAAACCGGTCAATTCCTTTGGAAAATCAAAGTCACTTATATTAAATATATACACCCGCAATAATATTAGGGATTAAGAATAAAATACACTGAGACTTAAATCGATTATCAAAGGCAATCCTAATCGATAAATCTCAAGCGATCCACCCAATACACCAAGTGTACAAGTATGATAAAATAATCAAGACAAATTATTTTCTCTCTCATACTACGACTATACCGATGGATTGGTCCTTGTCCATCTAGGTCGTGAGCAACTGTTCGATTATATACGAGTAACCGATAGTATGATCTTCCGTGTGGGCCCACACACCATACTAACTACAACGTATATAAAACTCTTCCATGTTAAAACTCCTTCTCCTTCAATAGTGAAACACATAGCCTGATATCGACTTACATCGGTCCTCATTCGATTAGAAATCTAAGAGAATGTAATCCAAAGGAAATGCTCGTCTGCTCCGTAATCCAGAACATAGTTTCTAGTACTTCGAAAGTACTTTAAATGTTCATTACAGCAGTCAAATATTCTTTTTCAAGATTACTTTGATATCCTCCCACTATACATCCCGCATAGCAGATATCAGGTGCTCGTTTTTCAACATCGCATTTATTAAGCTTTCCACACTCAAAGTGTAGGAAACTGCTTTTACTGCTTCTATCTCTTTTTGTGCTTCAAAACACATATCTTTAGATAGATGCATTTCGTATCTGAAAGGTAAAGAACCTTTCTCGGAATCTTGCATGTTAAAACGAACCATAATCATATCTATGTAAGATGTCCAGGAGAAGTACAATGTTCTTTCCTAGAGATCCATGATCTCAAGAACATGTCAAACTTCGTCCTATATCTTTCATAATGATTTATCCAGACAACCATCATTTCATGTCTGATTACATCTTTACATTGTTGCCAATGATAAAATGTTATCTACATAAAACCCGAGAAACACCACCTTGTTTCCATCACGTTTCCAATACAAACTATTCGTCTATGCTTTGATGAATCCATAAAATGGACTATCTCATCAATTTGCAAGTTCCACGATCTCTAGCTTTGTTTCAATCCATAAATGGATCAACTAAGCTTGTACTCTAAATGATCTTGCCTCTTAGCAATAATCCTTATTGCTTTCCAAAAAGGCACATTTAGATATAGTACTGCCTTCATGTAGATCCAGAGATTGATTTCATGTATACTAGGTCCAAAGTCCGAAAACTCTCCTAGCCTTATGAACATCTCCGGTTGTCACACAACCTCCCACTACAACGGCATTCTGGTGCATTAACAGTAATAACAGTAGGTGCAGTTAGTGGTGTACCGCTACTCGGTTCGGCTGGTTCTAAGTCTTAATCTTTCTCTCTCATTTCAAAGTATTACGTCACTTTGGGCTTGTGGTTCATCTAATAGTCTTCCTCTAAGAACCGGGCGTTAGAACTTATAACGTCCTTCTGGTTCATAGTACTATTGAACACACAACTTTTGTCCTTCCAGGATATTCTACAACCGCATTGAATGCGCCGTTGTTTTCAGGACATATGCATAGAACATAGGTAGTTCCGTATAACTCATGCTTTTACTATTTCTATAAGAGTTCCATTTCTTGTTTACGACACACCATTTCTACACAACAGTGTATGGTGTAGTCATTTGGGATCTAATCCCAATCTCTGATTAGTATGCCTTTGACGAGCGCGAATACTTGTCGTGGAGCAAACACGCTGTCAAAATGAAATTTATATTTAGCCAGTACTCTTATCACTACAAAACGTAGATAATGGCAAGTACGTGGGGTCGGTCCCACAAGGAGGCAATTACAGTAGGTGATCTCGGCTTTGCCCAAGGGGTTGTCACAAAAAGATTTTGGTTTGGGTTGCTGTGGGCACAGCGGTTTTGCAAACGTTTCAAACACTTTGATCTAACTCCGGCTAACAGAAATATCATGCAAATAAATAAATCTAAAAGTAAACAAAGCAAACAACTCAGATCTAACAGAATACTAAAAGGAAAACTTAAATCAAAAGATAAACAAGGCATCCGGGCAGACAACTTCACTCAGGATCATTAGGGCAAACTACCGGTCATCGGCACTAAGGATTTCTACCAGCGGTTTGTCAGCAGTTATAGGGTGCAAAAAACAAAAGTGGTCCTATTGCGTCACGCCCAGCAATTGCCCCACCCCTCATCTATCCTTACTGTGTAAAGAGAAGGCTAGCTATCACTATGTCTAAACCCCCTGGATCTGAACAATTCGATAACCTATGCGACCAAACATGGATCTAGTTTGCCCAAACCCGCATTACCCTCTAGACAGACCCGCTCGGCCAATAGCATGCTCGAAACATACGACCGCATCTCCTGCAAGTTCTAGTGCTATGCCCGCAACAATACTACAAGGTACATCTATGCGGTTTGCCAATCCCCAGTATCCCAGTTTGTAAATGTTCACTAGTGGTCGTCCTAGTTTGCCCATACTCCCCAGAAATAAACCTCAACCAACTTTGCCTCGGGAACAAACGCCCAACCGGCTACTTTAGCCCCATCGACCTCGCGGCTTAAACTAAAACCCTAAATCACCATCGATCCGTCCCTGCCCAGATGCAAAACAACTTAGCCGATCATACAGAAATTAAAAGACGAAATAATTAAAGGAAAGCAAACTATATTAATCATAGCTTCAAATCGATAAGCGTTTTTTAAGGAAATCAAAGTACGGAATTAAAGAAGATTAAAAACGGAAAACATGAAATTGTTTCTCGACCCGAAGGTCGGTTCTACTGCAATTAAATAAAAGGAACTCGGACGAACAGCTCCGCTTCCTTCTCCGGAAACTCCTACGGCGGCGACGGCGAACTTCGGGACCGGCGGCTCTCTCGATTTCTCGATGCGTAATGTGTGTCTTCTGCTGCCCGTCGCGCCCCTCTTTTATTGACTTCAATTTGAATTCAAAATCAGCGGCTGTTTCTCCTTCCCTAAAGAATAGGCGTCAGCGGTCAAGGGAGTTGGGGATAAGTCAGATCCCCCGAATCCAGGGATTCTGGTATGCTGTCAGCTTGCCCGCAGCCAATCTCCTGTCAACAGCCGCTCTCTGCCCAAATCGAAGTCTGCAGGTAATTCTTCTCCTCCACAGGTGGTCGGACCAGGCACGGTACTTGGTAGGAATTCTGGGTCTTCTGCTTCGTGACCTTACCCATTTGCCCGATGTGGTCAAACTGTTGCTTGTCACTATCGCTCCAGAATCTGATTTGCCCAAAGAAGGGGATTTCCTTGCCTCTTTTGCCCAGTGCGCCACCTGTTACCTGCATCACCACACACTCTGCCCAAACACCTAATTGTGCCCTCCCAGACACGTAACCGACTCAAACTGAATCAATAAAGGGTGTAAAAATGCTCTAAGATGAGCAAATAAAATGTCTCATCAGAACCGCACACACTTGGATACGCTTGTCCCCAAGCGTGGGCTCTGAGTTGCCTGACTCAAGACCAAAGTGAAGACAGAAATGAAAGAAATAGGAAGAAATAAAGCAAAGGACTTTAGCATGATCAGTAAAGGGCATAGTACATACAGATAACACAAAATTCGAGTAAAGATAAAAATAAGTCAAGAGTCTGTTCTAGGTCTTTGGGTTCACTCCCTCACAGTGTTTCTCTCTTTTCAGTGTATGGGTTCAATGACACTCATTTTCTGCTGCGACTCTACTTTGCCTAGATTTGCCTTATTGCTAATCTGAGTTTGTTTAAACTAAGCAGGGGGTTATCAAAGGGGCTTTTATTGGGTTGTAGTGTTGGGCTCATAAGGGTAGATTTTTCTGGGAGTAGGCTCTATTTGGGCAGAGGGCTTTTTGATGTTAGCCTTTTCTCTGCCACTTTGCCCTTTTCTTACGGGCCTTAGCACAACAACTTTTTATTCATCTTTTTTTTTTCTTTTGTTTTCTTTTTCTGATTTTTTTTTTGAACACTATGCCCTAACTCCCTCTCTTCTCTCTGGCTGCCTATGTAATGTGGGCATAATACCAGAATGGGTTCACAAAGAAAATCAATCAGGCTCAAAAGGGCTAGCAAGGGGCAGTGTTATTTATTCAGGCAAACTAAAACAAGAAAATGCCCTAATCATTTAACAACCCTACTCAGTCAAACTACTCAATTCAGCAAACAGGCAAAGACAAGCATTGTAAAGATCACAGCAGACTCTCAAAGAAAGAAATCATATATCAATGTTGGCTCAATTCTCACAGTTTGCCTAGAACAGTTCCATCATCCCTATTTCATGCATCTTAACTATAAATTTTGAGTTACTGTATGTATGTTTGCCCAAGGTGACACAAAATAATGCTGACTCGATTAGAAACAGGGGTTTGCCCTTTCCCTTTCCCCCCTCACACACTTTGCCTGGGCAAAGTGTGCAAAAGTAATAAGATTGGTAGGGGCTAACCACGACCAGACTATGACTCAAAAAGTTGGCGCACCTGCCCCCTCACACACTTTGCCTGGGCAAAGTGTGTCAGCAGGGAGATCAACCTAGTCTCCCCCAAACCAAAGTGACTCGGGGGTGACCTTAACAACAAACAGAAAAAATAAAAGAAAATAAAAACCTAACAACTACTTGATGGAGTAGTATACTTAATGTCTAGATTTGAGTATTCTGAACTCTGTATGCACTTTCATTTACCTATTTATAACAGACATTCATTTGCTTTTAATTATTGTTAATTAAATATATGCAAATTATAGTCCTGGATTTTATACGTTGTAGTTAGTATGGTGTGCATGGGCGCACAGAAGATCATACTATCGGTTACTCGTATTTAATCGAACAGTTGCTCACGACCTAGATGGACACGGACCAATCCATCGGTATAGTCGTTGTGTGAGAGAGAAAATAATTTATCTTAATTATTTTATCACACTTGTACACTTGGTGTATTGAGCGGATCGCTTGAGACTTATCAATTAGGATTGCTCTGTGATAATTGATTTAAGTCTCGGAGTATTTTATTCTTAATCCCTGAAACAATTGCGGGTGTGTATATTTAATATAAGTGACTTTGATTTTCCAAAGGAATTAACCGATTTAATTATTGGGTTAATTACCGGTTAAGTTGGGTCACTATATTTTATATATGGCATGCCGTGAATTCTTGAAGGGACAGTGTATCCCGGAAGGGTTGATAATATCCCCGAGATGAGCTCATAAGGATTTATTATGTAAACCTCGCGAGTGGATTTGTTCCGCATAATAAATAAGGTTGAGTGGTACTATTCTCGGATATAAGAGATGAATAAATTTATCAAGCAATAAATAAATTTTATTCATGGATATTTAAATCTTAAATACACGGAATAAATAATACTAACCGGAGAAATATTATTTGATATAATATGGATAAATATTGGGAGTGCAATTTTATTTATATAGTGGAAAATAAATAAAATTAATATTGATAAGAATTAATGGATTTGGGTTGGACCCAATTTAATTTTCAATATTAGAAGCCCAATATTTAATCTCCTTTTGATCCCCTACGTAGCCTATAAAAGCACTACATGGTCTTCACAATTCATTAACCTAAGATACGCCAATCATAAAGTCTTGAAGAGTGAAGAAGATCCATAGGAGTTCGATAGATCGTCGCCCACCCGACGTTCGAACGGAGTGCGAGGAATACGCGGGAAGATCACG
Source organism: Euphrasia confusa (assembly GCA_954870475.1). Classification (NCBI taxonomy): domain Eukaryota; kingdom Viridiplantae; phylum Streptophyta; class Magnoliopsida; order Lamiales; family Orobanchaceae; genus Euphrasia; species Euphrasia confusa. Next base: position 39,599,738 of record OX940951.1, on the reverse strand, counting down.
AGGTCATCTCGATTTCGTTTCTCCGAACAACGAATCGTAGGTATGATATCTAAACTAACTTGATATTATTCGATTTTGTTTATTGAAAATACCGTAGGACGAAGATCCGAAGATCGAAGCCCGGACTAGAGGACGAACGCGTGGTGGCGATCTAGGATCGCCGGACCACGGCGATCGACCCTAGGGTTTCGGCCGTGGGGCGTGGGGGCTAACCCTCGGCTGGGCCGAGGGTGTGCGATCGATCGCGGGATCGATCGCTAGGGCACGGGCTGGTGCCGTGCCCTACCCCGCCGTGAAGGCGGGGGCCTCCTGGTGGCGGCGAGTCGCCGGACTCGCCGCGGGGGCTGCTGGGCAGCCCCACCCCGATCGATCGCCGGCGTGCGATCGATCACTAGATCGTATGAACCCCGGCTCGCGGGGGTTCGGGTGGGGGCGGGCTACGTGCCTTCGGGCGCGTGGTCTCCAAAGCCCGGACTCCGGCGGATGAGTCGGCGTTCGTGTGATCTCCGGCGAAGGGTTCGTTTGGGTTATCGGTTCCGCAAATTTAAATAACCCGGGATATCGAATTCCAACAATTGGTATCAGAGCGTGGTTTACGTTCGCGGTATTTTCGATAATATTGTTCTACCTTGCAGGGTTCCGACTATTATGGCTTGATTAATTACTCGTTTAATTTATTTTGTCATGATTGTTGGTTTTATTAAACTCTCGGACATGTCGAGATTCGTTTTTGGTGGTGAATGCTTGTAATAGTAAAAATTCGGGGGTTGACCGAATTTAGGATTTATTATTATGTTCATCGTTTTTCCGGAAAATGTATAGGGTCGATTTCGTGTATAGAATCGATACCGGAATTGTAATTTAGATTTTTGTAAATTTATTTTGCGATTGGATCGACGAATCGAAGACCGCCGGAGAAGACGAAGTGACGAGGAGACGAAGGACCGGGATCGATCAATCCCCATGATCGATCCCGAGGGGATCGATCGACCCGCGGCCCTAGGCGGGCTGTCCGTGGGAGTCCCGGCCACGCCGGCCACCAGTGGTGGTGGCGCGTGGGCTGGGCGGCGGCGGCGTGACCCGGGCGGCGGTCGGACGAGGGTGGGGGTGGCGTGGGGTCTCCCAACCCGTGCTACTCCCACCGGAAATTCACTTTCCTATTTTAATTCGGTTTCCTATTTTGGTTATTTCTTTATGGAATATTCATAAAATAGAAAAGAATTAATTTAGCATTAATTTATTTTTCCTATTTGATTATTCCTACTCATGGGAATATTCATGGATTAGGAATAAAATAAATTTGGAAAGTAGAAGAGTCCTAAATAATTTTATTTCTTTATTTCATTATGGATATCATCTAGAATATTCCAAGAGTATCTTGGATAGATTATTCTAGAGATTTAATGGAGTGGAAAAAGAAAATAAAATAAATAAAAATATTAATAATATTTAATTTTATTTTGATATATTCAATTGACTTAATTTTCGAATTAAGTAACTTTTGGATTAATTGAAAATAAATAGATTTAAATATTGGATATTAATATTCTCGTCACATGGAGCATTCAAGAAACGAAGACTGAAGACTAGAAGATGCGTACGGAGATGTGATAAAGCCATAATAGTCGGAAAATAATATTCTAGTATTATTTTGATTATGTGATAATACTATGTGCTTTATTACATGTATGCATGCTATATGTGTTTATTTTATGCACTAGATAGCGTATCCCTTTATTGTAAAAAGCTAAGTGGGAGAGGGTATGGAAACATACCCATGGTCTCCATTGCTGCTCTCTTGGTGACTTTTATAAACTTTTGAAGTTTATATAGATAAGTCATTAGAGGAGAGTTCTTGTAATTCCTCTTACGAGAAACATTGATTAAGTTATCAAACAATGCCTAATTTGTCTTTCCAAAGCTGATTTCAAGTCGACTCATTCTCACCCCGGGGAGTGGAATGGAGCCAGAGCCACTTGGTCATGTAGAGGACACAAATTAGAGACCTTCGTACCATTCTTTGATAGATGGGTCGTTTGTCTGCTCGGCTCCCTCATTTATGAGAGATAGGGTTGTTCGCATGGTGAATCACTGGTTAGAAACTTCGAGTTTCACTTATGATTCTCCACGTCTTGATTTACAAGATTAAATGGATCAAGTAATTGGGAGTCAATTATAAAAGTCTCTTAGTGTAGTAAACGTCCACACCACGTGGCTTGCTATGCTGACGGACTTTGGATTAATTGATGTAGACAGTTGTAAGTAATTATGAAGAGTTGTGAAGTTATCGTAAACGTCCACACCACGTGGCTTGCGGTGATGTAGCGATTCCAAGTGATTTACTTTGGTACTGAGTAATGGTTTACACTTAGATACGCGTTATAGTATTCCTCCCCACGAGGTCACGCTATAAATGATGTATGACCAAAGAAAATCTAATTGCTAAATCATTTGGGTGGGTAAACGTCCACACCACGTGGCTTGCCTTACCTGATGGGATTTTAGATGTGATTAGTGATTTAATGATATTATTTGAGGGAGATAATATCGGATATTAAATTGTTTGTTTGTTTTATGTGCTTATAGGTTAAGAATGACTGTGACCCCACTTTGTGATATACTTAAGGATGAAAACTCACCGGTTCCATATGGTGATGATTGGGAACGAAATCTGGACATTGTCCATACTGTTGAGCTTTCCGAGTCCACTGTTGTCCCAACTGATGAGGACATTCGAAATGACCTCAGGATGATGTTGAGACATAGCGTGGAAGCCGGGCAAGAGGTGATTAACATACTCACAGAATTCTCTCTCAATGAGTCCCTTAAAAAGGATTCAACGAGAGCGGAGTTTGTGCGTAAGTTAAGAGAATCACAAGCTTTTGTGGTAAGGCTAGAGGAAAAGCGTGCAAAGAAACCCAGTGGCTTAAGGCCACGGATTGGGAAAGGCAAGCCTTTGGGCAAGTGCTTTCGATGCAAGCAGTTTGGGCACTGGAGGTCTGATTGTCCTCTCATCAAAGGTACGAAATTTTCCTTAGTCACTGAAACATTGTCAGCGGTGATATCTACCAGCACCTGGTGTGTAGATACGGGCGCCACTGACCATGTCTGCAATTCATTGCAGGGGTTCCAGGAAACCCGGAGACTTAGAGAGGGAGAGATCGTGGTCTACATGGGCAATGCCGCGAAGGTGGCGGCTGTTGCAGTGGGAGACGTTCACTTACGTTTTAGTAGTGATAGGGTTTTAGTTTTACAAAATTGTCTTTATGTACCGAATTTTAGAAAGAATTTGATTTCAGTTTCTAAGTTAATTCTGAATGGATATTCTTTTTCTTTTGATCACTCTGTGGTCATAAGAAGAAATAGTGAGATTGTCTGTTCTGGTACATTGGTAGACGATTTGTATATTCTAAATCCTGAGTCTAACACGGTGCAACTAACCGAGAGTAATAACACATCTACGAACACCAATAAGAGAAAGGAACCTTCTAAAATGAATCAATTATACTTGTGGCATCTAAGGCTAGGTCATATTAATTCGAATAGAATTCAAAGGTTGAAAGCTGATGGTCTCATTAGCGGCATAGAAGGAGAGGACCTTCCAACCTGCGAATCCTGTTTGGAGGGTAAAATGACCAAGCGTTCTTTTTCTGGTAAAGGACGTAGAGCTGAACAAGTATTGGATTTGATTCACTCTGATGTATGCGGACCTATGTCTACTCAGGCAAGGGGAGGGTACGAGTATTTCATCACCTTTACTGATGATTACTCAAGGTATGGATATATTTACCTGATGCGCCACAAGAGTGATTCTTTTGACAAGTTCAAGGAATTCAAGGCTCTTGTGGAGAACCTTCGTGGTAAATCCATAAAATGCCTGCGATCTGATCGCGGAGGCGAGTACCTGTCTGGAGAATTCAAGGCATACTTGGCAGAGAATGGGATTGAATCCCAGCTGACTTCACCATATACTCCTCAGCAGAATGGTGTGTCAGAAAGAAGGAATAGGACTCTTATGGAAATGGTGCGATCGATGATGAGTTACTCGGACTTACCTGTTATGTTCTGGGGACTTGCCTTGGAAACAGCGGCGTACATTCTGAATAGGGTTCCGACCAAAACGGTACCAACTACACCCATGGAATTGTGGAGTGGGCGTAAGCCTAACTTAAAACACATTCGGATCTGGGGATGTCCAGCACATGTGTTGCGACAAGGCGCCGATAAGTTAGAACCTAGATCAGAAATACGGTTGTTTGTAGGATACCCGAAAGGAACTAAGGGTGGCATGTTCTATAGTCCTACGGACCAGAAGATCGTTATAAGTACTAACGCTCGGTTCCTAGAGGAAGACTATGTCATGGACCACAAGCCCAAAAGTGACATAATGCTTGATGAGTTGAGAGGTAACGAGGAAGACCTGGATACAGCCGAACCGAGTATAGATACACCACTAGAACCTGCACCTGATACTGTCACTGTTAATACACCGGAGCGCCGTCGTAGTGGGAGGGTTGTTAAACAACCGGACAGATGGATTGGACTGGGTGAGTCTTCGGACTCGGCACCCGGAGTTCATGAAGTCGATCTCTGGACCTATGATGAGGCGGTACAAGATATAGATGCGCCTTCTTGGAAGAAAGCAATGAAATCCGAAATAGAATCTATGGATTCTAATAAAGTATGGGATCTTGTAGAACCACCAAGCGGCGTAAAGCCAATTGGGTGTAAATGGGTCTACAAGAGAAAGAGAGGATCTGACGGAAAGGTTGAAACCTTTAAAGCTAGGCTTGTTGCGAAAGGATATACTCAGAAAGAGGGAATCGATTATGAGGAGACCTTCTCGCCGGTAGCCAAGATAAAGTCGATCCGTATTCTCTTATCCATAGCAGCTCATATGGATTATGAGGTGTGGCAAATGGATGTCAAGACAGCTTTCCTTAATGGAAGTCTTGACGAGACGATTTATATGAAACAACCAGAAGGATTCATTGCTAAGGGGCGAGATCATCTAGTGTGCAAGCTTAATCGATCCATTTATGGATTGAAACAAGCCTCGAGATCGTGGAACCTGCGGTTTGATGAAGTAGTCCAATCTTTTGGATTCATTTAAAGCATGGACGAATCGTGTGTGTATTGGAAACGTGATGGAAAGAAGGTGGCGTTTCTCGTGCTTTATGTAGATGACATACTTCTCATTGGCAACAGTGTAAAGATGTTATCAGACATAAAGGGATGGTTGTCTAGACAATTCGATATGAAAGATTTGGGAGAAGTTGGACATGTTCTAGGGATCAAAGTTATAAGGGATCGCCGGAATAGAACATTGTGTCTTTCCCAGCAATCTTACATAGACACGATTCTAGCTCGTTTTAACATGCAAGATTCCAAGAAGGGTAATCTGCCCTTCAGTAAAGGAACTTATCTTTCTAAGGAGATGTGTCCTCAGACACAGAAGGAGAAAGATAACATGAAAGCGGTTCCCTACGCTTCGGCTGTGGGAAGCTTAATGTATGCAATGTTATGCACGAGGCCTGATATCTGTTATGCCGTTGGCATAGTAGCGAGATATCAGAGTAACCCTGGAAATGATGGAGTAGTATACTTAATGTCTAGATTTGAGTATTCTGAACTCTGTATGCACTTTCATTTACCTATCTATTACAGACATTCATTTGCTTTTAATTATTGTTAATATGCAAATTATAGTCCTGGATTTTATACGTTGTAGTTAGTATGGTGTTGCATGGGCACACAGAAGATCATACTATCGGTTACTCGTATTTAATCGAACAGTTGCTCACGACCTAGATGGACACGGACCAATCCATCGGTATAGTCGTTGTGTGAGAGAGAAAATAATTTATCTTAATTATTTTATCACACTTGTACACTTGGTGTATTGAGCGGATCGATTGAGACTCATCAATTAGGATTGCTCGGCGATAATTGATTTGAGACTCGGAGTATTTTATTCTTAATCCCTGAAACAATTGCGGGTGTGTATATTTAATATAAGTGACTTTGATTTACCAAAGGAATTAACCGGTTTAATTATTGGGTTGATTACCGGTTAAGTTGGGTCACTATATTTTATATATGGCATGCCGTGAATTCTTGAAGGGGCAGTGTATCCCGTAAGGGTTGATAATATCCCCGAGATGAGCTCATAAGGATTTATTATGTAAACCTCGCGAGTGGATTTGTTCCGCATAATAAATAAGGTTGAGTGGTACTATTCTCGGATATAAGAGATGAATAAATTTATTAAGCAATAAATAAATTTTATTCATGGATATTTAAATCTTAAATACACGGAATAAATAATACTAAGTTGGAGAAATATTATTTGGTATAATATGGAATAATATTGGGAGTTCAATTTTATTTATATAGTGGAAAATAAATAAAATTAATATTGATAAGAATTAATGGATTTGGGTTGGACCCAATTTAATTTTCAATATTAAAGCCCAATATTTATTCTCCTTTTGATCCCCTTCGTAGCCTATAAAAGCACTACATGGTCTTCACTTTTACTAACCTAAGTTACGCCAACTAAAAAGTTCTGAGAGTGAAGAGGATCCATAAGTTCGATAGCTCGTCGCCCACCCGACGTTCGAACGGAGTGCAAGGAATACGCGGGAAGATCACGAGGTCATCGATTTCGTTTCTCCGAACAACGAATCGTAGGTACAATTCTCAACGCACTTGTTAATTGTTCGATTTGTTTTTATCGAGAATACCGTAGGACGAAGATCCGAGGATCGAACCCCGGGCCGAGGGTCGAGCCGGGCGGTGGTGGCGACGCCACCGGACCGCCGGCGGCTCGTGGATCCCTCGCGGGGATCGAGTGCGCGAACCCTCGGCTGGACGCCGAGGGTCGATCGAGCCCTACGGGGCCGATCGCTAGGGCTACGGGTTTCACCCGTAGCAGCTCGTAGCGAGCTGCGGGTTTACCCGCAGCGGCTCGCTGGACGTGAGCCCTAGCCGCGAGCAGCGGATCGCCGGATCCGCTGCGGGGATGCCGCGAGGCATCCCGTGCGATCGCTGCGAGCGATCGCGAGTCCCCTCGCGGGGACTCGGCTGGGCGTCCGCGTGCCTCGTGCACGCGACGCGTTCGGTCGGGTCCCGGTTCGCGTGGGCTCGTGATTTCTCCGGCGATTGAGGTTGTCGATTGTATGAACCTCGGCTCGCGGGTTTTCGGGTGGGGGCGGATTACGTGCCTTCGGGTGCGTGGTCTCCAAAGCCCGGACTCCGGCGGATGAGTCGGTGTACGTACGATCTCCGGCGAAGGGTTCGTTCGGGTTATCGGTTCCGCAATTTTGATAACCCGGGATAGCGAATTCCAACAATTGGTATCAGAGCGTGGTTTACGTTCGCGGTATTTTCGATAAAATTGTTCTACCTTGCAGGGTTCCGACTATTATGGCTTGATGATTATTCGTTTAATTATTTTGTCATGTGATTGTTGGTTTTATTAAACTCTCGGACATGTCGAGATTCGTTTTTGGTGGTGAATGCTTGTAATAGTAAAAATTCGGGGGTTGACCGAATTTAGGATTTATTATTATGTTCGTTTATTTTCCGGAAAATGTATAGGGTCGATTTCGTGTATAGAATCGATACCGGAATTGTAATTTAGATTTTTGTAAATTTAATTTTGCGATTGGATCGACGTATCGAAGACCGCCGGAGAAGACGAAGTGACGGGATGGACGAAGGGCTAGGGATCGATTGGATCGATCCCCATGATGCCCGATCGAAGGCGATGGGCGAGGGACTTGCTGCCCTAGCCGCGGCTGCCACCGGTTCGGTGGTCGGCGGCGTGGCTGGGCGGCGGCGCTCCTCCCCGTGGCTGGCCGATCGATCGATGGTGGGGTGGTTCGGGGTCTCCCAACCCGGGCTACTCCTACCGGAAATATATTTTCCTAATTAATTCGTTATTTCCTATTTTGATTATTTCTTTATGGAATAATCTAGAAAAATAGAAAAAAGAATTAATTTAGTACTAAATTTATTTTTCCTATTTGATTATTCCTACTCATGGGAATATTCATGGATTAGGAATAAAATAAATTTGGAAAAATATAAAAGTCCTAATTATTTTTATTTCTTTATTTCATTATGGATATCATCTAGAATATTCCAAGAATATCTTGGATAGATTATTCTAGTGATTTAATGAAGTGGAAAAATAAAATAAAATAAATAAAAATATTAATAATATTTAATTTTATTTTTGATATATTCAATTGACTTAATTTTCGAATTAAGTAACTTTTGGATTAATTGAAAATAAATAGATTTAAATATTGGATATTAATATTCTCGTCACATGGAGCATTCAAGAAACGAAGACTAAAGACTAGAAGATGCGTACGGGGATGTGATGAAGCCATAATAGTCGGAAAATAATATTCTAGTAATTATTTTGACTATGTGATAATACTATGTGCTTTATTACATGTATGCATGCTATATGTGTTTATTTTATGCACTAGATAGCGTATCCCTTTATTGTAAAAAGCTAAGTGGGAGAGGGTATGGAAACATACCCATGGTCTCCATTGCTGCTCTCTTGGTGACTTTTATGAACTTTTGAAGTTTATATAGATAAGTCATTGGAGGAGAGTTCTTGTAATTCCTCTTACAAGAGACATTAATTGAGTTTATCAAACAATGCCTAATTTGTCTTTCCAAAGCTGATTTCAAGTCGACTCATTCTCACCCCGGGGAGTGGAATGGAGCCAGAGCCACTTGGTCATGTAGGGGACACAAATTAGAGACTTTCGTGCCATTCTTTGATAGATGGGTCGTTTGTCTGCTCGGCTCCCTCATTTATGAGAGATAGGGTTGTTCGCATGGTGAATCACTGGTTAGAAACTTCGAGTTTCACTTATGATTCTCCGCGTCTTGATTTACGAGATTAAATGGATCAAGTAATTGGGAGTCAATTATAAAAGTCTCTTAGTGTAGTAAACGTCCACACCACGTGGCTTGCTATGCTGACGGATTTTGGATTAATTGATGTAGACAGTTGTAAGTAATTATGAAGAGTTGTGAAGTTATCGTAAACGTCCACACCACGTGGCTTGCGGTGATGTAGCGATTCCAAGTAATTTACTTTGGTACTGAGTAATGGTTTACACTTAGATACGCGTTATAGTATTCCTCCCCACGAGGTCACGCTATAATTGATGTATGACCAAAGAAAATCTAATTGCTAAATCATTTGGGTGGGTAAACGTCCACACCACGTGGCTTGCCTTACCTGATGGGATTTTAGATGTGATTAGTGATTTAATGATATTATTTAAGGGAGATAATATCGGATATTAAATTGTTTGTCTGTTTTATGTTCTTATAGGTTAAGAATGACTGTGACCCCACTTTGTGATATACTTAAGGATGAAAACTCACCGGTTCCATATGGTGATGATTGGGAACGAAATCTGGACATTGTCCAGACTGTTGAGCTTTCCGAATCCACTGTTGTCCCAACTGATGAGGACATTCGAAATAACCTCAGGATGATGTTGAGACATAGCGTGGAAGCCGGGCAAGAGGTGATTAACATACTCACAGAATTCTCTCTCAATGAGTCCCTTAAAAAGGAATCAACGAGAGCGGAGTTTGTGCGTAAGTTAAGAGAATCACAAGCTTTTGTGGCAAGGCTAAGGGAAAAGCATGCAAAGAAACCCAGTGGCTCAAAGCCACGGATTGGGAAAGGCAAGCCTTTGGGCAAGTGCTTTCGATGCAAGCAGTCTGGGTACTGGAGGTCTGATTGTCCTCTCATCAAAAGTACGAAATCTTCTTTAGTCGTAAAACATAGTCAGTGGTATTATCTGCCGGAACCTGGTGTGTAGATATAGAACCACTGACGGTATGAGCATTCTAAATGCAAGGGTTCCAGGAAACCCGACGACTTAGAAAAGAAGAAATCATAGTCTACATGGGCAATGCTGTAGAGGAGGCAGCAGTTGCAGTGGAGGACATTTTATAGGATTTCATTTTGGGTTATTGCTTTTATGTACCTTTCAAATTAGAAAGAACTTTGTTCTGGATTTCTAATAAATGGATATTTTATTTCTTTTAATCATTTGATGGTTATAAGGAGAAATAATGGTATTATCTATTTTGGTACATTAGCTAGCAATATATAAATGATGAATCCTGAGTCCACCACGATGCAACGAACCGTTTTATATATAACTCGTTTTACTAATAAGAGATTTCTTTGTTTAATCATTTATACTTGTGGATTCTTATGCTAAGTCATATTTATTCAAATGAGAAGTTCAAGGGTCGAAAATTGATTGTAAGATCAATTAAGTTGAAGGAGTGGACCTTCCGACCTAAGAATCTAATTTGGAAGATAATACGACTAAGCAATCCTTTATGGATATAAAGTATAAGATCCGGACAAGTATTAGAATTGATTAACTCTGATGTATGCAGACCTTTGTCTACTCAGACAATAAGATACGAGTACTTCATTTTATGATTACTCGAAAAATGGACTAGCATACCTGATGTGCCACAAAAGCAAAGTGTTTTGACAAGTCAATGGACACAAAGCTATTGTGGGGAACCATCATGGTATATCCATTGAAAGCCTGCGATCTAATCGAGGAGGCAAGTGCCTGTCTGAGGAATGCATGGCATACTGATCAGAGATTGGGATTTGATCCCAAATGACTACACCATACACTCTTGTGTAGGAATGGTGTGTTGGAAATTAAGAAATGGAACTCTTATAGAAATAGTAAAGACATGAGTTATACGGAACTACCTATGTTCTATGGATATGTCTGGAAACAACGGGGCATTCATGCGGTTGTAGAATGTCCTAGAAGAACAAAAGATGTGTGTTCAAATAGTACTATGAACCAGAAGGACGTTATAAGTTCTAACGCCCGGTTCTTAGAGGAAGACTATTAGATGAACCACAAGCCCAAAGTGACGTAATACTTTGAATGAGAGAGAACGATAAGGACTGGATACAGCCGAACCGAGTATAGATACACCACTAGAACCTGCACCTAATACTGTCACTGTTGATACACCGGAACGCCGTCGTAGTGGGAGGGTTGTTAAACAACCGGGCAGATGGATTGGACTGGGTGAGTCTTCGGACTCGGCACCCGGAGTTCATGAAGTCGATCCCTGGACCTATGATGAGGCAGTACAAGATATAGATGCGCCTTCTTGGAAGAAAGCGATGAAATCCGAAATAGAATCTATGGATTCTAATAAAGTCTGGGATCTTGTAGAACCACCAAGCGGCGTAAAGCCAATTGGGTGTAAATGGGTCTACAAGAGAAAGAGAGGATCTGACGGAAAGGTTGAAACCTTTAAAGCTAGGCTTGTTGCGAAAGGATATACTCAGAAAGAGGGAATCGATTATGAGGAGACCTTCTCGCCGGTAGCCAAGATAAAGTCGATCCGGATTCTCTTATCCATAGCACCTCATATGGATTATGAGGTGTGGCAAATGGATGTCAAGACAGCTTTCCTTAATGGAAGTCTTGACGAGACAAAACAACTAGAAGGATTCATTGCTAAGGGGCGAGATCATCTAGTGTGCAAGCTTAATCGATCCATTTATGGATTGAAACAAGCCTCGAGTTCGTGGTACTTGCAAATTGATGAGATAGTCCATTTTATGGATTCATCAAAGCATAGACGAATCATGTGTATGGGAAACGTGATGGAAACAAGGTGGTGTTTCTCGGGTTTTATGTAGATAACGTTTTATCATTGGCAACAATGTAAAGATGTAATCAGACATGAAATGATGGATGTCTGGATAAATCATTATGAAAGATATAGGAAGAAGTTGGACCTGTTCTTGAGATCTTGGATCTCTAGGAGAGAACATTGTACTTCTCCTGGACATCTTACATATATATGATTGTGGTTCGTTTTAACATGCAAGATTCCCAGAAAGGTTCGTTACCTTTCAGATACGGAATGCATCTATCTAAGGATATGTGTTTTGGAACACAGAAGGAGATAGAAGCAATGAAAGCAGTTTCCTACACTTTAAGTGTGGAAAGCTCGATGAATGCATTGTTGAAAACAAGAACCTGATATCGGCTATGCGGTTAGCATAGTGGGAGGATATCAAGGTAATCCTGGAAAGGAATACTTGACTGCTGTAATGAACATTTTAAGTACTTTCGAAGTACTGGAAACTATGTTCTGGATTACGGAGCAGACAAACATTTCCTTTGGATTACATTCTCTTAGATTTCTAATCGAATAAGGACCGGTGTAAGTCGATATCAGGCTATGTGTTTCACTATTAAAGGAGAAGGAGTTTTAACATGGAAAAGTGATAAGCACGATGCTTTTCGGACTCTGCCATGGGTAACCAAATAAGCGGCCTCAGAGGCAGCGGAAGTTTTGGTATAGCTCCGGGATAATCTCTGGGACTTAGATGTGATTCTTAATTTGCCAAAGGCTATGTCAATAGCGGTGCGATGGCAAATGGTAAGAAATCACAAGTCCATAAGTGTAAGATAACACATAGAGCAAGTACCACCTGATACGAGTCATCGTCGAGGGAGACGACGCTGTAGTCACCAAGATAACTTCAGAGCGGCAACCTAGAGTGCTCATTCACATAGTACTTCTTGAAAGTACAACTTAAGCACGTGATGAGTATGGGAGTCAGGAGTTTGGAAGATAAGACTAGACCTTAGTATAAGTGGGAGATTGATGGAGTAGTATACTTAATGTCTAGATTTGAGTATTCTGAACTCTGTATGCACTTTCATTTACCTATCTATTACAGACATTCATTTGCTTTTAATTATTGTTAATATGCAAATTATAGTCCTGGATTTTATACGTTGTAGTTAGTATGGTGTTGCATGGGCACACAGAAGATCATACTATCGGTTACTCGTATTTAATCGAACAGTTGCTCACGACCTAGATGGACACGGACCAATCCATCGGTATAGTCGTTGTGTGAGAGAGAAAATAATTTATCTTAATTATTTTATCACACTTGTACACTTGGTGTATTGAGCGGATCGATTGAGACTCATCAATTAGGATTGCTCGGCGATAATTGATTTGAGACTCGGAGTATTTTATTCTTAATCCCTGAAACAATTGCGGGTGTGTATATTTAATATAAGTGACTTTGATTTACCAAAGGAATTAACCGGTTTAATTATTGGGTTGATTACCGGTTAAGTTGGGTCACTATATTTTATATATGGCATGCCGTGAATTCTTGAAGGGGCAGTGTATCCCGTAAGGGTTGATAATATCCCCGAGATGAGCTCATAAGGATTTATTATGTAAACCTCGCGAGTGGATTTGTTCCGCATAATAAATAAGGTTGAGTGGTACTATTCTCGGATATAAGAGATGAATAAATTTATTAAGCAATAAATAAATTTTATTCATGGATATTTAAATCTTAAATACACGGAATAAATAATACTAAGTTGGAGAAATATTATTTGGTATAATATGGAATAATATTGGGAGTTCAATTTTATTTATATAGTGGAAAATAAATAAAATTAATATTGATAAGAATTAATGGATTTGGGTTGGACCCAATTTAATTTTCAATATTAAAGCCCAATATTTATTCTCCTTTTGATCCCCTTCGTAGCCTATAAAAGCACTACATGGTCTTCACTTTTACTAACCTAAGTTACGCCAACTAAAAAGTTCTGAGAGTGAAGAGGATCCATAAGTTCGATAGCTCGTCGCCCACCCGACGTTCGAACGGAGTGCAAGGAATACGCGGGAAGATCACGAGGTCATCGATTTCGTTTCTCCGAACAACGAATCGTAGGTACAATTCTCAACTCACTTGTTAATTGTTCGATTTGTTTTTATCGAGAATACCGTAGGACGAAGATCCGAGGATCGAGCCGGGCGGTGGTGGCGAAGCTACCGGACCGCCGGCGGCTCGTGGATCCCTCGCGGGGATCGAGTGCGCGAACCCTCGGCTGGACGCCGAGGGTCGATCGAGCCCTACGGGGCCGATCGCTAGGGCTACGGGTTTCACCCGTAGCAGCTCGTAGCGAGCTGCGGGTTTACCCGCAGCGGCTCGCTGGACGCGAGCCCTAGCCGCGAGCAGCGGATCGCCGGATCCGCTGCGGGGATGCCGCGAGGCATCCCGTGCGATCGCTGCGAGCGATCGCGAGTCCCCTCGCGGGGACTCGGCTGGGCGTCCGCGTGCCTCGTGCACGCGACGCGTTCGGTCGGGTCCCGGTTCGCGTGGGCTCGTGATTTCTCCGGCGATTGAGGTTGTCGATTGTATGAACCTCGGCTCGCGGGTTTTCGGGTGGGGGCGGATTACGTGCCTTCGGGTGCGTGGTCTCCAAAGCCCGGACTCCGGCGGATGAGTCGGTGTACGTACGATCTCCGGCGAAGGGTTCGTTCGGGTTATCGGTTCCGCAATTTTGATAACCCGGGATAGCGAATTCCAACAGGAAAGGCTCATTGGACTGCCGTAAAGAGAATTTTCAAGTATTTGCGAAATACTAAGGATTATGTTCTGAGATACAGTGCAGATAATCTGATTCCTTTGGGTTACACAGATTCGGATTTCCAAGCTGATAAGGACCGGCGTAAGTCGACATCAGGCTATGTGTACACTTTGGGAGGTGGAGCCGTATCATGGAAGAGTGTTAAGCAAAAGTGCATTTCGGACTCTACCATGGAAGCTGAATATGTTGCAGCCTCAGAGGCAGCAAAAGAGTAAGTGTGGTTCCTTAATTTCCTCCAGGACTTAGATGTGATTCCGAGTTTGCCCAAGGCTATGTAAATTTATTGTGACAATAGCGGTGCAGTGGCAAACAGTAAGGAACCACGGTCCCATAGTGCTACGAAACACATAGAGCGCAAGTACCACCTGATTCGAGACATCGTCAAGAGGGGCAATGCGATAGTCACCAAGATAGCTTCGGAAGACAACCTAGCGGACCCTTTCACCAAGATACTTCCTAAGGAAGTATATTACAAGCACTTGGAGGGTTTGGGAGTCAGAAGTTTGGAAGATAAGACTAGACCTTAGTATAAGTGGGAGATTGATGGAGTAGTATACTTAATGTCTAGATTTGAGTATTCTGAACTCTGTATGCACTTTCATTTACCTATTTATAACAGACATTCATTTGCTTTTAATTATTGTTAATTAAATATATGCAAATTATAGTCCTGGATTTTATACGTTGTAGTTAGTATGGTGTGCATGGGCGCACAGAAGATCATACTATCGGTTACTCGTATTTAATCGAACAGTTGCTCACGACCTAGATGGACACGGACCAATCCATCGGTATAGTCGTTGTGTGAGAGAGAAAATAATTTATCTTAATTATTTTATCACACTTGTACACTTGGTGTATTGAGCGGATCGCTTGAGACTTATCAATTAGGATTGCTCTGTGATAATTGATTTAAGTCTCGGAGTATTTTATTCTTAATCCCTGAAACAATTGCGGGTGTGTATATTTAATATAAGTGACTTTGATTTTCCAAAGGAATTAACCGATTTAATTATTGGGTTAATTACCGGTTAAGTTGGGTCACTATATTTTATATATGGCATGCCGTGAATTCTTGAAGGGACAGTGTATCCCGGAAGGGTTGATAATATCCCCGAGATGAGCTCATAAGGATTTATTATGTAAACCTCGCGAGTGGATTTGTTCCGCATAATAAATAAGGTTGAGTGGTACTATTCTCGGATATAAGAGATGAATAAATTTATTAAGCAATAAATAAATTTTATTCATGGATATTTAAATCTTAAATACACGGAATAAATAATACTAACCGGAGAAATATTATTTGATATAATATGGATAAATATTGGGAGTGCAATTTTATTTATATAGTGGAAAATAAATAAAATTAATATTGATAAGAATTAATGGATTTGGGTTGGACCCAATTTAATTTTCAATATTAGAAGCCCAATATTTAATCTCCTTTTGATCCCCTACGTAGCCTATAAAAGCACTACATGGTCTTCACAATTCATTAACCTAAGATACGCCAATCATAAAGTCTTGAAGAGTGAAGAAGATCCATAGGAGTTCGATAGATCGTCGCCCACCCGACGTTCGAACGGAGTGCGAGGAATACGCGGGAAGATCACGAGGTCATCTCGATTTCGTTTCTCCGAACAACGAATCGTAGGTATGATATCTAAACTAACTTGATATTATTCGATTTTGTTTATTGAAAATACCGTAGGACGAAGATCCGAAGATCGAAGCCCGGACTAGAGGACGAACGCGTGGTGGTGATCTAGGATCGCCGGACCACGGCGATCGACCCTAGGGTTTCGGCCGTGGGGCGTGGGGGCTAACCCTCGGCTGGGCCGAGGGTGTGCGATCGATCGCGGGATCGATCGCTAGGGCACGGGCTGGTGCCGTGCCCTACCCCACCGTGAAGGCGGGGGCCTCCTGGTGGCGGCGAGTCGCCGGACTCGCCGCGGGGGCTGCTGGGCAGCCCCACCCCGATCGATCGCCGGCGTGCGATCGATCACTCGATCGTATGAACCCCGGCTCGCGGGGGTTCGGGTGGGGGCGGGCTACGTGCCTTCGGGCGCGTGGTCTCCAAAGCCCGGACTCCGGCGGATGAGTCGGCGTTCGTGTGATCTCCGGCGAAGGGTTCGTTCGGGTTATCGGTTCCGCAAATTTAAATAACCCGGGATATCGAATTCCAACACTACTAAAACTAGGGAGGGAACAAATTAGGAGGTGGAAGCAGGTGTGTACCTGAATCCACAGTAGTCAAAGTATGCGATCATCATCGCTTTCACATCTCTGAATGCCTTCTCAATCTTATCCAACCGCGCCTCGATCGCGCCTTGCCTCTCTGCAACTTCCTCTTTGGCCTTAGCCTCAGCAACCGAATCCTTCACCTCAACCTTCACTGGTTTCTCCTCCAAAAATTTCACACTGCCATCACTCAAAGGCACAATATCCTGCATGCGCTTGAAGCACTGGATGTCAAACTTGCCCTCCACCATCATCTCCAGCTCTTTGCCCTTCTTGATCAGGTTCATCTTGGCCGCGTACACCATCGGAAATTGGGCCAATGATAGGCGCTGGAGGGGGTGAGTTTGCAACCACTTCATTTGGGCACAGAGGCAGGCACTGAAATGCAGCCTGATCTTCTGATGCATGCACCAAAGTATGCCCAGTTCCAGATGGGAAACGGCACTGCTGGTGTCCGTCTTGCCAAAGAAGTTGATGGCCAGGATCCTGTGGCAAACCCTGAGTGCATGGCTCTTCAACTGGATTGACTTGGTGCTTTGCCCCACGAACTCGCCTCCTTTGCCCAGCTTCGTCCAGATCTTCTGCAACTCCTTCTTTGTGTACTCTGGCAAAGCCCTCAATGCCTCCTGGTAAGCCTTTGACTTCAAATCCTCGATACCTGCCATATCCAAACACAAATCCAATTCATTACCTCCAATAGAGGCAGCCCGATCAAACAACTCAAATTGAATCCCTATAACTCCCTCATCCTTGGTCTCTTTGATACCCAAAGACCCAAAGAATTCTCTCACGATGCCTTCATTGATTTGCCCAGACCACTCAAGAAACGGCTCCCACCCTATGGCCTTGAAATAGCCTCGAACCTCCTTCTCCACACCCATCAGTTTGAGCGATTCGAAGCACACCGTTTTGGGGGCCGCGATTTCGCGCGCCGATGTGTCAAACGCCTTTCTCTTCTTTGTGGATGCGCGGGTCCGGCTTTTGGGGGCTGGGCTTTTGATGACCACCTCCTCCTCCTGTTCTTCTTCCACCGGAGTTTTACCGCCGGCGGTTGAATCTTCGTTGTCGTTGGAGGTAGATCCGGCAGTGGGGGTCACCGAAGCCTTCTTTTTGCCTTTGCCCGCCGCCTTTTTCTGCTTCTTTTTCGGAGGGCTGTCAACGGCGGCTTTGCCCTCCTCCTCCTGTGCAGCGGTGGCTTGGGTTTCCAGATCCTTCTCGCTGGTAGTTTCGTCGATCTCCTTGGCCAGATCGTCGATTGGGGTGTTTTCCGTCTCCGTCGTGGCTGGGCTTGGCGGTATGGTGGCCAGTGGGACGGCGTGGATGGTTTCTTCGGCGGCGGGGGATTTGGGCTTTGCCGGGCTCGATTTCTTGGGAGACACCATCTTTTTCAGTTTGGATGCAGCGGTTCCAATGGTTAGATCAATTAGGGTTCCGGTGGGAATTTTTCTGAGTTTATTTTTTGCACGAGTAGATACCATCTGGAGAGAGAGAGAGGGTATATAATGTCGATTTTGAATTTTGAAAAAGGCTGAAAAATTGAGGGTGGCAGTTATCGATAATCGTGGGGGAGTTATGATGAGGATGGAACTGCAGAGTCCCTGATGGGACGGGCTCCAGCCCCTTGAAAATCGCAACTACCCACTTGCGTCCCTATTTGCCCAAAGGCTCAGTCTACACAAGTCCTCCTGTAAAATCAAAAACAAACAATACCCTTTCTCACGGCATAGTCAAAGTCCCTTGTTGCTAGTAGTTTATTCCTAATCTAAAAATTGAAATAACAAAAATATACAAACATACCAGGTTGCCTCCTGGCCAGCGCCCTATTTATAGTCCCGGGCAGGACCCAATTGCTTTATCTGATCACTCAATCAGGGCAAGCTGCCCTTCTAGATTCTCTTGCCCAAAGTAGGGCTTCACTCTATGGCCATTCACTTTGAAAATGTAGTCATCATATTTTTTGCTTTTCAACTCCACAGATCCATTTGGGCTGACTTGGTGAACAAAATAAGGTCCTTCCCACTTAGAGGACAGTTTGCCCGAACGGAACTGATTTCTGGTTTGGTACAGTAACACTAGCTGTCCAGCCTCAATCTTTTTCCTCTTAATCAGTTTGTCATGAGCCCTCTTGGTCCGCTCTTTGTAGTGGGCAGCATGGTCATACGCCTCAATGCGAAGCTGTTCTAATTCGACCAAGTCAAGTTTACGCTCGTTCCCAGCCAGATCCCAGTCAAAGTTGACTTTATTCACCGCCCAGTGTGCCTTGTGCTCTATCTCCACGGGCAAATGGCAAGCTTTTCCAAATATCATTCGGTAAGGGGAAATGCCAAATGGGGTCTTAAATGCAGTGCGGTATGCCCACAGCGCATCATCCAGTTTGCCTGCCCAATCCTTCCCCTCTGGCCTAACTGTCTTCCTCAGAATAACTTTGATAATCCTGTTAGAGAGCTCTGCTTGGCCGTTTGCCTGGGGGTGATAGGCACAAGTGATTCGATGAGTAACTCCATATTTCCGCAACATCTTCTCAATTACAGCATTGCAAAAGTGGGTCCCCTGGTCGCTTATTAGTGCTCTGGGCACACCGAACCGAGTGAAAATATTTCCTTTGAGAAATTCAGCCACAATGCGCGAATCATTGGCGGGAGTTGCCTTTGCCTCGACCCATTTTGAGACATAATCAACTGCTAGGAGTATATATTCCTTACCTTGTGAATTTGGAAATGGCCCCATGAAGTCTATGCCCCAGACATCAAAGATCTCTACTGGCAGTATGGGCACAGAGGGCATTTCATTGCGCTTGGTCAAGTTGCCTTCCTTCTTGCACTCATCACATCTCTTGCATAGCTCATAGCAGTCTCGAACCAAAGTGTTCCAGTAGAATCCGCAATCCAGTATCTTCCTTGCTGTACGCCTAGGCCCAAAATGGCCTCCACAGGGTTTCTTGTGGCAGTGGTCCACTATGCCCTGCTGCTCGGACTCAGGAATGCATCTTCTATGGACTTGGTCTTCACATCTTTTCCACAAATAGGGTTCATCCCAGACGTAGCTCCTTGCCTCACGTTTCATTTTGTTTTTCTCATAGTAGGTCATGCCGTCCCTGAAAATACCAGTAACCATGAAGTTCACAAGGTCAGCGAACCATGGCTCTTCGCCCAAAGCGGTGATAGAATATAAATGCTCATCAGGGAATGTCTCGGTTATAGGCATATCCTCTTCTTTTTGGAGAATCCTACTTAGATGATCTGCAACGAGGTTCTGATTGCCAGACTTGTCTCGAATTTCGATGTCAAACTCCTGAAGTAACAGGATCCATCGAATAAGCCTTGGTTTAGTCTCCTTCTTTGCCATGAGGTACTTCAGTGCAGCGTGGTCTGTATACACTATGGTCTTACTGCCCAGCAGACAAGACCTAAACTTCTCAAAGGCAAAGACTATGGCCAAAAGCTCTTTCTCTGTCGTGGCATAGTTACTTTGGGCAGCATTAAGGGTCTTCGAGGCATAGTAAATCACATGCCTTTCTTTCCCTTTCATTTGCCCTAACACAGCTCCCACCGCATATCCACTTGCATCACACATCAGCTCGAATGGCATGCCCCATTCTGGTGGTTGAATAATAGGCGCTGTGACCAATCTCTCCTTCAAATGGTTGAAGGCAGCCTTGCAGTCCTCATCAAAGTCCCACTCTACATCATTCTGAAGCAGTCTGGTCAAAGGGCGAGCAATTTGGGCAAAGTCCTTCACAAAACGTCTGTAAAAGCCAGCATGCCCTAAGAACCCCCTGACTTGTTTCACATTCCTCGGGTATGGCAGTTTTGAGATGACTTATCCACTTCTATGCCCTTAGCTGAAATCACATGCCCAAGGACAATTCCCTCTTCGACCATGAAATGGCATTTTTCGTAGTTCAGTACAAGGCTCTTCTCCACACACCTCTTTAGCACCATCTCTAAGCGTTCCAGGCAGGAGTCAAAGGAGTTGCCATACACGGTGAAATCGTCCATGAACACTTCAATTCCATTCTCGAGCAGGTCAGCGAAGATACTCATCATGCACCTTTGAAAGGTTCCTGGTGCATTGCAGAGGCCAAAGGGCATTCTCCTGTAGGCAAATGTGCCAAAAGGACAGGTGAAGGTGGTTTTGTCCTGATCCTCTTGAGCAACCCATATCTGCATATACCCTGAGTAGCCATCCAGAAAGCAAAAGTGCTTCTTCCCAGCCAATCTTTCCAACATTTCATCAATGAAAGTCAAAGGGAAGTGATCCTTGCGGGTTACCTTGTTCAGTTTGCGGTAGTCGATGCAAACTCTCCACCCAGTTTGTAGTCGGGTGGCAATCTGCTCGTTTCTTTCGTTCTCTTTGACTTGAACTCCAGACTTCTTCGGCACCACATGCACTGGGCTAACCCACTTGCTATCTGACACTGGGTAGATTATGCCCACACTGAGAAGCTTCTTGATCTCTTTAAGCACAACTTCCTTCATTGCTGGATTGAGCTTCCTTTGAGGATCACGTACGGGCACAGAGTCATCTTCCAGAAGAATGTGGTGTTGGCAGATGCTTGGACTTATCCCTCTGATGTCAGCCAAAGTCCACCCTATGGCCTGTTTGTACTGCCCCAGCACATACCTCAACTTTGACTCCTCTGCCTCTTGCAAATAGGCACTTATGATGACGGGCAAAGTGTCATTATCTCCCAAATATAGGTACTTGAGGTGTTTGGGCAGCCTTTTCAATTCCAGCATTGGTGGCTTTTCAAGGGAGGGCACCATGATCATTTCTTCAATCTCTATCGGTTTGCCCGGATTTCCTTTGAAACTCTCCAGAGAATCTAGCTGCTCAATTGCCTCTTGCAATTCTTCCGGTTCATCCTCCATGTCAAACTCTGTAAGCCCTTGTTGAATGACTATCTCAGTATGGTCATACTTGCCACATTGGAGTGCCTTTGCCTCCACTGCCTTCTCAATTTGGTCAATGTAGTGGATCTCCTCGGTGTCAGCTGGGTGCTTCATGGACTTGTAGAGGTCAAAGGTGACCGTCTCTCCCTCGAATTTGCACGTCAGTCTACCGGTTTCGCAGTCGATGTGGGTCCTTGCTGTTTTCAGGAACGGTCTGCCCAATATCATCACTGGGGCTTTACTTGATCTGCCCATATCGAGCACATAGAAATCAGCAGGGAATATCAACTCTTCCACTTTGACCAGGACATCTTCCAGTATGCCCTCAGGATAAACGTTCGATCTATCAGCCAGTTGGATCACAACTCGAGTGGGCTTCAGTTGCCCTATTTCCAGGTCTTCGTACATTGTTTTGGGCATAACGTTGATTGATGCTCCAAGATCGAGCATTGCCTTCTCTATCTTCATATGCCCTATGATGCACGGAATGTAGAACATGCCTGGGTCTCCACACTTTGTAGGTCCAGTCTTTTTTATCACGGCAGAGACATTCTCCCCCACCTCAAACTTCGCATCATCCTGGTACTTAACTTTCTTTGTGCAAAGCTCCTTCAAGAACTTAGCACATCTGGGCATAGCGTTCAGTATGGTCAGAAGGGGCATATTTATCTCCACCTTCTTGAACATTTTGAACATCTCTTGAGTCTCTTCCCTCTCACGGTTTTTACTCAGTCTGCCCGGGAAGGGTGGCCTGATTTTTGGTGGTGGGGACTTGTCCCTCTTTGCCCTGACTGTCACCTCTCCTTGCTCGTTATCTGTCCCAGAGTCTTCCTCAATGACTGGGGGATCATCTAACACAGGCTCTTTGCCCTTTTCTGCAGATTTTTCCACTATGGTAAGTGGTTTGCCACTCCTGAGCTGGACGGCATTAACATGGGCATTGTTCACTTCGACTTTTGGGGGCAAAGCACCTCCTTTCTGTTCCAGCTTTGCCACTACTTGAGTAAGATGGGAGACTTGGGCTCCTAGACTTTGGAACTGCCCTCTAGTCTCTTGCTTGAATTTCTCATTCTCTTGGTGGGCTTTAGCATTCTCTTGCTGGAACTTGATGTTCTCTTTGACCAAAGTTTCCATCATTTCAGACAAGGTAGGCCCTTTGGTTTGAGCAGGCTGGTGGTACATCCCTGGGCCTTGCTGTTGGTACTGCCCCTGTTGATTGTAGCACTGGAAATTTTGGTTACCATTATACCCCTCATTGTAGTTGTTGTTATTCCTGATGGAGTTATATTCTAAATGTCTAGTTTAGTGACAATATGGAACTCCTTATCTGTGCTTTATTATCTATTAATCAAATTGTCGGCATTTTGTCTTTCATGTACTTTATGCAATAGTCCTAGATATATACGTTGTAGACAGTATGGCGTGAGGAGACACGCGGAAGATCATACTGTCGGTTACTCGTATATTATCGAACAGTAGCTCACGACTTAGATGGACAGGGACAATCCATCGGTACGTCGTTGTGTGACTGGTAGATAGTCGGTCTTGACTATCATGTTACACTCGTACACTTGGTGTATTGAGCAGGACCACGGGAGGGCGTTCGATTTATACTAATCGCAGTAATCGAACTAGACCTCAGATATTACGGATATACGAATTCCTAATCCCTATATAATTATAGGTGCGTGTGTCCAATCCTCGGTTCTTTAACTTGCCAATGAGTGAGACTAATTGATTAGTCGAGATCCTCGGTAAATTGGGAATCGTGATTGTACGCACGGCATGCTGTAGATTATAGACAGGAAACCGTGTCCCGTTTATTGGGTTGATTACGTCCCCGAGATGAGCTCATAAAGTTTATCATGTAAACCCTGCAGGTGGATTTATTCCACATGATAATAAGGATGAGTGGTACTAGTCTCGGATAATAAGAAACGAATTAATTTAATTATTAGTAATTAAATAAATTCGTGGACGTTCGATATCTTAAACACGGGGAAAATCGTATATGTAATTTCGGCGGAAATATTATTGTTGAAATAATATTAAATTAATTTCGGGAATTCAATTATTATTATTTAGTGGAATTAATAATAATTAAAAATGTAATTAATTAAGGTTTTCTTTTTAAAGACTCCAAGTTAATTAATATTGCATTTTAGCCCTTAATTAATTTAACCTTGGGTCCCTAGTGTAGCTCTATTTAAACCCCCCCTTGCCCTCTCCTAAGACCTAACTTTCGCCGCAACTTTCATTTTTCATCAGAGAATAATTAATTGCTTAGCGCAATAATATTTTTCTCTGTGTAAAAAATAAAGTTAACGCAATTATATTTTTATTTCTCTCATTGAGAATAATCATACGCTGGTCTTGGAAAGGAGAGTGCAGACAAGGACGAACCCAGGGGATCGTTGCCCACACAACGGCTGGAGTCGGGAAGAGTCATACACTAGAAGCGTCTAAGGTCTCAACAATCGACCGAGAGGTATGAGATCGAATTCTCTATTCCGCAATTTCATTCGATCTATTTTTCTCGTTGATCATACATGAACGTAGATCGGGTTCCGGGGTTGTGGGTTGTATTCCTCGACTACTGGGGGTTCAAGGACCTCCGGATCGGTAGTCGGAAGAGGAAAAATGACCCGGAAACGAGCCCGGAACAGCAACGTCGCGTTGCTGTTCGCGGACGAACAGCGCCCGCTGGTGGGCAAACGGCGGTCGCCGTTTGCAGCTCCACCAGCCATCGCTGGACTGCAATCAGCGGGCGCTGATTGGGTGCAGTCCAGCTCCGTTTCGCGCGGTTGTCCTCCGGGGCAATGGCTGGGCGTGACTCGGGTCATGGGCTGTCGTGTGAATAAAGTAACGGACGTGGAGGTCGACTGGGATCGTTCGGATGTTCGAAGCGATCGAACGAACGCATCCCGGGTAGTCTATTTCCAACAAATGGTATCAGAGCCGGTTTCGTACGTTCGTTGTATTTTTGCGAGATTTGTTTTGCAGGTTTGAACCCGATTATTATGGCCATGTGATTGTGCTGTATGTTTTTGGTTTGTTAAACTCTCGGGATTGTCGAGATTTTATTTTAAATCGTTGCTTGTTTGTAATAGTTAAAACGACGGGTTGAGTCGTTTAGGGTTTTTCCTTTTTCGTTTTCGTTTATCCGGATGTATAGGATCGATCAACCTGTATAGGATCGATGCCGGAAGTAGTTAGTTTACATGTGTAATGTCACTGCTGCTTGGTGGATCGAGAGGAGATCGAAGGACGGACGAACGAGGGTCGAGAAGTCGAACCCGCAGCCTGCTGTGCACAAACGGCGCCCGCTGGAGGGCAAACGGCGACCGCCGTTTGCAGCTCCTCCAGCGACCGCTGATGGTCATACAGCGGGCGCTGTTCGAGGTTTGGCAGCAGCGGCTCGGGGGTTCGACGGACATCACGGAACGCTCGTCTTTGCCCGGGATGATACTCCAGTGGGAGGGGTTCGTCTCTTGGCACTTAGACGAGTCGGTGATGGACCGAGACCGAGACGAGCAACGAGACAAAGATCCAAGAAGACGTGCATCGAAGAATTTTAAAGGCCATAATAATCGGGCCACGTTAAATGCTTTCTATGTGTTTACGTGTTTTATTATGCTTTATTTTTATATGCATGTTATCCCTTTCGTAAAAAACTAAGTGGGAGAGGGATTGGAAACAATCCCACGGTCTCCATTCTCTGTTTTGATGGTGATGTGTGTCGCTTACGAGTTGGCTTTAGTGTCATCCTCCCTATCGGATAAAGTGGACACACGGATATCACTGGATCAAAATTCGAATTCAATTCCATTTATAGAATTGAACACTTAAGTTTTTCAAAGCAAATGCCTAATCTGTCTTTCAAAGACTAAGTTCAACTCGACTCATTCTCACCCCGGGGAGTGAATGGAGCCAAAGCGCTTGCTTATGTCGATGACACAGATTAGAGAAATTCGAGTCATTTGATGGCTAGATCGATTGTCTGGTTGGCTCCCTCACTTGTGAGAGATAGGGCTCAATTGCATGATTGATCGCTGGTTAGAAACTTCGAGTTTCACTTACGAGACATCAAGCTTTGATTAACGAAATTGTGAAATTTATTAAATGGAATTCAATTAACAAAGTTGTTTGTTTAGTAAACGTCCACACTATCGTGGCTTACTAGACGGAAACGGAACTTTGGGTTAATTGAGGCTCGACAGTTATAGGAAATCGTAAAGGGACCGCATGTCAACGTAAACGTCCACACTAACGTGGCTTGCGGTGGATATGTAGTTCCCGAGCGGTTAACTTAGTACTGAGAAATGGTATACACTTAGGTACGCTTTACAGTATCCTCCCCATCAGAGTCACTGCTGTAATGATGTACGACCGAAGTAAAAGTCCAGTTATAAAATCGTTTGGACTAGTATACGTCCACATGAACGTGGCATGCTAGTCTGATGGGATTTTAGGATTGATTGGTAAATTTAATGATATTAATTAAGGGAGTTAATATCGAATTAAATTTGACGGTTTGATTTGTCTCTTTTATAGATATGGCACTCAACCCACTGTCTGTGATACTAAAAGAAAACAAACTCACTGGTCCAAATTATGTTGATTGGAAACGAAACTTGGATATTGTCCTAACTGCTGAGGAGTACAAGTATGTACTCCAGGTCGAATGTCCTGTTGCACCTACTGAAACATCCTCTCCTGAGGAAAAGGAAGCTCATCGGAAGTGGGTCAAGGCTGATCAGATGGCGCGGTGCTACATTTTGGCTTCTATATCAAATGTGCTGCAACATCAGCATGAAGCCATGGACACTGCCTATGATATGATGCTTAACCTCAAGGAGATGTTTGGTAGTCAGGACAGGGCAGCCAGGTAAGATGCTATGAGGAAACTCATGACGGCCACTATGTCCGAAGGAACGCCCGTGAGGGATCACGTTCTTAGGATGATAGGCTATCTGAATGAGATAGAGATTATGGGAGGTGCTATCGATGGGGAAACCCAGATCAATATAGTGCTTCAGTCTCTGCCTAGGAGTTTTGAGCAGTTCCGCCTGAACTATAACATGAACAAGAGGTTATATACGTTGGCGGAACTCCTGACTGAACTCCAGGCGGCAGAGGGAATCTTTAAGAACTCTCAAGCACTTGTGGCTGTGAAATCGACTCTTCCTCGCCCTTCGGGGATTAAGAAGAAGAAAAAGCAAGGACGGAAACCCAGTGGGCCCAGAGTTGGTGGACCACAGAATGGAGTGAACAGGCCTAAGGGCAAGTGTTTCCGTTGCAAGCAGTCTGGGCATTGGAAGTCTAATTGTCCTCTCAGACAAGGAGGTATGAACTTTTCCTTAGTCACTGAAACATGTTTAGCGGTGTTATCCACCGGTACCTGGTGTGTGGATACGGGAGCCACTGATCATGTCTGCAATTCTTTGCAGGGGTTCCAGGAAACCCGGCGGCTTAGAGAGGGAGAGATCACCATCTACATGGGCAACGCTACGAAAGTGGCGGCGGTTGCAGTGGGAGATGTTCATTTATCTTTTAATAATAAAGTTTTGGTATTGAATAATTGTCTTTATGTACCGAATTTTAGAAAGAACCTTGTTTCGGTTTCTAAATTGGTTTTGAATGGATATTCAGTTTCTTTTGATAATTCTGTTATTGTCAAGAAGAATGGTGATTATATCTGTTCTGGTGCATTGATAGGCAACTTATATATACTGAATCCTAATTATTCCACGATGCAACGAGTAGAGTCGTATAACACATCTAGTACCAATAAGAGAAAGGAGCCTTCTAGGATGAATCAAAAGTACTTATGGCATCTTAGGCTAGGTCATATTAACTTGGGCAGGATTCAAAGGTTGATAACTGATGGAATACTCAGTGATGTGAAAGATGAGGACTTTCCAACCTGCGAATCATGCCTGGAAGGAAAAATGACCAAGCGACCCTTTAGTGATAAGGGGTATAGATCCAAGGAAGTACTGGAATTGATTCACTCTGATTTGTGCGGGCCTTTATCTGTCCAAGCGAGAGGAGGTTACGAATATTTTGTAACCTTCACTGATGATTACTCAAGGTATGGTTTTATATACCTGATGCGCCGCAAGAGCGAGTGCTTTGACAAGTTCAAGGAGTACAAAGCTCTTGTGGAGAACCTTCATGGTAAGACCATAAAGACTCTACGATCTGATCGTGGAGGAGAGTACCTCTCGGGAGAGTTTAAAGCGTACTTATCGGAGAATGGGATTGACTCCCAGATGACTGCACCATACACGCCCCAGCAGAATGGTGTAGCAGAAAGAAGGAATAGGACTCTTATGGAAATGGTAAGATCTATGATGAGTTACTCAGAACTACCAGTTTCGTTCTGGGGATATGCCTTGGAAACGGCAGCGTATATCCTGAACTTAGTTCCTTCTAAGACAGTCCCTAAGACGCCCTCGGAATTGTGGACCGGGCGTAAGCCAAACATGAAACACATTCGGATCTGGGGTTGTCCAGCATATGTGCTGAAGCATGGGGCTGATAAGTTGGAGTCACGTTCAGATATTCGGTTGTTTATAGGATATCCTAGAGGAACGAAAGGTGGTCTATTTTATAGTCCTAAGGACCAGAAGATCGTTGTTAGCACCAACGCTCGGTTCTTGGAAGAGGATTATATAATGGACCACAAGCCCAATAGTGAGATAATACTCAACGAACTGAGAGGGAACGATCAAGGCTTAGATCCAACCCAACCGGGTGATACGCCACCACAGTCTGCACCTGTAGTTACTGAGGTTACACCGGAGCGTCGTCGTAGTGGGAGGGTTGTTCGACAACCCGACAGGTTCATGTTTATAGGTGAGTCTTCGGACTTGTTGCCTGGAGAACATGAAGCCGATCCCTGGACCTACGACGAGGCGCTTAAAGATCAAGATGCTCAGTCTTGGCAAAAGGCGATGAAATCTGAGATTGAATCTATGGATTCAAATCAGGTCTGGGATCTTGTAGCACCGCCCAAAGGTGTAAAAGCCATTGGTTGCAAGTGGGTGTACAAGAGGAAAAGAGGGTCTGACGGGAAGATTGAAACCTTCAAATCTAGGCTTGTTGCGAAAGGGTACACTCAGAAAGAAGGGATCGATTATGAGGAAACCTTTTCGCCGGTAGCTATGCTAAAGTCGATCCAGATTCTTTTGTCTATAGCATCTCATATGGATTATGAGGTGTGGCAAATGGACGTCAAGACAGCATTCTTGAATGGGAATCTTGACCAGACCATTTATATGAGACAGCCAGAGGGTTTCATCGAGAAAGGCCAAGAGCATCTAGTGTGTAAGCTAAAGCGATCCATTTATGGATTGAAGCAAGCTTCTAGATCTTGGAACATGCGGTTTGATGAGGTTATCCAGTCTTATGGATTCATTCAAAGCATGGACGAGTCGTGTGTATACCGGAGAAGTGACGGAAACAGCGTGGCGTTTCTCGTGCTTTATGTAGACGACATTCTTCTAATTGGCAACAATGTGAAGATGTTATCGGACATAAAGGGATGGTTGTCCAAGCAATTCGATATGAAAGACTTAGGACAAGTAGGGCATGTTCTTGGGATCAAGGTGCTGGGATTCGATGTCCCGGGCTATCAAAATTGCGGAACCGATAACCCGATCAAAACCCTAGATCGCCGGAAATTGGATCCCCGACTCATCCGCAGGAGTCCGACCTTTGGAGACTACGCGCCCTAAGACACGCAGCCCGCCCCCAGCCGAAGTCCCCCACGAGTCGGATCCACGAACGCGAACCACCTCACGAGCCGGGGCCCGACCGAACGCCCAGCGAGGCCCGAAGGCCGCGTGCGCCCAGCCGAGCCCCCGCGAGGGGCTCGCGATCGTCCTCGGACGATCGCTGGGATTGCTCGTAGCGATCCCTGGGGCTGCTCGCAGCAGCCCCGCAGCGAGTCCATGACTCGCTGCCCAGCGGGGCGTAGCCCCCGCACGCATCCGCTGCGGGCAAACCCGCAGCACGTACGGGGTCGCTGCGGGTGACCCCGCAGCTTACCCGCGATCGATCCGAGGATCGATCGCACGCCCTCGGCTCCAGCCGAGGGCTTTCCCGTGCGACACCGCCGCCGGCCAAGGGTGGCTGGGAGGTCCACCCGCCGTGGCACCAGCCCACGGCGAACCTCCCCGGCGATCGACTTCGCGTCGATCGCGTGCCCCCGGCGTCCAGTCGGGGCCTCCCTTGCCGCGCGTCCGGCGGTCCGAACCCTAGGGTTCGACCGCCGCGTTCGATCCTCGCCGGGGATCTCGAATCCCCGTCCCCGAGGTTCGTCGTTTTCCCGGATCATGCGTTCATGTATATATCACGATTAAACAACACAAATAATCATAGAGGGGTTCTCGATTATTACCTCGATTCGTTGTACGGAGAAACGAATCTAATTGACGACCTTGCGATCTTCCTACGTATTCCTCGCACTTCGTCCGAACGTCGTGTGGGCGACGATCTATCGGATTCCTATGGATCTCCTTCACTCTCCAAGAATTTATGATTGGCGTAACTTAGGTTGTGAAAAGTGAAGACCATGTAGTGCTTATATAGGCTACGTAGGGGATCATAAGGAGACTAAATATTGGGCTTCTAAATATTGAAGATTAAATTGGGTCCAACCCAAATCCATTAATCCTTATCAATATTAAATTTTATTTATTTTCCACTATATAAATAAAATTGCACTCCCAATATTAATCTATATTATATCAAATAATATTTCTCCAATTAGTATTATTTATTCCGTGTATTTAAGATTTAAATATCCATGAATAAATTTATTTATTGCTCAATAAATAATATTCATCTCTTATATCCGAGACTAGTACCGTTCAACCTTTATTATTGTGCGGAACGAATCCACTCATGAGGTTTACACAATAATTCCTTATGAACTCATCTCGGGGATATTATCAACCCTTTCGGGATACACTTTCCCGTCAAGTATTCACGGCATGTCATATATAAAATATAGCGACCCAATTTTACCGGTAATTAACCCAATAATAAAATCGGTTAATTCCTTTGGAAAATCAAAGTCTCTAATATTAAATATACACACCCGCAATAATATCGGGGATTAAGAATAAAATACTCCGAGATTTAAATTGATTATCTAAGGCAATCCTAATCAATAAATCTCAAGCTGATCCGCCCAATACACCAAGTGTACAAGTGTGATAAAATAATTAAGAAAAATTATTTTCTCTCTCACACAACGACTATACCGATGGATTGGTCCGTGTCCATCTAGGTCGTGAGCAACTGTTCGATTAAATACGAGTAACCGATAGTATGATCTTCTGTGTGGGCCCGACACACCATACTAACTACAACGTATAAAATCCAGGACTATATTTTGCATAATTAATTAATAATAATTAATTGCAAATAATTGTTTATTAATTAAATAGGTTAAATGCTATGACCGGGAGTTTACCGATACATAAATCTAGACATTAAGTACACAACTCCAACAATCTCCCACTTGTACTAAGGTCTAGTCATTTCCTCCAAACTCCCGACTCCCATACTCATCACGTGCTTAAGTTATACTTCCCAGAAGTATTATGTGAATGAGCAATCTAGGTTGCCGCTCTGAAGTTATCTTGGTGACTACTGCGTCGTCTCTCTGACGATGACTCGTATCAGGTGGTACTGGCTCTATGTGTTATCATCACCTTTTTGAACTTATGACTTCTTCCAGTTCTCCACGCACCGCTATGTACATAGCCTTTGGTGAACCAAGAGTCATTTCCAAGTTCAGAGGTCATTCCGGAACCTAACCAAAACTTCCGCTGCCTCTGAGGCTGCTATTCGGTTTATGATAGAGTCCGAGAAGCTTCACGCTTATCACTCTTTCATCCTTAGGTTCCACCTCTTCTAAAAGTGAACACATATCCTGATATCGACTTACACTGGTCCTTCTCTGATTTTGGATCTGAGAAACTGTAATCTAAGAAGATTTCGTTTTGCTAGTAATCCAGTACTTCCAAGTACTTTTACAGCATTCGAATATCTCTTATCCAGATTACTTTGATATCCTCCCACTACGCTAACCGCATAGTTGATATCAGGTTCTTGTTTTATAACACCGCATTTACAAAGCCCTCTACACTCAAAGTGTAGGGAACTGCTTTGTCTATATCTATCTCCTTCATGTGTTCAAGACACATACCTTAGATAGATGAATTCTGTTCTCGAAAGGCAATAACCTTTCTCAGAATTGTGCATGTTTAAAACAAACCATAATCGTATAAGATATCTAAAGAGAAGTACAAATGTTCTTATCTAGAGATTGAAAGATTTCTAAGAACATGATCCAACTTCATCTTAATCTTATATCTCGATTTATTCAGACAACCTCTATTTTATGTCTGACAACACTTTTACATTGTTGCCAACGATGAAGTGTTATCTACACAAAATTCCGAGAAACACCACCCTTGTTTCCATTACGTCTCTAACACACCCCTCCTTGCCTTTTGATGAATCCATAGAATGGACTATCTCATCAATTCGCAAGTTCCTATGCAGAACTAGGGATCGATTTCATGTATACTAGATCCAGAGTTCAAAACTCCTCCAGTCTTATGAACATCTCTGGTTGCTTAACAACCTCCCACTGCAATGGCGTTCCGGTGTATAACAGTAACAACATTAGGTGCAGTTAGTGGTGTACCGCTACTCGGTTAGGCTGGTTCTCAGTCTTTCCTTTCCTCACTTGAAGTACATTGTCATTTAGGGCATTGTAGTTCATCTAATAGTCTTCCTCTAAGAACCGGGTGAGGATACCCATCTGGTTCGTAGTACTATTGAACATACAATTACTTGTTCTTCTAGGATATTCTACAACCACATAGAATGTGCCGTTGTATCCAGAAATATCCATAGAACATAGGTAGTTCCGAACAAACTTGTCCTTTTACTATTAGAATCTCATCTCTTATTTCTGACACACTATGTCCACACATCAGTGTATGGTGTAGTCGTTTGAGATTTAATCTCAATCTTTGATTTATGTTATGTGTTATTTAGATAGGTGATAGCCTCCGCGAACAAGTCGCAGGCTTTCAATGGATATACTTGAAAGATCCCCATAATGGCTTTGTGTTGAAAACACTCCGCTTTTATGGCACATCAAGTATTCTAATCCATCTTCGAGTATTCTTTGAAAGAACAACTCGTACCTCTCTAATTACACATGTCACCGCATCAATCATTAATCATTTTCAATACTTGTCCGAATTCCATCCTTTATCCAGAAAGGTTAACTCAGTTGTATCATCTTTCAAGATCGATTCTTAGGTCGGGAGGTCCATTCCTCCAACTATAATTGATCAAATCAATTTCGACCCTTTGAATCCCTTTTGAATAGATACTACTAAGTCCAAGAATTCACAAGTATAATGATAAAGAAATACATTCAATAAGTAAAACAAGTTATACATAACGGTTTGTTGCATCGTGGTAGACTAAGGATTCATCATTCATATATTGCTATCTAATGTACCAGAATAGATATCACCATTATTTCTTATCCAAACCATCAAATGATTAAAGAAATAAAATATCCATTAATAATAAAGAAAACCAGAACAAAAAGTTCTTTTTCAAAATAAGGGGTACATAAAGCAATAACTGAAATGAAATCCTAAACAGATAAATGTCTTCCACTGCAACCGCTGCTACCCCAACAGCTTCGCCCATGTAGACTCGAACTCTTCTTCTCTAAGTCGCTGGGTTTTCTGGAACCCCTGCATTTAAGATAATGCACATACCGTCAGTGGTTCCATATCTACACACCAGAATTCTGGTAGATAATACCGCTGACTATGTTTTTACGACTAAAGAAAAATTCGTACCTCTGAGAGGACATTCAGACTTCCAGTGTCCAGACTTGTTGCATCGGAAGCACTTGCCTTCTGGCTTACTAGCCCCCACTCGTGGTCCATTCCTCTTGGCACCACTGGGTTTTATGGCTTGCTTCCTTTTCTTGCCCCTACCTCCAATAGCTTTCAAGCTTTTGAGCTTGGTAGTTACAAGCGCTTGAGACTTGCCCTTCTTGTAGATCCCCTCTGCCGCCTTCAGTTCAGTCAGGAGTTGCGCAAGAGTATAAGATAGTTTACCCATATTATAGCTCATACGAAACTGCTCAAACTTAGGGGTCAGAGACTGGAGTATGATGTCGACTTGCGTCTCATCATCAATGGAAGCTCCTAGGACCTCAAGTTCATTCAACAAACTCATCATCTTAAGAACGTGCTCCCCAACGGGCGTTCCTTCAGACTGAGTAGTCGACATAAGGACTCTCATGGCTTCTTGCCTCGCCGCACGATCCTGCTCCCCAAACATCTCCTTGAGGTTAGTCATCATATCCCGGGCAGTGTCCATCGGCTCATGTTGGGTTTGGAGTACATTTGACATGGAAGCCAAAATATAGCACCTAGCCATTTCATCAGCCTTTTTCCACTTCCGATATGTTGCCTTTTCCTCATCAGTTGAGGCAGCCGTGGGCTCAGCAGGGCATTTATCAGAGAGTACAAACTTGTACTCTTCAGCAGTCAGGACAATGTCCAAATTTCTCTTCCAATCAATGTAATTGGGACCAGTGAGTTTATGTTCCTTGAGTATCACAGAAAGTGGATTCATAGATATTCTCTAAACCTATAAGCACATCTAAACAAACAATCAATTTAATGTCCGATATTATCTCCCTCAAATAATATCATTAAATCACTAATTGCGTCTAAAATCCCATCAGGTAAGGCAAGCCACGTTCGTGTGGACGTTTACCCACCCAAATGATTTAGCAATTAGGTTTGCTTCGGTCGTACATCATTATAGCGTTACTTCGTTGGGAAGAATACTATAAAGCGTACCTAAGTGTAAACCATCACTCAGTACTAAGGTGAATCGTTTAGAATTGTTATGTCACCGCAAGCCACGTTCGTGTGGACGTTTACGATAACTCGCAATCCCTCACAATTTCCTATAACTGTCTACATCAATTATTCTAAAATCCCTTTCAGTATAGCAAGCCACGTTCGTGTGGACGTTTACTACCCCAAATAGATTTATATAATTGAAATCCAATTACTTGATCCATTTGATATTGTAAATCAAGACGCGGAGAATCATAAGTGAAACTCGAAGTTTCTAACCAGTGATTCACCATGCGAACGACCCTATCTCTCATAAATGAGGGAGCCGAGCAGACAATCGATCCATCTATCAAAGAATGGTACGAAGGTCTCTAATTTGTGTCCTCTACATGACCAAGTGGCTCTGGCTCCATTCCACTCCCCGGGGTGAGAATGAGTCGACTTGAAGTCAGTTTTGGAAAGACAAATTAGGCATTGTTTGATAAACTTGATCAATGTTTCTTGTAAAAGGAATTACAAGAATTCTCCTCTAATGACTTGTCTGTTGGAAATCGATATCCCGGAATTAATAAATTTAAATAAATAAATTATCTAATTAATTCCGACCGAAATCCTTCGAATATCCGGATTGTCTAAATTGCGGAACCGACAACCCAATCGAAACCGTTCGCCGGAAACCACCGCGAACCACCACGCATAGCCGGAGCCCGACTAAGGTAGCCGCCGTGGGATAAACCCACGGCAAACCCTAGCCGAACCCCATGGAGGGGTTCGCGATCGCGGTTGCGCGATCGCCGGGATGCCAAGCATCCCCGGGGCTGCTCGGAGCAGCCCCCCGGCGGTGAGTCTGGCGACTCACCGCCACCGCCGGTCGAGGAGGCCGGTCTGCCCAGCGATCGACCCTACGGGGTTCGATCGCTCGCCCCGGCGTCCAGCCGGGGCTCCTCTTTGCACGTGCCGCCAGGAGCGGTGGGGTACCGCCACGGCACCAGCCCGTGGCACCCCGCGGTCGACGTGAAGTCGACCGCATGCCGCGGCGTCCAGCCGGGGCCTCTCCTATGCCCGGCGACGTGCATGCGCACGATCACCACCGTGGGTCCGCCGATCGCGGTGGTCCGGTGGTCATCGTAGACCACCACCACGCGTTCGGCCCTCGGTCCGGTGTTCGTCCCTCGGATCTTTGGTTCATGATATTTTCACGATAATTAACATGTAAAATCATCGAGGGGGTTCAACGATTTTACCTTTGTTCTCGTTGTACGGAGAAACGAGATCTATGAAGACCTTGAGACCTTCCCACGTATTCCTTGCACTAGCTCGAACGTCGGGTGGGCGACGATCTTCCGAACTCCATGGATCTCCCTCTCTACTTTCTCTCTCTAGAATTGTGATCTTCAAGTTATGAGAATAGAGAAGACCATGTAGTGCTTTTATAGGCTACGTAGGGGATCTTAAGGAGGTGGAATATTGGGCTTCCAATATTAATGATTAAATTGAGCCCAAGCCCAAATCTATTAATCCATTAATATTAATTAATTCTATTTTTCACTATATAAAATTAATTGCACTCCCAATATTAAACCATATTATATCAAATAATATTTCTCCGGTAGTATTATTTATTCCGTGTATTTAAGATATAAATATCCATGAATAAAATTAATTTATTGCTAATTAATTTATTCATCTCTTGTAACCGAGACTAGTACCATTCAACCTTAATTATTATGCGGTACGAATCCACCTGCAGGGTTTACATAATAATTCCTTATGAACTAATCTCGGGGATATTATCAACCCTTCCGGGATACACTGTCCGGTCAATTATTCACGGCATGTCATATATGAAATATAGTGACCCAACTTAACCGGTAATCAACCCAATAATTAAATCGGTTAATTCCTTTGGTAAATCAAAGTCACTTATATTAAATATACACACCCGCAATAATATCGGGGATTAAGAATAAAATACACTGAGACTCGAATCGATTATCGCCGGCAATCCTAATCGATGAATCTCAACGATCCGCTCAATACACCAAGTGTACAAGTGTGATAAAATAATTAAGATAAATTATTTTCTCTCTCACACAACGACTATACCGATGGATTGGTCCGTGTCCATCTAGGTCGTGAGCTACTGTTCGATTAAATACGAGTAACCGATAGTATGATCTTCTGTGCGCCCATGCTTGCACCATACTAACTACAACGTATAAAATCCAGGACTATGATTTGCATATATTTAATTATAAATAATTAAATGCAAATAATTGTTTATTTAATTAAATAGATTAATGGCAATGGATCGTGAGTTTGCGTTACTTAAATCTAGACATTAAGTACACAACTCCAACAATCTCCCACTTGTACTAAGGTCTAGTCATTTCCTCCAAACTCCCGACTCCCATACTCATCACGTGCTTAAGTTGTACTTCCAAGAAGTACTATGTGAATGAGCACTCTAGGTTGCCGCTCTGAAGTTATCTTGGTGACTACAGCGTCGTCTCCCTCGACGATGACTCGTATCAGGTGGTACTTGCACTATGTGTTATCTTACACTTATGGACTCGTGATTTCTTACCATTTGCCATCGCACCGCTATTTACATAGCCTTTGGCAAATTAAGAATCACATCTAAGTCCCAGAGATTATCCCGGAGTTATACCAAAACTTCCGCTGCCTCTGAGGCCGCTATTTGGTTACCCATGGCAGAGTCCGAAAAGCATCGTGCTTATCACTCTTCCATGTTAAAACTCCTTCTCCTTCAATAGTGAAACACATAGCCTGATATCGACTTACACTGATCCTCATTCGATTAGAAATCTAAGAGAATGTAATTCAAAGGAAAAACTCGTCTGCTTCGTACAGCAGTCGAATATTCCTTTCCAGGATTACCTTGATATCCTCCCACTATGCTCACCGCATAGCCGATATCAGGTTCTTGTTTTCAACATTGCATTTATTAAGCTTTCCACACTCAAAGTGTAGGAAACTGCTTTCATTGCTTCTATCTCCTTTTGTGTTCCAAAACACATATCCTTAGATAGATGCATTCCGTTTCTGAAAGGTAACGAACCTTTCTCGGAATCTTGCATGTTAAAACGAACCATAATCGTACAAGATATCTAGAGAAGTACAATGTTCTTTTCTTGAGATCCTAGATCTTAAGAACATGCTCTAACTTCTTCTTCATCTCATATATCGATTTTTCTAGACAACCATCATTTTATGTCTGACAACATCTTTACATTGTTGCCAATGATAAAATGTTATCTACATAAAACCTCCGAGAAACACCACCTTGTTTCCATCACGTTTCCCATACACTCGATTCGTCTATGCTTTGATGAATCCATAAAATGGACTATCTCATCAATTTGCAAGTACCACGAACTCAATGCTTTGTTCCAATCCATAAATGGATCAACTAAGCTTGTACCCTAAATGATCTTGCCTCTTAGCAATAATCTTTATTGCTCTCCAAGAAGGTACATTTAGATCTAGTACGGCCTTCATGTAGATCCAGGGATCGATTTCATGTATACTAGGTCCAGAGTCCGAAGACTCTCCTAGTCTTATGAATATCTCCGGTTGTCCCACAACCTCCCACTACAATGGCGTTCCGGTGTATAAACAGTGATAACAGTAGGTGCAGTTAGTGGTGTACCGCTACTCGGTTCGGCTGGTTCTAAGTCTTAATCTTTCTCTCTCATTTCAAAGTATTACGTCACTTTGGGCTTGTGGTTCATCTAATAGTCTTCCTCTAAGAACCGGGCGTTAGAACTTATAACGTCCTTCTGGTTCATAGAACTATTGAACACACATCTTTTGTTCTTCTAGGATATTCTACAACCGCATTTGAATGCGCCGTTGTTTCCAG
This sequence comes from Euphrasia confusa, assembly GCA_954870475.1. NCBI lineage: Eukaryota > Viridiplantae > Streptophyta > Magnoliopsida > Lamiales > Orobanchaceae > Euphrasia > Euphrasia confusa. Next base: position 39,561,256 of record OX940951.1, on the reverse strand, counting down.
ACATATCCATAGAACACAGGTAGTTCCGTATAACTCATGCTTTTACTATTTCTATAAGAGTTCCACTTCTTATTTCCGACACACCATTTCTACACAAGAGTGTATGGTGTAGTCATTTGGGATCAAATCTCAATCTCTGATCAGTATGCCATGCATTCCTCAGACAGGCACTTGCCTCCGCGATTAGATCGCAGGCTTTCAATGGATATACCATGATGGTTCCCCACAATAGCTTTGTGTCCATTGACTTGTCAAAACACTTGCTTTTGTGGCACATCAGGTATTCTAATCCATTTCTCGAGTAATCATCAAATGAAGTACTCGTACCTTATTGTCTGAGTAGGCATAGGTCTGCATACATCAGAGTCAATCAATTCTTATACTTGTCCGGATCTTACATCTTATATCCATAAAGGATTGCTTAGTCATATTATCTTCCAAATTAGATTCTTAGGTCGGAAGGTCCACTCCTTCAACTTAATTGATCAAATATCAATTTTCGACCTTTGAACTTCTTATTTGAATAAACATGACTCAGCATAAGAATCCACAAGTATAATTGATAAAGAAATCTCTTATTAGTAAAACGAGTTTCATACTACGGTTCGTTGCATCGTGGTGGACTCAGGATTCATCATTTATATATTGCTAGCTAATGTACCAAAATATCATTATTTCTTCTTATAACCATCAAATGATTAAAAGAAATAAAATATCCATTCATTAGAAATCCAGAACAAAGTTCTTTCTAATATGAAAGGTACATAAAAGCAATAACCCAAAATGAAATCCTATAAAATGTCCTCCATTGCAACTGCTGTCTCCTCTACAGCATTGCCCATGTAGACTAGGATTTCTTCTTCTCCAAGTCGTCGGGTTTCCTGGAACCCTTGCATTTAAAATGCACATACTGTCAGTGGTTCCATATCTACACACCAGGTTCCGGTAGATAATACCACTGACTATGTTTTACGACTAAAGAAAATTTCGTACTTTCTTTGAGAGGATAATCAGACTTCCAGTACCCAGACTGTTTGCATCGAGAACACTTGCCTCTTGGCTTTCTCGTCCCATCTCGTGGTCCAAGAAACTTAGGACCACTGGGTTTCTTTGCTTGCTTTTCCTTTCCCCCGATTTTGCCCATAGGCTCGAAACCTTTGGCATTAGCTACAAGAGCTTGCGATTTCCGTCTCAACTCGTCTAAAAGGTCGATCATCTCAAAAACGTGTTTAAGCGTTTCCTCGAATCGACTGGCCTTTATGAGTATCCTCATCGCCTCTTGTCTAGCCTCTACACCATGTCTAAACATCTCCTTGAGTTTGAACATGATATCAAAATCAGTCCTTTCCTCATCAGTTAAGACATTTGTAGGTTCGGGAGGACAAAGCTCACTGAGTACAAACTTGTACTCTTCAACAGTTTGGGTAATGTCTAGATCTCTATTCCAATCATTACATTCAGGGACCAATGAGTTTAAAATCCTTACGTATCACATAAAGTGGGTTCAAAGCCATATCCTAATCTATGAGCACATATAACAACAAACAATCGATTTAATCTCAGATATTATCTTCCTCAAATAATATCATTAAACCACTAATCGCATCTAAAATCCCATCAGATATGGCAAGCCACGATAGTGTGGACGTTTACCTATCCAAATGATTTAGCAATTAGATTTCCTTCGGTCGTACATCATCATTAGCGTTACTTCGATGGGAAGATTACTAAGAAGCGTACCTAAGTGTAAACCATTACTCAGTATCTAAGAAGATTGTTTGGGATACGCATATTCACCGCAAGCCACGATAGTGTGGACGTTTACGTTAACATACGCTCCTTTACTCCCTTCTATAACTGTCTACATCAATCGTTCCAAAATCCCATTCAATGCAGCAAGCCACGATAGTGTGGACGTTTACTACACCAAAAGACTTTTACAATTGACTCCCAATTACATGAATCATTTAATCTTGTAAATCAAGACGCGGAGAATCATAAGTGAAACTCGAAGTTTCTAACCAGTGATTCACCATGCGAACGACCCTATCTCTCATAAATGAGGGAGCCGAGCAGACAATCGATCCACCTTCAAAAGGATGGTACGAAGGTCTCTAATTTGTGTCCTCGACATGACCAAGTGGCTTTGGCTCCATTCCACTCCCCGGGGTGAGAATGAGTCGACTTGAAATCAGTTTCAGAAAGACAAATTAGGCATTGTTTGATAAACTTAATCAATGTTTCTCGTAAAAGGAATTACAAGAATTCTCCTCCAATGACTTTTCTATACGAACTTCAAAAGTCCATAAAAGTCACCAAGAGAACAGCAATGGAGACCATGGATATGTTTCCATACCCTCTCCCACTTAGCTTTTTACAATAAAGGGATACGCTATCTAATGCATAATTAAATACACATAAGCATGCATACATGTAATAAAGCACATAGAATATTATCACATAGTCAAAATAATACTAGAATATTATTTTCCGACTATTATGGCTTTATGGCATCCTCGTACGCATCTTCTAGTCTTTAGTCTTCGTTCTTGAATGCTCCATGTGACGAAAATATTAATCCTAATATTTAAATCTATTTATTTTCAATTAATCCAAAAGTTACTTAATTCGAAAATTAAGTCAATCGAATATATCAAAAATAAAATTAAATATCATTAATATTTTTATTTATTTATTTTCCTTTCTAATTCTATTAAATCTTTAGAATCCTATCCAAGTCAAACTTGGAACATTCTAGAAGACTTCTATAATAGAATAAGGAAATAAAATAAATTAGGACTCCTAATCCTTTCCAAATTAATTCCTTTCCTAATCTATTAAAAATTCCATAAAGGAATAATTAAATAAGAAAAATTAATTAAGGACCATTAAAACTTTTCAAATTAATTATTTTCCTAATCCATTAAAAATTTCATAAAGGAATAATTAAATAGGAAAATTAAATTAATTCTAAATTTATTCTTTTTCCTATACCATGAAAATTCTCAAATAGGAATAATCAATAAGGAAAAATAAATTTATACTAAATTTATTCTTTTCCTATTCCATGAGAATTCCCAAAAATAGGAATACTCAAAATAGGAAAACCGAATAATTTAGGAAAGTTGGATCTTGGCGGGAGAGCACGGGTTGGGAGTCCCCGCGCCCCATCACCATCGACCGCGGCTCGAGGAGGAGCACTGCCGCCGTCCCAGCCCACGCGCCACCACCACTGGTGGCTAGGCGTGGCCGAGAGCCTCGGGCAGCCCCCTTCTCCCTTCGATCGATCGACCCTTCATGGGGTTCGATCATGGGGTTGATCGATTCCCGGAATCCTCCCTCTCTTCCTCTCCTCCATCACACGTCTTCTTCCGGCGGTCGTTTCGGCATCGATCCAACGTAAAATAAATTACATAATTTAATTACAATTATCCGGTATCGATTCTATACATGAAATCGACCCTATACATTTTCCGGAAAAAGTAGAACGTAATAATAAACCTAAATTCGGTCAACCCCCGAATATTTACTATTACAAGCATTCACCACACATAAAACGAATCTCGACATGTCCGAGAGTTTAATAATCAAGAACAATATTATGACAATAATTAAGAACAATTATATCTAGCCATAATAGTCGGAAACCCTGCAAGGTAGAACAATTTATCGAAAAATACCGTGAACGAAAACCATCGCTCTGATACCAATTGTTGGAAATCGATATCCCGGAATTAATAAATTTAAATAAATAAATTATCTAATTAATTCCGACCGAAATCCTTCGAATATCCGGATTGTCTAAATTGCGGAACCGACAACCCAATCGAAACCGTTCGCCGGAAACCACCGCGAACCACCACGCATAGCCGGAGCCCGACTAAGGTAGCCGCCGTGGGATAAACCCACGGCAAACCCTAGCCGAACCCCATGGAGGGGTTCGCGATCGCGGTTGCGCGATCGCCGGGATGCCAAGCATCCCCGGGGCTGCTCGGAGCAGCCCCCCGGCGGTGAGTCCGGCGACTCACCGCCACCGCCGGTCGAGGAGGCCGGTCTGCCCAGCAGACCCGCCGCGGCTCCAGCCGCGGCTGCCCAGCGATCGACCCTACGGGGTTCGATCGCTCGCCCCGGCGTCCAGCCGGGGCTCCTCTTTGCACGCGCCGCCAGGAGCGGTGGGGTACCGCCACGGCACCAGCCCGTGGCACCCCGCGGTCGACGTGAAGTCGACCGCATGCCACGGCGTCCAGCCGGGGCCTCTCCTATGCCCGGCGACGTGCATGCGCACGATCACCACCGTGGGTCCGCCGATCGCGGTGGTCCGGTGGTCATCGTAGACCACCACCACGCGTTCGGCCCTCGGTCCGGTGTTCGTCCCTCGGATCTTTGGTTCATGATATTTTCACGATAATTAACATGTAAAATCATCGAGGGGGTTCAACGATTTTACCTTTGTTCTCGTTGTACGGAGAAACGAGATCTATGAAGACCTTGAGACCTTCCCACGTATTCCTTGCACTAGCTCGAACGTCGGGTGGGCGACGATCTTCCGAACTCCATGGATCTCCCTCTCTACTTTCTCTCTCTAGAATTGTGATCTTCAAGTTATGAGAATAGAGAAGACCATGTAGTGCTTTTATAGGCTACGTAGGGGATCTTAAGGAGGTGGAATATTGGGCTTCCAATATTAATGATTAAATTGAGCCCAAGCCCAAATCTATTAATCCATTAATATTAATTAATTCTATTTTCCACTATATAAAATTAATTGCACTCCCAATATTAAACCATATTATATCAAATAATATTTCTCCGGTAGTATTATTTATTCCGTGTATTTAAGATATAAATATCCATAAATAAAATTAATTTATTGCTAATTAATTTATTCATCTCTTGTAACCGAGACTAGTACCATTCAACCTTAATTATTATGCGGAACGAATCCACCTGCAGGGTTTACATAATAATTCCTTATGAACTCATCTCGGGGATATTATCAACCCTTCCGGGATACACTGTCCGGTCAATTATTCACGGCATGTCATATATGAAATATAGTGACCCAACTTAACCGGTAATCAACCCAATAATTAAATCGGTTAATTCCTTTGGTAAATCAAAGTCACTTATATTAAATATACACACCCGCAATAATATCGGGGATTAAGAATAAAATACACTGAGACTCGAATCGATTATCGCCGGCAATCCTAATCGATGAATCTCAACGATCCGCTCAATACACCAAGTGTACAAGTGTGATAAAATAATTAAGATAAATTATTTTCTCTCTCACACAACGACTATACCGATGGATTGGTCCGTGTCCATCTAGGTCGTGAGCTACTGTTCGATTAAATACGAGTAACCGATAGCAGGCCCGGCCCTGGGCATAGGCCCATGGTGCAACCGCCCAGGGCCCATACATTTTAGGGGCCCATATTGATTATAAATATAAATATATATATATATTAAAAAAATCAACTTTTTAGCGGCTACGTTATTTAATTAATCTGCATTCTGCGTTATTTAATTAATCTGCATTCTGCAATATTTAATACTATTATAACATTTAATTAATTATTATTGTATTTAAATACAAACAGCTTTTCCACAAAAATCTCAACCTTCTTTTTTCAGTTTTTAGAAAAACATTTTGTAATCCGCATTCTACAATATATGTACTACTTGTATTTAATACTATTATAACATTTAATTTTAATTATTATATTTAAATCCAAACAGCGTTTCCACAAAAATCTCAAACTTGTTTATTCAATCTTTAAAAAAAATCAAGTTTATTTTTTCAAACTGTTTTCAATTTGATAAAAAAAATTAAAAAATAGAGTAGAAAAAAACAAAAAAAAAACTTATAATTATTATTTTATACCAAATAATTTTATTAACTTATTTTGTACCGAATAAAATTTTAATAAAAAATCTTACTTACTTAGAATTGTTATTTTTTACTTAAAAGTAGTAGTAAATTTTTCAAAAAAAAATATTTTTCTTATTAAAATATATTGTATTCTTAACAAATTACGTAGTTCTTTTTGAATAAGAGTAACAAATCTATAATATTTTTTAATTTTTTTAATAATTAAAAAATTGTAATATAAATATATATAATTAAATTTGAGGGCCCAAATTTAAATATTTTGCCTAGGGCCCTTAAAATGTCAGGAACGGGCCTGACCGATAGTATGATCTTCTGTGCGCCCATGCTTGCACCATACTAACTACAACGTATAAAATCCAGGACTATGATTTGCATATATTTAATTATAAATAATTAAATGCAAATAATTGTTTATTTAATTAAATAGATTAATGGCAATGGATCGTGAGTTTGCGTTACTTAAATCTAGACATTAAGTACACAACTCCAACATTGTCTATATGAACTTCAAAAGTCCATAAAATTCACCAAGAGAATAGTGATGGAGACCATGGGAATGTTTTCATCCCCTCTCCCACTTAGCTTTTTACGATAAAGGGATACGCTATCTAGTGCATAAAATAAACACATATAGCATGCATGAAAGCAATAAAGCACATAGATCACATAGTCGAAATAATGCTAGAGAAATTATTTTTCCCGACTATCATGGCTTTATCTTCATATGCATCTTCTAGTCTTCAGTCTTCGTTTCTTGAATGCTCCATGTGACGAGAATATTAATCTCCAATATTTAAATCTATTTATTTTCAATTAATCCAAAAGTTACTTAATTCGAAAATTAAGTCAATTGAATATATCAAAAATAAAATTAAATATTATTAATATTTTTATTTATTTATTTTCCTATCTAGTTTTATTAAATCTCTAGAATAATCTATCCAAGTAAAATTTGGAATATTCTAGAAGATATCTATAATAGAACAAGGAAATAAAATAAATTAGGACTCACTACTTTCCAAATTTATTTTTATTCCTAATCCATGAATATTCCCATGAGTAGGAATAATCAAATAGGAAAAATAAATTTAGTACTAAATTAATTAAATTCTCAATCTTTGAATAATTCCATGAAGGAAATAAATCAATAGGAATTAAAATTAATTCAAATTAATTCTTTTCCTAATCCATGAGAGTTTCCAAAAGGAGAACAATCAAATAGAAAAAATCCGAATTAATTAGGAAAGTAATTTCTTGGTAGGAATAGCATGGGATTGGGAGATCCCACGCCATCCCCACCATGATCGACCGTCGGCCACTCGGGGAGGAGCGCCTCCGCCGCCTAGCCATTGCGGCTAGGCCATGGATCGATCACCATCATGGGATCGATCCCAAGCCCTACTCTTCTTCGTCATTTCTTCGTCTTCCGGTGATCGTCTCAACATCGAACCAACGTAAATAAATTACAAAATTTAAATTACAATTCCGGTATCGATTCTATACATGAAATCGACCCTATACATTTTCCGGAAAATAAAGAACGTAATAATAAATCCTAAATTCGGTCAACCCCCGAATTTTTACTATTACAAACATTCAACCACACAAAACGAATCTCGACATGTCCGAGAGTTTAATAATCATGATAATTAATTAAAAAACAATAATTAATTAAATCCAACCATGATAGCCGGAAATCCTGCAAGGTAGAACAATAATCGAATACATACATGAACACGAAACCAAACGCTCTGATACCAGTTGCTGGGATTCGATGTCCCGGGCTATCAAAATTGCGGAACCGATAACCCGATCAAAACCCTAGATCGCCGGAAATTGGATCCCCGACTCATCCGCAGGAGTCCGACCTTTGGAGACTACGCGCCCTATGCTGGAAATCGATATCCCGGGGTATCAAAAAATGCGGAACCGATAACCCCGACCGAAATCCCGTCGCCGGAGATGAAACCGCGAACCACCGTACGAGCCGGAGCTCGACCGAGCACCGCACGGGCGAACCCGCGCGCCCAGCCGAGCCCCCGCACGGGGCTCGCGATCGCTAACCCTAGCGATCGCCGGGGATGCACGCGCATCCCCGTGGGGCTGTTCCGAACAGCCCCCGGCGGTGAGTCCGGCGACTCACCGCCACCGCCGAGGAGGGCGGTGCGCCCAGCGCACCAGCCGCGGCCCAGCCGCGGCTCGCCCGGCGATCGACCACGCGGTCGATCGTATGCCCCGGCTCCAGCCGGGGCGTCCTCGTGTGGGCCCCGCGATCGACGCCCCTAGGGCTCGATCGCACCCCTCGGCTCCCAGCCGAGGGTCCTTCGAACGTTCGCCGGGGATCTCGAATCCCCGTCCCCGAAGTTCGTCGTTTTTCCGGATCTTGTGTTCATGTACGTATCACAATTTAATTCACATAAAATCACACGAAGGAGTTTATGATTGTACCTTTTGATTCGTTGTGCGGAGAAACGAAATCAAGTTGAAGACCTTTGAATCTTCCCACGTATTCCTTGCAATTCGTTCGAACGTCGGGTGGGCGACGATCTATCGAACTCCTATGGATCTCCTTCAACTCTCTAGAATATCAAGTATGATAATCTTGTCTTATGATTTATGAAGGCCATGTAGTGCTTTTATAGGCTACGTAGGGGATCTAAAGGAGGTGGAATATTGGGCTTCCAATATTGAAGATTAATTTGAGCCCACTGCCCAAGTCCATTAATCCTTATCAATATTAATTAATTTATTTTCCACTATATAAATTAATTGCACTCCCAATATTAAACCATATTATATCAAATAATATTTCTCCGGTAGTATTATTTATTCCGTGTATTTAAGATTTAAATATCCATGAATAAAATTAATTTATTGCTAATTAATTTATTCATCTCTTTAATCCGAGACTAGTACCATTCAACCTTAATTATTGTGCGGAACGAATCCACTCATGAGGTTTACACAATAATTCCTTATGAACTCATCTCGGGGATATTATCAACCCTTACGGGATACACTGTCCGGTCAATTATTCACGGCATGTCATATATGAAATATAGTGACCCAACTTAACCGGAAATTAACTCAATAATTAAATCGGTTAATTCCTTTGGTAAATCAAAGTTACTTATATTAAATATACACACCCGCAATAATATCGGGGATTAAGAATAAAATACACTGAGACTCGAATCGATTATCGCCGGCAATCCTAATCGATGAATCTCAACGATCCGCTCAATACACCAAGTGTACAAGTGTGATAAAATAATTAAGATAAATTATTTTCTCTCTCACACAACGACTATACCGATGGATTGGTCCGTGTCCATCTAGGTCGTGAGCAACTGTTTGATTAAATACGAGTAACCGATAGTATGATCTTCTGTGCGCCCATGCTTGCACCATACTAACTACAACGTATAAAATCCAGGACTATAATTTGCATGTATTTAATTAATAATAATTAAACGCAAAACAATTGTTTGTTAATTTAATAGATTAAATGCTATGATCGGGAGTTTACAGTTACTTAAATCTAGACATTAAGTACACAACTCCAACAATCTCCCACTTGTACTAAGGTCTAGTCATTTCCTCCAAACTCCCGGTTCCCATACTCATCACGTGCTTAAAGTGTACTTCCGAGAAGTACTATGTGAATGAGCACTCTAGGTTGCCGCTCTGAAGTTATCTTGGTGACTACTACGTCGTCTCCCCGGACGATGACTCGTATCAGGTGGTACTTGCACTATGTGTTATCATCACTTTTAGACTTATGACTTCTTCCGGTTTACCATGCACCGCCATAAAATAGCCTTTTGGCAAACTTAAGAGTCATATCCAAGTCTTAGAGGTTATCCCGGAACCTAACCAAAACTTCTGCTGCCTCTGAGGCTGCTATTCGGTTATGAGAGAGCCTGAGAAGCATCCTGCTTATCACTCTTTACATATTAAAGGTTCCAAAAGTGAACACATAGTCTGATATCGACTTTCACTGGTCCTTCTCTGATTTGAGATCTGAGAAACTGTAATCTAAGAAGATTTCGTCTTGCTTAGTAATCCAGTACATCCAAGTACTCTTACAACATTCGAATATCTCTTATCCAGATTACTTTGATATCCTCCCATTATGCTAACCGCATAGTTGATATCAGGTTCTTATTTTCTAACATTGCATTTAAGCTTTCCACACAAGGTGTAGGAAACTGCTTAGTATCATCTGTCTCCTTTATGTGTTCGAAACACATGACCTTAGATAGATATACATGTTCTGTTTCTGAAAGGCAACAACCTTTCTCAGAACTATGCTTGTTAAAACGAACCATAATCGTATAAGATATCTAGGAGAAGTACAATGTTCTTATCCCTAGATCGAAAGATCTTCAAGAACACGTTCCAACTTCTTCTCAATCTTATATTTCGATTTATTTAGACAACCATTATTCTATGTCTGACAACATCTTTACATTGTTACCAATGATAAAATGTTATCTACACAAAATTCCGAAAAAACACCACCTTGTTTCCATTACGTCTCCAATACACCTGTCGTCTCTGCCTTTTGATGAATCCATTGAATGGATTATCTCATCAACTCGCAAGTTCCACGATTCATAGCTTTGTAACCATCCATAAATGGATTTACCAATCTCGTACTCTAAATGATCTAGCCTCTTAACAATAATCCTTATTGTTTTCCAAGCAGGCTCATTTAGATCTAGCACTGCCCTTATGCAGAGCTAGGGATCGATTTCATGTTTACTAGATCCAGAGTCCGAACTCCTCTAGTCTTATGAATATCTCCGGTTGTTCAACAACCTCCCACTGCAATGGCGTCCCGGTGTATAACAGTAATAATAATAGGTGCAGTGTGTGGTGTACTTCTACTCGGTTTGGCTGGTTCCCAGTCTTTTGTCCTTTTCCTCATTCCAAGGTATTAATTCAGTTCAGGCTTTGTGGTTCATCTAATAGTCTTTCTCTATGAACCGAACGATAGACGTCCCTCTGGTTCACAGTACTATAGAATACACAATACTTCGTTCATCTAGGATAACCTACAACCATTATTGTATCCAGGAATATCCATAGAACATAGGTAATTCCGAACAACTTGTTCTCTTTTACTTTTAGATTTCCATTTCTTATTTTCAACGCACCATCTCTACACGTAAGTGTATGGCGCGGCCCTTTGGGATTGAATCCCAATATTTGATTATGCTATGTGTTATTTAGATAGGTGATGGCCTCCGCGACCGAGTCGCAGGCTTCTAATGGATATACTTTAATGGTTCCCCATAATAGCTTTGCGTCCATTGACTAGTCAAAACACTTTGCTTTTATGGCACATTTAAGTACTCTAATCCATCATTGAGTATTCTTGAAAGAACTACTCGTGCCTTTCTAATTCACACATGTGTCTGCATATCTAATCATTTCCAATACTAGTCCGAATTCTATCCTTTATGAAGAAAGGTTTGCTTAGATGTATTATCCTCCAAATTCAATTCTCAGGTCGGAAGGTCCATTCCTTCAACTATAATTGATCAAATCAATTTCGACCTTTTGAATTTTATTTGAAAATACTACTAAGTGCAAGAATTCACAAGTATAATGATTTAATAAAGAAATATATCAAATCAAGTAAAACAAGTTATAGAACGGTTCGTTGCATCGTGGTAGACTTAGGATCTATCATTCATATATTGCTTATATAATGTACCAGAATAGATAATGCCATCATTTCTTATCAAAATCATCCAATGATTAAAGAAATAAAATATCCATTCATAAAATAGAAATCCAGAACAAAACGTTCTTTCTAAAATAAAAGGTACATTAAGCAATAAACTTGAAATGAAATCCTATTTAACTACTAAAGCAGATAAATGTCTTCCACCGCAACAGTTGCCTCCTCTACAGCTTTTGCCCGTGTAGACTCGAACTCTCCTTCTCTAAGTCGTCGGGTTTTCTGGAACCCCTGCATTCAAAATGCACATACCGTCAGTGGTTCCATATCTACACACCAGATTTCTGGTAGATAATACCGCTGACTATGTTTTTACGACTAAAGAAAAATTCGTACCTCTGAGAGGACATTCAGACTTCCAGTGTCCAGACTTGTTGCATCGGAAGCACTTGCCCCTTGGCTTTGCAGCCCCCACTCGTGGTACAGTCTTCTTGACACCACTGGGTTTCCCGGCTTGCTTCCTTCTCTTGCCCCTACCTCCACCAGGCTTAAAGCCTTTGGACTTGGTAGCTACAAGCGCTTGAGACTTGCCCTTCTTGTAGATCCCCTCTGCCGCCTTTAGTTCAGTCAGGAGTTGCGCAAGAGTATAAGATAGTTTACCCATATTATAGCTCATACGAAACTGCTCAAAACTAGGGGTCAGAGACTGGAGTATGATGTCGACTTGCGTCTCCCCATCAATAGAAGCTCCTAGGATCTCAAGCTCATTCAACAGACTCATCATCTTAAGAACGTGCTCCCCTACGGGCGTTCCTTCAGACTGAGTAGTTGTCATGAGGACTCTCATGGCTTCTTGCCTTGCCGCACGATCTTGCTCCCCAAACATCTCCTTGAGGTTAAACATCATATCATAGGCAGTGTCCATTGACTCATGTTGGGTTTGGAGTACATTTGACATGGAAGCCAAAATATAACACCTAGCCATTTCATCAGCCTTTTTCCACTTCCGATATTCCAGTTTTTCCTCATCAGTTGAGGCAGCCGTGGGCTCAGCAGGGCATACTTCATGGAGTACAAACTTGTACTCCTCCGAAGTCAGGACAATGTCTAAATTTCTCTTCCAATCAATATAGTTGGGGCCAGTGAGCTTATGCTCCTTGAGTATCATAGAAAGTGGGTTCATAGCTATTCTCTAAACCTATAAGCACATTTAAACAAACAATTAATTTAATATCCGATATCATCTCCCTATAATAATATCATTAAATTACTAATCACATCTAAAATCCCATCAGATAAGGCAAGCCACGATAGTGTGGACGTTTACCCATCCAAATGATTTAGCAATTAGATTTGCTTTGGTCGTACATCACTATAGCGTTACTTCGATGGGAAGAATACTATAGAGCGTACCTAAGTGTAAACCATTACTCAGTATCTAAGAAGATTGTTTGGGACTCGCATATCACCGCAAGCCACGATAGTGTGGACGTTTACGTTAACACACGATCCTTCACTTTCTTCTATAACTGTCTACATCAATCGTTCCAAAATCCCATTCAATGCAGCAAGCCACGATAGTGTGGACGTTTACCACACCAAAAGACTTTTACAATTGACATCCATTTACTTGAGTCATTCGATTTTGTAAATCAAGACGCGGGGAATCATAAGTGAAACTCGAAGTTTCTAACCAGTGATTCACCATGCGAACAACCCTATCTCTCATTAGATGAGGGAGCCGAGCAGACAATCGACCCACCTTCAAAAGGATGGTACGAATGTCTCTAATTTGTGTCATCCACATGACCAAGTGGCTCTGGCTCCATTCCACTCCCCAGGGTGAGAATGAGTCGACTTGAAGTCAGTTTCAGAAAGACAAATTAGGCATTGTTTGATAAACTTAATCAATGTCTCTTGTAAAAGGAATTACAAGAATTCTCCTCTAATGACACATCTATATGAACTTCAAAAGTCCATAAGAGTCACTAAGAGAACAGTAATGGAGACCATGGGAATGTTTCCATCCCCTCTCCCACTTAGCTTTTTATAACAAAGGGATACGCTATCTAATGCATAATTAAACACAGAAGCATGCATACAAGTAATAAAGCACATAACACATAGTCAAAATAATGCTAGAAAAAATTATTTTTCCGACTATCATGGCTTTATTCCATCTCCGTATGCTTCTTCTAGTCTTCAGTCTTCGTTCTTGAATGCTCCATGTGACGAGAATATTAATCCCAATATTTAAATCTATTTATTTTTAATAAATCCAAAAGATACTCAATTCGAAAATTAAGTCAATCGAATAAATCAAAAATAAAATTAAATATCATTAATATTTTTATTTATTTATTTTCCTATCTAATTTTATTAAATCTCTAGAATAATCTATCCAAGTAAAACTTGAAATATTCTAAAAGACTTCTATAATAGAATAAGGAAATAAAATAAATTAGGACTCTTCCACTTCCCAAGATTAATTAATTTCCATTACTATGAAAATTCCCATAAAATAGGAATAATCAATTAGGAAATAAATCAATCCTAAATTAACTATTATTCCTTTCTAATTCTATTAAATCTCTAGGATCCTATTCCAAGTAGAACTCGGAATACTCTAGAAGACTTCCATAATAGAATAAGGAATAAAATTAATTCCAATTAATTCTTTTCCTAATCCATGAGAATTCCCAAAAATAGGAAAAACTCAAATAGGAAAAACGAATCAATTAGGAAAGTGAATCTATGGTAGGAGTAGCACGGGATGGGGATTCCCGCACCACACCACCATCATCGGCCGACCACCGGGAGGGAGCACCCGCCGCCGCCACTCCAGCCGGCCAGCCGCCACCGTTGCCGGCGACAGCCCACGGCCGAAGGGGCGCGACGCCCCCTTCCCTTGGGTCGATCGATTGGGATCGATCAAGGGGTTTGATCGATCCCCGGTCCTTCGTCCTCTTCGTCTTCTTCGTCACACGCGTTCTCCGGCGGTCGTCTCGGCATCGATCCAACGTAAATAAATTACAAGAAATAAATTTACAATTCCGGTATCGATTCTATACATGAAATCGACCCTATACACTTTCCGGAAAAACATAGAACAATAATAATAAATCTAAATTCGGTCAACCCCCGAATTTTTACTATTACAAGCATTCATCCACACAAAACGAATCTCGACATGTCCGAGAGTTTAATAAACGAACAATCATGGAAAATTAAATAGCAATTAATTAAACGAATAATTAACAATCAATTAAACCATGATAGTCGGAATCCCTGCAAGGTAGAACACAATTGAATACATACATGAACACGAAACCAAACGCTCTGATACCAATTGCTGGAAATCGATATCCCGGGGTATCAAAAAATGCGGAACCGATAACCCCGACCGAAATCCCGTCGCCGGAGATGAAACCGCGAACCACCGTACGAGCCGGAGCTCGACCGGGCACCGCACGGGCGAACCCGCGCGCCCAGCCGAGCCCCCGCACGGGGCTCGCGATCGCTAACCCTAGCGATCGCCGGGGATGCACGCGCATCCCCGTGGGGCTGTTCCGAACAGCCCCCGGCGGTGAGTCCGGTGACTCACCGCCACCACCGAGGAGGGCGGTGCGCCCAGCGCACCAGCCGCGGCCCAGCCGCGGCTCGCCCGGCGATCGACCACGCGGTCGATCGCATGCCCCGGCTCCAGCCGGGGCGTCCTCGTGTGGGCCCCGCGATCGACGCCCCTAGGGCTCGATCGCACCCCTCGGCTCCCAGCCGAGGGTCCTTCGAACGTTCGCCGGGGATCTCGAATCCCCGTCCCCGAAGTTCGTCGTTTTTCCGGATCTTGTGTTCATGTACGTATCACAATTTAATTCACATAAAATCACACGAAGGAGTGTATGATTGTACCTTTTGATTCGTTGTGCGGAGAAACGAAATCAAGTTGAAGACCTTTGAATCTTCCCACGTATTCCTTGCACTTCGTTCGAAAGTCGGGTGGGCGATGATCTATCGAACTCCTATGGATCTCCTTCAACTCTCTAGAATATCAAGTATGATAATCTTGTCTTATGATTTATGAAGGCCATGTAGTGCTTTTATAGGCTACGTAGGGGATCTAAAGGAGGTGGAATATTGGGCTTCCAATATTGAAGATTAATTTGAGCCCACTGCCCAAGTCCATTAATCCTTATCAATATTAATTAATTTATTTTCCACTATATAAATTAATTGCACTCCCAATATTAAACCATATTATATCAAATAATATTTCTCCGGTAGTATTATTTATTCCGTGTATTTAAGATTTAAATATCCATGAATAAAATTAATTTATTGCTAATTAATTTATTCATCTCTTTAATCCGAGACTAGTACCATTCAACCTTAATTATTGTGCGGAACGAATCCACTCATGAGGTTTACACAATAATTTCTTATGAACTCATCTCGGGGATATTATCAACCCTTACGGGATACACTGTCCGGTCAATTATTCACGGCATGTCATATATGAAATATAGTGACCCAACTTAACCGGAAATTAACCCAATAATTAAATCGGTTAATTCCTTTGGTAAATCAAAGTTACTTATATTAAATATACACACCCGCAATAATATCGGGGATTAAGAATAAAATACACTGAGACTCGAATCGATTATCGCCGGCAATCCTAATCGATGAATCTCAACGATCCGCTCAATACACCAAGTGTACAAGTGTGATAAAATAATTAAGATAAATTATTTTCTCTCTCACACAACGACTATACCGATGGATTGGTCCGTGTCCATCTAGGTCGTGAGCAACTGTTTGATTAAATACGAGTAACCGATAGTATGATCTTCTGTGCGCCCATGCTTGCACCATACTAACTACAACGTATAAAATCCAGGACTATAATTTGCATGTATTTAATTAATAATAATTAAACGCAAAACAATTGTTTGTTAATTTAATAGATTAAATGCTATGATCGGGAGTTTACAGTTACTTAAATCTAGACATTAAGTACACAACTCCAACACCCTAAGACACGCAGCCCGCCCCCAGCCGAAGTCCCCCACGAGTCGGATCCACGAACGCGAACCACCTCACGAGCCGGGGCCCGACCGAACGCCCAGCGAGGCCCGAAGGCCGCGTGCGCCCAGCCGAGCCCCCGCGAGGGGCTCGCGATCGTCCTCGGACGATCGCTGGGATCGCTCGTAGCGATCCCTGGGGCTGCGCGAGCAGCCCCGCAGCGAGTCCATGACTCGCTGCCCAGCGGGGCGTAGCCCCCGCACGCATCCGCTGCGGGCGAACCCGCAGCACGTACGGGGTCGCTGCGGGTGACCCCGCAGCTTACCCGCGATCGATCCGAGGATCGATCGCACGCCCTCGGCTCCAGCCGAGGGCTTTCCCGTGCGCCACCGCCGCCGGCCAAGGGTGGCTGGGAGGTCCACCCGCCGTGGCACCAGCCCACGGCGAACCTCCCCGGCGATCGACTTCGCGTCGATCGCGTGCCCCCGGCGTCCAGCCGGGGCCTCCCTTGCCGCGCGTCCGGCGGTCCGAACCCTAGGGTTCGACCGCCGCGTTCGATCCTCGCCGGGGATCTCGAATCCCCGTCCCCGAGGTTCGTCGTTTTCCCGGATCATGCGTTCATGTATATATCACGATTAAACAACACAAATAATCATAGAGGGGTTCTCGATTATTATCTCGATTCGTTGTACGGAGAAACGAATCTAATTGACGACCTTGCGATCTTCCTACGTATTCCTCGCACTTCGTCCGAACGTCGTGTGGGTGACGATCTATCGGATTCCTATGGATCTCCTTCACTCTCCAAGACTTTATGATTGGCGTAACTTAGGTTGTGAAAAGTGAAGACCATGTAGTGCTTATATAGGCTACGTAGGGGATCATAAGGAGACTAAATATTGGGCTTCTAAATATTGAAGATTAAATTGGGTCCAACCCAAATCCATTAATCCTTATCAATATTAAATTTTATTTATTTTCCACTATATAAATAAAATTGCACTCCCAATATTAATCTATATTATATCAAATAATATTTCTCCAATTAGTATTATTTATTCCGTGTATTTAAGATTTAAATATCCATGAATAAATTTATTTAATGCTCAGTAAATAATATTCATCTCTTATATCCGAGACTAGTACCGTTCAACCTTTATTATTGTGCGGAACGAATCCACTCATGAGGTTTACACAATAATTCCTTATGAACTCATCTCGGGGATATTATCAACCCTTTCGGGATACACTTTCCCGTCAAGTATTCACGGCATGTCATATATAAAATATAGCGACCCAATTTTACCGGTAATTAACCCAATAATAAAATCGGTTAATTCCTTTGGAAAATCAAAGTCTCTAATATTAAATATACACACCCGCAATAATATCGGGGATTAAGAATAAAATACTCCGAGATTTAAATTGATTATCTAAGGCAATCCTAATCAATAAATCTCAAGCTGATCCGCCCAATACACCAAGTGTACAAGTGTGATAAAATAATTAAGACAAATTATTTTCTCTCTCACACAACGACTATACCGATGGATTGGTCCGTGTCCATCTAGGTCGTGAGCAACTGTTTGATTAAATACGAGTAACCGATAGTATGATCTTCTGTGTGGGCCCGACACACCATACTAACTACAACGTATAAATCCAGGACTATATTTTGCATAATTAATTAATAATAATTAATTGCAAATAATTGTTTATTAATTAAATAGGTTAAATGCTATGACCGGGAGTTTACCGATACTTAAATCTAGACATTAAGTACACAACTCCAACACAAGGTTATACGAGATCGCCAGAAAAGAACATTGAGCTTGTCCCAGGCTTCATATATTGATACGATTCTAGCTCGTTTCAACATGCAGAATTCCAAGAGAGGTTCTCAACCTTTCTGCCATGGAATTCATCTATCTAAGGATATGTGTCCCAAGACACAAAAGGAGATAGATTACATGAAGACGATTCCTTATGCTTCGGCAGTGGGTAGTCTAATGTATGCTATGTTGTGCACGAGACCTGATATCTGCTATGCCGTAGGCATGGTAGCTAGATATCAGAGTAACCCTGGACAGGGTCACTGGACTGCTGTAAAGAACATACTTAAGTACCTGCGAAGGACTAGGAATTATGTTCTGAGTTACAAAGCGTCCGAGTTGATTCCTATTGGTTACATAGACTCGGATTTCCAATCTGATAAGGAACAGCGAAAGTCTACATCAGGCTATGTGTTCACATTGGGAGGTGGAGCAGTTTCATGGAGGAGTGTTAAGCAGAAATGCATTTCGGACTCTACCATGGAAGCCGAATATGTAGCAGCCTCTGAGGCAGCTAAAGAATCGGTGTGGCTCCGGAACTTCATCATGGACTTGGATGTGATTCCTGATTTGCCCAGAGCTATCACAATTTATTGTGACAATAGAGGTGCAGTGGCAAATGCGAAGGAACCACGAGCCCACAATGCGAGTAAACACATAGATCGAAAGTACCACCTGATTAGAGACATCGTCAAGAGAGGCGATGCGGTTGTCACCAAGATTGCATCAGCGGATAACCTGGCAGACCCCTTTACGAAGGCACTTCCAGCGGAAGCGTTCAAGAGACACGTGAAGGGGATGGGTATCGGATGTATGGGAGAGGGCAACTAGACTTTTAGTATAAGTGGGAGATTGATGGAGTTATATTCTAAATGTCTAGTTTAGTGACAATATGGAACTCCTTATCTGTGCTTTATTATCTATTAATCAAATTGTCGGCATTTTGTCTTTCATGTACTTTATGCAATAGTCCTAGATATATACGTTGTAGACAGTATGGCGTGAGGAGACACGCGGAAGATCATACTGTCGGTTACTCGTATATTATCGAACAGTAGCTCACGACTTAGATGGACAGGGACAATCCATCGGTACGTCGTTGTGTGACTGGTAGATAGTCGGTCTTGACTATCATGTTACACTCGTACACTTGGTGTATTGAGCAGGACCACGGGAGGGCGTTCGATTTATACTAATCGCAGTAATCGAACTAGACCTCAGATATTACGGATATACGAATTCCTAATCCCTATATAATTATAGGTGCGTGTGTCCAATCCTCGGTTCTTTAACTTGCCAATGAGTGAGACTAATTGATTAGTCGAGATCCTCGGTAAATTGGGAATCGTGATTGTACGCACGGCATGCTGTAGATTATAGACAGGAAACCGTGTCCCGTTTATTGGGTTGATTACGTCCCCGAGATGAGCTCATAAAGTTTATTATGTAAACCCTGCAGGTGGATTTGTTCCACATGATAATAAGAATGAGTGGTACTAGTTTCGGATAATAAGAAACGAATTAATTTAATTATTAGTAATTAAATAAATTCGTGGACGTTCGATATCTTAAACACGGGGAAAATCGTATATGTAATTTCGGCGGAAATATTATTGTTGAAATAATATTAAATTAATTTCGGGAATTCAATTATTATTATTTAGTGGAATTAATAATAATTAAAAATGTAATTAATTAAGGTTTTCTTTTTAAAGACTCCAAGTTAATTAATATTGCATTTTAGCCCTTAATTAATTTAACCTTGGGTCCCTAGTGTAGCTCTATTTAAACCCCCCCTTGCCCTCTCCTAAGACCTAACTTTCGCCGCAACTTTCATTTTTCATCAGAGAATAATTAATTGCTTAGCGCAATAATATTTTTCTCTGTGTAAAAAATAAAGTTAACGCAATTATATTTTTATTTCTCTCATTGAGAATAATCATACGCTGGTCTTGGAAAGGAGAGTGCAGACAAGGACGAACCCAGGGGATCGTTGCCCACACAACGGCTGGAGTCGGGCAGAGTCATACACTAGAAGCGTCTAAGGTCTCAACAATCGACCGAGAGGTATGAGATCGAATTCTCTATTCCGCAATTTCATTCGATCTATTTTTCTCGTTGATCATACATGAACGTAGATCGGGTTCCGGGGTTGTGGGTTGTATTCCTCGACTACTGGGGGTTCAAGGACCTCCGGATCGGTAGTCGGAAGAGGAAAAACGACCCGGAAACGAGCCCGGAACAGCAACGTCGCGTTGCTGTTCGCGGACGAACAGCGCCCGCTGGTGGGCAAACGACGGTCGCCGTTTGCAGCTCCACCAGCGATCGCTGGACTGCAATCAGCGGGCGCTGATTGGGTGCAGTCCAGCTCCGTTTCGCGCGGTTGTCCTCCGGGGCAATGGCTGGGCGTGACTCGGGTCATGGGCTGTCGTGTGAATAAAGTAACGGACGTGGAGGTCGACTGGGATCGTTCGGATGTTCGAAGCGATCGAACGAACGCATCCCGGGTAGTCGATTTCCAACAATTCCCATACCTATTATCATAGTATGGTTTCCCCCTTCCTTGCCCGTTACCGTTGCTCTGCCCCATTGCTTTGACCTCCTCGTCATACAGCGTGGGGCACTCATCAGTGGCATGCTCCGTGCCCTGACAGATCTGGCAAGCTTTCACTCCTGTCTTTGGCCCGGTGGCCATAGAGTTCATAAACTTCTCCATAGCACTGCACAGTTTGTCGATCTTTAAATCCGCATCGGTGGTTGTCCCCAAATTGGTCCTGGGCAACTCACTTCCATCATCCCTGAACTCCTCTGCCATCTCCTTGAAGAGTTTAAATGCCTCCTCAGCACTTTTATTCAGGATGGACCCTCCACTGGCAGCGTGCAGGAGGGTTCTCTCGTGCATCCTTAGCACAGACACGAAGTATTGGATCAAATCGTGATCAGGGATCTGGTGCTGAGGACACTTTGACAACATCTGTTTAAACCATGCCCAATATGCGGGAAACTCTTCGCCTGCCCCCATCTTAATGCTACTGATGTTCCTTCGCATGTGTTGGATTCGGGCGGCAGGGAAGTATTTTTCCAAGAACTTCTGTTGGAGCTGTGCCCAAGTGGTGATTTGCCCTTCGGGCAGAGTGTAGAGCCACTCTCGTGCTCCATCCCCAAGTGAAAAGGGAAAAGTCAGCAGTCGGATGTATTCACTCAAAGGGGGCCCTCCCCTTATAGTTCCGCAGGCTAACTCGAAGTCTTGAAGATGCCTCTGTGGGTCTTCCATGGGCATGTCGCTGAACTTAGGCAGTATTTGGATGAAATTGTGTTTCATCTCTCAGTTCTCGTTGATGGTGGGTAAAGTGATGCCTGATGGTCGGAGGTTCAGATTGGCAGGGAACATCATTTCCCTGAGGGTTTGGTTTGCTATTGTGGCTGGTTCTGGTGAAGGTCTAGGTGGGGTAAATAGTTCACCTCTCCTTGCCCTTCGCGGATTTTCTGCCCTTGGTGTATGGGTAGCTTCTTGGGCGGCACGTGCTAACGCTTTGGCTAGCCTTGTTTCTTTCCGGATTCGCTTTGCGGTCTTTTCGATCTCAGGATCGTACCAGGTTACAATCTCTTTGCCAGAAGCAGAATCCTGCATAAACAAAACAAGTCAAACTGTTAGCACAGACGACTTACTGTTGGAAATTTGCCTCCCCGGCAACGGTGCCAATTTTGACGAGCGCGAATACTTGTCGTGGAGCAAACACGCTATCAAAATGAAATTTATATTTAGCCAGTACTCTTATCACTACAAAACGTAGATAATGGCAAGTACGTGGGGTCGGTCCCACAAGGAGGCAATTACAGTAGGTGATCTCGGCTTTGCCCAAGGGGTTGTCACAAAAAGATTTTGGTTTGGGTTGCTGTGGGCACAGCGGTTTTGCAAACGTTTCAAACACTTTGATCTAACTCCGGCTAACAGAAATAGCATGCAAATAAATAAATCTAAAAGTAAACAAAGCAAACAACTCAGATCTAACAGAATACTAAAAGGAAAACTTAAATCAAATGATAAACAAGGCATCCGGGCAGACAACTTCACTCAGGATCATTAGGGCAAACTACCGGTCATCGGCACTAAGGATTTCTACCAGCGGTTTGTCAGCAGTTATAGGGTGCAAAAAACAAAAGTGGTCCTATTGCGTCACGCCCAGCAATTGCCCCACCCCTCATCTATCCTTACTTTGTAAAGAGAAGGCTAGCTATCACTATGCCTAAACCCCCTGGATCTGAACAATTCGATAACCTATGCGACCAAACATGGATCTAGTTTGGCCGCTCTCTGCCCAAATCGAGGTCTGCAGGTAATTCTTCTCCTCCACAGGTGGTCGGACCAGGCACGGTACTTGGTAGGAATTCTGGGTCTTCTGCTTCGTGACCTTACCCATTTGCCCGATGTCGTCAAACTGTTGCTTGTCACTATCGCTCCAGAATCTGATTTGCCCAAAGAAGGGGATTTCCTTGCCTCTTTTGCCCAGTGCGCCACCTGTTACCTGCATCACCACACACTCTGCCCAAACACCTAATTGTGCCCTCCCAGACACGTAACCGACTCAAACTGACTCAATAAAGGGTGTAAAAATGCTCTAAGATGAGCAAATAAAATGGCTCATCAGAGTTAATCAATTCTAATACTTGTCCGGATCTTATACCTTATATCCATAAAGGATTGCTTAGTCATGTTATCTTCCAAATCAGATTCTTAGGTCGGAAGGTCCACTCCTTCAACTTAATTGATCAAAATATCAATTTTCGACCTTTGAACTTTTTATTTGAATAAACACGACTTAGCATAAGAATCCACAAGTATAAATGATTCATTACATAAATATCTCTTAAAAGTAAAACGAGTTATATGCTACGGTTCGTTGCATCGTGGTGGACTCAGGATTCATTTATATATTGCTAGCTAATGTACCAGAATAGATAATATCATTATTTCTTTTTATAACCATCAAATGATTAAAAGAAATAAAATATCTATTCATTAGAAATCCAGAACAAAGTTCTTTCTAAAAGGTACATAAAAGCAATAACTCAAAATGAAATCCTATAATAATGTCCTCCACTGCAACAGCTGCCTCCTCAACATCATTTCCCATGTAGACCACGATCTTTTTTTTTATTTTTTTTTAAGTCGTTAGGTTTCCTGGAACCTCTGCATTTAAAATGCACATACCGTCAGTGGTTCCATATCTACACACCAGGTGTCGGTAGATAATACCACTGACTATGTTTTACGACTAAAGAAAGATTTCGTACCTTTGAGAGGATAATCAGACTTCCAGTACCCAGACTGTTTGAATCGAGAACACTAGCCTATTGGCTTTCTCGCCCCATCTCGTGGTCCAAGTAACTTAGGACCACTGGGTTTCTTTGCTTGCTTTTTCTATCCCCCGGTTTTGCCCTTAGGTTCAAAACCTTTGGCATTGGCTACAAGAGCTTGCGATTTCCGTCTCAACTCGTCCAAAAAGGTCAATCATCTCAAAAACGTGTTTAAGCGTTTCCTCGAATCGACTGGCCTTTATGAGTATCCTCATCGCCTCTTTTCTAGCCTCTACTTCATGTCTAAACATCTTCTTGAGTTTGAACATGATATCATAATTAGTGGTTATTGCAAAAGCATTTTCCCACTTCTTAAAATCAGTTCTTTCCTCATCAGTTGAGACATTAGTAGGCTCGGGAGAACAAAGCTCACTGAGTACAAACTTGTACTCTTTAACAGTCTGGGCAATGTCCAGATCTCTATTCCAATCAATACATTCAGGGACCAATGAGTTAAATTCCTTAAGTATCACAGAAAGTGGGTTCAAAGCCATATCCTAATCTATGAGCACATATAACAACAAACAATTGATTTAATCTCCGATATTATCTCCCTCAAATAATATCATTAAATCACTAATCACATCTAAAATCTCATCAGATATGTCAAGCCACGTGGTGTGGACATTTACCTACCCAAATGATTTAGCAATTAGATTTGCTTCGGTCATACATCACTTATAGCGTAACTTCGTGGGGAAGAATACTATAATGCGTATCTAAGTGTAAACCATTACTCAGTACTAAAGTAAATCGTTTGGAACCGCTACATCACCGCAAGCCACGTGGTGTGGACGTTTACGATGATTTCACAATTCTTCACAATTCTTTATAACTGTCTACATCAATTAATCCAAAATCCGTTAGTATAGCAAGCCACGTGGTGTGGACGTTTACTACACCAAGAGACTTTTATAATTGACGCGGAGAACCCTATCTCTCATAAATCAGGACGCGGAGAATCAGGACGCGGAGAATCATAAGTGAAACTCGAAGTTTCTTACCAGTGATTCACCATGCGAACAACCCTATCTCTCATAAAATGAGGGAGCCGAGCAGACAATCGATCCATTTAAAAAATGGTACGAAGGTCTCTAATTTGTGTCATCCACATGACCAAGTGGCTTTGGCTCCATTCCACTCCCCGGGGTGAGAATGAGTCGACTTGAAATCAGTTTCAGAAAGACAAATTAGGCATTGTTTGATAAACTCAATCAATGTTTCTCATAAAAAGAATTACAAGAATTCTCCTCCAATGGCTTATCAATACGAACTTCGAAAGTCCATAAAAGTCACCAAGAGAACAGTAATGGAGACCATGGCATTGTTTCCAATCCCTCTCCCACTTAGCTTTTTACAACAAGGGATACGCTATCTAATGCATAATTGAATACACATAAGCATGCATACATGAAATAAAGCACATAGAATATTATCACATAGTCAAAATAATACTAGAATATTATTTTCCGACTATTATGGCTTTATCGCATCTCCGTACGCATCTTCTAGTCTTCAGTCTTCGTTCTTGAATGCTCCATGTGACGGGAATATTAATTCCAATATTTAAATCTATTTATTTTCAATTAATAAATCCAAAAGTCACTTAATTCAAAATTAAGTCAATTGAATAAATCAAAATAAAATTAAATATTTATTAATATTTTTATTTATTTTTATTTTCCTTTCTAATTCCATTAAATCTTTAGAATTCTATCCAAGTCAAACTTGGAATATTCTAGAAGACTTCTATAATAGAATAAGGAAATAAATAAATTAGGACTTCTAATCCTTCCAAATTAATTCCTTTCCTAATCTATTAAAAATTCTATAAAGGAATAATTAAATAGGAATAATTAATTAAGGACTTTCAAAACTTTCCAAATGAATTATTTTCCTAATCCATTAAAAATTCCATAAAGGAATAATTAAATAGGAAAAAATAAATTAATTCTAAATTTATTCATTTTCCTATTCTATGAAAATTCCCAAGAATAGGAATAATCAATAAGGAAAAATAAATTTATTCTAAATTTATTCTTTTCCTATTCCATGAGAATTCCCAAAAATAGGAGTACTCAAAATAGGAAAACCGAATAATTTAGGAAAGTTGAATCTCGGCGGGAGAGCACGAGATCACGAGGACCCCGCGCCCCTACCACCATCGACCGCGGCTCGAGGAGCACGCCACCGCCACCCCAGCCGGCCAGCCACCACCGTTGCCGGCGGCAGCCCACGACCGAGGGCGATCAGCCCTCTCCTCCGCGATCGATCTCATGGGGATCGATCTCCATGATCGATCCTCGAGTCCTTCATCTTCTTCGTCACATCTTCTTCTTCTCCGACAGTCGTTTCGGCATCGATCCAACGTAAAATAAATTACAATAATTTAATTACAATTATCCGGTATCGATTTTATACATGAAATCGACCCTATACATTTTCCGGAAAAAGTAGAACGTAATAATAAACCTAAATTCGGTCAACCCCCCGAATTTTTACTATTACAAGCATTCACCACACATAAAACGAATCTCGACATGTCCGAGAGTTTAATCAAAACATATTATGACAATAATTAACGGAAAAATTATATCTAGCCATAATAGTCGAAAACCCTGCAAGGTAGAACAATTTATCGCATATACACATGAACTAGAACCAACGCTCTGATACCAATTGTTGGAAATCGATATCCCGGGGTTAACGGAATTGCGGAAACATAACCCCGATCAAAATCCCGTCGCCGGAAACCACCGCGAACCACCGCGCGAACCGGGCCCGACCAAAGCAACACCGCCGCGGGATAAACCCGCGGCTATCCCTAGTCGAGCCCCGCGAGGGGCTCGCGATCACACGCGGTGATTGCTGAGGATGCATCGTGCATCCCCCGGGGCTGCTCGTAGCAGCCCCTGGCGGTGAGTCCGGCGACTCACCGCCACCGCTCGTGGAGGAGCGGTCCGCCCAGCGGATCGAGATCGGGCCAGCCACGCGGCTGCCCGGCGATCGAGCCCAACTCGATCCCATGCCCCGGCGTCCAGCCGGGGCTCCTCCCGTGTGCACCGGCGATCGAGTCCTAGGGCTTCGATCGCCACCCTCGGCGTCTAGCCGAGGGTTTATTGTTATCGATCCCGGCAGGGCTCGCTTGACCGCCCGCGGTCCGGTGATCTCGGATCACCACCGCGCGGTCAAAGCCCGTCCTCGGGTTCGTCCCTCGAATCTTCGTTCATGCGTATACTCGAATTAATTATTAAAATCATCAAAGGGGGTTCAACGATTTTACCTTTGTTCTCGTTGTACGGAGAAACGAGATCTATGAAGACCTTGAGACCTTCCCACGTATTCCTTGCACTAGCTCGAACGTCGGGTGGGCGACGATCCTCCGAACTCCATGGATCTCCCTCTCTATTTTCTCTCTCTAGAATTGTGATCTTCAAGTTATGAGAACAGAGAAGACCATGTAGTGATTTTATAGGCTACGTAGGGGATCTTAAGGAGGTGGAATATTGGGCTTCCAATATTAATGATTAAATTGAGCCCAAGCCCAAATCTATTAATCCTATTAATATTAATTAATTTATTTTCCACTATATAAATTAATTGCACTCCCAATATTAAACCATATTATATCAAATAATATTTCTCCGGTAGTATTATTTATTCCGTGTATTTAAGATATAAATATCCATGAATAAAATTAATTTATTGCTAATTAATTTATTCATCTCTTATATCCGAGAATAGTACCATTCAACCTTAATTATTATGCGGAACAAATCCACCTGCAGGGTTTACATAATAATTCCTTATGAACTCATCTCGGGGATATTATCAACCCTTACGGGATACACTTTCCCGTCAAGTATCCACGGCATGTCATATATAAAATATAGCGACCCAACTTAACCGGTAATTGACCCAATAATTAAACCGGTTAATTCCTTTGGAAAATCAAAGTCACTTATATTAAATATATACACCCGCAATAATATCAGGGATTAAGAATAAAATACACTGAGACTTAAATCGATTATAGAAGGCAATCCTAATCGATAAATCTCAAGCGATCCACCCAATACACCAAGTGTACAAGTATGATAAAATAATCAAGACAAATTATTTTCTCTCTCATACTACGACTATACCGATGGATTGGTCCTTGTACATCTAGGTCGTGAGCAACTGTTCGATTATGTTGGAAATCGACTACCCGGGATGCGTTCGTTCGATCAATCGAACATCCGAACGATCCCAGTCGACCTCCAGATCCGTTACTCCATCCACGTGCCCAGCCCGTGCCCCGATTCACGCCCAGCCATTGCCCCGGAGGACAACCGCGCGAGCCGGAGCGGGCTGCCCGAATAAGAGCAAAACGGCGGTCGCCGTTTAAGAAACGGCGGTCGCCGTTTGTCCTTCAGCAGCGCGACCTGCTGTTCCGGACTCGTTTTCGGGCCGTTTTTGTTGGAAATCGATATCCCGGAATTAATAAATTTAAATAAATAAATTATCTAATTAATTCCGACCGAAATCCTTCGAATATCCGGATTGTCTAAATTGCGGAACCGACAATCCAATCGAATAAACCCTTCGCCGGAAACCACCACGAACCACCGTACGCGAACCGGGCTCGACCAAGAACACCACGCGGGGATAACCCCACGCATGCCCTAGCCGAGCCCCGCGAGGGGCTCGCGATTGCTCACGGCAATCGCTGGGGTTGCTCACGCAAACCCCCGGGGCTGCTCGTAGCAGCCCCTCCCGCGGCGAGTCCGGCGACTCGCCGCTGCCGCATCGGAGGGCGGTCCGCCCAGCTGACCGCGATCGGGCCAGCCACGCGGCTGCCCGGCGATCGAGCCCAGCTCGATCGCGTGCCCCGGCGTCCAGCCGGGGCTCCTCCCTTGTGAGCACGGGCGGTCGAAACCCTAGGGTTTGACCGCCACCCTCGGCGTCCAGCCGAGGGTCATGCATCGTGCATGCGCACGACCCCACGGGGATCCGAACCGCCGCGGTCCGGTGGTTCGACCACCACCGCCGGTTCATCCTCGTTTCCGGGGTTCGTCCTCGTATCTTGGTTCATGATATTCTCACGATAAATAAACAATAAAATCATAAAGAGGGTTTTACGATTTTCCTCGTTCTCGTTGTTCGGAAAAACGTAGAACTCAATTTGATGACCTTTGAGATCTTCCCACGTATTCCTTGCACTAGCCCGGACGTCGTGTGGGCGACGATCTACCGAACTCCATGGATCTCCTTCACGAACTCTCTAGACTAATCAAGTATGATTATCTTGTCTTGTCTAATTGTGAAGACCATGTAGTGCTTTTATAGGCTACGTAGGGGATCTTAAGGAGGTGGAATATTGGGCTTCCAATAATAGTGATTAAATTGAGCCCACCAAGCCCAAATCTATTAATCCTTACTATTATTAATTAATTCTATTTTCCACTATATAAAATTAATTGCACTCCCAATATTAAACCATATTATATCAAATAATATTTCTCCGGTAGTATTATTTATTCCGTGTATTTAAGATATAAATATCCATGAATAAAATTAATTTATTGCTAATTAATTTATTTATCTCTTATATCCGAGACTAGTACCATTCAACCTTAATTATTATGCGGAACGAATCCACCTGCAGGGTTTACATAATAATTCCTTATGAACTCATCTCGGGGATATTATCAACCCTTACGGGATACACTTTCCCGTCAAGTATTCACGGCATGTCATATATAAAATATAGTGACCCAACTTAACCGGTAATTGACCCAGTAATTAAACCGGTCAATTCCTTTGGAAAATCAAAGTCACTTATATTAAATATACACATCCGCAATAGTATCGGGGATTAAGAATAAAATACACTGAGACTTAAATCGATTATCGCCGGCAATCCTAATCGATAAATCTCAAGCAGATCCGCTCAATACACCAAGTGTACAAGTGTCATAAAATAATTAAGATAAATTATCTTCTCTCTCACACAACGACTATACCGATGGATTGGTCCGTGTCCATCTAGGTCGTGAGCAACTGTTCGATTAAATACGAGTAACCGATAGTATGATCTTCTGTGCGCCCATGCTTGCACCATACTAACTACAACGTATAAAATCCAGGACTATGATTTGCATATATTTAATTATAAATAATTAAACGCAAATAATTGTTTATTTAATTAAATAGATTAATGGCAATGGATCGTGAGTTTGCGTTACTTAAATCTAGACATTAAGTACACAACTCCAACAATCTCCCACTTGTACTAAGGTCTAGTCATTTCCTCCAAACTCCCGACTCCCATACTCATCACGTGCTTGAGTTGTACTTCCAAGAAGTACTATGTGAATGAGCACTCTAGGTTGCCGCTCTGAAGTTATCTTGGTGACTACAGCGTCGTCTCCCTTGACGATGACTCATATCAGGTGGTACTTGCACTATGTGTTATCTTACACTTATGGACTTGTGATTTCTTACCATTTGCCATTGCACCGCTATTTACATAGTCTTTGGCAAATTTAGGATTACATCTAAGTCCCAGAGATTATCCCGGAGTTATACCAAAACTTCCGCTGCCTCTGAGGCCGCTATTTGGTTACCCATGGCAGAGTCCGAAAAGCATCGTGCTTATCACTCTTCCATGTTAAAACTCCTTCTCCTTCAATAGTGAAACACATAGCCTGATATCGACTTACACTGGTCCTCATTCGATTAGAAATCTAAGAGAATGTAATCCAAAGGAAAAACTCGTCTGCTTCGTAGTCTAGAACAGTACTTCGAAAGTACTTTTACAGCAGTCGAATATTCCTTTCCAGGATTACCTTGATATCCTCACACTATGCTCACTGCATAGCCGATATCAGGTTCTCGTTTTCAACATTGCATTTTTCAAGCTTTCCACACTCCAAGTGTAGGAAACCGCTCTCATTGCTTCTATCTCCTTTTGTGTTCCAAAACACATATCCTTAGATAGATGCATTCCGTCTCTGAAAGGTAACGAACCTTTCTCGGAACCTTGCATGTTAAAACGAACCATAATCATATATATGTAAGATGTCCAAGAGAAGTACAATGTTCCAGATCTTAAGAACATGCTCTAACTTCTTCTTTATCTCATATATCGATTTTTCTAGACAACCATCATTTTATGTCTGATAACATCTTTACATTGTTGCCAATGATAAGAGTGTAATCTACATAAAACCTCCGAGAAACACCACCTTGTTTTCCATCACGTTTCCAATACACACAATTCGTCTATGCTTTTGATGAATCCATAAAATGGACTATCTCATCAATTTGCAAGTACCACGAACTCAATGCTTTGTTTCAATCCATAAATGGATCAACTAAGCTTGTACTCTAAATGATCTCGCCTCTTAGCAATAATCCTTATTGCTCTCCAAGAAGGCACATTTAGATCTAGTACGGCCTTCATGTAGATCTAGGGATCGATTTCATGTATACTAGGTCCAGAGTCCGAAGACTCTCCTAGTCTTATGAATATCTCTGGTTGTTCCACAACCTCCCACTACAATGGCATTCCGGTGTATAAACAGTGATAACAGTAGGTGCAGTTAGTGGTGTGCCGCTACTCGGTTTGGCTGGTTCTAAGTCTTAATCTTTCTCTCTCATTTCAAAGCATTATGTCACCTTGGGCTTGTGGTTCATTATATAGTCTTCCTCTAAGAACCGGGCGTTAGAACTTATAACGTCCTTATGGTTCATAGTACTATTGAACACATCTTTTGTTCTTCTAGGATATTCTACAACCGTATTCGAATGCGCCGTTGTTTCCAGACATATCCATAGAACATAGGTAGTTCCGTATAACTCATCTTTTACTATCTCTATAAGAGTTCCATTTCTTATTATCGACACACCATCTCTACACAACAGTGTATGGTGTAGTCGTTTGGGATCAAATCCCAATCTCTGATCAGTATGCCATGCATTCCTCAGACAGGTACTTGCCTCCGCGATCAAATCGCAGGCTACAAATGGATATACCTTGATGGTTCTCCACAATAGCTTTGTGTCCATTGACTTGTCAAAACACTTGCTTTTGTGGCACATCAGGTATTCTAATCCATTTCTCGAGTAATCATCAAATGAAGTACTCGTACCTTATTGTCTGAGCAGGCATAGGTCTGCATACATCAGAGTCAATCAATTCTTATACTTGTCCGGATCTTACATCTTATATCCATAAAGGATTGCTTAGTCATATTATCTTCCAAATTAGATTCTTAGGTCGGAAGGTCCACTCCTTCAACTTAATTGATCAAATATCAATTTTCGACCTTTGAACTTCTTATTTGAATAAACATGACTCAGCATAAGAATCCACAAGTATAATTGATAAAGAAATCTCTTATTAGTAAAACGAGTTTCATACTACGGTTCGTTGCATCATGGTGGACTCAGGATTCATCATTTATATATTGCTAGCTAATGTACCAGAATAGATAACATCATTATTTCTTCTTATAACCATCAAATGATTAAAAGAAATAAAATATCCATTTATTAGAAATCCAGAACAAAGTTCTTTCTAATATGAAAGGTACATAAAAGCAATAACCCAAAATGAAATCCTATAAAATGTCCTCCACTGCAACTGCTGCCTCCTCTACAGCATTGCCCATGTAGACTACGATTTCTTTTTTTCTAAGTCGTCGGGTTTCCTGGAACCCTTGCATTTAAAATGCACATACCGTCAGTGGTTCCATATCTACACACCAGGTTCTGGTAGATAATACCACTGACTATGTTTTACGACTAAAGAAAATTTCGTACTTTCTTTGAGAGGATAATCAGACTTCCAGTACCCAGACTGTTTGCATCGAGAACACTTGCCTCTTGGCTTTCTCGTCCCATCTCGTGGTCCAAGAAACTTAGGACCACTGGGTTTCTTTGCTTGCTTTTCCTTTCCCCCGATTTTGCCCATAGGCTCGAAACCTTTGGCATTAGCTACAAGAGCTTGCGATTTCCGTCTCAACTCGTCTAAAAGGTCGATCATCTCAAAAACGTATTTAAGCGTTTCCTCGAATCGACTGGCCTTTATGAGTATCCTCATCGCCTCTTGTCTAGCCTCTACACCATGTCTAAACATCTCCTTGAGTTTGAACATGATATCAAAATCAGTCCTTTCCTCATCAGTTAAGACATTTGTAGGCTCGGGAGGACAAAGCTCACTGAGTACAAACTTGTACTCTTCAACAGTTTGGGTAATGTCTAGATCTCTATTCCAATCATTACATTCAGGGACCAATGAGTTTAAAATCCTTACGTATCACATAAAGTGGGTTCAAAGCCATATCCTAATCTATGAGCACATATAACAACAAACAATCGATTTAATCTCCGATATTATCTCCCTCAAATAATATCATTAAACCACTAATCGCATCTAAAATCCCATCAGATATGGCAAGCCACGATAGTGTGGACGTTTACCTATCCAAATGATTTAGCAATTAGATTTCCTTCGGTCGTACATCATCATTAGCGTTACTTCGATGGGAAGAATACTAAGAAGCGTACCTAAGTGTAAACCATTACTCAGTATCTAAGAAGATTGTTTGGGACACGCATATTTACCGCAAGCCACGATAGTGTGGACGTTTACGTTAACATACGCTCCTTTACTCCCTTCTATAACTGTCTACATCAATCGTTCCAAAATCCCATTCAATGCAGCAAGCCACGATAGTGTGGACGTTTACTACACCAAAAGACTTTTACAATTGACTCCCAATTACATGAATCATTCAATCTTGTAAATCAAGACGCGGAGAATCATAAGTGACACTCGAAGTTTCTAACCAGTGATTCCCCATGCGAACGACCCTATCTCTCATAAATGAGGGAGCCGAGCAGACAATCGATCCACCTTCAAAAGGATGGTACGAAGGTCTCTAATTTGTGTCCTCGACATGACCAAGTGGCTTTGGCTCCATTCCACTCCCCGGGGTGAGAATGAGTCGACTTGAAATCAGCTTTGGAAAGACAAATTAGGCATTGTTTGATAAACTTAATCAATGTTTCTCGTAAGAGGAATTACAAGAACTCTCCTCCAATGACTTGTCTATACGAACTTCAAAAGTCCATAAAAGTCACCAAGAGAACAGCAATGGAGACCATGGATATGTTTCCATACCCTCTCCCACTTAGCTTTTTACAATAAAGGGATACGCTATCTAATGCATAATTAAATACACATAAGCATGCATACATGTAATAAAGCACATAGAATATTATCACATAGTCAAAATAATACTAGAATATTATTTTCCGACTATTATGGCTTTATCGCATCCCCGTACGCATCTTCTAGTCTTCAGTCTTCGTTCTTGAATGCTCCATGTGACGAGAATATTAATCCCAATATTTAAATCTATTTATTTTCAATTAATCCAAAAGTTACTTAATTCGAAAATTAAGTCAATCGAATATATCAAAAATAAAATTAAATATTATTAATATTTTTATTTATTTTTATTTTCCTATCTAATTCTATTAAATCTCTAGAATCCCATCCAAGTCAAACTCGGAATATTCTAGAAGACTTCTATAATAGAATAAGGAAATAAAATAAATTAGGACTCCTAATCCTTCCAAATTAATTTCTTTCCTAATCTATTAAAAATTCCATAAAGGAATAATTAAATAGGAAAAATTAATTAAGGACTTTAAAACTTTCCAAAATTAATCATTTTCCTAATCCATTTAAAAATCCATAAAGGAATAATAAAATAGGAAAAATAAATTAATTCCAAATTTATTCCTTTTCCTAATCTATGAAAATTCCCAAGAATAGGAATAATCAATAAGAAAAAATAAATTTATTCTAAATTTATTCTTTTCCTATTCCATGAGAATTCCCAAAAAATAGGAATACTCAAAATAGGAAAACCGAATAATTTAGGAAAGTGAATCTTGGCCGAGATGAACGCGGGTTGGGGATCCCCACGCTCACCATGATCGACCACCCACCTAGAGGAGTCGAACTCCTCATGGTGGTCGATCAAGCCTCATGAGATCGGCCATGGGGATGGCCGATCGAGCCCTCCCTCTATTCGTCTCCTCCGTCACACGTCTTCTTCCGGCGGTCGTTTCGGCATCGATCCAACGTAAAATAAATTACATAATTTAATTACAATTATCCGGTATCGATTCTATACATGAAATCGACCCTATACATTTTCCGGAAAAAGTAGAACGTAATAATAAATCCTAAATTCGGTCAACCCCCGAATTTTTACTATTACAAGCATTCACCACACATAAAACGAATCTCGACATGTCCGAGAGTTTAATAATCAAGAACAATATTATGACATTAATTAAAACAATTAAATCTAGCCATAATAGTCGGAAACCCTGCAAGGTAGAACAATTTATCGAAAAATACCATGAACTAAAACCAATGCTCTGATACCATTTGTTGGAAATCGATATCCCGGAATTAATAAATTTAAATAAATAAATTATCTAATTAATTCCGACCGAAATCCTTCGAATATCCGGATTGTCTAAATTGCGGAACCGACAATCCAATCGAATAAACCCTTCGCCGGAAACCACCACGAACCACCGTACGCGAACCGGGCTCGACCAAGAACACCACGCGGGGATAACCCCACGCATGCCCTAGCCGAGCCCCGCGAGGGGCTCGCGATTGCTCACGGCAATCGCTGGGGTTGCTCACGCAAACCCCCGGGGCTGCTCGTAGCAGCCCCTCCCGCGGCGAGTCCGGCGACTCGCCGCTGCCGCATCGGAGGGCGGTCCGCCCAGCGGACCGTGATCGGGCCAGCCACGCGGCTGCCCGGCGATCGAGCCCAGCTCGATCGCGTGCCCCGGCGTCCAGCCGGGGCTCCTCCCTTGTGAGCACGGGCGGTCGAAACCCTAGGGTTTGACCGCCACCCTCGGCGTCCAGCCGAGGGTCATGCATCGTGCATGCGCACGACCCCACGGGGATCCGAACCGCCGCGGTCCGGTGGTTCGACCACCACCGCCGGTTCATCCTCGTTTCCGGGGTTCGTCCTCGGATCTTGGTTCATGATATTCTCACGATAAATAAACGATAAAATCATAAAGAGGGTTTTACGATTTACCTCGTTCTCGTTGTTCGGAAAAACGTAGAACTCGATTTGATGACCTTTGAGATCTTCCCACGTATTCCTTGCACTAGCCCGGACGTCGTGTGGGCGACGATCTACCGAACTCCATGGATCTCCTTCACGAACTCTCTAGACTAATCAAGTATGATTATCTTGTCTTGTCTAATTGTGAAGACCATGTAGTGCTTTTATAGGCTACGTAGGGGATCTTAAGGAGGTGGAATATTGGGCTTCCAATAATAGTGATTAAATTGAGCCCACCAAGCCCAAATCTATTAATCCTTACTATTATTAATTAATTCTATTTTCCACTATATAAAATTAATTGCACTCCCAATATTAAACCATATTATATCAAATAATATTTCTCCGGTAGTATTATTTATTCCGTGTATTTAAGATATAAATATCCATGAATAAAATTAATTTATTGCTAATTAATTTATTCATCTCTTATATCCGAGACTAGTACCATTCAACCTTAATTATTATGCGGAACGAATCCACCTGCAGGGTTTACATAATAATTCCTTATGAACTCATCTCGGGGATATTATCAACCCTTACGGGATACACTTTCCCGTCAAGTATTCACGGCATGTCATATATAAAATATAGTGACCCAACTTAACCGGTAATTGACCCAGTAATTAAACCGGTCAATTCCTTTGGAAAATCAAAGTCACTTATATTAAATATACACATCCGCAATAGTATCGGGGATTAAGAATAAAATACACTGAGACTTAAATCGATTATCGCCGGCAATCCTAATCGATAAATCTCAAGCAGATCCGCTCAATACACCAAGTGTACAAGTGTGATAAAATAATTAAGATAAATTATCTTCTCTCTCACACAACGACTATACCGATGGATTGGTCCGTGTCCATCTAGGTCGTGAGCAACTGTTCGATTAAATACGAGTAACCGATAGTATGATCTTCTGTGCGCCCATGCTTGCACCATACTAACTACAACGTATAAAATCCAGGACTATGATTTGCATATATTTAATTATAAATAATTAAACGCAAATAATTGTTTATTTAATTAAATAGATTAATGGCAATGGATCGTGAGTTTGCGTTACTTAAATCTAGACATTAAGTACACAACTCCAACAGTTTTTCCTCTTCCGACTACCGATCCGGAGGTCCTAGAACCCCCAGTAATCGAGGAATACGATCCACGATGTCCGGAACCCGATCGTAAGTTCAAAGTATGATCAACGAAATATGAGATCGAATAAATTGCGGAAAAGGAATCGATCTCATACCTTCTCGGTCGATTGTTGAGACCTTAGATGCTTCTAACGTATGCCTCAGATCCGTCTCCAACCGTTGTGTGGGCAACGATCCGCTGGAGTTCTCCCGCCTGTACTCTCCTTCCAAGACCAGCGTATAAACTATTCTGTGAGAATAATTTTTATTTGCGTTAACTATTTTTATTTTAACAGAGAAACTTTTTAATTGCGCTAACAATTCTTTTTCTCTGCTGAAATAAAATGTTGCGGCGAATGTTAGGTCTTAGGAGAGTAGGGGAGGGGATTTATATAGAGTTACGTTAGGGACCTTAGGTAAATTAATTTAAGGGCTAAATTGAAATATTAATTAACTTGGAATACGTAAACGCAATTCCTTAATTAATTGATTTCAATTTTAATTATTATTCAATCCACTATAAAATAATAATTGAATTCCAGAAATTAATTTTAATATTATTTCAACAATAATAATTCCGCCGAAATTACATATACGACTTTCCCCGTGTTTAAGATATCGAACGTCCACGAATTTATTTAATTACTAATAATTAAATTAATTCGTTTCTTATTATCCGAGACTAGTACCACTCATCCTTTTTATCATGTGGAACAAATCCACCTGCAGGGTTTACATGATAAACTTTATGAGCTCATCTCGGGGACGTAATCAACCCAATAAACGGGACACGGTTTCCTGTCTATAATCTACAGCATGCCGTGCGTACAATTATGATTCCCAATTTACCGAGGATCTCGACTAATCAATTAGTCTCACTCATTGGCAAGTTAAAGAACCGAGAATTGGACACACGCACCTATAATTATATAGGGATTAGGAATTCGTATATCCGTAATATCTGAGGTCTAGTTCGATTACTGCGATTAGTATAAATCGAACGCCCTCCCGTGGTCCTGCTCAATACACCAAGTGTACGAGTGTGACGTGATAGTCAAGACCGACTATCTACCAGTCACACAACGACGTACCGATGGATTGTCCCTGTCCATCTAAGTCGTGAGCTTCTGTTCGATAATATACGAGTAACCGACAGTATGATCTTCCGCGTGTCTCCTCACGCCATACTGTCTACAACGTATATATCTAGGACTATGGCATAGAGTGTATGTAAACAAAATGCAGACTGTTTGATTAATAGATAATAAAACACAGATAAGGAGTTCCATATTGTCACTAAACTAGACATTTAGAATATAACTCCATCAGATTATATACGAGTAACCGATAGTATGATCTTCCGTGTGGGCCCGCACACCATACTAACTACAACGTATATAATCTAGGACTATAATTTGCATATATTTAATTATAAATAATTAAACGCAAATAATTGTTTATTTAATTAGATAGATTAATGGCAATGAATCGGGAGTTCATATCACTTAAATCTAGACATTAAGTATACAACTCCAACAGAAGGGTGTGCGTGCGTACGATCCCAAGAGTGATTTCTTCACAATCATCCTTCACCATTCTGGAAAATTCCTGGTTGAACAAGGTAAAAAATCTTATGTGAATGGGAAGGTAGAATACATCGATTATGTGTTACCAGCTGATTTGAGGCATAGTGAGTTGGTGGTAATGACAAATGTAGTTGGTTTAAGTGGGATTTTAGAATTTTATGGATGTATGAATGGTTTTGATGGCGACTGCTCATTGTTGTTGCCGATTATTGATGATGTTCGTGCTCATGAGATGTGGAATTATGTATTTGCTTCCAAGTTTGTAGCTTTCTATATTGATCATGAAGGGCTTCCTGTGGATGATATTAGCTATATAAATAGCCCTGAATTTCTAGCATATGAGAGTGATAAGGAGGATGTAGGTGTGAATTAAGGATGTTGCTGGTGTTGATGATGGTAATCTGCAGGATGTTGGCATTGATGAATTAGTGGATGAGTACAATGATGATGTGGCTGATGAAGTCTTAGAACAAGAAGCTAAAAACAGTGAGTATATGGCTAGCTTATTTTATGGTCAAGTAGAGGAAAGTGATAGTGATGGGGCTGTTTCTGTTGGTGAAGATTCTGAGATGTCACATTATCTAGTGGACAGTGATGGTGAGTATGAACAAGACAATGTGGACTTCAGCAAATTTGTAGATTCAGATGATGAATGGAGCAGTAAAAGGGAGAAGAAAGGGAAGAAGCCACTGACCAGAAGTGAAGCACAAAAGATGAAAGGGAAGGAGGTCAGAATTGAAGAACCAGTGGAGTCCAAGCATAAAGGACTCAAAGTTTTCAATCCCAAGTTTGATATGGTAAATGTGCAGTTTTTTGTTGGTTTATGCTTCAAGGATGTCCCAACATTCAGGGCAGCACTGAGGGAGTATGCAATTTAGCAAGGGAGAACTTTGAGGTTTCCAATCAACTATGCAATTAAGTTGCAAGCAAAGTGCAAACAGGAAGGTTGTCCATGGGTTATTTATGGATCAAGGGTTCCTAAGGATGACACTGTGATGGTGAAATCATTCACTGACATCCATGAGTGTATAAGGAAAGAAAAAGTGACACAGGCCACCTCAACCTACCTAGCAGAGAGGTACAAAATGAAGTTGAAGTCTGATCCAAACTGGCATGTTCAGTCTATGGTGGAGATTATTCAAACTGAGGTTGGCTGTATATTCTCCAAGGGTCAGATGTACAGAGCAAAGCACAAGGTGGCTGCTATGGGTGATGGGGACACAGCTGACCAGTTTGGAAAATTGTATAGGTATGCAGCTGAAGTTTTTAGAAGTAATCCAGGAACTACATTCAAGATAAAGTCCAAAGTGGTATGCAACCAAGCTGTTTTTCAGAGAATTTACATATGTTGGGACAATTTGAGGCAAAGGATGTTGGATGGATGCAGGAGAGTTATATGCTTGGATGGAGCTCATTTGAAGACACAGTATGGTGGTGTGTTTCTGACTGCACTAGGTGTTGATGCTAATAATGGCATGTATCCTTTTGCATATGTTGTGGTAGAAAAGGAGAAGTATAATTCATGGTTATGGTTTCTTGACTTGGTTGTGAAGGATCTGGGAATCACAGATACAAGTGCTTACAGTTGGACTGTAATGAGTGATAAGCAGAAGGGATTGGTAGATGGAGTGCAGGCTCTAATGCCATATTGTGAGCACAGACACTGTATGAGGCATCTCTATGCCAATTTCAAGCTAACTCACAAGGGACTTGGTCTAAGGAATCTTGTATGGAGTGCTGCAATGGCTACAAGGGTTGTTGATTTCCAGAATTTGATGAGGGAGTTGGAAATTCATGATAAAGCAGCTTTTGAATGGTTGTCAAAAAGGAGTCCAAATCATTGGTCAAAGTCTCACTTCAACACTTTGACTACCTGTGACATGTATGTGAATAACATGTCTGAGATATTTAATGCAATGGTGTTGAGGGCAAGGAGTAAAGGTATTCTACTGATGCTGGAGGATATCAGAAAAATCATGATGAAGTGCATTGCTTTGAGGAGGCAGAACATGATGAAACACAAGGGTCATCTGTGTCCTAATATTCAGAAACAGTTGGATAAGAACAAGGTGAAATCTTATGGATCGTCTCCTGGATGGAATGGCCATGATCAGTTTGAGGTCACAGGGCCACATGATCAATCTTTTTATGTGCACCTTGGAGATAGGATTTGCAGCTGTAGGAAATGGCAGCTCAGTGGGATTCCATGTCCACATGTTATAACATGCATCCATTACATGGGGAAGAAGCCAGAGGATTATGTTGATAGCTACTACAGGACAGAGACATATTTGAGGATTTACAACCACTTATAATAAGGAGACAATTATTGCAATAAAACTACATATCCAATTAAGATTATTGGTTGAAATGTAATCAACCTGCACAAAATAGTTTAATCATGAAAACATAATTATCAATATTATAATGAACAATCCAAGCAATAGCATTAGTAAGAAGTGGCACATGAAGCTGGACACAATAACCTTTTTCCAAAATTAAGAGTCAGAAGCTCCCTAAGTCAGAAACATAATTATCAATATTATAGGAAACACATACCTAATTATACAATAACAACAAGGAGCCACAACGGAGGAAGAGGAAGCTTGAGAGGGTTTCGGGGTTGATCTTCCGGCAACAGCAGGTGAAACAGCGTGCTGCTTTTGCTCGTTCCTTGGCAAAGGTTTCTGCACTAATAGCTCTGTTTTCATACAGACATTTAATCAAACACATTCAAAACACGCACGGAAGAAAGAAATTATAGTACTCTACTGAATCATTACCAGCGTGTAGTCGAATTCGGCTCAAGAAACACTGAATTGAAAAACATAATCCCAAAAGCGGTCCCTCCCAAAAAGGTTCACTAATCGAACTTCTAATTCTTGGCCCCACAGTTGAGGCTCTTGGCGTTGAATATGTTGTAGAAGTTTTGTGTATCATCGGAGAGGGGGAAGTAGCAGCGTTCTTGAGGATGGGAGAGATATGTAGCAGATAGTTGTGTTGACACGACTCACGAGTAGGGGGTTTTCTAAGATAAATTGATGAAATATTTAGGAAAAAGTGCGTAAGTATATTTTATAATATTTTAAATTATACTACACAAATTAAGGCTTACAATTTAATGTTTTATTTTTCAATTTTTTTTTATTAATTAAAGTAGTTTAAAATTGTAATTATAAAATGGTGTAATAACTGTATAATTAATATAATTATTAAATGTAAATTAACAAAATTAAAATAATATTATTTAATTTGCTGAAAAGTTGAGTTGTTTAATTTTAACAAAACTTTTAAATTTTAATTTTATTCAAAATCACCCTAAATTAATTATTAAAATAAATTTTACATCAGTAATTATAAAATTGACCTAAAAATATTATTCACACCAGTTTTATGTAAACAGATGTAAGTCAAAACATATTAAGTCAAATTGACCTCTGGAAAAAAAATTCACACCAGTTTTATGTAACATGTAGTCAAAACATATTAAGTCTAAAATAAACATGGCTAAAAGGGAAGCTCTTTAGTCATTGAACTCCATAAACTGTCAAAGGTTGTTAGCTCAGTTGGTTGAGCATTCGACTTGATCGATAACCGTAAGGTCCAAGGTTCGAACCCAAGAAATGTGTGTGTGAGTATTTAAATATCTGCAATTGACTTAGACAAAAAAAAAAAAAACTCTATAAACTCACTACACTAATATAAACTCACTAAAATATCATGTTTTATAAATAGATATCTTATTGAAGACTTGAAGTTGAGTCAATAATACTATAAAACACATTATTAAAAGTGATAATTAAATTCAGCTTATATGCAAGAGATTTGGGCCAAGATACACTACAAGAATTTTGGATATATATGATTTAGATCCGACTTATAAAATCCATGGAAACATGACAGGAGGCTTACAACGAAAGTGATCACAAAACGGATATCCAACTATATATTTAATTGATATGATACACATAATGAAATAAACAAACGGTCACTTGTTTTTAAATAACTTGCTTTCACTTACAGTAAATAACAATCAATACATAATCGTTAAATTAACATCGATCAATCACACATAATTCATAACAAACATGAAGTGGTGGTGGTGGTGGTGGTGGCGGTGGCGGTGGCAAACACTTACACACCCAATTAAGCTATTCTTAATTACTAGCCCTTGGAGGTGGTGGCGATGGGCGCAAGGTCCTCTTTTGTGTAGTCGATAAAATATTATCATGCACATGATCATGATCATCTTTTAGCTCACAGCTGCCATTGCAAAATGTGGGATCATGATTGCCAGCAAGAGGAAGATATACACTACAACTCTTTTCATTTTTTGTTTCAATATTTAATTTAATTCTTTTGTTAATTGAGGAATTGAAACTGGATGGATCGACTGCCCTTTTATAGTGTAAGTTTAGGTTTTTTTTTTTAATTGGTGGATTATGACAGATAGATTCTGTACGTGTTTAAGGAGAAATTACAAGCAACTTGCTGAAATTGTCAACACATAAGTCACAATCATTTTGCAGATTTCATGGTTTCAAATCTGAGAAAATCATTCTGCAATTCTGACCAATATTCTCAGACCCATTCAATACAACTTTGTACATGTACACCGCCCCTTATAGTAATTAAGTATTAACATAGTGACAGTATTTGTATATATATTACAAATATAATAATATTTTTATATAAAAACATAATTATAAATTTGGTAAAAATAATTTAATTAAATTTGATGTGATTTCATTGTATAATTAATTTTGATATAAGTTATTTAATTATTATAAATTTGGAAGCAATAAATTTAGTAGGAATAATTTCTTGAAAACATAATTTTGATAGAAAAAATTAAATTAATTAATTAATTAATTTTGTAAAATTACACTTTATTGGCAGAAATTCAATATTTCCTCAATTCATTTTTCTTAATAGTATATTCAAAAAACTATATATACATATTAATTGCATATTATATACTTTTTTGTAATTTACTAAAACAATTCAACATCTAATTTAAATGTGATTGTTTACTTATTTCATTATTTATATTCTCAAAGCATGAATAAATATGTTTACTTATTTTATTAATTATTAAATCTATTTTTAAAATTATACTTTAAGAATAATGGTAAGAGAATGTGATTAGTAATTAAATATTTTACATTAAATAAAATTTAAAAAAATGTTAAAAATAAACATTGATAAAATAAAGAAATATGGAATTCATTACAAAAAGTTATATTCTTAAATAACGATAACTTTTTTATTAATTTATTTATTTTTTATTTTTTGTATTTTGTATATTTAGTGAATTTTGTAAACATTTATTTATAATTTGATATAGCAATATTAAGAGTAATTAATTTATGGATTTATTGTAAGAAATAAAAAAAAAAAAATCAAGCTGCAGGGTTAGTAGTGTGCAATAGGTGATTTTATGATTATAATAATTTATAACAAAGTGATTTGATCATACGTACAAATGGATCGTAAAACTCAGTACTATAATTTACAAATTTAATTTCAATATAATAATTTTGATCTTTAAATATAATTATTGGATAAAATCTTAAAAACAAATTCAAATTCATTAAATCATTGTTTTGAAATGAATAATTGTTCCTGTATAATTGTCTTTCATGTTCAATGTGAAAAACATGAAAGATAAGATGGCAATTGCGTCATCTATCAATTGACTAGCTTGCGGATAAGCAATTGATCGAGATAAGATAGGCGAAACACCTTGAAAAATGAAAATGATGTACATGGG
Organism: Euphrasia confusa; assembly: GCA_954870475.1. Classification (NCBI taxonomy): domain Eukaryota; kingdom Viridiplantae; phylum Streptophyta; class Magnoliopsida; order Lamiales; family Orobanchaceae; genus Euphrasia; species Euphrasia confusa. The sequence continues at coordinate 39,516,794 of OX940951.1, read as the reverse complement.
CGCGAATCATGTCAATGTTGCAGAAGTACAAATTCTAAATTTTGAGTTTGAGATGCTCCCAGAGAGAGAGAGAGACAATTGACGACTTCACCATGAATTTGAACAACCTTATCAACTGAAAGTCGTAGGCAGTAAATAAAACGCAGTAAAATGCGCTGCCTAGACAAGGCAGTGTTCTGCGGCAGAACAGCGTATGCCGCAGCACGATGCCTTGTACAGAAAACGTTCGTTTTACGTGATTTAATTAAGTTTAAGTATTTTATCCAGATTAACCAAGTTGTTTACTTGTTAAAATTATATGTGATATATGTATAAGAATTGCAGCGGAATTAATAAAAATAAATCACTTCGAACGAACACACACACACGTACGAAAAAGTAAAGAACACAAATTTAAATCTTTGTATGTGTATTTAAATTATACACATACGAAACGGCCTTACGGCCAGAAACTTTATTAAAGAACAAGTCTTTACAAAATGATACTCTTGGATTTACAAAGATATTACCAAAGGCTATACACATGTATGCCTTCGTATGAATCGTATCCGAAGAGTATGAACAATCAACAACAAAAACCTAGCTACTGAAATGAACACCTATACTAAGCTATCGAATCATCAGTTGAACAAACGAACTCTCTTAGGAACGAGAGAACACACGGCACGACGAGCTTCAAGAATGAAGTCGCGGCTCTAAAAGCTCGATGATCGATTCCCGAAGGAAATGTGTTTCTGGAGGTGTTAATATGTTGTATGAGTGTTGCTGAATAGTGTTGGGGTCGTCCTCTATTTATAGGAGGAGATTCCCAACTAAATTCCTTGATTTGCTAGGTCAACAATCGGTTGAGATATTCTAGGGCAGACTGCTTTGACCGCTGCCGCAGGAATGCCTTCTGAAGTTCTTCTGGAATGCTCTGCCACACTGCACTGCCTTCCATACTATCTGGACTTCAGCATTCCCTTGCCCTACGCTCATGCTTCGCTCGATTCTCTTAACTCAACCTCTTGTCCAAGCCTTGCACTGCTTGCGGCATGACTCTGCCTGGCTGTGCTACGGCAGAAAGCTTCTATGTTGATTGTTTTTCAAGCACGTTCCAACTAATGAACTATGCTAAATCAAATCACCAATATGACAAGTGATTACAACAGTTTAAATTGTGAAGAAAGAAATAAAACAAATAAATATGTTAGCAAGACAACTTCTGCCTAGGTACATTTAAGGCATTGTAATGCCCAAACATATTTATCCTTACAAACTCCCCCTTTTTATCTTTCTTCACAAAACCATGAGGCAGCAGCGCAATGAGCACTCCCCCTCAATGAAATACATCTTACTTGGAAGTTTATGGAATTTATCTTGACAAAACAACTAAGGCATTAAAACTCCCCCTTAGTTAATACTTCCTAAGTAGAACAAAAATTTATTTAAACAACTAACTAATAGAACAAAAACAAGTAACTAAGTAAGCCTCTAAATAACACACCAAATTTTTTTCAAAAGGAAAATAACTAAAATTGTTCAAACAAATAACAACTTAAAAAAAAAATTGTTCAAAAAGCAAATAGACAGAAATTAAATAAATTGTTCAGAGTGAATAAAAACTTAAAGCAAAAAGAAGAAATAATTTTTCTTCGGGTCTTCAGAACTGCAGTCCTTCAAGTCTTCAATCATCGTGCTCAGGAGACGATCCACGCTCTTCACCATCAATCTCTGCTGCAGTGTCTGCGGCAGCCTTCTCTGCTGCGGCAGCATCCTTCTCTGCAGCTTCTTCAGCTTCAACTTCTTTGAGGTCTGCATCAATGCGCTTCTTCAACATCTTCAAGACAGTGCTCTTTGCCATTTTTGCCTCGGCTGCTGGTACTCCCCCTTTTTGTGGAGGAAAGCCCTCTTCTTCAAGAAAGAAGGTAATGGCATCCACGAGTGCTTTTGACATGTAGTCCTGCATGATGACCATATGATTTGCAGCAATTTGGTCTGCAAACGCCTGGAGACGGGCATGAATACCCGGCTGTGGAGCAGATGAGCTAGGGGCATCAGTCTGCGGCAGCTTTGGAGCCTTTTTTGGAGGTGGAGTGGGAGGCACTGCGGCAGTAGCATGAAATCCATTCCACGGCAAATCATTGTACTCCCGAACAGACAGCTTGTAGGGATGTGGCACAGCAGTTAGTTGATCAGCACTGTTGATCGAGAGCCCTTGGATCTTTAACATCTCCCAGATCAGTGAAGGGAACGCAAGGCTCTGCGTCTGGGTGATGTTCTCTGCCTGTGATGCAATCTTTTCAAAGATGAGCTCTCCCAAATTCACCTGCCTACCTGCACCAAGATGAAACAGGATTTCCCCCATTTGGGTATGCACAAAGTGCACATTGGTTGTGGGAATCCAGTTGTGCCTGGCAACAGTGAACAAAAAGTAGTAAAAAGAAGAGAGTTTTGAGCAAGGAATATTGTTTGCGGCATCAGGTGGTGATTTGGTCAGGCGTTGAGATACTGCGGCAATAGTGGGGTCAGCAAGTGCGGCAGGATACTCGATATCAGAGCGCTCCAGGAAGGCATTAATGGCAGCAGGGGTGAAGTTAAAGATCTTCTCACGGAGATACACCTTGCCATAGCCTCTGGATCCATCATCACCAAAACAGGGCCGCAAGTTGGCATAGAAATCGCGCACCAAATCCTCGCAGTAGGGTCCTGCGTAGGTGACTGCCTTGACCAACTTCATTCTCTTCAAGAACTTATCCACTTTGTGTCTGGCACAAGTCGGCATGTCCACACAACGATCCGTTTGAATGGGCTTGTTGGAGTAGAATTGGGGCCCAATTACTGAACGGCGTTCTGACCAGAATCGCCTTGAGTACCCCTTGCCGGGTTTCATATCAGAATCCGAATCCTCCTTGGGGGCATCAATTTTTGGTGCCTTGCCACCCTTCTTCGCAGCAGGTTGTGCTGCGGCATCACCACTTTGCGAGCTGTCGGGTTTGGATGCGGCAGCCTTCTCCTTCCCTTTACGGGATTTCTTAGCAGTGGTGGCTTCGACGTCAATGGGATTTTCCATTGAGGTTGGGGGCACAGCCGGGCCTTTGCCTTTAGCATAGGCAGTGGTGGATCGAGTTGATGGACGGCGAGAAGTAATGGGCACTTGCTCAGGCTTGCGCTTCCTCGAAAAAAGTTCACTCAGTGGTGGATCAGACTCCGTCTCAGATCCTGCGGCATCATGATGCTGCTGACTTGAGTGGCCAGAATCCTCCGCATCAGAGGGTGGATTTGCAGAAGGATAAGGAGTCGGTTTGCGATCCTTGGTCTTTTTCTGAGATGGGTAGTTGTCGTAGAGTTCGTGGTAGTCGAAATCATCAACATCATCCCTCCTGTTGTAAGGCATGCTCTTGCCTTGCTGCTGCACTTCAGTGTCTGCCTGGGGAAAGGCAGAGGATGCGGCAGTGACAGAGGGCTCAGGTGTAAACAGCCCTTTGAAATCCGAGGTGTTGAAAGATCGTTCGTTCTGGGCAGCCTCGTATGCCAGTACATCATCAACTCCTGGAATGACCACCGGTGATTTTGGAGTTTGGGATGGCTCAGAATTGCTGGGAGCAGGGAGTATGATCTGAAGGGGAATAGGCTCCTCATAATCTGCGGCAGGTTCTTCTTGTTCTGCGGCAGTGTCTCCCCCTGCATCATGATCCGGGGAGATGTTCATGGGAGAAGCCTTACCTGATCCTTCACCGGCATCGAGCGGCGGTGATTCTGGAGAGAGAGATGGCTGTTGCGACGCGGCGGCAGTGGCGGCGGCGGCGTTGAGAGCCTTGAGGCGGTTGATGGCATCCATCGATTCACCTTCATTTAGGTTGTCCATCGTTGCGTTTGGACGAACCTCCCTGACCAGCTCCAGAAAACGAGGGTCCTCGAAGTAGCGAGCGAACGGATTTGGGATTGGAGATGCACCAGCCATTGATTTCAGATTCTCGATAATCAATTAGGGTTTAGAAAAAAAACAGAGCACAAACAATCGAACGTAAGAAGATGGGGCTTTATATTGTGCGTTCGATAGAAAAATTAGGGTTTTGAGAATTCAAGAAAATTCAAACTCTTTGAATCTGATTTGTATGAGAAGTGTAGTTGAATTAGGAGTTTGAATAATGGATAAAGAAAATAGGAGAGAAAAACGGGTGGTAGTATGATGGGACGTAAACATCAGGCAACGGTTACTTTTTGAAGCTGAACCGTCGCCTGCCGCACACTCAAGTGCTGCCCAACGGTCAAGTGGGGCAAGGCTCTGCGGCAGGTCGTTGCCAAAAATCAAAATTCCTTCTTTCTTTTTTTTTTTTTTTTTTTGTCTTTAATATTTTCTTTTTCTATTTTTAATATTCTCTTTTTCTGTTTTTAGAATATTTTCTTTTTCTATTTTTCATTTTTAAATTTTTTTTTTTTTTTTTGAATAAAATAAGTAAAATATTTTTGTGGTGTGAAAAATCAAAGCTTACAAAGCAAAATTAGGAAAAGAATATAAACATCTAATCCTAATGAAACATCATGCTGCATCATAGGTACTTATACTCTACTTAGGTATAATGCCATGTCAAAAATGAGATTATTAAATACTTAGGTCACCTAGTACATAGTATCTCAACCCATTGAGTATTAATTACATGTATATGGGTTTGACCATGTTGCCTAAAGTGGTTTGGGTATTCTCTCTTCCTTCGGAAAATTTTAAACTCATAAGTTGACAAGGCAGAATGCTGTGGCAGAGGTTCAGTAGGCATGACAATGCGGCAGCATGATGCAGATCAGCATCTAAGGCATGGTGCACATACACAAAGACTTTCTCAAAGCAATGAATTGATCTGAGTTCAGTGGCTTGGTGAAGATATCAGCTATTTGATTTTCTGTTGGGATGTGATCAATCCTCAAGAGTCGTTTCTCCACCAAATCTCGGATGAAATGATGCCTTATGCTGATGTGTTTGGTTCTTGAGTGCTGTATTGGATTATGACTGATATTTATGGCACTCGTATTGTCGCAGTAGAGTGTAAGGACATTGCTATCCAGGTGGTAGTCATCAAGCATGTGCTTCAACCAAATCAATTGGGTACAGCAACTCCCTGCGGCAATGTATTCTGATTCGGCAGTGGATAGAGAAATGCAGTTTTGCTTGCGGCTTTGCCATGAAATGATGTTGTTTCCAAGAAAGCAACATCCTCCGCTTGTACTCCTGCGCTCATCCGTGTCTCCTGCCCAGTCGGCATCTGAAAATCCAACCAAATCGGTGGTGGTATCTTTGGTATACCATATGCCTAACTCGACTGATGCGGCAACATATCGTATGATGCGTTTGACTGCCTTCAAGTGTTCTTCCCTCGGATCAGCTTGAAACCTGGCAGATAAACAAACGCTGTACATAATATCAGGTCTAGTTGCCGTAAGGTAAAGTAAACTTCCTATCATGGATCGGTAGAGTGTCTGATCCACTGCGGCAGTATCAGTGCCTCGGGAGATTTTGTCCGTTGAGCCCATAGGTGTTTTCATGGGCTTGGATCCTTCAAGTTGGAATCTTTTGATGAGATTCTTAGCATATGAAGCTTGTGAGATGAAAGTTCCAGTTGATGATTGCTTGATATGGAGCCCTAAAAAATGAGTTAGTTCTCCTACCATGCTCATCTCAAATTTTGATGCCATGGCAGAGGTAAATGCCTTAAGCATGTTCTCACATGTGGATCCAAAAACAATATCATCTACATAAATTTGAGCAATTAAAATTTTGGAAGAATTGAATTTGACAAACAGGGTCTTGTCGGCAGTGCCTCGGGTGAATCCAAAACTGAGTAGAAAATCAGTTAGGCAGCCATACCAAGCTCTAGGAGCTTGTTTTAGGCCGTACAATGCCTTGTGCAGTTGATACACATGGTCAGGATGTTTCGGATCTTCGAAGCCCTTTGGTTGTGCAACATATGCCTCCTCTTCAAGTATGCCGTTGAGGAACGCTGCCTTCACATCCATTTGATGTAAGGTGATGTTGAGGTGGCATGCAATGGCAATGAGTAGACGAATGGACTCCATGCGTGCTACGGGGGCAAAAGTTTCATCGAAATCGATGCCTTCAACTTGCGTATAGCCTTGCGCCACCAGCCTTGCCTTGTTGCGTACAACCTGCCCGTGCTCATTCGACTTATTCTTAAATATCCACTTTGTCCCGATGATATTTTTGTTTTGGGGACGAGGAATGAGCTTCCAAACTTTGTTTCTTTCAAACTCGTTCATCTCTTCTTGCATTGCCATAAACCAAAATTCATCGGCCAATGCTTCTTTGGCATTCTTTGGTTCGATCGTTGAGAGATACGAGGTAATGCCTATTTCAACGCATGTGGCAGACATGCTTATGTTCTTGGTCATGTTGCGGTAGTTGATATACGGATGAACTCTCATGCGTCTGGCCAACATTTGACTCGAAGGGTGGTTTCGGACAACATGCCTTGGGGGATCCCTTCGTCGTTGGTTTGATTCCTCTTCACCATCAGATGAATCTGATTGATGTGGGGTGCTATCATCGTTTGATTGCTCAGGAGATGCTGTTGAAGGTTGAGCATCATCATTCGAGCCAGTAGGTGCGGCAGTAGGCTGCGCAGGTGTGATACTGCCTTCAACTTCTGCTACTGCGGCAGGCTCGAGCAAACCTTTCACATCTTCTTCTTTAGGTTTCCTGAGTCGACTAAGATCATCAAAATCAACATTCACAGATTCAATGATGGTTCTAGTTTGTATGATAAAAATACGATAGGCATGACTATTCCTAGAGTATCCAACAAATAATCCTTTAAGGGATTTTGGATCAAGTTTCGATCTAGGTTCCCTATCATTTAAAACATAACAAACAGACCCAAAAACATGAAAGTATTTTAAATTAGGTTTCCTATTGTTCAAGATTTCATAAGCCGTTTTTGTTGTTCCTGAGCGTATGCTGATGCGGTTCAGGATATGGCATGCGGCATTGAATGCTTCTGCCCAAAATTGCTTGCTTAGGCCCTTGGCGATCAGCATGGTACACGCCATTTCCTTGAGGGTTCGGTTCTTTCTTTCAGCCACGCCGTTTTGTTGCGGTGTTATGGGGGCAGAAAATTCTTGGGCAATGCCATGCGCGTCACAAAAACGAGAAAGCCGTTGGTTCTCAAACTCGGTGCCATGGTCACTTCTTATTCTCTTTACTGAGGCTTCATGATTGGTCTTTATCCACCTGATTAGCTTGGACACCTCATCAAATGTCTCACTCTTGTCTTGGAGAAAACGCACCCAAGTATATCTTGAGAAATCATCCACTACGACAAGTACGTAGCGTTTTACAGAGTGGCTCCTCGTCTCGATTGGTCCCATTAAATCCATGTGGAGGAGATCAAAGCATTTGGTTTGCTTTTGATACAGTTCTGCCTTGGAGTTGGCAGGTCCTGCGGCAGAGGCATCAGACTGTCCTGCGGCAGGTATTGCTGGATGACTTGTACGAGTCATTTTTCCTTGTTTGCAATATCCACATGTTGTGTTCTGGATTTTCGGGAGAGCTGGAAGTCCACGAACAGCATTTAGCTTGATTAGACGCTCTAAATTCCCAAGACTTGTGTGTCCAAGTTTTTGATGCCATAGGTCAATGTCATCTTTGACTTGTGCAGTGAGGCATGTTTCTCCAATGGAATAGCAATTGTTTGCCTTGGAACGCTCCCCCTGAATGAGTGGGTTCCCTGCACTATCAAACACTTCACACATTTGGTGAGTAAACTTTACATTCATGCCTTCATCGCATAGTTGACTTATGCTTATGAGATTCGTGATGAGGCCTTCAACATGAAGCACTTGTTGTAGCTTCGGCAGCCCTTTCACATTTAATGTGCCTCGGCCAATTATTGAACCACTGGACCCTCCTCCAAATGTGACCTCTCCTTCGTGAAAAACTTTGTAGTTGATGAGGTGATCACTATTTCCGGTCATGTGCCGCGAGCATCCGCTATCGAAGTACCACTTATCATCTTTGGTAGCTTTGAGGGCAGTGAAGATAACATTGCATGTTTCAGCACTTTGGATGGCATTTGATGCGGCAGAGGAGTCATTGAAGGGATCTGAAAAACAAACATTAGAAGAGAGTTTAGTTTTGGGCACCCATTTGCGTATCGTCATTGCCTTCTTTTTGATAGAATATCGTGAAGACATGGAGTGTGCGAAAAATTTGGGATGCCGTGGTCCAGCGTTGGAGTGAAAGTAAAATCCTCTTGCTTGGTCCTCTTCGCGTCTCCAACAGAAAGGTCGAATGTGACCAGGTACAAGGCAGTAGTGGCAAACATATCGTCTCTTCGATTTAAAATGTTGCTTAGGCAGGGGCTGCCTTGTCTTCATCCTGCCTGATGGTGTCTGCCTTTGCTTCGGCCTTCTGCGGCAGTCTTTTGCTGGGGCAGTGGCCTTGCCTTCGGTTTGTTCATCCTTTTTTTGGAGTTGAGGATTGTGCGGCAGCGTTTGAATCGTCATTTGATGCCTTTACAAATGCCATGTCCGTTGGGTTTTTCTTTGGAAAAACGGCATCTACAACCTTTTGATGTCCGAGGCCTTCCCGTTCAACATGTGAAATACTCATTATTGCATCTAATTTTGTTGTTGCCGTGTTCAGTTTTACAAAAGTATTATTTGCAACTTCGAGTTTTTCATTTACACGATTAAAATCAATTTTTAGTTTTTCGGCCTCTAAATCTTTTCTAGTGAGCTGAACATCTAGCTTCTTCAAACGTTCTTCAACGGTGTTCTTTTCTACGAGCATTTGTTCAATTGCCATGGCCTGCTTCTTCACTTCTTCTTCATATCCGGCTTTGGTTGATGTAAGCATCTTCATCATCTTGGTCTGCCGGGCAAATTTCATGCGTAGCTCATCGAAACTTTCTTTGAGCTCGATGAAAATATCAATGGGAATGGTCTCCTCTTCGGATTCATAGCCATTGACTGAGGCAGTGAGGCACAGGCAGTTCTCTGCGGCAGGGCTTTCTGTCGTTTCTGCGGCAGAGGCAAAGAATGCAACATGCCGTCGTGCATTCACATTGGATGGACTGTCATCTTCATCGTCAGATAGGGTTGTGCCTTCGAGTTGAGCAGTAAGCGCAGTGGTTGAGTCTTCAAGGCAATATTGTTCCATATCTTCTTGCGCAACCATGGAATTCAAAATTCCAATGCCTCGATCTTTTGAAGGGCATTCGGTTGAGAAGTGTCCAATCCCTTGACATACGTGGCACTTGATCCTCGACCAGTCCTTTGAATTTGGACTTGAACTTGAGGTGGATCCCGTGCTTGGTTGGCGGATCACAAGTCGTCGATCTTGAGTTTGTGGTGACCTTGCCGGGAACTTCCTTCGTCGGGGATCGTACGGCTTCTTCAGCGAGCGAACAAGTACAGCATCCATTTTCCGGGCGAGGAATGCAAACTGGTCATCGCCACCATCAGATCCAAGTAGCTCGTAGATCTCTTCATCGGTCAAATCATTGGTAGATGTGGGGCTGCTGCCTTGAGAACTATTGCCTTGTTCTCTGCCGTCGGGCTCTGCCACGGTGTAGGCAATGTTCCTCTCGTCGCTTCGTGGACGTGATTTCCCGTGAGTTTCACGATCTTCATGGTTCAGTTCATAGTTCTTGAAGATCGCCATCAATGACACATAGTCCTCCTCTGACATGGAGCTGTCTTCTATGGCAGTGACCTTCGGCAGAAACTTTTTACTCATCGATCGCATTATCTTACTACACACTGCCGGGTTGCTAATGGGTGAACCAAGGTCAGCACATTCAGTAACAATGGACATTAATTCTCCAAAGTACTGAAGGCACGTCTCGTCCTCGTTCATACGCAAGTTCTCGAAACGAGACATAAGCATACGGACCTTGGTTTTCTTCACTGTGTTGTTACCTTCACAATGAAGAGCCAGCAAATCCCACACTTGTTTGGCAGTAGTACATTGTTTGACAATTCTGTACATATTGCAATCGATGGATTCAAGGATGGCACACCTTGCCCTATCGTTGGCAGTAGCTGCGGCAGTCTCTTCGATAGACCACTTCTCCGGAGCTTTTTCAAGCTTGCCGCCTTCAGGGATTTCCTCCTGAGGTGGTTTCCATCCTCGAAGTACGGATAGCCACGCACTGCGATCAATTGATTTGATCCTTGCTTCAATGCGGGTTTTCCAAAATCCATAATTACTACCGTCAAGAACAACCGGTGTTCGTACGATGTAAGATGGATCTGCCATTGTAAGTGTGCGTGATCAGACGGACCTTAAACACTAAGTAAGTCTAGTGCCCGCTCTGATACCACTTGAAAGTCGTAGGCAGTAAATAAAACGCAGTAAAATGCGCTGCCTAGACAAGGCAGTGTTCTGCGGCAGAACAGCGTATGCCGCAGCACGATGCCTTGTACAGAAAACGTTCGTTTTACGTGATTTAATTAAGTTTAAGTATTTTATCCAGATTAACCAAGTTGTTTACTTGTTAAAATTATATGTGATATATGTATAAGAATTGCAGCGGAATTAATAAAAATAAATCACTTCGAACGAACACACACACACGTACGAAAAAGTAAAGAACACAAATTTAAATCTTTGTATGTGTATTTAAATTATACACATACGAAATGGCCTTACGGCCAGAAACTTTATTAAAGAACAAGTCTTTACAAAATGATACTCTTGGATTTACAAAGATATTACCAAAGGCTATACACATGTATGCCTTCGTATGAATCGTATCCGAAGAGTATGAACAATCAACAACAAAAACCTAGCTACTGAAATGAACACCTATACTAAGCTATCGAATCATCAGTTGAACAAACGAACTCTCTTAGGAACGAGAGAACACACGGCACGACGAGCTTCAAGAATGAAGTCGCGGCTCTAAAAGCTCGATGATCGATTCCCGAAGGAAATGTGTTTCTGGAGGTGTTAATATGTTGTATGAGTGTTGCTGAATAGTGTTGGGGTCGTCCTCTATTTATAGGAGGAGATTCCCAACTGAATTCCTTGATTTGCTAGGTCAACAATCGGTTGAGATATTCTAGGGCAGACTGCTTTGACCGCTGCCGCAGGAATGCCTTCTGAAGTTCTTCTGGAATGCTCTGCCACACTGCACTGCCTTCCATACTATCTGGACTTCAGCATTCCCTTGCCCTACGCTCATGCTTCGCTCGATTCTCTTAACTCAACCTCTTGTCCAAGCCTTGCACTGCTTGCGGCATGACTCTGCCTGGCTGTGCTACGGCAGAAAGCTTCTATGTTGATTGTTTTTCAAGCACGTTCCAACTAATGAACTATGCTAAATCAAATCACCAATATGACAAGTGATTACAACAGTTTAAATTGTGAAGAAAGAAATAAAACAAATAAATATGTTAGCAAGACAACTTCTGCCTAGGTACATTTAAGGCATTGTAATGCCCAAACATATTTATCCTTACATCAACAACATTAATTGAGTGACAAGATGGAAGAGGTCGATGTGGTAAAAAATGTGTTCGAGCCGCAAATTAGTTTCTTTCAAATTGCATAATAAAACGATATATTGAACATTTGGAGACTTAATTAAAAATCATGTTCGCTAAGATGAAATATTGGAATGTGACTCAAAACCGCGTGGAGTCGATGCCGTGAAAGTTTCGGTTGAAACGGAGTTAAAACGAGCAAAGTAGCATTCCAGCGCATTCGCGCCAGGCTCTGGCGCGTTTGCGCCAGCTTTCTACCTGCGGGAATTTTTCGGAAAGTTTTTCAAATGGATGGAAATTGATTTCTACTCCTTTTAAGACTTTTTTTGGGATAATATATTATTTCCATATATTATTATGGACTCTCTTCTCCATAGGCATAAACACACCAATTATAATTCTATAGCTATTGCGTGAGATTTGAAGGTTTAGAGCGTATATCATCTTTGTAATCGTGCAGCAATATTATAGTGAATTGTTCGTCGTTCTTCCGTGGTTTTTCCCAGTTGGGTTTCCACGTAAATTCTTGTCTTCTCTATTTTTCGTTGATTTCTTTTTTTCGGTATTTTTGTTATTATCATACTATAAATCGTACGCTCCTACAACATGAAAATGTAATATTTTGTAATATTATTTCACCTGACGAAGTTCAAGACTTTTAATTTTGTTCATATTTTTTTGTTAAAAAGTTTTTTTAAGAACGGTAGAAAAATCCTTAGTATTTATTTATTAATTCATAAATTATTTCTTTTATTTACGATAAAAGCTACGGAATATTAACATCTATCTCCAAGCGTCAAATTAGATAATTTTGTTTGATATGTTCTTTATCATATATAGTAAAATTTCTATAAATTAATAGTCTGAAATTTTATTAATTTAAAGATATTATTAATTTATCAAGTATTTTTTTTATTTAAAAGACCAAATCGAACCGAAAGATTCTATTAATTTAGAAAAGTTATTAATAATTTAAAGATATTATTAATTTATCGAGTATTTTTTTTATTTAAAAGACCAAATCGAACCGAAAGATTTTATTAATTTAGAAAGATTATTAATGTATCGAGTATTAATTTATAGATGTTTGACTGTAATTAACCATCCGTGATTTGTTTTGTTAAGAATAAAGAATTTAAATTAATGGTCCTCACTTACAAAATATTCTAGAATGAGTCCGAGAATATTTATTGGTCAGAGTTACCAAATGATTTTTCTCAGATTTGAAACCATGAAATCTGCAAAAAATGATAGTGACCTATGTGTTGACAATTATCAAGTTGCTCGTGATTTCTTTCCTCAAAACACACAATCTATCTGTTGTTGTTTCTTTTGTGTGTTTCTGAATGTGGAGGCTTTGGAAAATATTGAATCACGTTTACACGTTTTCCTTAAAGAATATTTCGACCCTATAACATCCAAGGTATCACGAAACTTCTTCTAGGATAAGACAATACCGCACTTGTTCTTTGGCGTAGAAACAAGTATACTATAGAATGTTTATTTGCTATACTTCGTTAACACAAAGCTCTTAATTTTCGTGGGTCTTAGAATCTGATTTTCAACACCCTTATATAGGTGTTGAAACACCCCTTTGGATAGTGAAAATACCCTTTCATGAAGGGCTGCACCCTTTGGGAAGAGTTGCACCCTTTAAGAATGGTCACACCTCTTCGAAATCACTTTCTTTAGGTGCCATGCATGCAATTTCGTGGCTGCATATTACAACCATGCAAACCATGAAATTAACATATATTTCATGCTAATTTACACACAATAAATCAACACCAACATTCACTTAACCAAACAATGATCCGTTATCACTTTTATACAACCGTGCACTCCGCACTTCGCCTAAATCATATTGTAGTGCTTTAGGATCATTACCGAAACTTTGTATGAATCCAATTACATTAAATGGACAATGATTTCACTTAAATCATCAACATTCCTCCCCCATTTAAGTGTAATCCTTGAATCACTTATGTTAACAATAACAGCCAGAATTATGCATAAAATGAAAATGTCTTGAAGATTGAATTTTCATCTTAGTGTTATATACAACTTATATATTCGAGAATCAGAGTGTCTTAAAAGATTGAACTCTTCAACCCATCTGAATACATAAAAGATAATACACACATAATTCCAAATACATTCTATAATGATTTCCGATACAAAATTAGGCCTTGTATCCCATCCATTCTTGAGTGTATATAGAGCTTAGCCACGACTCTTGAAGCTGCCACACTTCCCACTCATATAGGTGAATCATTTCTTCGTGCACCTGCAAAATGCACTTTATCAAATGATTCATTAAGAATTAACTTCAACCTTAACATGCAGGTTCAAACACATACCTTTGGGATAATTTCCATGTGTTTCAATCTCAAATATAGGCTTCCCAATTGAATTCTGGTTCTAATACAATTAGAAATGAATTTGGTATCCCATATTTGAAGATTCAAAGAGGCTTCAGACCCATCCCAATCACCGACTTTACTACCAAGTCTTTTGCTAATCCCTTGGTCAAATGATCAGCAAGATTATGTTGTGATCTCACAAAATCTATAGAGATTACTCCTTGAGTGATCAGCTCACGGATCGCGCTATGTCTAACGCCCAAGTGTCTTGACTTGCCATTATAAACATGACTATATGCCTTAGCCAAAGTGGCTGCACTGTCACAATGAATTGAAAACGCCGAAATAGGCTTTGGCCACAAAGGAATTTCATAAACCAAATTCCTTAACCATTCAGCTTCTTTACCAGCTGCCGCAAGTGCTATAAATTCCGATTCCATAGTGGAACTCGTAATACAAGTTTGCTTCTTTGAAGCCCAACTTATAGCACCGCCTCCGAGTAGGAAAACCCAACCAGAAGTAGAGGAATGATCCTCTATATTGGTTATCCAACTCGCATCAGAATACCCTTCTATTACCGAAGGATATCCGACATATGTCAAACCAAAGTCTTTGGTTCCCTTTAAGTATTTTAAATACACGCCTAACAGCCTGCCAATGATGCGTGCTAGGATTACTTGTGTATCTACTTAGTTTGCCTACCGCAAATGCAATGTCTGGCCTTGTGCTAGTCATAGCATACATAAGGCACCCAATTACCTTGGAGTATTCCAACTGGGACACAGCAACACCCATATTGGGCATGAGTTTTACACTCGAATCATATGGAGTACTGACCGTAGAATAGTCATCACAATGGAATTTCTTTAACACTTTCTCAATGTAATGAGATTGAGTTAAAGTAATGGCATTGTTTTCACGAATGATTTTAATTCCTAAAATCACATCCGCCTCCCCCATATCCTTCATATCGAAGTTTGATGATAAAAATGACTTAGTCAAATCCACTTGTCTTTGGTCAGTACCAAAGATAAGCATATCATCAACATATAGACAAATAATGACTCCTTTACCAAAGTCATCGAATTTGCTATACACACATTTATCCGATTGGTTTAACTTAAAACCATTCGATAAAATTATTTCATCAAATTTCCGATGCCACTGCTTAGGTGCTTGTTTTAATCCATACAAGGATTTAACAAGTTTACATACCTTATGCTCATTACCAGGCATAACGAACCCTTCGGGTTGTTTCATGTAAATTTCCTCCTCTAACTCACCGTTAAGGAATGCTGTTTTTACATCCATTTGATGGATCACTAGATTATGTATTGCAGCCAAGGCTATCAATAATCTAATCGTAGTTATTCGCGCAACAGGAGCATAGGTATCGAAGTAATCAATACCTTCCTTTTGCCTAAAGCCTTGAATGACTAATCGGGCTTTATACTTGTCAATTGAACCATCGACTTTCATCTTTTTCTTAAAGATCCACTTGCATCCTAATGGTTTACAACCGTTAGGTAAATCAGCAAGCACCCAAGTGTTGTTTCCCATAATGGAATCCATCTCATCATTGATGGCTTCTTTCCAAAATGCAACATCTTGCGATTTCAAGACTTCCTCGTATGTTTTAGGCTCATTATCAACATGATAACTATACGAGTATTGAAATCCAACTTCGTCCCTTGATCCTTCAACCAGAAAGGTCTGGAAATCAGGACCGAACGATTTCTTAGTCCTTATCCTCGTGCCTCGACGAGGTTCAAGCGACTCAGGCTCGGGCAAAGTTAATTCTTTGCTTTCAGCCACCTTAGGCACCAGATCCTTGGTCCTAACCATTGATAAAAATCTAGTTTCATCAAATATGGCGTCCCTCGATTCTATGATAGAATGAATCGCTACTGAATCATTCGGCTCAATCACGTAGAATCGATATGCCTTGGAATGCACAGCATATCCAACAAAGATGCAATCAATGCCTCTTTCTCCCAAAGTTTTCCTTTTGGGATCCGGTAGTCTTACGACAGCCCGACAGCCCCAAACCTTAAGATAATTAAGGTTCGGCTTCTTTTTGTACCAAAGTTCGTAGGGGGTAACTTTGTTCCTTTTGTTAGGAACCCTATTTAATAAATAGCAAGCTGTTAACACGGCTTCTCCCCAGAATCCACTATTCAAACCCGAATAGGATAACATGGAATTCACCATTTCCTTTAGTACACGGTTCTTCCTTTCGGATATACCGTTTTGTTGAGGAGTATAGGGCGCAGTTATTTCATGAATAATACCACATGATTCAAACAAAACAGGATCATAATATTCACCTCCCCTATCGGTTCTCAACTTTTTAATCATGCACTCTTGTTGTAGTTCAACTTCAGTTTTAAATACTTTAAACTTTTCTAGCGCTTCATCTTTAGTACTTAGCAGAAATACATAGCAAAATCTAGAATAATCATCTATGAAAGTTACTAAGTATTTCTTATTCCCCAACGAAGGTGTAGCATGGAAATCACATAAGTCGCTATGCACAAGTTCAAGCATACAAGATTCACGTTGAACATCTTTAAAAGGCTGCCTAACGATTTTAGTTAGCATGCATGTATTACACTTATCTTCTTCTATGTTCATAGCAGGGATTAATTCAAGTTTGGACATATCAATCATGCGCTTATAATGAACATGTCCTAGTCTAGCATGCCACAATAATGAATCATTCACTTTAGAAGAAACCATAAGAACAGAATCATCAACTTTATTCATAATATTAAGCATAAACATCCCGTTACATTGGTATCCAAAACCGACAAATACACCATTCTTAGTCAATACATATTTATTAGATTCGTATACTTGTTTATATCCATACTTGGATAAAACACTACCGGATACAAGATTTTTCCTTATTCCAGGTACATGTAATACATCTAATAATACTAAGGACTTTCCGGAACTGAATTCCAACAACACTTCGCCGCGACCAAGAATAGGGGCTGTTGACTCGTTTCCCATGTAAAGCACTGATCCATCTACAACTGGTTCATACTTTTGAAACCAATGACGATCCTTGCAAACATGCTTAGTAGCACCCGAGTCAATCCACCATGCCACCGAATCATCCTGCACATAAAATGCTTCAGAAACTATAGGGACATAATTTAAATTTACATCAAAATTATGTATAGTAGTCTCACCTTGATTGGTGTCCGGACCCTGGTTATTAGACCTTTGTCCCGAGCGATTATTCATCGTTCCCTTTTTATTCTTGTTCGCACGACAATCACTTTTAAAGTGACCCGTTTTTCCGCATATCCAGCAAGCGCCCTTAGGCTTCTTACTCCCAGCATTGTTGCCGTTGTTGTTGTTGTAGGGACGCTTTGTCCCTCGGTTCTTATACGAACTCTCCCCTGCTTCCATCATATTGATAGTTGCAGACCTTATCGGTTCCTTGTCCTTGGGTTTTTCACCCTCTTGCGCCCTTAGAGATTCCTCTATGCGCAAGTGACTACCGAGTTGTACTAAAGACAACTCTTCCTTTTTATGTTTCAAGGTGTGTTTGAAGTCTTTCCACGACGGCGGTAATTTGTCTATAATACTAGACACCGAGATGGACTCGTCCATCTTCATATTATGTTGGGTAAATTGACCCAATATCCGGAGCAATTCATTATATTGCTCCATTACCGGCCTTCCGTCGCACATCTTGTAATTCATAAAATTACCAACTAGGAACTTCTTACTAGAAGCGTCCTCGTCAATGTACTTGGATTCAAGGCTATCCCAAAGGGCCTTAGCAGACTCCACATTTTGATAGATATCGAAGAGAGAGTCAGACATACCGTTTAATATATGCCCACGACATATATAGTCGTCATTTTCCCATTTGCAGCGTTTCCGAGTTTCCTCCGGCGATTCGTTGTCTGCTGCTTCTGGTTGTGGAGTACTTAGAACGTACACCACCTTCAACGTTGTTAGCAAGAAATGCATCTTCTTTTGCCACCTTCGAAAGTCTACGCCTTCGAACTTCTCCAATTTTCCGAATTTGCTGTTCATCTCACGAACCGACTCCATCGTTCAGAATAGTAAATATTCTTTAAGATTGTTGCTTCTTTTGTGTGTTTCTGAATGTGGAGGCTTTGGAAAATATTGAATCACGTTTACACGTTTTCCTTAAAGAATATTTCGACCCTATAACATCCAAGGTATCACGAAACTTCTTCTAGGATAAGACAATACCGCACTTGTTCTTTGGCGTAGAAACAAGTATACTATAGAATGTTTATTTGCTATACTTCGTTAACACAAAGCTCTTAATTTTCGTGGGTCTTAGAATCTGATTTTCAACACCCTTATATAGGTGTTGAAACACCCCTTTGGATAGTGAAAATACCCTTTCATGAAGGGCTGCACCCTTTGGGAAGAGTTGCACCCTTTAAGAATGGTCACACCTCTTCGAAATCACTTTCTTTAGGTGCCATGCATGCAATTTCGTGGCTGCATATTACAACCATGCAAACCATGAAATTAACATATATTTCATGCTAATTTACACACAATAAATCAACACCAACATTCACTTAACCAAACAATGATCCGTTATCACTTTTATACAACCGTGCACTCCGCACTTCGCCTAAATCATATTGTAGTGCTTTAGGATCATTACCGAAACTTTGTATGAATCCAATTACATTAAATGGACAATGATTTCACTTAAATCATCAACATCTGTCATCGTCTATGTATAAATTTCAAAACAACCTTCGTAACATACACTATATAAAGGGCATTGGATCGCCAGTTTCAATTCCCCAACCAACAAAAGAAATTAAAAATTAAAACTAATTAACAATGAAAAGTGTTTGTGTATTTCCTCTTGCTGGCAATTATGCTCCCAAATTGTGTGGAGAAGCCCTTCTTTGCAATGGCAGCTGTGAGCCTAAAAGATCATCATGTGCACGATAATATTTTATCGACACAAATGCTTGCAAGAAAAGTCAGAGTGGTACAAAAAAGGACTGCACGCCCGTCGCCACCACCTCCAAGGGCTAGTACGAATCCCGTGTAGCTAGCTTTGGTGTTCTGCCTCCACCACCATTGCATGTCGTTATGAATTACAAGATTGATCGATGTTTAACCTTTATTGTTTGTACGAAAAATTAATAAAAGCAAGTGATTGTCTGTTTATTTTATGATGTATTTATTCGTTTTCTTGTTTCTATTGATTTTATAAATGTAAAAACACATCAAACAGTTAAAAACAATTTTTTTTAATATAATCTTAGAATCCTCATAAATAAAACAAAAATTATGTATTTAATATAATTCCAATTTCTTAAGGAGACTACTCCAGAAAGCAATAGCATTCCACTTAACATCAACACATTAGAGTCATAGAGATAGCCATAAGTACAAGCATAGGGTAGCTTTCCGATTGTGACCACTTCATGTTCTGCAATTCAATTTAATCGATCTTTATATAAAGCGGAACACAAAATAAAAACACAAGCACCAAAGAAAGAAAAAATAAAATTGAATTACCGGTTTACACTTCATTTCGAGTTTCTAATGAGTATTAACTCAATTAAAATTAAAAGTCACCTCTTAGATTCTCCTGTTGCTAATGTCTAGAAGTATTTCACTATTTACTAATCCTATTCCTCTCTCCCCTAGAAGTATACGACTCAGACCATCACAAGACATTCCAGGCTATGCATCTGAATCTTCTCAGCCTGTGTCTAACCACTTGCTCTAGTTACATTCTATTTATGCCTCACATACTCATGCTGATTTAAACTTCATACTTTCTTTAGTGAAGTATTGAGTTTCATCCTACAAGATTATACTCCTCCTTAGACAATTTTAATATTGGGACAACACCCACTTTTATAATGAAATAGGTCATGCAAAACAAGATTGTGGGTAGGGAAGAATAAGACAATTATACAAATCTTCTGTGGCAACTTCAAAGTTGTTAGTAATTTTGGCTAAACATTAGAATTGTCTCAAGGATTATCAAAATTTATCCTACATACTCACCGAAAATATAAGACTTTATTCAGATCCACATCCTTCACATAATGTATAAAATAAAAAGTATGCCTAGTCACCGAAAAATACTATAAGTACAACTTAAATAATGAAAATATGATGTAAAAAAGACAAGAAAGAGATAATAGCCAACCTCAAATTTCAAGTCCCTTGCATTTTTTTTTTTGGGTAAAAAGTCCCTTGCATTTAGTAGTCCGCTTTCTCCTGTAAGACAATACATGTACATTACCCCGTAGTTATAACAATTGGCAATGTCATGATATCAGTTAATCGGTATATTTAATTATTTGGTAAACTCGAAATAAAATATGTAAAAATGGTTTTTCATATATATTTTGATTTGCACGTTGATAGAAACTAGAACCAGAGAGAAGAAACGATAAACTAATAAGGGCTGCGGCCCAGCAGTAGCTTCGACCAGAGCTTGGTCCCCTACGCCCTGCTCTCTATCACACGTATACCTACTGACCTTGGGAAGGTTATGTTTTATTTTAAGGATTTCTGAAGTTAGCCATTTTACCCAAATTATTTTTTCAGGGGAACAAGTGTGCCATTTTTGCAAACAAATTCTTACATCTAACCAGGAATATTGGGACAACACCCACTTTTATAATGAAATAGGTCCATGTAAAACAAGATCGTGGGTAGGCCGGTGGCAACTTCAAAGTTGTTAATAATTTTAGCTAAACATTAGATTTGTCACAAGGATATCAAAATTTATCCTACATACTCACCGAGAAGATAAGACATTATTCAGATCTGCTTTCTTCACATAATGAGTTATCTCCTGTATAAAATAAAAAGTATGCCCAGTTACCGAAAAATACTATAAGTACAACTTAAATAATGAAGATATGATGTAAAAAAGAGAAGAAAGAGATAATAGCTAACCTCAAACTTCAAGTCCCTTGCATTATAGTAGTCCACTTTCTCCTGTAAGACAATACATGGTACATTACCCCGTAGTTATAACAATTGGCAATATCATGATATCGGTTAAATCGGTATATTTAATTAATTGGTAAACTCAAAATAAACTATGTAAAAATGGTTTTTCATATATTTTTTACGTTGCACGTATACCTACTGACCTTGGGAAGGTTATGTTTTATTTTTAGGATTTCTGAAGTTACCCATTTTACCCAAATTATTGATATTAAAATTGATTAGAACAAGTTAAACGTTATCTTTAATAAATTCATTTTAACCGTGAGTAAACTAGAAAAAATTCGGAAATTTGTAAAATCAAGAATATCACGGTGGATCACTTTTCTATAGCACAAAAGAAAGACAAAACTTCTGGTCTTCTTGTTCACCGGCTTCACCCATACTAATTTAATTCGTCTACAAGGAATAAAGGTTGGTAATCTGAGAAAAGAGAAATTCAAGTACTGTAATTGAAATCTCCGGAAATCTTTTCGGGGTAGGCAACCAGTGTAAAGTATCAGTCAATAGCAACAGTTTTGAAAACCGTGGTAAATTGAAACAGATATATTTACTTTTGGTTATAAGATTAGACAAAAGAAGTTGTAAACGGGGAAAACAGTAACAAATTCATCGACAATATCGAAAGACTTACTTTAGCAGACATGGTCTTCCACATTTTTGAAGCAAGAGCACTAACCTGATACATGTTAACATGAACTTGAATAACTCTGTGATGATGATGATGATATAAACACATTTAATTAAAACAAAGCGGAAATAATACTAACATGGCGTAGACGCAAATTGTCGAACTGAGGAAGCTTCCTTAGGTCACTCCTGCAAATTGAAAAGCGTTTAAATAACGTGAAAGCATCGGTTCATCAGGTGGAATATATATATATATATGACGAAATACAAAATAACATACATGAAGCCAAGAAAAGCGCCCTTTGGGACGAGTATTTGTTTATTTGGGACGAGTATTTGTTTATTCCATACCTTAGGGCCTAGAAACAGAAGAAAAGGTAAGAATTATGAAGAAGAGGTGAAGGTGTAATTGCACAGACTCACCAGGTGGTACATAATCATGAGGTCGTTCACGGAAGATTTCGACAACATATTCCTTATGACTCAAAACCTGGGTCTGATAGATGCTGGTTTGATTGAGGGAGGTTGAACGAACCTCAATGGTAAGGTAGTACAAAACGCCAGACACAGCCTGTTTATTAGCATTCACCATTCTCACAAACTCTAAATCTGTATTGTTCTCTTCATTATGTTTCTGAACCGCAAATTTAGCGGCCGCAACAGCCCTTTCTAAGGCGTCTTTACTACCCATTAACGGGCAAATTCCTCCACATAAAAACCTTCCATCCGAACACACGTCGAACCCCTTTTCTTCCATCATCAAAACTCATAATAAGTCACAATACAATCAAAATATGTAATTATCAAAATTAATAGATGGAGATCAATTATTACCTCGCTCTCCTTGGCCATTCTATAGTATGCATTGATTCCATAAAACCGCTCCCAACGCTTCGCTTTTATTTTTTTTTTCGCCATTTCTTTCTTCTAGGGTTTTCTTCAACCTTCCTCGTTTTCTTTTTTCGATAAAAAGTTAATTTATACGAGTATTTATTTTGGGGATATTTTGTAGATAGGGGCAAACGAGGCGGATTAGAATTTGAATATATATATATATATATATATATATATATATGTATATATATGTCGATGGTTACCTTAGCAAGTAATTTAACTTGTGTTTATCAATTGAGCCAAATCGAAAAACTACTACTCACTGTTGAAATATGACTGAATCGGAATAAAAAAGGAAAAATTGTGGACCGAAAATATGAACACGACTCGAACTAGGCGTCTGCGGCTGTGCACGTAAATAATTCATAGTGAATTACTCAATTGCTAATTATTTGGCTACAGATTTATTTACGTGAGTGGGTGATGATGTCACATGATGACAACATGGTAAGTTATGTGCGGTGCTGTTATCGTTCGATGCGGTGATGCGGTGATTTGGTAAAATTGATTTTCGGTCCAAGATTGATTTCCTTTATTTATTAGGGAAAATATAATTATATTGGAAATATAATTATATTAGTTTGGGTTTATTACATTTTGCAACCCCATTTATGGGGTGTTTTACACTTTGCAACCTAATCGAATTTCGTTACACTTTGCAACCCATAATTTTAGACATTTACATTTTGCAACCTGCTGTAACCGAAATAGAATATTCGAGTGAATATTCCTTACATGTGCTAGGCACATGACTTAATTAATAGTATTTTACAATTTTACCCTTAAAATAAAATTTAAAAAATAATTTATATTTTTAACTTTTAAAATTCAGCACAAATAAAACTCAAACAAATTAAAAAAACTATTAACTTCAAAAATAATTTATATTTTTAACTTTTAAAATTCAACATAAATAATACTCAAACAAATTAAAAAAAAAAAAACTATTAACTTCAGTATTCCATGGGCTTTCGGACAAATCGATTTAGGCCAAAAATAATAAAAATAATATAAGAAAAATTGAACATCAACATTTACCATCGACATTACACATTTCAGAAAAAAAAAAAAAACGAAATCAACATCTTCAACATTATTTGGGAAGAACTCTTTATCAAAAATATAAAAAAAAATCAAATAAGTTTACAGTTCCATAAAAACAAAAATCATCTTCACAATAGCATTAGCAGATCTGAAAAACAAAAAAAAAGTGTATTAATTATGAAAAACATCATCTTCATCTTCGGCCCAAAAAAAATGTAATTTGAAGATGTAAAATACATGGCCAAGGGGACCGAGGCCGCCGTTCCAAGCACTGCCCTACTGCCGTCGATCTCTCGGCCGCCGTGAAGATTGACATCTGAAGAGACTTGGTTGTCAGTGTTTTGAACGCCTGACCCGATATCTCTCGGCGGCGGCTCCTCCTACACCGAGTGATTCTGTCGTGATTTAGTGATCTAATCATCACTCTGCAACCCTATCTTAATAAATACGGATCTGGAAACTTTAGAGAGGAAGAACATTAATCTGGATCTAGGGCATCTCGATTTCTGTATTTGGGGATTTTGGGTTAGGGTTCTTGACGGAGCACATAGAATTTTGTGTTTGGATTACGGGTTATGGTTAGTTTATATTTAGGGATTTTGTGGATTTTGTTTTTAGATTTCTGGAAATTGTGGATTTCTTGTCAATTTGAGATTTTTTGAGCTAGGGACGCGATGGAGAAGGAGAGAATTATCTTTCTCTATGTAATGAATTTTTTATATTAATTTAAAAATAATTAATAATGGGTAAATACATTAATACCCCTAACTTCAGAACAAATGTAAACTCACACGCCTTCAATGGAGCGTGATTATCAATCTCTCGGAATATTCGATCGAATATTCCGATCCAGGTTGCAAAGTGAGAAACCCGCATTAATTGGGTTGCAAAGTGTAACGAAATTCCGATTAAGTTGCAAAGTGTAAAAACCCCCATACATGAGGTTGCAAAATGTAATAAACCCTATTAGTTTTAGGAGTCGTATATTAGGAAAATAATTTGTTCCTAATCTTAATTGTTTCTAATTTGATAGGTTTGCTACACCTATAAATTGGGTTCTCCGGTAGACGAAAATCATAGAGTGCAATAGGATGAATTATTGTAAGCCTCAACGATGTAGTCGATTGGTTCTTTCTTCCCGTGGTTTTTTTCCCGTGTTTTGGGTTTTCACGTAAATTTGTGTGTTCGTTCTTTTTGTTTATCCTTTTCTTCGCATCTCATATATATTTCGAGAGCCGTGAGAGATTTAGTGTTTCAATATCGCAACAAGTGGTGTCACAGGATCGTAAAAAGCACAACAAGTGGTATCTGAGCCAGGTTACGATCCTGTGACCTGTTATCAAGAGCTTTCGTTGGGGATCCCGGACGCGGAATCCATAGGAGGCGGGCGTTGCGGATATTGGTGTTTCTAGATCCAGGTGGAGCTCGAGAATATTTTGGGAGATGGCGACGATGATTGATATTCGGTGTTAGATCGGAACACGTGGTTCTCTTCATGGCGACTCAAGGTGAAGTTGGTTCAGTGGTTCTAACCAACATGGATCTTGATGATGCGTTGCTGGAGCATGGACGATGTCAAGCGCGATGGAGTCATAAGAGAAGGTATGGAAGAATAGAAAGGTGAGGTATAATTGCACTCTATCCCTCCGGTGATTTGTTTCATGCGGTCGCGGATTTACGATCGAGGGAGACGATGAAGGAGGTTTTGAGTAGTGAAAATCCGGGGGAATGTCTTGGTGTCCAGGGTTGGGCAAAGATGAAGAAATTCCAGGGGTTTGTCATTACTACAAGAAAAAGGAGTGGTGAAAATCTAGGTGAATTTTTTAATGGCCAAGGTGGAGCATGGAAGAAATTCTAGGGGGGTTTTCACTACTGCAAGGTAAAGGGCCACGTGAAGGGGGACTGTCAGGCCCTGATGAATCGGAGAAAGGAATCGAAGGTGGCCGATTCCGGAGAAGGAGGTCTCATCGATGGGGAACTCCTGGTTGTCTCTGATTTGGGGAACGTGTGAGGGGTGGATCTTGGATTCTAGATGTTCGATGGTGTCGGTGGAATGTGGTCATGGGGCATGACACATCGTGTGAGATACGCGATACGGGAACTGTGAGAATCAAGATGGTCGATGGGCATATTCGAACCCTCGGTACTGCAAGGTACGTTCCGGTCCTGAATGGAAATTTTATCTCTCTCAGACCTTAGATCCGAATGGGTACCAACTTCGGTAAAGGTGGAGTGTTGAAAGTAAGTCGGGGCGACTTATTTTTCGAGGCGAGAGAAAGATTTGGTGGATTGTATGAGCTATGCGGCAACACAATTACCAAGTGGGAAACTGCCTCTGCCCAAGGAAGTCATTCGCTGGAAGGTGAGTCGGAATCACCTTGGTTTAAAAGTCATGCGCATGTGTGTTGGTGTCGAGGACACCGGGAATACTAACTCGAATAGTATTCAAAATTTTGAATAATCGAGCCTAGGCGTACTATGGATAGCACTGAAGTATTAGCGAATGCAGGGGGTGCTGATAGTAGTGGGAAGGCGAGATTTGAGAATGGAGATTGCGTGGAGGTCATAGAGCTTGGTGGTACCCAAGGGATGATCGGTGCAACTTCGCATTCTTGTACTAAGTTTGGTGCGTTCAAACTTAGGTTGCTCATGGTTTGAGTGAGCTCTGCGGGGTTGGGTGGAAGAAAGATAAATTGGTCCATGGTCGTTGAAGGTGGGCAACTTGGAGTCATGTAGATTCTCGTCAAGGTGGAGATTTGTTGAAATATGACTCGAATCGGAATAAAAAAGGAAAGAGTGTGGACCGAAAATATGAACACGACTCGAACTAGGCGTCTGCGGCTGTGCACGTAAATAATTCATAGTGAATTACTCAATTGCTAATTATTTGGCTACAGATTTATTTACGTGAGTGGGTGATGATGTCACATGATGACAACATGGTAAGTTATGTGTGGTGCTGTTCTCGTTCGATGCGGTGATGCGGTGATTTGATAAAATTGATTTTCGGTCCAAGATTGATTTCCTTTATTTATTAGGGAAAATATAATTATATTGGAAATTTAATTATATTAGTTTTAGGAGTCGTATATTAGGAAAATAATTTGTTCCTAATCCTAATTGTTTCTAATTTGATAGGTTTGCTACACCTATAAATTGGGTTCTTCGGTAGACGAAAATCATAGAGTGCAATAGGGTGAATTATTGTAAGGCTCAACGATGTAGTCGATTGGTTCTTTATTCCCGTGGTTTTTTCCCGTGTTTTGGGTTTCCACGTAAATTTGTGTGTTCGTTCTTTTCGTTTATCCTTTTCTTCGCATCTCATATATATTTCGAGAGCCGTGAGAGATTTAGTGTTTCAATATCGCAACAAGTGGTGTCACATGATCGTAAAAAGCACAACACTTACAAAAAAAAAAAAAAAACTTCATAAATATATGTGAGCTTGTTTGTTAATGGGATGTGTGACTAATGGACGTATGAATTACAAATTTTCATACAAATTTCGTTTTCTTTTTCGGGTTTCGGTTCTTGATATTCGGTTTTCGGTTAGACCGAAAACCGAAAATTTTATTTATTGCTACCCAGAACCGAACCGAGAACCGATTTTTTCGGTGTTCGGTTAACCGAAAACCGACAATTTCGGTTCGGTTTTCGGGTTACCCGAAACCCAAATACCGATTATCCACCCCTAAAGATGGGCATCTTGATCCGGCCCATCATACAAAAATAATTCAGCCCAATTAATTTGCTTACGTCACATTACAATTTAATTCTCAATTCTATCACTTTCTCTCGTCCGTTCCGCCGCCCTCAAAACTCCAAAAATATTCTCTTTCTAGTTCCACACCGCGCTCCGGCAACGCTACCCGTCGACAGTGAAACCGAATCAAGCGGATGAAAAACGTAATTGAAATCCACGCAGGTGAACTACTTCAAGCATCGTCATCTATATACTACTTATCGCCGCCTTCATCCTCCACGCCTCGCCGCCTTCTTCCTCCACTCTTCGCCGCCTTCTTCCTCCACGCCTCGCCGCCTTCATCCTGCACACCTCGCCGACTTAAAGCTTTGGTAGCGGCTCATCTCCAAACTTCACTACCGTCTATCCTCCAAGCCTCCAAACCTAGGTAATTTAGTTTTTAAAATTTCATATATTGTAGATGGTGTTTTTTTTCTTCTGATTTCTGAATACTGTTGGAGTTGTGTACTTAATGTCTAGATTTAAGTATCGGTAAACTCCCGGTCATAGCATTTAACCTATTTAATTAATAAACAATTATTTGCAATTAATTAATTATGCAAAAATATAGTCCTAGATTTTATACGTTGTAGTTAGTATGGTGTGCATGGGCGCACAGAAGATCATACTATCGGTTACTCGTATTTAATCGAACAGTTGCTCACGACCTAGATGGACACGGACCAATCCATCGGTATAGTCGTTGTGTGAGAGAGAAAATAATTTATCTTAATTATTTTATCACACTTGTACACTTGGTGTATTGGGCGGATCAGCTTGAGATTTATTGATTAGGATTGCCTTGGATAATCAATTTAAATCTCGGAGTATTTTATTCTTAATCCCCGATACTATTGCGGGTGTGTATATTTAATATTAGAGACTTTGATTTTCCAAAGGAATTAACCGATTTAATTATTGGGTTAATTACCGGTAAAATTGGGTCGCTATATTTTATATATGACATGCCGTGAATACTTGACGGGAAAGTGTATCCCGGAAGGGTTGATAATATCCATGAGATGAGTTCATAAGGAATTATTGTGTAAACCTCATGAGTGGATTCGTTCCGCACAATAATAAAGGTTGAACGGTACTAGTCTCGGATATAAGATATGAATATTATTTATTGAGCAATAAATAAATTTATTCATGGATATTTAAATCTTAAATACACGGAATAAATAATACTAATCGGAGAAATATTATTTGATATAATATGGATTAATATTGGGAGTGCAATTTTATTTATATAGTGGAAAATAAATAAAATTTAATATTGATAAGGATTAATGGATTTGGGTTGGACCCAATTTAATCTTCAATATTTAGAAGTCCAATATTTATTCTCCTTATGATCCCCTACGTAGCCTATATAAGCACTACATGGTCTTCACTTTTCATTAACCTAAGTTACGCCAATCATAAAGTCTTGAGAGTGAGGAAGATCCATAAAAGTTCGATAGATCGTCGCCCACACGACGTTCGAACGAAGTGCGAGGAATACGTAGGAAGATCGCAAGGTCGTCAATTAGATTCGTTTCTCCGTACAACGAATCGAGGTAATAATCGTAAACCCCCTTTTATGATTATTTGTGCGTATTAATTGTGATATATACATGAACGCACGATCCGGGAAAACGACGAACCTCGGGGACGGGGATTCGAGATCCCCGGCGAGGATCGAAGGAGGCGGTCGAACCCTAGGGTTCGGACCGCCGCAACGGGCGACAAGGGAAGCCCCGACTGGACGCCGGGGCATGCGATCGACTTCGGTCGATCGCCGGGGATGCCGTGGGCTGGTGCCACGGCGGATCCCCCCGCCCTCATCGCCGCCGGCGCGGGTACGGGAAACCCTCGGCCGAAGCCGAGGGATGCGATCGATCCTCGGATTGATCGCGGGTCAGCTGCGAGGTGACTCGCAGCGACCCCGTGCGTGCTACGGGTTCGCCCGTAGCGGCTCGCACGGGGTAACCCCGTGCGCTAGGGCAGCGAGTCATCGACTCGCTGTGGGGCTGCCGCGAGCAGCCCGGGGATCGCTCGTAGCGATCCCAGCGATCGTCCGTAGACGATCGCGAGCCCCTCGCGGGGGCTCGGCTGGGCGCACGCGGCCTTCGGGCCTCGCTGGGCGTTCGGTCGGGCCCCGGCTCGTGAGGTGGTTCGCGTTCGTGGATCCGACTCGTGGGGGACTTCGGCTGGGGGCGGGCTGCGTGTCTTCGGGCGCGTAGTCTCCAAAGGTCGGACTCCTGCGGATGAGTCGGGGATCCAATCTCCGGCGATCTAGGGTTTTCGGTCGGGTTATCGGTTCCGCATAATTTTTGATAGCTCGGGACATCGAATCCCAGCAATTGATATCAGAGCGTTTGGTTTCGTGTTCATGTATATGTTCGATTATTGTTCTACCTTGCAGGATTTCCGGCTATCATGGTTAATTTAATTATTGCTTAATTAATTATCATGATTATTTATTAAACTCTCGGACATGTCGAGATTCGTTTTTGTGTGGTTGAATGTTTGTAATAGTAAAAATTCGGGGGTTGACCGAATTTAGGATTTATTATTACGCTCTTTATTTTCCGCAAAAATGTATAGGGTCGATTTCATGTATAGAATCGATACCGGATAATTGTAATTTAATTCTTGTAATTTTAATTACGTTGGTTCGATGATGAGACGATCGCCGGAAGACGAAGACGTGTGACGAAGACGAAAAGGACGAAAAACCGGGGAGTCGATCAACCCCATGATCGACCCCATGACCGAAGCCATGGGGAGGGATCGATCGCCCCTCGGCTGGGGCTGCCGCCGGCGGTGGTGGCCGGCCAGCTGGGGTGGCGGCGGCGTACCCTCTTCCCGTGGTGGCGGCGGTCGATGGTGGTGGTGGTACGGGGATCTCCCAACCCATGCCACTTCTACCAAGATATTCACTTTCCTAATTAATTCAGATTTTTTCTATTTGAGTGTTCTCCTTTTGGAAACTCTCATGGATTAGGAAAAGAATTAATTGGAATTAATTTTATTCCTATTGATTTATTTCCTTCATGGAATTATTCATGGATTAGGAATTTAATTAATTTAGTACTAAATTTATTTTTCCTATTTGATTATTCCTACTCATGGGAATATTCATGGATTAGGAATAAAAAATAAATGGAAAGTAATAGTCCTAATTTATTTATTTTATTTCCTTGTTCTATTATAGATATCTTCTAGAATATTCCAAGTTCTACTTGGATAGATTATTCTAGAGATTTAATAGAACTAGATAGGAAAATAAATAAATAAAAATATTAATAATATTTTATTTTATTTTTGATATATTCAATTGACTTAATTTTCGAATTAAGTAATTTTTGGATTAATTGAAAATAAATAGATTTAAATATTGGAAATTAATATTCTCGTCACATGGAGCATTCAAGAAACGAAGACTGAAGACTAGAAGATGCATATGAAGATAAAGCCATGATAGTCGGGAAAATAATTCTCTAGCATTATTTTGACTATGTGATCTATGTGCTTTATTGCTTACATGCATGCTATATGTGTTTATTTTATGCACTAGATAGCGTATCCCTTTATCGTAAAAAGCTAAGTGGGAGAGGGGATGGAAACATTCCCATGGTCTCCATCACTGTTCTCTTGGTGACTTTTATGGACTTTCGAAGTTCATATAGATAAGTCATTGGAGGAGAATTCTTGTAATTCCTCTTACAAGAAACATTGATCAAGTTTATCAAACAATGCCTAATTTGTCTTTCTGAAACTGACTTCAAGTCGACTCATTCTCACCGCGGGGAGTGGAATGGAGCCAGAGCCACTTGGTCATGTGGATGACACAAATTAGAGACATTCGTGCCATTCTTTGATAGGTGGGTCGATTGTCTGCTCGGCTCCCTCATTTATGAGAGATAGGGTCGCTCGCATGGTGAATCACTGGTTAGAAACTTCGAGTTTCACTTATGATTCTCCAAGTCTTGATCTACGAAATCGAATGGATCTTGTAATTGGGAGTCAATTATAAAAATCTCTTGGTGTAGTAAACGTCCACACCACGTGGCTTGCTATGCTGACGGATTTTGGATTAATTGATGTAGACAGCTATAAGTGATTGTGAAGAGTTGTGAAATTGTCGTAAACGTCCACACCACGTGGCTTGCGGTGACGTAGCAATTCCAAGCGATATACTTTAGTGTTGAGTGATGGTTTACACTTAGATACGCGTTATAGTATTCTTCCCCACGAAGTTACGCTATGATTGATGTATGACCAAAGAAAATCTAATTGCTAAATCATTTGGGTGGGTAAACGTCCACACCACGTGGCTTGCCTTACCTAATGGGATTTTAGACGCAATTAGTAATTTAATGATATTATTTGAGGGAGATAATATCGGACATTAAATTGATTGTTTGTTTACATGTGCTTATAGGTTTAGAGAATAGCTATGAATCCACTTTCTGTGATACTCAAGGAACATAAACTCACTGGTCCCAATTACATTGATTGGAAGAGAAATTTGGACATTGTCCTGACTGCTGAAGAGTACAAGTTTGTACTCTATGAGCAATGCCCTGCTGAACCCACGGCCGCCTCAACTGATGAGGAAAAAGAAGCATATCGGAAGTTGAAAAAGGCTGATGAAATGGCTAGGTGCTATATTTTGGCTTCCATGTCAAATGTACTCCAAACCCAACATGAGCCGATGAACACTGCCGAGGATATGTTATTTAACCTCAAGGAGATGTTTGGGCATCATGACCGTGCGGGTAGGCAAGAAGCAATGAGAGTCCTCATGTCGACTACTCAGTCTGAAGGAACGCCCGTTGAGGAGCACGTTCTCAAGATGATGAGTTTGTTGAATGAATTGGAGGTCCTAGGAGCTATGATTGATGGTGAGACGCAAGTCGACATCATACTCCAGTCTCTGACCCCTAGTTTTGAGCAGTTTCGTATGAGCTATAATATGGGTAAACTATCTTATACTCTTGCGCAACTCCTGACTGAACTCAAGGCGGCAGAGGGGATCTACAAGAAGGGCAAGTCTCAAGCGCTTGTGGCTACCAAGTCCAAAAGCTTGAAAGCTATTGGAGGTAGGGGCAAGAAAAGGAAGCAAGCCATAAAACCTAGTGGTGCCAAGAGGAATGGACCACGAGTGGGGGCTAGTAAGCCAAGGGGCAAGTGCTTCCGATGCAACAAGTCTGGACACTGGAAGTCTGAATGTCCTCTCAGAGGTACGAATTTTTCTTTAGTCGTAAAAACATAGTCAGCGGTATTATCTACCAGAATTCTGGTGTGTAGATATGGAACCACTGACGGTATGTGCATTTCTTTAAATGCAGGGGTTCCAGAAAACCCGGCGACTTAGAGAAGAAGAGTTCGAGTCTACATGGGCGAAGCTGTTGGGGTAGCAGCGGTTGCAGTGGAAGACATTTATCTGTTTTAGGATTTCATTTCAGTTATTGCTTTATGTACCCCTTTTATTTTGAAAAAGAACCTTTTGTTCTGGTTTTCTTCATTATTAATGGATATTTTATTTCTTTAATCATCTGATGGTTTGGATAAGAAATAATGGTGATATCTATTCTGGTACATTAGATAGCAATACATGAATGATGAATCCTTAGTCTACCACGATGCAACAAACCGTTATGTATAACTTGTTTTACTTATTAGATGTATTTCTCTTATCAATCATTATACTTGTGAATTCTTGAACTTGGTAGTATCTATTCAAAAGGGATTCAAAAGGTCGAAATTGGTTTGATCAATTATAGTTGGAGGAATGGACCTCCCGACCTAAGAATCAATCTTGAAAGATGATACAACTAAGTTAACCTTTCTGGATAAAGGATGGAATTCGGACAAGTATAGAAAATGATTTATGATTAATGAGGTATGTGTAATTAGAGAATGTACGAGTCGTTCTTTCAAGAATACTCGAAGATGGATTAGAATACTTGATGTGCCATAAAAGCGGAGTGTTTTCAACGCAAAGCCATTATGGGGAACCATCAAAGTATATCCATTGGAAGCCTGCGACTTGTTCGCGGAGGCTATCGCCTATCTAAATAACACATAGCATAAATCAAAGGTTGAGATTAAGTCTCAAACGACTACACCATACACTGAAGTGTAGACATGGTGTGTCAGAAATAAGAGATGAGATTCTAATAGTAAAAGGACAAGTTTGTTCGGAACTACCTATGTTCTATGGATATTTCTGGATACAACGGCACATTCTATGTGGTTGTAGAATATCCTAGAAGAGCAAGTAATTGTATGTTCGATAGTGCTACGAACCAGATGGGTGTCCTCGCCCGGTTCTTAGAGGAAAACTATTAGATGAACTACAATGCCCTAACTGACAAAGTACTTTAAAATGAGGAAAGGGAAAGACTGAGAACCAGCCTGACCGAGTAGTAGTACACCACTAACTGCACCTAATGTTGTTACTGTTATGCACCGGAACGCCATTGCAGTGGGAGGTTGTTAAGCAACCAGAGATGTTCATAAGACTGGAGGAGTTTTGAACTCTGGATCTAGTATACATGAAATCGATCCCTAGTTCTGCATAGGAACTTGCGAATTGATGAGATAGTCCATTCTATGGATTCATCAAAAGGCAAGGAAAGGTGTGTTAGAGACGTAATGGAAACAAAGGTGGTGTTTCTCGGAATTTTGTGTAGATAACACTTCATCGTTGGCCACAATGTAAAAGTGTTGTCAGACATAAAATAGAGGTTGTCTAAATAAATCGAGATATAAGATTAAGATGAAGTTGGATCATGTTCTTAGAAATCTTTCGATCTCTAGATAAGAACATTTGTACTTCTCTTAAGATATCTTATACGATTATGGTTTGTTTTAAACATGCACAATTCTGAGAAAGGTTATTGCCTTTCGAGAACAGAATGCATCTATCTAAGGTATGTGTCTTGAACACATGAAGGAGATAGATATAGACAAAGCAGTTACCTACACTTCAAGTGTAGAAAGCTTTGTAGATGCAATGTTGAAAAACAAGAACCTGATATCAACTATGCGGTTAGCGTAGTGGGAGGATATCAAAGTAATCTGGATAAGAAATATTCGAATGCTGTAAAGTACTTAGAAGTACTGGATTACTGGCAAAACGAAATCTTCTTAGATTACAGTTTCTCAGATCCAAAATCAGAGAAGGACCAGTGTAAGTCGATATCAGGCTATGTGTTCACTTTTAGAAGAGGTGGAACCTAAGGATGAAAGAGTGATAAGCGTGATGCTTCTCGGACTCTATCATAAACCGAATAGCAGCCTCAGAGGCAGCGGAAGTTTTGTTTAGGTTCCGGAATGACCTCTGAACTTGGATATGATTCTTGGTTCACCAAAGGCTATGTACATAGCGGTGCATGGAGAACTGGAAGAAGTCATAAGTTCAAAAGATGATGATAACACATAGAGCCAGTACCACCTGATACGAGTCATCGTCAAGGGAGACGACGCAGTAGTCACCAAGATAACTTCAGAGCGGCAACCTAGATTGCTCATTCACATAATACTTCTGGGAAGTATAACTTAAGCACGTGATGAGTATGGGAGTCGGAAGTTTGGAGGAAATGACTAGACCTTAGTACAAGTGGGAGATTGTTGGAGTTGTGTACTTAATGTCTAGATTTAAGTATCGGTAAACTCCCGGTCATAGCATTTAACCTATTTAATTAATAAACAATTATTTGCAATTAATTAATTATGCAAAAATATAGTCCTAGATTTTATACGTTGTAGTTAGTATGGTGTGCATGGGCGCACAGAAGATCATACTATCGGTTACTCGTATTTAATCGAACAGTTGCTCACGACCTAGATGGACACGGACCAATCCATCGGTATAGTCGTTGTGTGAGAGAGAAAATAATTTATCTTAATTATTTTATCACACTTGTACACTTGGTGTATTGGGCGGATCAGCTTGAGATTTATTGATTAGGATTGCCTTGGATAATCAATTTAAATCTCGAAGTATTTTATTCTTAATCCCCGATACTATTGCGGGTGTGTATATTTAATATTAGAGACTTTGATTTTCCAAAGGAATTAACCGATTTAATTATTGGGTTAATTACCGGTAAAATTGGGTCGCTATATTTTATATATGACATGCCGTGAATACTTGACGGGAAAGTGTATCCCGGAAGGGTTGATAATATCCCCGAGATGAGTTCATAAGGAATTATTGTGTAAACCTCATGAGTGGATTCGTTCCGCACAATAATAAAGGTTGAACGGTACTAGTCTCGGATATAAGATATGAATATTATTTATTGAGCAATAAATAAATTTATTCATGGATATTTAAATCTTAAATACACGGAATAAATAATACTAATCGGAGAAATATTATTTGATATAATATGGATTAATATTGGGAGTGCAATTTTATTTATATAGTGGAAAATAAATAAAATTTAATATTGATAAGGATTAATGGATTTGGGTTGGACCCAATTTAATCTTCAATATTTAGAAGCCCAATATTTATTCTCCTTATGATCCCCTACGTAGCCTATATAAGCACTACATGGTCTTCACTTTTCATTAACCTAAGTTACGCCAATCATAAAGTCTTGAGAGTGAGGAAGATCCATAAAAGTTCGATAGATCGTCGCCCACACGACGTTCGAACGAAGTGCGAGGAATACGTAGGAAGATCGCAAGGTCGTCAATTAGATTCGTTTCTCCGTACAACGAATCGAGGTAATAATCGTAAACCCCCTTTTATGATTATTTGTGCGTATTAATTGTGATATATACATGAACGCACGATTCGGGAAAACGACGAACCTCGGGGACGGGGATTCGAGATCCCCGGCGAGGATCGAAGGAGGCGGTCGAACCCTAGGGTTCGGACCGCCGCAACGGGCGACAAGGGAAGCCCCGGCTGGACGCCGGGGCATGCGATCGACTTCGGTCGATCGCCGGGGATGCCGTGGGCTGGTGCCACGGCGGATCCCCCCGCCCTCATCGCCGCCGGCGCGGGTACGGGAAACCCTCGGCCGAAGCCGAGGGATGCGATCGATCCTCGGAATGATCGCGGGTCAGCTGCGAGGTGACTCGCAGCGACCCCGTGCGTGCTACGGGTTCGCCCGTAGCGGCTCGCACGGGGTAACCCCGTGCGCTAGGGCAGCGAGTCATCGACTCGCTGTGGGGCTGCCGCGAGCAGCCCGGGGATCGCTCGTAGCGATCCCAGCGATCGTCCGTAGACGATCGCGAGCCCCTCGCGGGGGCTCGGCTGGGCGCACGCGGCCTTCGGGCCTCGCTGGGCGTTCGGTCGGGCCCCGGCTCGTGAGGTGGTTCGCGTTCGTGGATCCGACTCGTGGGGGACTTCGGCTGGGGGCGGGCTGCGTGTCTTCGGGCGCGTAGTCTCCAAAGGTCGGACTCCTGCGGATGAGTCGGGGATCCAATCTCCGGCGATATAGGGTTTTCGGTCGGGTTATCGGTTCCGCATAATTTTTGATAGCTCGGGACATCGAATCCCAGCAATTGATATCAGAGCGTTTGGTTTCGTGTTCATGTATATGTTCGATTATTGTTCTACCTTGCAGGATTTCCGGCTATCATGGTTAATTTAATTATTGCTTAATTAATTATCATGATTATTTATTAAACTCTCGGACATGTCGAGATTCGTTTTTGTGTGGTTGAATGTTTGTAATAGTAAAAATTCGGGGGTTGACCGAATTTAGGATTTATTATTACGCTCTTTATTTTCCGCAAAAATGTATAGGGTCGATTTCATGTATAGAATCGATACCGGATAATTGTAATTTAATTCTTGTAATTTTAATTACGTTGGTTCGATGATGAGACGATCGCCGGAAGACGAAGACGTGTGACGAAGACGAAAAGGACGAAAAACCGGGGAGTCGATCAACCCCATGATCGACCCCATGACCGAAGCCATGGGGAGGGATCGATCGCCCCTCGGCTGGGGCTGCCGCCGGCGGTGGTGGCCGGCCAGCTGGGGTGGCGGCGGCGTACCCTCTTCCCGTGGTGGCGGCGGTCGATGGTGGTGGTGGTACGGGGATCTCCCAACCCATGCCACTTCTACCAAGATATTCACTTTCCTAATTAATTCGGATTTTTTCTATTTGAGTGTTCTCCTTTTGGAAACTCTCATGGATTAGGAAAAGAATTAATTGGAATTAATTTTATTCCTATTGATTTATTTCCTTCATGGAATTATTCATGGATTAGGAATTTAATTAATTTAGTACTAAATTTATTTTTCCTATTTGATTATTCCTACTCATGGGAATATTCATGGATTAGGAATAAAAAATAAATGGAAAGTAATAGTCCTAATTTATTTATTTTATTTCCTTGTTCTATTATAGATATCTTCTAGAATATTCCAAGTTCTACTTGGATAGATTATTCTAGAGATTTAATAGAACTAGATAGGAAAATAAATAAATAAAAATATTAATAATATTTTATTTTATTTTTGATATATTCAATTGACTTAATTTTCGAATTAAGTAACTTTTGGATTAATTGAAAATAAATAGATTTAAATATTGGAAATTAATATTCTCGTCACATGGAGCATTCAAGAAACGAAGACTGAAGACTAGAAGATGCATATGAAGATAAAGCCATGATAGTCGGGAAAATAATTCTCTAGCATTATTTTGACTATGTGATCTATGTGCTTTATTGCTTACATGCATGCTATATGTGTTTATTTTATGCACTAGATAGCGTATCCCTTTATCGTAAAAAGCTAAGTGGGAGAGGGGATGGAAACATTCCCATGGTCTCCATCACTGTTCTCTTGGTGACTTTTATGGACTTTCGAAGTTCATATAGATAAGTCATTGGAGGAGAATTCTTGTAATTCCTCTTACAAGAAACATTGATCAAGTTTATCAAACAATGCCTAATTTGTCTTTCTGAAACTGACTTCAAGTCGACTCATTCTCACCGCGGGGAGTGGAATGGAGCCAGAGCCACTTGGTCATGTGGATGACACAAATTAGAGACATTCGTGCCATTCTTTGATAGGTGGGTCGATTGTCTGCTCGGCTCCCTCATTTATGAGAGATAGGGTCGCTCGCATGGTGAATCACTGGTTAGAAACTTCGAGTTTCACTTATGATTCTCCAAGTCTTGATCTACGAAATCGAATGGATCTTGTAATTGGGAGTCAATTATAAAAATCTCTTGGTGTAGTAAACGTCCACACCACGTGGCTTGCTATGCTGACGGATTTTGGATTAATTGATGTAGACAGCTATAAGTGATTGTGAAGAGTTGTGAAATTGTCGTAAACGTCCACACCACGTGGCTTGCGGTGACGTAGCAATTCCAAGCGATATACTTTAGTGTTGAGTGATGGTTTACACTTAGATACGCGTTATAGTATTCTTCCCCACGAAGTTACGCTATGATTGATGTATGACCAAAGAAAATCTAATTGCTAAATCATTTGGGTGGGTAAACGTCCACACCACGTGGCTTGCCTTACCTAATGGGATTTTAGACGCAATTAGTAATTTAATGATATTATTTGAGGGAGATAATATCGGACATTAAATTGATTGTTTGTTTACATGTGCTTATAGGTTTAGAGAATAGCTATGAATCCACTTTCTGTGATACTCAAGGAACATAAACTCACTGGTCCCAATTACATTGATTGGAAGAGAAATTTGGACATTGTCCTGACTGCTGAAGAGTACAAGTTTGTACTCTATGAGCAATGCCCTGCTGAACCCACGGCCGCCTCAACTGATGAGGAAAAAGAAGCATATCGGAAGTGGAAAAAGACTGATGAAATGGCTAGGTGCTATATTTTGGCTTCCATGTCAAATGTACTCCAAACCCAACATGAGCCGATGAACACTGCCGAGGATATGTTATTTAACCTCAAGGAGATGTTTGGGCATCATGACCGTGCGGGTAGGCAAGAAGCAATGAGAGTCCTCATGTCGACTACTCAGTCTGAAGGAACGCCCGTTGAGGAGCACGTTCTCAAGATGATGAGTTTGTTGAATGAATTGGAGGTCCTAGGAGCTATGA
This sequence comes from Euphrasia confusa, assembly GCA_954870475.1. Taxonomy (NCBI): domain Eukaryota; kingdom Viridiplantae; phylum Streptophyta; class Magnoliopsida; order Lamiales; family Orobanchaceae; genus Euphrasia; species Euphrasia confusa. The sequence goes on along the minus strand of OX940951.1, from coordinate 39,477,578 downwards.
TTGATGGTGAGACGCAAGTCGACATCATACTCCAGTCTCTGACCCCTAGTTTTGAGCAGTTTCGTATGAGCTATAATATGGGTAAACTATCTTATACTCTTGCGCAACTCCTGACTGAACTCAAGGCGGCAGAGGGGATCTACAAGAAGGGCAAGTCTCAAGCGCTTGTGGCTACCAAGTCCAAAAGCTTGAAAGCTATTGGAGGTAGGGGCAAGAAAAGGAAGCAAGCCATAAAACCCAGTGGTGCCAAGAGGAATGGACCACGAGTGGGGGCTAGTAAGCCAAGGGGCAAGTGCTTCCGATGCAACAAGTCTGGACACTGGAAGTCTGAATGTCCTCTCAGAGGTACGAATTTTTCTTTAGTCGTAAAAACATAGTCAGCGGTATTATCTACCAGAATTCTGGTGTGTAGATATGGAACCACTGACGGTATGTGCATTTCTTTAAATGCAGGGGTTCCAGAAAACCCGGCGACTTAGAGAAGAAGAGTTCGAGTCTACATGGGCGAAGCTGTTGGGGTAGCAGCGGTTGCAGTGGAAGACATTTATCTGTTTTAGGATTTCATTTCAGTTATTGCTTTATGTACCCCTTTTATTTTGAAAAAGAACCTTTTGTTCTGGTTTTCTTCATTATTAATGGATATTTTATTTCTTTAATCATCTGATGGTTTGGATAAGAAATAATGGTGATATCTATTCTGGTACATTAGATAGCAATACATGAATGATGAATCCTTAGTCTACCACGATGCAACAAACCGTTATGTATAACTTGTTTTACTTATTAGATGTATTTCTCTTATCAATCATTATACTTGTGAATTCTTGAACTTGGTAGTATCTATTCAAAAGGGATTCAAAAGGTCGAAATTGGTTTGATCAATTATAGTTGGAGGAATGGACCTCCCGACCTAAGAATCAATCTTGAAAGATGATACAACTAAGTTAACCTTTCTGGATAAAGGATGGAATTCGGACAAGTATAGAAAATGATTTATGATTAATGCGGTATGTGTAATTAGAGAAGGTACGAGTCGTTCTTTCAAGAATACTCGAAGATGGATTAGAATACTTGATGTGCCATAAAAGCGGAGTGTTTTCAACGCAAAGCCATTATGGGGAACCATCAAAGTATATCCATTGGAAGCCTGCGACTTGTTCGCGGAGGCTATCGCCTATCTAAATAACACATAGCATAAATCAAAGGTTGAGATTAAGTCTCAAACGACTACACCATACACTGAAGTGTAGACATGGTGTGTCAGAAATAAGAGATGAGATTCTAATAGTAAAAGGACAAGTTTGTTCGGAACTACCTATGTTCTATGGATATTTCTGGATACAACGGCACATTCTATGTGGTTGTAGAATATCCTAGAAGAGCAAGTAATTGTATGTTCGATAGTGCTACGAACCAGATGGGTGTCCTCGCCCGGTTCTTAGAGGAAAACTATTAGATGAACTACAATGCCCTAACTGACAAAGTACTTTAAAATGAGGAAAGGGAAAGACTGAGAACCAGCCTGACCGAGTAGTAGTACACCACTAACTGCACCTAATGTTGTTACTGTTATGCACCGGAACGCCATTGCAGTGGGAGGTTGTTAAGCAACCAGAGATGTTCATAAGACTGGAGGAGTTTTGAACTCTGGATCTAGTATACATGAAATCGATCCCTAGTTCTGCATAGGAACTTGCGAATTGATGAGATAGTCCATTCTATGGATTCATCAAAAGGCAAGGAAAGGTGTGTTAGAGACGTAATGGAAACAAAGGTGGTGTTTCTCGGAATTTTGTGTAGATAACACTTCATCGTTGGCCACAATGTAAAAGTGTTGTCAGACATAAAATAGAGGTTGTCTAAATAAATCGAGATATAAGATTAAGATGAAGTTGGATCATGTTCTTAGAAATCTTTCGATCTCTAGATAAGAACATTTGTACTTCTCTTAAGATATCTTATACGATTATGGTTTGTTTTAAACATGCACAATTCTGAGAAAGGTTATTGCCTTTCGAGAACAGAATGCATCTATCTAAGGTATGTGTCTTGAACACATGAAGGAGATAGATATAGACAAAGCAGTTACCTACACTTCAAGTGTAGAAAGCTTTGTAGATGCAATGTTGAAAAACAAGAACCTGATATCAACTATGCGGTTAGCGTAGTGGGAGGATATCAAAGTAATCTGGATAAGAAATATTCGAATGCTGTAAAGTACTTAGAAGTACTGGATTACTGGCAAAACGAAATCTTCTTAGATTACAGTTTCTCAGATCCAAAATCAGAGAAGGACCAGTGTAAGTCGATATCAGGCTATGTGTTCACTTTTAGAAGAGGTGGAACCTAAGGATGAAAGAGTGATAAGCGTGATGCTTCTCGGACTCTATCATAAACCGAATAGCAACCTCAGAGGCAGCGGAAGTTTTGTTTAGGTTCCGGAATGACCTCTGAACTTGGATATGATTCTTGGTTCACCAAAGGCTATGTACATAGCGGTGCATGGAGAACTGGAAGAAGTCATAAGTTCAAAAGATGATGATAACACATAGAGCCAGTACCACCTGATACGAGTCATCGTCAAGGGAGACGACGCAGTAGTCACCAAGATAACTTCAGAGCGGCAACCTAGATTGCTCATTCACATAATACTTCTGGGAAGTATAACTTAAGCACGTGATGAGTATGGGAGTCGGAAGTTTGGAGGAAATGACTAGACCTTAGTACAAGTGGGAGATTGTTGGAGTTGTATACTTAATGTCTAGATTTAAGTATCGGTAAACTCCCGGTCATAGCATTTAACCTATTTAATTAATAAACAATTATTTGCAATTAATTAATTATGCAAAAATATAGTCCTAGATTTTATACGTTGTAGTTAGTATGGTGTGCATGGGCGCACAGAAGATCATACTATCGGTTACTCGTATTTAATCGAACAGTTGCTCACGACCTAGATGGACACGGACCAATCCATCGGTATAGTCGTTGTGTGAGAGAGAAAATAATTTATCTTAATTATTTTATCACACTTGTACACTTGGTGTATTGGGCGGATCAGCTTGAGATTTATTGATTAGGATTGCCTTGGATAATCAATTTAAATCTCGAAGTATTTTATTCTTAATCCCCGATACTATTGCGGGTGTGTATATTTAATATTAGAGACTTTGATTTTCCAAAGGAATTAACCGATTTAATTATTGGGTTAATTACCGGTAAAATTGGGTCGCTATATTTTATATATGACATGCCGTGAATACTTGACGGGAAAGTGTATCCCGGAAGGGTTGATAATATCCCCGAGATGAGTTCATAAGGAATTATTGTGTAAACCTCATGAGTGGATTCGTTCCGCACAATAATAAAGGTTGAACGGTACTAGTCTCGGATATAAGATATGAATATTATTTATTGAGCAATAAATAAATTTATTCATGGATATTTAAATCTTAAATACACGGAATAAATAATACTAATCGGAGAAATATTATTTGATATAATATGGATTAATATTGGGAGTGCAATTTTATTTATATAGTGGAAAATAAATAAAATTTAATATTGATAAGGATTAATGGATTTGGGTTGGACCCAATTTAATCTTCAATATTTAGAAGCCCAATATTTATTCTCCTTATGATCCCCTACGTAGCCTATATAAGCACTACATGGTCTTCACTTTTCATTAACCTAAGTTACGCCAATCATAAAGTCTTGAGAGTGAGGAAGATCCATAAAAGTTCGATAGATCGTCGCCCACACGACGTTCGAACGAAGTGCGAGGAATACGTAGGAAGATCGCAAGGTCGTCAATTAGATTCGTTTCTCCGTACAACGAATCGAGGTAATAATCGTAAACCCCCTTTTATGATTATTTGTGCGTATTAATTGTGATATATACATGAACGCACGATTCGGGAAAACGACGAACCTCGGGGACGGGGATTCGAGATCCCCGGCGAGGATCGAAGGAGGCGGTCGAACCCTAGGGTTCGGACCGCCGCAACGGGCGACAAGGGAAGCCCCGGCTGGACGCCGGGGCATGCGATCGACTTCGGTCGATCGCCGGGGATGCCGTGGGCTGGTGCCACGGCGGATCCCCCCGCCCTCATCGCCGCCGGCGCGGGTACGGGAAACCCTCGGCCGAAGCCGAGGGATGCGATCGATCCTCGGAATGATCGCGGGTCAGCTGCGAGGTGACTCGCAGCGACCCCGTGCGTGCTACGGGTTTGCCCGTAGCGGCTCGCACGGGGTAACCCCGTGCGCTAGGGCAGCGAGTCATCGACTCGCTGCGGGGCTGCCGCGAGCAGCCCGGGGATCGCTCGTAGCGATCCCAGCGATCGTCCGTAGACGATCGCGAGCCCCTCGCGGGGGCTCGGCTGGGCGCACGCGGCCTTCGGGCCTCGCTGGGCGTTCGGTCGGGCCCCGGCTCGTGAGGTGGTTCGCGTTCGTGGATCCGACTCGTGGGGGACTTCGGCTGGGGGCGGGCTGCGTGTCTTCGGGCGCGTAGTCTCCAAAGGTCGGACTCCTGCGGATGAGTCGGGGATCCAATCTCCGGCGATCTAGGGTTTTCGGTCGGGTTATCGGTTCCGCATAATTTTTGATAGCCCGGGACATCGAATCCCAGCAATTGGTATCAGAGCGTTTGGTTTCGTGTTCATGTATATGTTCGATTATTGTTCTACCTTGCAGGATTTCCGGCTATCATGGTTAATTTAATTATTGCTTAATTAATTATCATGATTATTTATTAAACTCTCGGACATGTCGAGATTCGTTTTTGTGTGGTTGAATGTTTGTAATAGTAAAAATTCGGGGGTTGACCGAATTTAGGATTTATTATTACGCTCTTTATTTTCCGGAAAATGTATAGGGTCGATTTCATGTATAGAATCGATACCGGATAATTGTAATTTAATTCTTGTAATTTTAATTACGTTGGTTCGATGATGAGACGATCGCCGGAAGACGAAGACGTGTGACGAAGACGAAAAGGACGAAAAACCGGGGAGTCGATCAACCCCATGATCGACCCCATGACCGAAGCTATGGGGAGGGATCGATCGCCCCTCGGCTGGGGCTGCCGCCGGCGGTGGTGGCCGGCCAGCTGGGGTGGCGGCGGCGTACCCTCTTCCCGTGGTGGCGGCGGTCGATGGTGGTGGTGGTACGGGGATCTCCCAACCCATGCCACTTCTACCAAGATATTCACTTTCCTAATTAATTCGGATTTTTTCTATTTGAGTGTTCTCCTTTTGGAAACTCTCATGGATTAGGAAAAGAATTAATTGAAATTAATTTTATTCCTATTGATTTATTTCCTTCATGGAATTATTCATGGATTAGGAATTTAATTAATTTAGTACTAAATTTATTTTTCCTATTTGATTATTCCTACTCATGGGAATATTCATGGATTAGGAATAAAAAATAAATGGAAAGTAATAGTCCTAATTTATTTATTTTATTTCCTTGTTCTATTATAGATATCTTCTAGAATATTCCAAGTTCTACTTGGATAGATTATTCTAGAGATTTAATAGAACTAGATAGGAAAATAAATAAATAAAAATATTAATAATATTTTATTTTATTTTTGATATATTCAATTGACTTAATTTTCGAATTAAGTAACTTTTGGATTAATTGAAAATAAATAGATTTAAATATTGGAAATTAATATTCTCGTCACATGGAGCATTCAAGAAACGAAGACTGAAGACTAGAAGATGCATATGAAGATAAAGCCATGATAGTCGGGAAAATAATTCTCTAGCATTATTTTGACTATGTGATCTATGTGCTTTATTGCTTACATGCATGCTATATGTGTTTATTTTATGCACTAGATAGCGTATCCCTTTATCGTAAAAAGCTAAGTGGGAGAGGGGATGGAAACATTCCCATGGTCTCCATCACTGTTCTCTTGGTGACTTTTATGGACTTTCGAAGTTCATATAGATAAGTCATTGGAGGAGAATTCTTGTAATTCCTCTTACAAGAAACATTGATCAAGTTTATCAAACAATGCCTAATTTGTCTTTCTGAAACTGACTTCAAGTCGACTCATTCTCACCGCGGGGAGTGGAATGGAGCCAGAGCCACTTGGTCATGTGGATGACACAAATTAGAGACCTTCGTGCCATTCTTTGATAGGTGGGTCGATTGTCTGCTCGGCTCCCTCATTTATGAGAGATAGGGTCGCTCGCATGGTGAATCACTGGTTAGAAACTTCGAGTTTCACTTATGATTCTCCAAGTCTTGATCTACGAAATCGAATGGATCTTGTAATTGGGAGTCAATTATAAAAATCTCTTGGTGTAGTAAACGTCCACACCACGTGGCTTGCTATGCTGACGGATTTTGGATTAATTGATGTAGACAGCTATAAGTGATTGTGAAGAGTTGTGAAATTGTCGTAAACGTCCACACCACGTGGCTTGCGGTGACGTAGCAATTCCAAGCGATATACTTTAGTGCTGAGTGATGGTTTACACTTAGATACGCGTTATAGTATTCTTCCCCACGAAGTTACGCTATGATTGATGTATGACCAAAGAAAATCTAATTGCTAAATCATTTGGGTGGTTAAACGTCCACACCACGTGGCTTGCCTTACCTAATGGGATTTTAGACGCAATTAGTAATTTAATGATATTATTTGAGGGAGATAATATCGGACATTAAATTGATTGTTTGTTTACATGTGCTTATAGGTTTAGAGAATAGCTATGAATCCACTTTCTGTGATACTCAAGGAACATAAACTCACTGGTCCCAATTACATTGCTTGGAAGAGAAATTTGGACATTGTCCTGACTGCTGAAGAGTACAAGTTTGTACTCTATGAGCAATGCCCTGCTGAACCCACGGCCGCCTCAACTGATGAGGAAAAAGAAGCATATCGGAAGTGGAAAAAGGCTGATGAAATGGCTAGGTGCTATATTTTGGCTTCCATGTCAAATGTACTCCAAACCCAACATGAGCCGATGAACACTGCCGAGGATATGTTATTTAACCTCAAGGAGATGTTTGGGCATCATGACCGTGCGGGTAGGCAAGAAGCAATGAGAGTCCTCATGTCGACTACTCAGTCTGAAGGAACGCCCGTTGAGGAGCACGTTCTCAAGATGATGAGTTTGTTGAATGAATTGGAGGTCCTAGGAGCTATGATTGATGGTGAGACGCAAGTCGACATCATACTCCAGTCTCTGACCCCTAGTTTTGAGCAGTTTCGTATGAGCTATAATATGGGTAAACTATCTTATACTCTTGCGCAACTCCTGACTGAACTCAAGGCGGCAGAGGGGATCTACAAGAAGGGCAATTCTCAAGCGCTTGTGGCTACCAAGTCCAAAAGCTTGAAAGCTATTGGAGGTAGGGGCAAGAAAAGGAAGCAAGCCATAAAACCCAGTGGTGCCAAGAGGAATGGACCACGAGTGGGGGCTAGTAAGCCAAGGGGCAAGTGCTTCCGATGCAACAAGTCTGGACACTGGAAGTCTGAATGTCCTCTCAGAGGTACGAATTTTTCTTTAGTCGTAAAAACATAGTCAGCGGTATTATCTACCAGAATTCTGGTGTGTAGATATGGAACCACTGACGGTATGTGCATTTCTTTAAATGCAGGGGTTCCAGAAAACCCGGCGACTTAGAGAAGAAGAGTTCGAGTCTACATGGGCGAAGCTGTTGGGGTAGCAGCGGTTGCAGTGGAAGACATTTATCTGTTTTAGGATTTCATTTCAGTTATTGCTTTATGTACCCCTTTTATTTTGAAAAAGAACCTTTTGTTCTGGTTTTCTTCATTATTAATGGATATTTTATTTCTTTAATCATCTGATAGTTTGGATAAGAAATAATGGTGATATCTATTCTGGTACATTAGATAGCAATACATGAATGATGAATCCTTAGTCTACCACGATGCAACAAACCGTTATGTATAACTTGTTTTACTTATTAGATGTATTTCTCTTATCAATCATTATACTTGTGAATTCTTGAACTTGGTAGTATCTATTCAAAAGGGATTCAAAAGGTCGAAATTGGTTTGATCAATTATAGTTGGAGGAATGGACCTCCCGACCTAAGAATCAATCTTGAAAGATGATACAACTAAGTTAACCTTTCTGGATAAAGGATGGAATTCGGACAAGTATAGAAAATGATTTATGATTAATGCGGTATGTGTAATTAGAGAAGGTACGAGTCGTTCTTTCAAGAATACTCGAAGATGGATTAGAATACTTGATGTGCCATAAAAGCGGAGTGTTTTCAACGCAAAGCCATTATGGGGAACCATCAAAGTATATCCATTGGAAGCCTGCGACTTGTTCGTGGAGGCTATCGCCTATCTAAATAACACATAGCATAAATCAAAGGTTGAGATTAAGTCTCAAACGACTACACCATACACTGAAGTGTAGACATGTTGTGTCAGAAATAAGAGATGAGATTCTAATAGTAAAAGGACAAGTTTGTTCGGAACTACCTATGTTCTATGGATATTTCTGGATACAACGGCACATTCTATGTGGTTGTAGAATATCCTAGAAGAGCAAGTAATTGTATGTTCGATAGTGCTACGAACCAGATGGGTGTCCTCGCCCGGTTCTTAGAGGAAAACTATTAGATGAACTACAATGCCCTAACTGACAAAGTACTTTAAAATGAGGAAAGGGAAAGACTGAGAACCAGCCTGACCGAGTAGTAGTACACCACTAACTGCACCTAATGTTGTTACTGTTATGCACCGGAACGCCATTGCAGTGGGAGGTTGTTAAGCAACCAGAGATGTTCATAAGACTGGAGGAGTTTTGAACTCTGGATCTAGTATACATGAAATCGATCCCTAGTTCTGCATAGGAACTTGCGAATTGATGAGATAGTCCATTCTATGGATTCATCAAAAGGCAAGGAAAGGTGTGTTAGAGACGTAATGGAAACAAAGGTGGTGTTTCTCGGAATTTTGTGTAGATAACACTTCATCGTTGGCCACAATGTAAAAGTGTTGTCAGACATAAAATAGAGGTTGTCTAAATAAATCGAGATATAAGATTAAGATGAAGTTGGATCATGTTCTTAGAAATCTTTCGATCTCTAGATAAGAACATTTGTACTTCTCTTAAGATATCTTATACGATTATGGTTTGTTTTAAACATGCACAATTCTGAGAAAGGTTATTGCCTTTAATTCTGGCTTACGTCACATTCCAATTTAATTCTCAATTCTATCACTTTCTCTCGTCCGTTCCGCCGCCCTCAAAACTCCAAAAATATTCTCTTTCTAGTTCCACACCGCGCTCCGGCAACGCTACCCGTCGACAGTGAAACCGAATCAAGCGGATGAAAAACGTAATTGAAATCCACGCAGGTGAACTACTTCAAGCATCGCCATCTATATACTACTTATCGCCGCCTTCATCCTCCACGCCTCGCCGCCTTCTTCCTCCACTCTTCGCCGCCTTCTTCCTCCACGCCTCGCCGCCTTCATCCTGCACACCTCGCCGACTTAAAGCTTTGGTAGCGGCTCGTCTCCAAACTTCACTACCGTCTATCCTCCAAGCCTCCAAACCTAGGTAATTTAGTTTTTAAAATTTCATATATTGTAGATGGTGTTTTTTTTTTCTGATGTCTGAATACATGTATTGGAGATGGTAATTTAGCCTCCAACCCTAGGTAATTTTTATTTCCGATTTCATATAATGGTGTTTCATGTATTGGAGATGGTGTTTGATGTTTCATGTATTGGAGATGCACTTACACTGTTTCATGTATTACTAATTTCTGATTTCATATAGATTGGGTTTCATGTATTGAAGATGGTGTTTCATGTTTCATGTCTCATGTTGCGTGTATTGGAGATGATGTTTCATATCTCATGTTTCATGTATTGGATATATTGTTTCATCTTTTTTATTGTGTCCATGTAACTGGACCTCAAGTTTCAATGTCTTTTCCTCTGCAGCTCATTTGAAGTTACATAATGGATCCATCCAATGAAAATCAGAAATACTGAACAACAAAATGTAAGTTCCTTAAGAACAAAAAGGTAAAATTTTGATTTTTCTCATACTTCATAACCATAGTATGTCATCTTTTATTAAAATACAGTTCATACTTCATTAATCTTCATTTTTCTAAACATTCATTTTTTGTTTTTCAGTAAATGATTAATTATCTTATAAAAAGAAAGAGTGTGTCTCCACAACGACAGGTAAATACAGTTGATCCTTTGTATCTGTAAAAATATAATCTTTCATAATAAATATAACTTATATTTATAAGATACTTTATCAAATAAAAAAATAGTTATCTTATGACGAGGTTTGTGTTGCTTGTAATTGTATTGCTGCTACAAGTCTCATGGAAATTCCAAGGTGCAGATAACATGAACATCACTCTATCAATCTGAGGCACACAACCACACCTTCATGGCCGTCGTTCGCATCGGCAGTCCCCCTGAAGACATGTTTCTCTCTCTCGACGCCACCACCGATCTAGTCTGGTCTTAATGCAACATGCCCACAATGCCCCGAATCGATCTCGTACCCCGACCTAATTCCCGGGCACAATCTACGACGTTACGACCTCCAGCTCGTATTCCCACATTTTATGCAACTCACCCTTGCGCCCAGTTGCTTTCAGAACAAATGTCTTCAACAACACGACCTTGTGCAACTAATCTATCGGAATTCGATTATACAAACCCTAGGTAATTTAGTTTTTAAATTTCATGAATTTTGTAAGAAGTATTTGTATGATAAACCTGGAAATTTTATAGTTGTTTAATAATTGTTCGGTCTTCTACTGAATTGTTCTCCTACATTTTTCATTTAATCAACATCATGTCTTTAGTTTGCACCTTGCCTTTTTTTTTGGAAAATGGTTTATCACTATTCATGATGATATGTTGAGTATTTTGAATGTACTGTAGTCTGTAGACATAGTGTGAAATTCCTTACATGATACCTGTGCTAGTCCGATTTTTATGTATTGGGAAACTGGGTTGTAGATTAGTTTATGATCGTTTGATCCTAATCTTGAGTTAAGATGATCACATTTTACTGTTCTCAAAAGATTCCTGTATATTTTACAATCATTTCATCCAATATTGAAAAGTTCTAATATTCTATCTTCTTAGTCGGGTTATTGAAATGCCAATATGCTTGCTTACGTCACATTCCAATATCAGAGTATCTTCTCTTGGGGTAGTCCATGTAAATGTGATTTGATACATCAATTTGATTTGGCTCCGTGATTTTGAAGTTTGAGTTTAGCATTTTTGAGTTTTTCCCCTTGCTTCTTATATGTAATCAGAGTTTAACCTTTTGTATAGTCCATGTAATTGTGCCTCATGTTTCCATGTCTTTTCCTATGCAGCTCATAGTACACATTCTTAGTTATAAATGGATACATCCAAAGAAAATCAGAAAGCTCCTTAACAACGAAATGTAAGTTCCTGAAGAACAAAAATATTAAAGTGGTTTTTAATATAAACGTTGTTTTGAGTTTAGCATGTAAATGTGATTTGATACATATTATGTCATATTTCTTTATAAGACACTTCATACTTCATATTTATTATTGAAAAATATGCATGATCATCTTTATCATATTTTATACGGAGTACTTCATATCTCAAAAATGTGCAGGGAGAAAGTATGACTTAATATATCTTATACTTCATTTTTATATTGTATCATCCTTCATATTAAATAGAGTTCCTCCTTCATTTTAAACAGTTATTATTATTTTTTTCAGATACAAATTAAATTTCTTACAAAAAACAGCATTAAGGAGAATGCTTCTCCACCGAACAAGGTAAAATTTTAAACTTTCTCATACTTCATATCCATAGTATGTCCTCTTTCAATAAAATACAGTTCATACTTCATTATTCTTCATTGTATACGAGGTCGTTCGGCGACGTGGAAACTACACAAGGAAAGGATTGTCGCCTGTCGAATTCCTGTTTGAACCTCCTGCACAACTACGAATTTGTTGGCATTCGAAGGAGACAAGAGCGTTTGGTGTTGTCTTGTTTTTTGTGTTATTCTCTTTTTATAAATGATGACGTCTTTTTTAATATTTCAAAGTCTTGTTTTCTGCTTTAAATTCAAACCTTCAATTCATTTACTATAATTATAAAGTATTATCATTCTAAACTCTAGAACAAAAATATAAAAATACTTTTTTCTCTTAACACCAACCTTCATTTTTATTAACTTCATTTTTACTTAATTTCATTCTTTATTATTTTTTGTAAAATTGATTGAAAAACAAAACTTTTAAAAATCTCATACTTAATGTACATAGCATTTCATCTTTCATTAAAACACAATTCATACTTCATATTATTAAAAAACAGATCATACTTATTGAACGAACTTATTTTGTACTTCACATTATAAATCTCGTACTACATATGCATAACCTTTCATCTTTCATTAAAAGACAATGCATACTTCATATTATTAAAAGACAGATCATACTTCAATATTGTACAGTAATAAATTTCACATCCTTTAGGTAATAAAATAATATTTAGTTAAATATTTGTCAATTTTTTTTACAATAATCGAAATCCAAAATCTTAATAAACCAATATTTGTTTTAAATGACTAAAGTAGAAAACAAAAAATTCGAAGTCTTGTACTCCAACATCTTGTAGAATTAGTTGAACTCTTTAATCTTCTAAATTTCCATCTCAACAACATGACCTATTTATTTTCCAGAAAACAAAACAAAAATAATAAAAGTTAATTAGAAATAAGTAACTAAAAAATAAAAATATTAAACATAAAGTGTCCTACAAAATCATACTTGTAAAACGAAGTTTCACACTTACAAAAATTAAGGACAATAATTTTCAAAATGAAGTACCACAAAATATACAACCACAAAATGAAGGGGTTATATCATATTGATATAAGGTAGGACAACCGGATCTAACAAACATTTTGGAATAAGAAGGGTCACCATCAGATTTGTTTGGGTTAATACCAGTATGAGAATACAAATATCTTTTCATAGAATTACTCATACTAACACGAAGCCTCTGTTTAGCAAAAACCTCAACCATATATTCAACATCATCACACAATCAACTACAATAAAAAGTAAAAAACAATGAAAAAAATGGACTGGTAAACCAATAAGAATGAACAATAACTAATATGCAAAATAATGAAGCATGAAACATGACAATAATGAAGTATGAAACAAATAAACATGAAGGTTACACATGAACTCATAGACAAGCATCCTATTTTTAGGTTCTAAGCACTACCCGATTAGCTTCACCAACTCGTGCTCACTCAAGCTGACCCAAGTATCTAACCTCGGTCTACGAATTAGATAAACGGGACACGACAGAGCTTGTTTTAGACAATTTGCGAAAACACTTGAAAAAAACTGAAAATGAATCGCTTTTAACAAACGTACATGACATTCTTGGTGACCTTGATTTTATGTTTTAATTTTCTTGACAGTCACAACCGTCCCACTCTCTGGTCTACTAGAAATGCGCGTGGGATCATGAATCCACCCTTTGAACACTAACTTTCAGGTTGAGAGTTAGTTGTTTCAATATCATAAATAACAAGATTTTAGTCAATAGAATAACTGAAAATTTGCAATAACATAGTAGTAAAAAATCAATCTTATTAAATAAATAATCTACAATTCACATCAATCATAAACCAATAATTCACCATATAACATGGTTTCATAAACATACAGGGATGGTAGCCTTCTTGTTTGCATCTGGATATCGAGGAAGAAAGTAAAAGGTAGTAGAAAAAAAATAAGGACTATCAAATATACTGTAGCTTCCATTCAATTTCACTAATTTTTCAAAATCAATTCTAATTCACTAATTTTTTAAAATCAAATCATATGTAATTGAACTAGAAAATCCAATCCAAATACCTAGAAATCGAAGTCGAATAAATTCTAACTTACTTTTTGGATCAGGGTTGTCGGTGGTCGTGACGACCGTGGAGATTGGTTGCGGCTCAAGGGCGGAGTTTCATCGGTCTTCTCAAAAGAACGGATCCGACGCTGCACCGATATGAGCCTCTCGATTTCGTGGACAGTCCATATACACTCCTAAATTTTATCGTAGGAAGTTGCGTAGGAAGTTGTAAGAGAAGAGAGGAAGAGGGAGGAGGGAGGGAGGCGAAGGAAGAAAAATAGGAAAAAAAACCCTAATTTTTTTTCTTATATAATGTTCAGCGAGAGCAAGATGCTCATCTTGGAATGAGGAGCAAGATATAATTTGCCGTAAATTCTGCATTGAATCTAATGGAGATAAAAAAAAAAAATACACAACTCAAATAATATATACAAATATGATACATTTACAATTTACACCACTCTATAGAATATTGTATACACTTAATTATAAACATTTTTTTTAATTATAAACTCAAATAATATATACAAATAGGGATAATTTTAGTTTGCTACCTGAGCTATAGTCACTTTTTGAATTTCATGCCCAACTTTTAAAACATCTCCGATCAATACCTGAGCTTTGGGGAAATGTCAATTTAATACCTCAATTGGGCGGTTTCCGGCGCACGTGCAAAACACGTGAGATTTGAGGGGCTTAAATAGTTTTTGCTGTGGGTGGAAGGGGTGAAACAGTCATTTCCATTTTTATGCTTAGAAAGCGGGATATTACCCGCTCTCAACTGTTACCAAATTCAGAAATCAATTTCAAACCCTAATTTCCCCAAAGCTCATTCTTTGAACTCTCTTTCAACTCAACTCTCACCTCCAATTGAAGCTGTAATAACATCACAAAATAACCGTATTTCCAATCCGATTACAAACCCTAAATTTTTCAGCGGGATACTATCACATTGGGTGCGCGATTTGAGCTCGACTACAGCTCTGTTTTAGCAAGATGGAGAATATGCAGCGGGATTTGAGGAGACAAAGTGAAGTGATTCCCGATGGGAAGTGTGTGTCTGCGTACGATCCCAAGAGTGATTTCTTCACAATCATCCTTCACCATTCTGGAAAATTCCTGCTTGAACAAGGTAAAAAATCTTATGTGAATGGGAAGGTAGAATACATCGATTATGTGTTACCAGCTGATTTGAGGCATAGTGAGTTGGTGGTAATGGCAAATGTAGTTGGTTTAAGTGGGATTTTAAAATTTTATGGATGTATGAATGGTTTTGATGGCGACTGCTCATTGTTGTTGCCGATTATTGATGATGTTTGTGTTGGAATAGGTGACCGGCGAGCCAACGGTTGTCCGAGCGGTTAACCGTATTCCGTTATATAACGGTTTATTTCGTTAATTAATGAAACCTATATTAATGGCATATACTATATCTGCTCCCAATGTTGAATCATAGATATAGTCCTGTACAGTTACACATGTTGTATGAATTCGGTTTTGTGGAAACCGAGAGATAATTCTGTTAACGCAACGTAACTGGTCAAACTCAGTTCCTAGTCGATGGGTTACGCCAATAACAAGGATACCCGGCCTTTCCCCCTTGAGACTAGAACTTAGTGTATGTGGGCTAATCTCGAGCCTCGGTGTTGGGACATCGACATACTTGAGTGGGTGCTCACTGTTGATGAGTTCACTGAACCCCCTATCCCTGGAATCTCTAAGTGGTTATCACTGATCGAGTAGAGAATTCCATAATATAGTTGTACACAATTAATCCTTAAGACCCAGACATCACCGTGACTTCATCAGAGGACTAGCTGTATCGTGACGTGTCTCTGATTCCCTGGAAAGGGAGTAAGTCGAAAAAGGAGACAATGTTCGTGCAGTTCGAAATCTAATGTGAAGTCTGTGCATGGTAGTAGGGGATCTGATCGCTTGATATAGATCATGGATGTCCTGTGTGTTCTGATGGTTCGTAGTCCCGGAATCTCTGGCCAGAGTTGAATAGTGAGGTGATTAGAGAAATGTGTTTCTCTGAATCAATCACGAATGGATTTTACGAAACCTAGAACGTACGCACAGTTATCAAACTCAACAAGAGATCTCGATTAACCAATATCTCTAGTTTGATCGGGACATATGTATCGGAGGGATCGTACTGTACGCTAACTATATTACAAGGTTCTTGCAGGCACTTCATTTGTATCTAGGGAATT
Source organism: Euphrasia confusa (assembly GCA_954870475.1). NCBI lineage: Eukaryota > Viridiplantae > Streptophyta > Magnoliopsida > Lamiales > Orobanchaceae > Euphrasia > Euphrasia confusa. Next base: position 39,461,447 of record OX940951.1, on the reverse strand, counting down.
AGTGAAGCGTGGCTGCTAGACGCTCGTCACTGATTCGTTGGGCACCGACTTGTTCGGAGATTAAATAATATGATTATTAATCTAAAACTCTTGGGAGTAGTTGAAATAAGAACAATATGTTGTTCGAATCACAATATGTTGTGAGCCCACAGCTAGTTATACACCTGAACCATTGAGGGTCACATTCTCGTGTAAACCGATCATTGAATACGATCATGTATTAATTAACTGTTAATTAAGTACATATAGTCAGAGGTCAATATGATTGAATCCGAGATTCATAATTGTGATTATGAATTGGAAATAATACTGAGCTAAAGAAAACGGACACGATGGTGTACACTTTCTATTTTGGGAAATTTCCCGATTTAGCAGTACCCCTGAAATGGGCTTTCCGATTTTGTGAAATTGGAAATTTTTATTTTTATCTCATATTGATGTGAAAATTAAAACGAGAAAGAAAATATAATCGTTATATTTTTCGGAGATGAAATTGATTGTCAATTTTGGAGAAACGTAATGACGGCTAATGTATTAGGCCGGCTAGGGTTAATGGATCCGATCCATTAGGGTTTGAGCCCAACAAGCTCCTTTCTTCACCTATAAAAGGAGCTCCATAGGCATGAGAATTAACAAACCAAAGTGAAGAGCTCAAAACCCTAGCCTCACTTTCTCTCCTCTCCTCTCTCCCTCTCGTCCGCCCCCTCGGCCCCTCCCTCAAAGGACCGCCGACAACTGGAGCCGCCGCCCGCCGCCGCCTAGTGTCGCCGCCGGCAGCCGCCTCCCCTCGCCGGAATCCGATTCCGGCACCGTTTTTCCGGCCCGTTTTTCCCGTCGTATTCTCCCTTACGTGTTTCTAGTGCAATACGTAAGTTGGATTACCTATACGAGGTGAAACCTGATTAGACGAGAGACGCCGAAGGAACGCCCGAGCACAGCCCGAGTCGCGCCCGTGCGCTCCAGCCATGACACACGAGTCCAGCCGAGAGCCCCGCCACTCGCCCGGCTCTCCCCGTGTTGGTGTATGTCATTCGATCCTACGTGTGCAATCGATACAGTCATAAGGTCGTCTATGGATGTTAAATGATTATTTGATAATATTAATTGTTGGGAACAATATAATATTGATCAATTAAATCATACCTACAGGGTCACACATGGACTCGATGATAATGTACGATGCTTGATATATATATTGATTTAGAATCAATATTTACGTGGATTTAATATACATGCATGGGATGCATGTCTTGCATGGATGCATGTCACATAGTGTGACATGGCATGCCACACAAGCAAGTGGGACCACATACAATGCATTGTGGCATGTGTATGTGGCATGACCTTTCACCTCCTTTGTAACCCCTTTGCATGTTAATGGTGCATTATGATGCCCATTATGTTGTAGGTTACAAAGGGGTGTAATGTGATGCATTATGATGCACTTATATAGCTGAAAATGTGATTTTCATCACACATTACAATCAGCCACGAAATTCCACTCAAGTAGAGAGAAAAGAGGTGATCTTGGAGATCCATTCTCAAGCAAGCAAGGTGTTCATTATCCGGGTTCGTGTGCAACACGTAGAGGCCGGGCCATTTGTGCGGCTTCAACATCCGGACGATCTAAAAGAGTGACGAGGTCATTCACAAGGAGAGCATCTAGTGATTGATCCATGAAGGTGGTTCAATCGACTCAACACCACCTTCATCAACATCAACGAGGCACGCTACACCGGTTGTAAGTGATCTCGTTAATCTCTATATATATATATATTGGATGTATATATATAAACGTGTCTATACATATAATGTGTGCCTAGATCTTCATGTTGTTCGTGTTCTATTGTTTTACACGCTTCCGCACACACGAACAAGGTAATCGAGCGATTGGATCGGCATCGAAAACCATCAATTGGTATCAGAGCCTAGGGCTCGTGCACACTTTTGTGTTGGACACAATATGTTTAAATCAACATAAATGGCTTAATTGTGATTATGTTATTATGTGATTAGATATAAGGCCGGCCACCGTTAGTGGTCGGATGAATGAAAGTGTCGTTTTTTACGTTTCGATTGGCCGTAGTATTTGAGGGTTGCGTCCCTTGGAATCATTTGTAATAGATAGGTTTTTCTATTATATTTGTATTGTACTACTTGTAAGCGATGGACTTGGTCCATGGTTCGATGGAGGATCTCGGCTCTCCGGCGAAATCGAGAAGAAACGAAGCAAAACGAAGCAAACGAAGCAAACCGGGGCTGCTGGAGCCAAACGGCGGGCGCCGTTTTAGCTCCGGCGGGCGCCGTTTTGATTCGGCGGGCGCCGTTTTGGAAACGGCGACCGCCGAAAGTCTATTTTTGGGTCAGCCCCGATTCTGTACCCTTTTGGCGGGCGCCGTTTTGGAAACGGCGACCGCCGGTGGTGTTCGGCGACCGCCGTTTGTGAAACGGCGGGCGCCGTTCGTGGTTTTTGGGGTACGGACTAAGGTTGACCTAAATCGGCGGGCGCGGAACTGAAACGGCGGGCGTGGACCAGTCCAGAAGATGTTCAAGGCCTATTTTAATGCTTTTAATCTTTTCGTTTGAGAGTTGTGAGGTTCTAGGGGCCTTTCGATTACGTATTTAATTGCTTTGCTAGTTATAGGATGTTTTATATTATAAATGTTCAACTTACATATAAACACCTATGCATGCAAGTTCCCAAAATAATGAGTATAATGTCTTGTCCAAAACATCACACTCATGAAGCCCTCGATCATAAGTTGGTAGGTCCGCCTCAGCGGGGTACTACTTGTTATCTTGGGATAAGTGGGAGTAAAGGTTAGACCTTTACACGTGAGTTTGGTTTTCTCATCGATAGATCCACTGCAGGCGTGGCTATCGAGACATGAGATGAGAATGGGACTCTCATCGACCGAGAGTGACATTAGATGTCATTGACATGGGATGTCTACCTATCTTGGACTTCTTAAGTGCGGACTTAGTCGGCTTAAGAATTTGCAAGATGAGGGTCTTGGGATTGTTTTGTTCAAGGGAACAAAGATATTAGATATCGATTGAACAAAATGGAATAAGTAAGTAGCTTGTTAGACAACCTTATTTGTTTACCGCTTTGTGAATGTTTACATACTTTATTTATCTTTCTTTTGTAGTTTATCATGTTAATTTCAACTCGATTCAAGTTTGGTTCAATTCTTGATTATGAAAAATTGAACAACATAAATTTTCTTGATTCACAACGTAATTTGAGGATGGTCCTCAAATACGAAGACAATGAAAATGTGTTAAATAACCACATCCTAAGATATCATTGAACAACTCAATAGCATGTTCGGGGAATATGCTAAGATTGAGCGGTTCGGTATGACCAGTGTCATCGCTTCAGCTAGGCTGGAAAAATGGAAATCTATGGAATCACATGTGCAACAAATGATTGGATTATTTGCTTCAAGTGTCCGCCTAGATTTTTCCTATGATGATTATTTGGCAACCGATTTCATACTTCAATCTCATTATGGTTATAATGCCTTTAGGATAAAATTTCCACATGAATGGTTTGAAGAAATCGCTTCGTGAGCTCCACGGGATGCTCAAGGCTGCTGAGCCGGCGATAGATAAGGACCCTAAGAGGGAAATTCTTATGATATGGGATAGGGTATTCAAAAGAGCATGGGCAAGAAGGCTACTAGGGTTCCTAGGGAATCTCAATGCGTCTACTGCAAAAGTGTTGGACACTACTTGCAAACATATAAAAATTCATATTTTATTCAATTTCAAAACAAATGCCTAATTTGTCTTTCATTTGATGGATTATAAGGTTAGGATTATTTACACCTCGGGGAGTGATTTAATCCAAAACACTTAAGTTCATCAATGACACAAATTAGAGACTTTCGAGCCATTGGATGGCGTGAAACGATTGTCTGGTTGGCTCCCTCATATTTTATGAGAGATAGGGCTTCAATTGCATGATAATATCGCTGGTTAGAAAACTTCGATTTTTCACTTACGATTTATCACGTTTTGACATTGTATTAATTTTGAATGGGAAATATGAATGAGACTCAATTATTGGGAATAATTGAATTTGCCCAAAGTTCAAAGAAGATGTGAAGAACGGGGTTGCTTCATCTTCAAGTATTAATGATATAGACATTAAACTTCAAAAATTCTACTTCTTGGGTATTGGATGCCAAATGTTGGAGTTGTGTACTTAATGTCTAGATTTAAGTATCGGTAAACTCCCGGTCATAGCATTTAACCTATTTAATTAATAAACAATTATTTGCAATTAATTATTATTAATTAATTATGCAAAATATAGTCCTGGATTTTATACGTTGTAGTTAGTATGGTGTGTCTGGCCCACACGGAAGATCATACTATCGGTTACTCGTATTTAATCGAACAGTTGCTCACGACCTAGATGGACACGGACCAATCCATCGGTATAGTCGTTGTGTGAGAGAGAAAATAATTTGTCTTAATTATTTTATCACACTTGTACACTTGGTGTATTGGGCGGATCAGCTTGAGATTTATTGATTAGGATTGCCTTGGATAATCAATTTAAATCTCAGAGTATTTTATTCTTAATCCCTGAAATAATTGCGGGTGTGTATATTTAATATTAGTGACTTTGATTTTCCAAAGGAATTAACCGATTTAATTATTGGGTTAATTACCGGTTAAGTTGGGTCACTATATTTTATGTATGGCATGCCGTGAATTCTTGAAGGGACAGTGTATCTCGTAAGGGTTGATAATATCCCCGAGATGAGTTCATAAGGAATTATTATGTAAACCCTGCAGGTGGATTTAATCCGCATAATAATTAAAGTTGAACGGTACTATTCTCGGATATAAGAAATGAATAATATTTATTGAGCAATAAATAAATTTATTCATGGATATTTAAATCTTAAATACACGGAATAAATAATACTAAGATGGAGAAATATTATTTGATATAATATGGAATAATATTGGGAGTGCAATTTTATTTATATAGTGGAAAATAAATAAAATTAATATTGATAAGAATTAATGGATTTGGGTTGGACCCAATTTAATTTTCAATATTGGAAGCCCAATATTTATTCTCCTTATGATCCCCTACGTAGCCTATAAAAGCACTACATGGTCTTCACTTTTCACAACCTAAGTTACGCCAACAATAAAGTTCTGAGAGTGAAGAGGATCCATAAGGTGTTCGATAGATCGTCGCCCACACGACGTTCGGACGAGGTGCAAGGAATACGTGGGAAGATCGCAAGGTCATCAACGCGTTAATTCGTTTCTCCGTACAACGAATCGAAAGGTAAAATCATGAACTCTCTTCTATGTTTTTTGGTTGATTAATTGTAGTATATACATGAACACACGATTGTTGGAGTTGTGTACTTAATGTCTAGATTTAAGTACCGGTAAACTCCCTGTCATGGCATTTAACCTATTTAATTAATAAACAATTATTTGCAATTAATTATTATTAATTAATATATGCAAAATATAGTCCTGGATTTTATACGTTGTAGTTAGTATGGTGGGGCATGGGCACACAGAAGATCATACTATCGGTTACTCGTATTTAATCAAACAGTTGCTCACGACCTAGATGGACACGGACCAATCCATCGGTATAGTCGTTGTGTGAGAGAGAAAATAATTTATCTTAATTATTTTATCACACTTGTACACTTGGTGTATTGGGCGGATCAGCTTGAGATTTATTGATTAGGATTGCCTTGGATAATCAATTTAAATCTCGGAGTATTTTATTCTTAATCCCCGAAATTATTGCGGGTGTGTATATTTAATATAAGTGACTTTGATTTACCAAAGGAATTAACCGATTTAATTATTGGGTTAATTACCGGTTAAGTTGGGCCACTATATTTTATATACGACATGCCGTGAATACTTGACGGGAAAGTGTATCCCGTAAGGGTTGATAATATCCCCGAGATGAGTTCATAAGGAATTATTATGTAAACCCTGCAGGTGGATTTAATCCGCATAATAATTAAAGTTGAACGGTACTAGTCTCGGATATAAGAAATGAATAATATTTATTGAGCAATAAATAAATTTATTCATGGATATTTAAATCTTAAATACACGGAATAAATAATACTAAGATGGAGAAATATTATTTGATATAATATGGAATAATATTGGGAGTGCAAGTTTATTTATATAGTGGAAAATAAATAAAATTAATATTGATAAGAATTAATAGATTTGGGTTGGACCCAATTTAATTTTCAATATTGGAAGCCCAATATTTATTCTCCTTATGATCCCCTACGTAGCCTATAAAAGCACTACATGGTCTTCACTTTTCACAACCTAAGTTACGCCAACAATAAAGTTCTGAGAGTGAAGAGGATCCATAAGGTGTTCGATAGATCGTCGCCCACACGACGTTCGGACGAGGTGCAAGGAATACGTGGGAAGATCGCAAGGTCATCAACGCGTTAATTCGTTTCTCCGTACAACGAATCGAAAGGTAAAATCATGAACTCTCTTCTATGTTTTTTGGTTGATTAATTGTAGTATATACATGAACACACGATCCGGTAAACGTACGAACTTCGGGGACGGGGATTCGAGATCCCCGGCGAAGATCGAAAGGGGCGGCCGAAACCTAGGGTTTCGACCGCCGGTAACCGCGCCAAGGAGAAGCCCCGGCTGGACGCCGGGGCACGCGATCGACCAAGGGTCGATCGCCTGGGGAGCCGCCGTGGGCTGGAGCCACGGCAGATGGCCTCCCCGACCTCCCTGGACGGCGGCGTGCGCGCGGGGAAGCTCCGGCCGAAGCCGGAGCGGGCGATCGACCGAAGTCGATCGCGGAGGGCAGCCGCGGGCTGGTGCCGCGACTGGGGGCCCTCCACCCCGTGAGGTGGTGGCGGTGAGTCGCCGGACTCACCGCCGGCGGGTGCTGATCGGATCAGCCCCGCGGGGATGCCGTGCATCCCCGGCGATCGCCATGCACGGCGATCGCGAACCCTAGCGGGGTTCGGCTAAGGTTTCTAGCCGCGGGTTCATCCCGCGGCGGTGTTACTCTCGTCGAGCCCGGTTCGTTGGTGTTCGCGTTCGTGGATCCGACTCGCGGGAGAAAATCGACTGGGGGCGGGCTGCGTGTCTCCGGGCGCGTAGTCTCCAAAGGTCGGACTCCTGCGGATGAGTTGAGATTCAATCTCCGGCGATGGGATTTCGATAGGATTATCGGTTTCCGCATTTTTTTGGTAATCCGGGATATCGATTTCCAACAACTGGTATCAGAGCGTTTGGTTTCGTGTTCATGTATATGCTCGATTATTGTTCTACCTTGCAGGATTTCCGGCTATCATGGTTGGATTTAATTAATTTTTTATTAATTAATTATCATGATTATTAAACTCTCGGACATGTCGAGATTCGTTTTGTGTGGTTGAATGTTTGTAATAGTAAAAATTTGGGGGTTGACCGAATTTAGGATTTATTATTACGTTCTTTATTTTCCGGAAAATGTATAGGGTCGATTTCATGTATAGAATCGATACCGGATAGTGTAATTTAATTCTTGTAATTTTATTACGTTGGTTCGATGTTGAGACGATCGCCGGAAGACGAAGAAGGTGTGACGAGGAAGACGATGGACGAAGGGGCCGATCATCCCCATGATCGACCCCATGGATCGATCGCCGGCATGGGGCTGTTCGTGGAAGCTCCCGGCCGCGCCGGCCACCGATGGTGGTGGCGCGTGGGCTGGGGGCGGCGGCGGTGCTCCTCCCGGGCGGCGGTCGACGGTGGGGGTGGTGCGGGGACTCCCAACCCGTGCTACTCCTACCATAATCCGACTTTCCTAAATTAATTCGACTTTCCTATTTGAGTATCTTCCTTGTTTTAGGAAATTCTCATGGATTAGGAAAAGAATTAATTGAATTAATTTTATTCCTATTTGTTTTATTTCCTTTATGGAGATATTCATGGATTAGGAATTTAATTAATTTAGTATTAATTTATTTCCTATTTGATTATTCCTACTCTTGGGAATTTTCATTAGATGGAAATTAATTGATAATGGAAAGTAGTAGAGTCCTAAATTTATTTTATTTCCTTATTCTATTATAGAAGTCTTCTAGAATATTCCGAGTTTGACTTGGATAGATTGTTCTAAAGATTTAATAGAATTAGATGGGAAATTAAACAAATAAAAATATTAATAATATTTAATTTTATTTTTGATATATTCAATTGACTTAATTTTCGAATTAAGTAACTTTTGGATTAATTAAAAATAAATAGATTTAAATATTGGATATTAATATTCTCGTCACATGGAGCATTCAAGAAACGAAGACTGAAGACTAGAAGATGCGTACGGAGATGGAATAAAGCCATGATAGTCGGAAAATAATTTTCTAGCATTATTTTGACTATGTGTTACAATGTGCTTTATTGCTTGTATGCATGCTATATGTGTTTATTTTATGCACTAGATAGCGTATCCCTTTATTATAAAAAGCTAAGTGGGAGAGGGGATGGAAACATTCCCATGGTCTCCATTACTGTTCTCTTGGTGACTCTTATGGACTTTCGAAGTTCGTATAGACGAGTCATTGGAGGAGAATTCTTATAATTCCTTTTACAAGAAACATTTATCAAGTTTATCAAACAATGCCTAATTTGTCTTTCTGAAACTGATTTCAAGTCGACTCATTCTCACCCCGGGGAGTGGAATGGAGCCAAAGCCACTTGGTCATGTGGATGACACAAATTAGAGACCTTCGTGCCATTCTTTGATAGATGGATTGATTGTCTGCTCGGCTCCCTCATTTATGAGAGATAGGGTCGTTCGCATGGTGAATCACTGGTTAGAAACTTCGAGTTTCACTTATGATTCTCCGCGTCTTGATTTACGAGATCAAATGGATCAAATAATTGGATTTCAATTATATAAATCTTTTTGGTATGGTAAACGTCCACACGAACGTGGCTTGCTATACTGAATGGGATTTTAGAATAATTGATGTAGACAGTTATAGGAAATTGTGAGGGATTGCGAGTTATCGTAAACGTCCACACGAACGTGGCTTGCGGTGACATAACAATTCTAAACGATTCACCTTAGTACTGAGTAATGGTTTACACTTAGGTACGCTTTATAGTATTCTTCCCAACGAAGTAACGCTATAATGATGTACGACCAAAGCAAATCTAATTGCTAAATCATTTGGGTGGGTAAACGTCCACACGAACGTGGCTTGCCTTACCTGATGGGATTTTAGATGTGATTAGTGATTTAATGATATTATTCCAGGGAAATAATGTCGGATATTAAATTAATTGTTTGTTTAAATGTGCTTATAGGTTTAGAAAATGTCTATGAATCCACTTGAGATGATACTTGAGGAATTTGACGCACTGGTTCCATACTGTGTTGAATGGAAAGAAGAGTTAGACATTGCTCAGACTGCAAAGGAGTACAAAGACGTACTCAGTGAAACTTGTCCTCCTGGACTCACCATTAACTCAACTGAGGATGAGATTTTTGACTTTGAAAAATGGGAGAGTGCTCGTTCACTAGCCATTAATCATGATGTCATGCTCAAACTCAAGTTGCTGTTTGGACATGATGGGGAGGCTAGAAAAGAGGCGATGAGGATACTCGTAAAGATCTGTTACTTCGATGAAACACTTGATCATGTTTTTGAGATGATGGATCTTTTGGACGAGTTGAAACAATCGCAAGCTCTTATAGCCAAAGCCAAAGGTTTCGGACCTAAAGGCAAAGGAAAGGAGAAGAAGACAAGGGGGTCTGGTGGTCCTAAGGGACTTGGACCAAAGGGTGGGATAAAGAAGCCTTCTGGCAAACATCCCCAAGCAAAGCAGTCTGAGTACTGGGGGTCTACATCTTGTCCTCTCAAAGGTACGAATTTTTCTTTAGTCGTAAAACATAGTCAGCGGTATTATCTACCAGAATTCTGGTGTGTAGATATGGAACCACTGACGGTATGTGCATTCTAAATGCAGGGGTTCCAGAAAACCCAGCGACTTAGATAAGAAGAGTTCGAGTCCACATGGGCGAAGCTGTTGAGGAAGCAGCGGTTGCAGTGGAAGACGTTTATCTTTTTTGATAGTTATAGGATTTCATTCAAGTTTATTGCTTTGTACCTTTTAGAAAGAACTTCTTGTTCTGGATTTCTATTATTAATGGATATTTTATTTCTTTAATCATTTGATGGTTTAGATAAGAAATAATGGCGATATCTATTCTGGTACATTAGATAGCAATATATGAATGATGAATCCTTAGTCTACCACGATGCAACAAACCGTTGGATATAAACTTGTTTTACTTATTAGATGTATTTCTTTATCAATCATTATACTTGTGAATTCTTTAACTTGGTAGTATCTATTCAAAAGGGATTCAAAAGGTCGAAATTGATTCGATCAATTATAGTTGGAGGAATGGACCTCCCGACCTAAGAATCGATCTTGAAAGATGATACAACTAAGTCAACCTTTCTGGATAAAGGATGGAATTCGGACAAGTATTAAGAATGATCAAAGTTGATATATGCAGACATATGTGTAATTAGAGAAGTACGAGTCGTTCTTTAAAGAATACTCGAAGATGGATTAGAATACTTGATGTGCCATAAAAGCGGAGTGTTTTAACACAAAGCCATTATGGGGAACCTTCAAAGTATATCCATTAGAAGCCTGCGACTCGTTCGCGGAGGCTGTCACCTATCTAAATAACACATAGCATTAATCAAAGAGAATAAGTCTCAAACGACTGCACCATACACTGATGTGTAGACATGGTGTGTCAGGAATAAGAAATGGAATTCTAATAGTAAAAAGGACAAGTTTGATCGGAACTACCTATGTTCTATGGATATTTCTGGATACAATGACACACTCGATGTAATTGTAGAATATCCTAGAAGAACAAGTAATTGTATGTTCAATAGTACTACGAACCAGAAGGGTGTTCTCACCCGGTTCTTGGAGGAAGACTATTAGATGAACTACAATGCCCTAACTGACAAAGTACTTTATAATGAGGAAAGAGAAGACTGAGAACCAGCCTAACCGAGTAGTATACCACTAACTGCACCTAATGTTATTACTGTTATACACCGGAACGCCATTGCAGTGGGAGGTTGTTGAGCAACCGGAGATGTTCATAAGACTGGAGGAGTTTTAACTCTGGATCTAGTAGACATGAAATCGATCCCTAGTTCTGCATAAGGGGGCAGTACTAATCTAAATGTGCCTACTTGGATAGCAATAATTCATTATTGTTAAAGAGGCAAGATCATTTAGAGGTACAAGCTTAGTAAATCCATTTATGGATTATCACAAAGCTGAAACTTGTGGAACTTGCAAATTGATGAGATAGTCCATTTTATGGATTCATCAAGAAGCATAGACAAGATTGGTGTATTGGAGATGTAATAGAAACAAAGTGGTGTTTATCGGAATTTTGTGTAGATAACACTTCGCCATTGGCAACAATGTAAAAGCGTTGTCAGACATAAAATGGAGGTTGTCTAAATAAATAAAAGTATGAGATTAAGAGTAAGTTGGATCATGTTCTTAGAAATCTTTCGATCTCTAGATAAGAACATTTGCACTTGTCTTAAGATATCTTATACGATTATGGTTTGTTTTAAACATGCACAATTCTGAGAAAGGTTATTGCCTTTCGAGAACAGAATGCATCTATCTAAGGTATGTGTCTTGCACACATAAAGGAGATAGATATAGACAAAGCGGTTTCCTACACTTCAAGTGTGGAGAGCTTTATGGATGCAATGTTGAAAAACAAGAACCTGATATCAACTATGCAGTTAGCGTAGTGGGAGGATATCAAAGTAATCTGGATAAGAAATATTCGAATGCTGTAAAGTACTTGGAAGTACTTGATTACTGGCAAAAACGAAATCTTCTTGGATTACAGTTTCTCAGATCAAAAATCAGAGAAGGACCAGTGTAAGTCGATATCAGGCTATGTGTTCACTTTTAGAAGAGGTGGAACCTAAGGAAGAAAGAGTGATAAGCGTGAAGCTTCTCGGACTCTATCATAAACCGAATAGCAGCCTCAGAGGCAGCGGAAGTTTTGGTTAGGTTCCGGAATGACCTCTGAACTTGGATATGATTCTTGGTTCACCAAAGGCTATGTACAATAGCGGTGCATGGAGAACTGGAAGAAGTCATAAGTTCAAAAGGGGTGATGATAACACATAGAGCCAGTACCACCTGAGACGAGTCATCGTCAGTGAGACGACGCAGTAGTCACCAAGATAACTTCAGAGCGGCAACCTAGATTGCTCATTCACACAATACTTCTGGGAAGTATAAATTTAAGCACGTGATGAGTATGGGAGTCGGGAGTTTGGAGGAAATGACTAGACCTCAGTACAAGTGGGAGATTGTTGGAGTTGTGTACTTAATGTCTAGATTTAAGTATCGGTAAACTCCCGGTCATAGCATTTAACCTATTTAATTAATAAACAATTATTTGCAATTAATTATTATTAATTAATTATGCAAAATATAGTCCTGGATTTTATACGTTGTAGTTAGTATGGTGTGTCTGGCCCACACGGAAGATCATACTATCGGTTACTCGTATTTAATCGAACAGTTGCTCAAGACCTAGATGGACACGGACCAATCCATCAGTATAGTCGTTGTGTGAGAGAGAAAATAATTTGTCTTAATTATTTTATCACACTTGTACACTTGGTGTATTGGGCGGATCAGCTTGAGATTTATTGATTAGGATTGCCTTGGATAATCAATTTAAATCTCAGAGTATTTTATTCTTAATCCCTGAAATAATTGCGGGTGTGTATATTTAATATTAGTGACTTTGATTTTCCAAAGGAATTAACCGATTTAATTATTGGGTTAATTACCGGTTAAGTTGGGTCACTATATTTTATGTATGGCATGCCGTGAATTCTTGAAGGGACAGTGTATCCCGTAAGGGTTGATAATATCCCCGAGATGAGTTCATAAGGAATTATTATGTAAACCCTGCAGGTGGATTTAATCCGTATAATAATTAAAGTTGAACGGTACTATTCTCGGATATAAGAAATGAATAATATTTATTGAGCAATAAATAAATTTATTCATGGATATTTAAATCTTAAATACACGGAATAAATAATACTAAGATGGAGAAATATTATTTGATATAATATGGAATAATATTGAGAGTGCAATTTTATTTATATAGTGGAAAATAAATAAAATTAATATTGATAAGAATTAATGGATTTGGGTTGGACCCAATTTAATTTTCAATATTGGAAGCCCAATATTTATTCTCCTTATGATCCCCTACGTAGCCTATAAAAGCACTACATGGTCTTCACTTTTCACAACCTAAGTTACGCCAACAATAAAGTTCTGAGAGTGAAGAGGATCCATAAGGTGTTCGATAGATCGTCGCCCACACGACGTTCGGACGAGGTGCAAGGAATACGTGGGAAGATCGCAAGGTCATCAACGCGTTAATTCGTTTCTCCGTACAACGAATCGAAAGGTAAAATCATGAACTCTCTTCTATGTTTTTTGGTTGATTAATTGTAGTATATACATGAACACACGATCCGGTAAACGTACGAACTTCGGGGACGGGGATTCGAGATCCCCGGCGAAGATCGAAAGGGGCGGCCGAAACCTAGGGTTTCGACCGCCGGTAACCGCGCCAAGGAGAAGCCCCGGCTGGACGCCGGGGCACGCGATCGACCAAGGGTCGATCGCCTGGGGAGCCGCCGTGGGCTGGAGCCACGGCAGATGGCCTCCCCGACCTCCCTGGACGGCGGCGTGCGCGCGGGGAAGCTCCGGCCGAAGCCGGAGCGGGCGATCGACCGAAGTCGATCGCGGAGGGCAGCCGCGGGCTGGTGCCGCGACTGGGGGCCCTCCACCCCGTGAGGTGGTGGCGGTGAGTCGCCGGACTCACCGCCGGCGGGTGCTGATCGGATCAGCCCCGCGGGGATGCCGTGCATCCCCGGCGATCGCCATGCACGGCGATCGCGAACCCTAGCGGGGTTCGGCTAGGGTTTCTAGCCGCGGGTTCATCCCGCGGCGGTGTTACTCTCGTCGAGCCCGGTTCGTTGGTGTTCGCGTTCGTGGATCCGACTCGCGGGAGAAAATCGACTGGGGGCGGGCTGCGTGTCTCCGGACGCGTAGTCTCCAAAGGTCGGACTCCTGCGGATGAGTTGAGATTCAATCTCCGGCGATGGGATTTCGATAGGATTATCGGTTTCCGCATTTTTTTGGTAATCCGGGATATCGATTTCCAACAACAAATGTGGTTCTCACATTTTTATGTGGAGGAACTACATAGAAGTATAAGTTTGGTGAATAGAGATGTCGATCTACGGGCAAGAAATGGAGCGAAGGTCGCTGCATTAGCCGTATGATCATATGATGTTGTTTTGCCTTAGGGCCTTGTTTTAGTATTATAACTATGTAATTTCGTACCTTCAATAAACAATGAATATTGGTTCAGTATTAGATACTGATGGATTAGTTTTTTCACTATTAAATAGTTTGGTAACTATTTTAATTGTGAATTATTCTTTGTTTTGGTACGATTATTATATTGTTTATGTATACTTTAAACTTGACAAATCATATATATCATTAAGACCAAAGGCCAAATCGAATAAGTATCGATGAGACATAACTGAAACATTGTTGATTAGATCAAATCAAAATCTAAACATGTAACGAAGCTTCTTTTAGAAGGAATTTTAGAATCATTTGACTTGGAGTCATTTGATACATGTGAATGATGTGTGATTGAAAAGATAACAATGTCATCTTTCTTGGAGAAAGGAGAACATGTGAGTAATTAGGGATGATCCATACTGATGTATGTGGAACCTATTAGTTCACAAGCACATGAAGGTTATGTTTCGGAAAAGAGAAAACAAACTATATTAGATATAGTTCGACCATTCGATGAGAGGTCTAAATGAACTACTGGTCTCTTTTGGGAACACACAATTCTAGACTTCAACTTATACACTGAATAGGACGCTGTCAAAAGCTGTTGATAAGACACCATACTAGGTATGGAAAGGGAGGGTCCCTAAATTGTTTTCATCAATATTTGAGGTTCTTAAATCTTCTCTGACGAGATTTATCTCTATAGAGCTTGAACTCAAATGGGATAAAAGTTTCCTTATGGTATGTCCATAAGAAACTCGAGGGTACAACTTCTACGATCTATTTGAGAACAATATTTTGTTGCTCGAGATAGTGATTTTCTTGAAAAGAGTTATCTTTCCTAGAAATTCAGTGGGAGCTCGGTTGTCTTGAACGAGGTTCAAGTGAAACAACCAATGATGAATACTCAAGACTGGGTTGAGAGTATTCTTATGGTTTTGGAAGCCATACCAGCCCTCGTAGGTCCGAAAGGCATAAATCTATCTCTATTATTCAAATACTTAGATATTGTGACCAATGAGAGATATGAATTCATGCTTTTGGAAAGCGGTGAACCTTCGACCTAATTCCAAGCTATGACGAGTCCAGCTACTGAAAATTGGCATGGTGCCATGAAATCTGAGATGATATCAATATCTGATAATAAAGTTTGGAACTTGATATATTTGCATCACGGGGTTAAACCCAATGAATGCTAATAGATCTTTAAGATCTAAACAGACAGATGGAAAACCTAGGGTTTTCAAAGCAAGGTTGATGGTAAAAGTTTTATTCACGAGGTGGATTATGGAAAAACTTTCACCTGTTGCTTTGATTAAATCATCCAGATCATCTTAGCCATTGCTACTCATCTTGATAATGAGGTATGGTAATATTGGATGTTAAAACTAACTTCTTGAATTGGATTCTAGAAGAGAATGTGTTTTGACACAGCCAAAGAGTTTTATCGATCCTAATAAGGCTGAGAAATTATGCAATCTTATAATTCCATTTATGGAATAAAGCAAAGCATATCGGAGTAGCAGTCTTCAGTTCAATGAATCCATACTGGGTTTTGGATTTCAGAGGAACTCGTAAGAATCTTGTTTTACAAGAAGAACAGTGGGAGTTACATTGTATACATTGTGTTGTATGTCGATGACATACTCCTTATTGGAAACGAATGTTTCTATGCTTAATTCTATTAAAGAATGGCTTGGAAATTGTTTTCAATAAAGGATCTTGGAGAAGCACAGTACATATTGGGCATCAAGATCTGTCGGAACAGATCGAAAATGATGTTTGGACTTAGTCAAGTGACCTATATTGATAAGGTACTTGATAAGTTCAGAATGAAAGACGCCAAAAAGGGTCTCATTCCAATGAGCCATGGCACATCTCTTAGCAAGATGCAAGGCCCTACGGGACTTGATGAGCAAAAGAGGATGGAAAACATTCCTTATGCTTCGGCAATAGGGTCTATAATGTACGCCATGATATGTACACGACCGGACGTATCGTATGCTTTGAGCATGACGAGTCAGTTTCAAGGAAATCCAGGTGAGGCGCGTTAGACTGCGACCAAGAATATTCTTATGTACCTTAGATGGACAAAAGAATATTTTGTTGTCTTTGGAAGACAAAAAGAGTTGATATTAACAAGCTGTTTGAATGCTAACTTTAAAACAGACTAAGATAATTTCCGATTTTAATCTGGTTATATCTTTTGTCTGGTTAGAGGTGATATTTGCAGGAATAGTTCCATGCAATGCAATATAGCTGATTAAACTACAGAATCTGAGCACAGTATTGCATTGGATGCAGTAATGTTGGCAGTTAGGATTTTAAAGTTCTTGAATGAACTAGGTGGCGTAACTAGCTCAGCCCATCCGATAGTTCTCTATTTGTAGTAGAGTTATCGCGCAAGCCTATGAGCTAGGAAGCACCACAAGTCTAAAACTGGTGCTCAGGAAGTTTCACATTATTTGGGAGATAGTTTTGTGGAGACATCGAGATAATAAAGTTGCAACTTTTGGTAAGGTTGCAAACCCGCTTAGATATCACGACTGCAATAGATATCACACATCTTAGAGATGGGTTGTGATTTCTATTATTGTATTAGATACTTTTGGAGATTTGGTAAACATTCACTCATATGTATAATACATAATTCTTCATATAAATATGGTTTAATTTATATGAATTGTCCAAATGATTAAGTTATATCAATTGGGTTATGAGGTCGACTTACCGCATAATGAAGTCTCAATGGTTGAACTGATATACTTGAATCATTTAGCTGTTCCTGGTTCGTATAATCGAGTACGGACAAACCGATAATACAAAGAACTAGATTGTAATGTGTACTATAGCGCCGCTTCATGGGCTAGTGATGTGGGACATCAAGTACAATTACATAGATATTAGCTGGGAGCTAATGATCGAACAGACCCGACTGGAATAGTATTTAAGATTTCGAGTCATAATACTATTTCATTGACTGTCGAGCAATTTCCTCTGACCTGAGTAGTCCAGAGTGATTCCATTGTGAAATGGTGTACTTTGATACAAGTAAACGCCTTTCGTAAAAGGAGGTTATAAAACTTGTTATTGGGTATATCAGGAAGCAAGTGGGAGAGCTTAGATTGACAAGATGGGATTGTCCTCCATTTTATAATGGGATACATGTCTTAACGGCCACTTGGAGAGTCGAGACTGTGGAAAATACGTGGCCACGTCCAGATTCGTATCATAGTGATAAATCTGGTTTTACAGTCTGTCTCAAAGTCCAAGAAAGGTTTGAACCGATTGAGGATGACTCGAGTCTTGCCTCAAGTTCAAACTTAGACATAAAAGTGACAACAGGAAGTTGGCAGCACACTGGCTCTAAAGGCCAAGTGGGAGATTGTTGGTGTATGTCCTTCGATCCTACGTGTGCAATCGATACAGTCATAAGGTCGTCTATGGATGTTAAATGATTATTTGATAATATTAATTGTTGGGAACAATATAATATTGATCAATTAAATCATACCTACAGGGTCACACATGGACTCGATGATAATGTATGATGCTTGATATATATATATTGATTTAGAATCAATATTTACGTGGATTTAATATACATGCATGGGATGCATGTCTTGCATGGATGCATGTCACATAGTGTGACATGGCATGCCACACAAGCAAGTGGGACCACATACAATGCATTGTGGCATGTGTATGTGGCATGACCTTTCACCTCCTTTGTAACCCCTTTGCATGTTAATGGTGCATTATGATGCCCATTATGTTGTAGGTTACAAAGGGGTGTAATGTGATGCATTATGATGCACTTATATAGCTGAAAATGTGATTTTCATCACACATTACAATCAGCCACGAAATTCCACTCAAGTAGAGAGAAAAGAGGTGATCTTGGAGATCCATTCTCAAGCAAGCAAGGTGTTCATTATCCGGGTTCGTGTGCAACACGTAGAGGCCGGGCCATTTGTGCGGCTTCAACATCCGGACGATCTAAAAGAGTGACGAGGTCATTCACAAGGAGAGCATCTAGTGACTGATCCATGAAGGTGGTTCAATCGACTCAACACCACCTTCATCAACATCAACGAGGCACGCTACACCGGTTGTAAGTGATCTCGTTAATCTCTATATATATATATATTGGATGTATATATATAAACGTGTCTATACATATAATGTGTGCCTAGATCTTCATGTTGTTCGTGTTCTATTGTTTTACACGCTTCCGCACACACGAACAAGGTAATCGAGCGATTGGATCGGCATCGAAAACCATCACCCCGCACACGACCCGTGCCGTCCCCGCGTCGCATCCGCGCGACTTCCGACGAACCTCGTTTCGTCCGATGAATCCCTGAGGTACTTACGATTAAATTTAAATTTAATTGTTTGCGTTAAATGTTTGCGCTATGTACTGTTAATGTTTGCGCTATGGGATTTTTAATTGATATAGAAAAATTAATTGTGATTAATTTAAATGTCAATTAAATTCAAATTTATTCGAATTAAATAATATGATTATCTTAATTGTCAATTTGACGCAAACTGATTATGTGCCCATGTTTACGTAATTAATTATATATGTGTAATTAATTAATTTGATTAATTTAATTGCACAATTCAAGTTGATTAGAATTAAATAATATAATTATGTTAATTGTCAATCTGATGCAAATTAATTATGTGCGGATGTTTACATAAAAGTTGATTAGAATTAAATAATAAGATTATGTTAATTGTCAATTTGACGCAAATTAATTATGTCTGTATGTTTACGTAATTAATTGTAATATATTAATATTATTAATATAATTGCGCTATAAGTAATATATTAATATGATTAATATAATTGCGATAGAAGTAATTATATTATATGATAATATAATTGCCTAGAAATAATTAATTTATATGATAAATTTAATTGCACTAAATTTAATTTATGTAGTATGGGATGCATAAATTAAATATTTAATTGTTTGATAATTAAATTAAATGGTGGATTATTTATTCTAATTAGATTTGAATTAAGTCAATTAATGCATGTAATATTGAAAATATGATTTTCAATAAAATAAAATAAATATAATGTAAAATGTTTACATTAATGAAAAATGGTTTTTCATAAAATTTTTGTTTTCCGCTGCGTATACATGCACGATCCCCAACAGTTCGTGCTCATGAGATGTGGAATTATGTATTTGCTTCCAAGTTTGTAGCTTTCTATATTGATCATGAAGGGCTTCCTGTGGATGATATTAGCTATATAACTAGCCCTGAATTTCTAGCATATGAGAGTGATAAGGAGGATGTAGGTGTGAATTAAGGATGCTGCTGGTGTTGATGATGGTAATCTGCAGGATGTTGACATTGATGAATTAGTGGATGAGTACAATGATGATGTGGCTGATGAAGTCTTAGAACAAGAAGCTAAAAACAGTGAGTATATGGCTAGCTTATTTTATGGTCAAGTAGAGGAAAGTGATAGTGATGGGGTTGTTTCTGTTGGTGAAGATTCTGAGATGTCACATTATCTAGTGGAATGTGATGGTGAGTATGAACAAGACAATGTGGACTTCAGCAAATTTGTAGATTCAGGTGATGAATGTAGCAGTAAAAGGGAGAAGAAAGGGAAGAAGCCACTGACCAGAAGTGAAGCACAAAAGATGAAAGGGAAGGAGGTCAGAATTGAAGAACCAGTGGAGTCCAAGCATAAAGGACTCAAAGTTTTCAATCCCAAGTTTGATATGGTAAATGTGCAGTTTTTTGTTGGTTTATGCTTCAAGGATGTCCCAACATTCAGGGCAGCACTGAGGCAGTATGTAATTGAGCAAGGGAGAACTTTGAGGTTTCCAATCAACTATGCAGTTAAGTTGCAAGCAAAGTGCAAACAGGAAGGTTGTCCATGGGTTATTTATGGATCAAGGGTTCCTAAGGATGACACTGTGATGGTGAAATCATTCACTGACATCCATGAGTGTGTAAGGAAAGAAAGAGTGACACAGGCCACCTCAACCTACCTAGCAGAGAGGTACAAAATGAAGTTGAAGTCTGATCCAAACTGGCCTGTTCAGTCCATGGTGGAGATTATTCAAACTGAGGTTGGCTGTATATTCTCCAAGGGTCAGATGTACAGAGCAAAGCACAAGGTGGCTGCTATGGGTGATGGGGACACAGCTGACCAGTTTGGGAAATTGTATAGGTATGCAGCTGAAGTTTTTAGAAGTAATCCAGGAACTACATTCAAGATAAAGTCCAAAGTGGTTGGCAACCAAGCTGTTTTTCAGAGAATTTACATATGTTGGGACAGTTTGAGGCAAGGGATGTTGGATGGATGCAGGAGAGTTATATGCTTGGATGGAGCTCATTTGAAGACACAGTATGGTGGTGTGTTGCTGACTGCACTAGGTGTTGATGCTAATAATGGCATGTATCCTTTTGCATATGCTGTGGTAGAAAAGGAGAAGTATAATTCATGTTTATGGTCTCTTGACTTGGTTGTGAAGGATCTGGGAATCACAGATACAAATGCTTACAGTTGGACTGTAATGAGTGATAAGCAGAAGGGGTTGGTAGATGCAGTGCAGGCTCTAATGCCATATTGTGAGCACAGACACTGTATGAGGCATCTCTATGTCAATTTCAAGCTAACTCACAAGGGACTTGGTCTAAGGAATCTTGTATGGAGTGCTGCAATGGCTACAAGGGTTGTTGATTTCCAGAATTTGATGAGGGAGTTGGAAATTCATGATAAAGCAGCTTTTGAATGGTTGTAAAAAAGGAGTCCAAATCATTGGTCAAAGTTTCACTTCAACACTTTGACTACCTGTGACATGTATGTGAATAACATGTCTGAGATCTTTAATGCAATGGTGTTGAGGGCAAGGAGTAAAGGTATTCTACTGATGCTGGAGGATATCAGAAAAATCATGATGAAGTGCATTGCTTTGAGGAGGCAGAACATGATGAAACACAAGGGTCAGCTGTGTCCTAATATTCAGAAACAGTTGGATAAGAACAAGGTGAAATCTTATGGATGGTCTCCTGGATGGAATGGCCATGATCAGTTTGAGGTCACAGGGCCACATGATCAATCTTTTTATGTGCACCTTGGAGATAGGATTTGCAGCTGTAGGAAATGGCAGCTCAGTGGGATTCCATGTCCACATGTTATAACATGCATCCATTACATGGGGAAGAAGCCAGAGGATTATGTTGATAGCTACTACAGGACAGAGACATATTTGAGGATTTACAGCCACTTATTATAAGGAGACAATTATTGCAATAAAACTACATATCCAATTAAGATTATTGGTTCAAATGTAATCAACCTGCACAAAATAGTTTAATCATGAAAACATAATTATCAATATTATAATGAACAATCCAAGCAATAGCATTAGTAAGAAGTGGCACATGAAGCTGGGCACAATAACCTTTTTCCAAAATTAAGAGTCAGAAGCTCCCTAAGTCAGAAACATAATTATCAATATTATAGGAAACACATACCTAATTATACAATAACAACAAGGAGCCACAACGGAGGAAGAGGAAGCTTGAGAGGGTTTCGGGGTTGATCTTCCGGCAACAGCAGGTGAGACAGCGTGCTGCTTTTGCTCGTTCCTTGGCAAATGTTTCTGCACTAATAGCTCTGTTTTCATACAGACATTTAATCAAACACATTCAAAACACGCACGGAAGAAAGAAATTATAGTACTCTACTGAATCATTACCAGCGTGTAGTCGAATTCGGCTCAAGAAACACTGAATCGAAAAACATAATCCCAAAAGCGGTCCCTCCCAAAAAGGTTCACTAATCGAACTTCTAATTCTTGGCCCCACAGTTGAGGCTCTTGGCGTTGAATATGTTGTAGAAGTTTTGTGTATCATCGGAGAGGGGGAAGTAGCAGCGTTCTTGAGGATGGGAGAGATATGTAGCAGATAGTTGTGTTGACACGACTCACGAGTAGGGGGTTTTCTAAGATAAATTGATGAAATATTTAGGAAAAGGTGCGTAAGTATATTTTATAATATTTTAAATTATACTACACAAATTAAGGCTTACAATTTAATGTTTTATTTTTCAATTTTTTTATTAATTAAAGTAGTTTAAAATTGTAATTATAAAATGATTTAATAACTGTATAATTAATATAATTATTAAATGTAAATTAACAAAATTAAAATAATA
The DNA here is from genome assembly GCA_954870475.1 of Euphrasia confusa. Lineage (NCBI taxonomy): Eukaryota > Viridiplantae > Streptophyta > Magnoliopsida > Lamiales > Orobanchaceae > Euphrasia > Euphrasia confusa. The sequence continues at coordinate 39,438,775 of OX940951.1, read as the reverse complement.
TTATTTAATTTGCTGAAAAGTTGAGTTGTTTAATTTTAACAAAACTTTTAAATTTTAATTTTATTCAAAATCACCCTAAATTAATTATTAAAATAAATTTTACATCAGTAATTATAGAATTGACCTAAAAATATTATTCACACCAGTTTTATGTAAACATATGTAGTCAAAACATATTAAGTCAAATTGACCTCTGAAAAATATTATTCACACCAGTTTTATGTAAAAAGATCGATGTAGTGAAAACATATTAAGTCTAAAATAAACATCGCTTATGTGTGCTGAAAGTTACTGCAGGGGTACGGACAGAGGCGACTTCCAGCTAGATTGTTGGAATTCGCTATCCCGGGTTATCAAAATTGCGGAACCGATAACCCGAACGAACCGTTCGCCGGAGATCACACGAACACGACAACCATGCCGGGATACGACCGAAGCGCACAGCGAGGCCCGAAGGCCGCGCACGCCCCAGCCGCACCCCCACGGCCGCGCGCTTCGCGCGATGAGGGATCGATCGCGCTCGGGCGATCGATCGGGGTGGGCTGCCCAGCAGCCCCCGCGGCGGGTCCGGCGACCCGCCGCCACCAGGAGGCCCCCGCCTTCACGGCGGGGTAGGGCACGGCACCAGCCCGTGCCCTACCGATCGATCCCGCGATCGATCGCACACCCTCGGCCCAGCGCCGAAACCCTAGGCGGCGATCCGCGGTCCGGTGGCTTCGCCACCACCGCGTGATCGTTCGTCTAATCCGGGCTTCGATCTCGGATCTTCGTCCTACGGTATTTTCAATAAAACACAAATCGAACAATTAACAAGTGCGTTGAGAATTGTACCTACGATTCGTTGTTCGGAGAAACGAAATCGATGACCTCGTGATCTTCCCGCGTATTCCTTGCACTCCGTTCGAACGTCGGGTGGGCGACGAGCTATCGAACTTATGGATCCTCTTCACTCTCGGAACCTTATTGTTGGCGTAACGTAGGTTAAAAGTGAAGACCATGTAGTGCTTTTATAGGCTACGAAGGGGATCAAAAGGAGAATACATATTGGGCTTTAATATTGAAAATTAAATTGGGTCCAACCCAAATCCATTAATTCTTATCAATATTAATTTTATTTATTTTCCACTATATAAATAAAATTGACCTCCCAATATTATTCCATATTATACCAAATAATATTTCTCCAACTTAGTATTATTTATTCCGTGTATTTAAGATTTAAATATCCATGAATAAAATTTATTTATTGCTTAATAAATTTATTCATCTCTTATATCCGAGACTAGTACCACTCAACCTTATTTATTGTGCGGAACAAATCCACTCGCGAGGTTTACACAATAAATCCTTATGAGCTCATCTCGGAGATATTATCAACCCTTACGGGATACACTGCCCCTTCAAGAATTCACGGCATGCCATATATAAAATATAGTGACCCAACTTAACCGGTAATCAACCCAATAATTAAACCGGTTAATTCCTTTGGTAAATCAAAGTCACTTATATTAAATATACACACCCGCAATTGTTTCAGGGATTAAGAATAAAATACTCCGAGTCTCAAATCAATTATCGCCGAGCAATCCTAATTGATGAGTCTCAATCGATCCGCTCAATACACCAAGTGTACAAGTGTGATAAAATAATTAAGATAAATTATTTTCTCTCTCACACAACGACTATACCGATGGATTGGTCCGTGTCCATCTAGGTCGTGAGCAACTGTTCGATTAAATACGAGTAACCGATAGTATGATCTTCTGTGTGCCCATGCCCCACCATACTAACTACAACGTATAAAATCCAGGACTATAATTTGCATATATTTAATTAACAATAATTAAAAGCAAATGAATGTCTGTAATAGATAGGTAAATGAAAGTGCATACAGAGTTCAGAATACTCAAATCTAGACATTAAGTATACTACTCCATCAATCTCCCACTTATACTAAGGTCTAGTCTTATCCTCCAAACTTCTGACTCCCAAACCCTCCAAGTGCTTGTAGTATACTTCCTTAGGAAGTATCTTGGTGAAAGGGTCCGCTAGGTTGTCTTCCGAAGCTATCTTGGTGACTATCGCATCGCCCCTCTTGACGATGTCTCGAATCAGGTGGTACTTGCGCTCTATGTGTTTTGTAGCACTATGGGACCGTGGTTCCTTACTGTTTGCCACTGCACCGCTATTGTCACAATAAATTGTCATAGCCTTAGGCAAACTCGGAATCACATCTAAGTCCTGGAGGAAATTAAGGAACCACACTGATTCTTTCGCTGCCTCTGAGGCTGCAACATATTCAGCTTCCATGGTAGAGTCCGAAATGCACTTTTGCTTAACACTCTTCCATGATACGGCTCCACCTCCCAAAGTGTACACATAGCCTGATGTCGACTTACGCCGGTCCTTATCAGCTTGGAAATCCGAATCTGTGTAACCCAAAGGAATCAGATTGTCTGCACTGTATCTCAGAACATAATCCTTAGTATTTCGCAAATACTTGAAAATGCTCTTTACGGCAGTCCAATGAGCCTTTCCAGGGTTACTCTGATATCTCGCTACTATGCCAACGGCATAGCAAATATCAGGCCTCGTGCATAACATTGCATACATTAAGCTTCCCACAGCCGAAGCGTAGGGAACCGCTTTCATGTCATCTTTCTCCTTCTGCGTCTGAGGACACATTTCCTTAGAAAGATAAGTTCCTTTACTGAAGGGCAGATCACCCTTCTTGGAATCTTGCATGTTAAAACGAGCTAGAATCGTGTCTATGTAAGATTGCTGGGAAAGACACAATGTTCTATTCCGGCGATCCCTTATAACTTTGATCCCTAGAACATGTCCGACTTCTCCCAAATCTTTCATATCGAATTGTCTAGACAACCATCCCTTTATGTCTGATAACATCTTCACACTGTTGCCAATGAGAAGTATGTCGTCTACATAAAGCACGAGGAACACCACCTTCTTTCCATCACGTTTCCAATACACACACGATTCGTCCATGCTTTGAATGAATCCAAAAGATTGGACTACTTCATCAAACCGCAGGTTCCACGATCGCGAGGCTTGTTTCAATCCATAAATGGATCGATTAAGCTTGCACACTAGATGATCTCGCCCCTTAGCAATGAATCCTTCTGGTTGTTTCATATAAATCGTCTCGTCAAGACTTCCATTAAGGAAAGCTGTCTTGACATCCATTTGCCACACCTCATAATCCATATGAGCTGCTATGGATAAGAGAATCCGGATCGACTTTATCTTGGCTACCGGCGAGAAGGTCTCCTCATAATCGATTCCCTCTTTCTGAGTATATCCTTTCGCAACAAGCCGAGCTTTAAAGGTTTCAACCTTTCCGTCAGATCCTCTCTTTCTCTTGTAAACCCATTTACACCCAATTGGCTTTACGCCGCTTGGTGGTTCTACAAGATCCCAGACTTTATTAGAATCCATAGATTCTATTTCGGATTTCATCGCTTTCTTCCAAGAAGGCGCATCTATATCTTGTACCGCCTCATCATAGGTCCAGGGATCGACTTCATGAACTCCGGGTGCCGAGTCCGAAGACTCACCCAGTCCAATCCATCTGTCCGGTTGTTTGACAACCCTCCCACTACGACGGCGTTCCGGTGTATTAACAGTGACAGTATTAGGTGCAGGTTCTAGTGGTGTATCTACACTCGGTTCGGCTGTATCCAGGTCTTCCTCGTTACCTCTCAACTCATCAAGTATTATGTCACTTTTGGGCTTGTGGTCCATGACATAGTCTTCCTCTAAGAACCGAGCGTTAGTACTTATAACGATCTTCTGGTCCGTAGGACTATAGAACATGCCACCCTTAGTTCCTTTCGGGTATCCTACAAACAGCCGTATTTCTGATCTAGGTTCTAACTTATCGGCGCCTTGTCGCAACACGTGTGCTGGACATCCCCAGATCCGAATGTGTCCCAAGTTAGGCTTACGCCCACTCCACAATTCCATGGGTGTAGTTGGTACCGTTTTGGTCGGAACCCTATTCAGAATATACGCCGCTGTTTCCAAGGCAAGTCCCCAGAACATAACAGGTAAATCCGAGTAACTCATCATTGATCGCACCATTTCCATAAGAGTCCTATACCTTCTTTCTGACACACCATTTTGCTGAGGAGTATATGGTGAAGTCAGCTGGGATTCAATCCCATTCTCTGCCAAGTATGCCTTGAATTCTCCAGACAGGTACTCGCCTCCGCGATCAGATCGCAGGCATTTTATGGATTTACCACGAAGGTTCTCCACAAGAGCCTTGAATTCCTTGAACTTGTCAAAAGAATCACTCTTGTGGCGCATCAGGTAAATATATCCATACCTTGAGTAATCATCAGTAAAGGTGATGAAATACTCGTACCCTCCCCTTGCCTGAGTAGACATAGGTCCGCATACATCAGAGTGAATCAAATCCAATACTTGTTCAGCTCTACGTCCTTTACCAGAAAAAGAACGCTTGGTCATTTTACCCTCCAAACAGGATTCGCAGGTTGGAAGGTCCTCTCCTTCTATACCGCTAATGAGACCATCAGCTTTCAACCTTTGAATTCTATTCGAATTAATATGACCTAGCCTTAGATGCCACAAGTATAATTGATTCATCTTAGAAGGTTCCTTTCTCTTATTGGTGTTCGTAGATGTGTTATTACTCTCGGTTAGTTGCATCGTGTTAGACTCATGATTTAGAATATACAAATCGTCCACCAATGTACCAGAACAGACAATCTCACTATTTCTTCTTATGACCACAGAGTGATCAAAAGAAACAGAATATCCATTCAGAATTAACTTAGAAACTGAAATCAAATTCTTTCTAAAATTCGGTACATAAAGACAATTTTGTAAAACCAAAACCCTATCACTACTAAAACGTAGGTGAACGTCTCCCACTGCAACAGCCGCCACCTTCGCGGCATTGCCCATGTAGACCACGATCTCTCCCTCTCTAAGTCTCCGGGTTTCCTGGAACCCCTGCAATGAATTGCAGACATGGTCAGTGGCGCCCGTATCTACACACCAGGTGCTGGTAGATATCACCGCTGACAATGTTTCAGTGACTAAGGAAGATTTCGTACCTTTAATGAGAGGACAATCAGACCTCCAGTGCCCAAACTGCTTGCATCGAAAGCACTTGCCAGAAGGCTTGCCTTTCCCAATCCGTGGCTTTGAGCCACTGGGTTTCTTTGCACGCTTTTCCTCTAGCCTTGCCACAAAAGCTTGTGATTCTCTTAACTTACGCACAAACTCCGCTCTCGTTGAATCCTTTTTAAGGGACTCATTGAGAGAGAATTCTGTGAGTATGTTAATCACCTCTTGTCCGGCTTCCACGCTATGCTCAACATCATCCTGAGGTCATTTCGAATGTCCTCATCAGTTGGGACAACAGTGGATTCGGAAAGCTCAACAGTCTGGACAATGTCCAGATTTCGTTCCCAATCATCACCATATGGAACCGGTGAGTTTTCATCCTTAAGTATATCACAAAGTGGGGTCACAGTCATTCTTAACCTATAAGCACATAAAACAAACAAACAATTTAATATCCGATATTATCTCCCTTAAATAATATCATTAAATCACTAATCACATCTAAAATCCCATCAGGTAAGGCAAGCCACGTGGTGTGGACGTTTACCCACCCAAATGATTTAGCAATTAGATTTTCTTCGGTCATACATCAATTATAGCGTGACCTCGTGGGGAGGAATACTATAACGCGTATCTAAGTGTAAACCATTACTCAGTACCAAAGTAAATTATTTGGAATCGCTACATCACCGCAAGCCACGTGGTGTGGACGTTTACGATAACTTCACAACTCTTCATAATTACTTACAACTGTCTACATCAATTAATCCAAAGTCCGTCAGCATAGCAAGCCACGTGGTGTGGACGTTTACTACACTAAGAGACTTTTATAATTGACTCCCAATTACTTGATCCATTTAATCTCGTAAATCAAGACGTGGAGAATCATAAGTGAAACTCGAAGTTTCTAACCAGTGATTCACCATGCGAACAACCCTATCTCTCATAAATGAGGGAGCCGAGCAGACAAACGACCCACCTATCAAAGAATGGCACGAAAGTCTCTAATTTGTGTCCTCTACATGACCAAGTGGCTCTGGCTCCATTCCACTCCCCGGGGTGAGAATGAGTCGACTTGAAATCAGCTTTGGAAAGACAAATTAGGCATTGTTTGATAAACTTAATCAATGTTTCTTGTAAGAGGAATTACAAGAACTCTCCTCCAATGACTTATCTATATATACCTCAAAGGTATATAAAAGTCACCAAGAGAGCAGCAATGGAGACCATGGGTATGTTTCCATACCCTCTCCCACTTAGCTTTTTACAATAAAGGATACGCTATCTAGTGCATAAAATAAACACATATAGCATGCATACATGTAATAAAGCACATAGTATTATCACATAGTCAAAATAATTACTAGAATATTATTTTCCGACTATTATGGCTTCATCACATCTCCGTAAGCATCTTCTAGTCTTCAGTCTTCGTTTCTTGAATGCCCCATGTGACGAGAATATTAATGTCCAATATTTAAATCCATTTATTTTCAATTAATCCAAAAGTTACTTAATTCGAAAATTAAGTCAATTGAATATATTAAAAATAAAATTAAATATTATTAATATTTTTATTTATTTTATTTTCTTTTTCCACTTCATTACATCACTAGAATAATCTATCCAAGATATTCTTGGAATATTCTAAATGATATCCATAATGAAATAAAGAAATAAAATAGTTAGTACTATTATACTTTTCCAAATTTATTTTTTTATTCCTAATCCATGAATATTCCCATGAGTAGGAATAATCAAATAGGAAAAATAAATTTAGTACTAAATTAATTCTTTTTCTATTTTTCTAGAATATTCCATAAAGAAATACTCAAAATAGGAAATATGAATTAATTAGGAAAGTATATTTCCGGTAGGAGTAGTCCGGGTTGGGAGACCCCGAACCACCCCCACCCTTCGATCGACCGGCCAGCCACGGGGAGGAGCGCCGCCGCCCAGCCATGCCGACAACCACCGAGGTGGTGGCAGCCGCGGCTAGGGCAACAGCCCCCACGCCCATAGCCATCGATCGGGCATCACGGGGATCGATCCAATCGATCCCTAGCCCTTCGTTCCTCTCGTCACTTCGTCTTCTCCGGCGGTCTTCGATACGTCGATCCAATCGTAATATTAAATTTACAAAAAAAATCTAAATTACAATTCCGGTATCGATTCTATACACGAAATCGACCCTATACATTTTCCGGAAAAACATGAACATAATAATAAATCCTAAATTCGGTCAACCCCCGAATTTTTACTATTACAAGCATTCACCACCAAAAACGAATCTCGACATGTCCGAGAGTTTAATAAAACTAACAATCACATGACAAAATAATTAAACGAATAATCATCAAGCCATAATAGTCGGAACCCTGCAAGGTAGAACAATTTTATCGAAAATACCGCGAACGTAAACCACGCTCTGATACCAATTGTTGGAATTCGCTATCCTGGGTTATCAAAATTGCGGAACCGATAACCCGAACGAACCGTTCGCCGGAGATCACACGAACACGACAACCATGCCGGGATACGACCGAAGCGCACAGCGAGGCCCGAAGGCCGCGCACGCCCCAGCCGCACCCCCACGGCCGCGCGCTTCGCGCGATGAGGGATCGATCGCGCTCGGGCGATCGATCGGGGTGGGCTGCCCAGCAGCCCCCGCGGCGGGTCCGGCGACCCGCCGCCACTAGGAGGCCCCCGCCTTCACGGCGGGGTAGGGCACGGCACCAGCCCGTGCCCTAGCGATCGATCCCGCGATCGATCGCACACCCTCGGCCCAGCCGAGGGTTCGGCCCCCACGCCCCCACGCCGAAACCCTAGGCGGCGATCCGCGGTCCGGTGGCTTCGCCACCACCGCGTGATCGTTCGTCTAATCCGGGCTTCGATCTCGGATCTTCGTCCTACGGTATTTTCAATAAAACACAAATCGAACAATTAACAAGTGCGTTGAGAATTGTACCTACGATTCGTTGTTCGGAGAAACGAAATCGATGACCTCGTGATCTTCCCGCGTATTCCTTGCACTCCGTTCGAACGTCGGGTGGGCGACGAGCTATCGAACTTATGGATCCTCTTCACTCTCGGAACCTTATTGTTGGCGTAACGTAGGTTAAAAGTGAAGACCATGTAGTGCTTTTATAGGCTACGAAGGGGATCAAAAGGAGAATAAATATTGGGCTTTAATATTGAAAATTAAATTGGGTCCAACCCAAATCCATTAATTCTTATCAATATTAATTTTATTTATTTTCCACTATATAAATAAAATTGACCTCCCAATATTATTCCATATTATACCAAATAATATTTCTCCCACTTAGTATTATTTATTCCGTGTATTTAAGATTTAAATATCCATGAATAAAATTTATTTATTGCTTAATAAATTTATTCATCTCTTATATCCGAGACTAGTACCACTCAACCTTATTTATTGTGCGGAACAAATCCACTCGCGAGGTTTACACAATAAATCCTTATGAGCTCATCTCGGGGATATTATCAACCCTTACGGGATACACTGCCCCTTCAAGAATTCACGGCATGCCATATATAAAATATAGTGACCCAACTTAACCGGTAATCAACCCAATAATTAAACCGGTTAATTCCTTTGGTAAATCAAAGTCACTTATATTAAATATACACACCCGCAATTGTTTCAGGGATTAAGAATAAAATACTCCGAGTCTCAAATCAATTATCGCCGAGCAATCCTAATTGATGAGTCTCAATCGATCCGCTCAATACACCAAGTGTACAAGTGTGATAAAATAATTAAGATAAATTATTTTCTCTCTCACACAACGACTATACCGATGGATTGGTCCGTGTCCATCTAGGTCGTGAGCAACTGTTCGATTAAATACGAGTAACCGATAGTATGATCTTCTGTGTGCCCATGCAACACCATACTAACTACAACGTATAAAATCCAGGACTATAATTTGCATATATTTAATTAACAATAATTAAAAGCAAATGAATGTCTGTAATAGATAGGTAAATGAAAGTGCATACAGAGTTCAGAATACTCAAATCTAGACATTAAGTATACTACTCCATCAATTGTTGGAGTTGTGTACTTAATGTCTAGATTTAAGTACCGGTAAACTCCCTGTCATGGCATTTAACCTATTTAATTAATAAACAATTATTTGCATTTAATTAAATATGCAAAATATAGTCCTGGATTTTATACGTTGTAGTTAGTATGGTGGGGCATGGGCACACAGAAGATCATACTATCGGTTACTCGTATTTAATCGAACAGCTGCTCACGACCTAGATGGACACGGACCAATCCATCGGTATAGTCGTTGTGTGAGAGAGAAAATAATTTATCTTAATTATTTTATCACACTTGTACACTTGGTGTATTGGGCGGATCGCTTGAGATTTATTGATTAGGATTGCCTTAGATAATCAATTTAAATCTCAGAGTATTTTATTCTTAATCCCCGATATTATTGCGGGTGTGTGTATTTAATATAAGTGACTTTGATTTGCCAAAGGAATTAACCGATTTAATTATTGGGTTAATTACCGGTTAAGTTGGGTCACTATATTTTATATACGACATGCCGTGAATACTTGACGGGAAAGTGTATCCCGTAAGGGTTGATAATATCCCCGAGATAAGTTCATAAGGAATTATTATGTAAACCCTGCAGGTGGATTTAATCCGCATAATAATTAAAGTTGAACGGTACTAGTCTCGGATATAAGAAATGAATAATATTTATTGAGCAATAAATAAATTTATTCATGGATATTTAAATCTTAAATACACGGAATAAATAATACTAAGATGGAGAAATATTATTTGATATAATATGGAATAATATTGGGAGTGCAATTTTATTTATATAGTGGAAAATAAATAAAATTAATATTGATAAGAATTAATAGATTTGGGTTGGACCCAATTTAATTTTCAATATTGAAGCCCAATATTTATTCTCCTTATGATCCCCTACGTAGCCTATATAAGCACTACATGGTCTTCACTTTATAGAGAGAAAAAAATAGACCTACGTCAATCATAAAATCTTGAGAGTGGGGAGGATCCATAGTGTTCGATAGATCGTCGCCCACACGACGTTCGGACGAGGTGCAAGGAATACGCGGGAAGGTCACAAGGTCATCAACCGAATTCGTTTCTCCGTACAACGAATCGAAGGTAAAATCATAAACCCTCTTTTATGATTTTATCCGATTAATCGTAGTATGTACATGAACACACGATCCGGGTAAACGCACGAACTTCGGGGACGGGGATTCGAGATCCCCGGCGAAGATCGAGAGAACCCTCGGCTTGGAGCCGAGGGAGGGCGATCGAACCCTAGGGTTCGATCGCGGCGCGCGGACGAGGGATCCCCGGCTGGACGCCGGGGGAGCGATCGACCATAAGTCGATCGCGGGGAGACCGCCGTGGGCTGGTGCCACGGCAGCTGGTCCCCCCAGCCACCTCGACCGGCGGCGCGCGCACGGGAGGAGCCCCGGCTGAAGCCGGGGCAGGCGATCGACCGCGAGGTCGATCGCGGGGAAAGCTGCGGCTGGAGCCGCGGCGGGTCAGCTGGGGGCTGACCGCCCCTCCTCCGGCGATGGTGGTGAGTCGCCGGACTCACCACCGGGGGCTGCTAGGCAGCCCCGGCGATCGCGGCGTGCGATCGCGAGCCCCCTCGCGGCGGGGGGCTCGGCTAGGGTTTTCTAGCCGCGGGGTTTCATCCCGCGGCGGTGATGCTCAAGTCGAGCTCCGTCGACGTGAGATGGTTCGCGTTCATGGATTCGGCTCGCGGGAGAAAATCGGCTGGGGGCGGGCTGCGTGTCTTTGGGCGCGTAGTCTCCAAAGGTCGGACTCCTGCGGATGAGTCGGGGATCCGATAATTCCGGCGATGAAGGATTTCGTTCGGGTTATTATTTTCCGCAAATTTTAATAACCAGGGATATCGATTTCCAACAATTGGTATCAGAGCGTTTGGTTTCGTGTTCATGTATATGCTCGATTATTGTTCTACCTTGCAGGATTTCCGGCTATCATGGTTGGATTTAATTAATTATTGTTTATTAATTAATTATCATGATTATTAAACTCTCGGACATGTCGAGATTCGTTTTGTGTGGATGAATGTTTGTAATAGTAAAAATTCGGGGGTTGACCGAATTTAGGATTTATTATTACGCACTTTATTTTCCGGAAAATGTATAGGGTCGATTTCATGTATAGAATCGATACCGGATAGTGTAATTTAATTCTTGTAATTTTATTACGTTGGTTCGATGTTGAGACGATCGCCGGAAGACGAAGAAAGTGTGACGAAGATGACAATGGACGAAGGGGCCGATCATCCTCATGATCGACCCCATGGATCGATCGCCGGACGAGGGGCTGTCCGTGGGAGCTCCCGGCCACGCCGGCCACCGGTGGTGGTGGCGCGTGGGCTGGGGGCGGCGGCGGTGCTCCTCCCGGGCGGCGGTCGAAGGTGGGGGTGGTACGGGGACTCCCAACCCGTGCTACTCCTACCATAATCCAACTTTCCTAATTAATTCGGTTTTCCTATTTGAGTACTTTCCTTTTAGGAAACTCTCATGGATTAGGAAAAGAATTAATTTAAATTAATTTTATTTCTATTGATTTATTTCCTTCATGGAATTATTCATAGATTAGAAATTTAATTAATTTAGTACTAAATTTATTTATTTTTCCTATTTGATTATTTCTACTCATGGGAATATTCATGGATTAGGAATAAAAATAAATTTGGAAAGTAGTGAGTCCTAATTTATTTATTTCCTTATTCTATTATAGGAGTCTTCTAGAATATTCCGAGTTTAACTTGGATAGATTATTCTAGAGATTTAATAGAATTAGATAGGAAAATAAATAAATAAAAATATTAATAATATTTAATTTTATTTTTGATATATTCAATTGACTTAATTTTTTGAATTAAGTAACTTTTGGATTAATTGAAAATAAATAGATTTAAATATTGGAAATTAATATTCTCGTCACATGGAGCATTCAAGAAACGAAGACTGAAGACTAGAGGATGCATATGAAGATAAAGCCATGATAGTCGGGAAAAATAATTTCTATAGCATTATTTTGACTATGTGATCTATGTGCTTTATTGCTTTCATGCATGCTATATGTGTTTATTTTATGCACTAGATAGCGTATCCCTTTATTATAAAAAGCTAAGTGGGAGAGGGGATGGAAACATTCCCATGGTCTCCATTACTGTTCTCTTGGTGACTCTTATGGACTTTCGAAGTTCGTATAGACGAGTCATTGGAGGAGAATTCTTGTAATTCCTTTTACAAGAAACATTGATCGAATTTATCAAACAATGCCTAATTTGTCTTTCTGAAACTGACTTCAAGTCGACTCATTCTCACCCCGGGGAGTGGAATGGAGCCAGAGCCACTTGGTCATGTGGATGACACAAATTAGAGACTTTCGTGCCATTCTTTTATAGGTGGGTCGTTTGTCTGCTCGGCTCCCTCATTTATGAGAGATAGGGTCGCTCGCATGGTGAATCACTGGTTAGAAACTTCGAGTTTCACTTATGATTCTCCGAGTCTTGATTTACAAAATCTAATGGATCTTGTAATTGGGAGTCAATTATAAAAGTCTCTTAGTGTAGTAAACGTCCACACCACGTGGCTTGCTGTGCTAACGGATTTTGGATTAATTGATGTAGACAGTTATAAGTGATTGTGAAGAGTTGTGAAGTTGTCGTAAACGTCCACACCACGTGGCTTGCGGTGATGTAGCAATTCCAAGCGATTTACTTTAGTGCTGAGTAATGGTTTACACTTAGATACGCGTTATAGTATTCTTCCCCACGAAGTTACGCTATAATTGATGTATGGCCAAAGAAAATCTAATTACTAAATCATTTGGGTGGGTAAACGTCCACACCACGTGGCTTGCCTTACCTGATGGGATTTTAGATGTGATTAGTAATTTAATGATGTTATTCCAGGGAGATAACGTCGGATATTAAATTAATTGTTTGTTTAAATGTGCTTATAGGTTTAGAGAATGTCTATGAATCCACTTGAGATGATTATTGAGGAATTTGACGCACTGGTTCCACACTGTGTTGAATGGAAAGAAGAGTTAGACATTGCTCAGACTGCAAAGGAGTACAAAGACGTACTCAGTGAAACTTGTCCTCCTGGACTCACCATTAACTCAACTGAGGATGAGATTTTTGACTTTGAAAAATGGGAGAGTGCTCGTTCACTAGCCATTAATCATGATGTCATGCTTAAACTCAAGTTGTTGTTTGGACATGATGGGGAGGCTAGAAAAGAGGCGATGAGGATACTCGTAAAGATCTGTTACTTCGATGAAACACTTGATCATGTTTTTGAGATGATGGATCTTTTGGACGAGTTGAAACAATCGCAAGCTCTTATAGCCAAAGCCAAAGGTTTCGGACCTAAAGGCAAAGGAAAGGAGAAGAAGACAAGGGGGTCCGGTGGTCCTAAGGGACTAGGACCAAAGGGTGGGATAAAGAAGCCTACTGGCAAACATCCCCAAGGGAAGCAGTCTGAGTACTGGGGGTCTACATCTTGTCCTCTCAAAGGTACGAATTTTTCTTTAGTCGTAAAACATAGTCAGCGGTATTATCTACCAGAATTCTGGTGTGTAGATATGGAACCACTGACGGTATGTGCATTCTAAATGCAGGGGTTCCAGAAAACCCGGCGACTTAGATAAGAAGAGTTCGAGTCCTCATGGGCAGAGCTGTTGAGGAAGCAGCGGTTGCAGTAGAAGACGTTTATCTTTATGATAGTTATAGGATTTCATTTCAAGTTTATTGCTTTGTACCTTCTATTTTAGAAAGAACTTTTGTTCTGGATTTCTAATGGATATTTTATTTCTTTAATCATTTGATGGTTTAGAAAAGAAATAATGGCAATATCTATTATAGTACATTAGATAGCAATATATGAATAATGAATCCTTAGTCTACCGCGATGCAACAAACCGTTATATAAACTTGTTTTACTTGTTAGATGTATTTCTTTGTCGATCATTATACTTGTGAATTCTTAAACTTGGTAGTATCTATTCAAAAGGGATTCAAAAGGTCGAAATTGATTTGATCAATTATAGTTGGAGGAATGGACTTCCCGACCTAAGAATCAATCTTGAAAGATGATACAACTGAGTTAACCTTTCTGGATAAAGGATGGAGTTCAGACAAGTATTAAGAATGATCAAAGATGATATATGCAGACATATGTGTAATTAGAGAGGTACGAGTCGTTCTTTAAAAGAATACTCAAAGATGGAGTAGAATACTTGATGTGCCATAAAAGCGGAGTGTTTTTCAACACAAAGCCATTGTGGGGAACCTTCAAAGTATATCCATCGGAAGCCTGCGACTTGATCGCGGAGGCTGTAACCTATCTGAATAACACATAGCATAAATCAAAGATTGAGATTAAGTCTCAAACGACTACACCATACACTGATGTGTAGACATGGTGTGTCAGGAATAAGAAATGGAATTCTAATAGTAGAAGGACAAGTTTGATCGGAACTACCTATGTTCTATGGATTTTTCTGGATACAACGACATATTGCATATGGTTGTAGAAAATCCTAGAAGAACAAGTAATTGTATGTTCAATAGTACTACGAACCAGAAGGGTGTCTTCGCCCGGTTCTTAGAGGAAGACTATTAGATGAACTACAATGCCCTAACTGACAAAGTACTTTAAAATGAGGGAAGAGAAGACTGAGAACCAGCCTAACCGAGTAGTAGTGCACCACTGACTGCACCTAAAGTTATTACTGTTATATACCGGAACGCCATTGCAGTGGGAGGTTGTTAATCAACCAGAGATGTTCATAAGACTGGAGGGGTTTTAAACCCTGGATCTAAATGTGCCTACTTGGATAGCAATAATTTATTATTGTTAAAGGGGCAAGATCATTTAAGAGGTACAAGCTTAGTAAATCCATTTATGGATTATCACAAAGCTGGAACTTGTGAACTCGCAAATTGATGAGATAGTCCATTTTATGGATTCATCAAAAGGCATAGACAAGATTGGTGTATTGGAGACGTAATGGAAACAAAGTGGTGTTTCTCGGAATTTTGTGTAGATGACACTTCATCATTGGCAACAATGTAAAGGCGTTATCAGATATAAAATAGGGGTTGTCTAAATAAATCGAAATATAAGATTGAGATGAAGTTAGATCATGTTCTTAGAAATCTTTCGATCTCTAGATAAGAACATTTGTACTTCTCTTTAGATATCTTATACGATTATGGTTTGTTTTAAAACATACACAATTCTGAGAAAGGTTATTGCCTTTCTAGAACAGAATGCATCTATCTAAGGTATGTGTCTTGAACACATGAAGGAGATGGATATAGACAAAGCAGATTCTTACACTTCGAGTGCAAAGGGCTTTGCGAATGCGGTGTTATAAAACAAGAACCTGATATCAACTATGCGGTTAGCGTAGTGGGAGGATATCAAAGTAATCTGGATAAGAGATATTCGAATGCTGTAAAAGTACTTGGAAGTACAGGATTACTAGCAAAACGAAATCTTCTTAGATTACAGTTTCTCAGATCCAAAAATCAGGGAAGGACCAGTGTAAGTCGATATCAGGCTATGTGTTCACTTTTAGGAGAGGTGGAACCTAAGGATGAAAGAGTGATAAGCGTGAAGCTTCTCGGACTCTATCATAAACCGAATGGCAGCCTCAGAGGCAGCGGAAGTTTTGGTTAGGTTCCGGAATGACCTCTGAACTTGGATATGACTCTTGGTTCACCAAAGGCTATGTATGTAGCGGTGCATGGAGAACTGGAAGAAGTCATAAGTTCGAAAGGTAATGATAACACATAGAGCCAGTACCACCTGATACGAGTCATCGTCAGGGAGACGACGCAGTAGTCACCAAGATAACTTCAGATCGGCAACCTAGATTGCTCACTCACATAATACTTCTGGGAAGTATAACTTAAGCACGTGATGAGTATGGGAGTCGGGAGTTTGGAGGAAATGACTAGACCTTAGTACAAGTGGGAGATTGTTGGAGTTGTGTACTTAATGTCTAGATTTAAGTACCGGTAAACTCCCTGTCATGGCATTTAACCTATTTAATTAATAAACAATTATTTGCATTTAATTAAATATGCAAAATATAGTCCTGGATTTTATACGTTGTAGTTAGTATGGTGGGGCATGGGCACACAGAAGATCATACTATCGGTTACTCGTATTTAATCGAACAGCTGCTCACGACCTAGATGGACACGGACCAATCCATCGGTATAGTCGTTGTGTGAGAGAGAAAATAATTTATCTTAATTATTTTATCACACTTGTACACTTGGTGTATTGGGCGGATCGCTTGAGATTTATTGATTAGGATTGCCTTAGATAATCAATTTAAATCTCAGAGTATTTTATTCTTAATCCCCGATATTATTGCGGGTGTGTGTATTTAATATAAGTGACTTTGATTTGCCAAAGGAATTAACCGATTTAATTATTGGGTTAATTACCGGTTAAGTTGGGTCACTATATTTTATATACGACATGCCGTGAATACTTGACGGGAAAGTGTATCCCGTAAGGGTTGATAATATCCCCGAGATGAGTTCATAAGGAATTATTATGTAAACCCTGCAGGTGGATTTAATCCGCATAATAATTAAAGTTGAACGGTACTAGTCTCGGATATAAGAAATGAATAATATTTATTGAGCAATAAATAAATTTATTCATGGATATTTAAATCTTAAATACACGGAATAAATAATACTAAGATGGAGAAATATTATTTGATATAATATGGAATAATATTGGGAGTGCAATTTTATTTATATAGTGGAAAATAAATAAAATTAATATTGATAAGAATTAATAGATTTGGGTTGGACCCAATTTAATTTTCAATATTGAAGCCCAATATTTATTCTCCTTATGATCCCCTACGTAGCCTATATAAGCACTACATGGTCTTCATCGTGTGTGCTGAAAGTTGATCTGATGAAAGCTTATGATACAGTTGAGTGGAGCTTTGTGCGAGTGACGTTGGAGACCATGGGATTCCTTAGGTGTTCATCAGTTGGATTATAGAGTGCCTCACTACTCCGGCCTACTCGGTGAACATCAATGGTTCAGCTGAGAGTTATTTCAGAGGTGCTCGGGGATTGAGGCAGGGGGATCCGATGTCACCCTTTCTTTTTGTCCTTGTGATGGAGGTCTTACATGGGATCTTGAAATGGCATATTCAAACTGAGCCGGAGTTCCAGTATCATTGGAGATGTGAGAGGACCCAGACCTATATGTTGAGTTTTGCTGATGACCTACTACTTGCATGTCACGCTGATCCTGTGTCTATCGCTACACTCAAACGGGGAGTGCAGCTTTTCTCGACTTACTCGGGCCTACATGCGAATGTAGACAAGAGTAATATTTATCTCTCCCTCCAGGCGCAGGATGATATATCGATACTCCAGCCAGTTTTTGATTTCTCGGTCGGGACCCTTCCGGTGCGTTACTTGGGAGTTCCTCTGATCTCTTCTCAGTTGAGTCTGAGGAATTGTGCCCCCCTGCTACAGAGGATTGATGCTAGACTGGGTTCTTGGACCTCTCGTACCCTATCTTATGTTGGGCGTTTACAGCTGATCCGATCAGTTCTTGATACGCTACATATCTACTGGGCCAATGTGTTCATACTCCCCCAGGGGATATCGAGGAGATTGAGAAGAGGCTGAGGAGATTTCTTTAGTGTGGGTTGGGCAACAAGGGGTATGCCAAGGTCCGATGTGTTGATATTTGTCGCCCTGCTAGTGAGGGTGGATTGGGTATCCGTGATCTCACTGCTCAGAATCGGGCCCTTATGACCAGACAAATATGAGCTATTATGCGTCAGGATCCGAAATCCGTTTGGGTCAGTTGGATTCAGGAGAATCGACAGAGTAGGCATTCCTTTTGGAGAGCTAAGATGTCGAGGGCTTGCTCCTGGAGTTGGCGTCAGCTTCTCAAACTACGTCCAACTGTGTTACTAGCTATACAGATGCGGGTCGGGGATGGATCGCAGTTTTACCTTTGGAGGGACCCGTGGCATCCCCTTGGTCGATTGGAGGAGGTGTGTCAGTTGGGACCGTGGCTTAGGAGGATTCCTAGGGCTGCGTCGTTGAGTATGGTCATAGTTGATGGGGTGTGGAGATGGCCAGCAGACTTTGCAGCGGACTTCTTGATCTTATTGATGGCTTGCCGAGTATTGATGTGAGGACAGATACAGTGCGGTGGACATTGTATCGATCAGGGACCTACACCTCTGACTCGGCATATACTCTTTTCCGCCCGGAGGGTCCCAGGGTGCCGTGGGCTGCTCTTTTGACTGGACCAGGACGTATCCCATGACATTGCTTCATTCTTTGGATGTCTATCCGAGGTCGGCTGTCGACTAGGGATAAGCATTGGATTGGTCGCGGGGATGACTCGTGTATGCTATGTGGTGGGGAGAGCGCGGAGACACACTCTCACCTTTTCTTCGATTGCCCCTTCTCACGAGATTGCTTGCGGAGACTGAAA
This sequence comes from Euphrasia confusa, assembly GCA_954870475.1. Taxonomy (NCBI): domain Eukaryota; kingdom Viridiplantae; phylum Streptophyta; class Magnoliopsida; order Lamiales; family Orobanchaceae; genus Euphrasia; species Euphrasia confusa. The sequence goes on along the minus strand of OX940951.1, from coordinate 39,420,058 downwards.
GTGGAGGTGGGATTTCTATGGCCACGGGGTAGGTTGCATAATGCTGTATTACGGGCTTCTAGTCGATGGCGTGAGTAACACTTGATATCTTGCGCGTATCGTGAACTTCTCGCTGCTCTGATCTGCTAATACTATCTCTCCACAGTATTAGCAGGTCTCTCCACTATATCTCTGTGATTGTCTTTTTTGGTGGGTTTTCATGATTAAATGCATTATGTTGTACATTAATTGATATAATATCAATTTTCGTCCCGTAACAATAGGCGAATCCAATTATAGTCCTGTATTTTTTAAAATCATCAAATGTCATCTTTTTCGTCAAATTTTGAGAACTCCGTTAACAACTGCTTACCGTGGAAAATCAATCGTATTTTCTTAATAAATATTACTTACGTACGTGTAAATTCAGTTGTATTTTCTTAATAAATAACCATGACATATTTGTAATAATAAACAACTTAAAAAATAAAATACGGATAATCCAATTTCCTCTTAATTGCAGAATCCACGTCACGCAAATCCTCTTCTCTCAGATATGCCCATCAAGGGTAGCCTAACCGGGATCAGCGTCGGAGTCGTGGCGCAAACGCAGAAGATAAGCCAATCGCTCGGCGACATCGCTTTCGTGTACTCGTTCTCGATCATCCTCATCAAAATCCAGAACACCATAAAGTCCCTGGCAAAGACGATGAAGAGAGCGACCTCGTGAGCACGGCCGTGACGACCGCTTTCACCATATTTTAGTTCTGGCTCCTTGACGTCGCCAACGCGGCCATCTTGATGAGATCCACCTCTTCGGGGCCTACCAGGTAAGTAATTCATTCAAATACAAAGTAAGTCTATTATTCAGAGAAAAGAAGTGTAATTTTTTTTTCTACTAAAATATGTTTGAAATATTGAAAGTTTATTTATAATACAAAAATATAATAATCTATACATATATAAAACGAGAAGTGCAGCCTCCCAAGTTGACCAATGGTATACCCAGAATGCGTTCACACTACAACATTTATTAATTTTTTATTCTTCAAAAAGTATTAATTTCAGATCAGCTTTTATTGCTTTTGCGTAACGCAATGCACAAAACAGCTGTATTTTTCACCTTTTTCATCAATGCAATAAAAAGCCTCCCCTCAAAATTCTTTTCATTATTTCCGATACATAATTTCTCTCTCTCTCTCTCTCTCTCTCTCTCTCTCTCTCTCTCTCTCTCTCTCTTTTCTGCATCGTCTTCCCCCTTCATCATGTGCAGACCGATCCTCGATCATCATCGTCTTCCCTCTTCATCGTCTTCCAGCCCCATCCTCTTCTTCGTATTCAGATTGAGGTATGTATATTTTTTTTTCTTTCAAATTTCGATGCCTCCAATCAGAAGCGGAGAAACTCATCCAAGCCCCCGATTTGTTCCGATCTGTTCATCCAAGCGATCGAATTCCCTGTTCTCCGAGGAGGCTTCCATCGCAAATTCGAGGTCGTTAGGTATATATATGAATTTGCATGTTTTTTTTTTTTCATATTTTTCAGATCTTGACGATCGATTGAAGGACTCTTCCATCCCGAATTCCGACTACTCCGCCGCCCGCCTTCCTCCTATTCCAATTGAGGTATGCATATTTCGTGTGTTTTTTTCTTGCAAATTTCGCTCCCTCTGATGCGGAGAGACTTTTCCAAACCCCAAATTTTTTCTCCAATTTTTTTTCATATTAAACTGAATTAATTCTATTTAAAATCCTTTTCATCATCATTAAAATTTCGTGAGTTATTAATTTTTTTTATCTGCAATTCAATATTATTAAATTTTTTTTTCCCGTAATTCAACATTTTTTGATGATTTTTTTATTTTGCATTATTAAAGCTTTTTTCTGTGCAATTCAATATTTTTAAATCTATTTGGATGATTTTTTTTTTTGCAGATGCCAAGTCTGCGTTTTCTTTTGCAATTATCTTGCATTTATTAATTTGTTCTGCAATTATTTTAATGTTTTTTTCTTAATACATTTTTTGACGATTTTTTTTATTTTGCATTATTAAAGCTTTTTTCTGTGCAATTCAATATTTTTAAATCTATCTGGATGATTTTTTTTTTTGCAGATGCCAAGTCTGCGTTTTCTTTTGCAATTATCTTGCATTTATTAATTTGTTCTGCAATTATTTTAATGTTTTTTTCTTAATTTCTAATTTGATTATTTATTTTTTTGGTTTGCAGATCAAGTTTGTTGTTTGATTTGTTCACCGCTATAAAAGTAAGTATCTCTTTATAATGTTATTAATTTATTTATTTTGTTTTTTTTGTTTTGCAGATCTCTTTATTAATTTCTTCTTTCATTATTTTAATGTTTTTTCTTAATTTCTAATTTGATTGATTATTTTTTTGGTTTGCAGATGGATGGTAAGTTTTTATTTATTGTTCTCTATGTTCTATTATAATTTCATTTACAACCAAGTTTTTTTGTTTTATTTGTTCACTTAAGTACCTTTGTATTTCTTTGAATTAATTTATTGTATAATTTTATGATAACTGTTTTTTTATTTGTTTGCAGCTAAGTTTCTGTCTTTATGAATTTTATATGCATTTTTTAAAGTTGTTTAATGTATTTAATTATTTTATTGTTCTTTATTATAAATAACTCTAACAACTTTATATGGTCTGCCTATTTTTCTAGGTTTGTAGTGTAATAAGCTAATAATAGTTTCTTGCCAATTTTATGATCACTGTTTTTTTTATTTGTAGTTTTTATTTATTTTTGTTCTATTATAATTTATTTATTGTTGTTCTATTATAATTTCATTTACAACAATTTTTTTTATTTTATTTGTTCACAGCTTTAAAGGTAAGTATCTCTCTTTATAATCGTATTTCTTTAAATTAATTTATTGTATAATTTTATTATCACTGTTTTTTTATTTGTTTGCAGCTCTCAATGTAAGTTTCTGAACTTCATATGTATTTTTTTTAATTTGTTTTCTTTTGTTTTCTGTAGATGTATTTAATTATTTTATTATATGGCATTGTTATTTTTAGGTTTGAAGTTTCAGTCTTTTATATGTATTTTTTTAATTTATTAATTGTTTTTAATTATTTTATTGTTCTTCATAAATCATTCTAATGTCTTAAAGCTATCTTAATTGATGTTTTTATTTTATTTTGCGTTAATTTCTTTTGCAATTATTTTAATGTTTTTTTTTATTTCTAATTATATAAGAATTTGTTTTTTTTTTGTTTTTTTGTTTTGCAGATGTCAAAGTTTCTTGCGTTTATTAATTTCTTTAAATTATTTTAATGTTTTTTCTTAATTTCTAATTTGATTGTTTATTTTTTTGGTTTGCAATGCACTGTAAGTTTTTATTTATTGTGTTCTCTACGACCAAGTTTTTTGTTTGATTTGTTTACAGGTAAAGGTAAGTATCTCTTTATAATAGTTGAATTAATTTGTTTTTTTTTTTTTTGTTTTGCAGATGTCAACGTTAGTAATCTTCGTTTATTAATTTCCTGTAATTATTTTAATGTTTTTTCTTAATTTCTAATTCATTTATTTTTTTGGTCTGCATATGCATTGTAGGTTTTTATTTATTGTTCTCTCTATTATAATTTAATTTACAACCAAGTTTTTTGTTAAAGGTAAGTATTTTTATAATCGTTGAATTAATTTATTATTATTTTTTTTTTGTTTTGAAGATGTCAATATCTCCGTTTATTAATTTCTTCTGCAATTATTTTAATGTTTTTTCTCTTTTATAATTTGATTTACAATCAAGTTTTTTGTTTGATTTGTTCACAGGTTTAAAAGGTAAGTATCTCTTTATAATCGTATTTCTTTGAATTAATTTATTGTATAATTTTATAATCAATGTTTTTTTATTTGTTTGCAGCTCAATAGCTCAATGTAAGCTTATGTACTTCATATCCATTTTTTAAATTTGTTTTCTTTGTTGTAATTGTATTTAATTATTTTATTGTTTTTAATAAATCATTCTAACAACTTTATATGGTCTTGCTATTTTTCTAAGTTTGTTGTGTAATAGGCTAATAATAGCTTATTGCCTCCAATGTTTTTCTAAGCGAATTTGAGGTCGTGAGGTATATTTGAATATGCATGTTTTTTTTCCAGTATTTTCCGATCTTTATGATCGATAATCGTCGAAAAGTGATTCAACTTCCTGTTCTTGAAGTTCGCTTCCACGAAGAAATCTGAGGTTGTCAGGTTTAATCAAGGTATGAAATTTCATGGTATTTTTCTATTGGATCTTTATTTATCATTAGTAATTTAGGTCGGTTAAGAATAATTTTTTACTAATTTTTACTAATTTTTTCTTTCTGTTCTTAATTATTTTTATTTTGAAGGTTTGAGGTAGGCATGTTTTACTATAAACTTTATTTTATAAATTATACATGTTTTAATCATTTTTTTTGCAGGTTTAAGGTATGTATTTTTTTCTATATATCTGTTTATTTTATTAATTATACATGTTTTAATCATTTTTACCTATTTTGTGTTTAATTTTGCAGGTTAAGGTATGTATTTTTTTGCTATATTCCTCTTTATTTTATAAATTATACATGTTTAATCATTATTCTGTTTTTAATAAATTATTTTGCAGGTTTGAGGTATGTATTTTTTTCTATTTTTGTGTTGATTTGACAGGTTTAAGATATGCATTTTTTAATTATATTTATCTATATTTTCTAAATTGTACATGTTTTAATCATTTTATTTTAGTTATGTGCTTCTTTAGAGAATAATTTTTTACTGATTTTTACAAATTTTTTCTGTCTTTTCTTAAATATTTTTATTTTGCAGGTTTAAGGTATTCATGTTTTTACTATATTCTTGTTTATTTTATAAATTATACATGTTTTAATTTGTAGGTTTAAGGTATGTATTTTTTCTATATTTCTGTTTATTTTATTAATTATACATGTTTTAATCATTTTTAGCCATGTTTAATTTTGCAGGTTAAGTTAAGGTATGTATTTTTTTGCTATATTCCTCTTTATTTTATAAATTATACATGGTTTAATCATTTTTCTGTTTTTAATATTTTTTTAGGTTTGAGGTATGTATTTTTTTCTATTTTTGTGTTGATTTGGCAGGTTTAAGGTATGCATTTTTTAATTATATTTCTCTTTATTTTATAATGTTTTAATCATTTTTAGTTCATGTTCATGTCAATAATTTTTTACTAATTTTTACTAATTTTTTATGTCTTTTGTTAATTATTTTTATTTTGCAGTTTTGAGGTATGCATGTTTTACTATATTTCTGTTTATTTTATAAATTATACATGTTTTAATCATTTTTTGCAGGTTTAAGGTATGTATTTATTTCTATATTTCTGTTTATTTTATTAATTATACATGTTTTAATCATTTTTAGACATTTTGTGTTTAAGTTTGAAGGTTAAGTATGTATTTTTTTGCTATATTCCTCTTTATTTTATAAATTATATGTGGTTTAATCATTTTTTTGTTTTTAAGAATTTTTTTTGCTTTTAAGAATTTTTTTTGCAGGTTTGAGGTATGTATTTTTTTTCTATTTATCTGTTTATTTTATCTAATTATACATGTTTTAATTATTTTCTGTCTTTTGTGTTCATGCGTTGATTTGTCAGGTTTAAGGTATGCATTTTTTTTTTATTATATTTTTCTTTATTTTCTAAATTGTAGGTTTAAGGTATGCATTTTTTTTTATTATATTTCTCTTTATTTTCTAAATTGTACATGTTTGAATCAGTTTTAGTTATTTCATGCAAGTTAAGGTATGTATTTTTTTGTTCTATTCCTCTTTATTTTATGTATATTTATGGTTTATCATTCTTAGCCATTTCATATTCATGTTTTTATTTTGGAGGTTAAGGTATAAATTTTTTTCCACAAGCTATGTTTTCGATACGTCAGTTTACAACAGGTTTATGTTCCTTCTCATCCTTTGACCAATGTCAGGTTATTGTTTTTTTGGGCAAGCTTTTCCTGTTATTCGAGGATTCCAAATTTCCCTTGCTTTGCTTATGGTTTGTTTCTAGATAAGTTTTATACTGAATTTTGAAGTTCATTTTTTTTCGGCAAGTTTATCTTTTTCTTTTTAACCGTGAAGTGTTTTTTATTTTTATTTTTATTTTAATGCATTTTTTGATTAATGTAGGTGGATAAATGTATAATTAATTGATTATAATGCAGTGTATTAATGCATTTTTTGATTAATGTAGGTGGATATTTGATTCAGGAAGTCTAAAGCTATTAAGTGTTAGTGTCTAAATCATCATATTTTATTTTTGTTAGTGTTTGCTTATGATATTTGCATTCCTTTCCTTTTTCATGTTCTACACTTATTTATACAACCCATGTTTTCAATGGTTTAGGATTGTCCATTGTGAGTTTGATTTTTATTCTTTAGTTTATAGAATACTATTGTATAATTTTCTATCTCCTGCCAGAGAAGTTTGTAATTTGTTTAATATAGATATAGGACACGTTATAGTACACAATTGTTCTGTTATTTTGATACTATTGTATAATTTTTTATCTCCTGCCATATAAGTTTGTAATTTGTTTAATTGTCTATTTTTTTTATAGATATAAGAGACGTTATACATTATACAGTACACAATTCTTCTATTGCAAAGGATGAAATGAATGTAAAACGAGAAGTCATGCCTCCCAAGCTGGGCATACCAAGGATGCGTTAAAATTGCAACTTTTATAAATTTTTTATTTTTCAAAACATATTAAATTCGGATATTAAATAATTTTTATTTGTTGCTTTTTAATTCTTTACATTAATGCTGCAAATTAATTTTAAATAATAAATTACAAATTTATTGCTATTTCCTTATTTATTAGGATTGATCCATATTTAAATGCAACCTTATACTCCAATTAAATCAATACAAAAACAACGTTCTATATATTTATTTTAAATTTGCGATAAATGTTTCAATTTAATGTTTTTATTATGTAAATAAAAAAAAAATTCTACACGCAATGTATTTTTGTTTTTTAAATTCTACATTTTGATATTTGTAGCGATATTATATTTTGAATTTTTTTTGTTATTAAAGTGATAACTCACACTATTTTTTATTTTTATGTTTAATGTCCTTTTTTGGGCAACAATTTAAGTGATTTTTTTTATTGTATGATTAATTATTAAAGTATTTTGCGTTATCTTATTAATTACTTCCAGTACAGTTTAATAATTTCAATTCTAATAAAATGTATTCTTTTTATTATTATAGTTTTTTTTTCTTTTTTATTTTTCAGCATCATTGTAAGTTTTTTCTTTTTTTCATTGTTATAAACGGTGCTTACCGTTTCTTTGGTTTTTCTTCTTTTGTGGCTTATGTTTTTTTGGTTTTTCTTCTTTTCTTTGGTTCTACACTTATTTATGCAACCCATGTTTTCAATGGTTTAGGATTGTCCATTGTGAGTTTGATTTTTATTCTTTAGTTTATAGTATACTATTGTATAATTTTCTATCTCCTGCCAGAGAAGTTTGTAATTTGTTTAATATAGATATAGGAGACGTTATAGTACACAATTGTTCTGTTATCTTGATACTATTGTATAATTTTCTATCTTCTCCCAGATAAGTTTGTAATTTGTTTAATTCTCTATTTTTTTTATAGATATAAGAGACGTTATACATTATACAGTACACAATTCTTCTGTTGCAAAGGATGAAATGAATGTAAAAGGAGAAGTCATGCCTCCCAAGCTGGGCATACTTGATGCGTTAAAATTGCAACTTTTATAAATTTTTTATTTTTCAAAACATATTAAATTCGGATATTAAATAATTTTTATTTGTTGCTTTTTAATTCTTTACATTAATGATGCAAATTAATTTTAAATAATAAATTACAAATTTATTGCTATTTCCTTATTTATTAGGATTGATCCATATATTTAAATGCAACCTTATACTCCAATTAAATCAATACAAAAACAACGTTCTATATATTTATTTTAAATTTGCGATAAATGTTTCAATTTAATGTTTTTATTATGTAAATAAAAAAAATTCTACACGCAATGTATTTTTGTTTTTTAAATTCTACATTTTGATATTTGTAGCGATATTATATTTTGAATTTTTTTTGTTATTAAAGTGATAACTCACACTATTTTTTATTTTTATGTTTAATGTCCTTTTTTGGGCAACAATTTAAGTGATTTTTTTTATTGTATGATTAATTATTAAAGTATTTTGCGTTATCTTATTAATTACTTCCAGTACAGTTTAATAATTTCAATTCTAATAAAATGTATTCTTTTTATTATTATAGTTTTTTTTCTTTTTTATTTTCCAGTATCATTGTAAGTTTTTTCTTTTTTTCATTGTTATAAACGGTGCTTACCGTTTCTTTGGTTTTTCTTCTTTTGTGGCTTATGTTTTTTTTATAATTATTTTGAGTGATTAGATTTTTTTATTTGTAGGTTTGTTTGGTTCTTTTGTGGCTTATGTTTTTTTCATAATTATTTTGAGTGATTAGATTTTTTTATTTGTAGGTTTGTTTGGTTCGGAAAAAACAAAAAAATAAAAAGAAGAAAGAAAGAAGAAAGTTGTTGCGATATAATTTTGTTAGAAGATCAATTAGTTAATGCATATTATTAAGGCAATTGTATAGAATATAATTGATGATCAAAATATTTTATTTCATTGGTATAATTTATCTTTTGTAATTTTTATGTATTTGTTATATGTAATTCATAATATATTTTAATAAAAGATAATATTAGCTTTTAATTCTAAGTTTTAATATTTGTTATAAATTTTCTATCTTTATTTTCCATCTTATTAATTATACGTTTAACAAAAACATTTCATACTTTAATTTAAAATTAAATTTCTATTTTATAAAAAATTATTATAGATTAAAACTAACTTTCCATTTTAGTGAAAGCTAATTCAAAGAATATTAACTTAAATAAATTTGGACAATATGCTTATATATTCAATAGCTTTCTTAAATTTTCTATAAGAATTAATTTATTTTCTATATATATACATTATATTTTGAACTTAAATACATTAATTTTAACACAAAAGTTTTTATATTTTTTTAGCGATTTATAGTTTACTATTCATTAACGCTGTTTTTGTAATTTTCACGTAAGTGATCTTGAAAAATATTGTAATTAACGATTTCTTAATTTTTGATCTTGAAAAATATCTTAATTTTTGGAATTTCTTAATTTTTGGAATTTAATTAAATGTTACCTAAGTTATATTGAAAAATATCTTAATGAACGATTTTTAATTTTTGGAACTTGCGTGCATAAATATATTCAATCAGATAATTAATTCTAACATATTTAAGTATACTTTATATTTGTTATGAACGTAATATAATTTTTTTGTTTAATTATTTTTTTGTTTTTTTCCATCTATAAGGTTATATTCTAATTTTATTTATAAGGTTATATTCTAATTTTATTTATTATGAACTGAATATAATTTTTTTTACCTATTTGTCTAATGGTTTTTTTTATTTTTTTGCGTATAATTTTATTTGTTTGTTATGAACATAATATAATTTTTTTTACCTATTTGTCTAATATTTTTTTACTTTTTTCAGCTATAAATGTTATATTCTAATTTTATTTGTTATTAACTTAATATAATTTTTTTACCTATCTAATTTTTTTTAGTTATTAAGGTTATATTTTTCAAATAAATATTTAATTTTTTATTGTTTTGTTTTTATTTTTTTCAATCTATCAATGGAATATTTTTATTTATAAACGCAATATAATTTTTTTAACAATTTAATTGTAAGTATTTTTTATTTTTTTATTAATCTAATTTGTTATATATAATTTATTTTTTTGTACATTTAATTTTTAATAAATATTATTATTTATAAAAATTAATTTTAATGATTTCTTATATTATGTTTTGATATTTTGTTTTCTAGATTTAATTGTAAATATTTTTTATTTTATTTAATTTAATTTGTTATGTATAATTTGTTTTTTTTTCAGGTTTTTAGCTTTAATTTTTAATAAATATTATTATTAATTAAAAATAATTTTAATGATTTCTTATCCTTTTACTATTTTTTACATATTGTCAAATTTTTTTTGAACGTGAGTATTTTTTTTAGAGCATTTTTTTTTTATCTCTGTTTTTTTTATATTGTTTTTTTATTATTGATTTTGTTTTTATGTTTATTTGTTAATATAAATATTCTTTATTTTTTTATTAATCTAATTTGTTATTTATAATTTATGTTTTTTACGTTTAATTTTTAATAAATATTATTATTAATAAAAACTAATTTTAATGATTTTTTATATTTTTTTTTGATATTTTATTTTGCAGATTTAATTGTAAGTATTTTTATTTTATTTATTAATCTAATTTGTTATGTATAATTTGTTTTTTTTCAGGTTTTTACCTTTAATTTTTAATAAATATTATTATTAATTAAAAATAATTTTAATAATTTCTTATCCTCTTACTATTTTTTAAATATTGTTTTTGCACAAATTTTGTTTGAACATGAGTATTTTTTTTAGCGCAATTTTTTTGGATATCTGTTTTTTTATATATTTTTTTTATTATTGATTTTGTTTTTATATTTATTTGTTAATATATTAATTTGTTTGGTTTTATAGATATAATTGTAAGTCTTATTTATTTATTTATTTATAATTTTTTATGATATTGTATAATTTGTTTTGTAAACTGTTTTTTCTATTTTTTTTATAATATTATATATGATATCATATGATTTGTGTTTTTTTGCATAATTGTTTTTAATTAAAAATTATTTAATGATTTTTTATTGTATTTTTTGTTTCGTTAATTATTTTTTTGGTTTTTCAAATTTAAATATCTACAATTGACCTAGACCAAAAAAAATTTAATTTTAAGTTTTCTTTATCTATTTTTTAATAATATTATATGATATCATGACATGGAAGAGAAGAGAAAGTACTTCTAATAACTTTTTATTATTATTTTTTCTTGATTTGTTTCATTTCTATTCGATGGTTGTTACTCCATTCGATTGAAAAGGAAATTGGAAAATAAATATTTGGGATCATTGAAATCGGTAACAAAAATACATGTCTTTAATTTTCACTCTATAATCTCGCCTTTTTTTTTAATAAAAAAATCTCCTTAATCTTCTCTGCATGTTTATTATACAAATTACTACTTTTTCTTCTGTGTGTTTAAAAATATATTTATTGTATTTCAATACTTCTTTTTTCATATCCAAACTCCAACTAATTCAATTTATTCTTTATTTTTTAAAATTTATATTCGCTTCTTATATTTTGGGTTGTAAACCGTGTCAATTTGTTGCTTTATGTGAATTTCAGACGCTATTTTGATATGTAAAAGATTGGGATTTGTTGTTGGTTTTGAAGGATTTTATTGAAGTAGGGGAGATGGAGATGGAGTAGCTGAGGACCTAAAAATGGCTTTTATATGCCTATGTTGATGCAAAAACTATTTCAAACTACGGTAATGTATTGTACTACGGTAATGTATTGTGGCAGTTCTTACATTTATATTTGATGGTGCATTCAACAAGTTTTTTGTCGTTTGCTACATGATTTGATGCGGGGTGCACGATATGAAATTACATCATAAGAAATTTATTTTCAGGTTTAAGAGTTTTTGGCTCTTACAAATCTATTTGATTTCTGAAATTCAATTCACTTATTCTATCTTTTGATTCATTCACAAAGGATGTTTTCTCGACAAGCGGTCTCCAAATGCAGGTATTATATATTATGGTAATTTAATTCATATTAAGGTTATCTGGAAAAATGACGTACAGAGAAGGAATTGCTTGACATTAAAATTTGATAGCATGTTTACTCCTTTTCATCTTAACTTTCCGCTTTCAAGAATTGCTTTTTACATGAACATTTACAACTGCCTTTTGAAATGATTTTATTGGGGAGTTCATCAATGTTACATTAGATATGTACTTGGTTTTTTTTGTTTGGTCAGCAAGGACGGAAGTTTTCAATGAACACGATTTCGGGGATCATGTGCAGGTCGATGAGCTCCCCTCCGCTCTCCAACTACTCCGTTATTTTTCTAAATATCTATGTTTCAACGTCGTTATTATCGTCTGTAGTGTAATTTCCTTTTTCATTCTAATGGTGATTCTATGTTCGTGTAATCAGGAAAAGTGTTCGACATCTGATGCCTCTAACTTCCCATTCTCTCTTAACCAATATAAATCAGATGTTGCATCAGTATGACTTTCTAAACCTTCCTACAGGTAATTTTTTAAATTATGTTTTTAGTCGTATATTTGTACCTTATAAAATTGTAATTACGAATGAAGATCTCCTTTTGGTGAGATCCTTCAATTACGAGGTGTGAAAGATTTCTGCACGCTTTTGGTTGAAGTTTCAGCAGTTCTCCTTTTGGTGAGATCCTTCAATTACGAGATTTGAAAGATTTCTGCACGCTTTTGGTTGAAGTTTGAGCATAAGCACTCATAATTTTTCAAGTAGGTTTCATAGTTTAAGAAATTATAATTTATGAACTCTTTACATTGTTCATATCGTTTCGTTAAGATGTATGTTATGTAATGGGATGGTTGGAAACTCCCTAGGGCTTTCTGGTATTAAAACTCATTTGGAAGAATTTACACAAAGCGAATTAAATGAAGTTATTTAATTTACAAGTTATATCGAGTTAAATCCTTTGTTTTGAATATGACCGATATTTACACACGGGCATTTTCAAGAATCCGTAGCCAGTAACAGAGTATGATTGTAATTGTTATATTGCTATGAGAATGTCCGCAGTAACAGAGGATGATTTCAATTATTAACTTTTTGCTTAGTATAAACAATTGTATAATGTTTGTTTATGAGTAGTATTTCTGAACAATTAATGTTGTACTTTTGATTAAATATGTTTCAACAATTAACATATGGTTTATGGTTTTGAAGCATTAAATAACTGTATAAATTAATTATGTTTTTATATTTAATAACTAATTATTTACTTGGTTAAATTTACTTATTCTTTATATTTTATTATTTTTTGGGCATAGTATAATTTGTGTTTCTTGCATTTAAATTTATTAAAATTTTACAATGTTTTTATATTTAATAAATAATTATTTACTTGGTTAAATTTACTTATTCTTTATATTTTATTATTTTTTGGGCATAGTATAATTTGTGTTTATTACATTTAAATTTATTAAAAATTTACGTTTAATTTTTAATAAACATTATTATTAATTATAAATAATTTGAATGATTTTTTATACTTTGTTTTCCTATTTTGTTTTGTTTAATTGTAAGTATTTTTTATTTTATTTATTAATCTAATTTGTTATATATAATTTGTTTTTTTAACCTTTAATTTTTAATAAATATTATTATTAATAATAAATAGTTTTAATGATTTCTTATAATTTGTTTTGATATTTTTGCTTTGCAAATTTAATTTGTTATGTATAATTTGTTTTTTTCAACCTTAGTATTTTTTTTAAATTTTTTGTTTTTGTTCTATATCAATTGCAATATTTTAGGATTCTAACCAAGGACTTCAAATCCTCAATTTAATTGCTCAACCAAACCTCTCTTAGTATTTTTTACCGATTGTTTTTGGGCAAATTTTTTCCAATTTTTTTTGGAATATGGGTATTTTTTATTTAGTTATTTTTTATATTTATTTATTTTTTGGCATAGTATAATTTATTATTTTGGATTTTTAATAAATATTATTATTAATAAAAAATAATTTTAATGATTTTTTATACTTCACATTTTGTTTTGCAGATTTAATTGTAATTATTTTATATTTTTTCTATAAATCTAATCATTTATGTATAATTTGTTTTTTTTTTTTGCATGTTTATAATTTTAATTTTTAATAAATATTAGTATTAATTATAAATTATTTTAATGATTTATTACTCTTAGTATTTTTTACAAATTGTTTTTGTGCCAATTTTTTTGAAACGTAAGTATTTTTTATTTAGTTATTTTTTATATTTAATTATTTTTGCCATAGTATAATTTTTTTTGCGTTTGTAAGTTTAATTTTTAATAAATATTATTATTAATAAAAAATAATTTTAATGATTTATAATATTTTGTTTTGAAATTTTGTTTTGGAAATTTAATTGTAAGTATTTTTTATTTTATTTATAAATCTAATTTGTTATATATAATTTGTTTTTTTACAAGTTTGTACTTTTAGTTTTTAAAATATTATTATTAATAAATAATAAGTTTAAAGATTTCTTATAGTTTATTTTGACATTTTGTTGTCCAAATTTAATTGTAAGTATTTTTTATTTTTTTATTAATATAAATTATTATGTATAATTTGTTTTTTGCAGGGTTGTATATTTAATTTTTAATTAATATTATTATTATGTTAAAAGAAAAATATGTACATAATTATGTTAAAAGAAAAATATGTACATAATTATGTTAAAATATATATTGTAAAAAAATAACCTTAATATTGCAAAAAAAATTCAATCGCAAAATCTATATTAATTATGTAAAAAAAATTCAATATCTCAAATTCAACCATATGGAAAAGAAAAAAGGATTGAATTAATACAACTTTGCGATTAAAGGATTGAATTAATACAACTTTTTTCTTTTATGTACATATTTTGCGATCAAATCTCAATAATAATATTGTGAAAAAAAATTCAATCGCAAAATCTATATATTGTCACTACCAAAATCTATATATTGTCACAACTTTCTATATCTTCAATTTCTTCAAATTTTAAACAACCTTAATGTAGAATATTAATTTATCACAATATTATTATTTACACAATTTATTTAATTTAGAACTTCTATATTAATTGATTTTCTATATATATTTTTGATAAAAAAAAATTATTATAACTCAATTTAGTCCATTTATTTGTATCCAATTTCACTTTCTTTATTCAAATCACATTCTTGATCCAAAATGTTGTAACCAAATTTTTATAGTTTACACAATTTATCATGGTTATATGACTCACTTTAGTCTTTTAACATATCACTCTAATATAATTATAAGTACAAAAATTTCTTTAACCATGGCGATATGGAAAGTACATCTCATCCAAGAGAAATCTGATTGTATGAAATCTCAGGGAATAATCGATACTTGAATCAAGCATTTTGAATTATTTGTTTCTTTTTTTTACATGTAATGTTTTATCTTTATAATGAGTTAAAAGCTGGGGACGTATGAGACGGTCGAGGCTGCTGCGTACTCCTTAGACATGGTCGTGTACGTACAAGCTCTGCGGGGAGTTCGCGAGCCTAAACTTCCCGAACTTATAGGACTTGATCTAGCGGTTGAGTCAAATAACTTAAAGTACTTCAATCTTCATAATGTATGTTTCGTCAATTATATTTTAATTTCAGATCAATGGTTTTTTAAATATGTTCAAGTAAAGTTCAACTGCTTTGACGACCGCTGCTCATGACTTTTTGGGAACCTCTAATGCGGTTGTTAGAGTTTCTAATATTCCAGCTTACAGAGGGGTAATTCTATTAATAAATTGGACTTCTATTTCATGAACAATTAAAATTACTTTCTTTTTTAGTATAATGCTGAAGATTTTTTTTCTTCTTTGAGCCTAAGAAGATTGAATGAATTTCCTAAATAGAAAGTACAAGAGACTGGATTTTCGATTATTTGTTATAAATCTTGCATCACCGTATTTTAACGGCAGCTTAATATTAATGTTGAGATAATCCAATTTATTAAATAGTTATAGATTCGGCTACCTCATCAAGGCCATAACAGGGAAATCCCTTCCGGGAAGCTTGCGGGAATTACTGAATTTGTTGAGCGTCTACTTTGGGGACCGCGTTTACAAAGTGAACCACTCGATGAACTTCTCAGGGACTGCATGGGGTACGAGAGAGGTTGGAGATGTCGCTAAGCGTGGAGCGTGTGGTCGAGAAGTGCCACCAAGCTGGGTTTAGATAGCCTGCTCACTTGGCACGCGTTTGATAAAGTTAGGGTTGTACTATACTTTAGCAAGGGGGACAAGGAGAAGGGTTTTTTTTCTTGACCACTATGCTGGAGTGTTGTATGGGTTATAGAGATCCTTTATCTGTGGTTTAGCTTCTGCACTCTGGATATGTGCTAGAGCTTTTGTGAAAAAAAAAGGTATATATGGTTTTATTGGCTTTGTATTCCCCTGAACTACTGTTTAATCCTTTCGTATAATATCGAAAGTCAATCTCCGATTTACTTTTCTGCTTTTATTTATTATGAATTTTATCGTTAGGTTTGGATTGGTGTTTGCTTGCACATAAATTATACACGGGCATACATTATCTTAAACTGTGCATAATTAGTTCGGATTGATAGAGTACAATTAAAATACTTATAATACTAATTGGTTATTGTTATTAACTTATATACTTGGGTTAAGAACTGAATATAATTAACTTATATACTTGCGTTAACGGTTAAATTATGATGGTTCTTATAACCTGATGTTTGATTAATGTGACTCAATTTTTACTCAATTCTTATAATCTTATTATAACCTTCATGTGATGTGTACTCAATTTTTTTTATGCTTTAGTCTTTGAGGATACTTTATACAATATTCGATCTTTCCGTGTGGTCTATTGGGGATTATACTTATAATACTAATTGGTTATTGTCATTAACTTATATACTTATAATACTTATAATACTAATTGGTTATTGTTATTAACTTATATACTTGGGTTAAGAACTGAATATAATTAACTTATATACTTGCGTTAACGGTTAAATTATGATGATTCTTATAACCTGATGTTTGATTAAAGTGACTCAATTTTTACTCAATTCTTATAATCTTATAACCTTCATGTGATGTGTACTCAATTTTTTTTATGCTTTAGTCTCTGAGGATACTTTATACAATATTCGATCTTTCCGTGTGGTCTATTGGGGAAGCATAATCAAATTTACATGGAAGTTGCTTAAGTTTTTTTATTTGAACAAGTGTTCAAGAGCATCTCCAACCGATACCAAAAACCTATTTTGGAGTAGGAGAGATGCTCCAACCGATACCAAAACACAAACTTATTATAAGTTTTAAGGTAAATTGGAAAACACGTGCATTCATATTACAGGAGTACCGATTGCATTTGTTGGAAGAAAGAAATTTAAATTTACAAAAATTGGTATTATTTTTAAATTTTAAATATTTAATATATTGGCCCAAAATCGGCTTCAAATTTGTCTTTACACGAATTCCCCTATTTTCAGAGACCTAAATATTTTTATTATAGAGAAAATCGTCATGGAGGAGCTATGTAAATACTTTATGAGCCAAAATATAATTCTGATGTCAGTTGATTGTTAGACAATTTTTCCTTTTTTTTTCAGAAAAGCATTATATTTTGGCTCATACAGTGATGTCGTTGATTGTTAGACTATTTTTCCTTTTTTTTTCTTCAGAAAAGCATTATATATTGACTCATACAGTGTTTTAATTCTACATATTCATTTTATATGCGATTAGTGTTATGGCTTCTAGCTGCAAAATCTATTTGCGTTTTTCTAAAACAATTTTTATTCTATGTATTCTCTTTTTTAATGATATTTATTAATGAACTAACCAGAATATTACCCAACCCCATTATATTTAACATTACTTACATAAATTTAACCATTTATTTTTATTAATTATATAATCATTCATCCTTTTATTATTTACACGAACGGGTTATATGATTTAAGTGATCCATCAAAGCGCAAGAAATTTCTCTATTATGTTAAAACAATTCAATGATTTTTTATCTTCTATTTCAAATTTTAAATAAAAGTAAATTAATAAAAATAGCTATTGAGAATTGAGATAGTTGAAATATACAAACAAGCAAATTATTCAATCATTTAACTTCATTAGCTACATGACCATTGAATACCCACAATTGAACTTCAATTGCTAATCATTCATCTTTTTACGACTGTTATGATTTAAGTGAAAGTGTCAGAAATTACTCCATTATGTTAAAACACTTCACCAATTTTTTTTTTTATTTTCTATACCAAATTATAAATACAAAATTTTATTTCTTTTAAATATGTTTTTGTAGATTTTTACCATATAAATATAAATAATTTTAAGAATTACACTCATTTTCCATTATCTTTACTGTTTATCACTTTTACTATACTATTTCTCTTCCAATCATCTGGAAATACATGTCTTTTACAATTTACAATTGTCTTTCTGATTCCACCACTTGAGTTTCTTTATCTCGATTTAATTATGTGGTTAATTTATTCGATTTCTAAAAAGCAAATTCCTATTTTTCGTTTTTATTGAACGTTTGTCCGTGATTTACATTTGTACAGATTTGTTTTGCAGAATCAAGTTTGGAAATCATTCGTCTCAATAAAAAGAGACGCAAAACTCAACAAACTGAAAATGCTGACTCCCCTGTCATCGATACCCACTCAACCGAACATCTTTTCATGGCTATACTCAAGATATGCTCCAACTTGCACTGTAACTAATTACAGTACTAATTAATTAAACCACAATACTCTTCAATAACATATTTTAATGATCACCTTCTTTCGGGATCTAATGGGTTACAACATTCAATTGAGCCTAATTATGTTAATACGAAATATCGATCATACCGTCAATTTATGCAATGGTACTCGATTTGTAATAACAAAGCTGAGAACTTATCTTATTGAGACGAAGTTTTAGGAGACGAAAACAAAGATGGCATTGTTTACATTCCGAGGTTGCTTCTCATGACATGTACTTTTGGACTGAAACAAATTGAACTGAACTTAATATGTATGAATTGAACTGAAATTAACTTCAATTTCATTTTAATTTTAAAATATTTAAATATGAATAAAAAAATTAAAATGACTAAACTAAACTTTGTGAATCTGAACGAACTGAACTTAACTTAATGAATTTGAACTGAACTGAACTTAATAGGTCTGAACTGAACTGAAACTGAGAATAAGTCCAAATGAACTGATCTTTAGTCCCTCTGATTCAAGATTGTCATTTCGCTTTCAACGTCGACAATTCCCTATTATGATATCGTATACAATGAGTCAGAGACAATCTTTATCAAAAATGAGGATTTTTTTGAGACAATCGTTATTTACTTATGCACGAGCAGGTGTATGTTACAGTTGTATGTTAATTATTGTATAATAATGATTGTGTTTTATGGTCTCCCTGTTAATATACAAAATATATTTTTATTGAAATTCTATATAGTCTAATATATATAATTATATACACAAACATATAAATTTAATAGCATTCATTTGTTTTCTTTCCAAATTATATTTATAATTAAGTTGATACAAAAAATTAATATGTTTTTGTTACTTTTTACTGTTTTTATAACATTGTAATTTTAGTTAAACAACACTTATAATTGTCATTTTTGTAGGTTATGGTGTAAATTATGTTAAAAAATATCGATCACACTGCGGACTTATGTAATGGCACTCGATTGGTAATAACAAAATTGGGAACTTATGTTATTGAGACGAAAGTCTTAGAAGGAGAAAACAAAGTTGAAATTGTTTACATTCCACGGTTGCCACTTACGCCTTCTAATTCAAAATTGCCCTTTCGATTTTATCGTTGACAATTCCCAATTATGATATCTTATGCTATGAAAATTAACAAGAGTCAAGGACAATCTTTATTAAAGGTTGAGATTCTGTTGAGAATACCGGTGTTCATACACAGACAGTTATATGTTGCAGTTTCAAGAGTCATTAATCGAACAGGATTGAAATTCTTAATTTGTGATTCTAATGGTGACCTCACGAATAAAGTTAAAATGTCGTTTACAAGGAGGTGTTCAGAAATGTGAATTGACCTTCCAATTTTTTTTTTTAAATCTATTATCAAATGGATTGTTTTTTTCCAATCGTTGTCCTCATTTTTTGTAATATATATTTCAAAATTTATTTAAATTTATTTATCAGTATACTTATATTAAAATAGTAACCGAAGAAACTTCCGAACCGAGAATCGCGGTGCGTCGCACGGGTTGAAAGTATTAGTTTTTTTGTATTTTCAAGCGTTCAATAAACGTCGAAAATTACAATTAGATAACACTTAAAGACATATTTTTTTTATTTTCTAAATCATTATAAATTCAAAACTGAGAACTTACGTTATTGAGGCGAATGTCTTAAGTGGCGAAAACAAAGATGAAATTGTTTACATTCTCAAGTTGCCACTTATTCCCTCTAATTTAAGATTGTCATTTCACTTTCAATGTCGACAATTCTCTATTATAATACCGTATGTTGTAACCATTAACAAAAGTTAGTCACAATCGTTATCAAAAGTAGGGATTCTTTTGAGACAATCGGTTTTATACACGATCAGTTGTATGGTGCTGTTTCAAGAGTTACTAACAAAGAAAGATTGAAATTGTTATTTTGCGATGAGAATCTGAACATCACGAATGAGACCTCTAATGTGGTTACAAAGAGATATTTCGAAATTTGTAATCATTCGTCTTTTTATAATTTAAACATGTTATATGTTTTAAGAATTTAATTAAAAACGTTGTTAAATATTATGGAAAAAAGTTTTAAGTTTTTTTTTGGTGTATCATTATAAAAACAATAACAATGAGTATCATAAAACTTGATATACAAACAAAATAATTATTTAACAATCTAATTTTGTTAACAATGCTATTATTCATTCTTTATAATTCACACGAGTTAAATCCTTTGTTTTTTAGACGACCGATATTTACACACGAACAGTTTCAAGAGCCACTAACTGAGCATGATTGTAATTGTTATATTGCGATGACAATGTCAACCTCATGAATGGGACCACTAATGTGGTTTACAAGGAGATATTCCAAAATTTGTAATGAAAATTTATTATATTTAATGTATTTTTTATTTTAATTTTGAATATGTATGCTTTTCAAACAAATGAGCTATTTTAAACGAGAAAAGTCTTTTCATTTTAATAAATATTGATCGTATTAAAATGCATGTCGAGTTTAGAAGCATAGTTTGCACAAGATTTTTTTTTGAAACTATATATATTTATTAATAATATTATTCAGTTTCAATGAAATATGATTCAAGTTTATAAAATTTACTATCATATTACTATATAAAATTTGACGTGGTATAAAAAAATCTTTTGTTAATTAAAAATAACATAAATCTTCATAGAATTATTTGTTGGGAATGTATAATTTTATCATATATTTGTTTATTTCAATTTATATTAATGAATAATAAATAAATATATAACTTATAAAATATATGAACATTTAAATTTTTATTTGACATACTTATAAAATATATGAACATTGCGAGCTGAATGTTGTGAAGGACATTGACTACGAATACTTAGATTTAGCCATTAAGTTATTTATTCTTATTAATTAAATAAAGTGTAAATCTTATTATTCTGTTTTATTTTATTTGTTAAAATATTTAAATTGTAATTCATCTAACACTTTTTTCCAATTATGTGTATGCTGATAGTATTTATTTTTTGTATTTTTTTTTTCTGAATATTTATGTTATATATATATATATGCATGAAAAACAGAATCTTTGCGATATCAGAAGCATGACTCGGTGTAGGAGATTTTTCAGACCTACCACCGCAAAAGTTGTCGAAGTGGACGAAATAGATTTAATTCGTTAATTTTTGCAGCATTTTTAAATTCAAGTTTTTATTTATTCTTATTTCTTATAACTAAGTGGTTTTTTCTTTTGTTAATTTGTTCTTTTTATATTGCTAATAGTTATTTATTTATTCTTTTCATATTTGTAGTAATTTATTTTCAGGTAATTTTAGCAAATGACATAATGTGGTTGTTATAAAGTCGAGCATTCAGGTATGTACAATAACTCTCTTGCAATAAAATTTAATTCTATATGTATATTCAAGATTGTGAATATCAAGTCTTTTATCTTTTATCTGTTAATGAAATTTTGTTGATTATTTTGATTTGTATATGAATTTTATTATGCCCTCATCATTCATTGAATAGTTTGTTTTGTTTCAATTTTTTTTCTAATTATTTAAAACAGGAAGAAATATTATTTTAATTGTGATTCAATGTGAAATATCAAAATCCAAGTTCGTTGTCTTTGGAAAATAAAAATAAAAATACATGTACTCTTTAATTCCAAGATCTTTATTTACTTTGGGTTTGCTCATTTAATTTGCTATATAAGTTTTCTTTTTGTTTTCTATGTCAAATGTTAATTTTAAGTTTAATTTATATTCCTCATTTCATTCATTTGATATTTAATCATGTTTTTGTTGCTTAACAGACTTAAGTATATGAAACGAAGTTGCCTTATGCACGTTCAATATTACTTTACTATAGTGTATAAAAAATACATAAATAAAACTGAGATATGCGTGTAACCAAAATTCTCAATTTGTAATTGTTGTCAGCCAACTCTCATTGGCGAGATCCAGACACCGATGGGCGAGATGTTAGTTGAATTTATCTATTCAATGTCATAACAGTATTTTTGAGTTCTCATGACTTTGGGTAGGAAGTCTCCATTTTAGGCACAATGCAGATTAGAAATAATTCAAAACCTGATTATATTTAAATCATTTATTATTTAATTTTTTTTTCTTCTTCATGTTTTTTTGTATGCATGCATCGTCTATTTTTTGTTTTGCAGGTAATATTGGCGGTGTGTTTTTTTCGCGACTTCTGAATAATTGGATATTTATGTGGTTATTTGAGGTATAAAACTTTTTAGCACCATAACTCTTTGAATTTGATGCTTGAAATATGAGAACATATGTATCTGCCTCCCCTCGATTTCTTTAACCATAGCGATATAGAAAGTACATCTCATCCAAGAGAAATCTAATTGCATGAAATCTCAGGGAATAATCGATACTTGAAGCAAGCATTTTGATTATTTGTTTATTTTTTTACATGTAATGTTTTATCTTTATAATGAGTTAAAGGCTGGGGACGTATGAGACGGTCGAGGCTGCTGCGTACTCCTTCGACATGGTCGTGTACAAGCTCTGCGGGGAGTTCGCGAGCCTAAACTTCCCGAACTTGCAGGACCCGATCCAGCGGTTGAGTCAAATAACTTAAAGTGCTTCAATTTTCATAATGTATGTTTCGTCAATTATATTTTAATTTCAGATTAATTGTTTTTTAAATATGTTCAAGTAATTAATGTAATAAATATTTAATTTTTTGCAGGTTTGTATGCAAATTGGCGATAGAGACTCATCCATAGTATCACTTCATTTTATTGGTGATTTCTTGGACAATTTTCTCTTCAATTTATTTTTTTGAATTTACCTTAGTTTATATCATTCGATGGGTAGTACTTCTTATAAGGTATATCTATGTGTATTTTAATTATTTGTTTTAGGATTGTTTATTTGTATTATGCCTTCGTATGTCGTATTGGACATGATACCTTTTTAGAATATCATCAGACTAACGGTTAGTGGTTACATTGAGGTTAATATATCTAGATTTCGTCATGCATAAACTATTGATGTTTACATTATGTTGTTTTTCACATGATATATAAACATTTTTTTGAACTTTAATCTACGAGAGAACCTATAATTGGATTTAAAAGAAAAATAAGTGATAAAGATTAGAGAATCATTTTTGTAGATTTGCTGGATTAGTTCATCAATGGTAAGATGGTAATAGTTTGACGTTTTGGAAAAGTTAATTGCAACCAATGTTATAAATAATCTAGCTACTTATATGATTTTAAATCACTACCATATTAGTTTTATTTTGTTTTTTTATATATCTCTAATTATTATTTCATATTTTTTATTTTCTTCATGTCTAATTCATTTTATTTATGTTTTTTACAACTCAAATCATTTTTTTTTTATATTCATTCATATCAGGATTGTTGTTCATACTGTTTAATTCAGTTTTTGTCCTCTTAATTCTCTTGATGAGCTATGCCGGTGTAAATAGAGCCATTGAAGTATCATTTGAATATCAAGCCTATGAAGTTATTGAGAAATTGGCCTACATGAAAAGAGAGCAGGTGCCATCACAAACACATGTATGCACGCCCACATTAATAGTTCAAAATCATTTTATATTATCAGTTTTTAATGATTGTAGGTATTTTTTTAGCTTCGCCTAGCTAAGCTAATTTAGATTTTACAGTAGTTCGGTGATCTATCTATGCTTTTAAGTACTATTTGCATTTTTATTATTCTCAAAAGATTGTTTACTATGTTCTGTTTTCGGTTGGAATTGTAAAATTTTGGTTGCAATAAGAGAAGAATGAGTCATGTTTCAGCTATGGATCAATATATTAAGGTCCTCTCGAGAAATGATTTGTATCAAAATTTCTTATTGCAAGCATTTTTTCTTTTTCAAGAAGTCATGTGCGGTTGTCTCTCTGAAAGTCCAGTATATCATTAAAGCGAGATGCGAAGTAATTTCAAGAATTTACAAATAATGTAATGATGACTTTTTTTTGGAAAAAATAAAATTATGATCATTGTGGGGTATTTAATTGAAGTTGTAATTTTATTCTCAAATGCTTAGGATAATGTGAGATATAATGTCTATAGTATAAATATACCTATAACTGGACAAACTTATTTGTCTATTTTTATATTTTAATTAACAAATATGTACATTTCTATTTTTATCAATTATGTATTTTTTGTGATTTTTTAATTTTGTGATATTTTGAATTTTTTTTTGTTACATGGATGAATTTTAAAATCATGCGTAGATATATTAAAATCATGCGTAGATATAAGATTCTTAAAAATCATGCGTATGTTTATAGGCGAAGCAGGAATATCCAATACATGGAATGCCACTAAAGTTATTTTTGATCAGAATCTTGATGAAATCGTTGAGTTTAAGAGCAGGTTAGTTGTTTCCTTGATTATTTTACATAAAAAATTAACAAATGACTTTATGCTATATATGTAATATTTTCTTATTTTGTGAAACGGATTTACTAAACTCAAATACTATTTTCTTGAGTCTCAATCAATTGAAGTCTGTCTCTGAGGTTTTATTTTTATTTGATATATATTTGTAATTATTTTCTTTTTATTAATATATTAATCTAACATTTTTTTCTTATTTTTAAACATTTTCCAAAAAACTACAAATTTTAGCGGGTGAAGGCTTGGATAGTTGTTTCAATTTCAGAGATTATGTATGATAGAGGATGGTCTTATACAAATTGTAGCAAATGCTAACATAAGGTGAAACAAGCTGCTTCCAGATTCTGGTGTAAATATTGCAAGGATAACGTTTTTGGGGATGAACAGTTTAAAATAACTATTAATGTTGTTGATGTCTCTTCCAATGCAATTTTTATGTTGTGGAATGATGTTTCTCAATCCATAATTGGAATGAAAGCTTCGCACGTGTGGCAGAATTTGATTCAGGTTTTATTATCTTTGTGTTTATAAATTTAAATAATTTTTTTATATTATTATGCAACATTATGAATTAATTTGTGTTTATAATTTTTGTTATGTTTTCCGTTAGTTCTCTCGAGTTGATCCTCATGTTGAATTGAAACTGAAAGATGTTTCTAAAGATCAAAATATGTAGTTTGCCGATCTATTTCAAAATTTTTAACCTTTATATTGTTATCGAAGAATACATTACTGATAACATTTTATGATTTCTTAGGCGGATCTACTAATAAATCTCCTATAGTCGAGAGTGGTCACAATTTAGTTTTTATAAATAGTGGTATGGCGACATGCGAAGGATCAACTTCAAATGCTCCAATTCAGAATAGTGTAGTCCCTTCAGTAGTAAATAGAACGATCGGAGCTCCAAAGCGGAAGGGAAAAGAAAACCAGCCAAGTGCTTGCGCATTGAATAATCAAGTACTTTCTAAGGAGAATGCAAAATATCCAGGTTAATCTTTTTCAGCCGCATGCATTATTTTTAATTTACTTATTAATAAGCATGAATTAATAAAAGTTTTAAAATTTTCATTTTTTAAGGTTATCACGACATTGGTGATCCGGTTTGGAAATGTATTCATTGCGGCGCTAAATTCTGGAGAGATGAGAGAATAGAAAAGTCCAGAAATATTTCAGGACTTCCAAAGTATAATTTGTGCTGCGTTCATGGTTAGTATTTGTTATTATATTTTATGTCATTTGTGTATTCATAATGATATTTTTTTTTGGTAGATAATTTGTTTTATTTATATAAAGTATTAGGATAGTTAAACAACTGTTTTTTGGTACTCGGGTAAAATTAAGTTACCAGCCATCCTGGACCCTCCACAAAAGTACAAAGATTTATTGTACGGAAATGGGCCGATGAGTAAAAAATTTCAAAAGTCAATGCGAATGTACAATATGATCTTTTCTTTCACTTCAATGGGAGGGAATATCGACAAGTCATTTAACGACGGAAGGGAAGCTCCTATTTTCAGATTAAATGGCGATAATTATCATTTGATTGGTAGTTTACTCCCAACCCGAAGCGATAGAGCTATGTTTGCTCAACTGTACATCTACGACACTGAAAATGAAGTAGTAAATAGGATTAATTCCGTAAGGTTAGATGTTTTGATTAATTTATGGTATTCAATTATTTGCATCGAGATTGCGGTTTTAATTTTTTTATTTAAATTCTGATGAATTTAATTAATATCGCATTGTCTGTTTAACAGTAACGCTGCAGACAAACAGGCTCAGCTACAAGATGCTGAGTTTCATGCCGAGATCGTCTCTCTTCTCAAGAGCGTACTGAATGAGAATAATATGTTGGTTCTTTGGTTTCGCTATGCCGGGGAAAAGATACGTGAACATAGTGAAAATTTGTTCACTGAAGATGACATTAAACTGAGGTTGATTTGCCGAAGGAGTTCTGATGGCCAAAGATACAATTTGCCAACTGTTTCGGAGGTGGCGGCTTTAATTGTTGGAGATGTTGATAACCTGGAGGATCAAAGGGATATTATTATTGAAACTCGATCAAAGACTTTACAGCGCATAAATGAGTTGCATGTGTCGTATTTGCCGCTCCAGTATCCGTTGCTATATTTGCACGGAGAAGACGGATTTAGAGATGACGTTCCTCATCGTAAAATGACTAGGAGTAAAGAAGTTTAAAAAAGAAAGGTTTAAATGAAAGAGTACTTCTCTTACATGCTGCAGGAAAGGGATACTGAATCTCCTCATATTCTTTTTGGACGACGTTTATTTCAACAATTCTTGGTTGACGCTTATACGATGGTTGAGTCGTACAGAATTACTTACATAAAAAATCATCAGCAGGATTTCAGATGTGACTCTTACGCTGCGTTGGGCGAAGCATTAATTAGTGGAGAGACTAACTTGGCAGAAACTGGTAAAAGGATTATTTTGCCTTCTTCTTTCGTTGGTGGTGCCCGATTCATGATACAGAATTATCATGATGCAATGGTTGTATGTAGGTGGGTAGGATATCCAAATTTGTTTATTACTCTCACGTGTAATCCGAAGTGGGATGAAATAGAGAGGTATTGTAAAGAAAGAGGATTGACTGCAAATGATCGACCGGATATTCGTTCTCGAATGTTCCACACTAAGTTAGACAACATGTTGAGAGATATTCGTCGGGGAAAGCTGTTTGGGGAGTTATCTGCGAGTTAGTGCATCCTTTATCTATTTTTAATTTTCAACTGTTCTTATTTAATTACTTTAAAGTTTTATATTCTCATTGTGTTTAATTCTTATTTTCAGTTGTTTATACTATCGAGTTTCAGAAACGTGGAATGCCCCATGCTCATATTCTACTGTTCATAAAAAATTTCCCCTAGACAACAAGTCCAGGTGTCGTCGACGGTATTATATCTGCGGAGATTCCTGATTGCAAGGAAGATCGGGAATATTATGACGCGGTCAGTGAGTTCATGATTCATGGTCCGTGTGGCGTAGCAAATAAAAAATCACCGTGCATGGATGAATGTCGATGTACAAAAAAATTCCCGAAGAAATACGTTGATCGCACAACGGTAGATAATGATGGCTTTGTCGTTTACAAAAGAAGGGATGATGGCAGGACAATATTAAAGGGAGGAATTGAACTTGACAATATGTATGCTTTTAGGATTTTTCGTTTTATTTATGCTTAGATAATAAAAAATAAAATTCATCTTTGAATACTTCGTTTAGAATGCCATTGTATAAAATTCATCTTCTAATAATCTCATTGGG
The DNA here is from genome assembly GCA_954870475.1 of Euphrasia confusa. Lineage (NCBI taxonomy): Eukaryota > Viridiplantae > Streptophyta > Magnoliopsida > Lamiales > Orobanchaceae > Euphrasia > Euphrasia confusa. The sequence continues at coordinate 39,391,876 of OX940951.1, read as the reverse complement.
TTCATATTTTTTTAGGTCTGTTGTTCCCCATAACCTTTATCTCCTGAAAAAATATAGATCCCATATTAACGTGGAGTGGTGCAATCGTTCGCGTTCTATTAAATATTTGTTCAAGTACGTTCACAAAGGACACGATCGAGCAACTGCCGTTTTTTATCAGTCTCACAATGACGCTGCTGGAAATAAAATTGTTGATGAAATAAAGCAATATTTAGATTGCAGATACGTATCGGCTTCGGAAGCGGTGTGGCGGTTATATGGATATGAAATTCATTTCAACCAGCCTAACATTGTGAGATTGAAATTTCATCTGCCTAACGAGCAGGTTGTTGTATTTAAGGAAGGGTCGTCTGTTACGAATGTTGTGGCCAGAGCAGCGGGTAAAGATACTATGTTTACAGCTTGGATGATTGCATACAGTAAATTTCCAAGAGCGAAAGAGATAACTTACGCTGAGTTTTCTATGAAATTCGTTTGGGTTGAGAAGGAATATGCTTGGCGGCCAAGGAAGAGAAGAGTTGCTCTAGGGAGATTGAACTATGTACATCCAGCCAGGGGGAGTTGTATTATATGCGACTTCTGCTGAATGTTGTGAAAGGTTGTGAATCGTATGATGATATTTATCGTTATAACGGGATACGATATGAAACCTTTAGAGAAACCTGTTTCGCCCGTGGTTTGATTGATGACGATAATGAATTCGTTAAAGCCATTGAAGAAGCTGCAGTTTGGGGTTCAGAAACAATGCTTCGATCTTTATTTGTGAATTTGATTACTTCTGATTCTGTCAGTCGGCCAGAGATTCTTTGGGAAAGTTGCAGCCATCTACTCATACCAGACATCTTAAATAAATATCGTATTCGTTTGGAACGCCCTGGTATGATTATTAACATCTCCAATTCATTCTTTACAGTTCATTCATGTGTCGACGACATAAATGCACTATACATCGGGTCTAAGAGTCCTTGATATAATTTTTTATTTCTTCTCTTTTTTTACAAATTTGATTCTCAGCGACAATCAAATTAAAAATTGTGATTTTTTATTTGTTCTCTTTTTTTACAGATTTGATTCTCAGTGACTATCAAATTAAAAATTTGTGCTTGAGAAAAATTGAAGATGTAATGCAAAGAAAAGGGAAAACCCTTTTAGATTATCCCAAGATGCCGTATCCGCAGTACGATGAAGCTATTGGTAGAAATCGCCTTATAGCGGAAGAGCTGAATTACGATCGAAAAATACTTACAGATGAGCACGTCAAGCTGATCGGAATGCTTAATCGTGATCAAAGGCAAGCATATGAATCGATAATGTCTGCTTTCCACGAAAACAAAGGACAAATTTTCTTTCTATATGGTTATGGAGGAACCGGCAAGACATTTGTTTGGAACACAATCTCTGCCGCTGTTCGTTCAATGGGACATATTGTGTTGAATGTTGCTTCTAGCGGAATAGCTTCTCTTCTCTTACCCGGAGGTAGGACAGCTCATTCAAAATTTTCAATTCCTTTGAACTTAACCGATGATTCAACCTGCAATATAAGCAAGAGAACCGAACTCGCAGAGTTGATTCAACAAGCTAAAATGATTATATGGGACGAAGCTCCCATGACGCATAGGTAATAAAACGCCTCTCATTCTCAGGTTTCGTATTTCACATTGTTTGTATTTTTTTTTTTGCTGAAAATTATCTAACTGAAGTTGACTTTGTATAATTTTGTAGGCATTGTTTTGAAGCACTTGATCGAACAATGCGTGATATTATGCGAAGTTCTGATCCGCGGGCTGGTGAAAAGCCCTTTGGGGGAAAGGTTATTGTATTTGGAGGGGATTTCCGCCAAATTTTGCCGGTAATTGCTAAAGGTACGAGACAGGATATTGTTCATGCGACGATTAATTCCTCCAACATTTGGAGAGAATGCAAAGTCTTGAGGTTGACGACTAATATGAGATTGCAGAATTTTGTGGACGAAAATGATTTAATTACTTTAAGAGAATTCTCTAATTGGATGTCTTCGATTGGGGATGGAACTATAGGAGACGACAATGATGGGGTTGCTGTTGTAGAAATTCCCAATGATCTTCTCATAACGTCTTCCAATGATTTCATCGGTTCAATGGTTGATGCAATATATCCGGATTTCTCAAATCATATTGGAGACGTGGAATTCTTACAAGGTAGGGCCATTTTGGCTCCGACTTTGGAAGAAGTTGATTCTATTAACGATTACATGGTTTCGATGCACTCTACGGATGAAAGAATATATCTTAGTGCTGATTCGATTGAAAAGTCTGAGGGTGCAGAGAATATGTTTGCAAACATGCACTCCGTTGAATTCTTGAATACCATCAAATGCTCAGGGTTGTCGAATCATCAGTTGAAGTTAAAGGTTATTTCTATCTTATTTGTAAAGTTTTTATGTTTGTTCGTAATATAAAATATTAATGGATGTTATGCTCCTTAATGTTTATATTAAATGGTATCTTCTTCATGAAATGAAAATGTAGATTATTTTATTTATTGTTTATGCTCTATGCATATGAACATGATGTTTAGTTATTGATGTTTACTGTTTTTTTTTTTTTTGTTTAGGTTGGTGTTCCGGTGATGTTGATAAGAAACATGGATCACTCGGCAGGACTGTGCAATGGAACTCGATTGGTCGTAACCAAACTTGGGACTTATGTTATAGAGGCGCGAGTCTTGGGAGGCAAAAATGCGAATGAAATTGTGTATATTCCCAGGATGACGCTTTGTCCTTCTGATTCGAGGATTCCTTTTAAATTTCAACGAAGACAATTCCCGTTGATGATATCGTATGCAATGACGATCAATAAAAGCCAAGGTCAATCGTTGACAGATGTTGGTGTGTTTTTGAAGAAACCGGTTTTCACTCATGGGCAACTGTACGTTGCTGTTTCAAGGGTGACGAATAGAAGTGGGTTAAAAATTTTGTGTTGTGACGAGAATGGTAAACTTACAAACAAAACAAATAATGTGGTGTTTAAGGAAGTCTTTCAAAATTTGTAATAAAAGTTTAGAATTTTGCCTTTTAATGTTTTCCTTAGAGAATATAAATGAAGTTCAAACATGTACTTTACTATTGTAATGTATGTTTTAAACGAAAACAAATTGTTTTAAACCATATTGTATAGAGCTATGTACGTAAAATCACGAGCACCGCAAGATCAAGGGCACATTAAAACACCAACCACGGAACGCCAATTTACTACTATACAATTCAGTGTTATGTAAAATAATAATTATTAGCAAATTTTTCGATTCTTTCGATTTATACGTTAATCATGATATATATGGTTGTATCTTCTCTATGATTTTTTTGACTAGCATGTTAATCAACATAATTTTTTACTTTTGTTCAAGTAAATACTTAGTTAAATACTTAATTTTTTTTTCTTCTCTTTTTTAAATCAATGTTAATCTTTAATATTAATTGTAGGTACGTAATATTAATTAAATAAATTTAAATTTTAATTCATAGTCATTACTTGGAAATGGATAAATAGTGAGATTTAATCGATAATTATACCTATTTAAATTTGGTTAATATAGTCCTTATTTATAGTAAAAAACTACTAATATTTAAGTCAATTAGTCGATTCAATCAAATTGATGTCTTACAAAGATTTTAGTCGATTCAATTCTTAATTATAGGAATTAAATAATGTTGATATTTATCCTAAATTTAATTTTACTATAAATAAATAATTTGAAATATTACTATATTATTATGAAATACACTTTAAATAATGAATATTTATTAATTAAAATAATGTTAATACTTTTACTTATACCCTACCTGACGCTTCACCATCTTCATAAGAAACTTTACCTTTTTCAGAAACAATCTAGGGTTAGTCGTTAAGCTTTTTTATCTTTTTTCAGAATATTTAGGGTTAGTCTTTAATCTTTCTTCTCCTTTTTCAGAAGCGAAGGTCACAACTCATACGAGACATGAATTCCAACTCTCCTAAGGCTAGATATTCCGCTGGAAGTTCGAGTGGAGGTCTCGGAAAGATGAATCCTGGTGTAGTTGACTGTGAGAATTCTATACATTTTTTTTATTGTATCGATTAGTTTGTTTTTTATACTTCTACTTAAATTTTTGTATATGATAAGATTTTGTTTCATATTCGGTATATGGTCGAATCTGGATTTTCGATTTAAATAATTACTTAATTCAGTTTCGCTAAATTATTCTTTTCGATTTTTGTATAGATTTTAATTTTTGTATCAATAACCCAATTATCTCTGCATTACCCCGGATTGTTGACTTCATATTTTAAAAGTTGGGCTCATCTAAAGTATTATCTACTGATATGGTAATTGTTTCGCAAGTAACAAGAACATTACCATCTCCAATGAGATTCCACATTACGATCATCGATGGAGCTATTGATAGTGTTGTAAGTATATATATATACTATGTTGTCTTCATATTTTGTGTTTATATTTATCTCTGAATTAACCAAATTTGTCTTTTGCTAAGCAAATACCTACATCATTCCTTGAAAAGTGCTCATACCGTATGCCTAACTTCGCCCAAATCAAGACACCTTATGGTCCTTCTCATTCTGTTGCTTTGCGTGAAGACAAAGACCGTTGTCTGCATATATTCTCCGGATGGCAGGAGTTTCGTGAAAGGTATGAAATTAGAACGGGGCAGTTGCTGACTTTTCATTTGATTGATCCAATCTACTTCAATGTACATATTTATGATGTCGATGGTGTTGAGATAACGTATGATGTTGACCACAAAAAAAGAGGTCGCGAAGTAGACTTAAAGAGTCTCGCGCACAAGTTTTCTGAACAACTTGAAGCACATCAACACTATCGACTGGTAATTTCTACTACAAGCTATTTTACTACTTAATATAAATCAGTTTTAAATTAATTTGAACATTATATTTTTTTCATGATTTTCAGACTATTCCGAGGATGTTTGCCACGGATACTAAACTTGAGAACAAATCTGAGTTGACACTATCAAATAATAGAGGAATCAAAATGGAAGCGACCTTGCGTAGACGAACTGAATCAGAAACAAATAAAAGCATTTTTATCGGCAGCGAATGGAAGGACTTTTATGATCTGAATAAGTTTGAAGTCGGCAGTAAGTTGGACTTCTATTACGATTATAACTCAAATACGTTGTTCGTTGTTCGAGAACGTGAGTATTTGTATTCGGATTCTGACTTCGAGTGACTGCATTATCCATGATATGTTTGAACTATTGTTTTTCTTATTAGTATGAACTGGTACATTTCTTATTTTATTAAATTTTTCTATATGAAATTTGTAATGTATGTATGTTTTAAACGAAAACAAATTGTAATGTATGTTTCTCTTATTATTTTGTAATGTATGTTTTAAACGAAAACAAATTGTTATAAACGATATTGTAGAGAGCTATGTACGTAAAAGCACGAGCACCGCGAGATCAAGGGCACATTAAAACACCAAACACGACGCAAGGTCATATCCCGGGCATCGCACGGGTGTTACACTAGTAATACTAATTTAAGGAGAAAATTGTGTAGAGTCCTATAAAGATTGGTGCATCTCAGGCAATTTATATTTTATATGGTACATTTGTATGTACGATGAGTATGTACATAAGGTTTTATTATAAAAGGTAATATATATATATATATATATATATATATATATATATATATATATATATATATATATATATATATATATATATATATATATATATATATATATATACCTCCATCACTTTTTTCTTTTTTTTCCTCCCTTTGTCTTTGTTTTTGTCTTTGTCTTTGTCTTTCTCTTTTCTTTTGCTCGATTTTTTTTTCATCAAAGATTTTAAATTAACGAAATGAAGATTTTATTAGTTCAACATAGGATTTTTACAGGCTGTTCCACTAACAACCCAAAATTTTATTCACTAAAATCTTAAATTCATCTAATTAATTAATACAAATATATAAAATAATTTGATAAATTAAAAAAAAATAGAATATATTTTAATTTGATAAATAATATAATGATAATTATATAATTAATATTTTTGATTTAGCCAAGTATATAATTAATATAATTTAAAATTTAATAATTAAAAGATGTTTTAACAAGCAAGAAATACTAATAATTATTTTTACCTAGACTTAAAATAAATCCTCCTAGGTTTTCCTTCATAATTACCCCTATATATATTTATGCTCTTCTGTACAATTAACCGCACACACATAAACGTTGAGCCGAAACCCAGCACGACAACAGGTACTTGATCTCTTCCCTCAACCTTTGTTATTATTTCTCTCCTATATTCTTTCACAATAATAAACATAAATATACATACTACCAATAATTATATTAGTCCAAATTAGAACGGGGTACTAATCCCTTCCCCTTTCTCGGAGCCGTGCTAACCAGAAAAACTCTCCGAGAAGCCCCGTAATCCAGTCGAACCTATGCCATAGTCACCCCCAACTCTCATCCTATCAAACCCCTATTGATCCACTCTCGAACCCGAGTCGTCTTCCTCAGAAATCGACGCCCAAATCAGCCTATTCCCTAGCCAATAGAACTTGCTGACCACCACAAGTAGGAAGTCGATTCCCTGAACCTAACCTGTATTGAAAAACTCCAACTCAGTAACCCAATATATAGATGTAGCTCATCCTTTATAGTCCTGAAATGTCACTGCCCTTTTTCCCTCTTTGTACGTCACGAAAAGAAACGAAAGAACAATATTTAAGACTTTAAACACCCACCACTTAATCATGAATTTTATTACAAAAAGGTCCCTAGACTTTGATTAACTAAGAGGCACTCTGTAACAACCCGATTTTTTTATAACAGCGGAAAGTGTTAATTTTGAAAATAAGTTTTGATAAAATGCGGGTGTCACAAAATTTTATTTGAAAAAGTAAAACTTTTATAAATTTTAGTCAACAAAATGAAGTAAATACTTTAGTTCATAAAAATAATATTTATATATTTATATATTAAGTCTATACATTTATATATATATATATATATATACAAATAATAGCAAGTATATTTATATATATAGACACACAAGAAAATAATATATACTAGGCACTGGACTTGTTATATAATACTGCATGTGGGCAAACTAATCACATAATAAATTAGGACACCTTAAAAATAATATTTGAAATCATTATAAATGAAGCAAGAAGTCAGAATATGCATTTGGATGTTTTAAAATAAGAATTAATGTCGAAACAAAATAATAGATTATGCATAATGAAACAACTATTTATTTTAATTATTCTTCCATCCTTGGTCACCTCCCTTGCTCGGCATCCTCGTGTGTACCTAAAAATAGTTGTTGTCGAAAGGGTGAGCTCAATGCGCTCAATAGGGTCAGTACCTCATCCAAAACCAGAATCAAATACATGTATAACCAATGAACATAACATGAAAATATTGTAATTTTAATAAAACATGAGATCCATTTAATAATCTGGATAACATGAAAATATTGTAATTTTAGTAAACATGAGATCCATTTAATAATCTGGATATTGCGAGTTGCGCCAACTATTGCGTTGGTCCCCTTCGACCCTTTTCCCCGGTCTCCGGTTACAACGAAAAAATATATTTTTAATAAATTCACATAAATGCACACATAGAGACACACATAGTGAAACAAGTAATAGAAGAGGTAAATCGACAACATGACACCTACCTCGGAAAGGTCGTGACGTGAATGCTAAGTCCGTAGATGCACTCCTAAGGTTCGCGAGTCTCGGTCTCTACAAATAAGTCTCCTTAAATTAATAAATTGTTTGAATGGTAATACAAATATTAGTATATCTTGTTCGATTTATTGTTGAGGAGTGGAAGTGAAGTTTTGGGTGTAAATAGTAAATCCTATAAAGTTCAGGTGGGTGAAACTATAAATTTTAAGACTTGGCAGGACCTAAATAATAGTTTCTTAAATCTAAGGTGGAGTGGCCCATGATTAATCCCACTACAAGGGTCTTACTGTAATTAACTTAAATAAATAAAGGTCTCGTGACTTGTTTTGGGGATAAGAGGTTATTTCCTTCTCATTTACTCCACGAACAGAGATGTTAACAAAGGGTCGTGAAAAAGTGTTTAAGGGCTGTGATATGAAAATTGTGGTTTAGGTTCCGAGGCCGATTTTCCTGTTTGGGTTATTTGTAGACTCTATTATATAGGGAACGGACTGGATTTGGGTGTCGATATACGAAGAATTGGATTGGTTTCGGGACAAGGGAATCCCGTGACCGAGAATGAAGTACGTTTGACGATGACCCCCGTCTGTCGCCGGGGAGGACGAGTTTGGTTCTTTACTGGTGGAGTAAGGCTTCGGGCTAATTCTAGTGACTTGAGTTTCGATAGTAGTTCGACTCGTTCTACAGGATTTTTCAAAGAGATTATTGGATCGAAACAGTCGATGGTTTCTACAGAGGGTTGAAGGCTTGAAGCTAGATGTATAGTTAACTATAGTCCTATAAGTTTAGGTATATGTAATCTACTACAGTGGGGTTAATCGAGAAGCCGTGAGGTGCGTAGGCTAAACAAAATATGAAGAACAAGGTGGAAATTAACAAAGGAGATAGGGAATTGCGTACCTTCTGTGGTGTTGTATTCTGCTTCTCCGTGTGCGATAATGTGTAGGGTACTAGGGTCAAGGTGATTATTTATAGGGGGTGATTGAGGGGAAAAACCCTACGAGAGCTTCCTTTAATTTTTGGTAAGAAGGAAAAATAATAAAAGGGTATGACTTGTATTGATTGGGCTCGGGCCCACTAAATAAATTGGGCTACATAAAATAATTTGGGTTTGGGTCACATAAATTCTAAAGGGTTAAGATCTTAAACTAAAATAATATTTTTCTTATTAGTTTTATTTAATTTTTCGATAATTGTAAATTTGATTAATTTAATTTTTAATATAAGTTAAAGGTAAATTTTTGGGTAAATTTTTGGATTGTTACAATCTACACCCCTTAATTTTAATTTCGTCCTCGAAATTGTAAAACTGATCTGGGTCATTCCCAATTTGATGCATGGAGTACACTCGAGCTTTTCCTCCGGTGGGTGGCGGCCCTGGCAAGTTGTGTTCTCGAAGTGCAGTACGCCCTATGTTGTTGCGGGGACAATTTGGTACATTGTGCCCTTCTTGATGACACCGGTAGCATTTCCCTTGACCCATCAGACATTTTCCAAAATGGTACCTCCCACATTCAGAGCATTGTGGTCTTCCACCTTGAGTATTTGGGTTACTATACCCTTCAACTCTTGGTTGCTTTTCATAACTAGGCACTTCCTCTCGTTTCCTCTTCTCTATGTTAGGTTTGGGTTTCATCACATCTTCGCCCATACATGCTTCCACATCGTGCGCTCTCTTGACCATTTCAGAATATTCTAAGTTACCATGTCCCGATAGGATACTTGCTATGCTAGGTTTTAACCCTCTCTTAAATCTTAGAGACATCTTAGAATCAGTATCTACCAAGTGTGGCGCGAATCGGCTTAGCTGGTTAAATTCACGTTCATATTCGGTGACCGTTCGATTTCCTTGTTGAAGGCTAAGGAACACAATTTCCTTTTTATCCTTGTGGGATTGCGGGAAAAACTTGGTCATCACTGTTGCCTTGAAGTCATCCCAAGTAAAAGCAATTTTCTCAGCATCAGTTTTGTTCCTCCAAACTCCTTCCCACCAATGGTCAGCATTTTCAGATAGACAAAACGTGGCGCATTTAACTTTCTGCGCATCATCACACTCAATCATTCGAAATATTCTTTCTAAGGTGCGAAACCACTCTTCAACCGCTTCCGGTCCATCCCGTCCATTGAAACTTGGTGGATTATACTGGCGGAATTGATCTATTGCTTGAGTATTCCTATTCCCTTGTCCTACACCTTGATTTTGGAGGCCTTGTAGAATATTGGTGAAAGCATCCCTAATCGCGTTCGCTGCATCCCGATTTGCTTGATCCGCATTACTAGTAGCTCGTCGTCCAGCCATTAACCTCGATTCTAAAGTCGTCTTAATTATTATTATAAATTTAAATGGAGTCGGTCTAAATAAGTAAACGGTGAAACTACTACGTACCTTGAGGAGCCGGCGAGACATGACGAGGATGGAAGAGTGTATTATAAATTATCATGTAGTACACATAAGAAAAATTATAAAATTTTACCTAGCCGACAGGACCGTAATGCTCTGATACCAACTGTAACAACCCGATTTTTTTATAACAGCGGAAAGTGTTAATTTTGAAAATAAGTTTTGATAAAATGCGGGTGTCACAAAATTTTATTTGAAAAAGTAAAACTTTTATAAATTTTAGTCAACAAAATGAAGTAAATACTTTAGTTCATAAAAATAATATTTATATATTTATATATTAAGTCTATACATTTATATATATATATATATATACAAATAATAGCAAGTATATTTATATATATAGACACACAAGAAAATAATATATACTAGGCACTGGACTTGTTATATAATACTGCATGTGGGCAAACTAATCACATAATAAATTAGGACACCTTAAAAATAATATTTGAAATCATTATAAATGAAGCAAGAAGTCAGAATATGCATTTGGATGTTTTAAAATAAGAATTAATGTCGAAACAAAATAATAGATTATGCATAATGAAACAACTATTTATTTTAATTATTCTTCCATCCTTGGTCACCTCCCTTGCTCGGCATCCTCGTGTGTACCTAAAAATAGTTGTTGTCGAAAGGGTGAGCTCAATGCGCTCAATAGGGTCAGTACCTCATCCAAAACCAGAATCAAATACATGTATAACCAATGAACATAACATGAAAATATTGTAATTTTAATAAAACATGAGATCCATTTAATAATCTGGATAACATGAAAATATTGTAATTTTAGTAAACATGAGATCCATTTAATAATCTGGATATTGCGAGTTGCGCCAACTATTGCGTTGGTCCCCTTCGACCCTTTTCCCCGGTCTCCGGTTACAACGAAAAAATATATTTTTAATAAATTCACATAAATGCACACATAGAGACACACATAGTGAAACAAGTAATAGAAGAGGTAAATCGACAACATGACACCTACCTCGGAAAGGTCGTGACGTGAATGCTAAGTCCGTAGATGCACTCCTAAGGTTCGCGAGTCTCGGTCTCTACAAATAAGTCTCCTTAAATTAATAAATTGTTTGAATGGTAATACAAATATTAGTATATCTTGTTCGATTTATTGTTGAGGAGTGGAAGTGAAGTTTTGGGTGTAAATAGTAAATCCTATAAAGTTCAGGTGGGTGAAACTATAAATTTTAAGACTTGGCAGGACCTAAATAATAGTTTCTTAAATCTAAGGTGGAGTGGCCCATGATTAATCCCACTACAAGGGTCTTACTGTAATTAACTTAAATAAATAAAGGTCTCGTGACTTGTTTTGGGGATAAGAGGTTATTTCCTTCTCATTTACTCCACGAACAGAGATGTTAACAAAGGGTCGTGAAAAAGTGTTTAAGGGCTGTGATATGAAAATTGTGGTTTAGGTTCCGAGGCCGATTTTCCTGTTTGGGTTATTTGTAGACTCTATTATATAGGGAACGGACTGGATTTGGGTGTCGATATACGAAGAATTGGATTGGTTTCGGGACAAGGGAATCCCGTGACCGAGAATGAAGTACGTTTGACGATGACCCCCGTCTGTCGCCGGGGAGGACGAGTTTGGTTCTTTACTGGTGGAGTAAGGCTTCGGGCTAATTCTAGTGACTTGAGTTTCGATAGTAGTTCGACTCGTTCTACAGGATTTTTCAAAGAGATTATTGGATCGAAACAGTCGATGGTTTCTACAGAGGGTTGAAGGCTTGAAGCTAGATGTATAGTTAACTATAGTCCTATAAGTTTAGGTATATGTAATCTACTACAGTGGGGTTAATCGAGAAGCCGTGAGGTGCGTAGGCTAAACAAAATATGAAGAACAAGGTGGAAATTAACAAAGGAGATAGGGAATTGCGTACCTTCTGTGGTGTTGTATTCTGCTTCTCCGTGTGCGATAATGTGTAGGGTACTAGGGTCAAGGTGATTATTTATAGGGGGTGATTGAGGGGAAAAACCCTACGAGAGCTTCCTTTAATTTTTGGTAAGAAGGAAAAATAATAAAAGGGTATGACTTGTATTGATTGGGCTCGGGCTAACTAAATAAATTGGGCTACATAAAATAATTTGGGTTTGGGTCACATAAATTCTAAAGGGTTAAGATCTTAAACTAAAATAATATTTTTCTTATTAGTTTTATTTAATTTTTCGATAATTGTAAATTTGATTAATTTAATTTTTAATATAAGTTAAAGGTAAATTTTTGGGTAAATTTTTGGATTGTTACAATCTACACCCCTTAATTTTAATTTCGTCCTCGAAATTGTAAAACTGATCTGGGTCATTCCCAATTTGATGCATGGAGTACACTCGAGCTTTTCCTCCGGTGGGTGGCGGCCCTGGCAAGTTGTGTTCTCGAAGTGCAGTACGCCCTATGTTGTTGCGGGGACAATTTGGTACACTGTGCCCTTCTTGATGACACCGGTAGCATTTCCCTTGACCCATCAGACATTTTCCAAAATGGTACCTCCCACATTCAGAGCATTGTGGTCTTCCACCTTGAGTATTTGGGTTACTATACCCTTCAACTCTTGGTTGCTTTTCATAACTAGGCACTTCCTCTCGTTTCCTCTTCTCTATGTTAGGTTTGGGTTTCATCACATCTTCGCCCATACATGCTTCCACATCGTGCGCTCTCTTGACCATTTCAGAATATTCTAAGTTACCATGTCCCGATAGGATACTTGCTATGCTAGGTTTTAACCCTCTCTTAAATCTTAGAGACATCTTAGAATCAGTATCTACCAAGTGTGGCGCGAATCGGCTTAGCTGGTTAAATTCACGTTCATATTCGGTGACCGTTCGATTTCCTTGTTGAAGGCTAAGGAACACAATTTCCTTTTTATCCTTGTGGGATTGCGGGAAAAACTTGGTCATCACTGTTGCCTTGAAGTCATCCCAAGTAAAAGCAATTTTCTCAGCATCAGTTTTGTTCCTCCAAACTCCTTCCCACCAATGGTCAGCATTTTCAGATAGACAAAACGTGGCGCATTTAACTTTCTGCGCATCATCACACTCAATCATTCGAAATATTCTTTCTAAGGTGCGAAACCACTCTTCAACCGCTTCCGGTCCATCCCGTCCATTGAAACTTGGTGGATTATACTGGCGGAATTGATCTATTGCTTGAGTATTCCTATTCCCTTGTCCTACACCTTGATTTTGGAGGCCTTGTAGAATATTGGTGAAAGCATCCCTAATCGCGTTCGCTGCATCCCGATTTGCTTGATCCGCATTACTAGTAGCTCGTCGTCCAGCCATTAACCTCGATTCTAAAGTCGTCTTAATTATTATTATAAATTTAAATGGAGTCGGTCTAAATAAGTAAACGGTGAAACTACTACGTACCTTGAGGAGCCGGCGAGACATGACGAGGATGGAAGAGTGTATTATAAATTATCATGTAGTACACATAAGAAAAATTATAAAATTTTACCTAGCCGACAGGACCGTAATGCTCTGATACCAACTGTAACAACCCGATTTTTTTATAACAGCGGAAAGTGTTAATTTTGAAAATAAGTTTTGATAAAATGCGGGTGTCACAAAATTTTATTTGAAAAAGTAAAACTTTTATAAATTTTAGTCAACAAAATGAAGTAAATACTTTAGTTCATAAAAATAATATCTATATATTTATATATTAAGTCTATACATTTATATATATATATATATATACAAATAATAGCAAGTATATTTATATATATAGACACACAAGAAAATAATATATACTAGGCACTGGACTTGTTATATAATACTGCATGTGGGCAAACTAATCACATAATAAATTAGGACACCTTAAAAATAATATTTGAAATCATTATAAATGAAGCAAGAAGTCAGAATATGCATTTGGATGTTTTAAAATAAGAATTAATGTCGAAACAAAATAATAGATTATGCATAATGAAACAACTATTTATTTTAATTATTCTTCTATCCTTGGTCACCTCCCTTGCTCGGCATCCTCGTGTGTACCTAAAAATAGTTGTTGTCGAAAGGGTGAGCTCAATGCGCTCAATAGGGTCAGTACCTCATCCAAAACCAGAATCAAATACATGTATAACCAATGAACATAACATGAAAATATTGTAATTTTAATAAAACATGAGATCCATTTAATAATCTGGATAACATGAAAATATTGTAATTTTAGTAAACATGAGATCCATTTAATAATCTGGATATTGCGAGTTGCGCCAACTATTGCGTTGGTCCCCTTCGACCCTTTTCCCCGGTCTCCGGTTACAACGGAAAAATATATTTTTAATAAATTCACATAAATGCACACATAGAGACACACATAGTGAAACAAGTAATAGAAAAGGTAAATCGACAACATGACACCTACCTCGGAAAGGTCGTGACGTGAATGCTAAGTCCGTAGATGCACTCCTAAGGTTCGCGAGTCTCGGTCTCTACAAATAAGTCTCCTTAAATTAATAAATTGTTTGAATGGTAATAAAAATATTAGTATATCTTGTTCGATTTATTGTTGAGGAGTGGAAGTGAAGTTTTGGGTGTAAATAGTAAATCCTATAAAGTTCAGGTGGGTGAAACTATAAATTTTAAGACTTGGCAGGACCTAAATAATAGTTTCTTAAATCTAAGGTGGAGTGGCCCATGATTAATCCCACTACAAGGGTCTTACTGTAATTAACTTAAATAAATAAAGGTCTCGTGACTTGTTTTGGGGATAAGAGGTTATTTCCTTCTCATTTACTCCACGAACAGAGATGTTAACAAAGGGTCGTGAAAAAGTGTTTAAGGGCTGAGATATGAAAATTGTGGTTTAGGTTCAGAGGCCGATTTTCCTGTTTGGGTTATTTGTAGACTCTATTATATAGGGAACGGACTGGATTTGGGTGTCGATATACGAAGAATTGGATTGGTTTCGGGACAAGGGAATCCCGTGACCGAGAATGAAGTACGTTTGACGATGACCCCCGTCTGTCGCCGGGGAGGACGAGTTTGGTTCTTTACTGGTGGAGTAAGGCTTCGGGCTAATTCTAGTGACTTGAGTTTCGATAGTAGTTCGACTCGTTCTACAGGATTTTTCAAAGAGATTATTGGATCGAAACAGTCGATGGTTTCTACAGAGGGTTGAAGGCTTGAAGCTAGATGTATAGTTAACTATAGTCCTATAAGTTTAGGTATATGTAATCTACTACAGTGGGGTTAATCGAGAAGCCGTGAGGTGCGTAGGCTAAACAAAATATGAAGAACAAGGTGGAAATTAACAAAGGAGATAGGGAATTGCGTACCCTGTGGTGTTGTATTCTGCTTCTCCGTGTGCGATAATGTGTAGGGTACTAGGGTCAAGGTGATTATTTATAGGGGGTGATTGAGGGGAAAAACCCTACGAGAGCTTCCTTTAATTTTTGGTAAGAAGGAAAAATAATAAAAGGGTATGACTTGTATTGATTGGGCTCGGGCCAACTAAATAAATTGGGCTACATAAAATAATTTGGGTTTGTGTCACATAAATTCTAAAGGGTTAAGATCTTAAACTAAAATAATATTTTTCTTATTAGTTTTATTTAATTTTTCGATAATTGTAAATTTGTTTAATTTAATTTTTAATATAAGTTAAAGGTAAATTTTTGGGTAAATTTTTGGGTTGTTACACACTCCACAAGTAAATTCAAATAATATTATTTAGTCCATACTAAGTTTTTAAAATCATATATTCAGCCCCTGGAGATTTAGAAGTTTCTAATACAACCCCTATGGACTTAGATGTGCTTGGGATTACATATTCATGTCACAGCAAATCGAGGTAGGTGTCATGTTGTCGATTTACCTTGTTTACTACTTGTTTCATTATGTGCGTCTCTATTTGTGCATTTATGTGAATTTATTAAAAATATATTTTCCGTTGTAACCGGAGACCGGGCAAAAGGGTCGAAGGTGTGAATTTATTAAAAATATATTTTCCGTTTTAACCGGAGACCGGGAAAAAGGGTCGAAGGGGACCAACGCAATAGTTGGCGCAACTCGCAATATCCAGATTATTAAATGGATCTCATGTTTATTAAAATTACAATATTTTCATGCTATCCAGATTATTAAATGGATCTCATGTTCTATTAAAATTACAATATTTTCATGTTATGTTCATTGGTTATACATGTATTTGATTCTGGTATTGGATGAGGTAATGACCCTATTGAGCGCATTGAGCTCACCCTTTCGACAAAAACTATTTTAGGTACATACGAGGATGGCGAGCGAGAAGAGTGATCAAGGATGGAGGATAAATTAAAATAAATAAATGTTTCTTTGTGCTTTATTTGTTATTTGTAATTTATATCATGACATTGTCTATAATTTCAAAACCTTTAAATGTCATGTATTGACTTTATTTTATTTAACTTATAATTGTTTCAATTATAGTTGTTGGCATGCAGTAGGTTATGTGAATACATGTGATTAGTTCCTATGTTATTCAATAATAGGTTTAATATGCATGATTAATATGCTGATTTGTCCAACATAGAATCGGCACGTACTACATAATATAAATATAAGTGTGCATGCATCTTTAACTGTTCAGCAAGGACAAGTATATGTATATAAAAGCACCTGCTAATACTATGTTCATGTTATATACAAACGTTAATTATTTATTATATGTATAAATAGTATATTTATGTGATAATGTAGTTAGTTCATTTTGGTATTTGAATTTTAAAAAGATTTTACTTCAAATAAAATTTTGTGACGCCCGCACTTTATTAAATGTTATTTTTTAAAAATTAACACCTTTCGCTGTTTTAAAAAAAAAATCGGGTTGTTACAGTTCCTATGTTGGCAGGAGATGTGAGGGTATGCGGTAAGAATGAGGAACGCCCCTCGGGCTCGGACAGAAAATCAGGTACGTCCAGTGCTCGGCAAATTAAGAATTCAGACACTTATATGTTTAATGCATTACGTAATACGGGTAAGCAAATCGTGAGTGATGATAAGACGTCCGAGACCCAGGCCGGAAGAAGTTCTGACATGTCAACCGTGTATCAAGGTAAGGGCAACGTGGCCTGTTCGGGGACAGATCATACTAAGGGTAACTGATCGACATTTGTGATTGAGGAGATTGAGGATACGAGGGATTCTGATGATGACGTGGAATGTATGAATGGAGCGATAGTGGTGGTCGAACAGGGTCCTAAAGCAGCCCTCTCTACGAGTCTCCATGTGTAGTACGCTCTGTTGGAACGTACGGGGCCTGAATAAGCCGGATCACCAGCGGGCAGTCCGGGATCTTATCTAGGAAAATTCAGTAGGTCTCGTGGCACTTCTAGAGACACACGTCACTGCTAGTAGGTCTTCGCTTGTAGCTGACCGGGTTTTTTTTTCGTGGACCCGATTTTTTTATTATGCAGATGGACCGGGTAACCGTATTTGGGTCGGATGGGACCAGAGTTTAGTGGATGTCCAGATGGTTCATATGTCTGATCAAAGGGATTCACTGTCGAGTTACTGAGCTTAGGACGACGACCATACGCTTCTACACTTTCGCTTACGGCCATAATACGGTTATCGAGAGGCGGCAGTTTACAAGAAAAACTGGCATTCCCTACGACCATCCCCGTAGGGAAATCTGCAAAAATCTGTAGGGAACAGGTTTCCCTACGGCATCCCCTACGGGAATCACGCCGTAGGGGCTTCCTCGTAGGGAACAGATCCCCTACGAGATTTTTGGAGCCGTAGGGGCCATCCTTACGGGCATGCCGTAGGGTAGCCCCTTGAAGAATTGTTTTTCTTCCCATCCTTCCCCGTAGGGGACGCCTACGTCATTGTCGTAGGTTCTGCCGTAGGAAGGCTCCCTACGGCCTAGGCCGTAGGGAATATATTTTTATTCAAAAATATGAGTCGGGCGGCTCGAGCCACCAGCCCAACCCTGGACCTTATGAGTGAAGAGGAAGAAGATAATCGCTGGGCTATCTAAGTTATATGCACATATTTTTAAAGATAATATATATGTATTTATTAACTTATATTTATTATGTAAAAATGTAATAATAAGATATATATATATATATATATATATATATATATATATATATATATATATATATATATATATATATATATATATATATATATATATATATATATATATATCAAATTATAAATATAAATAGTGGTTTTAAAAAATATAATTTAAAATAAAAGGGCATTTAAATATATTAAATTAAATAGAATTCACAGTCTTTTTTTATTAATTTTTAAGAACTCTTATTTTTTTATTTTTTTTGCGTTTACAAGATATACTTAGATTTAAATATTATTTAGTAGTAGTTTTTTAAATGTGTTTAGAATATAAAACCCTTTTTATTATTTATTCCGTAATTTTTGCGTAATTGAGATATTGTTTGTAATTAATTATTTTTATAAAATTGCTTAACTTTTTGCGTAATTGCGTAATTTTTCTAATTACTTATCTTTATAAAATTGTACAAAAATTATGTTTATAAATTTGTAATTGCGTAGTTGCATAATTGCGTAAACATTTAAAAAAACTTTAATTGTAATTTTATTATTTAGTAAAATAGTGGTTTAAAAAATAAATTTAAAACAATTTAGCGTAATTTTATAATAACATTTAATTAATTTATTATTATATAAATTAATAGTTAAAAAAAAACACAATTCCCCGAATAAATTTCTCTACTCCCCTACGGGAGGGAAATAGCCGTAGGGGACCCCTACGGGGAAATTACCCGTAGGGTATTTATTAATCCCCTACGGGGGTATGCCCGTAGGAGTATTTCCCTACGCCTAGCCGTAGGGGACCCCGTAGGGCCTCTTGGAGGGCGCGAATGCGCGCGCAATTCCCTACAGGGATCCCCTACGGGAGTCACCCCTACGGCTGGGCCGTAGGGAATGCCGTAGGGGAACTCAGAAAATGATCCCCGTAGGGAATGCTGTAGGGAAACCCCTACGGGAAAAAGGCGGTAAGGAATCCCCGTAGGGGTTCCTTGGTTTTTTTTTTGTAGTGTTATGAAACTTTCTACTATCTAGTTCTGAGCACTTGCAGGATACGGATTGGGTGGTGTTGGGAGATTTCAACACCATCGTGGAAGAGAGTGAGGCTCTGGGAGGTAGAGCGGCTATGGGGATAGATGACGAGTTCCAGGCTTGTCTGACGGTAGTTGATTTGGTCACGTTGCCGACGGTCGGACCGTGGTATGCGTGGCACAATCAGCAGGAGAGGGACCGAAAGTGGAGACGATTGGATAGAGTGGTGGCTAACCCTTCCTGGTTAGTACATCGTGCTGAGAGTATCTACCAGACCTTACCGTCCCGGACCTCGGATCATGCACCTCTGCTTTTAGATCCGGTGACAGCTAGTCAAGGATATAGAGCGTGGTTTCGGTTCGATAACCACATTACTGATATGGATGATTTTATCCCTCAGAAGAAGAGTATTTGGGACTACCCGATTTATGGATTTCCTATGTATTCAGTAGTTAAGAAGCTCAAGCTTCTTAAAGGTGTTTTCCGACAGATGAGGAGGAGACAGGGGCATCTTGGGGAGAATGTGACGAGGGCTAGGGAATTTTTGCTCGCTGTCCAGACGTGTTTGAGTACTGATCCCACCTTTGAGCCATTACTGGTGTTGGAAGGCATCTGCCGACGATTGTACGCACGGGAAGTTGAGTCGAATCAGGTTTACTTACGCCAGAGGGCGAAGACGTCATGGTTACGTGATGGTGATCAGTGTACGACCTTTTTCTTCAGGAGTATAGCGGCCCGCCGAGCTCGGTCGCGTATACTACATGTCGAGATGGCTACTAGGGAGCTTGTCCATGATTCATCCCAGATTAGCAGCACGATTGTGTCGTTCTTTCAAGGTCTGTTGGGAACCTCTACACATCCTGTGGTAGGAGATTTACGACCCTTCGTGACTAGGAGATTGACAGGGGTGATGGCGGAGCACATGATCAGGCCGGTGACAGCAGCGGAGATTCAGAGCGTTCTATTTGCTTTCGATGATGATAGAGCACCGGGTCCTGATGGATACTCCTCGGCGTTCTTCAAACAAGCTTGGTCGGTTATTAAATCTGAGAGTCTCACGGCTATTTTAGATTTCTTCCGCACCGGGAAGCTTGTTAGAGAGGTTAAATCGAAGATTCTCTCGCTTATTCCGAAGGTTGCTGCCCCGAAGCACCCTAAGGACTCTCGACCCATCTCGTGATGCAATGTGCTGTACAAGATGATATCGAAAATTATTTCGAATCGTATGAGTGCTAGTATGGCTTTATTGGTTGATAGGTCTCAGACGGCCTTTGTCCCTGGAAGACGCATTGGGGATAATATTCTCCTTGTTCAGGAGTTACTGCAGGGGTACGAACATAGGCGACTTCCGGCTAGATGTGTGTTGAAAGTCGATCTGATGAAGGCTTATGATACAGTTGAGTGGAGCTTTGTGCGGTCGACGTTGGAGACCATGAGATTCCATCAGGTGTTCATCGGTTGGATTATGGAGTGCCTCACTACTCCGGCCTACTCGGTGAACATCAATGGTTCGGCTGAGGGGTATGATGAGCCATATTTTTTGGCTCATTTTTAGTTTTTTTGAGTCAAGTTGATAGAGTCTTTTAGTTGTTTTTACTTTGTTTGTGTCTGGGAGGACACGTTTTGGGTACTTGCACTATGGGAAAATGTCTCATAGACACCGGGCATTGACCGGTGTTAAAAAAAAATTTGTCTGGTGTTATTGTGCGTGGTGTTAAAGATCAACTATGTTTTAACATCAGTCATCGACCGGTGTTAAATATAATTTATAACACCGGGTTTTGTGAACGGACCGGTGTCTATATTATTAAAGACACCGGTCAGTTCCATGAAAACTAGCAAAATAAACCGGTGTGAAAAGTAATAACACCGGCCTGTTTCATATATGACCGATGTCTATAATAATTTTTGAAATCAATTTTAAACTCTAGGATCGGTGTCTATGATTGTTTTTAACTTCAGTTTTAAACTCTAGAACCGATGTCGTTGATAATAATTAAAATAAAAAATATATAATTTTATAAATTACCAATAATTAAAATTATATTAGAATTAAAATACAATATTCAAAATACCCAAATCTCCAAATCCTTACAAACGTCAAACAACAATATTCTATAAACTTGTCAATACAAAACATTGAGTACAAAACATGAACCTATACTAGATTTGTGATTAGGAGAAAGCCTTCCCTCGGTTGTTCACCTTGCCTCACAAGATGACTTAGCGGATAATATGACGGGTCATCCTTCGTAACTCTTTCGACTATCATTCTGTGATTAAGTTAATCGTGCCATTTCATTGTCTCGCGGGGAAAGGCTAACCTGAATTTAGCAATTTAGAAAGCACACTAAATTATTTAAATAAATAAAATCAACCACCTAAAGGAAACTTGTAATACACATTGCGAACGCAAATGCCAGTACTGAAACCAAAATATCCAATAGGAGCTGCAATTATATGATGAGATACTGTACTGACTCTAGCAAAAACCAATGTATGAAGCTCGCACAGGAGAATTTCAAAATCTATAGGGAAATATTCTTAAATGAGGCCTTCAAGAACAATTCAGAACTTTACATCTTAATACTAACCAAGTTAGAAGGAAACACAAACGAACCCTGCATCAGATTTGTAACTATAAAGTATAAACCATTGCACGTAATCTAAATAATTTGAATTTACAAAGAAACAAAAACACAATCACAACAGAGATTGCAAGCTCACATATATGCCTCCCCAGTCCCCCACTAAACCCTCCTGTTTTCTACTTCATTCAGAAAACATTTCGACATAATTATTAGCAGGTTAAATAGTAACAATATAAACTAAAATGTTCATGTAATAGAATACTAAGCTCACCTTTGGGTAGTCAGCAGCGAAATCCTCCCCGAACAGATTCCTAGTTCTAGATCAAGCAATGTAGTTGTGGGGTAAAGGACTGCCCTTTGTGCACTGTAGAATACTTGTACCTTCAAAACAATTAGACACCATTGCAATTAACCAAAAATTATCATTCTATTTGAAAACAGAAAATATAGAGCATGCCAGAATCAGAAATTTTGAACCATTATCTCTAACCTGAAACATATTAGCTGCGGAACATACTACGCAAGTCTCAATCTCCCTAAATTGTTGTATGAGGGGAAACATTTCATCACTCAAACTGATCTCAAAATTAATATAAATGAAGTTGTACCTACCAAGCCGTGGAAGGAAAAAATCAGAATTCTTCTCGTTCTCTGTACCGTTGACAGCAATATTTTTCACCCTCTCTGTCTCTGCTAAGCTTATATCGAATTCATAAGCTCAAATTCAGTTTCTTTACAAGTAGGAGAAAAGACAAAAGGGGGGCAGGTACCACTAGCTTGAAGTACTAAATTTACATTCCAGTTCATTTGCCTTATTGTAATGGGCTACATGTTAAACTGTTATGTCTGGATCTCAAACACATTTTCCAATTGCAAAGCATATAAAAAATGATATGGTGTTCAACTGATGACAAGTATCATGGTTGAAAAGTGAAAAAAATTGTTTAATAAATCACAATTTTGATCATCACTTATTTGCTTGTCATCCTATTTAAAGAAACTATATCAAATATGCAAGAAAACAAAAATAACTGGAGTCAATACCATATACCTAGTAGCTGGACTCAATACCAACTCACTGATCATTGGAAGAGTTAAAGGCGACCCCTTCATGAACGATGACCAACCTGGCATCTGCCCAGAAATATTTCGAGGAATTTGATTGCAGTGGCCTTTTACATATCCATGCCACAGATATGCTGACGTGCCAATACATTTCTAGCAATGCAAGATTCAACAATCAGATGAGGCATCGTCGTGGCCTAACTGCCCATCTTCTCCCCTTCCCCATGAACAAACAAGGTTACCGGCTGCAGTATACAATGACATCACTAATTACATTCCATAATCAACCCCACACAATTCAGAGCTGAATTTTCAAAATCCAAATTAAACACACAAACTCAAAATTCAGAAGATATTCTATGCATTATAGCCGAAATACAAAACGAAAATAAAAAAACAGTCGCGGCGAAATCAGAAAAAAGAAAGAGACGATACCTTCTCCAACTGACAATAACCCTAAATTCACCCTTAACTAAATTCACCTGAGAGATAAATCGAGAAACCAATTTGCAGAGCTTTACAGAGATAAATCCAGAAACCCTACTTTGGAACGAACGAAGGAGACGACGCCGTCGAGTTCAGATCTAATGCCGACGTCGGCGGAGTGTTCTCTTTGTTGGATCTGAGCTTCCGAGTGCTAGGGTTTGGTGTTGTCATCTTCAATTAAGGTTTGGAGATGCTGTTACGATGTCAAAATTTTTAGACCTCATCGACCTCATCCTTTGACATAATTGTGTGCTGGTGGAAAAGATGAATTGAGTTTTAGAGAGAGCACTTTAATTAGACGCTACACAGAGGAAAGAAGAATGAGTAATTGTTTGGATGGGGAAGGAGACTGAAAGAGGAGAGTATAAATCGTAGTAGTATATTGTAAGTATAAATGTAACTTTTACGAGTAAAATACCCGTTTCTATAATTATATTGGAAGTATGTTTTAAGTTTTTTTTAACATCGGTCCTAGTTAATAGAACCGGTGTTAAAAAAACTTATAATTTTTTTAAAATAATTAAAATACTATTAACACCGGTCGAAAAAAAAAACGATGTTATAAATGAAAATTAAAATTTGAAATGGAATATTTAACATCAGTTTGTACAAAAATTGGCGTTAAAAATATTTTAACCTCCATTTTTTTCGCGACCGGTGTTATAAACATTTTTAACACCGCTCCTAAAGGCGCCCGGTGTCTATGAACTGGTGTCTATGTGACATTTTCCCATAGTGTTGGTCAAGTTATGCAGGTGGGAGAAGAAGAGGCGCAAATGGTTTGAAAGAGGCAAGAAAACAGCTTCTTGGTCAAGTATGCTAGTTGAGCAAGATGACCTGACTGAAACACCCAGATCCAGTTGGGCAACGAGCCATGTTGGGCAAGGTCAGTGAAGTGATCAAGATAGAAGGATGACCAAGCACCACACGAAGCAGTTGACTAGATACATTAACTGACCAGATACGGAACATTGACCAAAGACGCGTCAGGATCTTATATTTTGGGAAAGAATATTTTCTTTCCTTATCTCAACAGTCCGATCAAGGCAGCGATTTTCCTTGGTCAGCAAGACATCCAGCGCCTATAAAAGAGGAGTATCAAACCCTAAAAAACGCAGCCATTAGGAGCCATATAGTCAGCCTTTTTGAAGAGCCTTGGAGAGCCAAACATAGCCACGAAAATACCAGCCACACAAAGAATTCACGAAGTAGCTGAACCCTAGTTGACCAGCGAAGAACACGGAGGAAGAAGACGATGTGGAGTGAGCCAAAACTCCTCCTCGTCGAGTTGTGATCATTGCCTACGGGCTAAAAACTATTTCTTTATGTTTTGATGCTTTCAATTTCCGTACTTTGTTTTTATTTTCTTTTGAACAATTTCCCTTTTGCAATGAATAAAATAGTTCGCCCGATTTCTTTTGTTTATTTATTTACTATGAGTAGCTAATCTGTTTGTGTCTGGGCGACGACAGAACCTGACCAACCCTGAGATGTGATCTGCCGGGAGGCTTAGTGATGACAACAACTAGCTTAGTTTCATTCCCGATTCAACAGGGTAGTATAATTGAGCATGTTAGGGACTTGGGCAATCCTACAGTGACCAGTGGGAACCCCGACTTGCCTAACACAAAAGTACGTGGATCAACGCGGCCGGGAGACTGGGCGTCCGCGAAGTACAACATGTTGCTGGAGATGTGGTCGTATGACTTGGGTCTGTCCAGGCATGCTATTGGCCATTCTGGGTTTGCTTGGAGGATGAAAGCGGCTTGATCAACTTAGACTCATGCGGTCACATAGTGTCGAATTGGTCAATGTCAGGAGACCTATTGAGAGAGATCTAATAGGACTTTAAACATAAGAGCGAATGAG
This sequence comes from Euphrasia confusa, assembly GCA_954870475.1. NCBI lineage: Eukaryota > Viridiplantae > Streptophyta > Magnoliopsida > Lamiales > Orobanchaceae > Euphrasia > Euphrasia confusa. Next base: position 39,366,680 of record OX940951.1, on the reverse strand, counting down.
GGTCAAGGGTATTAATATGCGTGACATTATAGGGATGTTAATACTTGGGGCCTATAACCGGAAGATGAGACTGTTAGCAAAATGATATACGTACCAATGATCGGCAGCACTAGGTCAAGGGGGAAGTCAGGGGAGTCAATGCCTGGATACTTTATTCTTTATTTGATTTCTTATTTGTTTAGTCAATTCTGTTAATTGCTCAGTCTGTTAGCTTTTACATTCAGTAGTCAAGTTGAATGCTAGTTTATTTTCTGTTACTTAATTTTTTTATTTCCAGTCAAGTTGTTAAGGTGACCACGGTTCGGCAGTGCCCAACTGCTTCCCAAAACAAAATCTTTTTAAACGTGACAACCCAATTGAGCAAAACGCCGGGAAAACTAAAAGCTAAATCGCCTCCTCGTGGGATCGACCCTATACTTGCTACTAGTACTTGTATTAGTAAAGAGTTTAGGACTTATAAATATTATTTTGCGCTACTCCACGACGGGAGCGTCAAAATTGGCGCCGTTGCCGGGGAGGCAATATTCCAAGCAATTAGTTTTCCGTGCTGACAGCTTGATCAACTTTGTGTATGCAGGAATCTGACTCAACGGAGAGCACTGATCAAGAGTTGTTATACGACCCTGAAATCGAGCGAGCCGAGAGGAAGTTGAGAGCAGACGCAAGGCGAAAGAAAGCACTAGCACGAGCAGCTCAATACCCCCAGTTGACCACAGCTGGAACTAGGGAACCAATCTCATTAAAACCGAGAAGGGGCCCATGAATCGCATCCAAGTCACCTCAAAGACCAAGGATGGGAGATACAGCACCAAAGACGTTAAGGGACAGGATGTTCCCAGAGAATCTGAATCTGAAGCCGCTGGGCATCACCTTGCCCACGGTAGAAAACAACACTTGGGAGATGAGGCACGGCTTCATCCAGATCTTGCCCAAGTTCAGTGACATGCCATTGGAGGACCCCCAAAGACATCTCCAAGACTTTGAATTGGCATGTGGTACCATTCGAGCAAGTGAGGGGCTAGGGGAGTACATCAGGCTCCTGGCCTTCCCATTCTCCTTGGCCGAAGGTGCCCGAGAGTGGCTCTACACTCTACCTGCTAGAGAAGTGACCACCTGGAGTCAACTTCAGCAGAAGTTCCTCGAGAAGTACTTCCCAGCTGCACGCATCCAGCAAATGAGGACAAAGATCAGTAGTATCAAGATGGGGACTGGAGAGAACTTACATGACTACTGGGTCAGGTTCAAGCTGATGTTGGCCAAGTGCCCGCAACATCAGATACTTGACCATGACCTGATCCAATACTTTATCACAGGATTAAGACCTACAGAACATACCTTGATCAACGCAGCAAGTGGAGGATCCATCTTGAACAAGAGCGCTGAAGAAGCGTTCAAATTGTTCAAGGAAACGGCAGAAGAGTTAAGAGAGGATGGCAGTGATCTACCTAGGAACAACTTGCCTGTACCTTCAGCAACAGAAGTCAAGCTTGACAAGCTTTGCAACATAGTTGAGCAACTAGTACTCAATGGTAACTCGGGGCAGAAAAGAGCTGTCAAGGCGTGTCAAATATGCAAGATGAGCAACCACGCTACTGATGAGTGCCCTGAACTGTTCGATGAGGAGGTCAAAGCAATCATGCAACCCAACGGGGTTGGGCAAGATAGGAGGCCAAGGTACGAGCCGAACTCCAACACGTACAATCCGACATGGAAGAATCATGAGAATCTCCGCTATGGGAATAATAACTATCAAGGAGGAGGAAACCAGGGTAATCAAGTCCAAGGTAATCAGTACCATGGGCAAGGAAATCAACAGAGAAATAACTACCAATGGCAAGCCAATCAGAACCAGAGCAATGGCCCAACTTTGGCAGACATGATGTAGACCTTGGTTGCTGAAAATATCAAAGCCCAACAGGAGAATGATAGGTACAAGCAGGAGAATGAAAAGTACAAGCTAGAGACACGTGGTCAACTCCAGAATATAAATGCTCAATTACTTGAGTCACGTGGGCAATTTCAGAACATGAATGCCCAACTAGCGCATCTGACCCAGTCAATGACCAAGTTAGAGAAAAAGACCAATGAACTGCCTTCCCAAATTGAGCTGAATAGAGCTCAACTTAACGCCATCAAGCTGAAAAGTGGAAAGACTCTATCTGAAGTGCCCAAGAAGCCAACTCCAGCACCAAGAGTTGAAGGAACCATGGAGGATGTGAACGAAAATGAGGAGTCAGAAGAGGAACTTGATCAACCCTTACCCAAGCAAAAGGAAAAATCAACCCCTGACCAAGCAGGAGCACCACCAAAAATTTACCCGCCCTTCCCAGGAAGATTGAGCAAGAAGAAGGAGAGGGAAGATACCAACGAGATGTTCCAGATGTTTAAGAAGGTGGAGATCAACATGCCTCTGCTGACCATATTGAATTCCATGCCCAGATGCGCGAAATTCCTCAAGGAGCTATGCACGAAGAAAGTCAAGTACCAAGACGATGCCAAATTCGAAGTCGGGGAGAACGTGTCAGCTGTACTCCAAAGGAACGTGCCCACGAAATGTGTAACAATCGCAAATTTTATATCAATTAATTAAGTAATTTTGACCCAATTAATTTAACATATACAATAATAATACTATGCATGGGACTTGAGTTATTTGAAGTTCATATTAATTTTCATGTTAAGTCTTATTATGCATTTAGATTCATGATAGACTTCATTTAGCATTTAGTTAGTCATATAGTATTTCTCATGTCCAAATTCCCTATTAACACTGTTATACTAATATTATTATTATTATTATTATTATTATTAATAATATTATTATTATTATTATTATTATTATTATTACTAGAATGACTATAAGCCCATTAGGATTAGGATGGAGCCCGATAGAATCCTCAAAAACCCTATTCCCAATTACGTGTATATATCTAAGATTTTGTTGCGCCACATCACAGCTAATACCCGCTTCTTCAATTCATCCAAGAGAATCACAATTCATCAATCGCAAGCAACATAACTTCCTCTCTCTTTGATACACTTACGCACAAAATATCATAAGTCATAACCATACCCAATTCGAGCCTTCGATCGCCGCACACCACAACCGCTTCCGAGCCCCTTTTTCGCCACTACACCTATCCAGACTCTCTGACCAACCGCAACTAGAGGGAACACCCAAGTTGCGTGAGAAACGTCGTTGTTCGAAGGCCAACGAAGATGAGCCCCGCCTAGTTTGCCACCGTTATCGTCGTGGCGGATTGCTCGACTCGAGTCCGACTGAGAACCAAAACTTGATGTAATTCTTGTCAAGCAGCCCGTAACCATCGAGTCGACCTCTAATTCTAAGACGAAGCTAGGAACTATTGACAATACGAAACAAGCCATTACCATCCTCTGGCCGAGGTGAACCACCTCGGAGATGAACGCCCCTGCCAAGATCTGACGAGAACTATTGTCGTGAGCCACAAATTAGGGAATCCCGTGCTTCTAGAACCACACCGTCACTGCAATTCCACTCGAAAGCCGATATCCCGTGGCCCGTTAAGATCGACCGGTCACCATAGAATAGATCGTCCCTCTCCCCGTTCGAGGCTGACCACCCCTGTTGTACCCTCGCTAGAAGAACAAGGAGTACCACAGACCTACGCGAGTCATGTTCGCCGAAGAAGAGAAAGGTGCCGCTGTTGTCAATAGGACTCCCCGCCAAGCTTTTGGGTCGTCGCCCGTTCGCCTCTGTACAGCCGCGATCGTCCTCAGTCCAGTGCCGTTTCCGTAAGCCGCTGCCCTCGATCGGTCCGATCCTCTCAGTAAATCTCTCAATCGGTCGGTCGGTCCGATCCTCTTAGTAAATCTCTCAATCGGTCGGTTCGATCGTATCTTCGAAGATGAAGAAAAAGGGGGGGTTTTAGGGAGTTGGTTGATGTCTCCAATTGAAGAAAATTCATGAGTTGACCTAAGTTTATTTACGTCAAATAACTCGATCAGATTAATCTCGGCCCATTTCCCTTTCAACCAAGTACTTAGTCATTAAGTCCATTGAACAGTAGCCCGTGAACTCTATTCCAAAGCCCAAATTCCTTTACCAGTAAGTTCAATATTTATTTTATAGTATTCTATTAGTATCAAGTTATAATTTAGTTTATGAATATATACCAACATATACATATGTATACTTCTCTTTATGTTATACATAGGATTTATGCATGTCGAGGATTAAGATTTGCACGAGCATACATTCAAGCATGTTTCTTTCAGAGTCTGCATTGTCAAGGTAGGGATATTCTAAAACCCTTTTAAATACAGTTCATAATATTTATGGTACGTGGATAAACTGCGTGGTGGTTTGTGATGTACGATCTATTCATGTTATGTGCACATATTAGTCGCGCGACGAAATTCATGGTCGTGTTCACGCAGACGAGTGACGTGTTCACGGTAATCAAGCAAGTCATGTGACGGGAACGTTTAATCGTTCGGAAATTCATGTCCTTGGGTTTATCCCACCGTCTATCAAGTTCAAGATGGTCTAAGTTATGAATCATCCGGTGAACACTGTATCGTATAGTTATATGAACTGTTATCCCTATTGAGTTGTTGATAACTCACCCCTTTTTAAAACCCCATCTTTTCAGGTCAAGCGAATTCGGAGCGATGCGGAGGATGGTGTTGATGATAGTAGTACAAATGTCTATTTTATAGACTTTATTTTATTTCGTTTTCCGCTTTTGAAAATATTATATAAAAGTATTTTATAATTTTTACTAATTAGGATGATTTTATGTTTATGGAAAATGTATTTGAATTTTGTTTATTTAAAGTGTTTTCAAATTTATTTTTAAAATTATGAAAAATCCTCTTTAGTTTATTTTATGAAAAATGGGATGTTACAACTTGGTATCAGAGCATTACGGTTCTCTTTACGGACCTAAAACAGTTTTCAAAATTAGCTGCTATCGTCCACCTCCGCCGTTCGCGTCGACTTCGCAAGTAAGTGCATTCTACATTCATGATATTTCATTTAAGTTGCATGTCTAGTTTCATGATGTTGAAGTTGCATGCATATTACATTCATAAGTTTCAAGTACAACGCATATCAAGTTCATGTTTTCAATTAGGATGCATGTCTAGACTCATTATTTTTCAAAGTAAATTGCACGTCATGTTCATGATTTTCAAGTAAAATGCATACTCAAGTTCATAGTTTTCAGATTCATGATTTTCAAAGTGCATTGCATGTTCAAGTTTTCAAGTGAAATTTTTATGTTGCTTAAATTGCGCACTTTATTTAAGTTCAAGTTCAAGTTCATGTTAAAATTCAAGTTCATGATTATTATTTCAAAATGTGCGCAATTTATTGCAAAAATATGATGCATATGTTTAAAAAAAATATATAGTTACATGATGCATGATTTACAAAAATTATATAATTACATATATATATGAAAATATTAAGTTAATTGTGGACTTAGGAACTTAAAATGGTTAAGAATAATGATATAGATCTTGTGGTTAACCTACGGTGATGTTGAAGACTTGATATAGAACTAAGTTGCTGAACTTATGGTGTTGCGCTGGACATTGGATTTCGTATCTACTAAGTATATTGCTCAAGTAAGTTATGCACATGTGACGTAGTAAGTTACTCTTTGGAGGTTAGTATATACTCAAGTGAAAGAAGTGAGATCAATCGCTTATGTAAGAACATAGTAGCCATCTATGGCACAGAAGGCTGTAAGAGTTGGTCATGACGTACTAGAACGAATTGCTTCGTTGTCATAATAGAATTTGACTATATATTGGATGGTCGTAATAGTATCTTACCAAGAGATAACGATAATGATATTGAAGGAGGTGCACCGATTACAGAGAGTTGAATCGGAGCACAACAAAGAACAAGTATCTACTACCTCAAAATTGACGATGTTTGTGATCAATTAAAAGGGGCAAGTGTGTTCTCGTAGATTGACTTAAGGTCAGGATATCACCAAAAGTGAGTTGATATCTCAAAGTCAACTTTCTGAACTCAGACAATATGTGATCATCTTCATTGATGAAATATTTTCTACTCGTAGACGAGGCTTAACTCAAGGAACATTTTAGATTTTCCTTGGAGGCATTGAGCATAGAGTAGTTTCCAAAATTCTTGAGATGTGAGTTTTAGCTAAATCATGAGTTATTTCTAGAGCGAGTTGTCATGTCTCCTAGAATTAAAGTTGACTCTTCTAAGATTGAAGAGGTCAATCAATTGATCACTCAAGAATGTGAAAGAGATACGTGACTTCTTGATTTTGTTGATTGCTATCAAAGATTCATTGAAGGTGTTTCAAAGATAGCACAACCGATGACATAGTTGAAGAGGAAAGTTTTTCAGCACTCGAGAGGAAGTTGACCACAACTCCACTTCTGACCATTTCAACCTGTACAGAAGGTTTAATGGTCTATAGTGATGCCCCTATCCAAAGATTGGGTTGTTTGTGGATGCAGCATGAGAAAGTGATAGCATATGTTTCTCGACAACTAAAAGCACACGAAGTTAATTACCCTACACGCGACTCAGAGCCTACTGATGTAATCCATGCATTGAAGATTTTGAGACATTATTGGTATCATAAGAGATGAAGTATATTTTTGCGCAGAAGGAGTTGAACATACGTCAGAGAAGATAACCAGAGATTTTTAAAGATTGCGACTGTTCAATTCATTATCACCTAGAAAGGCTAATGTCGTGGCAGATGCTTTAAGCCGAAAAGCCACAGGGCACATATCAAGTTTGCTGACAAATCAAGATCAACTTAAGGAAAAGTTTGAGAATTGGAGAATCAAAGTGATTTCTCACTCGAAGAGTACAAGAGCGACATTAGGTACTTTGACGATTCGTCATACTTTGTTGGAAAGCAGTATAGAAGCTCAAGAGAATGATGGTTCCCTGTTAAAGATAAGGATTCATGTTCGTGAATAAAACGTTGAGGGTCTTTCTAAAACGAAAAAAAATGGAATCCTAGTGTTAAGGTTGTGTGTATCAAAAACGAGATCTTGAGGAATTAAATCGTAGAAGAAGCACAGTGTACGCCATATACTTCCCATCCGAGAGGTACAAAGATGTATCACGACTTGTGAGAGTCATTCTGGTGGAGAAGTATGAAAAGATACATCGAGTTATTCATGCAGAAATGTTTGGTGTGTCAGCGAGTTAAGGCTTAACACCAACGACCTTTGAGTTTAATTCAACCAGTGGAAGTACCCGAGTGGAAAGTTAAGCACGTGGTCATTGACTTTATGATAAGTTTACCGCGATCAACAAGAGGAAGACGAAAACCACTTACCCTGAGATTTTCTCAAGAGGTAATATAATGAATTTCGAGGACGAAATTTTTATAAGGAGGGTAGGTTGTAACAATCGCAAATTTTATATCAATTAATTAAGTAATTTTGACCCAATTAATTTAACATATACAATAATAATACTATGCATGGGACTTGAGTTATTTGAAGTTCATATTAATTTTCATGTTAAGTCTTATTATGCATTTAGATTCATGATAGACTTCATTTAGCATTTAGTTAGTCATATAGTATTTCTCATGTCCAAATTCCCTATTAACACTGTTATACTAATATTATTATTATTATTATTATTATTATTAATAATATTATTATTATTATTATTATTATTACTAGAATGACTATAAGCCCATTAGGATTAGGATGGAGCCCGATAGAATCCTCAAAAACCCTATTCCCAATTACGTGTATATATCTAAGATTTTGTTGCGCCACATCACAGCTAATACCCGCTTCTTCAATTCATCCAAGAGAATCACAATTCATCAATCGCAAGCAACATAACTTCCTCTCTCTTTGATACACTTACGCACAAAATATCATAAGTCATAACCATACCCAATTCGAGCCTTCGATCGCCGCACACCACAACCGCTTCCGAGCCCCTTTTTCGCCACTACACCTATCCAGACTCTCTGACCAACCGCAACTAGAGGGAACACCCAAGTTGCGTGAGAAACGTCGTTGTTCGAAGGCCAACGAAGATGAGCCCCGCCTAGTTTGCCACCGTTATCGTCGTGGCGGATTGCTCGACTCGAGTCCGACTGAGAACCAAAACTTGATGTAATTCTTGTCAAGCAGCCCGTAACCATCGAGTCGACCTCTAATTCTAAGACGAAGCTAGGAACTATTGACAATACGAAACAAGCCATTACCATCCTCTGGCCGAGGTGAACCACCTCGGAGATGAACGCCCCTGCCAAGATCTGACGAGAACTATTGTCGTGAGCCACAAATTAGGGAATCCCGTGCTTCTAGAACCACACCGTCACTGCAATTCCACTCGAAAGCCGATATCCCGTGGCCCGTTAAGATCGACCGGTCACCATAGAATAGATCGTCCCTCTCCCCGTTCGAGGCTGACCACCCCTGTTGTACCCTCGCTAGAAGAACAAGGAGTACCACAGACCTACGCGAGTCATGTTCGCCGAAGAAGAGAAAGGTGCCGCTGTTGTCAATAGGACTCCCCGCCAAGCTTTTGGGTCGTCGCCCGTTCGCCTCTGTACAGCCGCGATCGTCCTCAGTCCAGTGCCGTTTCCGTAAGCCGCTGCCCTCGATCGGTCCGATCCTCTCAGTAAATCTCTCAATCGGTCGGTCGGTCCGATCCTCTTAGTAAATCTCTCAATCGGTCGGTTCGATCGTATCTTCGAAGATGAAGAAAAAGGGGGGGTTTTAGGGAGTTGGTTGATGTCTCCAATTGAAGAAAATTCATGAGTTGACCTAAGTTTATTTACGTCAAATAACTCGATCAGATTAATCTCGGCCCATTTCCCTTTCAACCAAGTACTTAGTCATTAAGTCCATTGAACAGTAGCCCGTGAACTCTATTCCAAAGCCCAAATTCCTTTACCAGTAAGTTCAATATTTATTTTATAGTATTCTATTAGTATCAAGTTATAATTTAGTTTATGAATATATACCAACATATACATATGTATACTTCTCTTTATGTTATACATAGGATTTATGCATGTCGAGGATTAAGATTTGCACGAGCATACATTCAAGCATGTTTCTTTCAGAGTCTGCATTGTCAAGGTAGGGATATTCTAAAACCCTTTTAAATACAGTTCATAATATTTATGGTACGTGGATAAACTGCGTGGTGGTTTGTGATGTACGATCTATTCATGTTATGTGCACATATTAGTCGCGCGACGAAATTCATGGTCGTGTTCACGCAGACGAGTGACGTGTTCACGGTAATCAAGCAAGTCATGTGACGGGAACGTTTAATCGTTCGGAAATTCATGTCCTTGGGTTTATCCCACCGTCTATCAAGTTCAAGATGGTCTAAGTTATGAATCATCCGGTGAACACTGTATCGTATAGTTATATGAACTGTTATCCCTATTGAGTTGTTGATAACTCACCCCTTTTTAAAACCCCATCTTTTCAGGTCAAGCGAATTCGGAGCGATGCGGAGGATGGTGTTGATGATAGTAGTACAAATGTCTATTTTATAGACTTTATTTTATTTCGTTTTCCGCTTTTGAAAATATTATATAAAAGTATTTTATAATTTTTACTAATTAGGATGATTTTATGTTTATGGAAAATGTATTTGAATTTTGTTTATTTAAAGTGTTTTCAAATTTATTTTTAAAATTATGAAAAATCCTCTTTAGTTTATTTTATGAAAAATGGGATGTTACAACTTGGTATCAGAGCATTACGGTTCTCTTTACGGACCTAAAACAGTTTTCAAAATTAGCTGCTATCGTCCACCTCCGCCGTTCGCGTCGACTTCGCAAGTAAGTGCATTCTACATTCATGATATTTCATTTAAGTTGCATGTCTAGTTTCATGATGTTGAAGTTGCATGCATATTACATTCATAAGTTTCAAGTACAACGCATATCAAGTTCATGTTTTCAATTAGGATGCATGTCTAGACTCATTATTTTTCAAAGTAAATTGCACGTCATGTTCATGATTTTCAAGTAAAATGCATACTCAAGTTCATAGTTTTCAGATTCATGATTTTCAAAGTGCATTGCATGTTCAAGTTTTCAAGTGAAATTTTTATGTTGCTTAAATTGCGCACTTTATTTAAGTTCAAGTTCAAGTTCATGTTAAAATTCAAGTTCATGATTATTATTTCAAAATGTGCGCAATTTATTGCAAAAATATGATGCATATGTTTAAAAAAAATATATAGTTACATGATGCATGATTTACAAAAATTATATAATTACATATATATATGAAAATATTAAGTTAATTGTGGACTTAGGAACTTAAAATGGTTAAGAATAATGATATAGATCTTGTGGTTAACCTACGGTGATGTTGAAGACTTGATATAGAACTAAGTTGCTGAACTTATGGTGTTGCGCTGGACATTGGATTTCGTATCTACTAAGTATATTGCTCAAGTAAGTTATGCACATGTGACGTAGTAAGTTACTCTTTGGAGGTTAGTATATACTCAAGTGAAAGAAGTGAGATCAATCGCTTATGTAAGAACATAGTAGCCATCTATGGCACAGAAGGCTGTAAGAGTTGGTCATGACGTACTAGAACGAATTGCTTCGTTGTCATAATAGAATTTGACTATATATTGGATGGTCGTAATAGTATCTTACCAAGAGATAACGATAATGATATTGAAGGAGGTGCACCGATTACAGAGAGTTGAATCGGAGCACAACAAAGAACAAGTATCTACTACCTCAAAATTGACGATGTTTGTGATCAATTAAAAGGGGCAAGTGTGTTCTCGTAGATTGACTTAAGGTCAGGATATCACCAAAAGTGAGTTGATATCTCAAAGTCAACTTTCTGAACTCAGACAATATGTGATCATCTTGGAAGTCAACTTTCTGAACTCAGACAATATGTGATATCTCAAAGTCAACTTTCTGAACTCACCAATATGTGAGTTGATATCCAGTTGGCGGATAGGTCAAATGTGTACCCCGAAGGAATCCTGGAAGATGTGTTGGTCAAGGTTGAGGAACTTATATTCCCAGCCGACTTCTACGTCCTGGACATGGGAAGATCAAGCAAGCAACCAGTGATGATCTTGGGCAGGCCATTCTTGAAGACAGCCTGAACACACATTGATTGTGAAACTGGAAAATTGACCTGTAAATTCGAAGGAGAGACGGTAACATTTGACTTGTTCAAATCAATGAAGCACCCAGTAGACACTGAGCAAGTACACTTTGTTGACCAATTTGATGAGATGATCGAGGAACAGACCCTGGGAAATGGAGTTTCTGACCAAACTGACCTGGTGATACAAAGGGGGCTAACCAAAGATGAAGCTAAAGATGAGCAACCTGAAATTAGAGAGATAGTTGAGCAACTGGGAGCCTTGGAAAATCATACTACAGGAATGAGCAAGCTTCCACCTCATGAAGTTTCGGTCATGGTACCATCCCTGGAGAAACCACCAGAATTAGAGTTGAAGAAGCTCCCTGCACATCTCAAATACATATTCCTTGGGCAGAATGACACATTGCCCGTGATCATAAGTTCAAAACTGAAGAGGGAAGAAGAGAAGAGGCTGAGGGACATCCTTGACCAGTACAAGCAAGCTATTGGATGGACTCTAGCCGACATCAAGGGAATCAGCCCCACCATATGCCAACACCACATATTGCTCGAGGAAGAGTCAAGTCCAGTACGTGATCCACAGAGGAAACTGAACCCTGCCATGAAGGAAGTAGTGCTCAAGGAGATACTCAAGTTGCTTAACTTGGGCATTATCTACCCTGTTTCAGACAGCAAATGGGTCAGTCCAGTTCATGTGGTGCCCAAGAAGTCAGGAATTCAAGTGGTAGAGAACGAGAAAAAGGAGCAGATAGCAACTCGACTTCAAACCGGATGGAGGGTATGCATAGACTACAGGAAGTTGAACAAGGTAACAAAGAAAGACCACTTCCCCCTGCCTTTCATTGACGAGATGCTCGAGAGGCTAGCTGGAAAGACACATTTCTGCTTCCTTGACGGATACTCAGGCTACATGCAAATTTGGGTGGCCCCGGAAGACCAGGACAAAACCACTTTCACTTGCCCATACGGTACTTTCGCATATAGACGCATGCCTTTTGGGCTATGCAACGCCCCTGGGACATTCCAGAGATGCATGATGAGCATTTTCGCTGATCTGCTTGAGCAAGGAATAGAAGTTTTCATGGATGACTTCACTGTATATGGAAACTCGTTAGAGATGTGCTTGAGCAACCTGGAGTTAGCCCTTAGCAGATGTGTGGAGAAAAGTTTGGTGCTCAACTACGAGAAATGCCACTTTATGGTCGAGGAAGGGATAGTACCTGGGCATGTTATCTCAGCCAAGGGTATTGAAGTTGATCGAGCAAAGATAGAGACCATTTCCAAACTTCCTTACCCCAGAAATGTCAAACAAGTACGAGGATTCCTTGGGCATGCAGGTTTCTACAGGAGGTTCGTGAGAGACTTTGCCAAAATTGCCCAACCCTTGACCAGTTTATTGCAAAACGAAGTTGACTGGAACTTCGATGAAGATTGTCAAGCAGCCTTCAATCATCTCAAGGAAAAGTTAGTCACTGCACCCATAATCCAACCACCGGAGTGGGGAATGCCATTTGAGCTTATGTGCGACGCGAGCGGATATGCCGTGGGAGCAGTACTTGGGCAAGTAAAAGGAAAGGAGCGACACGTGATTTATTACGCCTCCAAGACATTGAATGCTGCCCAATGTAACTATGCAACCACTGAGAAAGAGCTGCTGGCCGTGGTATTTGCATTTGAGAAATTCAGATCATACTTGCTCGGGAGCAAGACCATAGTCTACACTGACCATGCCGCTCTGAAATACCTGATGGCCAAGAAGGAGACCAAGCCACGGCTGATAAGATGGATCTTGTTGCTGCAAGAGTTCGACATCGAAATCAGAGATAGGTCCGGTAACCAAAATTTGGTGGCTGACCACTTGAGCAGGATAATCCAGCAAGAAGAAGGCATGCCCATTACTGAGACTTTCCCAGATGAGTACTTATATCAAATCTCAGCCTACAAAGAAGAGCCATGGTATGCAGACTTGGCCAATTACATAGTCACTGGAGACATCAGGGAAGATATGACCCTCTATGGTAAGAACAAGCTGAAAAGGGAGAGCAAGAAGTATATTTGGGATGATCCCTACATGTGGAAAAGGGGAGAAGACCAAGTACTGAGACGCTGCATCCCTGAAGTTGAGCAAGCAGACATCTTGAAGCACTGCCATGAGCAAGCATGTGGAGGACACTTTGGACACCGACGTACAGCAAGGAAGGTACTTGACTGTGGATTCTACTGGACTACCCTTCTGAAGGATTGTTTCGAATGGTGTAGAAAGTGTGACCAATGCCAGAGAGAGGGCAACGTGACCAAGAGAGATGAGATGCCCATGATGCCCATCATGCCCGTGGAAGTATTCGATGTATGGGGAATTGACTTCATGGGACCCTTGCCCAACTCCAGAGGAAAAGAGTACATACTCTTGGCAGTTGACTATGTATCCAAATGGGTTGAGGCCAAAGCTACAGCAACCAATGACTCAAAGGTGGTGGCCACTTTCCTTAAGAGTGACATATTCAGCAGATTTGGTGTACCACGTGCATTGATCAGTGACCAAGGTACACATTTTTGCAATTATATCATCGAAAGGTTGCTCAGGAAGTATGGAGTGCACCACAGGATCTCCACAGCATATCACCCCCAGGCCAATGGGCAAGCCGAGCTATCCAATCGTATCATCAAAACCATCTTGAGGAAGACGGTCAAGCCAGAAGGAAAAGATTGGAGTGACAAGCTCGACGATGCACTTTGGGCCTACAGAACCGCCTACAAAACACCTTCAGAGATCTCACCCTACCGCATGGTGTTTGGCAAGTCATGCCACTTGCCCGTGGAAATTGAACATAAGGCGCATTGGGCGGTGAACAAGGTCAATTTCGACTGGGATGCGGCCGTCGAAGGACGTAAACTTGACCTTACCGAGCTGGAGGAGATAAGAATTGAGGCGTATGACAACGCGGTCAATTACAAGGAACGGACAAAGAGAGCTCATGACAAGATCATCAAAAAGAAGAAGATCGAACCTGGTCAACTGGTTCTGGTTTACCAAACCAAGTTCAAATTCAAGGCCAAAAAGCTATCCACCAAATGGGCAGGACCATTCATAGTCCATACTGTTTGCCCAAATGGTTCGGTTGAGCTATTTAAACCAGGTGATGATCAGATCTTCAAAGTGAACGGGCAGCGAGTTAAAGCTTACTATGGGAATGAGGACCTCAAGGGGATGATACCCCCTGAGCCAGCCGCTTGACCAAGTGAAGCCAAGAAATAAGTCAGGCCCATGACAATAAATAGAGGCAAATACCGAAGGCGAACTCGGTATGTATATTACGCAATTTCCCTTTATTTCAATTTCCAGTTAATAAATTTGATCACTGCACATCAAGGAATATCCTTGGGCAGGGAAGGGTTTTGGTCTGTTTTGTTCGCAGGAATACAAGAGGTTCATGCACTTACTTGTCCTGTTTCATGAGGATGACGGAATCAAGGATGATTGTTGACCAAGCCGTATTCACAGACTCAGACACAAAAGGCATGGGCATGGTTCAGCAGACCAGACAATGATTGAGAAGAAACAATTGATAAACACGCTGCCCTGATGGTGTACCTTGCTCAAACTGATTTAAGGTACCCACCTGAACCAACTCCCTAAATGTGACCTCCCTCTGTTTTATTTTTGTTTTATTTGAGTCTGAAGACCTTGGTCGATGGGGTCGATCTCCCTATTTGCACACTTTTCCCAAGGCAAAGTGTGTATGTGGGAAGGTGCGCCAACATCGTTTGGAGTTGGAGTATAGAGTCTGGGGAGATGCTTGCCCAACTTATTACTATTTGCACACTTTGCCGGAGGCAAAGTGTGTGAGTGGGGGAACGGTAAGAGCAACCCCTGTTCCTAATCGAGTCGTATGCTTGATAAATACCATGATCAACGTGAACAGTTTTCAAAATTAATAGTCTATGCATGAAAAATATTAGGGACGATGGAATTGCAACTAGGTAAGCTGTGAGAATTTGAGCCTACATTTGTGTGAATATTTCTTTCTTGAGAGTAGTTGTTTAAAATTTGTAATGCTGAAGCTTTCCCAAGTTCTGACCATTGTGATAATTGAAATTGAGTTAAGGTAGTAGATGATTTAGGCATTTTATTCTATTCTGCAAATAAAAAGAAGACCCTTGTTAGCCCCTTGAGCCGAGCCTATTTTATTGATCACCTGGGGAAAACTCCTACTGCCCTGGCCAACCTGCAGATATGCCCAATTATATAAAAAGAGCAAGTCAGGGCAAAGTCTTCTCAGAAAAAAAAAAAAAAATAGAAAAAAGAAAAAAGAAACAAAAAAAAGAAAAAAAGAAGAGAAAAAAAAAAGAAGATCTACAAATAAAAGGGTGTGCTAAAGCCCGTAAGAGAATGAGAAGAAATTAGGAGGAAAGTTGCTAAGTAAAATGCATGTCCTACCTAAGAATCAATCCTGGGCATTGCCCAAGATAAGCCTATGCAGTCACCCTAGAAAGCCCTAATGATATTGCCCAACTCGATTGAAAATTTCACAGGATAGAACTTGGTCAAGCCCAAAGCAAAGCTTCCTTTGAAACAGCATTGAGCGAAACACTACCCATACACTAAAGAGAGAAACATTTAGAGAGAGCACCCGAAATCCTGTTGCAAACTCTTGACCGTTTTTTATGCATTCCCTTGACTATGATTTTGACTGTCTGTTCACTTGATCAACTTCTGTATTTTGAAAAGCATGCTTGAGTCTTCTGTTATTTCTTTCTCTCTCCCCCTTGTTTTCTAATTGAGCAGGCAAGTCATACCACACGCTTGAGGACAAGCGTAGTAAAGTGTGTGCGTGTGATGAGCCATATTTTTTGGTTCATTTTTAGTTTTTTTGAGTCAAGTTGATAGAGTCTTTTAGTTGTTTTTACTTTGTTTGTGTCTGGGAGGACACGTTTTGGGTACTTGGTCAAGTTATGCAGGTGGGAGAAGAAGAGGCGCAAATGGTGTGAAAGAGGCAAGAAAACAGCTTCTTGGTCAAGTATGCTAGTTGAGCAAGATGACCTGACTGAAACACCCAGATCCAGTTGGGCAACGAGCCATGTTGGGCAAGGTCAGTGAAGTGATCAAGATAGAAGGATGACCAAGCACCACACGAAGCAGTTGACTAGATACATTAACTGACCAGATACGGAACATTGACCAAAGACGCGTCAGGATCTTATATTTTGGAAAAGAATATTTTCTTTCCTTATCTCAAGAGTCCAATCAAGACAGCGATTTTCCTTGGTCAGCAAGACATCCAGCGCCTATAAAAAAGGAGTATCAAACCCTAAAAAACGCAGCCATTAGGAGCCATATAGTCAGCCTTTTTGAAGAGCCTTGGAGAGCCAAACATAGCCACGAAAATACCAGCCACACAAAGAATTCACGAAGTAGCTGAACCCTAGTTGACCAGCGAAGAACACGGAGGAAGAAGACGATGTGGAGTGAGCCAAAACTCCTCCTCGTCGAGTTGTGATCATTGCCTACGGGCTAAAAACTATTTCTTTATGTTTTGATGCTTTCAATTTCCGTACTTTGTTTTTATTTTCTTTTGAACAATTTCCCTTTTGCAATGAATAAAATAGTTCGCCCGATTTCTTTTGTGTTGGAAATCGATATCCCGGAATTAATAAATTTAAATAAATAAATTATCTAATTAATTCCGACCGAAATCCTTTGGAGATCGAATATCCGAAGTTGTCAAAATTGCGGAACGACAACTTCAATCGACTCCCGGTTGCCGGAACATTCCGCCACGAACCACCACGTTAATCCGGACTCAACCAAACCCTAACCGCGGGCGAACCCGGGTTGTTCGGTCGAGCCCTAGCGTGGGGCTCGCGGCTGTCCTTGGCAGCCGCCTAGGGCTGCCCTTGGCAGCCCGTTGAGCATCCCCTGAAGCCTCGCGGACAGCCCCTCATCGAACCCTAGCCACGGCCCGAGCCGCCGCATGTTCGAACGAGGCGCGCGCTCGCATCGTGCGAGCGCTAGGGTTCAGCCCGCTGGGCACGCCCCAGCTTCACCCCGGCTGACCTAGCCACGTCCCGGTGATCGCACGCCCAGCATTGGTCAAACCGTGGCTAGCGATTACCGCCAACACCGCCGCCGCGCGAGCGGCTGCCCCTCCGCGTGAGCGGAGGCAGCCCCGCGCGAGCGGTGCTCGACGTCCAGCCGGGCTTCATGCCCTTCGACCCATCCGATCGAGCCGACGATCCGCCGGCGGTCCGGTGGTCTTCGACCACCACCGCTCGGTTCGTCCTCGTCATGGGTCGCGTCTTTCGGATCTTGGTTCACGATATTTTTACGATAATTAAACGATTAAATCATAAAGAGGGTTTTAAGATTTACCTCGTTCTCGTTGTTCGGAAAAACGAAGAACTCAATTTGATGACCTTGAGATCTTCCCACGTATTCCTTGCACTAGCTCGAACGTCGGGTGGACGACGATCTTCCGAACTCCATGGATCTCCCTCTCTACTTTCTCTCTCTAGAATTGTGATCTTTTTTGTTATGAGAATAGAGAAGACCATGTAGTGCTTTTATAGGCTACGTAGGGGATCTTAAGGAGGTGGAATATTGGGCTTCCAATATTAATGATTAAATTGAGCCCAAGCCCAATCTATTAATCCATTAATATTAATTAATTCTATTTTCCACTATATAAAATTAATTGCACTCCCAATATTAAACCATATTATATCAAATAATATTTCTCCGGTAATATTATTTATTCCGTGTATTTAAGATATAAATATCCATGAATAAAATTAATTTATTGCTAATTAATTTATTCATCTCTTGTATCCGACACTAGTACCATTCTACCTTAATTATTATGCGGAACAAATCCACCTGCAGGGTTTACATAATAATTCCTTATGAACTCATCTCGGGGATATTATCAACCTTACGGGATACACTTTCCCGTCAAGTATTCACGGCATGCCATATATAAAATATAGTGACCCAACTTAACCGGTAATTGACCCAGTAATTAAACCGGTCAATTCCTTTGGAAAATCAAAGTCACTTATATTAAATATACACACCCGCAATAGTATCGGGGATTAAGAATAAAATACACTGAGATTTAAATCGATTATCCAAGGCAATCCTAATCGATAAATCTCAAGCGATCCGCTCAATACACCAAGTGTACAAGTGTGATAAAATAATTAAGACAAATTATTTTCTCTCTCACACAACGACTATACCGATGGATTGGTCCGTGTCCATCTAGGTCGTGAGCAACTGTTCGATTAAATACGAGTAACCGATAGTATGATCTTATGTGTGGGCCCGACACACCATACTAACTACAACATATAGAATCCAGGACTATAATTTGCATATATTTAATTATAAATAATTAAACGCAAATAATTGTTTATTTAATTAAATAGATTAATGGCAATGGATCGGGAGTTTCCGTTACTTAAATCTAGACATTAAGTACACAACTCCAACAATCTCCCACTTGTACTAAGGTCTAGTCATTTCCTCCAAACTCCCGACTCCCATACTCATCACGTGCTTAAACTGTACTTCCAAGAAGTACCATGTGAATGAGCAATCTAGGTTGCCGCTCTGAAGTTATCTTGGTGACTACAGCGTCGTCTTCCCTGACGATGATTCGTATCAGGTGGTACTTGCTCTATGTGTTATCTTACACTTATGGACTTGTGATTTCTTACCATTTGCCATCGCACCGCTATTCACATAGCCTTTGGCAAATTAAGAATCACCTCTAAGTCCCAGAGATTATCCCGGAGCTATACCAAAACTTCCGCTGCCTCTGAAGCCGCTATTTGGTTACCCATGGCAGAGTCCGAAAAACATCGTGCTTTTCACTCTTCCATGTTAAAACTCCTTCTCCTTTAATAGTGAAACACATAGCCTGATATCGACTTACACCGGTCCTCATTCGATTAGAAATCTAAGAGAATGTAATCCAAAGGAAAAACTTGTTTGCTCCGTAATCCAGAACATAGTTTACAGTACTTTGAAAGTACTTAAAATGTTCATTACAGAAGTCGAGTATTCCTTTCCAGGATTACCTTGATATCCTCCCACTATACTAGCCGCATAGCAGATATCAGGTTCTCGTTTTTTAACATCGCATTTATTAAGCTTTCCATACTCGAAGTGTAGGAAACCGCTTTTATTGCTTCTATCTCCTTTTGTGTTCCAAAACACATATCTTTAGATAGATGCATTCCGTATCTGAAAGGTAACGAACCTTTCTCGGAATCTTGCATGTTAAAACGAACCATAATCATATATATGTAAGATGTCCAGGAGGAGTACAATGTTCTTTCCTAGAGATCCAAGATCTCAAGAACATGTCCAACTTCTTCCTTTATCTTTCATATTGATTTATCTAAACAACCATCATTTTATGTCTTGACAACATCTTTACATTGTTGCCAATGATAAAATGTTATCTACATAAAACCCGAGAAACACCACCTTGTTTCCATCACGTTTCCCATACACACGATTCGTCTATGCTTTGATGAATCCATAAAATGGACTATCTCATCAATGCGCAAGTTCCACGAACTCTAGCTTTGTTACAATCCATAAATGGATCAACTAAGCTTGTACTCTAAATGATCTCGCCTTTTAACAATAATCCTTATTGTTCTCTAAGAAGGCACATTTAGATCTAGTACTGCCTCCATGTAGATCCAGGGATCGATTTCATGTATTCTAGGTCCAGAGTCCGAAAACTCTCCTAGTCTTATGAATATCTCTGGTTGATCCACAACCTCCCACTACAACGGCATTCTGGTGTATAAACAGTAATAACAGTAGGTGCAGTTAGTGGTGTACCGCTACTCGGTTCGGCTGGTTCCCAGTCCTTATCGCTTTCTCTCATTCAAAGTATTACGTCACTTTGGGCTTGTGGTTCATCTAATAGTCTTCCTCTAAGAACCGGGCGTTAAAACTTTTAACGTCCTTCTGGTTCATAGTACTTATTGAACACACAACTTTTGTCCTTCCAGGATATTCCACAACCGCATTGAATGCGCCGTTGTTTTCAGGACATATCCATAGAACATAGGTAGTTCCGTATAACTCATGCTTTTACTATTTCTATAAGAGTTCCATTTCTTATTTCCGACACATCATTTCTACACAAGAGTGTATGGTGTAGTCATTTGGGATTAAATCCCAATCTCTGATCAGTATGCCATGCATTCCTCAGACAGACACTTGCCTCCGCGATTAGATCGCAGGCTTTCAATGGATATACCATGATGGTTCCCCACAATAGCTTTGTGTCCATTGACTTGTCAAAACACTTTGCTTTTGTGGCACATCAGGTATGCTAATCCATCTTTTCGAGTAATGAAGTACTCGTACCTTATTGTCTGAGTAAACAAAGGTCTGCATACATCAGAGTGAATCAATTCTAATACTTGTCCGGATCTTATATCTTATATCCATAAAGGTTTGCTTGGTCATGTTATCTTCCAAATTAGATTCTTAGGTCGGAAGGTCCACTCCTTCAACTTAATTGATCAAAATATCAATTTTCGACCTTTGAACTTCTTATTTGAATAAACATGACTTAGCATAAGAATCCACAAATATAAACGATTCATTACAGAAATATCTCTTAAAAGTAAAACGAGTTATATACTACGGTTCGTTGCATCGTGGTGGACTTAGGATTCATCATTTATATATTGCTAGCTAATATACCAGAATAGATAATATCATTATTTTTTCTTATAACCATCAAATGATTAAAAGAAATAAAATATCCATTCATTAGAAATCCTGAACAAAGTTCTTTCTAAAAGGTACATAAAAGCAATAACTAAAAATGAAATCCTATATAATTGTCCTTCACTGCAACAGCTGCCTCCTCAACAGCATTGCCCATGTAGACTACGATTTCTTCTTTTCCAAGTCGTCGGGTTTCCTGGAACCCTTGCATTTAAAATGCACATACCGTCAGTGGTTCCATATCTACACACTAGGTTCCGGTAGATAATCCCACTAACTATGTTTTACGACTAAAGAAGATTTCGTACTTTCTTTGAGAGGATAATCAGACTTCCAGTACCCAGACTGTTTGTATCGAGAATACTAGCCTATTGGCTTTCTCGCCCCATCTCGTGATCCAAGAACTTAGGACCACTGGGTTTCTTTGCTTGCTTTTCCTATCCCCGGTTTTTGCCCTTAGGTTCGAAACCTTTGGAATTGGCTACAAGAGCTTGCGATTTCCGTCTCAACCCGTCTAAAAGGTCAATCATCTCAAAAACGTGTTTAAGCGTTTCCTCGAATCGACTGGCCTTTATGAGTATCCTCATCGCCTCTTGTCTAGCCTCTACATCATGTCTAAACATCTCCTTGAGGTTGAACATGATATCATAATCAGTGGTTATTTGCAAAAGCATTTTCACACTTCTTAAAATCAGTTCTTTCCTCATCAGTTAAGACATTGGTAGGCTCGGGAGGACAAAGCTCACTTGAGTACAAACTTGTACTCTTTCACAGTCTGGGCAATGTCCAGATCTCTATTCCAATCATTACATTTAGGGACCAGTGAGTTAAAATCCTTAAGCATCACATAAAGTGGGTTCAAAGCCATTCTTAATCTATGAGCACATATAATAACAAACAATCGATTTAATATCCGATATTATCTCCCTCAAATAATATCATTAAACCACTAATCACATCTAAAATCACATCAGATATGGCAAGCCACGATAGTGTGGACGTTTACCTACCCAAATGATTTAGCAATTAGATTTGCTTCGGTCGTACATCATCATTAGCGTTACTTCGATGGGAAGAATACTAAGAAGCGTACCTAAGTGTAAACCATTACTCAGTATCTAAGAAGATTGTTTGGGACACGCATATTCACCGCAAGCCACGATAGTGTGGACGTTTACGTTAACATACGCTCCTTTACTCCCTTCTATAACTGTCTACATCAATCGATCCAAAATCCCATTCAGTGCAGCAAGCCACGATAGTGTGGACGTTTACTACACCAAAAGATTTTTACAATTGACTCCCAATTACTTGATCCATTCGATTTTTGTAAATCAGGACGCGGAGAATCATAAGTGAAACTCGAAGTTTCTAACCAGTGATTCACCATGCGAACAACCCTATCTCTCATAAAATGAGGGAGCCGAGCAGACAATCGATCCATTTCTAGAAATGGTACGAAGGTCTCTAATTTGTGTCATCCACATAACCAAGTGGCTTTGGCTCCATTCCACTCCCCGGGGTGAGAATGAGTCGACTTGAAGTCAGCTTCAGAAAGACAAATTAGGCATTGTTTGATAAACTTAATCAATGTTTCTCGTAAAAGGAATTACAAGAATTCTCCTCCAATGACTCGTCTATACGAACTTCAAAAGTCCATAAGAGTCACCAAGAGAACAGTAATGGAGACCATGGGAATGTTTCCATTCCCTCTCCCACTTAGCTTTTTATAACAAAGGGATACGCTATCTAATGCATAATTAAATACACATAAGCATGCATACATGAAATAAAGCACATACTATTATCACATAATCAAAATAATACTAGAATATTATTTTCCGACTATTATGGCTTTATCGCATCTCCGTACGCATCTTCTAGTCTTCAGTCTTCGTTCTAGAATGCTCCATGTGACGAGAATATTAATCCCAATATTTAAATCTATTTATTTTCAATTAATCCAAAAGTTACTTAATTCGAAAATTAAGTCAATCGAATATATCAAAAATAAAATTAAATATTATTAATATTTTTATTTATTTTTATTTTCCTATCTAATTCTATTAAATCTCTAGAATCCCATCCAAGTCAAACTTGGAATATTCTAGAAGACTTCTATAATAGAATAAGGAAATAAAATAAATTAGGACTCTTATTCTTTCCATAATTAATTAATTTCCATCAATTAAAAATTCCCAAGAATAGGAATAATTAAATAGGAAATAAATTAATTCCAATTTAATTCTTTTCCTATTCCATGAGAGTTCCTAAAAATAAGAACACTCAAATAGGAAAACCGAATCAAATAGGAAAGTCGGATTATGGTAGGAGTAGCGCGGGTTGGGAGTCCCCGCACCACCCCCACCGACGACCACCGCCCGGGAGGAGCACCGCCGCCGCCCCCAGCCCACACGCCACCACCACCGGTGGCCGGCGTGGCCGGAAGCTCCCACGGACAGCCCCCATGCCGGCGGGTCGATCCCATGGGGTCGACATGGGGATGATCGGCCCCTCGTCCCCTTCGTCTCCCTCGTCACATCGTCTTCTTCCGGCGGTCGTTTCGGCATCGATCCAACGTAATTAAAATTACAAGAATTAAAATACAATTATCCGGTATCGATTCTATACATGAAATCGACCCTATACATTTTCCGGAAAAAGTAGAACATAATAATAAACCTAAATTCGGTCAACCCCCGAATTTTTACTATTACAAGCATTCATCCACACAAAACGAATCTCGACATGTCCGAGAGTTTAATAATCAAGAACAATATTATGACATTAATTAAAATAATTAAATCTAGCCATAATAGTCGGAAACCCTGCAAGGTAGAACAATTTATCGAAAAATACCGTGAACGAAAACCAACGCTCTGATACCAATTGTTGGAAATCGATATCCCGGAATTAATAAATTTAAATAAATAAATTATCTAATTAATTCCGACCGAAATCCTTTGGAGATCGAATATCCGAAGTTGTCAAAATTGCGGAACGACAACTTCAATCGACTCCCGGTTGTCGGAACATTCCGCCACGAACCACCACGTTAATCCGGACTCAACCAAACCCTAAACGCGGGCGAACCCGGGCTGTTCGGTCGAGCCCTAGCGTGGGGCTCGCGGCTGTCCTTGGCAGCCGCCTAGGGCTGCCCTTGGCAGCTCGTCGAGCATCCCCGAAGCCTCGCGGACAGCCCCTCATCGAACCCTAGCCACGGCCCGAGCCGCCGCATGTTCGAACGAGGCGCGCGCTCGCATCGTGCGAGCGCTAGGGTTCAGCCCGCTGGGCACGCCCCAGCTTCACCCCGGCTGACCTAGCCACGTCCCGGTGATCGCACGCCCAGCCACGGTCAAATCGTGGCTAGCGATCACTGCCAGCATCGCCGCCGCGCGAGCGGCTGCCCCTCCGCGTGAGCGGAGGCAGCCCCGCGCGAGCGGTGCTCGACGTCCAGCCGGGCTTCATGCCCTTCGACCCATCCGATCGAGCCGACGATCCGCCGGCGGTCCGGTGGTCTTCGACCACCACCGCCCGGTTCGTCCTCGTCATGGGTCGCGTCTTTCGGATCTTGGTTCACGATATTTTTACGATAATTAAACGATTAAATCATAAAGAGGGTTTTACGATTTACCTCGTTCTCGTTGTTCGGAAAAACGAAGAACTCAATTTGATGACCTTGAGATCTTCCCACGTATTCCTTGCACTAGCTCGAACGTCGGGTGGGCGACGATCTTCCGAACTCCATGGATCTCCCTCTCTACTTTCTCTCTCTAGAATTGTGATCTTTTTTGTTATGAGAATAGAGAAGACCATGTAGTGCTTTTATAGGCTACGTAGGGGATCTTAAGGATGTGGAATATTTGGCTTCCAATATTAATGATTAAATTGAGCCCAAGCCCAAATCTATTAATCCATTAATATTAATTAATTCTATTTTCCACTATATAAAATTAATTGCACTCCCAATATTAAACCATATTATCAACCCTTACGGGATACACTTTCCCGTCAAGTATTCACGGCATGCCATATATAAAATATAGTGACCCAACTTAACCGGTAATTGACCCAGCAATTAAACCGGTCAATTCCTTTGGAAAATCAAAGTCACTTATATTAAATATACACACCCGCAATAGTATCGGGGATTAAGAATAAAATACACTGAGATTTAAATCGATTATCCAAGGCAATCCTAATCGATAAATCTCAAGCGATCCGCTCAATACACCAAGTGTACAAGTGTGATAAAATAATTAAGACAAATTATTTTCTCTCTCACACAACGACTATACCGATGGATTGGTCCGTGTCCATCTAGGTCGTGAGCAACTGTTCGATTAAATACGAGTAACCGATAGTATGATCTTCTGTGTGGGCCCGACACACCATACTAACTACAACGTATAGAATCCAGGACTATAATTTGCATATATTTAATTATAAATAATTAAGCGCAAATAATTGTTTATTTAATTAAATAGATTAATGGCAATGGATCGGGAGTTTCCGTTACTTAAATCTAGACATTAAGTACACAACTCCAACATTTTGTTTATTTATTTACTATGAGTAGCTAATCTGTTTGTGTCTGGGCGACGACAGAACGTGACCAACCCTGAGATGTGATCTGCCGGGAGGCTTAGTGATGACAGCAACTAGCTTAGTTTGGTTCCCGATTCAAGAGGGTAGTATAATTGAGCATGTTAGGGACTTGGGCAATCCTACAGTGACCAGTGGGAACCCCGACTTGCCTAACACAAAAGAACGTTGATCAACGCGACCGGGAGACTGGGCGTCCGTGAAGTACAACATGTTGCTGGAGATGTGGTCGTATGACTTGGGTCTGTCCAGGCATGCTATTGGCCATTCTGGGTTTGCTTGGAGGATGAAAGCGGCTTGATCAACTTAGACTCATGCGGTCACATAGTGTCGAATTGGTCAATGTCAGGAGACCTATTGAGAGAGATCTAATAGGACTTTAAACATAAGAGTGAATGAGGGTCAAGGGTATTAATATGCGTGACATTATAGGGATGTTAATACTTGGGGCCTATAACCGGAAGATGAAACTGTTAGCAAAATGATATACGTACCAATGATCGGCAGCACTAGGTCAAGGGGGAAGTCAGGGGAGTCAATGCCTGGATACTTTATTCTTTATTTGATTTCTTATTTGTTTAGTCAATTCTGTTAATTGCTCAGTCTGTTAGCTTTTACATTCAGTAGTCAAGTTGCATGTTAGTTTATTTTCTGTTACTTAATTTGTTTATTTCCAGTCAAGTTGTTAAGGTGACCACGGTTCGGCAGTGCCCAACTACTTCCCAAAACAAAATCTTTTTAAACGTGACAACCCAATTGAGCAAAACGTCGGGAAAACTAAAAGCTAAATCGCCTCCTCGTGGGATCGACCTTATACTTGCTACTAGTACTTGTATTAGTAAAGAGTTTAGGACTTATAAATATTATTTTGCGCTACTCCACGACGGGAGCGTCAGGGTATTTCAGAGGTGCTCGGGGATTGAGGCAGGGGGATCCGATGTCACCCTTTCTTTTTGTCCTTGTGATGGAGGTCTTACATGGGATATTGAAATGTCATATTCAAACTGAGCCGGAGTGCCAGTATCATTCGAGATGTGAGAGGACCCAGACCTATATGCTGAGTTTTGCTGATGACCTACTACTTGCATGTCACGCCGATCTTGTGTCTATGGCTACACTCAGACGTGGAGTGCAGCTTTTCTCAACTTACTCGGGTCTATATGCGAATGTAGATAAGAGTAATATCTATCTCTCCCTCCAGGCGCAGGATGATGTATCGATACTCCAGCCAGTTTTTGATTTCCCAGTCGGGACCCTTCGGGTGCGTTATCTGGGAGTTCCTCTGATCTCTGCTCAGTTGAGTCTGAGGGCTTGTTCCCCCTTGCTACAGAGGATTGATGCTAGACTGGGTTCTTGGACCTCTCACACCCTATCTTATGCAGGGCGCTTACAGCTGATCCGATCAGTTCTTGGCACACTACATATCTCTGGGTCAGTGTGTTCATATTCCCCAGGGGATTATCGAGGAGATTGAGAAGAGACTGAGGAGATTTCATTGGCTTGGGTTGGGTAACAAGGGGTACGCCAAGGTCCGATGGGTTGATATTTGGCGCCCTGTTAGTGAGGGTGGACTGGGTATCCGTGATCTCACTGCTCAGAACCGCGTCCTAATGATTAGACACATCTGGGCTATTCTGAGTCAGGATCCGGAATCCGTTTGGGTCAGTTGGATTCGTGAGAATTGACTGAGTAGGCATTCATTTTGGGGTGCTAAGATGCCGAGGGCATGCTCCTGGAGTTGGTGTCAGCTTCTTAAAGTACGCCCATCTGTGTTACCAGCTATACAGATGCGGGTCGGTGACGGATCGCAGTTTTACCTTTGGAGGGACCCGTGGCATCCCCTAGGCGATTGGAGGAGGTGTGTTAGTTGGGACCGTGGATTAGGAGGCTTCCTAGGGCTGCGTCGTTGAGTATGGTCATAGTTGATGGGGTGTGGAGGAGGCCAACATACTTTGCAGCGGAGTTCGTTGATCTTATGGATGGATTGTCGAGTATAGATGTGCAGACAGATACAGTGCGATGGACATTGCATCGATCAGGGACCTATACTTCCGATTCAGCATATACTCTTTTTCGGCCGGAGGGTCCCAGGATGCCGTGGGCTGCCCTTTTGACAGGAATAGGACGTATACCACGTCATTGTTTCATTCTTTGGATGGCTATCCGAGGTCGGTTGCCGACTCGAGATAAGCGTTGGATTGGTCAGGGGGATGAGTCATGTGTACTATGTGGTGGTGCGAGCGTTGAGACACACTCCCATCTTTTCTTTGAGTGTCCCTTCTCACAGGACTGTCTGCGAAGAGTACAGATGGAGGTGCGTTTTATATGGCCACGTGGAGGTTGGCATAGTGTTGTAATACGGGCTGCTAGTAGATGGCGTGGGAGACACTTGATATCTTGTGCGTATCATGGATATCTCGCTGCTCTGGTCTATTATATTTGGCTCGAGAGGAACACGAGGATATATGAGGCTCGATCGGTGTCGTCTGGAGTGGTGGCTTCTCAGGCGATCTCTATCACACGAGGGAGGATATGCTCGTTACGACTATCCGATTCCCTTCAGGCACGGGCACTGAAGAGGGTATGACATATAGCCTGGTGATTGTGTTTGTATTGTTTAGTGCTATATGTCTAGTTTGGTTGATTGGAGAGCTAGTCTGTTAGCTCTGTGATGCGGTGGGATTCATTCCCTATGCGTAGTACTGTATTATACTTTTCATTTTTTATGTGATTGACCTTTACCCAAAAAAAACATAAGATTTTTAATAGTCATTAAAATCCAAAGGTATACCATTAGGATTTTAAAAAGTCCTAAAAAATTCACATGTATTCAACAATCTATGAATTTTAATAGATTTTAATAATTCACAGATTTTAATAGATTCTCTCTATAAAATATAACTAAACTTGTCTCTTTAACACGAAAACTCAAACATAAAAAATAAAAAGAAAATAATTATTGATCATTTGAGAGTATTTCACAAATCCATTTATATAAAATAATTTTAATTTTATTTAAAACAAATGATCTTATCGTATTTTATTAAAAATAATTATTTATAAATTATATTAATAATAAATTATTTTTGTATTTATTATATAAAATAATATATTTTTTTAATAACAATCTAAATTTAATAAATTTTTATTATTAATATTAATATTCAATTTATATGAAAAAAATATTTATGATTATTTATTTACAATGGTAAATTGTTTAATATTCGATAGAATATCAATATATTTTTTTTTAATTTGATATTTCAAAGTCAACTAAACAAATAACGAAGTTGATAAATGGAGAACAAAAATATTGGTAATGATTAACAATTAGTTCCAAGTTAACAGTGATGAAAATAGAAATTAAAATAATAATTCATTTATTTTTATTTTTCTAAAAAAATTGATTTTTTTTTATATACAAGTATATGTTCATATACATTAGTATCAATATTTGAAGTTTGTGAAAGTCTACGTAAATCAATCAAAATTTGAAGTTTTTGAAAGTTTACGTAAATCAATAAAAAGTACAATATATTTTACGATTATTTAAAATCTATAAAAATTTATATAAATTAATGATAAAGTCGGTCAAACTCTACATAGAGTCTATGGCTTTTCCAAATTTACAGACTTTTTAATGTCCAAAAAAATCAATTAAAATTCTAATCGAATACACCCTCTTTAGATTTAGGATTACACATCGTTTTGTATTTATGTTCAGAATTTTTTGGTGTGGGCTTTTATATTTTAATGGACCGAATGTATCATGTATGGTACATCTAGATGTACAATATAGGTACTCGTGATTCTTAATTTAGTCTTAGGTAGATACTCATTTTCAATTTAGTCTCAAGTAATTAAAAACTTACGTTAATTTAATTAAATTTTGATTAATCAATTGCTTACGTGGCGTTAAAAATTGGGGAATTCCGACAACATGTGACACGTGCCAATTTATGATTGAGTGAATGTTTTTATTTAATATAAAATATAAATTAGTATTCACTGTCATATAGGCTAAATTTTAATTACTAAAATATTCGCTAAAATATTTTGTTCTGGCTTCTGACAGGTAGATAAAATGTACATGTCAGAAAATTTCGAGTTGCAATCGGTAACGAAATTCCAGCGAGGTTGAAAAGTGTAAAAAAATACGAAACATTGATTAGAAAAGTTTAATTAACTCTAAATATAAGCGTTTTATATATTAAATTGAGTCAGCCGGAAAGTACCGCACAATAGATAGAAGTAACGTAATTAAAGAAAATTAGGCCCGTACGTCTGTATGCGACCTTATCACTACAAAAAAACCAGGGAATCCCTACGGGGATTCCCTACGGCTATACAGCCGTAGGGGAGCCCCTACGGCATCCCCTACGGGTATTACTATACTGAGTTCCCCTACGGCTACTCCTACGGCGGCGGGCGTAGGTGCTATACCCGTAGGGGTCTCCCGTAGGGGATAAGCGCGCGCATTCGCGCGCCTATTTTGGCTCCAAAAAGCCCTACGGGTACCCCGTAGGCTATTATACCCTATGGCTGTGATCCCCGTATGGGCGGAGGCGCGAAGCCCTCCCTCTAAGTATTGGAGTACCCCTACGGGTGTTCCCCGTAGGGGGGCCTATGGCTGCTTCCCCGTAGGGGTCAATTAAAACGGTGCCGTATTGGATTATATAAGGCCCCTACGGGTATTCCCCGTAGGGGAGTCCAAAACGACACCGTTTTTGAATCTACTTATGCCCTACGGCTCGCGCCGTAGGGGATAGCCGTAGGGCTCTACTGAATATCATAAACGGGGCAGAACCTTTTTTTCATTCTGTTTCTTTGCGATTAAAGAGAGGGATTAGGGTTTCCGGCTATTCAAGGCGATTGACGGTTGTTTCCGGCGAGGTCGAGCTCCAAACACTTCAATCCCTCCGATTCTTCAAGGTGTTAAGGTTAGAACTCGATTTATATCTTTTTATTTGTTTAATTTTTCAATTTTTGATTTTCTATGGTTTTCGAAATTTCGATTTTTGTTTTGAATATTGAGTGTTTTGTTGTTATTATGCTCTGTTAAACACTAAATACCTTCTCTTATGTTGATTTTGAGTTTGAAATTTTAGTAATTAGAATGTTAGGGTTTGAAAATTATTTTAGTAATTTTGGAGGATGAACTCTGCACAATAGGGTTAGATCGAGCAGTTTGTTGATGGTGTTTACATTGTTTTATCTAGTGTTTGTGTGGGCCTGTGGAGATTTTAATAACTTGACGTCATTAATTTTTTTACAAAGCAAGCTAAAAAATTTTTACAAAGCAAGCAAGCAAGCTGAATTTTTTTTACAAAGCAAGCAAGCTGTTTGAATTTTTTTTACAAAGCAAACAAGCTGAAATTTTTTAATAATTATTTTATCTAGTGTTCGTTTGCAAAATGTTTAGTAGCTGTTTGTGGACTGTTTTGTGGACTGTTTTGGACTGTTTTGGGCAGCTGTCGTTTCAGGACTAACAGTTGTTTGAGGCCATTTGGATAAGTAACGAACCGTAGGGGACGAATTGTGTAAATTGAGTAAAACAAGCAAAATGCGTAATTAAATAGATTATGAGAAGTATATCCTCCTTTGAAACCTATTTGTTTTCTTTGTAAACTTAAAAAAAAATTCTTATTTTTAAATTTAAAGTTGTAGTTATTTTTAAAATGTGTTATATGACTACATATATGTTATAATATTTAATGTTTATATTGAGATATGTTGCAATTTATCATTGAATATGTTGGAGCTTAGACCCGTTTGAGATTTAATATCGAACTTACCATTCGATATTGAATCTTGAATTGTCCCATTTTTGGACAGTTTGAGATCGTGATTATGATGTTCTTTGTTAGTTGATATGTGTTTCGATTATGGACTTATTTTAAGATTTGGTTAGTTATTTCTCTACGTTCTCGGGTACATTGAAACACGTGTACTTAGAGAACTGTAGGGAAGTGCTGCCAAATTTTTTAAGTCCATTTGAGACACTAACTAACAAAGAACATCATATCACATTCTTGAATGGGATAGGACCCTTACCAATAAAGCAATTACAACGCATATGTGCTGTCGAATTCATGTCAAAATCTCATTAACTTCTTTAAATGTGTATGATTGTTTAGTATACTTTTTTAAATGTATGTGATTGTTTATTTTGTGTATGTGTTTATCGTCTTAATTATATAGAATGAACTCTGATCGTAATTGGATGTACAAACGGAGGATTGACGGTTATCTGTCTAAAGAGTTTTTGATGGAATCGAGTCATTCATTGAGTTCGCAAAGAAAAATGTTGAATGGAAAGACGGTGATAAGTTGAAATGTCCTTGTAGTCGGAAGAGGTGTAGCAATATTAATTACTTGGACACTGAGACGATCACGCAGCATCTGCTGAAACATGGGTTTGTTCTGAATTATCACACATGGTTATTCCACGGTGAAGGCCATCTTTATGAACGCGTATTTCAGAATGTGATCCCTGTTCCAAGCCAATCAAACATTCCGGCCGATCCAAATCCATACATCGATATGATCCGTGATGCTGCTGGTCCTTCATTCAATCAGTCTGAAACAATTGAGGAACCACCCAATCCAGAGGCTCAAAGATTTTATGATATGTTGAAAGCAGCGAATGACCCATTGTACAAAGGATGTGAAACTCATTCGAAGTTGTCTTTTGTTGCTAGAACGATGAATATAAAGTCCGAGTGTCACATCTCAGAGAAAGGTTACGACCTATACAGATCGTTGATCAAAGAAGTCTTGCTCGCTGGTAACTTGGTAACTAAAAACTTCTACAAGAGCAAGCAACTACTTCGAGGCATGGGTTTACCAGTTGAGAAAATTGACACGTGTATCAATAATTGTATGATATACTGGGGAAGCGAAGACCGTGACAGAAAGAGTTGTAAGATTTGTGATCATCCGCGATTCAAACCAGTGAACACGACCAGTAACAAACGGAAGAAGACAAGCACACCGTACAAGAGAATGCATTATTTTCCTTTGACGCCCCGTTTGAAGCGTTTGTATGCATCTAATGCCACAGCTGCGGACATGAGATGGCATGCCGAACATGTTGTCAAAGACGATATTATGCATCATCCATCAGATTCAATGGCTTGGAAGCATTTCAACCAAGAACATCCAGACTTCGCAGCTGATTCTCGAAATGTCAGATTAGGTTTATGTACCGATGGGTTTCAACCGTTAGGAAGTTTTGGTCAACAGTATTCTTCATGGCCCGTAATACTCACACCTTACAATTTCCCACCGCATATGTGCATGAAAGACCAATACATGTTTTTAACGGTATTAATCCCAGGACTAAAAAACCCGAAGGACAAAATTGACGTGTTCCTACAGCCGTTGATAGCTGAATTGCTTAATTTGTGGGAAACCGGTGTTCCATCATACGACATATCTAAAAAACAAAATTTCGTTCTTCGGGCTGCATTGTTGTGGACAATTAGTGACTTTCCAGCTTACTCGATGTTATCGGGTAGAAGTATCGCGGGTAAAGAAGCATGTCCTTACTGCATGGAACGTTCTGAAGCGTTCAGCTTACGATGCAGTGGCAAACAATCGTGGTTTGATAATCACCGGAAGTTTCTTGAAGCTGATCACCCTTTCCGAAGGAATAAGGTAAATTTTCGAAAGAACAAAGTTGTCACTACTATGCCCCCTGCCCCACGATCCGGGACTGAAATTCTTGCCGAGATTGATTGCCTAGGTCTTTTGAAAGTGACTGAACCAGAGGCAGCTCTAGTGAATGCAAATATTTTCAAGACGACCGGTTGGAAAAAAAGAAGCATCTTCTGGGATTTACCGTATTGGAGCACCAATCTCATTCGACATAATCTTGATGTAATGCACATTGAGAAAAATGTTTTCGATAATGTCTTTAACACAGTCATGAATGTGAAGGGAAAAACGAAAGACACACCGAAATCGAGAGAGGAGTTAAATGATTATTGCAGACGACCCGAGTTACAAAAGGACCCTGTAACTGGAAAATATCCTGCAGCGTGTTACTGTTTGGATAAAGCTTCAAAAACTCAGTTGTGTGAATGGTTGAAGGGACTAAAATTCCCAGATGGGTATGCAAGTAATCTTGGGCGATGTGTCGACATGATTGGTTTGAGATTGATCGGAATGAAAAGTCATGATTGTCACGTATTTATGCAAAGACTGATTCCGATTGCTTTTCGTGATTTGCAACCGCAACCAGTTTGGATGGTGCTAACGGAGTTGAGTTTGTTCTTTAAAGAATTGTGCTCTAGGTCTGTAGGCACTCATAATATGGTCAGATTGGAGCGCGAAATACCGATAATATTGTGCAATTTGGAAAGGATCTTTCCCCCGAGCTTTTTTGATTCAATGGAGCACTTACCTGTTCACCTGCCACACGAAGCCAAAATTGGTGGCCCAGTCCAATACAGATGGATGTATCCATTCGAGAGGTACCTTCGAAAACTGAAAAACAGTGTAAGAAACAAGGCTAGAGTAGAGGGTTCGATCGCGAATGCTTATCTGGTTGAAGAGACTGCTACCTTCATGTCATTTTATTTTGAAGATCACGTGCCTACCAGAATTAATAGTTTGGGCAGAAATGAAACAAATAATGACATTGAAGGAGAACATGTTCATGGCGATCGACTTTCATGCTTCATACAACGGGTAGAACCGTTTGGGGGAGCGCAAAAAAGGTTTCTAGACACGAAAGAGCTTAATGCAGCTACAATCTATGTTCTGTTGAATTGCCCTGAAGTCGAAGAGTATGTGAAGTAAGTTTCATACTACTAATCGCACTTGAAGTATTAATCAATATGCTCTTTCACTAATAACTTATTAATTTTTACTATATTTATGTCTGTAAAAGTATTTACACAGAGATGGTGAAGCAACATGACCCGAGAATTTCAGATGCGAGGCTCAATGAAAGGCTAGACAAAGAATTTGCCAGTTGGTTTCGAAATTATTTGAGTTTGTAACTTATTACATTTCCAAAGAATGGACTACAATTACTAGTTAACTTGATCATTATTCAAATGTGTAGGCTGAAGACCCGGCAAACAATGTTGTGAACGAAGACATCCGAAATTTAGCGAAAGGACCATCTTCTTTCGTGACAGTATATCCTGGCTGCAAAGTAAATGGATATAAGTTTCACACTGTTGAATACGGGTCTAACAGAAAGTCGTCCAATATGGGTGTCTGTATTCGAGGAAGTAGCTACTCATCTGAAGATGATGACTACTATGGACTTCCAATATGGATATCTCGATTACACGGGAATGCTTCAAAATAAAGTCCTGATGTTCAAATGTGATTGGTTTGACCCTACACCAGCAGGCACGAGATTAGATCGTCGATACAGGCTGGTCGATATCAATCACAATCGATGTTTCAGAAGCTACGAGCCATTCGTTCTGGCATCACAAGCCACACAAGTTTATTACTCATCTTACCCGAGTACTCGTAGAGAGAATAAAGATTGGTGGGCAACATATAAGATAAAACCGAGGGCTTCTATAGAATATATTGAACATTTATCAGACTCTTTTCAAGAGGAAATAATTGAAGATCACGTCCCGGTACAAGCAGACGATGCGTTGCTTTTGTTAACAAATTCAGATATCAATCCCGAAGACACTGAAATGCTAGATGATGCTGATGAACTAAATGATGATAGTGATGCTCTAGGATCGTTTGATGAGGATGATGATAATATAGAGTCATCCTCAGGTAATTATATTGTAATGACGTGTTATAATGTTGTTAAGTAGGTATTTCACTGAATATTAATGTTGTTATTATATCAACAGATGGCGGGTCGAGGTAAACGCAGAGGTGGAGTTGGTCGAGTTGGTGGAGGTGGTCGAGGTGCCCTAGGTGGTGGACTGAGAGACCATGATGGCGATGACGCCCTGATGCATTCTCCTTCTTCTGGGAGTGTTCCTGCGACTCCTTCTTCTGGGAGTGTCCCATTGACTCCCACTACTGATATTGCTGCTGCTGCTACTCCTCTGAGTGCAGATGCCTCCTCTTCAGCTGCTCCCGCTCATACCGAGATTTTTCCAAATTCAAACACGTAAGTATAATTTTATTTGAATATTAGTAACTATTGATTTTTTATTTTGTTAATTGTGTCTCTTGAATGTAGTTTCGTTGCTCGCAATAATGTGAACATTGCATCCGAGGTCCGAGAGATTATTGAGGCTCGTATCCACCCTGATGGATACACTCTTGCTAAGGTCCCGAAGAGTCATCAGGAGATTTATTGGACCGAGTTTCAGGTACGTGTGTTGATACTTTATTATTTTACACATTTATATGTTTGATTTTACTAACTTATTTATTTTGTCTGTTTTGAAGCGTCGCTTCTGTTGGGATAGGAGCAGGTACAGTGATGCTGAGATCTATAAACAGTTCACAGTAGTGTTGATGAGGAGGTACAGCAGCCGCATTAGCGAGTGGCGTCAGAAGTGGAGGGAATCGAGGGTGAAGCCGAAATGTGTGCCCGATGAAGTTTGGAAGAACTGGTTGGTGATCTTCGAGACAGCAGAGTATAAAGAGAAGTCTGAGCGTTGTACGAAGAACCGGATGAGTGAGCCCGATGGGCCGGGCACCGGCATTTCAAAGGCCGCTGGAGGATCTCGATCGGGCGTCAAATATGCCATGGACAATGTAAGATTTTTAAATTATATATGTTTTCATATTTTTAAGGGGGATTTTCAAAAAGGGTAAATATCTTTAAGTGAATTATACTCTAAGACCAATGTTTACACTATTTATAAAAAAAACAAGATTTACCTATAAAGCCTTTGAATTATTGTACACTATGTAATATATGTCTTTATTAACCGATTATATGATTTTTGTTAATTAATTCTATTAAATAACACTTACCATATAAAATTATACACTACCAAAAAACGGTTTCCGAATTAAATATAGATTGCATACCCAAAGCTTGTGTAATACACTATATTCTTCAATATGTAAAACAGTTTTCACAATTCTTCAATACACAGTTCTGTGATTCTCTCGCCGGCGTCTTCGTGGTAGTGTCTACAATCAAACCTCGAAGCATCCTATTGTTAAGGTAAGTTTTCCCAATTTATTATCACTGTTCTTGAAATTAATTGGTGAATAGATTCCCTACTGGATTTAGGGTTTTTGAATTTTGTGTTTGAATCTACCCAAAAGATTAATTTTAAGGTTTGAATTGACATAGTGTATTAATTTTAAGGTTTGAATTTGACTCCAGAAACAGTCGAAATCAGCACATGTAGTACCTTGATTACTTCACATGGTGGGTATAAGAATGATCGCTAATTGTGGATAAAGTGTACACTCTCACTCTCCTTTATTTAAAAAAAAAACTTTTTGGGTGACTATTCACATGTATAAATCAAAGATTGATATGTCGAATCACCTGTATAAATAACCCGATGAACAATAACCATAAACTATTTGTGTTGTTGGTTGTGCTTGTTCCAAGTTTTTGAAGTCCCGACATTTTTTTATTAATTCCGTCATGTCTTATATTCATGAAATTCTAACGAAAAATATGATCTTTGGACAAAAATACAATTTGTAGGGTTGGTATATTGGTCTTGTATCCATTGTTCACTTGAAATGATTGTTATAATTAGTTTTCAATTAACCCTTCCAGTCTCCAGACACCTAGTTCTCATCATTGAAGTCAGAGTGTGGGACTGAGCCTTCTGAATGAGAAAGAAAAAAGTGCAACCTAGTTCTGTTAACTAGTGTACCATATTATTTGATAGATCGATCCGTATCTTTTGCAAGTTGTACAATATATGTTGGAAATCGATATCCCGGGCTATTAAAATTGCGGAAATAATAACCCGATCAAAATCCCTTCGCCGGAAACCACCGCGAACCACCACACGAGACGGAGCCCGGCCGAACACACATCCGCGGGGAAGCCCCCGCTTGCGTGCCCTAACCGAGCCCCCGTACGGGCCTCGCGATCGCGCTTCGCGATCGCATGGGGTTACTCACGTAACCCCCCGGGGCTGCTCGTAGCAGCACCCGCGGCGAGTCCGGCGACTCGCCGCTACCGCGTCGGAGGGCGGTCCGCCCAGCGGACCGCGATCGGGCCAGCCACGCGGCTGCCCGGCGATTGAGCCCAGCTCGATCGCGTGCCCCGGCGTCCAGCCGGGGCTCCTCCATGCACGCCCGGCGATCGAGCCCTAGGGCTTCGATCGCCACCCTCGGCGCCCAGCCGATGGCTTGGTCCGTGCGTGCGCACGATCCCCACGGGGATCCGAACCACCGCGGTCCGGTGGTCTTCGACCACCACCGCCGGTTCATCCTCGTTCCGGGGTTCGTTCGTCCCTCGGATCTTCGTTCATATGCATATACGAATAATCAATTAAAATCATCGAGGGGGTTTCAATGATTTACCTTTGTTCTCGTTGTACGGAGAAACGAGATCTTATGAAGACCTTGAGACCTTCCCACGTATTCCTTGCACTAGCTCGAACGTCGGGTGGGCGACGATCTTCCGAACTCCATGGATCTCACTCTCTACTTTCTCTCTCTAGAATTGTGATCTTCAAGTTATGAGAATAGAGAAGACCATGTAGTTCTTTTATAGGCTACGTAGGGGATCTTAAGGAGGTGGAATATTGGGCTTCCAATATTAATGATTAAATTGAGCCCAAGCCCAAATCTATTAATCCATTAATATTAATTAATTCTATTTTCCACTATATAAAATTAATTGCACTCCCAATATTAAACCATATTATATCAAATAATATTTCTCCGGTAGTATTATTTATTCCGTGTATTTAAGATATAAATATCCATGAATAAAATTAATTTATTGCTAATTAATTTATTCATCTCTTATAACCGAGACTAGTACCATTCAACCTTAATTATTATGCGGAACAAATCCACCTGCAGGGTTTACATAATAATTCCTTATGAACTCATCTCGGGGATATTATCAACCCTTACGGGATACACTTTCCCGTCAAGTATTCACGGCATGTCATATATAAAATATAGCGACCCAACTTAACCGGTAATTGACCCAGTAATTAAACCGGTCAATTCCTTTGGAAAATAAAAGTCACTTATATTAAATATGTTGGAGTTGTGTACTTAATGTCTAGATTTAAGTAACGGTAAACTCCCGATCATAGCATTTAATCTATTAAATTAACGAACAATTGTTTTGCGTTTAATTATTATTAATTAAATATATGCAAAATATAGTCCTGGATTTTATACGTTGTAGTTAGTATGGTGCAAGCATGGGCGCACAGAAGATCATACTATCGGTTACTCGTATTTAATCAAACAGTTGCTCACGACCTAGATGGACACGGACCAATCCATCGGTATAGTCGTTGTGTGAGAGAGAAAATAATTTATCTTAATTATTTTATCACACTTGTACACTTGGTGTATTGAGCGGATCGTTGAGATTCATCGATTAGGATTGCCGGCGATAATCGATTCGAGTCTCAGTGTATTTTATTCTTAATCCCCGATATTATTGCGGGTGTGTATATTTAATATAAGTAAGTTTGATTTACCAAAGGAATTAACCGATTTAATTATTAGGTTAATTTCCGGTTAAGTTGGGTCACTATATTTTATATATGACATGCCGTGAATAATTGACCGGACAGTGTATCCCGTAAGGGTTGATAATATCCCCGAGATGAGTTCATAAGGAATTATTGTGTAAACCTCATGAGTGGATTCGTTCCGCACAATAATTAAGGTTGAATGGTACTAGTCTCGGATTAAAGAGATGAATAAATTAATTAGCAATAAATTAATTTTATTCATGGATATTTAAATCTTAAATACACGGAATAAATAAATACTACCGGAGAAATATTATTTGAAATAATATGGTT
Organism: Euphrasia confusa; assembly: GCA_954870475.1. Lineage (NCBI taxonomy): Eukaryota > Viridiplantae > Streptophyta > Magnoliopsida > Lamiales > Orobanchaceae > Euphrasia > Euphrasia confusa. Next base: position 39,327,260 of record OX940951.1, on the reverse strand, counting down.
TAATATTGGGAGTGCAATTAATTTATATAGTGGAAAATAAATTAATTAATATTGATAAGGATTAATGGACTTGGGCAGTGGGCTCAATTTAATCTTCAATATTTGAAGCCCAATATTCCACCTCCTTTAGATCCCCTACGTAGCCTATAAAAGCACTACATGGCCTTCATAAATCATAAGACAAGAATTATCATACTTGATATTCTAGAGAGTTGAAGGAGATCCATAGGAGTTCGATAGATCGTCGCCCACCCGACGTTCGAACGAAGTGCAAGGAATACGTGGGAAGATCCAAAGGTCTTCAACTTGATTTCGTTTCTCCGCACAACGAATCAAAGGTACAATCATAAACTTCTTCGTGTGAATTTATATGAATTAAATTGTGATACTACATGAACACAAGATCCGGGAAAAAAACGACGAACCCGGGGACGGGGATAGACCGCGCGGTGGTGGTTGAAGACCACCGGACCGCCGGCGGTCTAGAGATCCCCGCCGGGATCGAGGAAAGCCCTCGGCTGGGAGCCGAGGGGGTGGCGGTCGAGCCTAGGGCTTCGACCGCCGGCGCGCACCGAGGAGAGCCGCGGCTGGACGCCGCGGCTGGGGGCGATCGAGCCCTAGCTCGATCGCCGGGGGGAACCGCCGCGGGCTGGCGCCGCGGCTGGTGGCTCCCCCCACCTCCGGTGACGGCGGTGAGTCGCCGGACTCACCGCTGGGGGCTGTTGGGCAGCCCCACGCGATCGATCGATCGCGAGCCCCGACGGGGGCTCGACTAGGGTTTGAGCCGCGGGTTTATCCCGCGGCGATGCTCGGGTCGAGCCCGGCTCCGTTTGTGTGGTTCGCGTTCGTGGATCCGACTCGCGGGAGAAAATTGGCTGGGGGCGGGCTGCGTGTCTTCGGTCGCGTAGTCTCCAAAGGTCGGACTCCTGCGGATGAGTCGGGGATCCAGTTTCCGGCGACGGGATTTCGTTCGGGGTTATCGGTTCCGCAATTTTTGATACCCCGGGACATCGAAACCCAGCAATTGGTATCAGAGCGTTTGGTTCGTGTTCATGTATGTATTCAATTGTGTTCTACCTTGCAGGGATTCCGACTATCATGGTTTAATTAATTGTTAATTATTCGTTTAATTAATTGCTATTTAATTTACCATGATTGTTCGTTTATTAAACTCTCGGACATGTCGAGATTCGTTTTGTGTGGATGAATGCTTGTAATAGTAAAAATTCGGGGGTTGACCGAATTTAGATTTATTATTATTGTTCTATGTTTTTCCGGAAAATGTATAGGGTCGATTTCATGTATAGAATCGATACCGGAATTGTAAATTTATTTCTTGTAATTTATTTACGTTGGATCGATGCCGAGATGACCGCCGGAAAACGCGTGTGACGAAGAAGACGAAGAGGACGAAGGACCGGGATCGATCAAACCCCTTGATCGACCCCAATCGATCGCCCAAAGGGTGGGGGCGTCGCGCCCCTTCGGCCGTGGGTCGTCGCCGGCGACGGTGGCGGCTGGCCGGCTGAGGCGGCGGCGGCGGGTGCTCCCTCCCGGCGGTCGGCCGATGATGGTGGGGTGGTGCGGGAACTCCCATCCCGTGCTACTCCTACCTAGATTCGCTTTCCTAATTGATTCGTTTTTCCTATTTGAGTTTTTCCTATTTTTTGGGAATTCTCATGGATTAGGAAAAGAATTAATTAATATTAATTTTATTTCTTATTCTATTATGGAAGTCTTCTAGAGTATTCCGAGTTCTACTTGGAATAGGATCCTAGAGATTTAATAGAATTAGAAAGGAATAATAATTAATTTAGGATTAATTTATTTCCTAATTGATTATTTCTATTTTATGGGAATTTTCATAGTAATGGAAATTAATTAATCTTGGAAAGTAGAAGAGTCATAATTTATTTTATTTCCTTATTCTATTCTTCTAGAATATTCCAAGTTTGACTTGGATAGATTATTCTAGAGATTTAATAGAATTAGATGGGAAAAATAAATAAATAAAAATATTAATAATGTTTAATTTTATTTTTGATTTATTCGATTGACTTAATTTTCGAATTGAGTATCTTTTGGATTTATTAAAAATAAATAGATTTAAATATTGGGATTAATATTCTCGTCACATGGAGCATTCAAGAACGAAGACTGAAGACTAGAAGAAGCATACGGAGATGGAATAAAGCCATGATAGTCGGAAAATAATTTTTCTAGCATTATTTTGACTATGTGCTGTGTGCTTTATTACTTGTATGCATGCTTATGTGTTTTAATTATGCATTAGATAGCGTATCCCTTTGTTATAAAAAGCTAAGTGGGAGAGGGGATGGAAACATTCCCATGGTCTCCATTACTGTTCTCTTGGTGACTCTTATGGACTTTTGAAGTTCGTATAGATGTGTCATTGTAGGAGAATTCTTGTAATTCCTTTTACAAGAAACATTGATTAAGTTTATCAAACAATGCCTAATTTGTCTTTCTGAAACTGACTTCAAGTCGACTCATTCTCACCCCGGGGAGTGGAATGGAGCCAGAGCCACTTGGTCATGTGGATGACACAAATTAGAGACATTCGTACCATCTTTTTAAGGTGGATCGATTGTCTGCTCGGCTCCCTCATCTAATGAGAGATAGGGTTGTTCGCATGGTGAATCACTGGTTAGAAACTTCGAGTTTCACTTATGATTCCCCGCGTCTTGATTTACGAAATTGAATGGTTCAAGTAATTGGATGTCAATTGTATAAATCTTTTGGTGTAGTAAACGTCCACACTATCGTGGCTTGCTGCATTGAATGGGATTTTAGAACGATTGATGTAGACAGTTATAGAAGAAAGTGAAGGATCGTGTGTTAACGTAAACGTCCACACTATCGTGGCTTGCGCTGATATGCAGTCCCAAACGATCTTCTTAGATACTGAGTAATGGTTTACACTTAGGTACGCTCTATAGTATTCTTCCCATCGAAGTAACGCTATAGTGATGTGCGACCAAAGCAAATCTAATTGCTAAATCATTTGGATGGGTAAATGTCCACACTATCGTGGCTTGCCTTATCTGATGGGATTTTAGATGTGATTAGTGATTTAATGATATTATTTGAGGGAGATAATATCGGATATTAAATTAATTGTTTGTTTAAATGTGCTTATAGGTTTAGAGAATAGCTATGAACCCACTTTCTATGATACTCAAGGAGCATAAGCTCACTGGCACAAACTATATTGATTGGAAGAGAAATTTAGACATTGTCCTGACTTCGGAAGAGTACAAGTTTGTACTCCATGAAGTATGCCCAGCTGAGCCCACGGCTGCCTCAACTGATGAGGAAAAACTGGAATATCGGAAGTGGAAAAAGGCTGATGAAATGGCTAGGTGTTATATTTTGGCTTCCATGTCAAATGTACTCCAAACCCAACATGAGTCAATGGACACTGCCTATGATATGATGTTTAACCTCAAGGAGATGTTTGGGGAGCAAGATCGTGCGGCAAGGCAAGAAGCCATGAGAGTCCTCATGACAAATACTCAGTCTGAAGGAACGCCCGTTGGGGAGCACGTTCTTAAGATGATTAGTCTGTTGAATGAGCTTGAGATCCTAGGAGCTTCTATTGATGGGGAGACGCAAGTCGACATCATACTCCAGTCTCTGACCCCTAGTTTTGAGCAGTTTCGTATGAGCTATAATATGGGTAAACTATCTTATACTCTTGCGCAACTCCTGACTGAACTGAAGGCGGCAGAGGGGATCTACAAGAAGGGCAAGTCTCAAGCGCTTGTAGCTACCAAGTCCAAAGGCTTTAAGCCTGGTGGAGGTAGGGGCAAGAGAAGGAAGCAAGCCGGGAAACCCAGTGGTGTCAAGAGGACTGTGCCACGAGTGGGGGCTGCAAAGCCAAGGGGCAAGTGCTTCCGATGCAACAAGTCTGGACACTGGAAGTCTGAATGTCCTCTCAGAGGTACGAATTTTTCTTTAGTCGTAAAAACATAGTCAGCGGTATTATCTACCAGAAATCTGGTGTGTAGATATGGAACCACTGACGGTATGTGCATTCTGAATGCAGGGGTTCCAGAAAACCCGGCGACTTAGAGAAGGAGAGTTCGAGTCTACACGGGCAAAAGCTGTAGAGGAGGCAGCTGTTGCGGTGGAAGACATTTATCTGCTTTAGTAGTTAAATAGGATTTCATTTCAAGTTTATTGCTTTATGTACCCTTTATTTTAGAAAGAATATTTTGTTCTGGATTTCTATTATTTATGAATGGATATTTTTATTTCTTTAATCATTGGATGATTTTGATAAGAAATAATGGCATTATCTATTCTGGTACATTAGATAGCAATATATGAATGATAGATCCTAAGTCTACCACGATGCAACAAACCGTTCTATAACTTGTTTTACTTGATTAGATATGTTTCTTTATTAAATCATTATACTTGTGAATTCTTGTACTTAGTAGTATTTTCAAATAAGATTCAAAAAGGTCGAAATTGATTTGATCAATTATATTTGAAGGAATGGACCTTCCGACCTAAGAATTGAATTTGGAGGATAATACATCTAAGCAAACCTTTATTCATAAAGGATAGAATTCGGACTAGTATTGGAAATGATTAGATATGCAGTCACATGTGTGAATTAGAAAGACACGAGTAGTTCTTTCAAGAATACTCAATGATGGATTAGAGTACTTAAATGTGCCATAAAAGCAAAGTGTTTTGACTAGTCAATGGACACATAGCTATTATGGGGAACCATTAAAGTATATCCATTAGAAGCCTGCGACTCGGTCGCGGAGGCCATCGCCTATCTAAATAACACATAGCATAATCAAAGATTGGGATTCAATCCCAAGGGGCCGCGCCATACACTTACGTGTAGAGATGGTGTGTTGAAAATAAGAAATGGAAATCTAAAAGTAAAAGAGAACAAGTTGTTCGGAACTACCTATGTTCTATGGATATTTCTGGAGACAATAACACATTCTGTGTGATTGTAGGATATCCTAGGTGAACGAAGTATTGTGTGTTCTATAGTACTATGAACCAGAAGAACTTTCGTTCGGTTCATAAAGGAAGACTATTAGATGAACCACAAAGCCTGAACTGAATTAATACCTTGGAATGAGAAAAAGGACAAAAGACTGGGAACCAGCCAAACCGAGTAGAAGTACACCACACACTGCACCTATTGTTATTACTGTAATACACCGGGACGCCATTGCAGTGGGAGGTTGTTGAACAACCGGAGATATTCATAAGACTAGAGGAGTTCGGACTCTGGATCTAGTAAACATGAAATCGATCCCTAGCTCTGCATAAAGGCAGTACTAGATCTAAATGAGCCTGCTTGAAAAACAATAAGGATTATTGTTAAGAGGCTAGATCATTTAGAGTACGAGCTTGGTAAATCCATTTATGGATGGTTACAAAGCTATGAATCGTGGAACTTGCGTATTGATGGGATAATCCATTCAATGGATTCATCAAAAAGGCAGAGACGATAGGTGTATTGGAGAAGTAATGGAAACAAGGTGGTGTTTCTCGGAATTTTGTGTAGATAGTATTTTATCATTGGCAACAATGTAAAGATATTATCAAGCATAAAATAATGGTTGTCTAAATAAATCGGGATATAAGATTAAGTAGAAGTTAGAGCATGTTCTTGAGATCTTATGATCTAGGGATAAGAACATTGTACTTCTCCTGGATATCTTATACGATTATGGTTTGTTTTAACATGCATAATTCTGAGAAAGGTCGTTGCCTTTCAGAGACAGAACATGTATATCTATCTAAGGTCATGTGTTTCGAACACATTAAGGAGATAGATGATACTAAGCAGTTTCCTACACCTTGTGTGGAAAGCTTAAATGCAATGTTAGAAAACAAGAACCTGATATCAACTATGCGGTCAGCGTAGTGGGAGGATATCAAAGTAATCTGGATAAGAAATATTCAAACGAAATTTTCTTAGATTACATATTCTCAAATTTCAAATCAGAGAAGGACCAGTGTAAGTCGATATCAGGCTATGTGTTCACTTTTGGAAAAAGGTGGAACCTTTAATATGAAAGAGTGATAAGCGGGATGCTTCTCAGACTCTCTCATAACCGAATAGCAGCCTCAGAGGCATCGGAAGGTTTGGTTAGGTTCCGGGATAACCTCTAAGACTTGGAAATGACTCTTAGTTTATCAAAGGCTATTTTATAGCGGTGCGTGATAAACTGGAAGAAGTCATAAGTCTAAAAAGTGATGATAACACATAGTGCAAGTACCACCTGATACGAGTCATCGTCAGGGAGACGACGTAGTAGTCACCAAGATAATTTCAGAGCGGCAACCTAGAGTGCTCATTCACATAGTACTTCTCGGAAGTACACCTTAAGCACGTGATGAGTATGGGAACCGGGAGTTTGGAGGAAATGACTAGACCTTAGTACAAGTGGGAGATTGTTGGAGTTGTGTACTTAATGTCTAGATTTAAGTAACGGTAAACTCCCGATCATAGCATTTAATCTATTAAATTAACGAACAATTGTTTTGCGTTTAATTATTATTAATTAAATATATGAAAAATATAGTCCTGGATTTTATACGTTGTAGTTAGTATGGTGCAAGCATGGGCGCACAGAAGATCATACTATCGGTTACTCGTATTTAATCAAACAGTTGCTCACGACCTAGATGGACACGGACCAATCCATCGGTATAGTCGTTGTGTGAGAGAGAAAATAATTTATCTTAATTATTTTATCACACTTGTACACTTGGTGTATTGAGCGGATCGTTGAGATTCATCGATTAGGATTGCCGGCGATAATCGATTCGAGTCTCAGTGTATTTTATTCTTAATCCCCGATATTATTGCGGGTGTGTATATTTAATATAAGTAACTTTGATTTACCAAAGGAATTAACCGATTTAATTATTAGGTTAATTTCCGGTTAAGTTGGGTCACTATATTTTATATATGACATGCCGTGAATAATTGACCGGACAGTGTATCCCGTAAGGGTTGATAATATCCCCGAGATGAGTTCATAAGGAATTATTGTGTAAACCTCATGAGTGGATTCGTTCCGCACAATAATTAAGGTTGAATGGTACTAGTCTCGGATTAAAGAGATGAATAAATTAATTAGCAATAAATTAATTTTATTCATGGATATTTAAATTTTAAATACACGGAATAAATAAATACTACCGGAGAAATATTATTTGAAATAATATGGTTTAATATTGGGAGTGCAATTAATTTATATAGTGGAAAATAAATTAATTAATATTGATAAGGATTAATGGACTTGGGCAGTGGGCTCAATTTAATCTTCAATATTGGAAGCCCAATATTCCACCTCCTTTAGATCCCCTACGTAGCCTATAAAAGCACTACATGGCCTTCATAAATCATAAGACAAGAATTATCATACTTGATATTCTAGAGAGTTGAAGGAGATCCATAGGAGTTCGATAGATCGTCGCCCACCCGACGTTCGAACGAAGTGCAAGGAATACGTGGGAAGATCCAAAGGTCTTCAACTTGATTTCGTTTCTCCGCACAACGAATCAAAGGTACAATCATAAACTTCTTCGTGTGAATTTATATGAATTAAATTGTGATACTACATGAACACAAGATCCGGGAAAAAAACGACGAACCCGGGGACGGGGATAGACCGCGCGGTGGTGGTTGAAGACTACCGGACCGCCGGCGGTCTAGAGATCCCCGCTGGGATCGAGGAAAGCCCTCGGCTGGGAGGCGAGGGGGTGGCGGTCGAGCCTAGGGCTTCGACCGCCGGCGCGCACCGAGGAGAGCCGCGGCTGGACGCCGCGGCTGGGGGCGATCGAGCCCTAGCTCGATCGCCGGGGGGAACCGCCGCGGGCTGGCGCCGCGGCTGGTGGCTCCCCCCACCTCCGGTGACGGCGGTGAGTCGCCGGACTCACCGCCGGGGGCTGCTGGGCAGCCCCACGCGATCGATCGATCGCGAGCCCCGACGGGGGCTCGGCTAGGGTTTGAGCCGCGGGTTTATCCCGCGGCGATGCTCGGGTCGAGCCCGGCTCCGTTTGTGTGGTTCGCGTTCGTGGATCCGACTCGCGGGAGAAAATCGGCTGGGGGCGGGCTGCGTGTCTTCGGGCGCGTAGTCTCCAATGGTCGGACTCCTGCGGATGAGTCGGGGATCCAGTTTCCGGCGACGGGATTTCGTTCGGGGTTATCGGTTCCGCAATTTTTGATACCCCGGGACATCGAAACCCAGCAAAATATACACACCCGCAATAGTATCGGGGATTAAGAATAAAATACACTGAGACTTAAATCGATTATCGCCGGCAATCCTAATCGATAAATCTCAAACGATCCGCCCAATACACCAAGTGTACAAGTGTGATAAAATAATTAAGACAAATTATTTTCTCTCTCACACAATGACTATACCGATGGATTGGTCCATGTCCATCTAGGTCGTGAGCAACTGTTCGATTAAATACGAGTAACCGATAGTATGATCTTCTGTGTCCCATGCACACCATACTAACTACAACGTATAAAATTCAGGACTATAATTTGCATATATTTAATTAACAATAATTAAACGCAAATAATTGTTTATTTAATTAAATAGATTAATGGCAATGGATCGTGAGTTTCCGTTACTTAAATCTAGACATTAAGTACACAACTCCAACAATCTCCCACTTGTACTAAGGTCTAGTCATTTCCTCCAAACTCCCGACTCCCATACTCATCACGTGTTTAAGTTGTACTTCCAAGAAGTACTATGTGAATGAGCACTCTAGGTTGCCGCTCTGAAGTTATCTTGGTGACTACAGCGTCGTCTCCCTCGACGATGACTCGTATCAGGTGGTACTTGCTCTATGTGTTATCTTACACTTATGGACTTGTGATTTCTTACCATTTGCCATCGCACCGCTATTCACATAGCCTTTGGCAAATTAAGAATCACCTCTAAGTCCCAGAGATTATCCAGGAGCTATACCAAAACTTCCGCTGCCTCTGAGGCCGCTATTTGGTTACCCATGGCAGAGTCCGAAAAGCATCGTGCTTATCACTCTTCCATGTTAAAAACTCCTTCTCCTTCAATAGTGAAACACATAGCCTGATATCGACTTACACCGGTCCTTATTTGATTAGAAATCTAAGAGAGTGTAATCCAAAGGAAAAGCTTGTCTGCTCCGTAATCCAGAACATAGTTTCCAGTACTTCGAAAGTACTTAAAATGTTCATTACAGCAGTCGAGTATTCCTTTCCAGGATTACCTTGATATCCTCCCACTATACTAGCCGCATAGCAGATATCGATTCTCGTTTTCAACATCGCATTTATCAAGCTTTCCACACTTGAAGTGTAGGAAACCGCTTTCATTGCTTCTATCTCCTTTTGTGTTCCAAAACACATATCCTTAGATAGATGCATTCTGTATCTGAAAGGTAACATACCTGATGCAACCCAAGGTTCGGCAATCGACGTTGGAGCTCGAATTCAGTCTAGAATGGCGAAGAAGACGTCGGAACGAGAGTCGGGCGTGCATCGAGACGAAGACGAAGAGTTCGGTCGGACTTTTGGCTTGGTGTCGGCCGACACCAAGGCTTGTCGGCCGACACCTTCAGAAAATGACGAGTTGGACAGCGGAATAAGGCCGCGCTCGCGGGAAAACCCGCGGACGCAGGATTTTTGCCTTGGTGTCGGCCGACACCCTATATTGTCGGCCGACATCTTCACAAATTCAGCATCGGCGGCGGATTTGTCAAGTTTCAGCGTTTTTAATTGTTTTTATTATTTATTTCGAGTTTTAGGGTTTGTTTGCCTATTTAAAGGCTTTTCTATTTCATTATGAAAAAAAAACCATGAATTGATAAATAAAAGAGTATGTTTTGTGAGTTTTATTAAATCTCTCTCGGGTTCGAATTCTATCCCGATTATCCAAAAGAGTTCAACCGACGAATCAACGAGCCAGTCAAATCTCGTTTGTGTGTCTTCATCTTCCCCGAGTTGCTGCATCGATTTCGTGTTGGGGGTTAGGGTTCCGTCCTTAATTGATTTCACGAATTCAGGTTCAGAGGTTTTGGGACTTCCGCCGGTATCTTTCTATCTTTTGCTCTTCGTTCTTCTTCAATCTTTCTATCCCCGACGAGGTACGTATCATTTGGTATCAGAGCCCAGGTTCGGGTTCAAATTTATACGTAATCTCGTTTCGTTTTTTCTTTCCTTCTTTCGTGTTCTTCTTTATTTTTCGTTTCTTTTTTTTCTTTCTTCTTCTTTGTTTAAAAAAAAAAATATTTTTTTTTTATTTTCGAATTTACTGTTCATCGTGAACAGTTAATGTTCATCCGAATTTAAAAAAAAATAATAATAAATAAATAAATATTTTGTCCTCGATTATTCTTTTTATTGTTGTTCATTGTCCGTTCAACAATTTAGAGTTATTCTTAGTTTCGTGGATTTTGTTGGAGTTGAATTCGATCGGTAGATTGGGAAAGTTCGATTCTTTTAGAGAGAAACACGAGCGTTGAGTGACCTCCTATATCGAGTGATACACGAGAGTGGTGAGGAATTGTCCATTGTGTTTCTAACATTTTTGCAGGACAACTGACATGGATCATACCCAAGCTAAGCTCATCATGGAGAAGGCGATGACACGGTTCGAAGGGATGCTTAAATCGAAGATGAAGGGGGTGAATGAGCGACTTACCGCCTTAGAGGAGAGAGCTCGTCATGATGAAGTCTGGAATCGAAGAGGTGGCCACGGATACCGAGAAGTTCAGAGTGGTTATCATCGAGCCCGTGAGCTTAGTCGGGAGCGTCGTGAAGAGAGGAGGTCCAGAGCTGAACGTTTGGACGACGAGAGGAGGGCCAGAGCTGAGCGTTTGGACGACGAGAGGAGGGCCAGAGCTGAGCGTTGGGACAAGTGTTGGAGCAATATTGAGCGTAAATTAGAGGAATGGGTACAATCGCCAATGAAGGCTGAGAAAGTGGCGACTGATGACGACGGCGAGAAATCAGAACCGAAGGCCTTGGTAGAGTCCGAAGAAGAGTCGCTCTTGGTGTGTTCCGAGGAAGATTCGGCTTCGGAGGAGTCCGTAGAAGAATGCGACGAACCTACACCATCGGTTGCCGTGGCTTCTGACATCGAGGAGGTTTCGGTGGATTTTGACGTCGCAGCGGAGTCAGTAGAGTCCGAGGAGGAGATTTCGGTAGAGTCCGAGGAGGAGATTTCGGTAGAGTCCGAGGAGGAGATTTCAGTAGAGTCCAAGGAGGAGGAATTGATGAAATCCGAGGACCTTCCGCAATTGGAGTTACTCATGGTGGGACAAGCAACGAAAGAGGGACAAGCGACGTCGGTGGTGTTGTGCGAGGAGGCGAAGTGCTACACTAACGTTTTATTGTCTCTACACCCTTTTACTCTTGTTTTTCAGGAATTTCATGATGACTTCCCTGAAGAAAGATCTCTTAGTTTTCCGCTACATCGAGGGTGTGAGCTGCAAAAGTATGTCGTCCCGAGCTTGTTCGTGAGAGTGGTGTTCGACCCGGGCAAAGACTTGGATTTGAGGACAAATCCTCTTGAAGAGGAGGGGAATGATGCAACCCAAGGTTCGGCAATCGACGTTGGAGCTCGAATTCAGTCTAGAATGGCGAAGAAGACGTCGGAACGAGAGTCGGGCGTGCATCGAGACGAAGACGAAGAGTTCGGTCGGACTTTTGGCTTGGTGTCGGCCGACACCAAGGCTTGTCGGCCGACACCTTCAGAAAATGACGAGTTGGACAGCGGAATAAGGCCGCGCTCGCGGGAAAACCCGCGGACGCAGGATTTTTGCCTTGGTGTCGGCCGACACCCTATATTGTCGGCCGACATCTTCACAAATTCAGCATCGGCGGCGGATTTGTCAAGTTTCAGCGTTTTTAATTGTTTTTATTATTTATTTCGAGTTTTAGGGTTTGTTTGCCTATTTAAAGGCTTTTCTATTTCATTATGAAAAAAAAACCATGAATTGATAAATAAAAGAGTATGTTTTGTGAGTTTTATTAAATCTCTCTCGGGTTCGAATTCTATCCCGATTATCCAAAAGAGTTCAACCGACGAATCAACGAGCCAGTCAAATCTCGTTTGTGTGTCTTCATCTTCCCCGAGTTGCTGCATCGATTTCGTGTTGGGGGTTAGGGTTCCGTCCTTAATTGATTTCACGAATTCAGGTTCAGAGGTTTTGGGACTTCCGCCGGTATCTTTCTATCTTTTGTTCTTCGTTCTTCTTCTATCTTTCTATCCCCGACGAGGTACGTATCAATACCTTTCTCGGAATCTTGCATGTTAAAACGAACCATAATCATTTATATGTAAGATGTCCAGGAGAAGTACAATGTTCTTTTCTAGAGATCCTAGATCTCAAGAACATGTCCAACTTCTTCCTATATCTTTCATAATGATTTATCTAGACAACCATCATTTTATGTCTGACAACATCTTTACATTGTTGCCAATGATAAAATGTAATCTACATAAAACCTCCGAGAAACACCACTTTGTTTCCATCACGTTTCCTATACACACGATTCGTCAATGCCTTTTGATGAATCCATCAAATGGACTATCTCATCAATGCGCAAGTTCCTCGAACTCCAGCTTCGTTTCAATCCATAAATGGATCAACTAAGCTTGTACTCTAAATGATCTCGCCTCTTAGCAATAATCCTTATTGCTTTCCAAGAAGGCACATTTAGATCTAGTACTGCCTTCATGTAGATTCAGGGATCGATTTCATGTATACCAGGTCCAGAGTCTGAGAACTCTCCTAGCCTTATGAACATCTCCGGTTGTCATACAACCTCCCACTACAACGGCATTCCGGTGTATAAACAGTGATAACAGTAGGTGCAGTTAGTGGTGTACCGCTACTCGGTTTGGCTGGTTCCCAGTCCTTATCCCTTTCTCTCATTCAAAGTATTACGTCACTTTGGGCTTGTGGTTCATCTAATAATTTTTCTCTAAGAACCGGGCGTTAGAACTTATAACGTCCTTCTGGTTCATAGTACTATTGAACACACATCTTTTGTTCTTCTAGGATATTCTACAACCGCATTTGAATGCGCCGTTGTTTCCAGACATATCCATAGAACCTAGGTAGTACCGTATAACTCATGCTTTTACTATTTCTATAAGAGTTCCATTTCTTGTTTACCACACACCATTTCTACACAACAGTGTATGGTGTAGTCATTTGGGATCAAATCCCAATCTCTGATCAGTATGCCATGCATTCCTCAGACAGGTACTTGCCTCCGCGATCAAATCGCAGGCTATAAATGGATATACCTTGAAGGTTCTCCACAATTGCTTAGTGTCCATTGACTTGTCAAAACACTTTGCTTTTGTGGCACATCAGGTATGCTAATCCATTTTTTCGAGTAATCATAAAATGAAGTACTCGTACCTTATTGTCTGAGTAGACATAGGTCTGCGTACATCAGAGTCAATCAATTCTTATACTTGTCCGGATCTTATATCTTATATCCATAAAGGATTGCTTAGTTATGTTATCTTCCAAATTAGATTCTTAGGTCGGAAGGTCCACTCCTTCAACTTAATTGATCAAAATGTCAATTTTCGACCTTTGAACTTCTTATTTGAATAAACATGACTTAGCATAAGAATCCACAAGTATAAATGATTTATTACAGAAATATCTCTTAAAAGTAAAACGAGTTATATGCTACGGTTCGTTGCATCGTGGTGGACTCGGGATTCATCATTTACATATTGCTAGCTAATGTACCAGAATAGATAATATCATTATTTCTTCTTATAACCATCAGATGATTAAAAGAAATAAAATATCCATTCATTCGAAATCCAGAACAAAGTTCTTTCTAAAAGGTACATAAAAGCAATAACTCAAAATGAAATCCTATAAAATGTCCTCCACTGCAACAGCTGCCTCCTCCACAGCATTGCCCATGTAGACTACGATTTCTTCTTTTCCAAGTCGTCGGGTTTCCTGGAACCCTTGCATTTAAAATGCACATACCGTCAGTGGTTCCATATCTACACACCAGGTTCCGGTAGATAATACCACTGACTATGTTTTACGACTAAAGAAGACTTCGTATTTTCTTTGAGAGGATAATCAGACTTCCAGTACCCAGACTGTTTGCATCGAGAACACTAGCCTATTGGCTTTCTCGCCCCATCTCGTGATCCAAGAAACTTAGGACCACTGGGTTTCTTTGCTTGCTTTTCCTATCCCCCGGTTTTGCCCTTAGGTTCGAAACCTTTGGCATTGGCTACAAGAGCTTGCGATTTCCGTCTCAACTCGTCCAAAAGGTCCATCATCTCAAAAACGTGTCTTAGCGTTTCCTTGAATCGACTGGCCTTTATGAGTATCCTTATCGCCTCTTGTCTAGCCTCTACATCATGTCTAAACATCTTCTTGAGTTTGAACATGATAAAATCAGTTCTTTCCTCATCAGTTAAGACATTGGTAGGCTCGGGAGGACAAAGCTCACTGAGTACAAACTTGTACTCTTTAACAGTCTGGTCAATGTCCAGATCTCTATTCCAATCAATACAATCAGGGACCAGTGAGTTAAAATCCTTAAGTATCACATAAAGTAGGTTCAAAGCCATCCATAATCTATGAGCACATATAATAACAAACAATCGATTTAATATCCGATATTATCTCCCTCTAATAATATCATTAAACCACTAATCACATCTAAAATCCCATCGGGTAAGGCAAGCCACGTGGTGTGGACGTTTACCTACCCAAATGATTTAGCAATTAGATTTGCTTCGGTCATACATCATGAAAGTCGTAGGCAGTGAAATAAACGCAGTGAAATGCGCTGCCTAGACAAGGCAGTGTTCTGCGGCAGAACAGCGTATGCCGCAGCACGATGCCTTGTACAGAAAAACCGTTCGTTTTACGTGATTTACTTGATTTAAGTATTTTATCCAGATTAATCAGATTGTTTAGAAGATAAAATTATATGTGATATATGTATAAGAATTGCAGCGGAATTAATAAAAATAAATCACTTCGAACGAACACACACACACGTACATAAAAGTAAATGACAAGGAATTAATCTTTGTATGTGTATTTAAATTATACACATACGAAATGGTCTTACGACCAGAAACTTTATTAAAGAACGAGTCTTTACAAAACGAGATACTCTTGGATTTACAAATGATTTTACTCAAGGCTATACACATGTATGCCTTAGCGTATATCGGATCCGAAGAGTATTAACAATCAACAAAAAATGAAACCTAGCAACTGTATAACACCTATTCTAATGTCACGATCATCAGCACTACAAAAGAACTCTCTTAGAGACGAGAGAACATATGGCTCGACAAACTTCACAAGTGAAGTCGCGGCACTAAAAGGCGTGATGATCGATCTAGAGAGGAAATGTGTTTCTGGAGGTGTAAAGGTGTTGTTGGAGTGTTGAGTAAATGCAGCTGGGTCGTCCTCTATTTATAGGTGAGAGTCTCCAACTGATTTCCTCATTTTGCTAGGTCAACAATCGGTTGAGATATTCTAGGGCAGGCTGCTTTGACCGCTGCCGCAGGAATGCCTTCTGAAGTTCTTCTGGAATGCTCTGCCGTACTGCACTGCCTTCCATACTCTCTGGACTTCAGCAATCCTTTGCCCTACGCTCATGCTTCGCTCGATATCTTGACTCAACCTCTTGTCCAAGCCTTGCACTGCTTGCGGCATGACTCTGCCTGGCTGTGCTGCGGCAGAAAGCTTCTATGTTGATTGTTTTTCAAGCACGTTCCAACTAATGAACTATGCTAAATCAAATCACCAATATGACAAGTGATTACAACAGTTTAAATTGTGAAGAAAGAAATAAAACAAATAAATATGTTAGCAAGACAACTTCTGCCTAGGTACATTTAAGGCATTGTAATGCCCAAACATATTTATCCTTACAAACTCCCCCTTTTTATCTTTCTTCACAAAACCATGAGGCAGCAGCGCAATGAGCACTCCCCCTCAATGAAATACATCTTACTTGGAAGTTTATGGATTTTATCTTGACAAAACAACTGAGGCATAAAACTCCCCCTTAGTTAATACTTCCTAAGTAGAACAAAAAATTATTTAAACAACTAACTAACTAATAGAACAAAAACAAGTAACTAAGTAAGCCTTAAATGTAACACACCATTTTTTTTTTTAAAAGGAAATAACTACTTAAATAGAAAATTGTTCAACCAAAATAAACTTAAAAATTAAATTGTTCAAAAACCAATAAACAGAAATTAAATTGTTCAGAGCAAATAAAAACTAAAAATCAAAAGAAGAAATAATATTTCTTCAGGTCTTCAGAGCTTGCTTTGAATCTTCAAATCATCAGGTCTCGGGCTCGAGTGACGAATCACGATACTCTCCATCAATCTCTGCGGCAGACTTTTCTGTCACTTCTGCGGCAGTCTTTTGGACTTCATCCTTCAATTTATTCAACAGTTGTCTCTTTGCCTCTTAGAGCTCTGGTGCTGCTGCGCTGCTGCTGGTACTCCCCCTTTTTGTGGAGAAAAACCCTTTGCTTCAAGAAATCAGGAAATACCATCAACAATTGCCTTGGTCATGTACTCCTGCATGACGACAATTCGATTGCAGCACATTGTTCGGCAAATTCTTGAGCTCGAGCATGAATGAGGGCATCAGTCCGCGCTTTTGGAGCTTTCTTTGGAGTTGAGACTGCGGCAGTGCAATGAAAATTTGTCCATGGAAGACAATTGGAATCGCGGATGCTCAACTTGTATGCTGTAGGCAGTAGTGTCTCAATATCAGCATCGTTGTATGACAATCATTGTGTCTTCATCATCTCCCAGATAAAAGAGGGGAACGCAAGGCTCTGCGTCTGTGATGAGCTTCAGCCTGCGTAGCCATTTAGTAAAAAATAAGCTGCCCAAGGATCACTTGCCTTCCTGCACCAAGGTTAAAAAGAACCTCTGCCATCGTGGTGTGCACAAAGTGCATATTGGACGTGGGAGTCCATTTGCCACGAGCAATGGTAAATAGTAGATAGTAAAAAGAGGTTAGTTTGGAGGCAGGAATGTAAGCAGTGTTTGGTGTTTAGCCAATCAGGCGGCGAGCAATTGCGGCAGTGCTGGGTTCAATGACTGCGGCAGGATGTTCAATATCCGAGCGGTCAAGGAAATCATTGAATGCGGTAGGGCTGAAAGTGAAAATCTTTTTCCGGAGATACACTCTGCCGTAGCCTTGAGAGCCATCATTACCAAAGCAGTGGTGCATTTTGGCATAAATATCCCATAAATCAAATCCTCTTTGAGTAAGCCTTTGTCGCCTCCATGTTGATTCAGAATCCTACTTAGGCGCATGGACTGCGACAGCAGTGGCATTACCCTTGTCCTTTTCGGCAGATGGAGGTACTGCGGCATCTCCACTGTGTGAATTGTCTATTTTTGATGCGGCATATTCCTTTCCTTTGCGGCCCTTCTTCGTAGTGGCTTCCAAATCAATTGGATTGGCCGAAGAAGTGAGTGGCAGCCTCTTGCCTTTTGCTCAGGCAGTAGATCGGGTGAAAAAACAGCGGTGAGCTCCCAGTAGTCTGCGGCAGCGTGGATGCGGTACATGGCATCCATATATTCTGGTACTTGAATGTCTGCCAGCATGGCCTCGGGGCGAACCTTCCCTGATGAACGCAATGCACCATGGGTCGCCAAAATAAGGAGTAAAAGGAATGTATTCGACCATTGAAAATTTGGAGAGAAAGAAAATTTAGGGCAAGAAAACAGTGCACAAATTCGACACAAGGATTGGATTTTACGTGCGAGAGAAAAAATAGGGATTTCAGGAATTCAAATTAATTCAAACTCTAGATCTAATATTATGAGAGAGTTGCATTCCAATTAAGAGTTTGAAGTAAAGAATAAGAAAAATAAGTGAAAATCAGATGGTGGTTTGATGTAACGCAAAAATAGGCAACGGTTACGTTTCTAAGGTTGAACCATCGTCTGCTGCACACTTGAGTGCTGCCCAACGATCAAGTGGGGCAATGCTCTACGGCAGGTTGTTGCCAAAAATCAAAATCCAAAATATTTTTTTTTTTTTTTTGTTTATCTGTTTTTCTGTTTTTAATTTTTCTCTTTTTCTGTTTTTAATATTCTTTTTTTTTGTTTTGTTTTTAGAATATTTTCTTTTTCTATTTTTCATTTTTTTTCTATATTTTTTTTTTTTTTTTTTTAAATAAGTAAAATATTTTTGTGGTGTGAAAAAACAAGGCTTACAAAGCAAAATTAGGAAAAGATTAACAACTATCTAATCCTAATGGAACATCATGCTGCATCATAAGTACTTATACTCTACTTAGGTATAATGCCATGTCAACAATGAGATTATCAAATACTTAGTTCACCTAGTACATAGTATCTCAACCCATTTCGTATTAATTACATGTATATGGGTTTGACCATGTTGCCTAGAGTGGTTTGGGTATTTTCTCTTCCTTCGGAAAATTTTAAACTCAAAAATTGACTAAGGCAGAATGCTGTGGCAGAGGTTCAGTAGGCATGACAATGCGGCAGCATGATGCAGATCAGCATCTAAGGCATGATGCACATGCACAAAGAATTCCTTAGGGCAATGAAACGTTCTGAGTTCAGTGGCTTGGTGAAGATATCAGCGATTTGCTTCTCTGTTGGGATGTGATCAATTCTCAAGAGACGTTTATCCACCAAATCTCGTATAAAATGATGCCTTATGCTGATGTGTTTGGTTCTTGAGTGCTGCACTGGATTATGACTGATATTTATGGCACTCGTATTGTCGCAGTAGAGTGTAAGAATGTTGCTATCCAAATGGTAGTCATCAAACATGTGCTTTAGCCAGATGAGTTGGGTACAGCAGCTTCCTGCGGCAACATATTCTGATTCGGCAGTGGATAAAGAAATGCAGTTTTGCTTGCGGCTATGCCATGAAATGATGTAATTTCCAAGAAAACAACATCCACCGCTTGTACTCTTGCGATCATCCATGTCTCCAGCCCAGTCGGCATCGGAAAATCCAACTAAATTGGTATTGGTATCTTTGGTATACCATATGCCTAACTCGACTGATGCGGCAACATATCGTATGATGCGTTTGACTGCCTTCAAGTGTTCTTCCCTTGGATCAGCTTGAAACCTGGCGCATAAACAAACGCTGTACATAATATAAGGTCTAGTTGCCGTGAGATAAAGTAAACTCCCTATCATGGATCGGTAGAGTGTCTGATCCACTGCGGCAGTATCAGTGCCTCGGGAGATCTTGTCCGTTGAACCCATAGGTGTTCTCATGGGCTTGGATCCTTCAAGTTGGAATCTTTTGATGAGATTCTTGGCATATGTGGCTTGTGAGATGAAAGTTCCAGTTGATGATTGCTTGATGTGGAGTCCTAAAAAATGAGTTAGTTCTCCTACCATGCTCATCTCAAATTTTGATGCCATGACAGAGGTGAATGCCTTAAGCATGTTCTCACATGTGGATCCAAAGACAATATCATCAACATAAATTTGTGCAATTAAAATATTGGAAGAATTGAATTTAACAAACAGTGATTTGTCGGCAGTGCCTCGAGTGAATCCGAAACTGAATAGAAAATCAGTTAGGCAGCCATACGAAGCTCTAGGAGCTTGTTTTAGGCCGTACAATGCCTTGTGTAATTGATACACATGGTCAGGATATTTCGGATCTTCGAAGCCTTTGGGTTGTGCAACGTATGCCTCCTCTTCAAGTATGCCGTTGAGAAAGGCTGCCTTCACGTCCATTTGATGTAAGGTGATGTTGAGGTGGCATGCAATAGCAATAAGCAAACGTATGGACTCCATGCGTGCTACGGGGGCAAAGGTCTCATCGAAATCGATGCCTTCAATTTGAGTGTAGCCTTGTGCCACGAGTCTTGCCTTGTTGCGCACAACCTGCCCATGCTCATTTGATTTGTTCTTAAAAATCCACTTTGTCCCGATGACATTCTTGTTTTTGGGACGAGAAATGAGCTTCCAAACTTTGTTTCTTTCAAACTCGTTCATCTCTTCTTGCATTGCCATGATCCAAAATTCATCGGCCAATGCTTCTTTGACATTTTTCGGTTCTACCGTGGAGAGATACGAGAAAATGCCTATCTCAATGCATGTGGCAGACATGCTTACATTCTTGGTCATGTTGCGGTAGTTGATGTACGGACGAGCTCTCATGCGTGTGGCCAACAATTGACTCGAAGGATGGTTTCGGATAACATGCCTTGGGGGATCCCTTCGTCGTTGATTTGGTGTTTCTTCAACATCTGATGAATCTGTTTGTTGAGGAGTGTTATCATCATTTGATTTATCGGGAGACGTTGTAGAAGGTTGGGCATCATTGTTCGAGCCAGTGGGTGCGGCAGTAGGCTGCGCAGGAGTGAAACTGCCTTCAATTTCTGCTACTGCGGCAGGTTCGAGCAGACCTTCTACCTTCTCTTCTTTGGGTTTCCTGAGTCGACTTAGATCATCAAAATCAACATTTACAGATTCAATAATGGTTCTAGTTTGTATGATAAAAATACGATAGGCATGACTATTCCTAGAGTATCCAACAAATAATCCTTTAAGTGACTTTGGATCAAGTTTAGATCTAGGTTCCCTATCATTCAGAACATAACAAACAGAGCCAAACACATGAAAGTATTTCAAATTAGGCTTCCTATTGTTCAAAATTTCATAGGCCGTTTTTGTTGTTCCTGAACGTATGCTGATGCGGTTCAGGATATGGCATGCGGCATTGAATGCTTCTGCCCAAAATTGCTTGCTTAGGCCCTTGGCGATCAGCATGGTACACGCCATTTCCTTGAGGGTTCGGTTCTTCCTTTCAGCCACGCCGTTTTGTTGCGGTGTTATGGGGGCAGAAAACTCTTGGGCAATGCCATGCGTATCAAATAATCTGGAAAGCCGTTGGTTTTCGAACTCGGTGCCATTGTCACTTCTTATTCTCTTTACTGAGGCTTCATGGTTGGTCTTTATCCACCTAATGAGCTTGGACACCTCATCAAATGTTTCACTCTTGTCTTGGAGAAAACGCACCCAAGTGTATCTCGAGAAATCATCTACTACGACAAGTACGTAGCGTTTTCCAGAATGGCTCCTTGTCTCGATTGGTCCCATTAAATCCATGTGGAGGAGATCAAAGCATTTGGTTTGCTTTTGATACAGTCCTGCCTTGGAGTGGGCAGGTCCTGCGGCAGAGGCATCAGTCTGTCCTGCGGCAGGTATTGCTGGATGACTTGTATGAGTCATTTTTCCTTGTTTGCAATGTCCACATGTTGTCTTCTGGATTTTCGGGAGAGCTGGGAGTCCACGAACAGCATTGAGCTTGATTAGACGCTCTAAGTTCCCAAGACTTGTGTGTCCAAGTTTTTGATGCCATAGGTCTATGTCATCTTTGACTTGTGCAGAGAGGCATGTTTCTCCAATGGAGTAGCAGTTGTTTGCCTTGGAACGCTCCCCCTGGATGAGTGGGTTCCCTGCATTATCAAACACTTCACACAATTGGTGAGTAAATTTTACATTCATGCCTTCATCGCATAGTTGACTTATGCTTATAAGATTCGTGATGAGGCCTTCAACATGAAGCACTTGTTGTAGCTTCGGAAAGCCTTGCACATTCAGTGTGCCTCGGCCAACAATTGAGCCACTGGAACCTCCTCCAAAAGTGACTTCTCCTCCGTGAAAGACTTTGTAGTCGATGAGATGATCACTATTTCCGGTCATGTGCCGCGAGCATCCGCTATCGAAGTACCACTTATCATCTTTGGTAGCTTTGAGGGCAGTGAAGATAACATTGCATGTTTCAACACTTTGGATGGCATTTGATGCGGCAGAGGAGTCATCGGAGGGACCTGTAAAACAGACATTGGTAGAGAGTTTAGTTCTGGGCACCCATTTGCGTATGGTTGTTGCCTTCTTTTTGATAAGGCGTCGTGAAGGCACAGAAAAATATTTGGGATGCCGTGGTCCAGTGTTGGAGTGAAAATAATATCCCCTTGCTTGGTCCTCTTCGCGTCTCCAACAAAAAGGTCGAATGTGACCAGGTACTAGGCAGTAGTGGCAAACATATCGTCTCTTCGATTTAGAGTGTTGCTTAGGCAAGGTTTTTCTTGTCTTCATCCTGCCTGATGATGTCTGCCTTTGCTTCGGCCTTCTGCGGCAGTCTCTTGCTGGGGCAGTGGCCTTGCCTTCGGTTTGTTCAACCCTTTTTGGAGTTGAGGATTGTGCGGCAGCTGTTGAATCGTCATTTGATGCCTTTACAAATGCCATGTCCGTTGGGTTTTTCTTTGGAAAAACGGCATCTAAAACCTTTTGATGTCCGAGGCCTTGCCTTTCAACATGTGAAATACTCATTACGGCATCTAACTTTGTTGTTGCCGTGTTAAGTTTTACAAAAGTATTGTTAGCAACTTCGAGTTTTCCATTTACACGATTAAAGTCAATTTTTAGTTTTTCGGCCTCCATATCCTTTCTGGTAAGTTGGACATCAAGTTTCTTCAATCGTTCTTCAAAGGTGTTCTTCTCTACGAGCATTTGTTCAATTGCCATGGCCTGCTTCTTCAATTTTTCTTCATATCCGGCTTTGGTTGAAGTAAGCATTTTCATCATCTTGGTCTGCCGGGCAAATTTCATGCGTAGCTCATCGAAACTTTCTTTGAGCTCGATGAAAATATCAATGGGAATGGTCTCCTCTTCAGATTCGTACCCATTGACTGAGGCAGTGAGACACAGGCAGTTCTCTGCGGCAAGCGTTACTGTCTTGTCTGCGGCAAAGGCGGAAAAAGCAACATGCCGTCGTGGAGGGGCCTGGAATGGACCGTCATCTTCTGCATCGGATAGGGAAATACCTTCAAAGCGAGCAGCAAGCGCAGTGGTGGGGTCTTCAAGGCAGTATTGTTCCATATCCTCTTGCACAACCATGGAGTTTAAAATTCCAATGCCTCGATCTTTTGAAGGGCATTCGGTTGAGAAATGTCCAATTCCTTCACACACGTGACACTTGATTTTTGACCAGTCTCTTGGACTTGAGTTTGAATTTGCTCCTGTGCTTAGGTGGCGTACAACGATCCTTCTTTCTTGATTCTTTGTTGGCCTCGATGGGAACTTCCTGCGTCGGGGATCGTACGGCTTCTTCAACGAGCGGACAAGTACTGCATCCAGTTTTTGTGAAAGGAATGCAAACTTGTCTTCTCCACCATCAGATCCAAGCAACTCATAGATCTCTTCATCGGTCAAATCATTTGCGGTGGGAGGACTGCTGCCTTGATAGTTGTTGCCTGATTCCCTGCCGCAAGGTTCTGTCACGGTGTAGGCAAGATTCTTCTCGTCGCTTCGTGAACGTGATTTCCCGTGAGTTTCACGATCTTCATGGTTAAGCTCATAATTCTTGAAGATTGCCATTAATGAAACATAATATTCCTCTGACATGGAGCTGTCTTCTATGGCAGTGACCTTCGGCAGAAACTTTTTGCTCATCGATCGCATTATCTTACTACACACTGCCGGGTTGCTAATGGGCGAACCAAGGTCAGCACATTCAGTAACAATGGACATTAATTCTCCAAAGTACTGAAGGCATGTCTCGTCCTCGTTCATACGCAAGTTCTCGAAACGAGACATAAGCATACGGACCTTGGTCTTCTTCACTGTGTTGTTACCTTCACAATGAAGAGCCAGCATATCCCATACTTCTTTGGCAGTAGTACATTGTTTGACAATTTTGTACATATTGCAATCGATGGACTCAAGGATGGCACACCTTGCCCTATCGTTGGCAGTACCTGCGGCAACCTCTTCGGTAGACCACTTCTCCGGAGCTTTTTCAAGCGTACCGCCTTCAGGGATTACCTCCTGAGGTGGTTTCCATCCTCGTAGTACGGACAACCACGCATTGCGATCAATTGATTTGATCCTTGCTTCAATGCGAGTTTTCCAAAATCCATAATTTGTACCGTCAAGAACAACCGGTGTTCGTACGATGTAAAAGGATGGATCTGCCATTGTAAGTGTGCGTGATCAGACGGACCTTAAACACTAAGTAAGTCTAGTGCCCGCTCTGATACCACTTGAAAGTCGTAGGCAGTGAAATAAACGCAGTGAAATGCGCTGCCTAGACAAGGCAGTGTTCTGCGGCAGAACAGCGTATGCCGCAGCACGATGCCTTGTACAGAAAAACCGTTCGTTTTACGTGATTTACTTGATTTAAGTATTTTATCCAGATTAATCAGATTGTTTAGAAGATAAAATTATATGTGATATATGTATAAGAATTGCAGCGGAATTAATAAAAATAAATCACTTCGAACGAACACACACACACGTACATAAAAGTAAATGACAAGGAATTAATCTTTGTATGTGTATTTAAATTATACACATACGAAATGGTCTTACGACCAGAAACTTTATTAAAGAACGAGTCTTTACAAAACGAGATACTCTTGGATTTACAAATGATTTTACTCAAGGCTATACACATGTATGCCTTAGCGTATATCGGATCCGAAGAGTATTAACAATCAACAACAAATGAAACCTAGCAACTGTATAACACCTATTCTAATGTCACGATCATCAGCACTACAAAAGAACTCTCTTAGAGACGAGAGAACATATGGCTCGACAAACTTCACAAGTGAAGTCGCGGCACTAAAAGGCGTGATGATCGATCTAGAGAGGAAATGTGTTTCTGGAGGTGTAAAGGTGTTGTTGGAGTGTTGAGTAAATGCAGCTGGGTCGTCCTCTATTTATAGGTGAGAGTCTCCAACTGATTTCCTCATTTTGCTAGGTCAACAATCGGTTGAGATATTCTAGGGCAGGCTGCTTTGACCGCTGCCGCAGGAATGCCTTCTGAAGTTCTTCTGGAATGCTCTGCCGTACTGCACTGCCTTCCATACTCTCTGGACTTCAGCAATCCTTTGCCCTACGCTCATGCTTCGCTCGATATCTTGACTCAACCTCTTGTCCAAGCCTTGCACTGCTTGCGGCATGACTCTGCCTGGCTGTGCTGCGGCAGAAAGCTTCTATGTTGATTGTTTTTCAAGCACGTTCCAACTAATGAACTATGCTAAATCAAATCACCAATATGACAAGTGATTACAACAGTTTAAATTGTGAAGAAAGAAATAAAACAAATAAATATGTTAGCAAGACAACTTCTGCCTAGGTACATTTAAGGCATTGTAATGCCCAAACATATTTATCCTTACACATCACTTATAGCGTAACTTCGTGGGGAAGAATACTATAACGCGTATCTAAGTGTAAACCATTACTCAGTACTAAAGTAAATCGTTTGGAACCGCTACATCACCGCAAGCCACGTGGTATGGACGTTTACGATAACTTCACAATTCTTCACAATTCCTTATAACTGTCTACATCAATTAATCCAAAATCCGTTAGTATAGCAAGCCACGTGGTGTGGACGTTTACTACACCAAGAGACTTTTATAATTGACTCCCAATTACTTGATCCATTCGATTTTTGTAAATCAGGACGCGGAGAATCATAAGTGAAACTCGAAGTTTCTAACCAGTGATTCACCATACGAACAACCCTATCTCTCATTAGATGAGGGAGCCGAGCAGACAATCGATCCATCTATAAAAGAATGGTATGAAGGTCTCTAATTTGTGTCCTCTACATGACCAAGTGGTTTTGGCTCCATTCCACTCCCCGGGGTGAGAATGAGTCGACTTGAAATCAGCTTTGGAAATACAAATTAGGCATTGTTTGATAAACTTAATCAATGTTTCTTGTAAGAGGAATTACAAGAACTCTCCTCCAATGACTTATCTATATAAACTTCAAAAGTTTATAAAAGTCACCAAGAGAGCAGCAATGGAGACCATGGGTATGTTTCCATACCCTCTCCCACTTAGCTTTTTACAACAAAGGGATACGCTATCTAATGCATAATTAAATACACATAAGCATGCATACATGAAATAAAGCACATACTATTATCACATAATCAAAATAATACTAGAATATTATTTTCCGACTATTATGGCTTTATTGCATCTCCGTACGCATCTTCTAGTCTTCAGTCTTCGTTCTTGAATGCTCCATGTGACGAGAATATTAATCCAAATATTTAAATCTATTTATTTTTAATTAATCCAAAAGTTACTTAATTCGAAAATTAAGTCAATCGAATATATCAAAAATAAAATTAAATATTATTTATATTTATTATTTTTATTTTCCTTTTCTACTCCATTAAATCTCTAGAATCCTATCCAAGACCCACTTGGAATATTCTAGAAGATTTCTATAATGGAATAAGGAAATAAAATAATTTAGGACTCCTAATCCTTCCAAATTAATTCCTTTCCTAATCTATTAAAAATTCCATAAAGGAATAATTAAATAGGAAAAATAAATTAATTCCAAATTAATTCTTTTCCTAATCCATGAATATTACAAAAGGAATAATCAATTAGGAAGACCAAATTAATTCTAAATTTATTCCTTCCTTATCCATGAAAATTCTCATACTAGGAATAATCAATAAGGAAATAAATTTATTCTAAATTTATTCTTTTCTTATTACATGAGAGTTCCCAAAAATAGGAATACTCAAAATAGGAAAACCGAATAATTTAGGAAAGTTGGATCTTGGCGGGAGAGTACGAGATCACGAGGACCCTGCGCCCCCCACCACCATCGATCCCCGGCCGAGGAGGAGCGCCGCCGCCACCCCAGCCCACGCGCCACCACCACCGGTGGCCGGCGTGGCCGAGGAGTCCCGCGGGCAGCCCCCGCCTCTAGGGCTCGATCGATCCTTCATGGATCGATCATGATGATCGATCCCTCGTCCCATCGTCTCCTCCGTCACACGTCTTTTCCGGCGGTCGTTTCGGCATCGATCCAACGTAAAATAAATTACATAATTTAATTACAATTATTCGGTATCGATTCTATACATGAAATCGACCCTATACATTTTCCGGAAAAAGTAGAACGTAATAATAAACCTAAATTCGGTCAACCCCCGAATTTTTACTATTACAAGCATTCACCACACATAAAACGAATCTCGACATGTCCGAGAGTTTAATCAAAACATATTATGACAATAATTAACGGAAAAATTATATCTAGCCATAATAGTCGGAAACCCTGCAAGGTAGAACAATTTATCGCATATACACATGAACTAGAACCAACGCTCTGATACCAATTGTTGGAAATCGATATCCCGGGCTATTAAAATTGCGGAGATAATAACCCGATCAAAATCCCTTCGCCAGAAACCACCGCGAACCACCACACGAGCCGGAGCCCGGCCGAACACACATCCGCGGGGAAGCCCCCGCTTGCGTGCCCTAGCCGAGCCCCCGTACGGGGCTCGCGATCGCGCTTCGCGATCGCATGGGGTTACTCACGTAACCCCCCGGGGCTGCTCGTAGCAGCCCCCGCGGCGAGTCCGGCGACTCGCCGCCACCGCGTCGGAGGGCGGTCCGCCCAGCGGACCGCGATCGGGCCAGCCACGCGGCTGCCCGGCGATCGAGCCCAGCTCGATCGCGTGCCCCGGCGTCCAGCCGGGGCTCCTCCATGCACGCCCGGCGATCGAGCCCTAGGGCTTCGATCGCCACCCTCGGCGCCCAGCCGAGGGCTTGGTCCGTGCGTGCGCACGATCCCCACGGGGATCCGAACCACCGCGGTCCGGTGGTCTTCGACCACCACCGCCGGTTCATCCTCGTTCCGGGGTTCGTTCGTCCCTCGGATCTTCGTTCATATGCATATACGAATAATCAATTAAAATCATCGAGGGGGTTTCAATGATTTACCTTTGTTCTCGTTGTACGGAGAAACGAGATCTTATGAAGACCTTGAGACCTTCCCACGTATTCCTTGCACTAGCTCGAACGTCGGGTGGGCGACGATCTTCCGAACTCCATGGATCTCCCTCTCTACTTTCTCTCTCTAGAATTGTGATCTTCAAGTTATGAGAATAGAGAAGACCATGTAGTGCTTTTATAGGCTACGTAGGGGATCTTAAGGAGGTGGAATATTGGGCTTCCAATATTAATGATTAAATTGAGCTCAAGCCCAAATCTGTTAATCCATTAATATTAATTAATTCTATTTTCCACTATATAAAATTAATTGCACTCCCAATATTAAACCATATTATATCAAATAATATTTCTCCGGTAGTATTATTTATTCCGTGTATTTAAGATATAAATATCCATGAATAAAATTAATTTATTGCTAATTAATTTATTCATCTCTTATAACCGAGACTAGTACCATTCAACCTTAATTATTATGCGGAACAAATCCACCTGCAGGGTTTACATAATAATTCCTTATGAACTCATCTCGGGGATATTATCAACCCTTACGTGATACACTTTCCCGTCAAGTATTCACGGCATGTCATATATAAAATATAGCGACCCAACTTAACCGGTAATTGACCCAGTAATTAAACCGGTCAATTCCTTTGGAAAATCAAAGTCACTTATATTAAATATACACACCCGCAATAGTATCGGGGATTAAGAATAAAATACACTGAGACTTAAATCGATTATCGCCGGCAATCCTAATCGATAAATCTCAAACGATCCGCCCAATACACCAAGTGTACAAGTGTGATAAAATAATTAAGACAAATTATTTTCTCTCTCACACAATGACTATACCGATGGATTGGTCCATGTCCATCTAGGTCGTGAGCAACTGTTCGATTAAATACGAGTAACCGATAGTATGATCTTCTGTGTGCCCATGCACACCATACTAACTACAATGTATAAAATCCAGGACTATAATTTGCATATATTTAATTAACAATAATTAAACGCAAATAATTGTTTATTTAATTAAATAGATTAATGGCAATGGATCGTGAGTTTCCGTTACTTAAATCTAGACATTAAGTACACAACTCCAACAGTATAATAGTTTGCTCGAGACAAGATTGTATCTGGCATGTGTTTGTCTTAGTTTATCAACTTAATTTAAGGCAATCAGAAAAAATTCAAACAAAAGACGGTTCAAGTAATTATAGTGTACGAATGAAATAGTTCTCTATTTGTTGACGCTGAATTTTATAACATAATTCCTAAAAATATTCAAATTTGAAACAGGTTTTCGAGACGATGTCTCCAACAACTAGATCTTATTCCTTGAAAAAGAAAGTACAGACTCGTGAGCGTATTCGAGATCCACCAAGAGAAGTCTGGCGAATGACTTTTAGGCGACTACGTCGTCTCCCGAACCTGAATAGAATAAGGTATGTACAGCTTTTACTGAAAGGCGCGCTGCCTAGTGTAAATAATTGATTAATTATTCCAACATAGGCTACAAAACATGCTCTAAAGACCAACCCTAGACCGATCTCCTTGAAGGCACAAAAGAGGAAAAGATTCAATATGGGAATAAACATCCCAAAAATATCCAAAAATGTAAGGTATACTTCAAATTCATATTATTCTAAAAAATGACTAACACTAATAACATTAGTTTTATCCATTCTAAATTCTTGTAGGAGACTGTGAATGTACTTTCAGTCAAACCAGTCACTTCCTAAGCAGAAAAATCGTGTAAGTGCACTGTTGTATTCGCTAAACTATCTGACTCTGACACATCATTTTAACAAAAAAAAATTATCGAAGTACATAAGATCATTATGAAATGTTGTATGAAATGTCTCTTTGTTTTAAAAAAAAAACTCACTTGCTTGTATAATTTTGTAAACTTAGTAAACTGTTTACTACACTTTCATATTGTTGTTTTTTGAAAATTCAACTGTGTTCTTTCATGCTGTAAAATTAATTAAGTTGTTTATGAAATTAGCATGTTGTTGTGACATTATTTGCTTGTTGTTTGTTGGGAATACTACCTTCAGCCTTAATGGGTGTCACAGTGAATAATAAGGAAGTACTCGGCTAGATACAAGAAATTAGTACGTACACTATATGTCGTTGTGCAGTGTTGTTGGTAGTTCACCGTAGATAATATGGTTTATTTACACCTAACGTTTGGGAAACAAAATCATAAGGGTGTATAGGGGTGATTAACCTTAAATGTGTTTACCAGACTTGTAAGTGTCTATTAAATACACTATACAAACTTGTGTAATAATATGTAAGCATGAAACTAATACTTACACTATACATACTTGTGTAGTGTAATTTTTGGTTTACTATCTAAATATGAAACTAATACGTACACTATATGCAGTTGTGCAGTGTTGTTGGTAATTTTTGGTTTATTTGCACCCCCATAGTTTAATAGAGGAGTAGATACACTAACTCTTTGAGAAACAAAACTATATGGGAGTCCAGGTGAGATGAATGACAAAGGTTTTTACCAGATTTGTGAGTCTATTAAATACATTATACATACTTGTGTAGTGTAAATTGTGAGTTACTGAAGTACTCTATAAATATGACACTAATACATACACTATATGTCAATGTGCAGTGTTGTTGATAGTTTCACTTAACGACTGGGAAACAAAATTACAAGGGTGTCTATTTGTGATGAATAACAAAGGTTTTTACCATATTTGAAAAGGTTTATTAAATACACTATACATACTTATGTAGTGTAAGTTGTGGTTTACTATTCATAAGTTGTAACACAGTAGTTTACTAACAATGGAAATAGTATTTTTATATGTAGTCTACTTAACATATTTTGACTACATAAGTAGAAATTGAACCATCAATGGACTACCAGTTTAGTTTTTGTTTAAATATTTAGGTATACATATATAAATATTTGTGCTTCAGATTGATGTTGTAATGAATTGATTAATCGTAATTTGTTTGTATGTAATAAGTCATAATATGTAATTTGTTGTCAAATGTGAATGATTGCTTGATTGTCATGTGACAGTAAATAAGAAACATTTTATTAAATATTTATTTAAAGCTTTAATAGTTTAATCACTAATATTTACTTGTTTTCTAGTCTCAGACTGTACAGTTTAGGAGCACGGTCCCTTCTTACAACTCGAACAACAGCTCTATTACAGAGGGTGTTTGAAGGATTATTGCTCAAACACCATTCGCAGCGATATTTGAGAGCTTCTTCACGGGAAATTGACTATTTATCGTCGGGATAGGGATGCAAACAGTGCTAGAAATATTGATTTTGTTATTTGCCGGCTAGAACGAGCAATGCAAGTGAAAAGCTTGTCGCTCCCAATCCAATTTATGTATGGATTTCGTGATCTCGAGGAAGTCAACGCACAGCTCCCAACCCAATTTATGTATGGGTTTCGTGATCTCGAGGATGTCAATGCACAACAGCTCTTTGATGGGGAGTGGAAGCCCCTGCCATTGGGTTCTATATTAGCTGATGCAGCTGATTCAACAAGTCCGAAATCGAAAAGAAGATTTCGCTCTCAATTAAAATGGAAACCGTTTGCCGACGTTGTGTCTTAATCAATACGCGAGACCTTATGATGATGATTCGAGAACGTCTAAAATTGGTCTTTTAATTTATTTTGTTATTCTGGTTGAGATTTGAGAGTGAGTTTGTTTAAGTTTTTTTTTTTTTTGCTGTGAATGTGCCAAATTTTGGATGCTGAAATATTTGATTTATTTAGTGGATTAGATCGGCAATTTATATCTTGTTCCTAGCAGTACAATTCTAATTGTACACCAAGTAGTGTATTTTCATGTGTTTGTAGATAAATATTCATCGTGTATGCTAATATATTCATTAGTATGAAATCTCATACAACTCACTGTACATATTACACACCCATTTCAAGTGATTCTAAATAACGTTAAAATTATGATGTAACGAAAACTTAACAATACCAACAAATATTTGTTTATATATTTTGTATATATGTGTGATTATTGAGGAATTGGTTATTATTGTTATGACGAAGCTTACGTGTTATATTCATAGTATACTGTATCCACACTAAACATCGTTTATGAAATTAGCATGTTGTTGTGACATTATTTGCTTGTTGTTTGTTGGAAATACTACCTTCAGCCTTAATGGGTGTCACAGTGAATAATAAGGAAGTACTCGGCTAGATACAAGAAATTAGTACGTACACTATATGTCGTTGTGTAGTGTTGTTGGTAGTTCACCGTAGATAATATGGTTTATTTACACCTAACGTTTGGGAAACAAAATCATAAGGGTGTATAGGGGTGATTAACCTTAAATGTGTTTACAAGACTTGTAAGTGTCTATTAAATACACTATACAAACTTGTGTAATAATATGTAAGTATGAAACTAATACTTACACTATACATACTTGTGTAGTGTAATTTTTTGTTTACTATCTAAATATGAAACTAATACGTACACTATATGCAGTTGTGCAGTGTTGTTGGTAATTTTTGGTTTATTTGCACCCCCATAGTTTAATAGAGGAGTAGATACACTAACTCTTTGAGAAACAAAACTATATGGGAGTCCAGGTGAGATGAATGACAAAGGTTTTTACCAGATTTGTGAGTCTATTAAATACACTATACATACTTGTGTAGTGTAAATTGTGAGTTACTGAAGTACTCTATAAATATGACACTAATACATACACTATATGTCAATGTGCAGTGTTGTTGATAGTTTCACTTAACGACTGGGAAACAAAATTACAAGGGTGTCTATTTGTGATGAATAACAAAGGTTTTTACCATATTTGAAAAGGTTTATTAAATACACTATACATACTTATGTAGTGTAAGTTGTGGTTTACTATTCATAAGTTGTAACACAGTAGTTTACTAACAATGGAAATAGTATTTTTATATGTAGTCTACTTAACATATTTTGACTACATAAGTAGAAATTGAACCATCAATGGACTACCAGTTTAGTTTTTGTTTAAATATTTAGGTATACATATATAAATATTTGTGCTTCAGATTGATGTTGTAATGAATTGATTAATCGTAATTTGTTTGTATGTAATAAGTCATAATATGTAATTTGTTGTCAAATGTGAATGATTGCTTGATTGTCATGTGACAGTAAATAAGAAACATTTTATTAAATATTTATTTAAAGCTTTAATAGTTTAATCACTAATATTTACTTGTTTTCTAGTCTCAGACTGTACAGTTTAGGAGCACGGTCCCTTCTTACAACTCGAACAACAGCTCTATTACAGAGGGTGTTTGAAGGATTATTGCTCAAACACCATTCGCAGCGATATTTGAGAGCTTCTTCACGGGAAATTGACTATTTATCGTCGGGATAGGGATGCAAACAGTGCTAGAAATATTGATTTTGTTATTTGCCGGCTAGAACGAGCAATGCAAGTGAAAAGCTTGTCGCTCCCAATCCAATTTATGTATGGATTTCGTGATCTCGAGGAAGTCAACGCACAGCTCCCAACCCAATTTATGTATGGGTTTCGTGATCTCGAGGATGTCAATGCACAACAGCTCTTTGATGGGGAGTGGAAGCCCCTGCCATTGGGTTCTATATTAGCTGATGCAGCTGATTCAACAAGTCCGAAATCGAAAAGAAGATTTCGCTCTCAATTAAAATGGAAACCGTTTGCCGACGTTGTGTCTTAATCAATACGCGAGACCTTATGATGATGATTCGAGAACGTCTAAAATTGGTCTTTTAATTTATTTTGTTATTCTGGTTGAGATTTGAGAGTGAGTTTGTTTAAGTTTTTTTTTTTTTTTGCTGTGAATGTGCCAAATTTTGGATGCTGAAATATTTGATTTATTTAGTGGATTAGATCGGCAATTTATATCTTGTTCCTAGCAGTACAATTCTAATTGTACACCAAGTAGTGTATTTTCATGTGTTTGTAGATAAATATTCATCGTGTATGCTAATATATTCATTAGTATGAAATCTCATACAACTCACTGTACATATTACACACCCATTTCAAGTGATTCTAAATAACGTTAACATTATGATGTAACGAAAACTTAACAATACCAACAAATATTTGTTTATATATTTTGTATATATGTGTGATTATTGAGGAATTGGTTATTATTGTTATGACGAAGCTTACGTGTTATATTCATAGTATACTGTATCCACACTAAACATCGTTTATGAATTCATCATAGTTAACACTAACAGTATCAGCCGTACTAACTACTCTTTCAATGGTAAAATTGAACTCCTGCACATCTTTGAGAAGAATAGGCTGTGGCATATCTCCACTTCTAACCTCAGGACCCTAAAAAGGAAAAATACAAACAACAAAATAAAAACCACACACACCTAGGAACGAAACTAAACATATAACTTGTAATTCTATTAACTAAATTAGAAACGAAACTAAACATATATATAACTGGTAATTCTATTAATTAAACACAACTAGGACCGAAAAAAACACTTTCCATGCTTTAGAAAATCTGCTTTTTTTTAGTGACTAAACCCGCGTGAGCACAAATGGAGAGTGTACCTAGAAGCGTGACGTAATTCGATACGATATTATGTTTAGTCAACATTTGATCGAAGAGTTTAAGCGACTCGTTTGGGCTTCCATTTTTCCCGTACACGTCGATCATCGAAGTCCATGAAAAGTCATTTTTCTAGGCATTTCATCGAAGATTTGGCGCGCATTTTCTGTTCAATTGGATTTGGAGTACATGTCTATGATGGCACTCCAAATTTTTATGTTCATGAAGAGGTCAGTTTTCATTAGCAGTCCATGGACCTGTTGGCCGACTTCGAACGCCGACAACAGAAAGCACGCTCTTGATAATGCTAGTGAAGGTAAGGTGGATACACTGGGCGTATAGCTTGCGCATTGCATCCCCACATAAACCTCGATTGATTTCTTGGCCATTTGAATCGATTTACAGAATCCTTTGATCGTGCGCCTCTAGCGTGTTAGTTCCCGATTGCGGTAGTTTCTCCGCCGACCATCATGCGTTAGTCTCGCAAAAATCGATTACCCTAGAAAAATGGTAGAAATAATTATTAAATTAAATTAAATTATAAAATAAAATAAAGGAGAATTTAAAATTGATATAATAGAAAGGTTAGAATAGACAAATCAAATTTTAAAAGCTTACCTTAATTATGAATATATTTAATATCAATACATTAAATTATATATATTCCAAAAATTCATTACCTTTTTTATTAGAAAGGTAAACTATGATATTTTTTTAAAAATCATAAAACCATTCTAATTTTTCTCTAATTTACTCTATTTTTAATTATATATGTACTTAATTATATATGTTTTCGTATTTTGAAGGCCGAGGAGTTTGGTCGACCTGCGACGGCATTGGACGTTGCAAAACGTCTGCACGTGAAGAAGGACGGGACACCGACATCTCAACGAGCACAGAAGATCATTGTAAGTTTAAAACTTTAACCATTTAACTTTATCTAACTTATTAACTTAATTATTCTTGACTAATTACATATTTTTAATTTTTGTTTTAGACTACGGTAGAGGAGGCTCTTGAGGAGCGTCGAGCCTCCACGCAGGAGGAGCCCGATGTGGACGAGGTCTACTTGAGCCTCGTCCCGAAGAAGAAGAATAGGATCTTCGGAACGGGCACTTTAGGTAAGCTCTTTGGCAGCTCGTCTTTTTCATATTCGGTGTCCTCTTCGGCCGGCCCGTCTTCTTCAGAGACCGAGGAGCGCATCCGTCAGAGCCTGAGAGAGGTGTTCGAGAAGAAGCAGGCAGAGCTCGAGACTCGTCACGCTGAGGAACGCGAAGCTGGTCGCATTCGAGCGGAGCAGGAACGCGAAGCTGATCGCATTCGGCTGCAGGAGCAGGAGCAAAAGACGGCTGCCTTGGAGAAGAGCTTTCAGGCGACGTTCTTAGCGATGGAGGCTCGTCTACGGGCTGAGATGCTTGGTCGGCCACAACCACCTCCTTGATTTCTGTCATTTGTGATTTTGTGTACTATATAACTAATTTTTAGATATTTTTTCGGATATTTGTGTTGTTTTTGTAAGATTTTAGATAGTTGAACTTTATTTTAAGATGTTTGAATATTGTGTTTTGAGTTTGAAAATGTCTTTGAGTTCAGTTTTGAGTGCAGGTTGGGTAATAAAAAACGGGATTGATCCTGCCCAAAAAAACAGAAGTTCCCTACGGCTGTTGCCGTAGGGATGATCCCCACATGTCCCCTACGGCTGAAGCCCCGTAGGGGAGGGCTTCCAGGTGCTCCCTACGTCTATCCCCGTAGGGGAGACCCCTACGGGCCACCCTACGAGTCTGCCGTAGGTGTCCCCTACGGGGAAAATGGGATGGGGGAACGAATTCCCCAAGGGCTCCCCCTACGGCATCCCCGTAGGGAGTCCCCCCTACGGCGAACAAAAGCCCGTAGGGGAGTTGTTCCCTACGAGGCCGATCCCTACGTCAAATTCCCGTAGGTATACCCGTAGGGGAATGTGATACCTACGGCATTCCCTACGGGAATGTCCGTAGGGATCGACAGTTTTTTTTGTAGTGTATGTTCTATTTGAGTCGATCTTAGAATGAGAATTAGAAACAACCACCAAATTCAAAACGAGAAAATTATTAATTTAGTCCCATAAAGATTGACCTTTTTCATTTTGGTATCACAAAGTTACGTTTTATCAATTTCATCTATTAAAGCTTCAAATCGTTTCAATTTGATCCAATTTTCACCGAAAAATTCAAAAATCGCCTGAAATTGTGCACGTGAGACGCACCTGACAATCACTTTGCGGATTTCCGGCGACCTAAGCCACGTGGCGCACTATGATTGAGTGATGTTATTTTTTATTCAGCAAATTAATACATGGCATCCAGGTGGAAATTATATTTTTTTTTGTTTTTTTTTTAAACATCACCCAATCAGAGTGCGCCACGTGGCTTAGGTCGCTGGAAATCCCCAAATTGATTGTCACGTGCGTCTCACGTGCACAATTTTAGGTGATTTTTGAATTTTTCGGCGAAAATTGGATCAAATTGAATCGATTTGAAACTTTAGTGGATGACATTGAAAAAACGTAACTGGGTGGTACCAAAAAGAAAAAAGTCCATCTTTATGGGACTAAATTTATAATTTTCTCAATTTAAAACAATGACATATATATTTTTAAATGTGCAGGAATTGTTATACATGAGGTACATAATTAATGTGTATGGATTGAAAATAGATTTACAGAATGGGTGGTGGTGGTGGTGGAACCGTGCCTTGTTGATGAGGCGTCATACTGATCCCTGGAGGTGGTGGTGGTGGTCTTGCCTTCTTATTCTCTTTATATGACGTCCCCTCTTCTAGCATTCCACGATCACCAAATTTTCTTGTCATCGAGAAATAGCTCCTAATATCGGCTTCGTCTTTGTTCATAATCATCATACACTCATCACACTGTGCAAACAAGAATAATGATATTGCCAACAAGGAGAAATATGCAACTGCTGGTTTCATTGTTAAATTAATTTAGAGATTTCGATGGAGCTAATTTATAGAGTACTTGATTGTTAAGTACAGTACTTTATATGCTATGTTTAATTAAGAGACAATTAAATCCGTGACTTATTTGTGTTACAGTACATTTAGGTTTGAATGACCACCGACTACAATGCACACCGGTCAACTCTCACAAGGCTTTGGAACATTGACTATGTTAGTATATGTTTTAATTACCAGCTACATGAATGCACAAGACTTTGAAACATTAATGTCCCAGAATTCATCTACATTTAAATAGTAGTGCTACTGCGATTTCCGTGGCTCACGTGCCTCACCTAATGATATTATGTCAACTAACAACGCACAAGACTTTGCAACAAATAGAATGTCTCATTTTCAATTTAATTGGATTCCATTCTTAACTATTAAAATTAAGAAAAGTGTTACAACTAAAATTAAGAAAAGTGTCTCATTTTCAATTTGATTGGAGTTGTAGCTCGGTTCAATATATTTATTCACTTGTCCTCACTCCTTTGTAACAAAGAATCCGTGCATAAATATATATGAGACATGTAATATTTTTTATTAAAAACTATGAATGTTTTTTAATGTTAAAAGAAAAAGTAATTTTTAATAAAGTTTAACATATAAGTACACAAAATAAGTGTAAAATTACAAAAAAATAAAAAATAAAATTGTACATAATTTATTGGAACAGATGTAATACTTTTAAAATGAAAATATTAAGTAATTATTTAATTTTTTTAGAGCGTTGCATATTAAATTGAGATATTCAAAAATAGAAATTATGCATATTAAATTGTGACATATAAATGTTATAAATAAGACATTCATTTGTCTTATGTAAGGGCGTACTTTGACCTTCACAATTTTAAGTATACCTAAAACTAACTTTACCAACTCAATATATTGATAACATTAAGATATTTCATATATATATATATATATATATATATATAAACCTGATAAATAAGAAAACAATTATAAAAAATTAGAAAATATATAGAAGATTATGAGGGTTGATCTTGTATTTAAGGAAATTCATTGCTGATAAGTATAAAATAGTATATCCAGACTGAAAAATCGGGGTGGGATTGAGATATTCAAAAATAGAAATTATGCATATTAAATTGTGACATATAAATGTTATAAATAAGACATTCATTTGTCTTATGTAAGGGCGTACTTTGACCTTCACAATTTTAAGTATACCTAAAACTAACTTTACCAACTCAATATATTGATAACATTAAGATATTTCATATATATATATAAACCTGATAAATAAGAAAACAATTAAAAAAAATTAGAAAATATATAGAAGATTATGAGGGTTGATCTTGTATTTAAGGAAATTCATTGCTGATAAGTATAAAATAGTATATCCAGACTGAAAAATCGGGGTGGGCTGCTCCACCCTTGCTTATGTTTATTGTGAAACTATACACACATGCAAAAATCAACTTCATAATGAATTTTAGTCATTTTGTATAATATATGGGCATTTTGTTCATTTCAATAGCTTTTAAATTCAAAATTCAATTCGTGCACATATCATGAAACAACGTCGTTTTGGGTGTTGAGCTCGTTTTCTTTACGATCTTTCAGTTAGGATAATTTCGTCGTTTTTTAATCGATTCACGCGTTTTTGTCAAAGTTTGATCAATAACACCTTAAAAAGCTTTTTAAGGTATTATTGACTCAACTTTGACATGGTATCAGAGCGGACCCAATACGATGTGGGTCCCAGCCGTTGGAATTTCCGGCTTGCCACAAATATGGCCTTAATCCACGAGTAGAGCCGATGACATTTTTGGCCTACTCGTGAGGGGGAGTGTTAGATATCCCAAATCGATTGGATTAAAAACCCTGAGCTCACATATATGTTGGACAACCTTATCACCTTAATAATATCTTTTTAAGGTGCTATTGACTCAACTTTGACAGTTTTTGTTAGGATGTAATCATTGCCAGTTTATATATATCTTCGAGTTAGAATCACATGAATTGATCGTGTAAATGTTAGTTTTGGCGACAACGTATTTTTTCCTTGTGTTTTTGTTTTGGTTGATTTTCAGGGTTACAGGTTAAGAATCCGATGTCAACTACCTTGCGCATGGAAATGGAGACTTGAGTCTCCACTTTTGGGTATACATGAAAACGGCGACCAGAGTCGCCGCTTTTGGTGAAATGGAGTTGTGCAAGGAAAACGACGACCAGAGTCGCCGCTTTTGGTGAAATGGAGTTGTGCAAGGAAAATGGCGACTCGTGTCGCCGCTTTTGGTGAAGTGCATATGTGCATGGAAAACGGCGACTCCAGTCGCCGGTTTTGATGCAAAGGAATTGTGTTGTGAAAACGGCGACTGGTGTCGCCGGTTTTTGGTTTTGTGGCATGGAAAAATTCCAGCGACACGAGTCGCCGGTTTTGTGGACATGACATGAAAAAAACGGAGACTCGTGCCCTTGACATTTTTCCGGAGAATGCAGTCGCCGGTTTTGGGGTTCATGAAAAACGGCGACACATGTTTTGTTCCTTATGTTATTTTTCGTAGTTCATGTTTCCTTTGTTTTGATTTTAATACTAAGTACTAGCTTACAACGTGATTTCTTTCACCAGGTACTCAGTTCGAGAAAATGAAGATTTGTTCCAAGTTTGCAACTTCAACAATATCGACGACCGTGAAGACGATGAAATTCGAAGCTTCAACACTTAGAGATTTTCACGAGAAATTGAAGATGAAGAATTGAGATCGATGGAGTCAAGATTGAAATTGAAGTTTGATTT
Source organism: Euphrasia confusa (assembly GCA_954870475.1). NCBI lineage: Eukaryota > Viridiplantae > Streptophyta > Magnoliopsida > Lamiales > Orobanchaceae > Euphrasia > Euphrasia confusa. The sequence continues at coordinate 39,287,052 of OX940951.1, read as the reverse complement.
TGAAATTGAAGATTCAAGATTCGAAGATTCAAGAATCGAAGATTCAAGATTCCAAGATTCAAGAATCCAAGTTCTACAATGATGATGTCATCCATGGAAAAGTGACATAGGCCAAGCATGCGACAAATGAGAACGTGCCACGTCATCACTCTCACATGTGCGGCTCTACTATAAATACCCATGGATGTTCATTTCATCATTTGACGATTTTGAGAGAACGAAATCTGTTTTTTAGAATCGTAGTCGAGCTTCGAGTTTGTGTAGTAGCTTTTGCGCCGTGTGCCAAGATTAGAGCTAGGAGATTTAGCTTTAGGTACTCGTGTGCTAGTTTGCAAGTTAGTGGGAGTTGTTGCGACACTCGGGAAACTTCTTGTAAACGTTTTGCCTACCATACTCTACAAGTGTAATAGTTTAAGTTTTGTGATCAATAAAATGGAAACTATTACATAATTTTGTCTTCACTTTTGTTCTACAAATTGTGTGACTGTTTTACTTTGACGGAAGCTGCTGTCTGTGAGTTCAAGACCAATTTCGCGAAAAATTGGTATCCTACGCTGAAGGCGTAATTTCAGATCGCGTGGTTAAAGAGAATTGATGAGTTGCATGTTGAGAGCCCAAACGAGTTCGTATTTTTGTGCATTCTCAATTCAATGTATAATTTTTCTTGATTCTTATTGGTATAGAATTATTGAGATGTAGAGAAGACATTGTAATTGCTTTTGAGCTTTGTATAATTTCAAGAAAAATCTGCGTTACAAGAAAAATCCTATTTAACATTAAAAAGGGACATTACAAGGAAGAATCAAATTGCGTGCTACAATAAAGAAAAAAAAAACTGATCAACTAAAACACATGTATGACCATATATGACCTAAAGAATTGGTGGTGGTGGAGATGTTTCCTGTTGCTGACCAGGCGTACTGATTTTTGGAGGCGGTGGCGATGGCCTTGTGATCTTTAAGTCAATAATAAGGCCTGTTTCTAACAGCATTTTCGAATGGATACCGTGTTTTCTAACAATGGATAAATAGACATTACTACGGCCAGCTGCATTAATTCTTACACAGTGTGCATGCAAGAATATTGCGAGGAAGAAGGAGAAATATGCAAGTGCAGGTTTCATTGTAGCTACTTGTTTTTTTACTTTAGCTATAATTAACATGCAGTGCAGACGGCCTGTTTGTTACTTTTATATGGGAGTTTTAGTTAAGAGACATACATCCGTGATGTGCATTTGTTTAGTTTATAATGGACCAGTCAAAGAGTAGTCTAATAATTAGATCATTCTTAATTACTCATTTCCAACCATCACACACACCCTAAGTCTAACTGTCACCAAAATATTTTAATTTTCACAAAGTTCTAGGAAAACTCATTTTTTTAATGAAAAATAAATAAATTTCAATTTACTTATTCTTATTAAATTAAACACAAAAAGTGGTGGTATTAAATGTTCAAAAGTGGCCTATAATTGTTTTTTTCTAAAATAACACGGATACTTTTCTGAGCATTTTTTCTTGTAATTTATACTTGAGACAAGTGTGTTTAATTATAATTTATACTAATACTATGTTTCAAAACCTATTGCTTATAAGCTCTTAAACAACTTATAAATTTATAAGATGTTTAAGAATTTATAAGCTCCTAAAATTTGTTTGTTAATTGTTTTTTTAAATATTATAAAAAAATAATTTAAACAATAAAAAACCAAAATATCTTTGAAATTATTATCTTTTATATATATAGAAAAATTCTAAATATAATATTTGGTTTATTTATTTATTTTTTTAATTATTTTTTTCATAAATAACAAGTCTTTTTTGATAATTTTATTTATATAAAATCTTAAATGGTCAAACAAATTAACCTCTTATAAGATTTTATCTTGAAAAAAGACACAACAGGTTATGAACTCCTAAAACAATTTATAAAACATAACATCTTATAAGCTATTTTAAATAAACTCGTCCAAACGAACTCTCAATTATTAAATTGTGTTTCTTAAATTATTCATAGTAATTTATGACTATAATTTACAATCTACATAATTAAATATTAATAAAAAAATTAAAAATAAATAATAAAAAATAATCACTCTTTAAAATAATTTTTGAGTAAAAAGTAAATAAATTTTAAAAATACTATCCCAGCATGTATAGATAGTGTTTGAGTTAGGATTTGAATTAGACAAATAGTTTGATCTAATACCCACAATTAAGAATTTTAGTTTGATCTAATACCCACAATTATGGTTTTTCGTCCATTAACTTAGGTCAATCTAATTGTATCGAATATGTTGTTCAAAACATCTTTTCATAGTGAACTATTGGCCGGCTTTCACATGCTTACTCTGCATATAATATGTATATACTATATAACTATTATTATTATTTTCTAAAATAACACGAACACACTTTTCATAACACAAAAATTAAAAATATCTATATATATTTTTTTTAAATAAAAAAAGTAAATGTTACCCGAATCAAAGGGTAAATAGTTGTTACTATACTTTTAGATATAATTAAGAAACACTCTTATGTACACCTCCTTGTAAAAATCCTTATGTATACACAAGAAAAACACAAACTTAAACGAAAATGTTTATCTTTTGCTCAAGTTAATAGAACTCCAATTACGTTAGTATAGAATCAAACAAGAACAACTGAACAAGAATGCAAGAGTCAAAATTTAAAAAAAAATAAATTATTCATTGATCTCCAAACAATAAATTGATGATTTCTTTTATAAATTATAACAGAATTCCAGAAACAACAATCAATTTAAATGAATAAAAAAAAGTAAATGTTATCAGAATTAAATTGTATATTTTAAACTTTAACTATTAAGAGTGTAAATATATGTACGGATTACAAAATTAGTACTCCCTCTGTCCCAGAGCTATAGGCACAGGTGGTCAACGTTGACTTTTTTGGTCCGTCCAATACATATGATAAACATTATACAAAAATTATGAAAAAATAATTAAAATAAAATTCAATAGTTAAATTATATTGTAGTTATTTTTTCATAATTTTTGCATATTGTTTATCATATGTATTTGACGAACAAAAAAAGTCAACGTTGACCAGTTTTGCCTATAGCTCTGGGACAGAGGGAGTACTTAATAAGAAATCACATGAAATCACACCAATATTAATTTAATGTATCTCATTTATGGAACATGGTTTCAAAGTCTTATCCATCCGTTGACATGCATTGTAGCCGGTCATTCGAAATCGGAAACTAACTAAAATACTGTCACATATGTATGTCTCCCAAACATGCATATACAATAACAAGTGTAAAATATATGCATATAAAAGATAATTACAACTCTGGTCTCTTAATACACTTTTAATTCAGAAAAAAAAAATACATTAAGTTTGTTGAAATCAAAATGACTTAAAATAACATTATATGAAGATAGATTCTGATCACGTGTGATCCAAGTCATTTCATATGTCGGTGACATTTTTCATCAGCACATATCTTAGCTTTAAAATTTTCACAATATCCATAAATACAACAACTTACTTGTATTTATAAATATTGTGAAATTCTTGAAGGCAAAATATGTGATGATGGAGAATGTCACAGATACATCAAAATAACTCGAAATCAAACGTGATAATCTATCTTACAATTAAAATCATTTAAAAATATTATCGTAAATGAAGAAAACATAATAAACATCTTTGCACGCTCGACTATCCTCGAACAATCCTGTAAAAAATGTCAATCACATAAAAATAGTGTCACACGTACCAACATAGTCATTCACCATAAAATTATTATTCATAATAATTTAACCAACTACATAGATGAAGGCTCTAGAGAGAATTCATGGGACATCAATTAAATGGTTCGCTAAGTAGATTGTGACCTTTTGAAAAGCACGATTAGGCTATAAGACATATTGTAGGTTTGGCCAAAATATTAAAGTATGATTGGGTCGATAGATTAAAAAAATAAGGGGTCTGAGTCCTAATTAATTTCTTCAATTATAGAAGGCTAGGGGAAGGATATTAGAGAATAGGGCGACAAGCCGACAACTCACAGAGGCTTCCGGCATAGGTTGTGGGCAGAGACGCGGTGGATATATAATATATATAGGGCTACTTATAATGTTCTTCTGTTGGTTTTTATGTATTTGGGAAGAGAAGAAGCGAGATTACGGAATTAAATAATGTATAATAATTGTAATACGTATTTAAATAATTAATGATTTTGTATATAATAATATTTTTAGGGGAAAAATGGCAATAAGGCCAATTTTCAACATTTTTTTTGCAATAAGGCTTTCGAGAAATTACGCGTGTCAATTAGGCCGCCTAAAATGTGTAAATACCTAATTACCCTTTCTTCCCAAATTCTATCGATCACTGAAAACGATTCATCCTCTTTCACTTCCAAACGACGTGGTCTTCCTCCGCCTTCGAAGACTCCAGCTCCGTAAAAAAAACGACCATTGGCACACGCCGACCTGCGTGCTCCCCTCGTCCGACGAGATCTCCGCCGACGAGTGGTCCGAGATCTCCACCAAAACCAACATCGCCGCTCGGCCGCTCGGCGTTGTCGTCCTCTTTATTAAGCCTCCTCCACAGTCGGCAATTTCTTACGGCGGCGGCAACTCTCTTTAAGCGAGTAACGGTGAGCTCTCCTTATCCGTTTGCCTTCAATTGTTTTCCTTTTTTTCAAACCTAATCGATAAAAAAAATACTGGAAGTAATTAGGTTGTGCTCTGAGCATACTTATTGTTAAAATTCTCAGGGAAAGGTGATCGAAAATAGTTTTGCCTTGATTTTAGTACTAATTGAAATTCGAATTCAGTCGATAGTGTAAATTGATTTTTGGTTGATATTTAAAGGGGGTGTTTCTCAAGCTAGCTATCTAATTGTTTGATAAAATGTATGTGAGAGAAGAAAGGGTTTTTAGCAATATTACATAAGCTGTTTTGGCTTCCATAGTGTGAGTGCTTATGGCTTCGAAGATGGAAGTAATCGAACAGAGATTGAAGTCTTTAATGGGCCAGCTACAGACTGAGTATGGAGTTCTTGAGAGACTCGTGTTTGTGGATATGGGGTAATTTATTCCGTCTCATATTACAGTGATATAGATTCGCATACCTACTATCTATAGCTGTATATAGTTCTTGAATACTGATGTAGATATATTACATGTGCAGCTTTATAGTCACTTTTTGCTCTCGACTACTTGTGTTGGCTACTTGTCTTGGGTTTGGACAAGGCGATTCGAATGGGTTTATTTCAATGCTATGTGTCTATGTTTTCCCCTCATCCTGTTCTGCTTGCAGATTTGTTCATCTGTATTTGACGGTGACTCAGCTCATTGGAAGTATCAGGTTGGGTTTGATTACCTAATTATGTGTGATTCCGGTGGCTAATAATCGACAATACTCATAATTATACGCAAGTCATAAGATGATGTTACTGTACTGAGGCTTTTTTCTTTTCGTTCTCTGAGCTTGATCAACATATAACTATATATCAGCAGTGTACGTAGCAAATAGAAATTAAATATGACCCTTAAGCTATTAGTACTATAAACGGTTCCCTTGATCTGAGATTTTGCATTTGGAGAATAGAAAAAGATACATCTCAAGTTTGATTTTTAAGTTTTTGGAATTTTAAAATATTTGAATATCATTTCGACTTGTGTTGTTGATTTAGAGGTTTTTAGTAGTAGTAGTAGTAGTAGTATTAATATGATTTTTTTTTTTTTTTTGTTGTTGTTGTTTTGCTTAGTTTAGACTTGTGTTGTTGCTGTTCTCCAGGAATAATAGTCCCAAGGGGGTTGATAAGGAGTTGATAACAGGACGTCGATTTCCTGCTGGTCATGGGTGACGAGTCCGAGGAGACGCAGAAGCTCTGCGCGCGGGAGAAGATCGAGCAGGCCTCCCACTTCACTTTCTATTACTGATCAACAAGAAATAGAATAATTTGATTGATGTAATAACATTTGTTTGTTGTTCAGTGAATTACTACTACATAAATATTTGTCAAACTTTTATGACGTTCAGTGTTTTTTTATAACATTCAGTGTTTTGGTCATTAAAACAAGTTGATGAGAGTTAACACACTGAATAGGACTTAAACACACTGAATATGACTTAAACACACTGAGTAGGATTAAAATACACTGAGTAGCACTGAATGCCCCATTTTTACACTGAAGCATAATAACACTGAATGCCAGAGTTTCACACTGAATGTTATAAAATTACACTGAATTACAACATACTGAATGTCATATTTTAACACTGAATGACATATTTTAAGACTGAACATACTGAATGTCATATTTTAACAGTGAATGTCATATTTTAAAACTGAATGACATATTTTAACACTGAACATACTAATTGTCATATTTTAACACACTGAATGTCATATTTTAACACTGAACATACTGAATGTCATATTTTAACACTGAATGACATATTTTAACACTGAATGTCATATTTTAACACTGAACATACTGAATGTCATATTTTAACACACTGAATGACATATTTTAACACTGAACATATTGAATGTCATATTTTAACACTGAATGTCATATTTTAATACTGAACACACTGAATGTCATATTTTAACACTGAACATAATGAATGTCATATTTTAACACTGAATGTCATATTTTAACACTGAATGACATATTTTAACACTGAACACACTGAATGTCATATTTTAACACACTGAATGTCATATTAACACACTGAATGTCATATTTTAACACTGAACACACTGAATGTCATATTTTAACACACTGAATGTCATATTTTAATACTGAATGTCACAAAAACACACTGAATGTCATATTTTAACACTGAATGTCGTATAAACACACTGAATGTAAAATAAAAATACATAAAACTCGAATGAAAAAATACACAAAACTCGTGATAAAAACATCGATTCAACATTCCATTACAATTTCACCAAATCAATCATTTTCCTTTACATCAATTAAAGTCATTCATCATAAACCACAATTCAATTTCCATTCAAGAACTAGTGAACTTGGTATCTGCATTAGTCCCTTTCAGAAACGGCGTGCTTCGCCAGCTCGCCAGGAAGCACCAATCGGACCGCCATCGCAAACTTTATTTTTGATTTACGACGGCTGCGGCTACGACGGAGCCTGTCCGCGAGAGAGGCGACTGGAGGCAGTGTCAAAATCAAAAAAACACTGAATATGACAACAAACATGATAAAAATGCGACCTCTCGGGCGCCTTGAAACTCGAGAAGAAGTGGTTGTTCCCTCTCGTCTTGAAGTCTTGCAATTCTTTTACACGTACTCCAGAGAATATTTTGACATCTGTTTTCCCTATGACCAAAATAAATTACAAATTAGTTAAATCGAGTTTGAAAATCCATCTGCAAGAAAACAAAAGCAACATTGAACCTGATGATCCATGTGTTTCCCTACTGTGTTCGCGACAAATCAAAGAAAAGTGTTTTTTCTGTTGATGGTTTCGATCTCGCATTTTTCGAGAATGGCTTCTCGGAGACGGTCACCCTGCAAGCGATTTAAGAAAACAAAATATTGGATATACAAGCGAGAGGCAAAAACTAGGTAGAATGAAAAACAGGTAATGTAGTTAATGGAAACTATAATTTGATCAAGAAACGTGCAGTACGAGACACGGATATCATCCTAAAAGAGATTCAAGTTATAAAATGAAGGAAATTACTAGATGCATACAACCCATGACACGACCTGAATGTGTCTATGAATATCTATGAAATACTATCCAACGAGCGGTGTGCATTATCAAATCACACTTACGATTTAGGGCAACGAGATATGAACTCAACTACTCGTATAAATCTTGAGTATAATCCAAAAGAGAGCCATTCTCGGATAAACGAAAACAACAATTTCCTAACACAATTTTTACAGTTTAACAGAAAATTAAGTTGCATTAGATTGTATTTGATAACTAAAGTGTTAATTTAGTCGTGATTCTACTTTATATAAGTAAACGAGCAATGCTTGAAATTAGAAGATGTAACAAAGCAATATTGAAACACACACCTGAAGTTTAATGTATCTTTCCATCTCGGCGTCCTGCCTCTGCAGCTCTTGATCGAGAGCATCGCCGACGAGCCCGAGGAAAGCAGAGTCGCCGGACGAGGAAGAAGAAGACAACCGAGGGTTGTCTAACGAGAGGCCCAGCCCGGTTGACAGAGGCATTCCGTCGAACAGGTGGCGGGCGGGTCGATCCGGAGGTCGAGATCCTCGTAGCGCTCTGAAGCTCTCGTCGGCGACGGTAAGTGCTGAACGGTGGAGGGCGGCGGTGGTGGTGCGTTTGTTGATCTCCGACCGAACCTCTGGTCGATATCGACGGATTTGTTGTAATTTTTCACTGCCGCGGCGAGGTAGAGAATGGGCCGATCCGTCATCACGTCAACCGTCACGTTCACCCTCGTCGTCTCGCCTTCCCCGGCGGCCCGATCGCCTCCCCGGCGGCCCGAGCATCCGATTCGACTTCGGCAAATGGGCCGACGTGAGATCTCTGGTTCCGACCGTGATTGTCGACCCGCCGTCTTCGTCTTGGCCTGAAATCTGAGACGATGAGGCACGCTGCCCTGGAGTGGCTCGACGGGCCGGGGCTGATCGAAAAGGGTAAGGGCATATGGGGGTATTTTCGTCCATAAATATATATTTTTTGGCCTAATTGGAACAAAAAGGCCTAATTGACACGAAAATTAGAAATTGGCCTTATTGCCGAAAAAATGTTGAAAAATGGCCTTATTGCCATTTTCCCCTATTTTTAGTTGGATTTAATATATCAAAAACTTTTAAGTAATGTTATAATTAATTATATTAATGTGATTTAAAATCTTAAAAACGAAAAAGTCAGGAAAGCAGAGTCGCCGGACGAGGAAGAAGAAGACAACCGAGGGTTGTCTAACGAGAGGCCCAGCCCGGTTGACAGAGGCATTCCGTCGAACAGGTGGCGGGCGGGTCGATCCGGAGGTCGAGATCCTCGTAGCGCTCCGAAGCTCTCGTCGGCGACGGTAAGTGCTGAACGGTGGAGGGCGGCGGTGGTGGTGCGTTTGTTGATCTCCGACCGAACCTCTGGTCGATATCGACTGATTTGTTGTAATTTTTCACTGCCGCGGCGAGGTAGAGAATGGGCCGATCCGTCATCACGTCAACCGTCACGTTCACCCTCGTCGTCTCGCCTTCCCCGGCGGCCCGATCGCCTCCCCGGCGGCCCGAGCATCCGATTCGACTTCGGCAAATGGGCCGACGTGAGATCTCTGGTTCCGACCGTGATTGTCGACCCGCCGTCTTCGTCTTGGCCTGAAATCTGAGACGATGAGGCACGCTGCCCTGGAGTGGCTCGACGGGCCGGGGCTGATCGAAAAGGGTAAGGGCATATGGGGGTATTTTCGTCCATAAATATATATTTTTTGGCCTAATTAGAACAAAAAGGCCTAATTGACACGAAAATTAGAAATAGGCCTTATTGCCGAAAAAATGTTGAAAAATGGCCTTATTGCCATTTTCCCCTATTTTTAGTTGGATTTAATATATCAAAAACTTTTAAGTAATGTTATAATTAATTATATTAATGTGATTTAAAATCTTAAAAACGAAAAAGTCAGGTGTTACGGAAATTCATATGATCAACCAATTATAGGATCATCATTGAGTACATAAAATCAGCAGTAACATGGAGGTAAAATTGAGCAGTCTTAATGTCTAAAGATTGACATTAATGCCGATTTCAAATTCAGAGTTAAGTAATGGGCTGTGGACGAGGCGGCAAACTGCCCTGTGGAGGTGGTGGCGGCCGCCTTTTGACGCTATACTCAAGAAAAGACTTCCTTGTTTTCAGCCTTCTTCCATGGCCACCGAGTTTTCGCACCATTATGAAATAGTTAGAACACTCTGCCTTTTGCACACAGTTTGCAAACAATAATAATATTGCCAAGAAGAAGGAGAAATAAGCTGCTGCTGATTTCATTGTTTTTTTGTTTTTGTTTTTGTTTTTTTTTTAATTATTCAACTAAGAGAATTGTGTGTGATTTTATATGCAAGTTTAAGGAGACAAATATCCGTGAGCCGCTATTTGTTTATTTATTACAAGCTACTACAATAATAAACCGGTCAATGCGCAAGAGTTTGAAAATTTTTGTTCATAATTGAGCAACATGGTTATTAAAATACTTCATAATCAAATTGAAATACTTCATAGTTGCGAATTGCGATCATGTGATCGAATAATTCAAAATTATCAAAGCACGTCAAACAAATAAGAAAAGAAAAGTTTATTTATAAGAGAGAATTTAATATTTTGAGAGTTTCTTTTCTGATTAATTTACGTCCATACACTTTCCCACATAAAAAAAATACTCTTCTTCTTCCCCTTTTAATGTGCAACAAATTGGTATCAGAGCCACTAAGTTCCTACTTGAGAAATGGCTAACCTACAATCTTTCCAAGTTCCTGTGCTCAATAACAATTTTGATAATTGGAGTATCAAGATGAAAGCACTACTCGGAGCTCACGATGTGTGGGAGATCGTTAAAACCGGGTATGAAGAGTCGAAGGACGAGGCCGGGTTATCCCAACAACAGAGAGATAATTTGCGTGATGCGAGGAAGAGAGACAAGAAAGCTCTCTACCTAATTTATCAAGCACTGGGGGACAATGATTTCGAGAAAATCTCGAGTGCGAGCACCGCCAAAGAAGCTTGGGAAAAGCTACAAAATTCTTACAAAGGAGCAGAGCAAGTAAAAAAGGTACGGCTTCAAACATTTAGGGGAGAATTTGAATCTTTACATATGAAAGAGTCAGAACTAGTTTCAAATTATTTTTCAAGAGTATTGGAGGTCTCAAATCAAATGAAAAGGAATGGAGAAAAATTGGATGATATAAGAATAATGGAGAAAATATTACGCTCTTTAACTTCAAATTTTGAGCATATAGTGGTGACAATTGAAGAAACAAAAAATTGGGGGGAAATGTCTATTGATTTATTATTGGGCTCGTTACAAGCTTACGAGGAGAAACACAAGAAGAAACAAGAAATTGTAGAACAACTCTTAAAATTACAAGTCTGCACGAAAGATAAAGAAGAAAGTTCGAGCAATGGAGGTGGCCGACAAGGAAGAGGTCGCGGAAAAGGACAATTTCGAGGTCGTGGCTATGAACGTGAACGTGAACGGGGACGAGTAAATTTCCCCAATGAAGAACGAAGGAAATTTCAAAAAGGCGGAAGAGGAAGCAACAATCCACAGTCGAGGTACGAAAAATCTTCCATAAAGTGTTATAATTGTCAAAAATTTGGGCACTATGCTTCCGAGTGTAGATACGTAAAACCAAAAGTGGAAGAGAAAGCTAATTACGCCCAAAGCTCGAGCGAAGAAAATGCTAGTGTTCTACTAGCTTATAAGGGAGAAGGAGAAAGACAAGATGGCACGTGGTACCTTGACACATGAGCGAGCAATCACATGTGTTGAAAAAGAGAAATGTTCGTGGAGATCGACGAGTCTGTAAGTGACAATGTCTCATTTGGAGATGAATCTAAAATACCAGTAAAAGGGAAAGGCAAAATTTTAATTCAACAAAAAAACGGAAATCATGAATTTATTTCAAACGTCTACTACGTGCCCAATATGAAAAATAATATTTTGAGTATAGGACAACTCCTGGAAAAGGGCTATAATATTCACATGAAAGATTACAGGCTTTCAATAAGAGATGTAAAAAATAATCTTATGTCGAAAAAAAGAATGTTTTTATTAAACATTCAAAATGATGTTGCAAAATGCCTTAAGACATGTTATAAAGATGCATCTTGGCTATGGCACCTTCGGTTTGGGCACTTAAATTTTGGAGGCTTGGAGTTGTTATCAAAGAAGGAGATGGTTAGGGGTTACCGTCCATCAAACATCCCGATCAGCTCTGTGAAGGATGCCTACTTGGAAAGCAGTTCCGAAAGTCAAAAGCCGTTGGAGTTAATTCATGCAGACGTGTGCGGACCAATAAAGCCTAGTTCCCTCGGTAAAAATAATTATTTTCTACTTTTTATTGATGATTTTACAAGGAAAACGTGGGTTTTTCTCTTGAAGCAGAAATCTGAAGTTTTTGAAGCTTTCAAAAAGTTCAAAGTCGCTGTTGAAAAAGAAAGTTGAAGAGAAATCAAAGCCTTGCGAACTGATCGTGGCGGAGAATTCACGTCGAAGGAGTTTCTAGAATTTTGCAATGCAAAGGGAATTCGACGGCTACTAACTGTCTCAAGATCCCCCCAACAAAATGGCGTAGCTGTTGGAAATCGATATCCCGGAATTAATAAATTTAAATAAATAAATTATCTAATTAATTCCGACCGAAATCCTTGGAGATCGAATATCCGGGGTTGTCAATTTGCGGAACGACAACTCCAATCGAAATCCCGGTTGCCGGAAACCCGCCACGAACCTCCACGGGGATAGCCTAACCAAACAAACCCTAACCGCGGAACACGGGCTGTTCGGTCGAGCCCCCGCGTGGGGCTCGTGGCTGTCCTTGGCAGCCGCCTAGGGCTGCTCGTAGCAGCCCTCAAACCGCGCTGGGAACCCTCGCGGAACACCCCTATCAAGCCCTAGCAGCGGCTTGAACCGCTGCTGCCCGATCGAGGCGTGCGCACGCCACCGGGCGCGCGCTAGGGTTCCTCCCGCTCAGCCCCTCGTCGAACCCTAGCATCAGCCTAGGCCGCTGCTGTTCGATGAAGGCATGCGCACATCACCGGACGTGCGCTCGGGTTCAGTCCGTTCAGCCTCGTGCAGCTCCGGCGAAGCCCCGCGGATCCACCGCTGCCAGGCCACACGAAGCGCCCGCCAGCCTGCCGGGCGCTCGCTCGCGACCACCACCAGGCGGGCGCTTGGCCCCCCAGGCGGTCGCCTGCCTCCCCAGGCAGCGGGTGCGCGCGATCCTTGCCGCCGGGTCGCTCCAGCCGCGGCGGTCCGGCGATCCTCGATCGCCACCGCTCGACTCGACCCCGGTGAGGATCCTTAAACTTGGATCTTACGTTCAACGATATTTTTACGATAATAAACGATTAAAATCGTAAAGAGGGTTTTACGATTTTACCTCGTTCTCGTTGTTCGGAAAAACGAAGAACTCAATTGATGACCTTGAGATCTTCCCACGTATTCCTTGCACTAGCTCGAACGTCGGGTGGGCGACGATCTTCCGAACTCCATGGATCTCCCTCTCTACTTTCTCTCTCTAGAATTGTGATCTTCAAGTTATGAGAATAGAGAAGACCATGTAGTGCTTTTATAGGCTACGTAGGGGATCTTAAGGAGGTGGAATATTGGGCTTCCAATATTAATGATTAAATTGAGCCCAAGCCCAAATCTATTAATCCATTAATATTAATTAATTCTATTTTCCACTATATAAAATTAATTGCACTCCCAATATTAAACCATATTATATCAAATAATATTTCTCCGGTAGTATTATTTATTCCGTGTATTTAAGACATAAATATCCATGAATAAAATTAATTTATTGCTAATTAATTTATTCATCTCTTATATCCGAGAATAGTACCATTCAACCTTAATTATTATGCGGAACAAATCCACCTGCAGGGTTTACATAATAATTCCTTATGAACTCATCTCGGGGATATTATCAACCCTTCCGGGATACACTTTCCCGTCAAGTATTCACGGCATGTCATATATGAAATATAGTGACCCAACTTAACCGGTAATTAACCCAATAATTAAATCGGTTAATTCCTTTGAAAAATCAAAGTCACTTATATTAAATATACACACCCGCAATAATATCGGGGATTGAGAATAAAATACTCTGAGACTTAAATCAATTATCAACGGCAATCCTAATTGATAAATCTCAAGCGATCCGTTCAATACACCAAGTGTACAAGTGTGATAAAATAATTAAGACAAATTATTTTCTCTCTCACACAACGACTATACCGATGGATTGGTCAGTGTCCATCTAGGTCGTGAGCAACTGTTCGATTAAATACGAGTAACCGATAGTATGATCTTCTGTGTGGGCCCGACACACCATACTAACTACAACGTATAGAATCCAGGACTATAATTTGCATATATTTAATTATAAATAATTAAACGCAAATAATTGTTTATTTAATTAAATAGATTAATGGCAATGGATCGGGAGTTTCCGTTACTTAAATCTAGACATTAAGTACACAACTCCAACAATCTCCCACTTGTACTAAGGTCTACTCATTTCCTCCAAACTCCCGACTCCCATACTCATCACGTGCTTAAGTTGTACTTCCAAGAAGTACTATGTGAATGAGCACTCTAGGTTGCCGCTCTGAAGTTATCTTGGTGACTACAGCGTCGTCTTCCCTGACGATGATTCGTATCAGGTGGTACTTGCTCTATGTGTTATCTTACACTTATGGACTTGTGATTTCTTACCATTTGCCATCGCACCGCTATTCACATAGCCTTTGGCAAATTAAGAATCACCTCTAAGTCCCAGAGATTATCCCGGAGCTATACCAAAACTTCCGCTGCCTCTGAGGCCGCTATTTGGTTACCCATGGCAGAGTCCGAAAAGCATCGTGCTTATCACTCTTCCATGTTAAAACTCCTTCTCCTTCAATAGTGAAACACATAGCCTGATATCGACTTACACCGGTCCTCATTTGATTAGAAATCTAAGAGAATGTAATCCAAAGGAAATGCTCGTCTGCTCCGTAATCCAGAACATATTTCCAGTACTTCGAAAGTACTTAAAATGTTCATTACAGCAGTCGAGTATTCCTTTCCAGGATTACCTTGATATCCTCCCACTATACTAGCCGCATAGCAGATATCAGGTTCTTGTTTTCAACATCGCATTCATTAAGATTTCCACATTCGAAGTGTAGGAAACCACTTTCATTGCTTCTATCTCCTTTTGTGTTCCAAAACACATATCCTTAGATAGATGCATTCCGTATCTGAAAGGTAACATACCTTTCTCGGAATCTTGCATGTTAAAACGAACCATAATCATATCTATGTAAGATGTCCAGGAGAAGTACAATGTTCTCTCCTAGAGATCCAAGATCTCAAGAACATGTCCAACTTCTTCCTTTATCTTTCATAATGATTTATCCAGACAACCATCATTTCATGTCTGATTACATCTTTACATTGTTGCCAATGATAAAATGTTATCTACATAAAACCCGAGAAACACCACCTTGTTTCCATCACGTTTCCAATACACACTATTCGTCTATGCTTTGATGAATCCATAAAATGGACTATCTCATCAATTTGCAAGTACCACGAATTCAATGCTTTGTTTCAATCCATAAATGGATCAACTAAGCTTGTACTCTAAATGATCTTGCCTCTTAGCAATAATCCTTATTGCTTTCCAAGAAGGCACATTTAGATCTAGTACTGCCTTCATGTAGATCCAGGGATCGATTTCATGTATACTAGGTCCAGAGTCCGAAAAACCTCCTAGCCTTATGAACATCTCCGGTTGTCACACAACCTCCCACTACAACGGCATTCCGGTGTATTAACATTAATAACAGTAGGTGCAGTTAGTGGTGTACCGCTACTCGGTTCGGATGGTTCTAAGTCTTAATCTTTCTCTCTCATTTCAAAATACTACGTCACATTGGGCTTGTGGTTCATCTAATAGTCTTCCTCTAAGAACCGGGCGTTAGAACTTATAACGTCCTTCTGGTTCATAGTACTATTGAACACACAACTTTTGTTCTTCCAGGATGTTCTACAACCGCATTGAATGCGCCGTTGTTTCCAGACATATCCATAGAACATAGGTAGTTCCGTATAACTCATGCTTTTACTATTTCTATAAGAGTTCCATTTCTTATCTCCGACACACCATTTCTACACAAGAGTGTATGGTGTAGTCACTTGGGATCAAATCCCAATCTCTGATCAGTATGCCATGCATTCCTCAGACAGGCACTTGCCTCCGCGATTAGATCGCAGGATTTCAATGGATATACCATTATGGTTCCCCACAATAGCTTCGTGTCCATTGACTTGTCAAAACACTTTGCTTTTGTGGCACATCAGGTATGCTAATCCATCTTTTCGAGTAATCATAAAATGAAGTACTCGTAACTTATTGTCTGAGTAAACAAAGGTCTGCATACATCAGAGTGAATCTATTCTAATACTTGTCCGGATCTTATACCTTATATCCATAAAGGATTGCTTAGTTATGTTATCTTCCAAATTAGATTCTTAGGTCGGAAGGTCCACTCCTTCAACTTAATTGATCAAAATATCAATTTTCGACCTTTGAACTTCTTATTTGAATAAACATGACTCAGCATAAGAATCCACAAGTATAAATGATTCATTACAGAAATATCTCTTAAAAGTAAAACGAGTTATATGCTACGGTTCGTTGCATCGTGGTGGACTCAGGATTCATCATTTACATATATTGCTAGTAAATGTACCAGAATAGATAATATCATTATTTCTTCTTATAACCATCAAATGATTAAAAGAAATAAAATATCCATTCATTAGAAATCCAGAACAAAGTTCTTTCTAAAATGAAAGGTACATAAAAGCAATAACTCAAAATGAAATCCTATAAAATGTCTTCCATTGCAACAGCTGCCTCCTCCACAGCATTGCCCATGTAGACTACGATTTCTTCTTTTCCAAGTCGTCGGGTTTCCTGGAACCCTTGCATTTGAAATGCACATACCGTCAGTGGTTCCATATCTACACACCAGGTTCTGGTAGATAATACCACTGACTATGTTTTCACGACTAAAGAAAGATTTCGTACCTTTGAGAGGATAATCAGACTTCCAGTACCCAGACTGTTTGCATCGAGAACACTAGCCTATTGGCTTTTTCGTCCCATCTCGTGATCCAAGAAACTTAGGACCACTGGGTTTCTTTGCTTGCTTTTCCTTTCCCCCGGTTTTGCCCTTAGGTTCGAAACCTTTGGCATTGGCTACAAGAGCTTGCGACTTCCGTCTCAACTCGTCCAAAAGGTCCATCATCTTAGAAACGTGTTCAAGCGCTTCCCCGAATGAATGACCTTTATGAGTATCCTCATCGCCTCTTGTTCAGCCACTACGTCATGTCTAAACGTCTCCTTGAGTTTGAACATGATATCAAAATCAGTCCTTTCCTCATCAGTTAAGACATTGTTAGGCTCGGGAGAACAAAGCTCACTTGAGTACAAACTTGTACTCTTTAACAGTCTGGGCAATGTCCAGATCTCTATTCCAATCAATACATTCAGGGACCAATGAGTTAAATCCCTCAAGTAACACATAAAGTGGGTTCAAAACCATCCATAATCTATGAGCACATATAATAACAAACAATCGATTTAATATCCGATATTATCTCCCTCAAATAATATCATTAAATCACTAATCACATCTAAAATCCCATCAGGTAAAGCAAGCCATGTTCGTGTGGACGTTTGCTTGGATTCGATGTCCCGTGCTATCAAAAAATATTGTGGAACCGATAACCCGACCGAAACCCCGTCGCCGGAAACCACGAACGTGAACCATCACCGCGGGATGAACCCGCGGCTAAACCCTAGCCGAACCCCATCGCGGCTGGGGTTCGCGATCGCCGTGCATGGCGATCGCCGGGGATGCGCGGCATCCCCGTGGGGCTGTTCGGAACAGCCCCCGGCGGTGAGTCCGGCGACTCACCGCCACCATCCGACGGGAGGAGGGCCTCCAGTCGCTGCACCAGCCCGCGACTGCCCTCCGCAATCGACTTCGGTCGATCGCCTGCTCCGGCTTCGGCCGGAGCTTTCCCGCGCGCACGCCGCCGGCAGGGAGGACGGGGAGGTCGTCCGCCGTGGCACCAGCCCACGGCGACTTCCCCAGCGATCGACCCTTGGTCGATCGCGTGCCCCGGCGTCCAGCCGGGGCTTCTCCTTGCCGCGGTACTGGCGGTCGAAACCCTAGGGTTCGACCGCCCCTCGTTCGATCCCCACGGGGATCCGACGATCCCCGTATCTAGGTCTCGACGCTTTTCCGGATCATCTTGTTCATGTATACATCACAATTAAACGAACATATAATCATGGAGGGGGTTTATGATTATGTTACCTCGATTCGTTGTACGGAGAAACGAAATCAAACGTTGATGACCTTGCGATCTTCCCACGTATTCCTTGCACCTCGTCCGAACATCGTGTGGGCGACGATCTATCGAACTCCTATGGATCTCCTTCACTCTTCAAGACTTTATGATTGGCGTATCTTAGGTTAAGTTAAGTTAAGTTATGAATTGTGAAGACCATGTAATGCTTTTATAGGCTACGTAGGGGATCAAAAGGAGGTGGAATATTGGGCTTCCAATATTGAAGATTAAATTGAGCCCACCCCAAATCTATTAATCCTTATCAATATTAATTAATTTATTTTCCACTATATAAAACCATATTATATCAAATAATATTTCTCCGGTAGTATTATTTATTCAGTGTATTTAAGATTTAAATATCCATGAATAAATTTATTTATTGCTCAATAAATTATATTCATCTCTTATATCTGAGACTAGTACCGTTCAACCTTAATTATTGTGCGGAACGAATCCACTCATGAGGTTTACACAATAATTCCTTATGAACTCATCTCGGGGATATTATCAACCCTTCCGGGATACACTTTCCCGTCAAGTATTCACGGCATGTCATATATAAAATATAGCGACCCAATTTTACCGGTAATTAACCCAATAATTAAATCGGTTAATTCCTTTGGAAAATCAAAGTCTCTAATATTAAATATATACACGCGCAATAATATCAGGGATTAAGAATAAAATACTCTGAGATTTAAATTGATTATCCAAGGCAATCCTAATCAATAAATCTCAAGCGATCCGCCCAATACATCAAGTGTACAAGTGTGATAAAATAATTAAGATAAATTATTTTCTCTCTCACACAACGACTATACCGATGGATTGGTCCGTGTCCATCTAGGTCGTGAGCAACTGTTTGATTAAATACGAGTGACCGATAGTATGATCTTCTGTGTGGCGGCGCACACCATACTAACTACAACGTATATAATCCAGGACTATATTTTGCATAATTAATTAATAATAATTAAATGCAAATAATTGTTTATTAATTAAATAGGTTAAATACTATGACTGGGAGTTTACCGATACTTAAATCTAGACATTAAGTACACAACTCCAACAATCTCCCACTTGTACTAAGGTCTAGTCATTTCCTCCAAACTCCCGACTCCCATACTCATCACGTGCTTAAGTTATACTTCCCAGAAGTATTATGTGAATGAGCAATCTAGGTTGCCGCTCTGAAGTTATCTTGGTGACTACTGCGTCGTCTCCCTAGACGATGACTCGAATCAGGTGGTACTTGCTCTATGTGTTATCATCACCTTTTGAACTTATGATTTCTTCCAGTTCACCATGCACCGCTATATACATAGCCTTTGGTGAACCAAGAATCATATCCAAGCTCAGAGGTCATTCCGGAACCTAACCAAAACTTCCGCTGCCTCTGAGGCTGCTATTCGGTTTATGATAGAGTCCGAGAAGCATCACGCTTATCACTCTTTCATCTTTAGGTTCCACCTCTTTTAAAAGTGAAAACATAGCCTGATATCGACTTACACTGGTCTTTCTCTGATTTTGGATCTGAGAAAATGTAATTCAAGAAGATTTCGCCTTGCTTAGTAATCTAGTACTTCCAAGTACTTTTACATCATTCGAACATCTCTTATCCATATTACTTTGATATCCTCCCACTACGCTATCCGCATAGTTGATATCAGGTTCTTGTTTTACAACACTGCATCTACAAAGCTCTCCACACTCAAAGTGTAGGAAACTGCTTTGTCTATATCTATCTCCTTCATGTGTTCAAAACACATACCTTTAGATAGATGCATTCTGTTCCCGAAAGGCAATAACCTTTCTCAGAATTATGCATGTTTAAAACAAACCATAATCGTATAAGATATCTTAAGAGAAGTACAAATGTTCTTATCTAGAGATCGAAAGATTCTAAGAACATGATCCAACTTCATCTTAATCTCATATCTCGATTTATTTAGACAACCTCTATTTTATGTCTGACAACACTTTTACATTGTTGCCAACGATGAAGCGTTATCTACACAAAATTCCGAGAAACACCACCTTGTTTCCATTACGTCTCCAATACACCTTTCTTGTCTATGCCTTTTGATGAATCCATATAATGGACTATCTCATCAATTCGCAAGTTCCACAATTTAAAGCTTTGTGATGATCCATAAATGGATTCACTAAGCTTGTACTTCTAAATGATCTTGCCTCTTGACAATAATACTTATTGCTATCCAAGTAGGCACATTTAGATTTAGTACTGCCCCTTATGCAGAACTAGGGATCGATTTCATGTCTACTAGATCCAGAGTTCAAAACTCCTCCAGTCTTATGAACATCTCCGGTTGCTTAACAACCTCCCACTGCAATGGCGTTCCGGTGTATAACAGTAATAACATTAGGTGCAGTTAGTGGTGTACTACTACTCGGTTAGGCTGGTTCTCAGTCTTTCCTTTCCTCCTTTTAAAGTACCTAGTCAGTTAGGGCATTGTAGTTCATCTAATAGTTTTCTTCTAAGAACCGGGCGAGGAAACCCCACTGGTTCATAGTACTATTGAACATACAATTACTTGTTCTTCTAGGATATTCTACAACCACATTGAATGTGCCGTCGTATCCAGAAATATCCATAGAACATAGGTAGTTCTGAATAAACTTGTCCTTTTACTTTTAGAGTTCCATTTCTTATTCTTGACACACCATGTCTACACATCAGTGTATGGTGCAGTCCTTTGAGAATTAATCTCAATCTTTGATTTATGGTATGTGTTATTCAGATAGGTTATAGCCTCCGCGAACAAGTCGCAGGCTTCTTATGGATATACTTTGAAGGTTCCCCATAATAGCTTTTTGTCGAAAAACACTTCGCTTTTATGGCACATCAAGTATTCTAATCCATCTTCGAGCATTCTTTGAAAGAACGACTCGTACCTTTCTAATTACACATGTCACCACATTAATCATAAATCATTCTCAATATAGAACGACTATATTTTGCATAATTAATTAATAATAATTAAATGCAAATAATTGTTTATTAATTAAATAGGTTAAATACTATGACTGGGAGTTTACCGATACTTAAATCTAGACATTAAGTACACAACTCCAACAACGTTTACCCACCCAAAATTTAGCAATTAGATTTGCTTCGGTCATACATCACTTACAGCGTAACCTCGTTGGGAGGAATACTATAACGCGTATCTAAGTGTAAACCATTACTCAGTACTAAGGCGAATCGTTTAGAATTGTTACGTCACCGCAAGCCACGTTCGTGTGGACGTTTACGACAACTCGCAACCCTTCACAATTCCCTATAACTGTCTACATCAATTATATTAAAATCCCATTCAGTATAGCAAGCCACGTTCGTGTGGACGTTTACTATACCAAAAGATTTATATAATTGAAATCCAATTACTTGATCCATTCGATCTTGTAAATCAAGACGCGGAGAATCATAAGTGAAACTCGAGGTTTCTTACCAGTGATTCACCATGCGAACAACCCTATCTCTCATAAATGAGGGAGCCGAGCAGACAATCGATCCATCTATCAAAGAATGGTACGAAGGTCTCTAATTTGTGTCCTCTACATGACCAAGTGGCTCTGGCTCCATTCCACTACCCGGGGTGAGAATGAGTCGACTTGAAATCAGTTTTGGAAAGACAAATTAGGCATTGTTTGATAAACTTAATCAATGTTTCTCGTAAGAGGAATTACAAGAACTCTCCTCCAATGACTTATCTATAAAAACTATAAAAGTTCATAAAAGTCACCAAGAGAACAGGAATGGAGACCATGGGAATGTTTCCATTCCCTCTCCCACTTAGCTTTTTATAACAAAGGGATACGCTATCTAATGCATAATTAAATACACATAAGCATGCATACATGAAATAAAGCACATACTATTATCACATAATCAAAATAATACTAGAATATTATTTTCCGACTATTATGGCTTTATCGCATCTCCGTACGCATCTTCTAGTCTTCAATCTTCGTTTTTGAATGCTCCATGTGACGAGAATATTAATCTCAATATTTAAATCTATTTATTTTTAATTAATCCAAAAGTTACTTAATTCGAAAATTAAGTCAATCGAATATATCAAAAATAAAATTAAATATTATTAATATTTCTATTTATTTTTATTTTCCTATCTAATTTTATTAAATCTCTAGAATCCCATCCAAGTCAAACTTGGAATATTCTAGAAGACTTCTATAATAGAATAAGGAAATAAAATAAATTAGGACTCTTCTACTTTCCATAATTAATTAATTTCCATCTATTGAAAATTCCCAAGAATAGGAATAATCAAATAGGAAATAAATTAATTCCAATTTAATTCTTTTCCTATTCTATGAGAGTTCCTAAAAATAAGAACACTCAAATAGGAAAACCGAATTAATTAGGAAAGTCGGATTATGGTAGGAGTAGCGCAGGTTGGGAGTCCCCGCACCACCCCCACCGTCGACCGCCGCCCGGGAGGAGCACCGCCCCCGCCCCCAGCCCACGCGCCACCACCACCGGTGGCCGGCGTGGCCGGAAGCTCCCACGGACAGCCCCTTCACCTAGAGCTCGATCGATCCTTCATGGGGATCGATCATGGGGATGATCGACCCCTCGTCCCCTCGTCCCCTCGTCTTCTTCGTCACATCTTCTTCGTCTTCCGGCGATCGTTTCGGCATCGATCCAACGTAATTAAAATTACAAGAATTAAATTACAATTATCCGGTATCGATTCTATACATGAAATCGACCCTATACATTTTCCGGAAAAAGTAGAACATAATAATAAACCTAAATTCGGTCAACCCCCGAATTTTTACTATTACAAGCATTCACCACACATAAAACGAATCTCGACATGTCCGAGAGTTTAATAATCAAGAACAATATTATGACAATAATTAACGAACAATTATATCTAGCCATAATAGTTGGAAACCCTGCAAGGTAGAACAATTTATCGAAAAATAACGTGAACGAAAACCAACGCTCTGATACCAATTGTTGGAAATCGATATCCCGGAATTAATAAATTTAAATAAATAAATTATCTAATTAATTCCGACCGAAATCCTTCGGAGATCGAATATCCGGGGTTGTCAATTTGCGGAACGACAACTCCAATCGAAATCCCGGTTGCCGGAAACCCGCCACGAACCTCCACGGGGATAGCCCAACCAAACAAACCCTAACCGCGGAACACGGGTTGTTCGGTCGAGCCCCCGCGTGGGGCTCGCGGCTGTCCTTGGCAGCCGCCTAGGGCTGCTCGTAGCAGCCCTCAAACCGCGCTGGGAACCCTCGCGGAACACCCCTATCAAGCCCTAGCAGCGGCTTGAACCGCTGCTGCCCGATCGAGGCGTGCGCACGCCACCGGGCGCGCGCTAGGGTTCCTCCCGCTCAGCCCCTCGTCGAACCCTAGCATCAGCCTAGGCCGCTGCTGTTCGGTGAAGGCATGCGCACGTCACCGGACGTGCGCTCGGGTTCAGTCCGTTCAGCCTCGTGCAGCTCCGGCGAAGCCCCGCGGATCCACTGCTACCAGGCCACACGAAGCGCCCGCCAGCCTGCCGGGCGCTCGCTTGCGACCACCACCAGGCGGGCGCTTGGCCCCCCAGGCGGTCGCCTGCCTCCCCAGGCAGCGGGTGCTTGCCGCCGGGTCGCTCCAGCCGCGGCGGTCCGGCGATCCTCGATCGCCACCGCTCGACTCGACCCCGGTGAGGATCCTTAAACTTGGATCTTACGTTCAACGATATTTTTACGATAATAAACGATTAAAATCATAAAGAGGGTTTTAGGATTTTACCTCGTTCTCGTTGTTCGGAAAAACGAAGAACTCAATTGATGACCTTGAGATCTTCCCACGTATTCCTTGCACTAGCTCGAACGTCGGGCTAATATTAAATATATACACCCACAATAATATCAGGGATTAAGAATAAAATACTCTGAGATTTAAATTGATTATCCAAGGCAATCCTAATCAATAAATCTCAAGCGATCCGCCCAATACACCAAGTGTACAAGTGTGATAAAATAATTAAGATAAATTATTTTCTCTCTCACACAACGACTATACCGATGGATTGGTCCGTGTCCATCTAGGTCGTGAGCAACTGTTTGATTAAATACGAGTGACCGATAGTATGATCTTCTGTGTGGCGGCGCACACCATACTAACTACAACGTATATAATCCAGGACTATATTTTGCATAATTAATTAATAATAATTAAATGCAAATAATTGTTTATTAATTAAATAGGTTAAATACTATGACTGGGAGTTTACCGATACTTAAATCTAGACATTAAGTACACAACTCCAACAATCTCCCACTTGTACTAAGGTCTAGTCATTTCCTCCAAACTCCCGACTCCCATACTCATCACGTGCTTAAGTTATACTTCCCAGAAGTATTATGTGAATGAGCAATCTAGGTTGCCGCTCTGAAGTTATCTTGGTGACTACTGCGTCGTCTCCCTAGACGATGACTCGAATCAGGTGGTACTTGCTCTATGTGTTATCATCACCTTTTGAACTTATGATTTCTTCCAGTTCACCATGCACCGCTATATACATAGCCTTTGGTGAACCAAGAATCATATCCAAGCTCAGAGGTCATTCCGGAACCTAACCAAAACTTCCGCTGCCTCTGAGGCTGCTATTCGGTTTATGATAGAGTCCGAGAAGCATCACGCTTATCACTCTTTCATCTTTAGGTTCCACCTCTTTTAAAAGTGAACACATAGCCTGATATCGACTTACACTGGTCTTTCTCTGATTTTGGATCTGAGAAAATGTAATTCAAGAAGATTTCGCCTTGCTTAGTAATCTAGTACTTCCAAGTACTTTTACATCATTCGAACATCTCTTATCCATATTACTTTGATATCCTCCCACTACGCTATCCGCATAGTTGATATCAGGTTCTTGTTTTACAACACTGCATCTACAAAGCTCTCCACACTCAAAGTGTAGGAAACTGCTTTGTCTATATCTATCTCCTTCATGTGTTCAAAACACATACCTTTAGATAGATGCATTCTGTTCCCGAAAGGCAATAACCTTTCTCAGAATTATGCATGTTTAAAACAAACCATAATCGTATAAGATATCTTAAGAGAAGTACAAATGTTCTTATCTAGAGATCGAAAGATTCTAAGAACATGATCCAACTTCATCTTAATCTCATATCTCGATTTATTTAGACAACCTCTATTTTATGTCTGACAACACTTTTACATTGTTGCCAACGATGAAGCGTTATCTACACAAAATTCCGAGAAACACCACCTTGTTTCCATTACGTCTCCAATACACCTTTCTTGTCTATGCCTTTTGATGAATCCATATAATGGACTATCTCATCAATTCGCAAGTTCCACAATTTAAAGCTTTGTGATGATCCATAAATGGATTCACTAAGCTTGTACTTCTAAATGATCTTGCCTCTTGACAATAATACTTATTGCTATCCAAGTAGGCACATTTAGATTTAGTACTGCCCCTTATGCAGAACTAGGGATCGATTTCATGTCTACTAGATCCAGAGTTCAAAACTCCTCCAGTCTTATGAACATCTCCGGTTGCTTAACAACCTCCCACTGCAATGGCGTTCCGGTGTATAACAGTAATAACATTAGGTGCAGTTAGTGGTGTACTACTACTCGGTTAGGCTGGTTCTCAGTCTTTCCTTTCCTCCTTTTAAAGTACCTAGTCAGTTAGGGCATTGTAGTTCATCTAATAGTTTTCTTCTAAGAACCGGGCGAGGAAACCCCACTGGTTCATAGTACTATTGAACATACAATTACTTGTTCTTCTAGGATATTCTACAACCACATTGAATGTGCCGTCGTATCCAGAAATATCCATAGAACATAGGTAGTTCTGAATAAACTTGTCCTTTTACTTTTAGAGTTCCATTTCTTATTCTTGACACACCATGTCTACACATCAGTGTATGGTGCAGTCCTTTGAGAATTAATCTCAATCTTTGATTTATGGTATGTGTTATTCAGATAGGTTATAGCCTCCGCGAACAAGTCGCAGGCTTCTTATGGATATACTTTGAAGGTTCCCCATAATAGCTTTTTGTCGAAAAACACTTCGCTTTTATGGCACATCAAGTATTCTAATCCATCTTCGAGCATTCTTTGAAAGAACGACTCGTACCTTTCTAATTACACATGTCACCACATTAATCATAAATCATTCTCAATATAGAACGACTATATTTTGCATAATTAATTAATAATAATTAAATGCAAATAATTGTTTATTAATTAAATAGGTTAAATACTATGACTGGGAGTTTACCGATACTTAAATCTAGACATTAAGTACACAACTCCAACAACGTTTACCCACCCAAAATTTAGCAATTAGATTTGCTTCGGTCATACATCACTTACAGCGTAACCTCGTTGGGAGGAATACTATAACGCGTATCTAAGTGTAAACCATTACTCAGTACTAAGGCGAATCGTTTAGAATTGTTACGTCACCGCAAGCCACGTTCGTGTGGACGTTTACGACAACTCGCAACCCTTCACAATTCCCTATAACTGTCTACATCAATTATATTAAAATCCCATTCAGTATAGCAAGCCACGTTCGTGTGGACGTTTACTATACCAAAAGATTTATATAATTGAAATCCAATTACTTGATCCATTCGATCTTGTAAATCAAGACGCGGAGAATCATAAGTGAAACTCGAGGTTTCTTACCAGTGATTCACCATGCGAACAACCCTATCTCTCATAAATGAGGGAGCCGAGCAGACAATCGATCCATCTATCAAAGAATGGTACGAAGGTCTCTAATTTGTGTCCTCTACATGACCAAGTGGCTCTGGCTCCATTCCACTACCCGGGGTGAGAATGAGTCGACTTGAAATCAGTTTTGGAAAGACAAATTAGGCATTGTTTGATAAACTTAATCAATGTTTCTCGTAAGAGGAATTACAAGAACTCTCCTCCAATGACTTATCTATAAAAACTATAAAAGTTCATAAAAGTCACCAAGAGAACAGGAATGGAGACCATGGGAATGTTTCCATTCCCTCTCCCACTTAGCTTTTTATAACAAAGGGATACGCTATCTAATGCATAATTAAATACACATAAGCATGCATACATGAAATAAAGCACATACTATTATCACATAATCAAAATAATACTAGAATATTATTTTCCGACTATTATGGCTTTATCGCATCTCCGTACGCATCTTCTAGTCTTCAATCTTCGTTTTTGAATGCTCCATGTGACGAGAATATTAATCTCAATATTTAAATCTATTTATTTTTAATTAATCCAAAAGTTACTTAATTCGAAAATTAAGTCAATCGAATATATCAAAAATAAAATTAAATATTATTAATATTTCTATTTATTTTTATTTTCCTATCTAATTTTATTAAATCTCTAGAATCCCATCCAAGTCAAACTTGGAATATTCTAGAAGACTTCTATAATAGAATAAGGAAATAAAATAAATTAGGACTCTTCTACTTTCCATAATTAATTAATTTCCATCTATTGAAAATTCCCAAGAATAGGAATAATCAAATAGGAAATAAATTAATTCCAATTTAATTCTTTTCCTATTCTATGAGAGTTCCTAAAAATAAGAACACTCAAATAGGAAAACCGAATTAATTAGGAAAGTCGGATTATGGTAGGAGTAGCGCAGGTTGGGAGTCCCCGCACCACCCCCACCGTCGACCGCCGCCCGGGAGGAGCACCGCCCCCGCCCCCAGCCCACGCGCCACCACCACCGGTGGCCGGCGTGGCCGGAAGCTCCCACGGACAGCCCCTTCACCTAGAGCTCGATCGATCCTTCATGGGGATCGATCATGGGGATGATCGACCCCTCGTCCCCTCGTCCCCTCGTCTTCTTCGTCACATCTTCTTCGTCTTCCGGCGATCGTTTCGGCATCGATCCAACGTAATTAAAATTACAAGAATTAAATTACAATTATCCGGTATCGATTCTATACATGAAATCGACCCTATACATTTTCCGGAAAAAGTAGAACATAATAATAAACCTAAATTCGGTCAACCCCCGAATTTTTACTATTACAAGCATTCACCACACATAAAACGAATCTCGACATGTCCGAGAGTTTAATAATCAAGAACAATATTATGACAATAATTAACGAACAATTATATCTAGCCATAATAGTTGGAAATCCTGCAAGGTAGAACAATTTATCGAAAAATAACGTGAACGAAAACCAACGCTCTGATACCAATTGTTGGAAATCGATATCCCGGAATTAATAAATTTAAATAAATAAATTATCTAATTAATTCCGACCGAAATCCTTCGGAGATCGAATATCCGGGGTTGTCAATTTGCGGAACGACAACTCCAATCGAAATCCCGGTTGCCGGAAACCCGCCACGAACCTCCACGGGGATAGCCCAACCAAACAAACCCTAACCGCGGAACACGGGTTGTTCGGTCGAGCCCCCGCGTGGGGCTCGCGGCTGTCCTTGGCAGCCGCCTAGGGCTGCTCGTAGCAGCCCTCAAACCGCGCTGGGAACCCTCGCGGAACACCCCTATCAAGCCCTAGCAGCGGCTTGAACCGCTGCTGCCCGATCGAGGCGTGCGCACGCCACCGGGCGCGCGCTAGGGTTCCTCCCGCTCAGCCCCTCGTCGAACCCTAGCATCAGCCTAGGCCGCTGCTGTTCGATGAAGGCATGCGCACGTCACCGGACGTGCGCTCGGGTTCAGTCCGTTCAGCCTCGTGCAGCTCCGGCGAAGCCCCGCGGATCCACTGCTACCAGGCCACACGAAGCGCCCGCCAGCCTGCCGGGCGCTCGCTTGCGACCACCACCAGGCGGGCGCTTGGCCCCCCAGGCGGTCGCCTGCCTCCCCAGGCAGCGGGTGCTTGCCGCCGGGTCGCTCCAGCCGCGGCGGTCCGGCGATCCTCGATCGCCACCGCTCGACTCGACCCCGGTGAGGATCCTTAAACTTGGATCTTACGTTCAACGATATTTTTACGATAATAAACGATTAAAATCATAAAGAGGGTTTTAGGATTTTACCTCGTTCTCGTTGTTCGGAAAAACGAAGAACTCAATTGATGACCTTGAGATCTTCCCACGTATTCCTTGCACTAGCTCGAACGTCGGGTGGGCGACGATCTTCCGAACTCCATGGATCTCCCTCTCTACTTTCTCTCTCTAGAATTGTGATCTTCAAGTAATGAGAATAGAGAAGACCATGTAGTGCTTTTATAGGCTACGTAGGGGATCTTAAGGAGGTGGAATATTGGACTTCCAATATTAATGATTAAATTGAGCCCAAACCCAAATCTATTAATCTAATAATATTAATTAATTCTATTTTCCACTATATAAAATTAATTGCACTCCCAATATTAAACTATATTATATCAAATAATATTTCTCAGGTAGTATTATTTATTTCGTGTATTTAAGATAAAAATATCCATGAATAAAATTAATTTATTGCTAATTAATTTATTCATCTCTTATATCCGAGAATAGTATCATTCAACCTTAATTATTATGCGGAACAAATCCACCTGCAGGGTTTACATAATAATTCCTTATGAACTCATCTCGTGGATATTATCAACCCTTCCGGGATGCACTTTCCCGTCAAGTATTCACGGCATGTCATATATGAAATATAGTGACCCAACTTAACCGGTAATTAACCCAATAATTAAATCGGTTAATTCCTTTGGAAAATCAAAGTCACTTATATTAAATATACACACCCGCAATAATATCGGGGATTGAGAATAAAATACTCTGAGACTTAAATCAATTATCAACGGCAATCCTAATTGATAAATCTCAAGCGATCCGCTCAATACACCAAGTGTACAAGTGTGATAAAATAATTAAGACAAATTATTTTCTCTCTCACACAACGACTATACCGATGGATTGGTCCGTGTCCATCTAGGTCGTGAGCAACTGTTCGATTAAATACGAGTAACCGATAGTATGATCTTCTGTGTGGGCCCGACACACCATACTAACTACAACGTATAGAATCCAGGACTATAATTTGCATATATTTAATTATAAATAATTAAACGCAAATAATTGTTTATTTAATTAAATAGATTAATGGCAATGGATCGGGAGTTTCCGTTACTTAAATCTAGACATTAAGTACACAACTCCAACAGTAGCTGAAAGAAAGAACCGTACTATTATGGAGATGGCGCGAAGCATGCTAAATACGAAAAATTTACCCAAAGAGTTCTAGGCTGAAGTAGTGGCATGTGCAGTGTACCTAACCAACCGATGTCCAACAAATTACCTGGATCAGAAGCTTCACGTCGTCTCCTGGATCAGAAGCTTCACGTCGTCGCCTCACCAGAAATATCCTCGCCGGAATTCGCCTTCGCCGGAATCTCCTGGGAAGAGCTCTCAAAACAAGCGCAGCAGAAAATGTGAGGAAGAAAAGACTCTGCCCGCTGTTATCTGTAAGTTATTAGCGACCACGCTATTAGCGACCACGCGTGGTCGCGAAAACTGTCTACGCTGGCAGTCACTTAACCTATTTTCCACCGTGGAAAATAAGAATTTCAGAAATACTTTTTCGCGACCACAACTGTGGTCGCTAATGTCTTTAGCGGCCGCGTTTGTCAATTGCGACCACGTACGTAGTCGCTAATAAGTACGCGAGAAGTTGGCGGCATTTTTTCCTGAACAAATAGGGACCACATGGTTTTGCGACTACCCGTGGTCGCAAAAAGCTCTTAATAGCGACCACGCCCCGTGGTCGCAAAAAAAGTGGTCGCTAAAGGCACTTTTTCTAGTAGTGTGTGCGGCGGTAAAAATTGTGGCGACTTAGATCTTTGCCTTTTTTTGGTACGGCGGTCGAAGGAGTCTACGGTTCAGGGCTTCTTAGAGACGAACGAACGACGATAGAGAAGAGCGGATCGAGCTCTTAATATATAGCGGATGAGGGAATCTATATAATAGGAGGAGACGTGTATACCGAAACTTTAAAAGGAAAATTTGAGAGATTTGCGGCCTAATATCAAGATTAATATCTCGTACTAATTTGACTTTTTTTTAATTAAATTAATTCAAATTTTAAATAATGTAATTGTAATTAATACTATATCTGTCACGCCCGCCCGTTCTATTTTATTAATTAAATAAAATACAACTAATATATATATTTTTTAAACTTTAGGCGCGAGATTTAATTTTTCAAACTCCACATCAGGATGGTCAATTACCAACAGTAAAAAAATTTAAATGAAAGTAAATGCAGCGGAATTAACTTAAATGTTTTTATCATGTTTAACACATACTTAAATGAAATTGTACTTATTAACATTTGTACGAATTACGGCGCAGAAGCATCCTCGACTACTCCGATTAATCAATATAATCACCTGACTGGCAAGTAAGCATGCAATTTATATGCTTTTAATCTTTTCACATGTCGTCTTAATTTGTATTTTAACGTTGAACCTTTAATGCAATGCAGCTCCTGAACTTAGACGTAGGACATCAACCTTAACTTGAAACGTTTAAGTAACTTTTATTTAACATTAACATCCATTCATATTTTTACGTTTAGACGCGAGCTCACTTGACATCGTAAAGGCTACTCCAGTCGATCCATTGAGGTCATTCTTTTGTTAGTTGCACACCCTGTCTAGAGGCCCTTTCGACTCTCTAGCCATTGAGGCCATTAAAGTTAGTTGCACACCCTGTCTAGAGGCTCTTTCGACGCTCTAGCCATTGAAGCCATTAAAGTTAGTGTCACCCTTAAGGTAGTTCCTTACGATGTCCAACATTACATTCTTACGTTATTCATTAAGTTTCATTGTTTAGTATTTTGACCTTTAACTGAACTTTTAATGCATATGCATTCTTACGGTATATGCATAAACTAATTATATGTATGAACTTACCTCATGAACGATTCAACATAAATAATAAGATCGACATCAAGTAACTAAATACCGTCGTTTCTCATATACCATCACAACAAATAGTTAATATTCAAAACATAAATTAAACATTTAAAATCATACAACGAGACGAACTCGAACACACATAGAGATGCACATTCAGCATGTATATATATGTATGCTATTGATTACAACATAGAATTGCACATCCTGCATATATATATGTATAGGTATGCTATTGATTCATCACCAATTCACACACACTAGTACGCACATAAACATACACAAGTATATAAATATGGTACTCTACTTCTTATACATATATTATAAGTTGCTATGTATAGGCATATATGTGGGTATACTCACTCCTGTAACTCCTGTTATAGTCCCTCTATATATATAGGTACACGGTCATACCTATTAGTTTATTATATAGGTATGTATGACACTGAACCGATTTTATATGTTACATACTCCCTCTGTCCCAAAGCTATAGTCATTGTTGGTCAACGCTGACTTTTTTTTTACCGTCCAACACGTATGATAAACGGTATAAAAAAATTATGAAAAAATAACTAAAATAAAATTTAATAGTTAAATTTTATTTTAGTTATTTTTTCATAATTTTTTTATACCGTTTATCATACGTATTGGACGGTAAAAAAAAGTCAGCGTTGACCAACAGTGATTATAGCTCTGGGACAGAAGGAGTATAATATATACCAACATATATTTACACAACAGATTATATACATATAAACTTGTCATACATGTATGCAGTAGGTACCTATTCATATATATATATATATATATATATAAACAATTATTTTTACACACTTATCTCTGTTTTAGAACTTTTAATTAGTTTGAAAACGATCCATATAATTTATCTAAATAATAACACATAAAATATAAAACACATAAAATATAGTACTTACCGCAACTATAAGTATAATATATTTGTACTAATGCTTGCACAAATTCTGTACCGCAAATATATTTTGATTGCGTAAATATATTTTCTGATTCTTACGCAAATATATATATATATATATATATATATATATATATAACTTGTTTTGATAGCTAGAGGTTTGCGCAGCAATCTCCTAAGACAGAATTTCGCCCACTACTTGTCTGTGTATGTAGTTCTCGGACGTCTATCTTGCAGGATACAACTATCGAACTTTCGTTGTTACACACCAACTTGAGATCCTTGCAAACTCTACTTGTATCTCTCAGAAAATATTAGTAAAAAGAAACTTGATATTGTTCTGTTCTTTTTATGCTTCGGTGATGTCTCTTTATATAGGCTATAAACAAGAGGAGTTACAATTTTGAAACGTTACAATTTCTGAACGTTGCATGAGTTCACTGAAAAGAAAACTCATCCAAAAGTTGTAACCTTTGCGGGAATAGTATTATCAGAATATTTAATCAAAATTAATAAATAAACATAAAATAAAGTTTTAATTTTGGCACGTCATTAAGACAAATGTCCAATATTAAAAGTCACTTATTTTATGTACGATTAAACTCTGATAAGCTCCAACAGTACCCCACATTTTCTATTCAAAATTTAACAATACCCCACATTTGAATAGAAAATAAGCTATAAAATACATCATCCTTATTTCAGAGATCAGAGAATCAATATGCATTCAAAGAGGTGTCTTTGTTGACTTGAACTTTTTCTTAGTAAAACTTACTGGTATTACTTGGTGAGGTAGTGATTATTTCATATTGAACTATTCACCATTTTGTAATAATACAACAATAAAGATCACACATATATCATCATCATACATTCGAGTTTATACGGTTGTGTTCATTTTGGTCCTGAACATATCCCGACTTCATGAGAGCTCTAGAGAATTTTAAGCCATATTAATTCTCATAGATCCGACCCGACATCACTCTCATATAGGTAATGCTAATTAAGAATAGTCCGCACTATCCCACTTCATAAGCTATTAGTATTGTTGAGCCACAAAAATCTCCCACAGACAGGTGTCATGGGCCCACCTACCAGCTCACTTGTACGAGAAGTAGGGTTGAGCGAAACGACCATTCTTCACGGAGCACAAGTGCAGCCCGCACCGGAAGAGATTATCCTTAGAAGACTTCTACCACACCCGGGGCCAAGCACATGAAATAACGGGACCCAGGACCATATCCTTGGACCGTACCCCGGACCTCACCACGAGCATCGAGCACGGGCGAAGAGGACCATACATGCGGGTCCCGGGAACGTACCACGGATCACACCCCAGCTCCCGGCACGGGAGACCCAGGACCGCGCCCGAGTTACATGCGGGACGACGGGGCACCGAGACCCATTACCGCGCCCGAGCACCCAGCACGGCCAACCCCGACCATACATGCGGGACGACGGGGATCCGAGACCCAAGACCTCGACTGAGTGCTCGGCATGGGCGACGACGACCGAATACGTGCGGGACGACGAAGCTTTGAGACCCAGGACCACGACCGAGCACCAAACACCGGTACCGAACACCATCGCATGAGTGGTACGCGTTGCGGAGAGAGCTAAGTTATAGAAGGGGATAAGACGATATACTCGAGCTCCGGGTTCCGAGACCCGGCTCAGTGACCATCATTACCTCCGGGCTCCGAGACCCAACTTGGTGAGAATGTAGATGAAGCCTACACCGGATAGAAGTGCACAAATGGAAGACGTTTCTACTTTATGCATGCGAAGCCACGCGTCAATAATGGACAGGTGGTTTCTACTCCATTCCCCTATAGATAAGATGTATCCGGGAGAATGATAGGGGAGGACCGAACGACGGGAAGACCCACCTACTAAATAAACCCACTGTAATAGTTCTCGAGGAAGAACAAGATAAAATACCAGTAAATAAATAGAGATATTAATCTCGGGCATTCAAGCCTAGTCTCGGTGTGATTTCATTTCAGGTCCCTTCTACATATAAATATCCCTGTTTTTTGTGTCGTCTCCAAACCCTACCAAGCGCGTATAATATATAATAATCCCCGACAAAAACGACCCAAAACAAGTATAATTAAAAAAAATAATAATATTTATCCCTTAATCGTCAACGGAAAACACTTACGTCATTACATCATAGGAATAGATTTTTGTGTGTTTCTATAATTTTGAATCTTCCTTAACCAGTTTTCCTATTGAACCTAGACCATGGGATCTCCAATGTTGCTAGGTTAGGTTTCCGCCAAGTAATGATTCATTGTATTTGCTTAAGACCCATTCCTCTCGATGTAAATACGACTTGCTGTTTAGGTAGGCCTTTAGTCAAAGGTTAGCTATATTTTCCTTTGATTTAATATAATCCAACGCTTTTACTCCATTGGAAAGCAATTGTCGTATTGTAGCATGTCTTCTTCTTATATACCATGATTTACCATAGTATATTTTAAACATTTTTAATGCTTCTTCGTTATTGTTTATCAAATAAACATAGCAAAATTTGTTTCAATCATCAATTGAAAGAAATATAATAATTATTTCCTCCCCGTCTTTGAGTAGATTGAAAGTCACATCATTATGAATCAATCCTAATACTTCGTTAGATTTCTCAACATATTTAAGAATCTCTTGCAAACTTTGATTCAACACATATTTCACATATATTAATGCTACTAGAATCACGTACATGTTTGTATTTTTAAAAACATCATTACATTTAGGTAGTAGCTATAAATTCACAATTCTTTTTAAAGAACGAAAATTAGCATGGCCTAGCCTTACATGCCTCAACCAATGAATTGATGTTCGGCAGTAGTTACATTTGCTTGGTTGGTGTTTCCAGAATTTCCATCTTTCCTGTGGCGACAGTCTTTGGCTCAGTGACCAGGCTTTACAAATACCCAACAACCACCTTGTATCTTTTTCTTGAAGTCGTACGGTTTTGGGGCTACATTGGCTTTTATTATAAGCATTCTTCTTCTGGTTGTTAGAGAATTTTGATTTTGTGTTCTCACCTTCAATCATGTTTGCTTTTGCTTCCATAGAAGACACATCATTCTTCTCATTTTTTCGATTTTACTATTCCACTCGAAGTTTGAGAATAAGTTGCTCAAGGTTCATGTTTTCGGTGAGATGTTTCAAATAAATTTTAAAATCCTTCCAAGAAAAATGAAGTTTTTCTATAATATAACCAACAAGAAAAGTCTCGTTAAGTGCCATACCTTCATCGAGTAACTCATGTACAATAATCTGAATTTCCTCCACTTGTTTAACAACAAGTTTGTAGTGGCTCATCTTAAAATTTAAGAATTTTCCGACTACAAATTTCTTTGCGCTTGCAACTTCAGATTTGTACTTTTTGTGCAGATAATCCCACAGTTCTTTAGCTGTTTTGAAAGATGAGTACGCATCATATAATGAGTCATCCAAAGCATTTAAAATATATTTTTTGCACAGAAACTCGTGTTGGTTCCATTTCTCAACAGCTTTAAGAGTTTCATCAGGGATATCTCCTTCCGTTGGCACTTTCGGAGCTTCTTCGGAAATCATTTGCCATACCTTCATTGAGTAACTCATGTACAATAATCTGAAATTCCTCCACTTGTTTAACAACAGGTTTGTAGTGGCTCATCTTACAATTTAAGAATTTTCCGACTACGAATTTCTTTGCGCTTACAACTTCAGATTTGTACTTTTTGTGCAGATAATCCCACAGTTCTTTCGCTGTTTTGAAAGATGAGTACACATCATATAATGAGTCATCCAAAGCATTTAAAATATATTTTTTGCACAGAAACTCGTGTTGGTTCCATTTCTCAACAGCTTTGAGAGTTTCATCAGGGATATCTCATTCCGTTGGCACTTCCGGAGCTTCTTCGGTAATCATTTGCGCTAAATTTAGCGTAGTCAAGTAGAACATCATTTTTTGTTGCCATCTCCCGCAAATATATTTTGCTTGCGCAAATATATTTTCTGATTCTTACGCAAATATAGTTATATATATATATATATATATATAACTAACTTGTTTTGATAGAGGCTTGCGCAGCAATCTCCTAAGACAGAAATTCGTCCACTACTTGAATGTGTATGTAGTTCTCGGACGTCTATCTTGCAGGATACAACTATCGAACTCTCGTTGTTACACACCAACTTGAGATCCTTGCAAACTCTACTTGTATCTCTCAGAAAATATTAGTAAAAAGAAACTTGATATTGTTCTGTTTTTTTTATGCTTCGTTGATGTCTCTTTATATAGGCTATAAACAAGAGGAGTTACAAAATTTAAACGTTACAATTTCTGAACGTTGCATGAGTTCATTCAAAAGAAAACTCATTTAAAAGTTGTAACCTTTGCGGTAACGTCATAGTATTATTAGAATATTTAATCAAAATAAATAAATAAACATAAAATAAAGTTTTAATTTTGGCACGTCTTTAAGACAAATGTCCAATATTAAAAGTCACTTATTTTATATACGATTAAACTCTGATAAGCTCCAACAATCTCAACACAACAGGAAGGCCGATGTACATAAACATACAAATCACAGTTCGATTACTTAACATGCCTATTATATATAACATGCCTATTCATATTCGTACCTTCAAATTTCATGAACAATCAAAACTTTAAATGAGAAGTCACATAATTTCAATTAGCAAGATAAGAACCCTAAAATTGAATACTAATATAACTACATTAACTACATGAACTTAAACCCAAATGACATTAACTTAAACCCACTTACATTTTATAAAAGTATAATATATTAAAAGTCCAATATATAAAATGTTGAACCTCAATTAAAATTACTAAACCCGATTACTATGTTTAAAAAAGAATTATTTAATTTACTTAATTTTTATTGTAAAAATTCGAGACAATATCAATAATTATTTTGTATATAATATTTTTAATTGGATTTGATATATATCAAAAACTTTAAAGTAATGTTATAATTATATTAATGGTTTTTTTTTATTAATTTTACTCAACAATTTTAATTGAGTTGAAGGGACAATTAAATATGAGAAATAACTTAAAATATATTTATAAATTCATATGATCAAGCGATTATAGGATCATTGAGTCAATAAAATATAGTAGAGTAATACTGTTGAAATGTACACAAAAAAATCCAATTACGGGACAAGAAACGAGCTCAGGGGCATTCTGGTAATTTCAGCAGGAATTTGAATTTCTGGCATGTCAAAACGACACCGTTTTGAGTCGAAATTGGGGCCGGATGCAGCTGGATTGCGTGGGCGTTTTGTCACTTGATTCTACACCATTTCACATGATTCTTGTTGGAGTGTGATCCTTGCCAGGTCATCTATCGATTGCAATTGGAATTGCAAGATTTGATCGCACGGCTTGGAAACGCGAGGCAGTTACAGAGGGACGTCCTAGATGATGGTTTTCATTTTGTGCGTTTCTGCTTTAGTATATAATCGCAAGTGTTAGCGATTGATATGCAATCCTTGAGCTGCAGAGAACTTGTTGTAATCGCTTTTGTGCCTCGTATAATCCCAGAACCACCCTCCCCTCCACCGTGCACGTAGATCGTCTTCCCGGCGATCGAAGCACATAAAATCCTTGTGTTTATTTTGATTTTGCAGCGTGAGTGTGTTCTATATACTTGATTCGAACTTCGTGAGTGGTCAGAGTTGAGTTTGAAGCTCGCGATTGAGTTTTGGTATTTTGTGTTCGATTGTTCGATTTGAGTTTGAGTTTGATTCTCGCCGGAGCTCGCGGTTGTTTCTGGCTTGATTCTCAACAAGTGGCGCCGTCTGTGGGAAGGTGATACATCAATCATGAAGACCGGATCTGCAAAGTTCGAGGTGGAGAAATTCACAGGGAAGAATGATTTCAGTTTATGGAGAATCAAGGTGCGAGCTGTTCTGGTTCAACAAGGGTTGATTGCAGCTCTTACTCCACCTGATTCTGAAGCTGAGAAGAAGGGGAAAACAAAAGTGAAGGACAAAGATGGATCTGCTTCTGGTGCAGTTGATGAAGATGATTTGGAAGAGATATCCATGAAGGCTCACAGTTTCATCATACTCAGCCTTGGTGATAAGGTTTTGAGAGAGGTATGTAAAAAAACCACTGCTTATGGCCAATGGAAGAAGCTTGAATCTCTGTATATGACCAAGTCACTTGCAAATAGATTGTTTATGAAACAGAAACTGTATTCCTTTAAGATGTCAAGTGATAGATCAGTGGTTGATCAAATGGATGAGTTCATTAAGATTTTAGATGATTTGGAGAATATTGATAAGAAGCTTGATGATGAAGATCCAGCTCTATTGTTGTTAAGCTCTATGCCTTCACAGTTTGATCAGTTTAGAGATGCTATGATTTATGGTAGAGAGCATGCCCTTAATCTTGATGAAGTCCAGATTGCATTGAGAACTAAGGAGCTGCGTAAGAAGGATTCATCATCCAAGAAGGATCATCCAAGTGCCCCTGAGGGATTGGTCACCACTGGGAAGAAAACCTTTAAGAAAAAGCAGCCACAGAATAAGCCAAATGCAAGTGGAGGTGGAGCTTCTACTTCTGGAGAAAGTAGGAAGTGCTACCACTGCAAGAAGGCTTGTCATCTCAAGAAGAACTGTTATGCTTGAAAAAATCTTCAAGAAAATCAACCAACTCAACAACAAGCTGATGTCACAGGTTGTAATGATAACTGTGAGGATGCAGAGGTGTTGAATGTGACTTTGGGTAAAAGGGAAACTGAGTGGATCTTGGATTCAGGTTGTACCTTTCATATGAGCCCAAAGAAAGAATGGTTTGAGCAGTTTGAGGAGATTGATGGTGGTTGTGTTGTTCTGGGAAACAATGTCACTTGCAGGGTTCAAGGTGTTGGTTCAGTGAGGTTAAAACTTCATGATGGTTCCACAAAACTTCTTACTAAAGTCAGATATATTCCAGAGCTCAAGAGAAATCTCAATTCACTTGGTATGTTGGATAGCTTGGGATTCAGTTTTAGCTCTCATGGTGGTTGTCTGCAAGTAAT
The DNA here is from genome assembly GCA_954870475.1 of Euphrasia confusa. Classification (NCBI taxonomy): domain Eukaryota; kingdom Viridiplantae; phylum Streptophyta; class Magnoliopsida; order Lamiales; family Orobanchaceae; genus Euphrasia; species Euphrasia confusa. The sequence continues at coordinate 39,246,964 of OX940951.1, read as the reverse complement.
TAAGAAGGGATCAGTTGTTGTTCTTGAAGGATTCAAGAAAAATGACCTTTATTTTCTCAAAGGAAATGCAGTGATTGGAGAGTCATCATATGTTGCATAGAATGAGAAGGGTGAGTTATGGCATCAAAGGTTGGGTCAACTCAGTGGGAAGGGCTTGAATGAACTGTCAAAACAAGGATTGTTGGCCAAAGACAAAGTTTCTAAGTTGAGGTTCTATGAAACTTGTGCTTTGGGAAAGGCAGTTAGAGTTTCTTTTGGAACTGGGAGACATACCACAAAGGGTGTACTGGATTATGTGCATTCTGACCTTTGGGGACCTGCCAGGACAAATACTAAAAGTGGTGGTAGATACTTTATGTCTATCATGGATGACTTTAGTAGAAAAGTATGGGTGATCATACTTAAAGCCAAATATGAAGCTTTTGAGAAGTTCACTGAATGGTTGGTTGAAGTTGAAAAGCAGTCAGGAAAAATGGTGAAGCATTTGAGAACTGACAATGGCTTGGAATTTGTTTCTGAGGAGTTCAATGAACTGTGTAGGAGCAAGGGTATTGCTAGACACAGGACAGTGGCATCTACTCCACAACAAAATGGAGTAGCAGAAAGAATGAATAGAACCTTGCTTGATAGAGTGAGGTGTATGCTATTGAGTTCTGGACTTCACAAGTCTTTCTGGGGTGAAGTTGTGAGTTGTGCAGCTTATTTGATAAACAGAAGTCCTGCAGCTACTTTGAGTATGAAAACTCCTCAAGAGATATGGACTAGTGTTGTTCCAAATCTGGATACCTTAGAGAGTTTTTGGTAGTCTATGTTTTTCTCATGTGAGGGGTTATAAACTGGAAGCTAGAGCACTAAGGTGTGTGTTTCTGGGATACCCTAAAGGAGTTAAAGGGTATAGACTATGGTGTATTGAGCCTGGGCAGCAAAGGTGTGTCATAAGTAGAGATGTGACTTTTGATGAACACACTATGCCTATGCTCACTGATAAGAACTTGAAAGAAACTGAGTTGTTTGAAATTGAGCTAAATGGGAGAGAGAATGTGTCTCTAGAAGAAGGTGGAGTTGATGAGTATGATGAGCTTGAACCTTTTGAAAATCAGGAAGAACTCAGTGACTATCAACTAGCAAGAGATAGAGAAAGAAGAGTGATTAATCCACCTCAGAGGTATGCTCAAGCTGATGTAGTGTCATATGCTCTGTTGGTGGCTGATGAAGTAGATTCAACTGAACCAAATAGCTATTCTGAAGCTATATCATGTTCTGAGAAAGAGAAATGGATTATAGCTATGCAGGAGGAACTTCAATCTTTGGAGAAGAATCAAACCTGGATCATTGTTAAGAAGCCACCATCTTAGAGAGTTGTTGGAAATCGATATCCTGGGCTATCAAAAAATTGCGGAACCGATAACCCGACCGAAATCCCATCGCCGGAGAACCAACCGCGAACCGCCGCGTGAGCCGGGGCCCGACCGAACACCCAGCGAGGCCCGAGGGCCGCGTGCGTCCAGCCGAGCCCCCACGAGAGGGCTCGCGATCGCTCTCGTAGCGATCGCTGGAGATGCGCGAGGCATCCCCGGGGCTTCTCGTAGCAGCCCCGCAGCGGGTCGCGTGACCCGTTGCTCGCGAGGGCTTAGCCCCTCGCATCACCGATGCGGGGAACCCGCAGCTTGCCCGCGATCGACCACCACCGCCCGGTCTATCCCCGTCCCCGGTCTCGTTCATTTCCCGGATCGTTGTCATGTATGTTCTACGATAATTAATCTATTAAAATCATAAGGGGGTTTTATGATTTTATTACATTCGATTCGTTGTTCGGAGAAACGAGATCTAGATTCGATGACCCTTGAATCTTTCTACGTATTTCTCGCACTTCATTCGAACGTCGTGTGGGCTACGATCCTCCGAACTCCTATGGATCTCCTTCAAATCTCTAGAACTATCAAGTATGATATTCTTGACTTAATGATTATGAAGGCCATGTATTGCTTTTATAGGCTACGTAGGGGATTTAAAGGAGGTGGAATACTGGGCTTCTAATAATAGTGATTAAATTGAGCCCAAGCCCAAATCTATTAATCCTTACTATTATTAATTATATTTATTTTCCACTATATAAATATAATTGTACTCCCAACATTAAATCATATAATATCAAATAATATTATCTCCGGTAGTATTATTTATTCCGTGTATTTAAAATATAAATATCCACGAATAAAATTAATTTATTGCTAATTAATTTATTCATCTCTTATATCTGAGAATAGTATCATTCAACTTTAATTATTATGCAGAACAAATCCACTCATGATCTTATATCTGAGAATAGTATCATTCAACTTTAATTATTATGCGGAACAAATCCACTCATGAGGTTTACATAATAATTCCTTATGAACTCATCTCGGGGATATTATCAACACTTATCGGGATACACTTTCCCGTCAAGAATTTACGGCGTGTCATATATAAAATACCGTGACCCAACTTTATCGGTAATTGACTGGTTATACTAATCAATCAATTCCTTTGGAAAATCAAAGTCACTAATATTAAATATACACACCCGCAATAATATCGGGGATTAAGAATAAAATACACTGAGATTTAAATCGATTATCTAAGGCAATTCTAATCGATAAATCTCAAGCGATCCTTCCAATACACCTAAGTGTACAAGTAAGATAAAATAATTAAGACAAATTACTTTCTCTTTCATACAACGACTGTACCGATGGATTGATCTCTGTCCATCTAGGTCGTGAGCTACTGTTTGATTAATATACGAGTAACCGATAGTATGATCTTCCGTGTGGCGTCGCACACCATACTAACTACAACTATATAATCTAGGACTATATTTGCATATATTTAATTATCAATAATTATAGGCAAACAATTGTTTATTTAATTAAATAGATTAAATGACACCGTTTTGAGCCGAAATTGGGGGCGGATGCAGCTGGATTGCGTGGGCGTTTTCTCACTCGATTTTACACCATTTCACATGATTCTTGTTGGAGCGTGATCCTTGCCAGCTCATCTATCGATTGCAATTGAAATTGCAAGATTTGATCGCACGGCTTGGAAACGCGAGATAGTTACAGAGGGACGGCCTACATGATGATTTTCATTTTGTGCGTTTCTGTTTTAGTATATAACCGCAAGTGTTAGCGAATTATATGCAATCCTTGAGCTGCAGAGAACTTGTTGTAATCGCTTCTGTGCCTCATATAATCCCAGAACCATCCTCCCCTCTACCGTGCACGTAGATCGTCTTCCCGTCGATCGAAGCACGTAAAATCCTTGTGTTTATTTCGATTTTGCAGCGTGAGTGTGTTCTATATACTTGATTCGAACTTCGTGAGTGGTGAGAGTTGAGTTTGAAGCTCGCGATTGAGTTTTAGTATTTTGTGTTCGATTGTTCGATTTGAGTTTGATTCTCGCTGGAGCTCGCGGTTGTTTCCAACTTGATTCTCAACAAATACAAAGAGAACGAATTCTTGGGCAATAAACCAATAATAGTTTTCAAGGATGCCGGAAAAATCAGCAGTAACATGCTTGGCATTACATAGGAGAAATTAATTGCACTTTGGAGGTACATTCATGAGAAAACATTAATGTTCAAAGATTGACAGGTTCGATTAATTGAGAGTTAACTAATCGGTTGTGGACGAGGCGCCGAACTGCCCAGTGGAGGTGGTGGTGGCGTTCCGGCCCTATACTCAAGATATGACGTCCTTGTTTTCAGCCTGATTCCATGCCCACCAAGTTTCCGCACCGTCGTGAAATAGTTTGAACACTCAGCCATTCTCACACGGTTTGTAAGCAATAATATTGCCAAGAAGAAGGAGAAATATGCTACTGCTGGTTTCATTGTATTTTGTTTTTTTTAATTATTCAACTAAGAGAATTGTTTATTTAGGACAATTGCGCAAGAGTTTGAAATTTGTATTCATGAATCATAATTGAGCAACATGGTTATTAAAAATAAGATTCTATTTGACTTAAATAAAATTCAATCAAATTGAATACTTTTATAGTTTACAATAATGTGAATTATTCAAAAATCGTCAAACAAATAAGAGGGAAGTGTGTCAGTGCCAAAATTAACTACTACTACTATTTAATTGATTTTGATTTTGAACTTTTACAAAGTTGAGACAATAACTCCCTCTATCCACACATAGAGCGGGTGGGGGGTGGGGGAGGGGGGTTGATTAAGCCCCTAAAAATAAATTATTTCTATTTTTTAAATTTTTTTTAAAATATATATTTTTCTTATGTTAGCTTATCCTAAAATATATGTATTTTTTTGGCACCGCCCATGCTCGCACATGTACAAGAAAAGCTCCGAACAAATTATGGAACGAGTTACCTAGATCGAATTACTGACTCAATCGACTTGTTAGAGGACCAAACCTGAGATTTACCGCTCTCCAAATATAAAAGAAATAAAGTAACGTCTCCCGGTCAATTTGTTTTGTTTTATATTTTCACATAAATATTTCTTGTTTTTATGCTTTAATTTTGATTGATATATATGATATCACAATCGTCTATATCAATTATATGTATTCTATTCGATTGAATACATAGAAATCTACGTGTATTTCTACCCCTCATCCAAAAAATAGATAAATATTATTATTAGTAATACATAAATGGGGTTTTTGGGTATAAGTATTTCTAAGTACTAGTAGAAGTGAAGATATGGATTTTTTTAACATTATTTTAATAATTAATGAATGATTTTGAATAAAAAACAATATATATAATTTGATAGTATGATTATTTAATGTATTTTTTTTAAGTATGACGCCTTTTATGAGGAAGACATTTTTTAGGTAGAGAAAAATAATTTTTGAAGTGACAAACATGTGTCACCACTTCTACGGTTCTACCTCAAAATTCTTCAATTGCATGGTAGATGACCAAATAAATAGAATTATTGTATATTTAATATTATTATGTATAAATGTAAAAATAATAATAATAATAATGCATATTTGACTTATATAGTATATATATTTACTATTAATATATCAGTTGGAGTAATGATCAATTGCCATGGAACTTGGGCCCGACGAGGGCATCATGTAAGATTTTTTGGCCTAGCTTGGGCTGAAAAATTCGGGCCTACTTTTTATAAGCTCAGTCTAGCTGGGTTGGCGAGCCAATGAGCCAGCTCAATCTAATACTATCTCTGTGTCAATACAATAGTTACACTTCTTTTATAAATTACAAAAAAAACGTCACTATTATGTTTGAACAGGGTAGTATTTTTAAAAATTAATTATTAAAATAAAAATAAAAAATATAAATGTAAATATTTATACCTTTTTAAAATAAATTAATAATTTAACTTATAAAAAATATAAAGTAAATACATAATAAAATATTATGTACATAAATATAATTTAAACTATATAAAAAATAAAAATATACTTAATATTTTATAAAAAATAAAAATATACTTAATGAAAATAATAATGCATATTTGACTTTATATAATATTTTATAAACAATGCACACTTTTCTTTTTGGTCCATTCCTTAAGACAGTGCACATTCCATAAATGAAATGTCTTTTCACAACTTTATCCTCTCAATACACTTTTATTTACCTTTATACCACTACTTTTTCAACTAACTACTTTATTACTTACACATCAATACATATTATACCCCTACTTTATATTATAAAATACACGAAAAATTACTTTTTCTTAATTTACGTTTAAATTTCTCTATGCATAGTTTAGAGGGAAAGAGGGAGTATAATTTATAATAAAATCTAATTTAATAAAATAAAATAATAATAAAATATTTTAAAATTTTTAATATTGAAAAAATAATAATAATTAAATTAAATCGGATCCTCGCCTCGACCCATCGGGCCAAATATTTTTGTTGACCCATTAGTTGAGTTGGCCGGGCCAGCCCACCCGACCCGACCGAAAGTGGCAGGTAAGATTAGATCATGTTTATCGGGAGGGCGTGACGCTCTCCTTTAACTAAAAGGCAAAAAAAAATATAATAATATAAATTTGACGCCCTCTTCACAACCGAAAGCATGTCACGCCCTTCGGGCGTAAATTCTTTTTTCTTTCTTTTTTCTTTTTTGTTGCCTTTCCTCAAATCATTTGTGTATTTATTTAATTTATATGTTTTATATAATGTTATTTATATAATGCTATATATAATGTTATATATTTATAATTATATATATATATAATTATATCAAAATTTATAATTTTTTATTATCTATAAAACGAAATCCATATTAATATAATTTTACTAACAATTAAATATTATTTTTTATTTTTTATTTTATTTAACAATTATTTATTGAAATATTTTAACAATTTAATGTATATATTTTGTACATTTAAAATAAAAATTGAAATAAAAAACATTAAATAGTTATTTAATAATAATAAAAATTGATAAATTGAATTGAGTTGTAGGTTGTGGATAAAGTATGAAAAAATGAAAAGTTGAATTAAATGTTAGGTTGATGAGGTGGAAGAGAGTGAAAATATTTTTTTATTAAAAAGTTAGGTTGTGACATGTTGTTGATAAACATGGTGTTACCAAGGAATAATCATCTACTCATCTCAAAGTCACAACCCCCTTGTATTGCAATACCTATATCATGCTCCTAGGAGTACGATATAAATAGTGCTCTCATCCTTTAAAATATAAAAATCATCATTTAATAATAAGAAATCTTCATTTCAAAAAATAATTATTATAAACATTACATTAACATAACAATGAATATATTAGCATATCTAATGAATATTTATCCAAAAATACATGAATATATAATCATGGGTGTACAATTAGAATCGTGCTCCTAGAAACAAGATATAAATTGCCCTTGTATTGATATTGCATTTGGCATTAATTATCTATGGCTATCTGTCTACCATGACCGGATCGACTAGAACATTGATTTACAAAATAAACCACAAAATTTACAGAATGAAGATTCGAGAAATTATTATATCCAGATATAAAGATTTATTTAACATAAATGGAATCTTAAATATTTTTTTTATTATTTGACCTCTGGCTTGTGACTAATATTATAAACTTATTCTTTTGGACTTAATTTCAGTGCATTTCAGTTCAGTTCAGATCGCTTCAGTTCAGTTCAATTCTCTTTCGATTGCTTCAGTTCAATTTTGATTAAGTTCGTTTCCAAATAAATTAAAATAAATTAAATTAAAAATAATTTGAATCAATAATTTTAAGTATACATTTTAGTTGACAATATTATTAATATTTTTTATAAAATATTTAATAATTTATAATAACAATTATTATTTTTTATAAAAAAATCAATTAAGTTCAGTTCAGATTGCTTAAGTTCGTTCAATTCAGATCGCTTAAGTTCAATTCAGTTCAGTTAAGTTCAGTCGGTTTCAGTTCAAAAGAACAGGTAGAAAAATAAGTTCATGATGTAACTTGTGAAATTTGCAATCGAGATGATAGTTGCTTGTGACAAATATTAAATACGGAGTACAAGATGATCCAACATGAAGAAATATTCTTCGAGTTCGCGATAGAATACTCCGAGTTTTAAGATGAACCACATTATTTTTTTAAAATTATTTAATGATTTGCAATTTCTTTAAAAATCAATTATATTGAGTTCACTTCGATTCAATTAGATCAATTCAGTTTTGCTCAATTCAATTGAAATTCGATAAATTCAGTTCAATTCAATTAAATTCAACCGATTTCAGTTTAAAAGTTAAATACTTAATTCATAGTATTTATTTAATATAACTTGGGAATCTTATTTTTATGTTTGTTTATTTTTTTGAACTGTTCGTATGTGTCTTGTGACAAATATTAAATTCAAATTGTTTGTTGACATTTTAAGCAAGTGTGTGGTAATTGCCTAACTAAATACAGAACTATGAGCATATAAACTCATGCATGATAAAAAAACAAAAGGGACTCTGCATTATAATTTCAAATCTCTCAAACGAAAAAAAAAAAAAAAGTAAAATGAAAGCAAAAGTTTTAGTGTATTATCTGTTGTTCGCAATCATTGTCTCTCAATGTGCGTTGAAGCCAGAAGCAGCTAGGAGTGTACAAGTTTTCCGTAACAAGTCGTATGTCTTCTCTACGCAGATGCTAGCAAGAAAAGTCAGCTTGGGAAGAGACAAATTTCCGCGCTCACCACCCCCACCTCCAACTGTTAGTAGAAATCCTTAGGTGCATGTTGTTGTATCAATTATGTGATTCATATATAAATGTTACTATATGCTTTGTTTCACTCTCTTTGTCTATCAAGTGTTACTTCTTTTTTATGTCGAGTTTTGTTCTTAGTAACTCAAAATTGAATATGATTACACTTATCAGAAGAAGTTGTTCAGTACGCGTGATTATGATCTTTAGATGAAATTAATTGGCCTCCTATGTTGTGTTTTTTTGCAGATATTTTAACAATTGTTTCACTCAATTATATAATTAACGTCAACCTCTAAATTTTAATAAGACATCAACATCTTTAATTAAATATATTTAAATTAGTTATGATTGTTGAGTATTCGAACAAGATCAATACATGATCTATCTTAACGTACTGTAGCTCAAAAATACTAAAAAAAACCCGAGCTCCAAGCACCGCCAATGACCGCGGGTTTCGATTTGAACAACCAACTTCGAATTGTTTGATCCTAGAACTATATCTGAACTCTATGATAACCATAGAGCAACTAGCAAATCACCATATCAAATATTGTTTTGAGGGATCGAGAGACTTAATGGAGAAATTGTCTTGTGACGTCACAAACAAACAAATGTGAAATCGAATGTTTTGAAGAAAAATGGGTTTTGTATATAATAAAACATGGTATTTCAAAGCGGATATGAATACGATAAAAGTAAAAGATGAGCTATTAATATGTTGGAAAACGAAAAATAATGTAATTAAAATTGTTATTTTTTTGTCATGAATTCTGGTTTTTTGTTGTATTTTTCAATTAAAACTTATTATTTGTGGCTATATAGATTACTACTATAACAGCAACCTCAAGAATTACACTACTGCCCGTTGGGAGGTGGTTCTGAAAAAGCGATCGACTCGCAGTTCACGTACTGAAGAAGAAAAGTGTTGGAATGTGACTCAAAACTGCGTGGAGTCGATACCGTGAAAGTTTCGGTCGAAACGGAGTTAAAACGAGCAAAGTAGCATTCCAGCGCGTTCGCGCCAGCATTCAGAGGCTCCAGCGCGTTCGCGCCAGGCTCTGGCGCGTTTGCGCCAGCTTTCTACCTGCGGGGATTTTTTGGAAAGTTTTCCAAATTGATGGAAATTGATTCTTACTCCTTTTAGGACTCTTTTTGGGGTAATATATTATTTCCATATATTATTATGGACTCTCCCCTATATAAAGAGAGCTTCTCCATAGGCATAAACACACCAATTATAATTCTATAGCTATTGCGTGAGATTTGAGGGTTTGGAGCGTATATCATCCTTGTAATCGTGAAGCAATATTATAGTGAATTGTTCGTCGTTCCTCCCGTAGTTTTTCCCAGTTGGGTTTCCACGTAAATTCTTGATCTTCTCTATTTTTCATTGATTTTTTTCTTCGGTATTATTGATATTATCATACTATACATCGTCCGATCCTACAACAAGTGGTATCAGAGCTAAGGATGACGAGCGTGAGGTATGACATACCGTTGCTGGATCTCAACACAAGGTTCCCGACGTGGCAATACAAGATGAGGTTAGTTCTACGATCCCTGACGCAAGAGGACGCCCTCAAAGGTATTGACAACAAGCCGACAGACATGAAGCATGACGAGTGGGAAGAGCTCGATCTGATGGCTATGGCGACCATAGGGTTCCATGTTTCGAACGCTTTGGCGGAGGACATCATGAAAGCGAAGACAGCAAAAGAATTGTGGGAGATGCTTGAAGTGATGTGCATTACCAAGACGGTGTCAAGTAAGCACAATTTGAAGAGGATTTTATATTTCCTCAAGATGGCGGAGGGTTCCTCTATCCCCGCGCACGTAGCGAAATTCAAGGAGAAAGTCGCCGACCTCGGCAACATTGGCGTGAAGCTCGAAGATGACGACCTCGCGTTTTGGCTCCTAATTTCGGTACTCCCTTCTATGGCGAGTTTCCGTGATACTCTCCTATATTCTCGAGATAGCCTCACGTTTAAAGACGTAACCTCTGCTCTCTCATCTAGAGAGAATATTTTAATGATGGAGAATCCTAATTCGGGAGAGACGCCAAGCGAAGGATTGAATGTCCGTGGACGGACCAACCAGAGATCGACGGGGCAAGATAGGTCTCGATCGAAGTCACGACATAGTAACAAGGTTTGCAACTATTGCAAGAAGAAGGGTCACATCAAAGCCGATTGTTACTCCTTGAAGAATAGGAAGGAAAGAGAAAGCGGCAACAACAACAACAATAATTCCGGTAAGAGTTCCGGTGAAGTTGGAGTAGCCGAAAATTCTTGTGATCTTCTCATGGCTTTGGGTGAGGTCTCCAAATCAAGCGAGGAATGGATTCTAGACTCGGGATGTACGTTCCACATGTGTCCGAATCGTGGGTGGTTCGAGACTTTTGAGAAGGTGGAGCAAGGTGCGGCGACTATAGGAAACAACGCGTCATGCAAGATCGAAGGGATAGAAAGCATCCGGATCAAGATGTTTGACGGCGCGATCCGCACCCTAAGCGAGGTTAGATACGTTCCCGACTTAAAGCAGAATTTAATTTCGCTTAGTACTTTGGAGCTTAAGGGTTACTCGTTCACTGGAGAAGGTGGAGTCGTGAAGGTTGCCAACGGTTCGTTGGTGGTTATGAGAGGCGAGCGGAAGTCTAATAGGCTTTACGTTCTTATTGGGTCTACGGTGAAAGGTGAAGTAGCCGTGGGCGATTCCAAAGTTTTGGATTTCAATACAACGAGACTTTGGCATATGCGTCTAGGGCATATGATGAAGGTGTTCGATGCCGATCCAATCGCTCGATTACCTTGTTCGTGTGTGCGGAAGCGTGTAAAACGAGTAAACACGAACATCAAGATCTAGTGCACACATATATATGTATAGACACATATTTATATATATATATATATATATATATATACATCCAATATATATGTATATATAAGGATTAACGAGAACACTTACAACCGGTGTAGCGCGCCTCGTTGATGTTGATTAAGGTGGTGTTGAGTCGATTGAACCACCTTAATGGATCAGCCATTAGATGCTCTCCTTGTGAATGACCTCGTCACGCCTTTGGATCGTCCGGATGTTTAAGCCGCACAAATGGCCCGGCCTCTACGTGTTGCACACGAACCCGTATGATGAATACCTTGCTTGCTTGAAGTGGTTCTCCAAGAACACTCTCTATTCTCTCCTTTTGGTGTGAATTTCGTGGCTGATAATGATGGTGTTAGAATGAGACATGAAAATCTGATTTTCATGCTCATTATACCTCTTTTACTTCACATGTAACCCCCACCATAATGTGTGTGTCATAACCACACATAATGGGGTGTTATGGTGAAGTTCAAAGGTCACCTCCACATAATCATGCCAAATCATGATATGTGGTCCCATTGGCTTGTGTGGCATGCTATGTCACACTATGTGACATGCATTCCATGCAAGTCATGCATCCCATGCATGTGAAAATCCACGTAAATATTGATTCTAAATCAATATTATTATCAAGCAACGTATATCAATACCGAGTCCGTGTGTGACCCTGTAGGTTTGATTATCGATCAATATTATATTGTTCCCAACAATTAATATTATCGACTAATCATTTAACATCCATAGACGACCTTATGACTTTATCGATTGCACACGTAGGATCGAAGGACATATCCCAACAATCTCCCACTTGGCCTTCAGAGCCAGTGTGCTGCCAATTTCCTGTTGTCACTTTATGTCTAAGTTTGAACTTGAGGCAAGATGAGTCAGACTGTAAAACCAGATTTATCACTATGATACGAATCTGGACGTGGCCACGTATTTTCCACAGTCTCGACTCTCCAAGTGGCCGGTAAGACATGTATCCCATTATAAAATGGAGGACAATCCCATCTTGTCAATCCAAGCTCTCCCACTTGCTTCCTGATATACCTAATAACAAGTTTTATAACCTCCTTTTATGAAAGGCGTTTACTTGTATCAAAGTACACCATTTCACAATGGAATCACTATGGACTACTCAGGTCAGAGGAAATTGCTCGACAGTCAATGAAATAGTATTATGACTCGAAATCTCAAATACTATTTCAGTCGGGTCTGTTCGATCATTAGCTCCCAACTAATATCTATGCAACTGTACTTGACGTCCCACGTCACTAGCCCATGAAGTGGCGCTATAGTACACATTGCAATCTAGTTCATTGTATTATCGGTTTGTCCGTACTCGATGATACGAACCAGGAACAATCATATGATTCAAGTATATCAGTTCAACTATTGGGACTTCATTATGCGGTAAGTCGACCTCATAACCCAATTGATATCACTTAATCATTTGGACAATTCATATAAATTAAACCATATTTATATGAAGAAATATGTATTATACATATGAGTGAATGTTTACCAAATCTCCAAAAGTATCTAATACAGTAATAGAAATCACAACCCATCTCTAAGATGTCTGATCTCTATTGCAGTCGTGAAAGCCTCAAGCTTAAACTGCTAGAGAGGTTTAGAAAACGGGTTTGCAACCTTACCAAAAGTTGCAACTTTATTATCTTGATGTCTCCACAAAACTATCTCCCAGATAATGTGGAACTTCCTGAGCACCAGTTTTAGACTTGTGGTGCTTCCTAGCTCATTGGCTTGCGCGATAACTCTACTATAAATAGAGAACTATCGGATGGGCTGAGCTAGTTACGCCACCTAGTTCATTCAAGAACTTTCAAATCTTAACTGCCAACATTATTGCATCCAATGCAATACTGTGCTCAGCTTCTGTAGTTTAATCAGCTATATTGCATTGCATGGAACTATTCCAGCAAATTTCACCTCTAACCAGACAAAAGATATAACCAGATTAAAATCGGAACTTATCTTAGTCTGTTTTGAAGTTAGAATTCAAACACCTTTGTTAATATCAACTCTTTTTGTCTTCCAAAGACAACAAAATATTCTTTAGTCCATCTAAGATACATAAGAATATTCTTGGCCGCAGTCTAATGCGCCTCACCTAGGTTTCCTTGAAACCAAATCGTCATGCTCAAGGCTTACGATACGTCCATTCGTGTACATATCATGGCGTACATTATAGATCCTATTGCCGAAGCATAAGGAATGTTTTCCATCTTCTTTTGCTCATCAGGTCCCGTAGGACATTGCATCTTGCTAAGAGATGTGCCATTAGTTATTGAAATGAGACCCTTTCTGGCGTCTTTCATTCTGAACTTATCAAGCACCTTATCAATATAGGTCGCTTTACTAAGTCCCAGCATCCTTTTCGATCTGTTCCGACAGATCTTGATGCCCAATATGTACTGTGCTTCTCCAAGATCCTTTATTGAAAACAATTTCCAAGCCATTCTTTAATAGAATTAAGCATAGAAACATTGTTTCCAATAAGGAGTATGTCATCAACATACAACACAATGTATACAACGTAACTCCCACTGTTCTTCTTGTAAAACAAGATTCTTCCGAGTTCCTCTGAAATCCAAAACCCAGTATGGATTCATTGAACTGAAGATTGCTACTCCGATATGCTTTGCTTTATTCCATAAATGGAATTATAAGATTGCATAATTTCTCAGCCTTATTAGGATCGATAAAACTCTTTGGCTGTGTCAAAACACATTCTCTTCTAGAATCCAATTCAAGAAGTTAGTTTTAACATCCAATATTACCATAACTCATTATCAAGATGAGTAGCAATGGCTAAGATGATCTGAATGATTTAATCAAAGCAACAGGTGAAAGTTTTTCCATAATCCACCTCGTGAATAAAACTTTTACCATCAACCTTGCTTTGAAAACCCTAGGTTTTCCATCTGTCTGTTTAGATCTTAAAGATCTATTAGCATTCATTGGGTTTAACCCCGTGATGCAAATATATCAAGTTCCAAACTTGATTATCAGATATTGATATCATCTCAGATTTCATGGCACCATGCCAATTTTCAGTAGTTGGACTCGTCATAGCTTAGAATTAGGTCGAAGGTTCACCGCTTTCCAAAAGCATGAATTCATATCTCTCATTGGTCACAATATCTAAGTATTTGAATAATAGAGATAGATTTATGCCTTTCGGACCTACGAGGGATGGTATGGCTTCCAAAACCATAAGAATACTCTCAACCCAGTCTTGAGTAATCATTATTGGTTGTTTCACTTGAACCTCGTTCAAGACAACCGAGCTCCCACTGAATTTCTAGGAAAGATAACTCTTTTCAAGAAAATCACTATCTCGAGCAACAAAATATTGTTCTCAAATAGATCGTAGAAGTTGTACCCTCGAGTTTCTTATGGACATACCATAAGGAAACTTTTATCCCATTTGAGTTCAAGCTCTATAGAGATAAATCTCGTCAGAGAAGCTTTTAGAACCTCAAATCTTGATGAAAACAATTTAGGGACCCTCCCTTTCCATACCTAGTATGTTGTCTTATCAACAGCTTTTGACAGCGTCCTATTCAGTGTATAAGTTGAAGTCAAGAATTGTGTGTTTCCAAAAGAGACCAGTAGTTCATTTAGACCTCTCATCGAATGGTCGAACTATATCTAATATAGTTTGTTTTCTCTTTTCTGAAACATAACCTTCATGTGCTTGTGAACTAATAGGTTCCACATACATCAGTATGGATCATCCCTAATTACTCACATGTTCTCCTTTCTCCAAGAAAGATGACATTGTTATCTTTTCAATCACACATCATTCACATGTATCAAATGACTCCAAGTCAAATGATTCTAAAATTCCTTCTAAAAGAAGCTTCGTTACATGTTTAGATTTTGATTTGATCTAATCAACAATGTTTCAGTTATTTCTCATCGATACTTATTCGATTTGGCCTTTGGTCTTAATGATATATATGATTTGTCAAGTTAAAAGTATACATAAACAATATAATAATCGTGCCAAAACAAAGAATAATTCACAATTAAAATAGTTACCAAACTATTTAATAGTGAAAAAACTAATCCATCAGTATCTAATACTGAACCAATATTCATTGTTTATTGAAGGTACGAAATTACATAGTTATAATACTAAAACAAGGCCCTAAGGCAAAACAACATCATATGATCATACGGCTAATGCAGCACATTCGCTCCATTTCTTGCCCGTAGATCGACATCTCTATTCACCAAACTTTACTTCTATGTAGTTCCTCCACATAAAAATGTGAGAACCACATTTGGCATCCAATACCCAAGAAGTAGAATTTGTGAAGTTTAATGTCTATATCATTAATATTTGAAGATGAAGCAACCCCGTTCTTTACATCTTCTTTGAACTTTGGGCAAATTCAATTATTCCCAATAATTGAGTCTCATTCAAATTTCCCATTCAAAATTAATACAATGTCAAACGTGATAAATCGTAAGTGAAAAATCGAAGTTTTCTAACCAGCGATATTATCATGCAATTGAAGCCCTATCTCTCATAAAATATGAGGGAGCCAACCAGACAATCGTTTCACGCCATCCAATGGCTCGAAAGTCTCTAATTTGTGTCATTGATGAACTTAAGTGTTTTGGATTAAATCACTCCCCGAGGTGTAAATAATCCTAACCTTATAATCCATCAAATGAAAGACAAATTAGGCATTTGTTTTGAAATTGAATAAAATATGAATTTTTATATGTTTGCAAGTAGTGTCCAACACTTTTGCAGTAGACGCATTGAGATTCCCTAGGAACCCTAGTAGCCTTCTTGCCCATGCTCTTTTGAATACCCTATCCCATATCATAAGAATTTCCCTCTTAGGGTCCTTATCTATCGCCGGCTCAGCAGCCTTGAGCATCCCGTGGAGCTCACGAAGCGATTTCTTCAAACCATTCATGTGGAAATTTTAGCCTAAAGGCATTATAACCATCATGAGATTGAAGTATGAAATCGGTTGCCAAATAATCATCATAGGAAAAATCTAGGCGGTCACTTGAAGCAAATAATCCAATCATTTGTTGCACATATGATTCCATAGATTTCCATTTTTCCAGCCTAGCTGAAGCGATGACCCTGGTCATACCGAATCGCTCAATCTTAGCATATTTCCCGAACATGCTATTGAGTTGTTCAATGATATCTTAGGATGTGGTTATTTAACACATTTTCATTGTCTTCGTATTTGAGGACCATCCTCAAATTACGTTGTGAATCAAGAAAATTTATGTTGTTCAATTTTTCATAATCAAGAATTGAACCAAACTTGAATCGAGTTGAAATTAACATGATAAACTACAAAAGAAAGATAATTAAAGTATGTAAACATTCACAAAGCGGTAAACAAATAAGGTTGTCTAACAAGCTACTTATTTATTCCATTTTGTTCAATCGATATCTAATATCTTTGTTCCCTTGAACAAAACAATCCCAAGACCCTCATCTTGAAAATTCTTAAGCCGACTGAGTCCGCACTTAAGAATTCCAAGATAGGTAGACATCCCATGTCAATGACATCTAATGTCACTCTCGGTCGATGAGAGTCCCATTCTCATCTCATGTCTCGATAGCCACGCCTGCAGTGGATCTATCGATGAGAAAACCAAACTCACGTGTAAAGGTCTAACCTTTACTCCCACTTATCCCAAGATAACAAGTAGTACCCCGCTGAGGCGGACCTACCAACTTATGATCGAAGGCTTCATGAGTGTGATGTTTTTGGACAAGACATTATACTCATTATTTTGGGAACTTGCATGCATAGGTGTTTATATGTAAGTTGAACATTTATAACATAAAACATCCTATAACTACCAAAGCAATTAAATACGTAATCGAAAGGCCCCTAGAACCTCACAACTCTCAAACGAAAAGATTAAAAGCAACAAAATAGGCCTTGAACATCTTCTGGACTGGTCCGCGCCCGCCGTTTCAGTTCCGCGCCCGCCGATTTAGGTCAACCTTAGTCCGTACCCCAAAAACCACGAACGGCGCCCGCCGTTTCACAAACGGCGGTCGCCGAACACCACCGGAGATCGCCGTTTCCAAAACGGCGGTCGCCAAAAGGGTATAAAACGGGGCTGATCCAAAAACAGCCTTTCGGCGGTCGCCGTTTCCAAAACGACGCCCGCCGAATCCATTCGGCGCCCGCCGGAGCACAAACGGCGCCCGCCGTTTTGCTCCAGCAGCCCGGATTTCGCCCGTTTTGCTTCGTTTTGCTTCGTTTCTTCTCGTTTTCGCCGGAGAGCCGATATCCAATGTCGATCCATGGATTCAATCCATTGCTTACACATTGAACAATACATTTTTGAATAGAAAAAAACCTATCTATTACAAAAGATTCCAAGGGACGCAACCCTCCAAAACTATGGCCAATCGTACGTAAAAAACGACAATTTCATTCACCCGATCACTAACGGTGGCCGGCCTTATATCTAAACACATAATCACATAATCACATAAAACAATTAAGCCAATTATGTTGATTTAAACATATTGTGTCCAACACAAAACATGTGCACGAGCCCTAGGCTCTGATACCAATTGAAGGTTTTCGATGCCGATCCAATCGCTCGATTACCTTGTTCGTGTGTGCGGAAGCGTGTAAAACGAGTAAACACGAACATCAAGATCTAGTGCACACATATATATGTATAGACACATATTTATATATATATATATATATACATCCAATATATATGTATATATAAGGATTAACGAGAACACTTACAACCGGTGTAGCGCGCCTCGTTGATGTTGATTAAGGTGGTGTTGAGTCGATTGAACCACCTTAATGGATCAGCCATTAGATGCTCTCCTTGTGAATGACCTCGTCACGCCTTTGGATCGTCCGGATGTTTAAGCCGCACAAATGGCCCGGCCTCTACGTGTTGCACACGAACCCGGATGATGAATACCTTGCTTGCTTGAAGTGGTTCTCCAAGAACACTCTCTATTCTCTCCTTTTGGTGTGAATTTCGTGGCTGATAATGATGGTGTTAGAATGAGACATGAAAATCTGATTTTCATGCTCATTATACCTCTTTTACTTCACATGTAACCCCCACCATAATGTGTGTGTCATAACCACACATAATGGGGTGTTATGGTGAAGTTCAAAGGTCACCTCCACATAATCATGCCAAATCATGATATGTGGTCCCATTGGCTTGTGTGGCATGCCATGTCACACTATGTGACATGCATTCCATGCAAGCCATGCATCCCATGCATGTGAAAATCCACGTAAATATTGATTCTAAATCAATATTATTATCAAGCAACGTATATCAATATCGAGTCCGTGTGTGACCCTGTAGGTTTGATTATCGATCAATATTATATTGTTCCCAACAATTAATATTATCGACTAATCATTTAACATCCATAGACGACCTTATGACTTTATCGATTGCACACGTAGGATCGAAGGACATATCCCAACATATGAGTGATTCCGTAATGGCCGAGTTGAGTAGGCAAGGGCTCCTTGGGGATAGGGGCTTGTCGAAGTTGGAGTTCTGTGAGTAGTGCGTCTATGGGAAGCAAACGCGAGTGAAGTTCACTACCGGCGCTCACACAACTAAAGAGATACTCCGGTATGTCCATTCCGATCTATGGGGACCATCCCCGGTCCCCTCCACTGGAGGTTCTTACTACATGCTTACCATCATCGATGACTATTCCCGAAAGGTTTGGTCGTTCTTCCTAAAGAACAAGAGCGACGTGTTTTCTACCTTCAGAGATTGGAAGGTGATGATAGAGAAACAAACCGGGAAAGTCGTGAAGAACCTACGAACGGACAATGACCTAGAATTTGTGTCCGAAGAATTCAACCAATTCTGCAAAAGTTCGGGGATTGTGAGGCACCACAATGTGAGATACACCCCTCAGCAAAACGGAGTAGCCAAGAGAATGAATCGCACGATTATGGACAAGGTACGTTGCTTGTTAGCGACTTCTGGGTTGAGTAAAGGTTTTTGGGCTGAAGCGGCTTCTTTAGCATGTTACCTTATCAACCGTTCCCCGTCCATGGCGATTAACAAGAAGACTCCACAAGAGTTGTGGAAGGGGTCTCCGGCGAATTATGAGGACTTGAGGGTGTTTGGGTGTCCGGCCTACATGCATGTCAACGACGGGAAATTGAGTGCAAGTTCTAAGAAGTGCATATTCGTTGGCTTTAAGGAAGGAGTTAAAGGATACAAACTTTGGTGTCCAGAGACGAGAAAGATCATACTAAGCCGTGATGTAGTCTTCGATGAGGCTTCTATGATTGGTGATCGGTCGTCTAAAGGGAATCTCGAGGTTCCAAGTACTCCTACTGAGGTGGAGCCGGATAGGGTGCAAGAGGAAGATGATGGGTCAAGTTCCCCGACCGATGAGACGAGTAGTTCGACTACTCCGGAAGATCCAAAAGAGAAGGAGCCGCAATGCATAGCTAGAGATAGGCCAAGGCGAGAGACTCGACCACCTAGAAGGTTAGCCGAGTATGAGTTAGTCGCTTATGCTCTAAACGTAGCCGATGAAGTTGATTCGTATGAGGAACCTTCCTCGTATGCCAAGGCGGTTACGTGTGATGACTCAAGTAAGTGGGTCTTGGCTATGCAAAAAGAGATGGAGTCTCTTCATAAGAATGACACTTGGGAGTTGGTTGATCTCCCTAAAGGCAAGAAGGCCATCAAGTGCAAATGGATCTTCAAAAAGAAGGAGGGCATCCCTGGGGTTGAGGACGAGAGATATAAGGCGAGATTGGTGGCTGATGGTTTTAGCCAAATTCCCGGAGTAGATTTTAATGATGTGTTTTCACCGGTGGTCAAGCATAGCTCGATTCGGGGCAATTCTAGGCATTGTGGCAATGCATGATTTGGAGCTTGAGCAAATGGATGTGAAGACGGCCTTTCTACATGGGGAGCTCGATGAAGATATCTACATGGTCCAACCCGAGGGGTTCGAGGGTTCAAACCAAGAAAACAAAGTGTGTTTTCTCAAGAAGTCCTTATATGGTTTGAAACAGTCTCCAAGGCAATGGTATAAACGTTTCGACACGTTTATGATTAAGAATGGTTTCCGAAGGACCTCCTATGATAGTTGTGTGTATTTTTGGAAAGGCCGTGATGGGTCTTTAGTTTATCTTCTCCTCTACGTCGACGATATGTTGATAGCGGCTAAGGATAAGTCGGAGGTGGAGAGAGTCAAGGCACAACTTAGTAAGGAGTTCGAGATGAAGGATCTTGGTGCGG
This sequence comes from Euphrasia confusa, assembly GCA_954870475.1. Taxonomy (NCBI): domain Eukaryota; kingdom Viridiplantae; phylum Streptophyta; class Magnoliopsida; order Lamiales; family Orobanchaceae; genus Euphrasia; species Euphrasia confusa. Next base: position 39,226,571 of record OX940951.1, on the reverse strand, counting down.
CAAGGAAGATCATAGGAATGGAAATCACAAGAGATCGAATAGATGGCAAGTTGTATCTTGGCCAAAAGGGGTACATAGAGAAGGTGCTACGTCGGTTAAACCTTGAGAATGCGAACCCGGTAAGTACTCCACTTGGAACACAATTTAGACTTACCTCTGCTTACTCTCCGACTACGGAGAAGGACATCGAGGATATGCCTCGAGTCCCTTATTCCAATGCCGTTGGGTCTTTGATGTACGCCATGGTGTGTACGCGTCCGGATTTGGCCCACGCCGTGAGTGCCGTGAGTCGGTATATGGCGAATCCCGGAAGAGAGCATTGGAAGGCGGTGCAATGGGTGTTGCGCTATTTGAGAGGTACGTCTAACAAGAAGTTGGTGTTCGGGAGGAATCAAGAAGATGTTCGAGGGTTCGTGGATTCCGACTATGGCGGTGATCTAGATAAAATAAGATCTCTTACCGGGTATGTTTTTACCATTGGTGGGTGTGCCATAAGTTGGAAAGCTATTTTGCAAAGTACGGTGGTCTTATCAACTACCGAGGCGGAGTATATGGCGGTCACCGAGGCTTGCAAGGAGGCTCTATGGTTGAGAGGTTGGTTTCGAGAACTCTCGAAGGGTTCAAAGACGACGTCCATCTTTTGTGATAGTCAAAGTGCTATTTGTCTCACAAAAGATCAAGTGTTCCATGAGAGAACATAGCACATTGATATTCGTTATCACTTTGTCCGTGAGGTGATCGCTCGAGGCGATATTAAGGTGAGTAAGATTAGTACTCACGACAATCCGGCGGACATGTTGACAAAGAGTTTACCCGCAACCAAGTTTGAGCTTTGCTCTAGCTTGGTTGGACTTCGATCGAGAGATTAAGCCCTTAGGGGCGTTTGGAGGAAGACGATAAGCGAAGGATGTTGGCGGTTTGGTGTCAAGGTGGAAATTTGTTGGAACGTGACTCAAAACCGCGTGGAGTCGATGCCGTGAAAGTTTCGGTCGAAACGGAGTTAAAAAGAGCAAAGTAGCATTCCAGCGCGTTCGCGCCAACCTTAAGAGGCTCCAGCGCGTTCGCGCCAGCCTTCAGAGGCACCAGCGCGTTCGCGCCAGCCTTCAGAGGCTCCAGCGCGTTCGCGCCAGGCTCTGGCGCGTTTGCGCCAGCTTTCTACCTGCGGGAATTTTTTGGAAAGTTTTCCAAATTGATGGAAATTGATTGCTACTCCTTTTAGGACTCTTTTTGGGGTAATATATTATTTCCATATATTATTATGGACTCTCCCCTATATAAAGAGAGCTTCTCCATAGGCATAAACACACCAATTATAATTCTATAGCTATTGCGTGAGATTTGAGGGTTTAGAGCATATATCATCCTTGTAATCGTGAAGCAATATTATAGTGAATTGTTCGTCGTTCTTCCCGTGGTTTTTCCCAGTTGGGTTTCCACGTAAATTCTTGATCTTCTCTATTTTTCGTTGATTTCTTTTCTTCGGTATTATTGATATTATCATACTATACATCGTCCGATCCTACAACAAAAAGTCAGTTACTGTATTGAGTTTAAATTTTGTTGTCCAGATCGAACAACAGATTGTGTACTGCTGTCACAAAACAGAAGATTCAGTTATGCAGCGGAAATAGTAAAAAGTACCGCAACTGAAAAACTTAAATATTAAGAATATAATCTTAGTAAGTTGTATCAATCAATACAACCTACAAAGCTGCTTCAAAAGCAATAAAATTTCACTATAAATCGTGAATACAAAATAATTCGAGAAAAACAATAAAAGACTGAACAACCACGAGAATGAATAGTTAATACTCGGATAAATATTTACAAAAATAAAAACGTGTGCTGGAAAGTTTCTCTCTTTAAAAGATGGCGTCGCTCAACTTGAATCTTCAATCCACGTGAGTCTTGTATTTATAAGGGACAAGTCTTTGTTGGAAATCGATGTCCCGGGGTCGTCGGAATATGCGGAATATACGACCCCGATCAAAATCTCGTTCGCCGGAGAACTCGCGAACCACCGTACGCGAACCGAGGCCCGTCCGAACACCCGCCGCGGGGTAAACCTGCGGCTGTCCAGCCGAGCCCCCACGAGGGAGGCTCGCGATCGCACATGCGATCGCTGGGGATGCACGCGCATCCCCGGGACTGCTCACGGCAGCCGCCGGCGGGGAGTCCGGCGGCTCAACGCCACCGCTACGGAGGAGGAGGGGGCGCTTGCCGCGGCACCAGCCCACGGCTGCCCCCAGCGATCGACCACCATGGTCGATCGCATGCCCCGGCGGCCAGCCGGGGCTTCTCCGATCGAGGAGGGCGGTCTGCCCATGCAGACCCGCCGTGGCTCCGGCCACGGCTGCCCAGCGATCGACCACCATGGTCGATCGCATGCCCCGGCTCCAGCCGGGGCTCCTTACGTGCGCCGGCGGTCAAAACCCTAGGTTCGACCGCCACCCTCGGCTTAGCCGAGGGGTTTGTTTCACGCGATCCCGGCGGGGTTCGCTTGACCGCCCGCGGTCCGGTGATCTTCGATCACCACCGCGCGGTCAAACCCCGTCCCCGGTTTCGTCCCTCGGATCTTCGTTTATATGCATATACGAATTAATTATTAAAATCATCGAAGGGGGTTCAACGATTTTACCTTTGTTCTTGTTGTACGGAGAAACGAGATCTATGAAGACCTTGAGACTTTCCCACGTATTCCTTGCACTCGTTCGAACTTCGGGTGGGCGACGATCCTCCGAACTCTATGGATCTCCTTCTCTACTTTCTCTCTCTAGAATTGTGTTTTTCAAGTTATGAGAATAGAGAAGACCATGTAGTGCTTTTATAGGCTACGTAGGGGATCTTAAGGAGGTGGAATATTGGGCTTCCAATATTAATGATTAAATTGAGCCCAAGCCCAAATCTATTAATCCCATTAATATTAATTAATTTATTTTCCACTATATAAATTAATTGCACTCCCAATATTAAACCATATTATATCAAATAATATTTCTCCGGTAGTATTATTTATTCCGTGCGTTTAAGATAGAAATGTCCATGAATAAAATTAATTTATTGCTAATTAATTTATTCATCTCTTGTAACCGAGACTAGTATCATTCATCCTTAATTATTATGCGGAACAAATCCACCTGCAGGGTTTACATAATAATTCCTTATGAACTCATCTCGGGGACATTATCAACCCTTATCGGGACACACTTTCCCGTCAAGAATTCACGGCATGTCATACATAAAATACCGTGACCCAACTTTACCAGTAATTGACCCAATATTCAAACCGGTCAATTCCTTTGGAAAATCAAAGTCACTAATATTAAATGCACACACCCGCAATAATATAAGGGATTAAGAATAAAATACACTGAGACTTAAATCGATTATCAAAGGCAATCCTAATCGAGTAAGAACAACAGCCCACAACTCATGTTGAATCAGCAATGGTCTAAGAACAAAAATATACTAGTTCATCAAGTAAACAACATTTATGTCGAGTTCAGCATCTTGAATGGTGAATAGTCCAATAAGCGAGAGAATTAACTCCGATGCTCATCGATACATAAATTTAATTCTACACTCGGTTTTTCAATTTTTATTTTTTTTGCTTTTTTTTTGTTTGTTTTTTTTGTCTCTGGTACTATAGAATTCTAAACTGGAATGAAAAGGGACGATTCTCCCATGAACAATAATAAGAATTAGGGTTTTGATATACTGGATGATTGATTATACAACCGGTTATGCATGTATTTATATATATACATGCATAACCCTAACCCTAATATAATAAGGACCAAAAGAGCAAATAAAGAACAATAAACTTTGAATAATTACAAAACGACCCAAATAATATAAACCAAGATGGATGCATGGAGAAGAACATGCACAGACGTGCATGTATGCTCAATAGTCCCCCTCAAGATGGGAATATATGTTCTTAATTCCCATCTTGCGCAACAGTTGGTGAAACGCCTTGGAGCCAATAGCTTTAGTAAATATATCCGCGACCTGTTCTGAAGTTTTGAGGTAAAACATTTTGAAGAGACCTTTATAGAACCATTCCCTGACAATATGACAACCGATTTCGATGTGTTTAGTACGTTCGTGGAAGACCGGATTAGAGGCAATGTGCATAGTCGCGACATTATGAGGAGGGCCGACTGTGTATGTGGAATGGCAAAGTCGTGGAGGAGTTTCTTGAACCAGAGAAGCTCACAAACAAGAGAGGCCATAGCACAAAATTCAGATTCAGCTGAGGACCGGGAGACAGTGGTTTGATTCTGGGAGCGCCAAGCTGTTGGAAATCGATATCCCGGAATTAATAAATTTAATTAAAATTAATTAAATAAATTATCTAATTAATTCCGACCGAAATCCTTTGGAGATCGAATATCCGGAGTTGTCAAATTGCGGAACGACAACTTCAATCGACTCCCGGTTGCCGGAACATCCCGCCACGAACCACCGCGAAGCCGGACTCAACCAAACCCTAACCGCGGGGATAACCCGCGGCTGTTCGGTCGAGCCCTCGCGTGGGCTCGCGGCTGTCCTTGGCAGGCGCCTAGGGCTGCTCGTAGAAGCCCGCTAGGGTTACCAAAAACCCCACGCGAACTGCCCGCCTACCATGCCCGAGCACCGTAAGGGCCAGCCCCATCGAACCCTAGCAGCAGCTCGCGCCGCCGCTGTTCGATCAGGCCCCCGCACGCCTCCAGGTGTGCGCTACGGATCAGCCCGCATGGCCCCGTGCAGCAGCTCGCATCGCATGCGAGTCCGCTGCGGGAAAACCCGCAGCTCGCTGCGAGCAGGCACGAGGCGAGCGCTTGCCTGCTCGGCGCTCGCTCGCGACATGGACCAGGCGGGCGCCTGGTCCTCAGGCGAGCGCTTGCTTGCCCAGCGAACTTGGTTCGCTCGATCCTTGCCGCCGGGTCGCTCCAGCCGCGGCGGTCCGGCGATTCTCGATCGCCACCGCTCGGCTCGACCCCGGTGAGGATCCCAAACCTCGGATCTTGGTTCACGATATTTTTACGATAATTAAAACGATTAAATCATAAAGGGGGTTTTACGATTTACCTCGTTCTCGTTGTTCGGAAAAACGAAGAACTCAATTGATGACCTTGAGATCTTCCCACGTATTCCTTGCACTAGCTCGAACGTCGGGTGGGCGACGATCCTCCGAACTCCATGGTTCTCCCTCTCTACTTTCTCTCTCTAGAATTCTGATCTTCAAGTTATGAGAATAGAGAAGACCATGTAGTGCTTTTATAGGCTACGTAGGGGATCTTAAGGAGGTGGAGTATTGGGCTTCCAATAATAGTGATTAAATTGAGCCCAAGCCCAAATCTATTAATCCTTACTATTATTAATTAATTTATTTTCCACTATATAAATTAATTGCACTCCCAATATTAAACCATATTATATCAAATAATATTTCTCCGGTAGTATTATTTATTCCGTGTATTTAAGATATAAATATCCATGAATAAAATTAATTTATTGCTAATTAATTTATTCATCTCTTATATCCGAGACTAGTACCATTCATCCTTAATTATTATGCGGAACAAATCCACCTGCAGGGTTTACATAATAATTCCTTATGAACTCATCTCGGGGATATTATCAACCCTTACGGGATACACTTTCCCTTCAAGTATTCACGGCATGTCATATATAAAATATAGCGACCCAACTTAACCGGTAATTGACCCAATAATTAAACCGGTCAATTCCTTTGGAAAATCAAAGTCACTTATATTAAATATACACACCCGCAATAGTATCGGGGATTAAGAATAAAATACACTGAGACTTAAATCGATTATCGCCGGAAATACTAATCGATAAATCTCAAACGATCCGCTCAATACACCAAGTGTACAAGTGTGATAAAATAATCAAGACAGATTATTTTCTCTCTCACACAACGACTATACCGATGAATTGGTCCGTGTCCATCTAGGTCGTGAGCAACTGTTCGGTTAAATACGAGTAACCGATAGTATGATCTTCTGTGTGGGCCTGACACACCATACTAACTACAACGTATAGAATCCAGGACTATAATTTGCATATATTTAATTATAAATAATTAAACGCAAATAATTGTTTATTTAATTAAATAGATTAGTGGCAATGGATCGTGAGTTTCCGTTACTTAAATCTAGACATTAAGTACACAACTCCAACAATCTCCCACTTGTACTAAGGTCTAGTCATTTCCTCCAAACTCCCGACTCCCATACTCATCACGTGCTTAAGTTGTACTTCCAAGAAGTACTATGTGAATGAGCAATCTAGGTTGCCGCTCTGAAGTTATCTTGGTGACTAAAGCGTCGTCTCCCTCGACGATGACTCGTATCAGGTGGTACTTGCACTATGTGTCATCTTACACTTATGGACTTGTGATTTCTTACCATTTGCCATCGCACCGCTATTTACATAGCCTTTGGCAAATTAAGAATCACATCTAAGTCCCAGAGATTATCCCGGAGTTATACCAAAACTTCCGCTGCCTCTGAGGCCGCTATTTGGTTACCCATGGCAGAGTCCGAAAAGCATCGTGCTTATCACTCTTCCATGTTAAAACTCCTTCTCCTTCAATAGTGAAACACATAGCCTGATATCGACTTACACCGGTCCTCATTCGATTAGAAATCTAAGAGAATGTAATCCAAAGGAAATGTTTGTCTGCTCTGTAATCCAGAACATAGTTTCCAGTACTTCGAAAGTACTTAAAATGTTCATTACAGCAGTCAAGTATTCCTTTCCAGGATTACCTTGATATCCTCCCACTATGCTAACCGCATAGCCGATATCAGGTTCTTGTTTTCAACAATGCATTTATTAAGCTTTCCTCACTGTAAGTGTAGGAATCCGCTTTCATTGCTTCCATCTCCTTTTGTGTTCCAAAATACATATCCTTAGATAGATGCATTCCGTCTCTGAAAGGTAACGAACCTTTCTCGGAATCTTGCATGTTAAAACGAACCATAATCGTATAAGATATCAAGAGAAGTACAATGTTCTTTTCTTGAGATCCTAGATCTTAAGAACATGCTCTAACTTCTTCTTTATCTCATATATCGATTTTTCTAGACAACCATCATTTTATGTCTAACAACATCTTTATATTGTTGCCAATGATAAAATGTTATCTACATAAAACCCGAGAAACACCACCTTGTTTTCCATCACGTTTCCAATACACACAATTTGTCTATGCTTTTGATGAATCCAAAAAAATGGACTATCTCATCAATTTGCAAGTACCACGAACTCAATGCTTTTTTTCAATCCATAAATGGATCAACTAAGCTTGTACTCTAAATGATCTTGCCTCTTAGCAATAATCCTTATTGCTTTCCAAGAAGGCACATTTAGATCTAGTACTGCCTTCATGTAGTTCCAGGGATCGATTTCATGTATACTAGGTCCAGAGTCCGAAAACTCTCTTAGTCTTATGAATATCTCCGGTTGATCCACAACCTCCCACTACAACGGCATTCCGGTGTATAAACAGTAATAACAGTAGGTGCAGTTAGTGGTGTACCGCTACTCGGTTCGGCTGGTTCTAAGTCTTAATCTCTCTCTCTCTCTCATTTCAAAGTATTAAGTCACTTTGGGCTTGTGGTTCATCTAATAGTCTTCCTCTAAGAACCGGACGTTAGAACTTATAACGTCCTTCTGGTTCATAGTACTATTGAACACACATCTTTTGTTCTTCTAGGATATTCTACAACCGCATTTGAATGCGCCGTTGTTTCCAGACATATCCATAGAACACAGGTAGTTCCGTATAACTCATGCTTTTACTGTTTCTATAAGAGTTCCATTTCTTATTTCCGACACACCATTTCTACACAACAGTGTATTGTGTAGTCATTTGGGATCAAATCCCAATCTCTGATCAGTATGCCTTGCATTCCTCAGACAGGCACTTTCCTCCGCGATTAGATCGCAGGCTTTCAATGGATATACCATGATGGTTCCCCACAATAGCTTTGTGTCCATTGACTTGTCAAAACACTTTTCTTTTGTGGCACATCAGGTATGCTAACCCATTTTTCGAGTAATCATAAAATGAAGTACTCGTATCTAATTGTCTGAGTAGACAAAGATCTGCATACATCAGAGTTAATCAATTCTAATACTTGTCCGGATCTTATACCTTATATCCATAAAGGATTGCTTAGTTATGTTATCTTCCAAATTAGATTCTTGGGTCGGAAGGTCCACTCCTTCAACTTAATTGATCAAAATATCAATTTTCGACCTTTGAACTTCTTATTTGAATAAACATTACTTAGCATAAGAATCCACAAGTAAAATGATTTAATAAAGAAATCTCTTATTAGTAAAACGAGTTATATAAAACGGTTCGTTGCATCATGGTGGACTTAGGATTCATCATTTATATATTGCTAGCTAATGTACCAGAATAGATAATATTATTTCTTCTTATAACCATCAAATGATTAAAAGAAATAAAATATCTATTCATTAGAAATCCAGAACAAAGTTCTTTTTAAAATGAAAGGTACATAAAAGCAATAACTCAAAATGAAATCCTATAAAATGTCTTCCATTGCAACAGCTGCCTCCTCCACAGCATTGCCCATGTACACTACGATTTCTTCTTTTCTAAGTCGTCGGGTTTCCTGGAACCCTTGCATTTAAAATGCGCATACCGTCAGTGGTTCCATATCTACACACCAGGTTCCGGTAGATAATACCACTGACTATGTTTTACAACTAAAGAAGATTTCGTACTTTCTTTGAGAGGATAATCAGACTTCCAGTACCCAGACTGTTTGCATCGAGAACTCTTGCCTCATGGCTTTCTCGTCCCATCTCGTGGTCCAAGTAACTTAGGACCACTGGGATTCATTGCTTTCTTTTCCTTTCCTCCGATTTTGCCCTTACGTTCAAAACCTTTGGCATTGGCTACAAGAGCTTGCGATTTCCGTCTCAACTCGTCCAAAAGGTCAATCATCTCAAAAACGTGTTTAAGCGTTTCTTCTTGTTTGGCCGCCTATGTCAATAGGCTCGGGAGGACAAAGCTCACTGAGTACAACCTTGCACTCTTTAACAGTTTGGGTAATGTCGAGATCTCTATTCCAATCATTACATTTAGGGACCAGTGAGTTAAAATCCTTACGTATCACATAAAGTGGGTTCAAGGCCATTTCCTAATCTATGAGCACATATAACAACAAACAATCGATTTAACCTCTGATATTATCTCCCTCAAATAATATCATTAAACCACTAATCACATCTAAAATCCCATCAGATATGGCAAGCCACGTGGTGTGGACGTTTACCTACCCAAACGATTTAGCAATTAGATTTGCTTCGGTCATACATCACTTATAGCGTAACTTCGTGGGGAAGAATACTATAATGCGTATCTAAGTGTAAACCATTACTCAGTACTAAAGTAAATTGTTTGGAACTGCTACATCACCGCAAGCCACGTGGTGTGGACGTTTACGATGATTTCACAATTCTTCACAATTCCTTATAACTGTCTACATCAATTAATCAAAAATCCGTTAGTATAGCAAGCCACGTGGTGTGGACGTTTACTACACCAAGAGACTTTTATAATTGACTCCCAATTACTTGATCCATTCGATTTTTGTAAATCAGGACGCGGAGAATCATAAGTGAAACTCGAAGTTTCTTACCAGTGATTCACCATGCGAACAACCCTATCTCTCATTAGATGAGGGAGCCGAGCAGACAATCGATCCATTTCTAGAAATGGTACGAAGGTCTCTAATTTGTGTCATCCACATTACCAAGTGGCTTTGGCTCCATTCCACTCCCCGGGGTGAGAATGAGTCGACTTGAAGTCAGCTTCAGAAAGACAAATTAGGCATTGTTTGATAAACTTAATCAATGTTTCTCGTAAAAGGAATTACAAGAATTCTCCTCCAATGACTCGTCTATATGAACTTCAAAAGTCCATAAGAGTCACCAAGAGAACAGCAATGGAGACCATGGGAATGTTTCCATTCCCTCTCCCACTTAGCTTTTTACAATAAAGGGATACGCTATCTAATGCATAATTAAATACACATAAGCATGCATACATGAAATAAAGCACATACTATTATCACATAATCAAAATAATACTAGAATATTATTTTCCGACTATTATGGCTTTATCGCATCTCCGTACGCATCTTCTAGTCTTCAGTCTTCGTTCTTGAATGCTCCATGTGACGAGAATATTAATTCTAATATTTAAATCTATTTATTTTTAATTAATCCAAAAGTTACTTAATTCGAAAATTAAGTCAATCGAATATATAAAAAATAAAATTAAATATTATTAATATTTTTATTATTTTTATTTTCCTTTTCTACTCCATTAAATCTTTAGAATCTTATCCAAGACCCACTTGGAATATTCTAGAAGATTTCTATAATGGAATAAGGAAATAAAATAATTTAGGACTCCTATTCCTTCCAAATTAATTTCTTTCCTAATCCATTAAAAAATTCCATAAAAGAATAATTAAATAAGGAAAAATTAATTTAGGACTCTTACAACTTTCCAAATTAATTATTTTCCTAATCCATTTAAAATTCCATAAAGAAATAATAAAATAGGAAAAATAAATTAATTCTAAATTTATTCCTTTCCTATTCCATGAAAATTCCCAATAATAGGAATAATCAATGAGGAAAAATAAATTTATTCTAAATTTATTCTTTTCCTATTCAATGAGAATTCCCAAAAATAGGAATACTCAAAATAGGAAAACCGAATAATTTAGGAAAGTTAGATCTCGGCGGGAGAGCACGGGTTGGGAGTCCCCGCGCCCTACCACCATCGATCGCCGCTCGGAGGAGCACGCCGCCGCCGCCCAGCCCACGCGCCACCACCACCGGTGGCCGGCGTGGCCGAGAGTTCCCGGGCAGCCCCTCCCCTCGATCGAACACCATGGGATCGATCATGGGGATGATCGATCCCGAGCCCTTCTCTTCTTCGTCACGTGTCTTCTCCGGTAGTCGTTTCGGCATCGATCCAACGTAAATAAATTACAAAATTAATTTACAATTATCCGTTATCGATTCTATACATGAAATCGACCCTATAAATTTTCCGGAAAAAGTAGAACATAATAATAAACCTAAATTCGGTCAACCCCCGAATTTTTACTATTACAAGCATTCACCACACATAAAACGAATCTCGACATGTTCGAGAGTTTAATAATCAAGAACAATATTATGACATTAATTAAAATAATTAAATCTAGCCATAATAGTCGGAAACCCTGCAAGGTAGAACAATTTATCGAAAAATACCGTGAACGAAAACCAATGCTCTGATACCAATTGTTGGAAATCGATATCCCGGAATTAATAAATTTAATTAAAAATAATTAAATAAATTATCTAATTAATTCCGACCGAAATCCTTTGGAGATCGAATATCCGGAGTTGTCAAATTGCGGAACGACAACTTCAATCGACTCCCGGTTGCCGGAACATCCCGCCACGAACCACCGCGAAGCCGGACTCAACCAAACCCTAACCGCGGGGATAACCCGCGGCTGTTCGGTCGAGCCCTCGCGTGGGCTCGCGGCTGTCCTTGGCAGCCGCCTAGGGCTGCTTGTAGTAGCCCGCTAGGGTTACCAAAAACCCCACGCGAACAGCCCGCCTACCATGCCCGAGCACCGTAAGGGCCAGCCCCATCGAACCCTAGCAGCAGCTCGCGCCGCCGCTGTTCGATCAGGCCTCCGCACGCCTCCAGGCGTGCGCTACGGATCAGCCCGCATGGCCCCGTGCAGCAGCTCGCATCGCATGCGAGTCCGCTGCGGGAAAACCCGCAGCTCGCTGCGAGCAGGCATGAGGCGAGCGCTTGCCTGCTCGGCGCTCGCTCGCGACATGGACCAGGCGGGCGCCTGGTCCTCAGGCGAGCGCCTGCTTGCCCAGCGAACTTGGTTCGCTCGATCCTTGCCGCCGGGTCGCTCCAACCGCGGCGGTCCGGCGATCCTCGATCGCCACCGCTCGGCTCGACCCCGGTGAGGATCCCAAACCTCGGATCTTGGTTCACGATATTTTTACGATAATTAAAATGATTAAATCATAAAGGGGGTTTTACGATTTACCTCGTTCTCGTTGTTCGGAAAAACGAAGAACTCAATTGATGACCTTGAGATATTCCCACGTATTCCTTGCACTAGCTCGAACGTCGGGTGGGCGACGATCCTCCGAACTCCATGGATCTCCCTCTCTACTTTCTCTCTCTAGAATTGTGATCTTCATGTTATGAGAATAGAGAAGACCATGTAGTGCTTTTATAGGCTACGTAGGGGATCTTAAGGAGGTGGAGTATTGGGCTTCCAATAATAGTGATTAAATTGAGCCCAAGCCCAAATCTATTAATCCTTACTATTATTAATTAATTTATTTTCCACTATATAAATTAATTGCACTCCCAATATTAAACCATATTATATCAAATAATATTTCTCCGGTAGTATTATTTATTCCATGTATTTAAGATATAAATATCCATGAATAAAATTAATTTATTGCTAATTAATTTATTCATCTCTTATATTCGAGATTAGTACCATTCATCCTTAATTATTATGCGGAACAAATCCACCTGCAGGGTTTACATAATAATTCCTTATGAACTCATCTCGGGGATATTATCAACCCTTACGGGATACACTTTCCCGTCAAGTATTCACGGCATGTCATATATAAAATATAGCGACCCAACTTAACCGGTAATTGACCCAATGATTAAACCGGTAAATTCCTTTGGAAAATCAAAGTCACTGATATTAAATATACACACCCGCAATAGTATCGGGGATTAAGAATAAAATACACTGAGACTTAAATCGATTATCGCCGGCAATCCTAATCGATAAATCTCAAACGATCTGCTCAATACACCAAGTGTACAAGTGTGATAAAATAATCAAGACAGATTATTTTCTCTCTCACACAACGACTATACCGATGAATTGGTCCGTGTCCATCTAGGTCGTGAGCAACTGTTCGGTTAAATACGAGTAACCGATAGTATGATCTTCTGTGTGGGCCTGGCACACCATACTAACTACAACGTATAGAATCCAGGACTATAATTTGCATATATTTAATTATAAATAATTAAACGCAAATAATTGTTTATTTAATTAAATAGATTAGTGGCAATGGATCGTAAGTTTCCGTTACTTAAATCTAGACATTTAGTACACAACTCCAACACAAGCAACCAAAGAGTCACCAAGATAAACACAATAACCCCTAACAGATCTTCTTGTTTGTATATCTGCAGCCCAGTCTGCATCACAGTAAGATTTCAGATGAAGAGTGTTGGAAGCTGGGTAGAATAACCCCTGACCTGGAGAACCTTTGAGGTATTTGACAACTCGAATGGCAATAGATAGGTGTATATCAATGGGATGATCAAGAAATTGACTGAGCACTTGAATAGAGTAAGATATGTCAGGTCTGGTTAGAGTGAGGTATAATAACCTACCAATGAGCCTTCTATACTCAATTGGATTGGATAATGCAGTACCAGTATCTTTGGTTAACTTTAAACCTTGTTCAAAATGGAAATTCACTGGCTTGCTATCAAGTAGGTTACAATCATTGATGATATCAAGTATATATTGTCTCTGATTAATGACTATACCAGAAGGGATTCTGGCAACCTCAATGGTGGAAATCGATATCCCGGGTTATCAAAATTTGCGGAACCGACAACCCGACCGAAATCCCATCGCCGGAATAATCGCGAACCACGGTACGACGCCGGAGCTCGACACGAGCATCGCCGCGGGATAAACCCGCGGCCGAAACCCTAGCCGAGCCCCCGCCGCGATGGGGCTCGCGATCGCGCATCATGCGATCGCTGGGGCTGCCCAGCAGCCCCCGGTGGTGAGTCCGGCGACTCACCACCACCGCCGGAGGAGGGCGGTCAGCCCCCAGCTGACCCGCCGCGGCCCAGCCGCGGCCTCCCTCGCGATCGCGCACGCCGCGATCGCTCACCCCGGCCGAAGCCGGGGTTCCTCCCGTGCGCACGCCGCCGGTCGAGGGCTGGGGAGAGACCAGCTGCCGTGGCACCAGCCCACGGCGGTCTCCCCGCGATCGACTCATGGTCGATCGCCTGCCCCGGCGGTCCAGCCGGGGCTCCCTCGTCCGCGCGCGCCGCGATCGAACCCTAGGGTTCGATCGCTCCCTTGGCTCCAAGCCGAGGGTCCTTCGATCTTCGCCGGGGATCTCGAATCCCCGTCCCCGAAGTTCGTACGTTTATCCGGATCGTGTGTTCATGTATACGCTACAATTAATTCACATAAAATCATAGAAAGGGTTTATGATTTTTACCTTCGATTCGTTGTACGGAGAAACGAATTAACGCGTTGATGACCTTGCGATCTTCCTACGTATTCCTTGCACCTCGTCCGAACGTCGTGTGGGCGACGATCTATCGAACTCCTATGGTTGGCGTATCTTAGGTTAATGAATTGTGAAGACCATGTAGTGCTTTTATAGGCTACGTAGGGGATCATAAGGAGGTGGAATATTGGGCTCCCAATATTGAAGATTAAATTGAGCCCAATGCTCAAGTCCATTAATCCTTATCAATATTAATTAATTTATTTTCCACTATATAAATTAATTGCACTCCCAATATTAAACCATATTATATCAAATAATATTTCTCCGGTAGTATTTATTTATTCCGTGTATTTAAGATTTAAATATCCATGAATGAAATTAATTTATTGCTAATTAATTTATTCATCTCTTATATCCGAGAATAGTACCGTTCAACTTTAATTATTATGCGGATTAAATCCACCTGCAGGGTTTACATAATAATTCCTTTTGAACTCATCTCGGGGATATTATCAACCCTTACGGGATACACTTTCCCGTCAAGTATTCACGGCATGTCGTATATAAAATATAGTGACCCAACTTAACCGGTAATTAACCCAATAATTAAATCGGTTAATTTCTTTGGAAAATCAAAGTCACTTATATTAAATATACACACCCGCAATAATATCGGGGATTAAGAATAAAATACTCTGAGATTTAAATTGATTATCCAAGACAATCCTAATCAATAAATCTCAAGCGATCCGCCCAATACACCAAGTGTACAAGTGTGATAAAACAATTAAGATAAATTATTTTCTCTCTCACACAACGACTATGCCGATGGATTAGTCCGTGTCCATCTAGGTCGTGAGCAACTGTTCAATTAAATACGAGTAACCGATAGTATGATCTTCTGTGTGGGCCCGACACACCATACTAACTACAACGTATAAAATCCAGGACTATATTTTGCATAATTAATTAATAATAATTAAATGAAAATAATTGTTCATTAATTAAATAGGTTAAATGCTATGATCGGGAGTTTACCGATACTTAAATCTGGACATTAAGTACACAACTCCAACAATCTCCCACTTGTACTAAGGTCTAGTCATTTCCTCCAAACTCCCGACTCCCATACTCATCACGTGCTTAAGTTATACTTCCCAGAAGTATTATGTGAATGAGCAATCTAGGTTGCCGCTCTGAAGTTATCTTGGTGACTACTGCGTCGTCTTCCTGACGATGACTCGTATCAGGTGGTACTTGCTCTATGTGTTATCATCACCTTTTGAACTTATGAATTCTTCCAGTTCTCCATGCACCGCTATATACATAGCTTTTGGTGAACCAAGAATCATATCCAAGTTCAGAGGTCATTCCGGAACCTAACCAAAACTTCCGCTGCCTCTGAGGCTGCTATTTGTTTTATGATAGAGTCCGAGAAGCATCACGCTTATCACTCTTTCATCCTTAGGTTCCACCTCTTCTAAAAGTGAACACATAGCCTGATATCGACTTACACTGGTCTTTCTCTGATTTTGGATCTGAGAAACTGTAATCTAAGACGATTTCGTTTTGCTTAGTAACCCAGTACTTCAAGTACTTTTACAGCATTCGAATATCTCTTATCCAGATTACTTTTGATATCCTCCCACTACGCTAACCGCATAGTTGATATCAGGTTCTTGTTTTTCAACATTGCATCTACAAAGCTCTCTACACTCGAAGTGCAGGAAACTGCTTCGTCTATATCTATCTCCTTTATGCGTTCGAAACACATATCTTTAGATAGATGTATTCTGTTCCCGAAAGGCAATAACCTTTCTCAGAATCGTGTGCATGTTTAAAACAAACCATAATCGTACAAGATATTTAAGAGAAGTACAAATGTTCTTATCTAGAGATCGAAAGATTTCTAAGAACATGATCCAACTTCATCTTAATCTCATATCTCGATTTATTTTAAACAACCTCTATTTTATGTCTGACAACACTTTTACATTGTTGCCAACGATGAAATGTTATCTACACAAAATTTCGTGAAACACCACTTTGTTTCATTACGTCTCCAATACACCAATCTTGTCTATGCCTTTTGATGAATCCATAAAATGGACTATCTCATCAATTCGCAAGTTCCACAATTTTTCAGCTTTGCGACAATCCATAAATGGATTCACTAAGGGCAACCCTAATGGTTGTGAAATGGCAAGGGCCATTGCAATTTTTTGGCAAAAAGCTAAAAAAATCAACCCCAATGGTTGAAATGGCCCTTGCCAAAAAATGGCTCTTGCCAAATATCCATGTATATTTGAGCAAAAATACATGGAAAAATGGCACTTGCCATTTGTGCCATGTCATCACCACCTCTCATCTCAACCACTCAAAATTCAACAACATATTTTTTTATTATAAAGTTGATATTATCACTAGGGGTGGGCACTTCGTTCCAAAATTCCGATTCTTTCCCGATCCCATCCCGAAAACTAGCGTGATGGGACGAGATGGATTTTAAAAATGACAATCCCGTCCCGTCTCGTTTCAAATTTTTTACAATGGGACGGGACGGGACCGCGACGATCCCGTTTAATCCCGTCTCGTCCCGTTTATTTTTTAATATCAATAATATTTTTATTTTTTCACACATATTAATAAAAATATCAACATATTAATCATAGTTTCAATTAAACTTATTATATCTTTACAATATAACAACATTTCAAAATAATTTAATTTTTATTTATATATTTTTCTTGAAAAATATTAATATTTCTACTTTTAAATTTTAAAAAATTAAAATATTATTTAAATTGAATAAAAATTAGTATTATTTAATTTATTTAATAATTTATTTTTAAAATTAAAATTTTAAATCAATTCAATAATTAGTATTATTAAAATTTATTTAATAATTTATTTTTCTTGAACAATTTAATGTGATTGTTGTAGAGTTGATTGAGTTGTTGAATTTAATATTAAGATATAGGTAGATTGGTAGTGTAGGTGATCAATTCAATAAATTATTTTAAATTTTAATATTGTATATATAATTTATAGAAAAAAATTATATTAAAAAAATATCAAAAAGTCAAAAATATATTTTTTTTAAAATAAAAATGGCTCTAGCCATTTTTATACCATTGGGGTACATTTTACAAATGGCAAATGGCAAGAGCCATTTTTTGGCCAAAATGGCAATTGGCAAGAGCCATTTTGGCCAAACCATTGGGGTTGCTCTAAGCTTGTACTTCTAAATGATCTAGCCTCTTAACAATAATACTTATTGCTACCCAAGTAGGCACATTTAGATTAGTACTGCCTCCTATGCAGAACTAGGGATCGATTTCATGTCTACTAGATCCAGAGTTCAAAACTCCTCCAGTCTTATGAACATCTCTGGTTGCTTTAACAACCTCCCACTGCAATGGCGTTCCGGTGTATAACAGTAATAACATTAGGTGCAGTTAGTGGTGTACTACTACTCGATCAGGCTGGTTCTCAGTCTTTCCTTTCCTCATTATAAAGTACCTTGTTAGTTAGGGCATTGTAGTTCATCTAATAGTCTTCTTCAAGAACCGGGCGAAGACACCCTTCTGGTTCGTAGTACTATTGAACATACAATTACTTGTTCTTCTAGGATATTCTACAACCATATATGTGCCGTTGTATCCAGAAATATCCATAGAACATAGGTAGTTCCGAACAAACTTGTCCTTTTACTATTAGAATTCCATTTCTTATACCTGACACACCATGTCTACACATCAGTGTATGGTGTAGTCGTTTGAGACTTAATCTCAATCCATGATATATGCTATGTGTCATTTAGATAGGTGACAGCCTCCGCGAACAGGTCGCAGGCCTTTAATGGATATACTTTGAAGGTTCCCCATAATAGCTTCGTGTCTACGGATAAACACTTTGCTTTTATGGCACATCAAGTGTTCTAATCCATCTTCGAGTATCCTTTGAAAGAACGTCTCGTACCTTTCTAATTACACATGTCACCGCATTAATCATAAATCATTCTCAACACTTGTCCGAATTCCATCCTTTATCCAGAAAGGTTAGCTTAGTTGTATCTTCTTCCAAAATTTGATTCTTAGGTCGGGAGGTCCACTCCTCCAACTATAATTGATCAAATCAATTTCGACCTTTTGAATCCCCTTTTGAATAAATACTATTAAGTTCAAGAATACACAAGTATAATGATTGATAAAGAAATACATCTGCTAAGTAAAACAAGTTATACATAACGGTTTGTTGCATCGTGGTAGACTAAGGATTCATCATTCATATATTGCTATCTAATGTACCAGAATAGATATCACCATTATTTCTTATCTAAACCATCAAATGATTAAAGAAATAAAATATCCATTAATAATAGAAAACCAGAACAAAAGTTCTTTCTAAAATAAAAGGTACAAAGCAATAAACTTGAAATGAAATCCTATAACTATCAAACAGATAAATGTCTTCCACTGCAACCGCTGCTTCCTCAACAGCTTCGCCCATGTGGACTTGAACTCTTCTTTTCTAAGTCGCCGAGTTTTCTGGAACCCCTGCATTTAGAATGCACATACCGTCAGTGGTTCCATATCTACACACCAGAATTCTGGTAGATAATACCGCTGACTATGTTTAACGACTAAAGAAAAATTCGTACCTTTGAGAGGACAAGATGTAGACCCCCAGTACTCAGACTGCTTCCCTTGGGGATATTTGCCAGAAGGCTTCTTTATCCCACCCTTTGGTCCAAGTCTTTTGAGACTACTAGATCCCCTTGTCTTCTTCTCCTTATCCATGCCCTTAGGTCTGAAACCTTTGGCCTTGGCTATAAGAGCTTGCGATTGTTTCAACTCGTCTAAAAGATCCATCATCTCAAAAACGTGTTCAAGCGTTTCCTCGAAGCAACTGATCTTTATGAGTATCCTCATCGCCTCTTTTCTAGCCTCCCCATCATGTCCAAACATCAACTTGATTTTAAGCATGACATCATGATTAGCGGCTAATGCATGAGCACTATCCCACTTTTCAAAGTCAACTATTTCCTCATCAGTTGAGTTAATGGTGGGTCTAGGAGGACAAGTTTCACTGAGTACGTCTTTGTACTCCTTTACAGTCTGAGTAATGTCTAACTGTTCTTTCCATTCAACACAGTATGGAACCAGTGCGTTGAATTCCTCAAGTATCAACGAAAGTGGATTCATAGTAATTCTCTAAACCTATAAGCACATATAAACAAACAATTAATTTAATATCCGACATTATCTCCCTGGAATAACATCATTAAATTACTAATCACATCAAAAATCCCATCAGGTAAGGCAAGCCACGTTCGTGTGGACGTTTACCCACCCAAATGATTTAGCAATTAGGTTTGCTTTGGTCGTACATCATTATAGCGTTACTTCGTTGGGAAGAATACTATAAAGCGTACCGAAGTGTAAACCATTACTCAGTACTAAGGCGAATCGTTTAGAATTGTTACGTCACCGCAAGCCACGTTTGTGTGGACGTTTACGATAACTCGCAATCCCTCACAATTTCCTATAACTGTCTACATCAATTATTCTAAAATCCCATTCAGTATAGCAAGCCACGTTCGTGTGGACGTTTACTATACCAAAAGATTTATATAATTGAAATCCAATTACTTGATCCATTTGATTTTGTAAATCAAGACGCGGAGAATCATAAGTGAAACTCGAAGTTTCTTACCAGTGATTCACCATGCGAACGACCCTATCTCTCATAAATGAGGGAGCCGAGCAGACAATCGATCCATCTATCAAAGAGTGGTACGAAGGTCTCTAATTTGTGTCATCCACATGACCAAGTGGCTTTGGCTCCATTCCACTCCCCGGGGTGAGAATGAGTCGACTTGAAGTCAGTTTCAGAAAGACAAATTAGGCATTGTTTGATAAACTTGATCAATGTTTCTCGTAAAAAGAATTACAAGAATTCTCCTTCAATGACTCGTCTATACGAACTTCAAAAGTCCATAAGAGTCACCAAGAGAACAGTAATGGAGACCGTGGGAATGTTTCCATCCCCTCTCCCACTTAGCTTTTTACAATAAAGGGATACGCTATCTAGTGCATAAAGAAAACACACATAGCATGCATACAAGCAATAAAGCACATAGTATCACATAGTCAAAATAATGCTAGAAAAATTATTTTCCCGACTATCATGGCTTTATTCCATCTTCATATGCATCTTCTAGTCTTCAGTCTTCGTTTCTTGAATGCTCCATGTGACGAGAATATTAATCTCTAATATTTAAATCTATTTATTTTTAATTAATCCAAAAGTTACTTAATTCGAAAATTAAGTCAATCGAATATATCAAAAATAAAATTAAATATTATTAATATTTTTTTCTTTTATTTATTTATTTTCCCATCTAATTCTATTAAATCTCTAGAACAGTCTATCCAAGTAAAACTTGGAATATTCTAGTAGACTTCTATAATAGAATAAGGAAAATAAAATAAATTTAGGACTCTTCTACTTTCCATAATTAATTAATTTCCATCTATCAAAAATTCCAAGGTAGGAATAATTAAATAGGAAATAAATTAATTCTAATTTAATTCTTTTCCTATTCCATGAATATTCCTTAAAAGAAATAATCAAAATAGGAAAAACGAATTAAAATAGGAAAGTCGGATTATGGTAGGAGTAGCGCGGGTTGGGAGTCCCCGCACCACCCCCACCATCATCGATCGATCGCCTAGGAGGAGGGCCGCCGCCGCCATACCCCAGCCGCCCAGCCACCACCCACCGGCGGCAGCCCACGGCCAAGGGAGGCGTCGCCCCTTCCCACCTTGATCGATGCAAGGGTCGATCATGGGGTTGATCGACCCTTCGGTCCTTCGTCTTCTTCGTCACTTCTTCGTCTTCCGGCGATCGTCTCAACATCGAACCAACGTAAATAAATTACAAGAATTTAAATTACACTATCCGGTATCGATTCTATACATGAAATCGACCCTATACATTTTCCGGAAAAACAAAGAACGTAATAATAAATCCTAAATTCGGTCAACCCCCGAATTTTTACTATTACAAACATTCAACCACACAAAACGAATCTCGACATGTCTGAGAGTTTAATAAACGAATAATCATGATAATTAATTAACACAATAATTAAATCAACCATGATAGCCGGAAATCCTGCAAGGTAGAACAATAATCGAACATATACATGAACACGAAACCAAACCCTCTGATACCAATTGTTGGAAATCGATATCCCGGGTTATCAAAATTTGCGGAACCGACAACCCGACCGAAATCCCATCGCCGGAATAATCGCGAACCACGGTACGACGCCGGAGCTCGACACGAGCATCGCCGCGGGATAAACCCGCGGCCGAAACCCTAGCCGAGCCCCCGCCGCGATGGGGCTCGCGATCGCGCATCATGCGATTTCTGGGGCTGCCCAGCAGCCCCCGGTGGTGAGTCCGGCGACTCACCACCACCGCCGGAGGAGGGCGGTCAGCCCCCAGCTGACCCGTCGCGGCCCAGCCGCGGCCTCCCTCGCGATCGCGCACGCCGCGATCGCTCACCCCGGCCGAAGCCGGGGTTCCTCCCGTGCAAACGCCGCCGGTCGAGGGCTGGGGAGAGACCAGCTGCCGTGGCACCAGCCCACGGCGGTCTCCCCGCGATCGACTCATGGTCGATCGCCTGCCCCGGCGGTCCAGCCGGGGCTCCCTCGTCCGCGCGCGCCGCGATCGAACCCTAGGGTTCGATCGCTCCCTTGGCTCCAAGCTGAGGGTCCTTCGATCTTCGCCGGGGATCTCGAATCCCCGTCCCCGAAGTTCGTACGTTTATCCGGATCGTGTGTTCATGTATACGCTACAATTAATTCACATAAAATCATAGAAAGGGTTTATGATTTTTACCTTCGATTCGTTGTACGGAGAAACGAATTAACGCGTTGATGACCTTGCGATCTTCCTACGTATTCCTTGCACCTCGTCCGAACGTCATGTGGGCTACGATCTATCGAACTCCTATGGATCTCCTTCACTCTTCAAGACTTTATGATTGGCGTATCTTAGGTTAATGAATTGTGAAGACCATGTAGTGCTTTTATAGGCTACATAGGGGATCATAAGGAGGTGGAATATTGGGCTCCCAATATTGAAGATTAAATTGAGCCCAATGCTCAAGTCCATTAATCCTTATCAATATTAATTAATTTATTTTCCACTATATAAATTAATTGCACTCCCAATATTAAACCATATTATATCAAATAATATTTCTCCGGTAGTATTTATTTATTCCGTGTATTTAAGATTTAAATATCCATGAATGAAATTAATTTATTGCTAATTAATTTATTCATCTCTTATATCCGATAATAGTAACGTTCAACTTTAATTATTATGCAGATTAAATCCACCTGCAGGGTTTACATAATAATTCCTTATGAACTCATCTCGGGGATATTATCAACCCTTACGGGATACACTTTCCCGTCAAGTATTCACGGCATGTCGTATATAAAATATAGTGACCCAACTTAACCTGTAATTAACCCAATAATTAAATCGGTTAATTCCTTTGGAAAATCAAAATCACTTATATTAAATATACACACCCGCAATAATATCGGGGATTAAGAATAAAATACTCTGAGATTTAAATTGATTATCCAAGGCAATCCTAATCAATAAATCTCAAGCGATCCGCCCAATACACCAAGTGTACAAGTGTGATAAAACAATTAAGATAAATTATTTTCTCTCTCCCACAACGACTATACCGATGGATTAGTCCGTGTCCATCTAGGTCGTGAGCAACTGTTCGATTAAATATGAGTAACCGATAGTATGATCTTCTGTGTGCCCATGCACACCATACTAACTACAACGTATAAAATCCAGGACTATATTTTGCATAATTAATTAATAATAATTAAATGCAAATAATTGTTCATTAATTAAATAGGTTAAATGCTATGATCGGGAGTTTACCGATACTTAAATCTGGACATTAAGTACACAACTCCAACACTCAATGCCAAGAAAAAATTTCAGATCACCATGGTCCTTTAGCTGAAAATGGTTGTTCAGAAAAACCTTTAACCTGGCAAAGGACTGATAATCATTGCCTCCTAGAATGATGTCATCAACATAGATGAGAAGGAAGGTAAGAGAAGAACCTGTTTGAAGGATAAAAAGTGAGGAATCAGCAGAGCTTTGAACAAATCTATAAGATATAATGACTGAACATAGTTTTTCATTCCACTGCCTTGAAGCCTGTTTGAGACCATAGAGAGATTTATGGAGCTTGCAACACATGTTCTGTTCAGGAGAGCAGGAATTGTTGGAAATCGATATCCCGGGCTATTAAAATTTATGCGGAACCGATAGCCCGACCGAAATCCCTTCGCCGGAAAACCAACCGCGAACACCGTGCGATCCGGAGCCCGACGAGAGAATCGCCGCCGCGGGATAAACCCGCGGCCGAAACCCTAGCCGAGCCCCCGCCGGGGCTCGCGATCGATTGATCGCGTGGGGTGCGCGATCGCACCCCTGGGGCTGTTCGGAACAGCCCCCGGCGGTGAGTCCGGCGACTCACCGCCACCACCAGAAGAGGCGGGGGGCACCCGCCGCGGCACCAGCCCGCGGCGCCCCCAGCGATCGACCCTACGGGGTACGATCGCTCACCCCCCGGCTACAGACGGGGCCTCCTTCGGTGCGCGCCGCCGTCGAGGGGCGGAGGGGACCCGCCGCGGCACCAGCCCGCGGCCTCCCCGACGATCGACCCCCGTCGATCGTCTGCCCCGGCGTCCAGCCGGGGCTCCCTTCTCGACGCACGCCGGCGGTCGAAGCCCTAGGGCTCAACCGCCACCCTCGATACGATTCGAGGGTTTCTCGATCTTCGCCGGGGATCTCGAATCCCCGTCCCCGAAGTTCGTACGTTTACCCGGATCGTGTGTTCATGTATATATTTCAATTAACATCACATAAAATCATAGACGAGGGTTTATTATTTTACCTTTTCTATTCGTTGTACGGAGAAACGAATTAAACACCTTTGATGACCTTGCGATCTTCCCACGTATTCCTTGCACCTCGTCCGAACGTCGTGTGGGCGACGATCTATCGAACTCCTATGGATCTTCCTCACTCTCCAAGACTTTATTATTTGCGTAGGTCAATTAATTGTGTTATGAAAAGTGAAGACCATGTAGTGCTTATATAGGCTACGTAGGGGATCATAAGGAGAATAAATATTGGGCTTCTAAATATTGAAGATTAAATTGGGTCCAACCCAAATCCATTAATCCTTATCAATATTAAATTTTATTTATTTTCCACTATATAAATAAAATTGCACTCCCAATATTAATCCATATTATATCAAATAATATTTCTCCGGTAGTATTATATATTCCGTGTATTTAAGATTTAAATATCCATGAATAAATTTATTTATTGCTCAATAAATATCCATGAATAAATTTATTTATTATTCATTTCTTATATCCGAGAATAGTACCGTTCAACCTTAATTATTATGCGGATTAAATCCACCTGCAGGGTTTACATAATAATTCCTCATGAACTCATCTCGGGGATATTATCAACCCTTACGGGATACACTTTCCCGTCAAGTATTCACGGCATGTCGTATATAAAATATAGTGACCCAACTCAACCGGTAATTAACCCAATAATTAAATCGGTTAATTCCTTTGGAAAATCAAAGTCACTTATATTAAATATACACACCCGCAATAATATCGGGGATTAAGAATAAAATACTCTGAGATTTAAATTGATTATCCAAGGCAATCCTAATCAATAAATCTCAAGCTGATCCGCCCAATACACCAAGTGTACAAGTGTGATAAAATAATTAAGATAAATTATTTTCTCTCTCACACAACGACTATACCGATGGATTAGTCCGTGTCCATCTAGGTCGTGAGCAACTGTTCGATTAAATACGAGTAACCGATAGTATGATCTTCTGTGTGGGCCCGACACACCATACTAACTACAACGTATAAAATCCAGGACTATATTTTGCATAATTAATTAATAATAATTAATTGCAAATAATTGTTTATTAATTTAATAAGTTAAATGCCATGACCGGGAGTTTTCCGATACTTAAATCTAGACATTAAGTACACAACTCCAACAATCTCCCACTTGTACTAAGGTCTAGTCATTTCCTCCAAACTCCCGACTCCCATACTCATCACGTGCTTAAGTTATGCTTCCCAGAAGCATTATGTGAATGAGTAATCTAGGTCGCCGATCTGAAGTTATCTTGGTGACTACTGCGTCGTCTCTCTGACGATGATTCGTATCAGGTGGTACTTGCTCTATGTGTTGTCATCACTTTTTTGAACTTATGACTTCTTCCAGTTCTCCATGCACCGCTATATACATAGCCTTTGGTGAACCAAGAATCATATCCAAGTTCAGAGTTCATTCCGGAACCCAACCAAAACTTCCGCTGCCTCTGAGGCTGCTTTTCGGTTTATGATAGAGTCCGAGAAGCATCACGCTTATCACTCTTTCATCCTTAGGTTCCACCTCTTTTAAAAGTGAACACATAGCCTGATATCGACTTACACTGGTCTTTCTCTGATTTTGGATCTGAGAAACTGTGATCTAAGAAGATTTCGTCTTGCTCAGTAATCCAGTACTTCCAAGCACTTTTACAGCATTCGAATATCTCTTATCCAGATCACTTTGATATCCTCCCACTACGCTAACCGCATAGTTGATATCGGGTTCTTGTTTTATAACACCGCATTTACAAAGCTCTCTACACTCGAAGTGTGGGAAACTGCTTTGTCTATATCCATCTCCTTTATGCGTATGAAACACATACCTTTAGATAGATGTATTCTGTTCCTGAAAGGCAATAACCTTTCTCAGAATTGTGCATGTTTAAAACAAACCATAATCGTATAAGATATCTTAAGAGAAGTACAAATGTTCTTATCTAGAGATCGAAAGATTTCTAAGAACATGATCCATCTTCTTCTTAATCTTATATCTCGATTTATTCAGACAACCTTTATTTTATGTCTGACAACACTTTTACATTGTTGCCAACGATGAAGTGTTATCTACACAAAATTCCGAGAAACACCACTTTGTTTCTATTACGTCTCCAATACACCAATCTTGTCTTTGCCTCTTGATGAATCCATAAAATGGACTATCTCATCAATTCGCAAGTTCCACAAGTTTCAGCTTTGTGATAACCCATAAATGGATTTACTAAGCCTGTACTTCTAAATGATCTCGCCCCTTCAATAATAATTAAATCATTGCTGTCCAAGTAGGCACATTTAGATTAGTACTGCCTCCTATGCAGAACTAGGGATCGATTTCATGTCTACTAGATCCAGAGTTAAAAACTCCTCCAGTCTTATGAACATCTCTGGTTGCTTAACAACCTCCCACTGCAATGGCATTCCGGTGTATAACAGTAATAACATTAGGTGCAGTTAGTGGTGTACTAATCCTCGGTTAGGCTGGTTCTCAGTCTTCTCTTTCCTCATTATAAGGTACCTTGTTCGTTAGGGCATTTGCAGTTCATCTAATAGTCTTCTTTAAGAACCGGGTGAAGACACCCTTCTGGTTCGTAGTACTATTGAACATACAAATACTTGTTCTTCTAGGATATTCTACAACTACATCGAATGTGTCGTTGTGTCCAGAAATATCCATAGAACATAGGTGGTTCCGAATAAACTTGTCCTTTTTACTATTAGAATTCCATTCCTTATTCCTGACACACCATGTCTACACATCAGTGTATGGTGTAGTCATTTGAGACTTAATCTCAATCCTTGATTTATGCTATGTGCTCTTTAGATAGGTAATGGCCTCCGCGAACAAGTCGCAGGCTTCCAACGGATTTACTTTGAAGGTTCCCCATAATAGCTTTGTGTTTGAAACACTTCGCTTTTATGGCACATCAAGTATTCTAATCCATCTTCAAGTATTCCTTAAAAAGAAACTACTCATACCTTTCTATTTACACATATGTCTGCATATATCATCTTTGATCATTCTCAATACTTGTCCGAACTCCATCCTTTATCCAGAAAGGTTAACTCAGTTGTATCTTCTTCCAAAATTTGATTCTTAGGTCGGGAGGTCCATTCCTCCAACTATAATTGAATAAATCAATTTCGACCTTTTGAATCCCCTTTTGAATAAATATTACTAAGTTCAAGAATTCACAAGTATAATGATTGATAAAGAAATATATCTAATAAGTAAAACAAGTTTATATATAACGGTTTGTTGCATCGTGGTAGACTAAGGATTCATCATTCATATATTGCTATCTAATGTACCAGAATAGATATCGCCATTATTTCTTATCCAAATCATCAAATGATTCAAGAAATAAAATATCCATTAATAATAGAAAACCAGAACAAAAGTTCTTTCTAAAATAAAAGGTACAAAGCAATAAACTTGAAATGAAATCCTATAACTATCAAACAGATAGATAAATGTCTTCCACTGCAACCGCTGCTTCCTCAACAGCTTCGCCCATGTGGACTCGAACTCTTCTTATCTAAGTCGCTGGGTTTTCTGGAACCCCTGCATTTAGAATGCACATACCGTCAGTGGTTCCATATCTACACACCAGAATTCTGGTAGATAATACCGCTGACTATGTTTTACGACTAAAGAAAAATCGTACCTTTGAGAGGACAAGATGTAGACCCCCAGTACTCAGACTGCTTCCCTTGGGGATTTTTGCCAGAAGGCTTCTTTATCCCACCCTTTGGTCCAAGTCCCTTAGGACCACCGGACCCCCTTGTCTTCTTCTCCTTTCCTTTGCCTTTAGGTCCGAAACCTTTGGCTTTGGCTATAAGAGCTTGCGATTGTTTCAACTCGTCTAAAAGATCCATCATCTCAAAAACATGATCAAGTGTTTCATCGAAGTAACAGATCTTTATGAGTATCCTCATCGCCTCTTTTATAGCCTCCCCATCATGTCCAAACAGCAACTTGAGTTTGAGCATGACATCATGATTAGCGGCTAATGCACGAGCACTACCCCACTTTTCAAAGTCAAAAATCTCCTCCTCAGTTGAGTTAATGGTGAGTCCAGGAGGACAAGTTTCACTGAGTACGTCTTTGTACTCCTTTGCAGTCTGAGCAATGTCTAATTCTTCTTTCCATTCAACACAGTATGGAACCAGTGCGTCAAATTCCTCAATTATCAACTCAAGTGGATTCATAGCAATTCTCTAAACCTATAAGCACATTTAAACAAACAATTAATTTAATATCCGACATTATTTCCCTGGAATAATATCATTAAATCACTAATCACATCTAAAATCCCATCAGGTAAGGCAAGCCACGTTCGTGTGGACGTTTACCCACCCAAATGATTTAGCAATTAGATTTGCTTTGGTCGTACATCATTATAGCGTTACTTCGTTGGGAAGAATACTATAAAGCGTACCTAAGTGTAAACCATTACTCAGTACCAAGGTGAATCGTTTAGAATTGTTATGTCACCGCAAGCCACGTTCGTGTGGACGTTTACGATAACTCGCAATCCCTCACAATTTCCTATAACTGTCTACATCAATTATTCTAAAATCCCATTCAGTATAGCAAGCCACGTTCGTGTGGACGTTTACCATACCAAAAAGATTTATATAATTGAAATCCAATTACTTGATCCATTTGATATCGTAAATCAAGACGCGGAGAATCATAAGTGAAACTCGAAGTTTCTAACCAGTGATTCACCATGCGAACGACCCTATCTCTCATAAATGAGGGAGCCGAGCAGACAATCGACCCACCTATCAAAGAATGGTACGAAGGTCTCTAATTTGTGTCATCCACATGACCAAGTGGCTTTGGCTCCATTCCACTCCCCGGGGTGAGAATGAGTCGACTTGAAGTCAGTTTCAGAAAGACAAATTAGGCATTGTTTGATAAACTCGATCAATGTTTCTTGTAAAAGGAATTACAAGAATTCTCCTCCAATGACTCGTCTATACGAACTTCGAAAGTCCATAAGAGTCACCAAGAGAATAATAATGGAGACCATGAGAATGTTTCCATCCCCTCTCCCACTTAGCTTTTTATAACAAAGGGATACGCTATCTAGTGCATAAAATAAACACATATAGCATGCATATAAGCAATAAAGCACATAGTATCACATAGTCAAAATAATGCTAAAAAATTATTTTCCGACTATCATGGCTTCATTCCATCTTCATATGCATCTTCTAGTCTTCAGTCTTCGTTCTTGAATGCTCCATGTGACGAGAATATTAATCTCTAATATTTAAATCTATTTATTTTCAATTAATCCAAAAGTTACTTAATTCGAAAATTAAGTCAATCGAATATATCAAAAATAAAATTAAATATTATTAATATTTTTATTTATTTATTTTCCTATCTAATTCTATTAAATCTCTAGAATGATCTATCCAAGTAAAACTTGGAATATTCTAGAAGACATCTATAATAGAACAAGGAAATAAAATAAATTTAGGACTCTTCTACTTTCCATAATTAATTAATTTCCATCTAATGAAAATTCTCAAGAATAGGAATAATCAAATAGGAAATAAATTAATACCAAATTAATTAAATTCCTAATCCATGAATATCTCCATAATGGAAATAAAACAAATAGGAATAAAATTAATTCAATTAATTCTTTTCCTAATCCATGAGAGTTTCCTTAAAGGAAGATACTCAAATAGGAAAGCCGAATTAATTTAGAAAAGTCGGATTATGGTAGGAGTAGCGCGGGTTGGAAGTCCCCGCACCACCCCCACCACCATCGATCGATCGCCTAGGAGGAGGGCCGCCGCTGCCATACCCCAGCCGGCCCGCCACCACCCACCGGCGGCAGCCCACGGCCAAGGGAGGCGTCGCCCCTTCCTTCCTTGATCGATGCAAGGGTCGATCATGGGGATGATCGGCCCTTCGGTCCTTCGTCTTCTTCGTCACTTCTTCGTCTTCCGGCGATCGTCTCAACATCGAACCAACGAAAATAAATTACAAGAATTTAAATTACACTATCCGGTATCGATTCTATACATGAAATCGACCCTATACATTTTCCGGAAAATTAAAGAACGTAATAATAAATCCTAAATTCGGTCAACCCCCGAATTTTTACTATTACAAACATTCATCCACACAAAACGAATCTCGACATGTCCGAGAGTTTAATAAACGAATAATCATGATAATTAATTAACATTAATTAAATCCAACCATGATAGCCGGAAATCCCTGCAAGGTAGAACAATAATCGAACATACACATGAACACGAAACCAAACGCTCTGATACCAGTTGTTGGAAATCGATATCCCGGGCTATTAAAATTTATGCGGAACCGATAGCCCGACCGAAATCCCTTCGCCGGAAAACCAACCGCGAACACCGTGCGATCCGGAGCCCGACGAGAGAATCGCCGCCGCGGGATAAACCTGCGGCCGAAACCCTAGCCGAGCCCCCGCCGGGGCTCGCGATCGATTGATCGCGTGGGGTGCGCGATCGCACCCCTGTGGCTGTTCGGAACAGCCCCCGGCGGTGAGTCCGGCGACTCACCGCCACCACCAGAAGAGGCGGGGGGCACCCGCCTGCTGGAATTCGATGTCCCGGGGTATCAAAAATTGCGGAACCGATAACCCCGAACGAAATCCCGTCGCCGGAAACCGATTACGGATACCGACTCATCCGCAGGAGTCCGACCTTTGGAGACTACGCGCCCGAAGACACGCAGCCCGCCCCCAGCCGATTTTCTCCCGCGAGTCGGATCCACGAACGCGAACCACACAAACGGAGCCGGGCTCGACCCGAGCATCGCCGCGGGATAAACCCGCGGCTAAACCCTAGCCGAGCCCCCGTCGGGGCTCGCGATCATCATCGATCGCGTGGGGCTGCCCAGCAGCCCCCGGCGGTGAGTCCGGCGACTCACCGCCGTCACCGGAGGTGGGAGGAGCCACCAGCCGCGGCGCCAGCCCGCGGCGGTTCCCCCCGGCGATCGAGCTAGGGCTCGATCGCCCCCAGCCGCGGCGTCCAGCCGCGGCCTCTCCTCGGTGCGCGCCGGCGGTCGAAGCCCTAGGGTCGACCGCCACCCCCTCGGCTCCCAGCCGAGGGCTTTCCTCGATCCCGGCGGGGATCTCTAGACCGCCGGCGGTCCGGTGGTCTTCGACCACCACCGCGCGGTCTATCCCCGTCCCCGGGTTCGTCGTTTTTCCCGGATCTTGTGTTCATGCATGTATTACAATTAAATCACATAAATTCACACGAAGGAGTTTATGATTGTACCTTTTGATTCGTTGTGCGGAGAAACGAAATCAAGTTGAAGACCTTTGGATCTTCCCACGTATTCCTTGCACTTCGTTCGAACGTCGGGTGGGCGACGATCTATCGAACTCCTATGGATCTCCTTCAACTCTCTAGAATATCAAGTATGATAATCTTGTCTTATTATTTATGAAGGCCATGTAGTGCTTTTATAGGCTACGTAGGGGATCTAAAGGAGGTGGAATATTGGGCTTCCAATATTGAAGATTAAATTGAGCCCACTGCCCATATTAAACCATATTATATCAAATAATATTTCTCCGGTAGTATTTATTTATTCCGTGTATTTAAGATTTAAATATCCATGAATAAAATTAATTTATTGCTAATTAATTTATTCATCTCTTTAATCCGAGACTAGTACCATTCAACCTTAATCATTGTGCGGAACGAATCCACTCATGAGGTTTACACAATAATTCCTTATGAACTCATCTCGGGGATATTATCAACCCTTACGGGATACACTGTCCGGTCAATTATTCACGGCATGTCATATATAAAATATAGTGACCCAACTTAACCGGAAATTAACCCAATAATTAAATCGGTTAATTCCTTTGGTAAATCAAAGTTACTTATATTAAATATACACACCCGCAATAATATCGGGGATTAAGAATAAAATACACTGAGACTCGAATCGATTATCGCCGGCAATCCTAATCGATGAATCTCAACGATCCGCTCAATACACCAAGTGTACAAGTGTGATAAAATAATTAAGATAAATTATTTTCTCTCTCACACAACGACTATACCGATGGATTGGTCCGTGTCCATCTAGGTCGTGAGCAACTGTTTGATTAAATACGAGTAACCGATAGTATGATCTTCTGTGCGCCCATGCTTGCACCATACTAACTACAACGTATAAAATCCAGGACTATAGTTTGCATATATTTAATTAATAATAATTAAACGCAAACAATTGTTTATTAATTTAATAGATTAAATGCTATGATCGGGAGTTTACCGTTACTTAAATCTAGACATTAAGTACACAACTCCAACAATCTCCCACTTGTACTAAGGTCTAGTCATTTCCTCCAAACTCCCGGTTCCCATACTCATCACGTGCTTAAGGTGTACTTCCGAGAAGTACTATGTGAATGAGCACTCTAGGTTGCCGCTCTGAAGTTATCTTGGTGACTACTACGTCGTCTCCCTGACGATGACTCGTATCAGGTGGTACTTGCACTATGTGTTATCATCACTTTTTAGACTTATGACTTCTTCCAGTTTATCACGCACCGCTATAAAATAGCCTTTGATAAATTAAGAGTCATTTCCAAGTCTTAGAGGTTATCCCGGAACCTAACCAAAACTTCCGCTGCCTCCGAGGCTGCTATTCGGTTATAAAAGAGCCTGAGAAGCATCCTGCTTATCACTCTTTACATATTAAAGGTTCCACCTTTTTCAAAATGAACACATAGCCTGATATCGACTTACACTGGTCCTTTTCTGATTTGAAATCTGAGAAAATGTAATCTAAGAAGATTTCGTATTGCTTAGTAATCCAGTACACCCAAGTACTCTTACAGCATTCGAATATCTCTTTTCCAGATCACTTTGATATCCTCCCACTACGCTAACCGCATAGTTGATATCAGGTTCTTGTTTTCTAACATTGCATTTAAGATTCCCACACAAGGTGCAGGAAACTGCTTAGTATCATCTATCTCCTTAATGTGTCCAAGACACATAACCTTAGATAGATATACATATTCTGTCTCTGAAGGGCAACGACCTTTCTCAGAATTATGCATGTTAAAACAAACCATAATCGTATAAGATATCCAGGAGAAGTACAATGTTCTTATCCCTAGATCACAAGATCTCAAGAACATGCTCTAACTTCTACTTAATCTTATATCCCGATTCATTTAGACAACCATTATTTTATGTCTGACAATATCTTTACATTGTTGCCAATGATAAAATGTTATCTACATAAATCTCCGAGAAACACCACCTTGTTTCCATTACGTTTCCAATACACCAATCGTCTCTGCCTTTTGATGAATCCATCGAATGGATTATCTCATCAATTCGCAAGTTCCACGATTCATAGCTTTGTAACCATCCATAAATGGATTTACTAAGCTCGTACTCTAAATGATCTAGCCTCTTAACAATAATCCTTATTGTTTTTCAAGCAGGCTCATTTAGATCTAGTACTTCCCTTATGCAGAGCTAGGGATCGATTTCATGTTTACTAGATCCAGAGTCCGAACTCCTCTAGTCTTATGAATATCTCCGGTTGTTCAACAACCTCCCACTGCAATGGCGTCCCGGTGTATAACAGTAATAACAATAGGTGCAGTGTGTGGTGTACTTCTACTCGGTTTGGCTGGTTCTCAGTCTTTTGTCCTTTTTCTCATTCCAAGGTATTAATTCAGTTCAGGCTTTGTGGTTCATCTAATAGTCTTCCTCTATGAACCGAACGAAAGTTCTTCTGGTTCATAGTACTATAGAACACACAATACTTTGTTCTCCTAGGATATCCTACAATTACACAGAATGTGCTATTGTCTCCAGAAATATCCATAGAACATAGGTAGTTCCGAACAACTCGTTCTCTTTTACTTTTAGATTTCCATTTCTTATTTTCAACGCTCCATCTCTACACGTAAGTGTATGGCGCAGCCCTTTGGGATTGAATCCCGATCTTTGATTATGCTATGTGTTATTTAGATAGGCGATGGCCTCCGCGACCGAGTCGCAGGCTTCTAATGGATATACTTTAATGGTTCCCCATAATAGCTTTGTGTCCATTGACTAGTCAAAAACACTTTGCTTTTATGGCACACTTAAGTACTCTAATCCATTATTGAGTATTCTTGAAAGAACTACTCATGCCTTTTAAATTTACACATATGTCTGCATATCTAATCATTTCTAATACTAGTCCGAATTCTATCCTTTAGAAGGGTTTGCTTAGATGTATTATCCTCCAAATTCAATTCTCAGGTCGGAAGGTCCATTCCTTCAACTAATCAATTTCGACCTTTTGAATCTTATTTGAAAATACTACTAAGTACAAGAATTCACAAGTATAATGATTAAAGAAATATATCTAATCAAGTAAAACAAGTTATAGAACGGTTAGTTGCATCGTGGTAGACTTAGGATCTATCATTCATATATTGCTATCTAATGTACCAGAATAGATAATGCCATCATTTCTTATCAAAATCATCCAATGATTAAAGAAATAAAATATCCATTCATAAATAATAGAAATCCAGAACAAAATGTTCTTTCTAAAATAAAGGGTACATAAAGAAATAAACTTGAAATGAAATCCTATTTAACTACTAAAGCAGATAAATGTCTTCCACCGCAACAGCTGCCTCCTCTACAGCTTTTGCCCGTGTAGACTCGAACTCTCCTTCTCTAAGTCGCCGGGTTTTCTGGAACCCTTGCATTCAAAATGCACATACCGTCAGTGGTTCCATATCTACACACCAGATTTCTGGTAGATAATACCGCTGACTATGTTTTTACGACTAAAGAAAAATTCGTACCTCTGAGAGGACAAGATGTAGACCCCCAGTACTCAGACTGCTTCCCTTGGGGATATTTGCAAGAAGGCTTCTTTATCTCACCCTTTGGTCCAAGTCCCTTAGGACCACCGGACCCCCTTGTCTTCTTCTCCTTTCCCTTGCCTTTAGGTCCGAAACCTTTGGCTTTGGCTATAAGAGCTTGCGATTGTTTCAACTCGTCTAAAAGATCCATCATCTCAAAAACATGATCAAGTGTTTCATCGAAGTAACAGATCTTTATGAGTATCCTCATCGCCTCTTTTCTAGCCTCCCCATCATGTCCAAACATCAACTTGAGTTTAAACATGACATCATGATTAATGGCTAATGAACGAGCACTATCCCATTTTTCAAAGTCAAAAATCTCATCCTCAGTTGAGTTAATGGTGAGTCCAGGAGGACAAGTTTCACTGAGTACATCTTTGTACTCCTTTACAGTCTGAGCAATGTCTAACCCTTCCTTCCATTCAACACAGTATGGAACCAGTGCGTCAAATTCCTCAAGTATTAACTCAAGTGGATTCATAGCAATTCTCTAAACCTATAAGCACATTTAAACAAACAATTAATTTAATATCCGATATTATCTCCCTCAAATAATATCATTAAATCACTAATTACATCTAAAATCCCATCAGATAAGGCAAGCCACGTTAGTGTGGACGTTTACCCATCCAAATGATTTAGCAATTAGATTTGCTTTGGTCGTACATCACTATAGCGTTACTTCGATGGGAAGAATACTATAGAGCGTACCTAAGTGTAAACCATTACTCAGTATCTAAGAAGATTTTTGGGACTCGCATATCACCGCAAGCCACGTTAGTGTGGACGTTTACGTTAACACACGATCCTTCACTTTCTTCTATAACTGTCTACATCAATCGTTCTAAAATCCCATTCAATGCAGCAAGCCACGATAGTGTGGACGTTTACTACACCAAAAGATTTATACAATTGACATCCAATTACTTGAAGCATTCGATCTCGTAAATCAAGACGCGGGGAATCATAAGTGAAACTCGAAGTTTCTAACCAGTGATTCACCATGCGAACAACCCTATCTCTCATTAGATGAGGGAGCCGAGCAGACAATCGATCCACCTTAAAAGGATGGTACGAATGTCTCTAATTTGTGTCATCCACATGACCAAGTGGCTCTGGCTCCATTCCACTCCCCGGGGTGAGAATGAGTCGACTTGAAGTCAGTTTCAGAAAGACAAATTAGGCATTGTTTGATAAACTTAATCAATGATTCTTGAAAAAGGAATTACAAGAATTCTCCTACAATGACACATCTATACGAACTTCAAAAGTCCATAAGAGTCACCAAGAGAACAGTAATGGAGACCATGGGAATGTTTCCATCCCCTCTCCCACTTAGCTTTTTATAACAAAGGGATACGCTATCTAATGCATAATTAAACACATAAGCATGCATACAAGTAATAAAGCACATAGAACATAGTCAAAATAATGCTAGAAAAGTTATTTTCCGACTATCATGGCTTTATACCATCTCCGTATGCTTTTTCTAGTCTTCAGTCTTCGTTCTTGAATGCTCCATGTGACGAGAATATTAATCCCAATATTTAAATCTATTTATTTTTAATAAATCCAAAAGATACTCAATTCGAAAATTAAGTCAATCGAATAAATCAAAAATAAAATTAAATATTATTAATATTTTTATTTATTTATTTTTCCTATCTAATTCTATTAAATCTCTAGAATAATCTATCCAAGTCAAACTTGGAATATTCTAGAAGAATAGAATAAGGAAATAAAATAAATTAGGACTCTTCTACTTTCCAAGATTAATTAATTTCCATTACTATGAAATTCCCATAAAATAGAAATAATCAATTAGGAAATAAATTAATCCTAAATTAATTATTATTCCTTTCTAATTCTATTAAATCTCTAGGATCCTATTTCAAGTAGAACTCGGAATACTCTAGAAGACTTCCATAATAGAATAAGGAATAAAATTAATATTAATTAATTCTTTTCCTAATCCATGAGAATTCCCAAAATTAGGAAAAACTCAAATAGGAAAAACGAATCAATTAGGAAAGCGAATGTAGGTAGGAGTAGCACGGGATGGGAGTTCCCGCACCACCCCACCATCATCGGCCGACCACCGGGAGGGAGCACCCGCCGCCGCCGCCTCAGCCGGCCAGCCGCCACCGTCGCCGGCGACGACCCACGGCCGAAGGGGCGCGACGCCCCCACCCTTTTGGCGATCGATTGGGGTCGATCAAGGGGTTTGATCGATCCCCGTCCTTCGTCCTCTTCGTCTTCTTCGTCACACGCGTTCTTCCGGCGGTCATCTCGGCATCGATCCAACGTAAATAAATTACAAGAAATAAATTTACAATTCCGGTATCGATTCTATACATGAAATCGACCCTATACATTTTCCGGAAAAAATAGAACAATAATAATAAATCTAAATTCGGTCAACCCCCGAATTTTTACTATTACAAGCATTCATCCACACAAAACGAATCTCGACATGTCCGAGAGTTTAATAAACGAACAATCATGGTAAATTAAATAGCAATTAATTAAACGAATAATTAACAATTAATTAAACCATGATAGTCGGAATCCCTGCAAGGTAGAACACAATTGAATACATACATGAACACGAACCAAACGCTCTGATACCAATTGCTGGAATTCGATGTCCCGGGGTATCAAAAATTGCGGAACCGATAACCCCGAACGAAATCCCGTCGCCGGAAACCGATTACGGATACCGACTCATCCGCAGGAGTCCGACCTTTGGAGACTACGCGCCCGAAGACACGCAGCCCGCCCCCAGCCGATTTTCTCCCGCGAGTCGGATCCACGAACGCGAACCACACAAACGGAGCCGGGCTCGACCCGAGCATCGCCGCGGGATAAACCCGCGACTAAACCCTAGCCGAGCCCCCGTCGGGGCTCGCGATCATCATCGATCGCGTGGGGCTGCCCAGCAGCCCCCGGCGGTGAGTCCGGCGACTCACCGCCGTCACCGGAGGTGGGAGGAGCCACCAGCCGCGGCGCCAGCCCGCGGCGGTTCCCCCCGGCGATCGAGCTAGGGCTCGATCGCCCCCAGCCGCGGCGTCCAGCCGCGGCCTCTCCTCGGTGCGCGCCGGCGGTCGAAGCCCTAGGGTCGACCGCCACCCCCTCGGCTCCCAGCCGAGGGCTTTCCTCGATCCCGGCGGGGATCTCTAGACCGCCGGCGGTCCGGTGGTCTTCGACCACCACCGCGCGGTCTATCCCCGTCCCCGGATTCGTCGTTTTTCCCGGATCTTGTGTTCATGCATGTATTACAATTAAATCACATAAATTCACACGAAGGAGTTTATGATTGTACCTTTTGATTCGTTGTGCGGAGAAACGAAATCAAGTTGAAGACCTTTGGATCTTCCCACGTATTCCTTGCACTTCGTTCGAACGTCGGGTGGGCGACGATCTATCGAACTCCTATGGATCTCCTTCAACTCTCTAGAATATCAAGTATGATAATCTTGTCTTATTATTTATGAAGGCCATGTAGTGCTTTTATAGGCTACGTAGGGGATCTAAAGGAGGTGGAATATTGGGCTTCCAATATTGAAGATTAAATTGAGCCCACTGCCCAAGTCCATTAATCCTTATCAATATTAATTAATTTATTTTCCACTATATAAATTAATTGCACTCCCAATATTAAACCATATTATATCAAATAATATTTCTCCGGTAGTATTTATTTATTCCGTGTATTTAAGATTTAAATATCCATGAATAAAATTAATTTATTGCTAATTAATTTATTCATCTCTTTAATCCGAGACTAGTACCATTCAACCTTAATCATTGTGCGGAACGAATCCACTCATGAGGTTTACACAATAATTCCTTATGAACTCATCTCGGGGATATTATCAACCCTTACGGGATACACTGTCCGGTCAATTATTCACGGCATGTCATATATAAAATATAGTGACCCAACTTAACCGGAAATTAACCCAATAATTAAATCGGTTAATTCCTTTGGTAAATCAAAGTTACTTATATTAAATATACACACCCGCAATAATATCGGGGATTAAGAATAAAATACACTGAGACTCGAATCGATTATCGCCGGCAATCCTAATCGATGAATCTCAACGATCCGCTCAATACACCAAGTGTACAAGTGTGATAAAATAATTAAGATAAATTATTTTCTCTCTCACACAACGACTATACCGATGGATTGGTCCGTGTCCATCTAGGTCGTGAGCAACTGTTTGATTAAATACGAGTAACCGATAGTATGATCTTTTGTGCGCCCATGCTTGCACCATACTAACTACAACGTATAAAATCCAGGACTATAGTTTGCATATATTTAATTAATAATAATTAAACGCAAACAATTGTTTATTAATTTAATAGATTAAATGCTATGATCGGGAGTTTACCGTTACTTAAATCTAGACATTAAGTACACAACTCCAACACCGCCGCGGCACCAGCCCGCGGCGCCCCCAGCGATCGACCCTACGGGGTACGATCGCTCACCCCCCGGCTACAGCAGGGGCCTCCTTCGGTGCGCGCCGCCGTCGAGGGGCGGAGGGGACCCGCCGCGGCACCAGCCCGCGGCCTCCCCGACGATCGACCCCCGTCGATCGTCTGCCCCGGCGTCCAGCCGGGGCTCCCTTCTCGACGCACGCCGGCGGTCGAAGCCCTAGGGCTCAACCGCCACCCTCGATACGATTCGAGGGTTTCTCGATCTTCGCCGGGGATCTCGAATCCCCGTCCCCGAAGTTGGTACGTTTACATGGATCGTGTGTTCATGTATATATTTCAATTAACATCACATAAAATCATAGACGAGGGTTTATGATTTTACCTTTTCGATTCGTTGTACGGAGAAACGAATTAAACACCTTTGATGACCTTGCGATCTTCCCACGTATTCCTTGCACCTCGTCCGAACGTCGTGTGGGCGACGATCTATCGAACTCCTATGGATCTTCCTCACTCTCCAAGACTTTATTATTTGCGTAGGTCAATTAATTGTGTTATGAAAAGTGAAGACCATGTAGTGCTTATATAGGCTACGTAGGGGATCATAAGGAGAATAAATATTGGGCTTCTAAATATTGAAGATTAAATTGGGTCCAACCCAAATCCATTAATCCTTATCAATATTAAATTTTATTTACTTTCCACTATATAAATAAAATTGCACTCCCAATATTAATCCATATTATATCAAATAATATTTCTCCGGTAGTATTATATATTCCGTGTATTTAAGATTTAAATATCCATAAATAAATTTATTTATTGCTCAATAAATATTATTCATTTCTTATATTCGAGAATAGTACCGTTCAACCTTAATTATTATGCGGATTAAATCCACCTGCAGGGTTTACATAATAATTCCTCATGAACTCATCTCGGGGATATTATCAACCCTTACGGGATACACTTTCCCGTCAAGTATTCACGGCATGTCGTATATAAAATATAGTGACCCAACTCAACCGGTAATTAACCCAATAGTTAAATCGGTTAATTCCTTTGGAAAATCAAAGTCACTTATATTAAATATACACACCCGCAATAATATCGGGGATTAAGAATAAAATACTCTGAGATTTAAATTGATTATCCAAGGCAATCCTAATCAATAAATCTCAAGCTGATCCGCCCAATACACCAAGTGTACAAGTGTGATAAAATAATTAAGATAAATTATTTTCTCTCTCACACAACGACTATACCGATGGATTAGTCCGTGTCCATCTAGGTCGTGAGCAACTGTTCGATTAAATACGAGTAACCGATAGTATGATCTTCTGTGTGGGCCCGACACACTATACTAACTACAACGTATAAAATCCAGGACTATATTTTGCATAATTAATTAATAATAATTAATTGCAAATAATTGTTTATTAATTTAATAAGTTAAATGCCATGACCGGGAGTTTTCCGATACTTAAATCTAGACATTAAGTACACAACTCCAACAGGAATATCCCTGTGGGAGAGCCATGAACACTTCTTCATGAAGGTCACCATAAAGGAATGCATTATTAATGTCAATCTGGTGGAGATGCCATTGCAAGGATGAAGCCAATGCCAAAACTGTTCTAACAGTTGCAATTTTGGCAACAGGAGAAAAGGTTTCAAAGAAGTCCAAGCCTTCTTGTTGAGTATAGCCCTTGGCAACAAGTCTGGCTTTGTATCTTTCAATAGATCCATCTGAGTTTATTTTAATTTTGTATACCCATTTACATCCAATAAGCTTCTTGCCTGGTGGTATGGGACTGATTGTCCAAGTCTTGTTTGCTTCAAGGGCTGCAATTTCCTTATCCATGGCATCCTGCCATTCAGGTTGGGTAGCTGCTGCTTTAAAAGATTTTGGTTCACTGTGAAGAATAGTGGACATGACATAAGACAAGTAAGGACCATTTAACTGATTAAAAGAGAGGTTATCAGATAAAGGGTGTGGAGATGGAGGCAGTGGTGATATAACATGTGGATTATTGATTTGATGGATTAGGCTGCATTGATAATTAGCCAAGTAATTGGGAGATTTAGAATGTCTGCTGGTTCTCCTAATAGGGATGTTATCTGAGGGTGAAGGATCAGTTAGTGTGTTCTCATTTGACTCAATAGGGATATAAGTTGATTCTTGAAGTTCAATGGGAGAAAGGTTATTATCTGAAGGTAGGGTATTATCTGAAGGTGAAGGAGAAGTGTTGTCTGGGGTCTGATCAACTAAAATGGATTGATCTGGGTGCTGGAGGTCATCTGGATAATCAAAAATAGGAATAGAATGTTGTGGAGAGGTTTGAGGTGAGGTATGCTCAGTTTTTTGTAGTGGAAAGATATCCTTATAAAACTTGACATCTCTGGCAGTGAAAAAAATATCCAGCTCCAAGTTGTATAGGATATATCCTTTAATACCTTTAGGGTATCCCACAAAAATACTTCAGTGAGCCCTAGAATCAAATTTGGTTTTTCTGGGGCCAATATTTGCAGCATAACAAAGACAGCCAAAGCTTCTGAGAGAGGTAATGTCAGGGTCTTTACCATACAGTATTGCATAAGGTGTGGAGTTGTTGATGATCTTGGAAGGTGTTCTATTAATGAGATAAGTTGCAATGAGGATACACTCTCCCCAAAACTCAAGTGGCACATTGGATTGAAATTTGAGAGCTCTTGCAACTTCTTGTATGTGTCTGTGTTTTCTTTCCACAACTGAGTTTTGTTGAGGTGTATAGACACAACTCCTCTGATGTTCAATGCCAGTGGAGGTATAATACTCATCCATCTCACATAATGGATCCAAGTATAATGGATAGCCATATATTTCAAAGCAATTATCCACAGTGTGGTTATTTCTTCTACATTTTGTGCAGACCATGGTACTTTTCTTATTTGATTGAGCAGATGCATTGTTCCAATTCTATTGTCCTGTGGATTTGGTATCTTGTCTGGCTGCCATTGCATTGGACTGTGTACTCATGGAACTGAGGGCTTTCAATTCAAGGTTGGATTCTTCTTGAGAAACAAGACTGAAAATCTGATCCAGTGTTGGCAATGGATCCTGCAGCAGTATTTGATTTCTGAGATTGACATATTCTTCATTGAGTCCCATCAGGAATTGCAGGACCCTCCTTTTGTTGGCTTTCTGTTGTATCTCCATCATGGTAGGGCAAGCAGCCATAGTGCAAGGTGATGATGGCTCGTAGGCTGAGATTTCTTCCCAAATTCCTTTAACCTAAGCAAAATAGATACTGATGGCATCTCCTCCTTGCCTTGTAGTGATCAGTTTTTGTTCCAACATGTAAACCATGTTATTGTTAGCCTTTGAAAACTTGTTATGGAGTTCAATCCATACCCGCCTTGCAGAGGTAGCGTATGCCGTATAGCTTCCCAATTCTGGTGAGAGGTTTGATGATATCCATGTAAGAACCATGATATTACATCTTCTCCAATCAATAAACAACGGGTCAGAGATTGGAGGTTCAGGTATAGATCCATCTACAAAGCGTTGTTTGTTTTTTGTTGTTAGGGCATGCATCATATTTCTGCTCCAGATTTGGTAGTTCTTTGCGTGCAAGGGTTCACTTACAAGTTTCTGTCCGGTGGCCTCACCGTAGTGCAAATAATAAGGGCTTGAAGGTTTAGATGGATCCATAGGGTTTGAAAGCTGTCCCCCGCTGCTTCCATTCTCCTTTTCTTCTGGATTCACCATTTTATTTGCGGAATAACTCTGATACCATATAGAATTCTAAACTGGAATGCAAAGGGACGATTCTCCCATGAAAAATAATAAGAATTAGGGTTTTGATATACTGGATGATTGATTATACAACCGGTTATGCATGTATTTATATATATACATGCATAACCCTAACCCTAATATAATAAGGACCAAAAGAGCAAATAAAGAACAATAAACTTTGAATAATTACAGAACGACCCAAATAATATAAACCAAGATGGATGCATGGAGAAGAACATGCAAAGACGTGCATGTATGCTCAATAGGTACCGAACGGTGTAAAAGTATGATATGCAAGTAAGTTATACATCGAGAGTGAAACAATAACACTTTCATCTCTGCGAAATTTTTAAGACCTCGAATTCTCAACTGAACTGAACATAAAAATTGAGTAGTCACCAGAACAGTATACATACCAGTCAGTACTCATGTTGACTCAACCTCCCCGATCACTTCATGCGGTGCAAAAACAAAGAGATTTCCTTAGTGTCGAAAACCTCTCAAAACTTAAAGGCTTTGTTAGAATATCAGCAAGTTGTTTTTCCGTATTGACATATTCTAA
This sequence comes from Euphrasia confusa, assembly GCA_954870475.1. Taxonomy (NCBI): domain Eukaryota; kingdom Viridiplantae; phylum Streptophyta; class Magnoliopsida; order Lamiales; family Orobanchaceae; genus Euphrasia; species Euphrasia confusa. Next base: position 39,182,412 of record OX940951.1, on the reverse strand, counting down.
TTTGATTACCTTTTTCGCAACACTATCTCTGTTGAAGTGACGTCGTTTGTTGACTTCTGAAGTACTATAGTGCTTTGTTCGGTTGACAACATTCAAATGTTCTGTCCTGGAACTTGATTTGATCTTCGTGCATTCAATGTCCGTTCTAGTTTTCTGTCTTAACAGTGTTCTGTCAGTGTCTGTACCTCCGTCGTGTCTTGTGAGAATTTCAGTGGTACACATCAGCGCTGTTCTCCGTATTGAGTCTACAGTGTGTGGTACTCGTACTTGTTCTTAGGGGTGGGCACTTCGTCCCGAAATCCCGATCCCGTCCCGATCCCATTTCGAAAACTAGCGGGATGGAACGGGATGGATTTTAAAAATGACAATCTCGTCCCGTTCCGTTTCAAGTTTTTTACAACGGGTCGAGACGGGACTGGGACGATCCCGTTTAATCCCGTCCCGTCCCATTTATTTTTTAATATTTATAATATTTTTATTTTTCACACATATTAAAAAAATATCAAAATATTAATCATAGTTTCAATTAAATTTATTATATCTTTACAAAATAACAACATTTCAAAATAATTTAATTTTTATTTATATATTTTTCTTGAAAAATATTAACATGTCTACTTTGAAAATTTTAAAAAATTAAAATATTATTTAAATTGAATAAAAATAAGTATTATTTAACTTATTTAATAATTTATTTTTAAAATTAAAATTTTAAATCAATTCAATATATATAGTATGTTAAAAAAACTTGTCATTTTTATTTTATTTAAAATTTGATTGTTTTATAAGTCGGTAATATTATTATTTTATCTCAACTTTTAATTTTTTTTAAATTTTTTTAAATTAAAATTTTGGGACATTCCGATCCCGTCCCGATCCCGACTCGAACCCAAACGGGATTGGGACGTGCGGGACGAAAATTTAAAATACGAATCCCGTCCCACGCCCAGCCCTACTTGTTCTTCTTTCAGGCAATCTCCACACACTAAATATGAAGTTGAGTGACCATCAGTAGCATCGAGTTCCTGAGACGTTGATTTTGGTACATCATCAGTTGAGTCGTCATATGAAGCGTCATGTACTGCATTAGGTGAGTCACCAGCTTGTTCTGGAACTAGTTCTAGAACATGGTCCAGAACAAGTCTCGTAACAGGTACTGGTACAAGTGTTGTATCAACTACCTGCAAAATAGTAGACATGGTGTTTCCAGCAAAATAACAATTATTCAGTGACCTAACACCTTTCATAATACACTTAGAATCTTCATCAAACACTTCACAAGACTCTTTGTTGAACTTCACATTTAAACCATTATGACAAAGTTGACTAACACTTATAAGATTTGATTTTAGTCCTTTGACATGAAATACATTGGTCAAGTTAGGTAAACCATGAACATTCAAAACTCTTTTACCAATAATCTTACCCTTACCACCACTACCGTAAGTCACATAACCTCCGTTGTAAGGAATGTAGTCCACTAAACAATTTTTGTTACCAGTCATGTGACTAGAACAACTACTGTCAAAGTACCATGCACCTGCAAACTTTGATTTACAAAATGTCAGTGCACTATTACACAAAAATTTAGACTTTGGTACCCAAACCGTCTTTGGTCTCTGAATAGGGTTTGAGGCTTTGTTGGCATGTCATGTACTCATTTCAGTCTTGGTACATGGACCAAAGATGTTCACAACTCCCTGTCTACTCATGTCTCTCATTCTTATCCTGCAAAATGGCTTAAAGTGTCCTGGTACAAAACAGTAATGACAAATATGTTTCTTTTTCTTTATGGCTTGTTTAGTACTAACTTGTAGCTTTTCAGTAAAACCTTGATGTTTATTAACAAGTTCAAAAGTACTGAGACCAGTTATGTCAGTCGAAGTACTAGTACCAGCTTTTACAAAAGATTTTCCATTTGTTGAGACAACTTTTGAGAAAACAACATTTGAATTTTTTTTGCTTTTGTACTTTATCTTCATTATTTTGAAAACCTAAACCACATTTATCATCATGTCTCATAACTAACAATTTATCAAGAGTGATTTTACCTTTGTTCATCTTTTTGAATGTTGCGTTTGTTTCCTCCAACTTGTTTTTAGTCTTGTTCAGTTCAATGTCCTTCTTTGTCAGAATCCTTTCAAGTCGTGTCAAATCAGCCTTATGAGTCTTGTTCTCAATCTGCAGTTGTTGTACTATACTGCAATGGTCTTTGTAATTAACATTAAGGATTTCATACAACGATTTGGGTTCAAAGAATAGCTTCATGGGATCATCTTCGGATGCATACTCATGTTCATCTTCTGTATCATACACAACAGAGTTTAGACAAAATAATGTAGAGTCCTCAGAATCATACCTTGTTGTCTTAACATCAGAATCTGTTGTTTCTTGAAACTCATAGTCTGAAAGTGTTCTCTCATCCAATTCCACGAATAGGGCACTTTGATCATGTGTTGCGGTACTCAGGTCACCTTCATCTTCACTCACATTGTCATAATCTAAGCCAACATAGTTGACTTTTCTTCCCACCCTTCTTTGTGTGTTTGCACACTCATTGGCGATGTGTCCGAACCCCTTGCATTCGTGACATAGTATGGTTGACAAATTCTTCGATCTAGTGTTAGAATATGCACGCCTTTGGCTAGTTGGAGTACTCTCGTTGTGTTTTTCAGATGTTTTCTTCCTGGTCTCTGGACTGAAACGTCTCTTGTACAGATGCTTCATTTGTTTGGTCAGCAATGGTACCTTGTTTTCATCATTTGCATTCAGGAGTTCAATCAGGTCAGCCTCTTTATCATCATCTTCAGTCTGTTGACTGGACAGAAGTCTGGAACTGCTAGCTTGTGGTGTACCGCCTGTTTGGTCTCGTTTTGACCAGAGTGTTGTAGCGTTCAGAGTACTGGAACCACTCTGATCTCGCTCAAGCATCGTCATCTCATAAGTCTTGATATCTAACGAACGCGAATACTTGTCGTGGAGCAAACACGCTGCCAAAATGAAATTTGTATTAGCCAGTAACCTATCACTACAAAAGTAGGTAGTGGTAAGTACGTGGAGTCGGTCCCACAAGGAGACAATTACAGTAGATGATCTCGGCTTTGCCCAAGGGGTTATCACAAAAAGATTTTTAGTTGGGGTGTTGTGGGCACAACGGTTTTGCAATCGTTTCAAACACTCAGATCTAGCTACGGCTAACAAAACTAACATGCATATAAAACAGATCTAAAAAGTAAACCAAGCAAACACTTATAGATCTAACAGATTTCTAAAGGTAAAAACTGAAATAAAATAATAAACAAAGCATCCGGGCAAACGACTTCACTCAGGATCATTAGAGCAAACTAACGGGCATAGGCACTAAGGATTTTTACCAGCTGTTTGTCAGCAGTTATAGGGTGCTATAATAAGACAAAAGTGGTCCTATTGTGTCACGCCCCCAGTTGCCCCACCCCTTATCTATCCTTACTGTTTAAAGAGAAGGCAAGCTAATGTTATGCCTAAACCCCTAGATCTGAACAATTCGATAACCTATGCGAGCAAACATGGATCTAGTTTTCCCAAACTCGCATTACTCTCTAGACAGACCCGCTCGGCCAATAGCATGCTCTAGTGTTATGCCTGCAACAATACTACAAGGTACATCTATGCGGTTTTCAAAATCACCAGTATCTCAGTTTGTAAAGGTTCACTAGTGGTCGTCTTAGTTTGCCCAAACTCCCCAGAAATAGTCCTCAACCAACTTTGGTTCGGGAACAAACCCCCAACCGACTATCTGGGCAGTGGATAATTGCTTTGAAATATACTTGGATCGTTGAAAAATATTATTGATGAAGAATTCTTTCTCTTTGTATTACTATATTTTATGTACAACTATAAAAATATTATATACAAAATATTAATTATTTAAATATTAATTACAATTATTAAACATTATTTAAAATTTGAATTAATCTAATTAAAGAAAGTCTAATTGGTACTGAGATATTGTTCCTGATATATATCGCCGCGCAAATCTCTCTAACTTCCTTTCGAAGTTTTGGTATACCAAAATCTGTGCACGCGCACGTCTCCTCCTATAGTCCTATTACCTATAAATCCCTTCATCCACGATTCGCTTCTTCTCTACCCAAATACATAAAAACCAATAGAAGAACATTATAAGTAGCCCTATATATATTATATACACCGCCCATGCCCTCTCAACGCCGCTGTTGGGACCGCCGGACCTCCATCGCTGCCAAGGATCCCCCGTGTCTCTGCCCACAAACTGTCGCCGGAAGCCTCTGTGAGTTGTCGCCCTATATTCTCTAATATCCCTCCCCTTCTATAATTGGAGAAATTAATTAGGACTCGACCTTACTAATTTTTAATCTATCGACCAATGATATATTAATATTTTCGCCCAAACAAATGTCTTTAGCCTAATCGTGCGTTTCAAGCTTACAATCTACTCAGGGAACCATTTAATTGATGACCACAGTCTGATCTCTCTCTCTCTCTCTCTCTCTCTCTCTCTCTCTCTCTATCTATATATATATATATATATATATATATATATATATATATATATATATATAATTGATGACCAATGAATGACTATGTTACGGTACAACACTATGTTTTATGTGATTAGATGTCACAGTGTGGTTCATTATCTTAGATATAATAAGATTATTATTGTTTTTACTTCATTTACGCCAAAATATTTTTAAATAATTTTAATATTGACTCAAGAAACGGCCTCCGGCAAAGTATATAGTGGTAAGTATGTGGGGTTGGTGCAACGAGAAAACAATTACAGTAGGTGATCTCGGTTTTGGCCAAGGAGTTGTCATAAAAAGATTTTGAGTTTCGGTGTTGTGGGCACAACGGTTTTGCAAATCTACTCCAGCACTTAGATCCAACTACAACTAACAGAACTAACATGCACTCTCTACTAAGACCAACATAATCATACAAATCTAAAGAAAACGAAGTAAAATCTCAGATCTAACAGAATACTGAAAAGTCTAACGTAAATCAAATAATTGAACAAGGCATCTGGACATAGACTTCACTAAGGATCATTAGGGCTAACTACCGATCAGTGATTATAGGGTGCTTTAACAAGACAAAAGTGGTCCTATTGCGTCACTCCCTCAATTGCCCCACCCCTTATATATATTTACTGTGTAAAGAGAAATCAAGCTAACGTTATGCCTAAACTCCTAAATCTGAACAATTCGATAACCTATGCAGCCAAACATGGATTTAGTTTGCCAAAAACTGCATTACCTCTAGAAAGACTCACTCGGCCAATAGCATGCCCGGAAATTCGAGTCATACGACCGCAATCACCAACAAGTTCTAGTGCTATGCCCGCAACAATACTACAAGGTACATCTATGCGGTTTGCCCAATCACCAGTATCCCAGTTTGTAAAGGTTCACTAGTGGATGTCCTAGTTTGCCCAAACTCCCCATAAATGACCCTTAAACAACTTTATTTCGGGAACAAACCCCCAACTGGCTACTCTAGCCCCATCGATCTCGCGGTTAAACTACGCCCTAAATCTCTTTCGATCTGTCCCTGCCCAGATGCTTAAAACACTTAGCTACTCATGCTGGAATTAAAAGACAAAACAAAATAAGGGAAAATGATCTATATTATGCATAGTTCAAAATAGAATTATTTTAAGAAAACAAGGTACGAACAGAAATTAAAAGCATAAAGAAATTGAAATTGTTTTCATAGACCGTAGGCTTGATCTACTTCAAAACAAAGAAAAGAGACGCGGTCGACTTGCTCCGATCTCTTCTCTGGTGACTCCTTCCGGCGGCGGCGGCGGCGAACTTGATGCGGGACTCCACGAGTTTTGTGTGTCTTTAATCCTTCAACGCCTCCCGCTTTAAAGATTTCAAATTAGGGTGGACGCGGCTGTTTCTCCATCCCTATAGAATAGGCGATCAACACTCAACCGTTTAAGGGATAAGATGAATACCCCAATTTTAGGATTCGGTTGCTCCAGATTGTCCGCAGGGAATCTTTTTTCCACAGCCATTCTCTGCCCAAATCGTGTTCTTCAGGTACTTCTCTTCTACAGGTGGTCGGACTAGGCACGATACTTGATAAAGTTTCTTGCTCTTCTGATTCATGACTTTACCCATTTGCCCGAGCGGTCAAACTGTTGCAGTCACTACCCAATCCAGAATATTTCTTTGCCCAAAGAAGTGGATTTCCTTGCCTCTTTTTCCCAGTGCGCCACCTGTTACCTGCATCCCTGCACACTCTGCCCAAACATTCAACTGTGCCCTCCCAGACACATAAAAGACTCAAAATGACTCAATAAAAGAATAAAAAATTCTCTAAAAAATACAAATAAAATGGCTCATCAGAACCACACACACTTGGAACACGCTTGTCCCCAAGCGTGGGGTCTGATTTACCTAACTCAAGACCAAAGTGAAAAAGAAACAAAGGAAAGAGGGTAAACAAAACAAAGGAATATAGTATGATCAGTACAGGGCATAGTACAGACAAATTAAAATTCAAGTTAAGATAAACAAGTCAAGATTCTGTTCTAGGTTTTTGGGTCACTCCCTCACAGTGTGTTTCTCTCTTCGTAGTGTATGAGTTTAATGACACTCATTTCTGATGTGATTCCACTTTGCCCAAATTTGACATATTGGTAATCTGAGTTTGTTTTAACTAAGCAGGGGTCTTATCAAAGGGGCTTTTATTGTGTTCTAGTGTATGACTCATATGGGTAGATTTTGAGGAGTAGGCTCTATTTGGGCAGAGGGATTTTTGAATTAGCATTTTCTTTGCCACTATGCCCCTTCTTACGGGCCTTAACACAACAACTTGTATTCTTTGTTTTTTTTCTTTTTTTTGATTTTTTTTTTCAGAACACTGTGCCTTAACTCCCTCATTTTTCTCTGACTGCCTATGTACAGTGAGCATAATACCAGATGGGTTCAAAAGGAAAATTCATCACAGGCTCAAAGGGCTAGCAAAGGATATTGTTATTTATTCAAGCAAATAAAACAAAGAAAATGCCCTAATCAATTAATAATCCTACTTAGTCGAACTACTCATTTCAGCAAACAGGCAAAGGTAGGCATTGTAAGAATTCACAGCAAACTCTCAAGAAAGAAATCATATAACAATGTAAGATCAATTCTCACAGTTTGCCTAGAGCAGTTTCATCATCCCTATTTCATGCAACTTAACTAAAAAGTTTGAGGCTGTATATATGCTTGCCCAAAGTGATCACTTAATCATGCTGACTTGATTAGAAACAGGGGTTTGCCCTTTCCCTTCCCCCCTCACACACTTTGCCCTATCAAAGTGTGCAAAAGTAATAAGATTGGTAGAGGCTTCCCACGACCAGACTGTGACTCTAAAATTTTGGCGCGCCTGCCCCTCACACACTTTGCCCTGGCAAAGTGTGTCAGCAGGGAGATCGACCTAGTCAACCAATTCAAAGTGACTCGGGCTAACTTACATAAAAAAAATAATAAAAAAAAATAAAAACTACAACAATTTAGGAGGGAGCGATTAGGAGGTGGAGTCAGGTGGGTACCTGAATCCAGTGCGGGAAAAGTACACCCTGATCATCGCCGCCATCTCTTCCAACACCTTCTCAATCCTGTCCAGACGAGCCTTAATGGCTCCTTGCCTCTCTGAAATCTCCTCTCTGACCTTAGCCTATGCAATCGGATCTTTCGCCTCGAGCTTCACCGGTTTCTCCTCCAGGAACAACACACTCTCATCGGCCAGAATCTAGATATCCTGTATACGTTTAAAGCATTGAGCATCAAACTTACCCTCAACGAGCATATCAGGCTCTTTATCCTTTTTCTTCAGATTCATCTTCGCCGCATACACCATCGGGAAGTGGGCCAGTGAAAGGCGCTGGAGGGTATGGGTGTTGAGCCATTTCATCTGGGCACAGAGGAAAGAACTGAAGTGCAGTCTGATCTTTTGAGTCATACACCACAGTATGCCCAAATCAGTCAGAGAGACTGCACTATGCTATCGATCTTACTAAAGAAATTCCCAGCAAGAATCCGGTGGCAAACTCTGAGTGCATGGCTCTTGAATTGGATTAAGTTGGTGGTTTGCCCAACGAATTCAAGAGCCATGCACTCAGGGTTAAGTGAATTTCTTTGGTAAGATCGATAGCAGTAGTGCAGTCTCTGACCGAGTTGGGCATATTGTGGTGTATGACCCAAAAGATCAGACTGCACTTCAGTTCTTTCTTCTGTGCCCAAATGAAATGGCTCTACACCTATACCCTCCAGCGCCTTTCACTGGCCCACTTCTGGATGGTGTATGCGGCGAAGATGAATCTGAAGAAAAAGGACAAAAAGCTGATATGCTCGTTGAGGGTAAGTTTGATGCTCAGTGCTTTAAACGTATACAGGATATCCAGATTCTGGCCGATGGGAGTGTGCTGTTCCAGGAGGAGAAACCGGTGAAGCTCTAGGCGAAGGATCCGATTGCAGAGTCTAAGGCCAAAGAGGAGATTTCAGAGAGGCAAGGAGCCATTGAGTCTCGTCTTGACAAGATTGAGAAGGTGTTCGAAGAGATGGCAGCGATGATCAGGGTGTACTTTTCCCACACTGGATTCAGGTACCTACCTGACTCCACCTCCTAATTGTTCCCTCCCAAGTTGTTGTAGTTTTTAGTTTTTATTTTTATTTTTTTTCTGTAAGTCAACCCGATTCACTTTGACTCGGGTGACTAGGTCGATCTCCCTGCTGACACACTTTGCCAAGGCAAAGTGTGTGAGGGGGAAGGTGCGCCAAAATTTTAGAGTCACAGTCTAGTCGTGGGTAGGCCCTACCAATCTTATTACTTTTGCACATTTTACCCGAGCAAAGTGTGTGAGGGGGAAAAGGGAAAGGGAAAACCCCTGTTTCTAATCGAGTCAGCATGATTAAGTGATCATTTTGGGCAAACATATATACAACAACTCAATCTTTGTAGTTAAGACGCATGAAATAGGGATGAGGAAACGACAAACTGTGAGAATTGAGCCTACATTGTTATATGGTTTCTTTCTTGAGAGTTTGCTATGAATTTTTACAATGCCTGCCTTTGCCTGTTTGCTGAAATATGTAGTTTGACTAAGTAAGGTTATTAATTGATTAGGGCATTTTCTTTGTTTTATTTGCTTGAATAAATAACAATATCCTTTGCTAGCCCTTTGATCCTATAATGAATTTTCCTTGTGAACCCATCCGGTATTATGCCAAAAGTACATAGGCATGCAGAGAAAATTGAGGGAGTTAAGGCATAGTGTTTGATTAGTCGTTTTTATAGCGGCTAAAATCAAATAAAAATATTCCGAACTAATTGACGAAGCAATTCGCCCGAGTCGTTCTCTCGAGGAACACTACTATCTGAACTCGTATTAATATTCAAGTGGTTGCAAAAATAACGTGAAAAGACAGTAAAGCATAATGCATGGTTTGAGTTTGTTTTGTTTTTAAACTAAATTATCTAGAAATAAAAAGCTAAAAATAATTAAGAAACAATTAACTAAATTAATCAACTAATTTAACTAAGAAACTAGAAATAATCAACTAAAATTAACGGGATGTAAAAAAAATATGGAGAAAATACTAGGGTTCGAGTTCATCAAACATAAATTTCGGGTTGTTAATTTACAAGAAACAGATATAAAGTATAACGTCCGTCACCGGTAGATTCTAACGTGTTCTATTAAATCTAGTCATGTAATCGCTCCTAAGCTTCTTACAATCTTATGAAATTCAACTTGGCAATCAAATGAACACCTAATTTGCGCACATAAAATTACCATAGTTCATGTATGAATCCCTCTACCTCTAGTTAAATAATTATCTAGTCATGATTGTGATCAACATTAAGCATGAAATAATTAACAAATTCATAATCAAGATTTATATCCAAAAGTTCCAAGGAAATAATTAAGAACAAGAACAAAGAAGAAAAGAATTAGAAACTTACTAATTAATTAAAGTGTTGAACACCGGAATCTATACCGATTGAATCCAAGAATTAAATCGAGAAAAGCAATAACGAAATCAATCTAGGGTATTGTGCTTCAAGTCTAAAAAACTTGCGGGAGAAAAAAAATAAACTTAGTCTCGTGAGGTCTTGTTATGAATCCACCAATACTGATGATTCTATTCCCGATTCCAATCTGATATAAAAAGATGAAAAATGTCTCTCCCAAAAGTAATGTTGAACTCCCCCCTTCTAGGTCACGTAAAAAGTGTTTTTATGTCTTGGTCAAGCAGTCAAACGGGCGATCACGGAAAATCTGCCCAGCGGAAACCTAGAGTGCAGCTTGGAGCTAGCGAGGCGCTAGGCCTTCAATCTTAGGAAAAGTGTACGTACTACCTCTAGGATGCTAGGATTTAGAGCGCTACTAGGGGCCTAGCGAGACACTACATCCTAGCGAGGCACTAGGTCTTCAGCGGACCACTTTCTTGCGTTTCTCATTATCCTTCGTTCGATTGTCTACCTCTCTACTCTTTGAAGTCGATTTGCGCATAATATTTCCATAAATAGCTCGATCAACCTACAAAACATCAAAGACGCCAAAGTAACATTTCGACAAAACAACTGATGAAATAGTGAAATAAGCTTTAGGAAAAACAACTAAATACTACTCGGGACCAAGTGAAAATACCAAGAAAATACGAACAAAAACAACCAAATCAATGTTCTGGAAAAAAAATAAAAAAAAGAATAAAAAAAGAATAAAAGTTGTTGTGTTAAGGCCCGTAAGAAGGGGCAAAGTGGCAGAGAAAAGGCTAACTCAAAAAGTCCTCTGCCCAAATAGAGCTTACTCTTCAAAATCTACACATATGAGCCCTACACTACAACCCAATAAAAGTTCATGTGATAAGACCCCTGCTTTAAAACAAACTCAGATTAGCAATGTGTCAAATTTGGGCAAAGTGGAATCACAGCAGAAATGAGTGTCATTAAACTCATACACTACAAAGAGAGAAACATACTGTGAGGGAGTGACCCAAAGACCTTGAACAGAATCTTGACTTGTTTATCTTAACTTGAAATTTGATTTGTCTGCATATACTATGCCCTGTACTGATAATGCTAAAGTCCTTTGTTTTGTTTCTCCCTCTTTCCTTTGTTTCTTTTTCACTTTGGTCTTGAGTCAGAAAAATCAGACCCCACGCTTTGGGAAAAGCGTTTTCCAAGTGTGTGCGGTTCTGATGAGCCATTTTATTTGCTTATCTTAGAGAACTTTTTATTCTTTTATTGAGTCAGTTTGAGTCTTTTATGTGTCTGGGAGGGCACAGTGGAGAGTGTGGGCAGAGTGTGCAGGGATGCATGTCAAAGAACGGTTGGGCAGAGAACGGTTGTGGACAAAAGATTCCCTGCGAGCAAGCTGGAACAACCGAATCCTAAAATTGGGGGATTCATCTTGTCCCCCAAACTGTTGACTGTTGACCGCCTATTCTATAGGGATGGAGAAACAGCCGCGTCAACCCTAATTTGAAATCTTTAAAAGCCCGTTTGGGAGAGCTTATTTAAAAGAGCTTATAAGATATTACGTCTTATAAGTTGTTTTAAGAGCTGATAAGCTGTCACGTCTTATTGAATAAATAACTCGTTAACCGTTTGGATAAAATAGATATATAAACTTATAAGATGTTAATTTGTTTGGCAATTTAATATCTTATATAAATAAAATTACCAAAAATAAATTATTATATATGAAAAAATAATTAAAAATATTTATATTAATTAAATAATAAATTTGGAATTTTTGTATATATATATAAAATGTAATAATTTTATGGGTATTTTGGTCTTTTATGGTTTAAGTTACAAGAGCTTATAAGTTGTTGAAAAAAAAGTAACTCCCCCCTTACTTTTTTTTAAACAGCTTATAAGCAGTTAAACAACTTATATTTAAGTTTTTTAAGGATCTTTTTTTAAAAAGTTACCAAACAAATTTTAAGAGCTTATAATCTCTTAAACAGCTTATAAGCTGTTTTAAAGAGCTTATAAGCTCAGCCAAACAGGCTCTAAATCGGGTCTATCTAGAGGTAATGCAGGTTTGGGCAAACTAGATCCATGTTTGCCTGCATAGGGGTTATCAAATTGTTCAGATCTAAGAGTTTAAGCATAACGTTAGATTGCTTTCTCCTTACACAGTAAGGATAGATAAGGTGTGGGACAACTGGGGGCGTGACGCAATAGGACCACTTTTGTCTTGTTAAAGCACCCTGTAACCACTTACAAACCGCTGGTAGAAATCTTTAGTGCCTATGACCGGTAGTTAGCCCTAATGATCCTGAGTGAAGTCGTATGTCCAGATGTCTCGCCCGACTATGCCCGCAGGCCCATAACCGGTGAGAACTCGACTCTTTCTTCTCTAGCCCTTCAATGGCATTTTTTCTGAATTTTTAGGTGTTGATTTCATCCCTCTCTTGTGTGGTGTGCTGATTGTGTATTTTGCTGATCAGCGATACTCTCCCTGCGGTCTCTGGGGTATCATATTTATATTGATGGGCTGATGGGGCTAGAGTAGCCGGTTGGGGGTTTGTTACCGAAGCAAAGTTGATTGAGTACTATTTCTGTGGAGTTTGGGCAAACTAGACGACCACTAGTGAACCTTTACAAATTGGGATACCGGTGATTGGGCAAACCGCATAGATGTACCCTTTAGTATTGTTCCGGGCATAACACTAGAATTTGCTGGTGATTGCAGCGTATGACTCGGAGTTTCGGGCATCCTATTGGCCGAGTGGGTCTTTGTAGATGTTAATGCGGGTTTGGGCAAACTAAATCTATGTTTGGTCGCATAGGTTATCGAATTTTTCAGATTTAGAGGATTGGCCATAACGTTTGCTTGCCTCTTCTTTATATAGTAAGACCAGATAAAGGGCGGGGCAACTGGGGGCTTGACGCAATAGGACCACTTTTGGATTTTTAAAGCGCTCTATAACCACTGACAAACCGCTGATAGAAATCCCTAGTGCCTATGACCGGTAGTGTGCCCAGATAACCCTGAGAGACGCTGTATGCCCAGATGCTTGTTTTCCATTATTTGATTTTCGTTTTCTATTTGCATTATGTTTGGTCGTAGTGTTTAGTATATTTTATGCCTGTTCAGTTTGGTCATAGTTAATTTAGATTTAATTGTTTTAGTTTAGTAGTGAATCGTTGTGCCCACGGCAACCATTCAAAACCTTTTTAAAACGTGATAACGATTTGCTTCCTTTTGGGACCGCCGACCCCACATACTTATCACTATACACCGTAGATTATCACGTTTGATCTCGTGTCGGTTTGATATGTCTGTGACATTCTCCATCATCATTTATCTTGACTTTAAGAATGGCCAGTTTGATATGTCAGTGAGATTTTCCATCAGCATTTATTTTGGCTTTAAAAATTGCACAATATCCATAAACACAACCAGTTGGTTGTTTTTCTGATCATTCGAGTTACTCATAAGTGTTTTACAAGTTTCTCGAATGACAAGACAAACAATCAACTTGACGTGTTTATGGATATTATGCAATTTCTAAACATAAGTTATGTGCTAATGGAGAATGTCAAATGTGAGAATTTATTTTGATATAATATTATTTGAAATCATTTTGATTTCAACAAAGTTAATGTATTTTTAAAAAAATGTGTCTATAATTCTGAAAGAAAGTTTGGGAGCATGCAAGTTTAGGAGACATACATTCATGCAAGTTTGGGAGACAAACATCCGTTACTGTATTTTAGTTATTTTCCAATTTCGAATGACAGACTACAATGCACCGGTCAACGGACAAGATTATGAAACTGAGATACATTAATAAAATGGTAGTGTGATTTCATGTTATTTCTTATAAACTACTTCATTTTGTAATCCTACACTAAGTAAAAACTCCATATATTATATTATCTAAAAATTGTGTTTAACATAAAATACTACTTAATCTAAAAACTATAAACTTTGACCATATATTATACTCACTCTCTCCCACAATCTAAGAACTACAAACTTTGACCATCTATTATACTCCCTCTCTTCCACAGTAATAGTCACATGTGGTCAACGTTGACTTTTTTCGTCTGTTCAATACATATGATAAATAGTGTACAAAAATTATGAAAAAGTACTAAAATAAAATTTAACTATTATATTTTATTTTAATATTTTTTTTATAATTTTTGTACACAAGTTATCATATGTATTGAACAACAAAAAAGTCAAAGTTGACAACCTGTGACTATTGCTTTGGAAAGGAGAGAGTATGTTATTGATTTTGATAAATATTTTAAGTCAACTGAAATTATTAATGAATATTTTTATTATATAATCTCTCAAACCCAATTTAATGGGCATATTAAATTGTTAAAAAACAGAGGGAGTATTAATCATTTATTCTTATAAATATGTATAAATATTTAAAATAAGACTTGAAAAATGTATGATTTATGAAAATGTGGGATTTAAATCTATTTATAACTAGTCATAGGTTGAGACTTGAATTTTTTATTACTATAAAGAAGTTTATTCTTATATAAAGTATTACTATATAGAATTTTTACTGTATATTTTTTAAATTAGATGATGCACAACAATATGTACTATTTTTTTAAAAATAAAAAACAAATACTCTTATAGTTAATCTTTAAAATACAAATTAATTCCTGTACCATTTACTTATAAAAAAATTAATATAAATATTTTTAATATTTGTGTTATTATATTAGAATATGTTAGAGTTCAAAGGGATGAACAAAAAAATATAATTTTAATAAGAAGAAAATAAAGAACAAAAAGAAATAACGTAACCAACAGAAGCACTCTTCCGTCCTAAAGTCCGAAAACTCCTAATTCCAATTATCTCCAAAAGATAACCCTAACATAATAATAAAGACATACTTATAGGAATAATAGTCCACAAAACCCTAATACCCCAAGCCTACTGCCCGCTGCCGCTAATATGAATAATAATAATAATAATAATATTGATAAAAAATAATAATAATTAAGAATACGCATCATATCAACTCCATCCCTCTTAAAAATCGCCTTGTCCTCAAGGCGGAAATCTGGACATGTAGTCACGAATGTCTTTCCCATGCTCAGGCGGACGATATTCCATATGATCGACATCCTCTCGACACATCTGGTCGCGCGGGTGGTGGGCATAACACCAAGAACGTGCTAGAGTCGACGACCTGCTTGATCGAGATGCCATTAAAGTTGATCCATCGGGTGCCATGACTTCGTTGAAACATGGCAACTCTCGTTTAGTCGGGCTTGTTGTCGAGATTAATCGCTCTTGACGGGCGTATGAATTCTGTCGTGCGCCTTCGGGTGCGGATCCAAAATTCTCGGTTTTCGCTTTGAGTTCCTCGAGTGACCGAGGAGGCACCTTAATAGGAGGTGCTGACTTCTGGACATCGTGATTCACCGGACATGATTGGTCTTGATGGCTGGCTGAAATTTGGCGAGCACCTTCAAGTTTAGATCCAGAAGTATCTTCTACTTCAATTCCCTTTTCACGCAACAATTTTTTTAGCATGACTTGTACTCCATCCATACCTTTTAGCATGGCTTGCACTCTATCCATATCCGCTTGGAGGTGTTCAAAACGATCGTCCACCGATGCCTTCAAGTCTCCCATCCCTTTCTCTAACCTCTCGATGGCAGCTTCAACAACGTCTAATCGAACCTCACTTCTCGTCATGACAGATCCAGTAGCGTCCTCGGGTGATAGATCCGGCAGGTCGGACCAATTTGTTAGAGTTCAAAGGGATGAACAAAGAAATATAATTTTATTAAGAAAAAAATAAAGAACAGAAAGAAATAACGTAACCAACGGAAGCACTCTTCCTTCCTAAAGTCCGAAGACTCCTAATTCCAATAATCTCCAAAAGATAACCCTAACATAATAATAAAAACATACTTATAGGAATAATAGTCCACAAAACCCTAATACCCCAAGCCTACTGCCCGCTGCCGCTAATATGAAAAATAATAATAATAATATTGATAATAATAATAATAATTAAGAATACACATCATATCAAAATTTCTCTCTCTCTCTCTCTCTCTCTCTCTCTCTCTCTCTCTCTCTCTCTCTCTATATATATATATATATATATATATATATATATATATATATATATATATATATATATATATATATATATATATATATATATATATATATATATATATATATATATATTAACAATGGATTTCCAGTAATTATCTTCATTACATTGACAATCCTCATTGTCAGTATTTGAAGATTCAGAGGATGTTCCATATATAACTCCTAATTCTTCTTCATTTGAAGATTCAGTATCAGTTTCAGAGTTTATTAATACTTTTTCTAACTGCAATCTTAGGTTTTCATCTTGTATTTCATTAAGAGCTTTCTTTGTCCAGCATCGATTTGCATAATGACCAATTTTGCCACATTTATGACAGCTTATATCTAGTTTTTTAGCTTTCCTTTTTCCTTTATTAGGCATATGTGGTTTATCTTTTCTTAAGAATTTTTTATTATAGTAATTTCTTTTGTAATTCTTTTTATAAGAATTTTCTTTGATATAATTCTTTCTTCTAATCTTATCGAATTTATTATTTTTAATATCTGGCGGCCTGAGAGGCTTTCCTAGGTCAAAAGCAAATTGCTCGCAGAATTCACCAAGCTGGTGTTTTTCCGATTTTTGTTGCTTTTTTAGTTGATTTTTTAATTTAATATCATTACAAAGGTTCAATCCTTCATTTATGCAGGTATTTATTAGTTGACCATAAGTCAATTCTGAGTAATTAATATTGATTCCATCATTTTTAACTCGTAATGATTGCCGAACTTTTTCAGCAAAAAGATGAGGGAGGCCGTCTATAAACTTAGATTTCCAATGAATTGAATTGGGGTTTGTGAGTTGATAAACTCTTGACAAAAATGTATCTTTGTACCATCTAAAATGAGTTAAGGAAGGACATCTTAGATTTTGAAGAAGAGTTTGAATTTTTTCTCCTAAGGGAGTTGAAGTTCCTACAAAATGTTGTAGGATCGATAAACACAGTGTATAAACTGCGTCTTCTTCGCCTGTTGTAGCCATACTAGTACTTGGATTATTTGGTTCTGGCTTAATTAATTTTTTGTGGTTTAGAATTTCTATTTTTTGTGTCTCTGTTAAATAATGATCCCACCATCCTCTTAATTGTCCAACAAAACCAGTAGTTATAAAAGATGCTATAGAACTGTCACTATTTCCATGTTGCTTACAGACAGTTGAGTACATAATGATTCTATGTATAACATCAATTATTTGTTTATCATTTAAACCGTCTATATTCCATTCGTATATAGCCTTTCCTGAGTACGAATTTTGAAAAGGTTCAGGTTCTTCGAAAAGAAGATCCTGAGGGGATGGTCTTTTGTAATAATATTTTTCAAGAGGTTTTGGCATATAAATAGGATTTATTTCATTCATATTATGACCTTTAAACATTTCAGTTAATTGATCTACCTCATCTGTTTGACTTTTAATATCATTTGGTTCAGAATCATCTGCTTCGGATAAAACCCTTAAGTGTAAATCTTTTAATTTCTTTTCAAGGATTTGAATAAAATTTTCATTATTGATTTCCATTCTGAAGCCATTTATGTTAATTGGAGGTTGAATCATTGGTGTATTAATTAATGAAGGAAAATTTTCAGTATTACTCTCGCTTTTACAAAATTTTTGTATTATTAATTCTTGTTGGCTAATTTGTTTCTCAATAGATTGTTGAAGGGTTTTTAAATCTTTCTCAAGGGAAAGAAATTGATCTCCTAAACAAATCAAGTAGGTATTTGTATAATTTTGAGATTTAATTATTGCATTTAATTCTTTTATCGTAATTTGAGCACTTTCTACTTTCTGTAAATTTAAGTAAGCAGTGGCTTCTGTACTAGAATTTAAGCAAATTGTTTGTTCAGGAGGAAAAGGTGCAGTTATTTCACCTTGATTAGTTTTCCATGTTTTTTGTAAAACTGAAATTTGATTATTGGTATTATTTATATAATTCTTAATAAACCAAGTAACGAAAGAAAGGTAATCTTGAGTTTTCTCAATATAATTGTAATATTCTTCTTTAAATGTTTTTAACTTGTTTGAAGAATATTTATTGAAATACCATTTTCTAAACAATTCATGCTTGTCTTGCTGAAATTCTGCATTAAGAATTTCTCTCATCTTACTTCCTGGGGATAAATCAATCATTTAAACGTGAAAACTCATTTCTGATTGAGTAGGTGATTTTCTACTTTGGGTATAAATTCCTTCTGGAATTTTATTTTGACTTATTCTTATTGTTTCAACTGTGTCAATCTCTTCTCTTAATTGAGAAGTGCTTGCCCTAGCTGATTCGTGAGGGGTACAAAAATAATCGTTTATGGTCGAACATCTTGATGATGTTGTTCGGGGTAACCTTATTGTTCTATCAGAACCAAATTTTATCTCTACGTCTCCTTCGGAGGTTTCTATTATTTGATCTATTTCATTGTTTATTTTTGGTTTTGGTTCCAACTCTTGCGGAAGGGTCCAAGATTCTGGGAAATTTATTTCATTCCACTTAATTAATCTGTTGGTGGCAATGTTTGAGGTTAATAAATTTGTTTGAACCACAGTTGTAGTTCCTGGGGAAGATAATCTTCTTTTATTAATGTTTGGATTTAAAGTTTGTAAAACTTTATAATAAACTCTATAGCAAATTGCTATTATTTCACTTCCAGGTTTAAAATTATAACCATTTGTATGAATTGTTAATTGCATTGCATCTTGTAAATTACTATCTGTCATTGAGAGAGTTAAATTTGGGGATACGTCGAAATAAACTGGTCCATGACATAAACTAGTTTCAATTAAGGCGGCTAAAGAAGGTTTAAAATCTCTACATCTACCATCTCTTACGTATGCCATTATACTTGAATTTACACCTAACAAGGTTAAGGGTTTAAATGCTACTTGAATTAACCCAATATGGATAAATTTATAATTTTTAAAAGGGGCTAAGTCTCTTTTTGACAATAACCTAATTGTTTGTGTATTATCGGATATTCTGATTGTTTGTTCTAGCGTTTTAATTGCAAATCTTGCTTTTAAGTCAAGAAATCCAATTTCATAAATTTTATGTGGGGATACTGAAGGTATAACCCATTTATTTAATTTATCCAAATTTTTTGGATATTCTATTAGTTCTGCGTTTTTAACAGATTCAATTTCATGTTCATCGTTATCCCAATTAGACATGGATATTAAATGCTTGTAAATTTGTTGTGGTTAGCAAGACATTAGAATTGTAAGCTCAACTTTAAACATGTTTATTTTAAAACAAAATTACTTAAATAAACATTCTTTTTGTAACCCTTACAAACGACAAAAGTCGTTTAACTATCAACCAAAAAGGGATAGACGGAGAAAACTCCAAAAATCAGGGTTAACGAAAATTTTAGCAAAATTTTCTTTTTATCTAGCCTTGAATATGCAATCGAAACATTGTGGCAAGAAAAGAAAACACTAAAAATTTTCGACATTTTTACTCTTTTTTTTTTTTTTTTTTTTTTACCACCCACAACAAAAATTTAGCTCTGTAATTCCATTAATTTAATGGATATCGAAATAGTACCTTATATGGGGGGTTTGGCTCTGATACCAGTGAGAGGTTGCGTACGGAGGGAGCTATGCGTCGTGCGTAGTGATGTTTGTTGATAGCGAAAGGGTTAAATGTCCTGACTGATGATCAAGATAAAATATTAAAAGTACTAGAATCAATTACAGACTCCGGTCTAAAAAAGAAAATAATTGAAACTCTAATAAAAGACAAACCAGAACCTCCCTTACTAATTGAGGCACCTTATCAATTAAGTGAAGTACTACACAGATTCCAACAGACAAAAATTAAAGAGACTCCAGTCTCAATTGGTGATTTAAAAAGAGAAATTAGTTCTCTGAAAGGAGAAATAGGACAGCTAAAACAAAATCAAGCTGTACTATCACAAAGACTTACAACATTAGAAAGTCAACCTTTCAAAAGTGAAGAAATAGAGGAAATTCCTCAAAAAACAAATAATTTGGAGTATCTAAATCTTTTAGATCAAGTAACATCACAAAAATGGTTTGTAAAGATTACTCTAATTATTAATAGGGATTTTATATTAGAAAATGAGGTAGCGCTTATTGACAGCGGTGCTGATTTAAATTGCATCCAAGAAGGTATAATTCCTACAAAATATTTTTCCAAAACAACACAATCACTAACCCAAGCAGGTGGTGATAAACTTAGAGTTAAATATAAACTTTCAAACGTCAATATTTGCAATCGAGAAATATGTTTGCCAACATCTTTTATCTTGGTAAAAAATCTTACTCACAGAATTATTTTAGGAACTCCTTTCCTCCACAAAATTATGCCAATCAATAATATTGACCAAAATGGTATTTCTTCAATAATAAATGGAAAAAATGTATTATTCAAATTCATAACTGATCCGCACACAAGAATGTTAAATGAAGTAAGAGATATTCTTCTCAATAAAGAAAAACAAATATGTTTCTTAAAAGATGAAATAGAAATTCTTAATATAAATGATCAGCTAAAGAAAAAAGAAATACAAGAAAAAATTAATTTAATTGAAAAACAGTTTATAGAAGAAGTATGTAATGAACTACCTAATGCATTTTGGAACAGAAAGAAACATGTTATTTCTCTACCTTATGAAGAGGAATTCAAAGAAAATCAAATTCCTACTAAAGCTAGGCCAGCTCAAATGAACCATGAATACTTAGAATTATGCAAAAAAGAAATAAGCTCACTCGAAAAGAAAGGTTTAATTCGTAAATCTAAATCTCCTTGGAGTTGTACAGCATTCTATGTAAATAATGCTGCTGAAAAGGAAAGAGGAGTTCCAAGGTTAGTCATAAACTATAAACCCCTTAATAAGGTATTGAAATGGATTAGATATCCAATTCCCAATAAAAAGGATTTATTAGATAGACTAAACGATGCTCTAATCTATTCAAAATTTGATATGAAGTCAGGATATTGGCAGATTCAAATTAATGAGTCTGATAGGTATAAAACAGCTTTTACAGTTCCATTTGGTCATTATGAATGGAATGTTTTACCATTTGGTTTAAAAAATGCTCCTTCTGAATTTCAGAATATCATGAATGAAATATTTAACCCATATACAGAATTTATAATTGTTTATATAGATGATGTTTTAGTATTTTCTAAAACGATAGAAAAACATATAAAACATTTAAAAATATTTAAAAATTTAATAAAAAATAATGGGTTAGTCATTTCCGCCCCTAAGATGAAATTATTTCAAGTCCAAGTTAGGTTTTTAGGACATACGATTTCGCAAGGAAAGATAATCCCAATTGAAAGAAGTATAGAATTTGCTTCAAAATTCCCAGATAATATCACCGATACAAAACAGCTTCAAAGATTTCTTGGAAGTCTAAATTATATTTCAGATTATTATAAGAATTTAGCCCAAGACACAAAAATTTTGTACTCTAGATTAAGAAAAAACGTCTCACCATGGACAGAAGAGCATTCACAAGCTGTTAGAAAAATTAAGTCCAAAGTAAGATGTTTGCCATGTTTATCTCTTGCTAATCCTAAATACTTTAAAATTGTTGAAACTGATGCCTCAAACATTGGTTATGGCGGAATCTTAAAACAATTAAATCCTGACAGCAAAAAAGAACATCTTGTTAGGTTTACCTCAGGAAAATGGAATCCCACGCAGTCAAAGTATTCAACCATTAAAAAAGAGATGCTTTCTATTATAAAGTGTATTTCAAAATTTCAAGATGACTTATTAAATCAAAAATTCTTACTGAGAATTGATTGTAGTTCTGCAAAATCAATAGTTGAAAAAGATGTTAAAAATCTTGTCTCTAAGCAAATATTTGCAGGTTGGCAAGCTCAGTTATCGGCCTTTGAATTTGATATTGAATACATAAAAGGAGAAAATAATTCTCTTGCTGATTTCTTAACCCGTGAATTTTTACAGGGAAATGACAACCCCTAATAGGGGAAGAGGTCGTGGATATTCCCGAGGCCGCGGATATGGGATTAGCAATATGTTATCCCAGACAGAATCGACGATTCCCCTAATAGGGGATTGGACAGTATACCATAGCAGAGGCAAAATTGTGCCACAATTGCCTCCTCCAAAAAAGGAAGATATACCTTCCTCCTCTTCTAATAAAACGTCTTATAAAGACGTTACCAATGAAGTACAACAAGAAAAAGAGTACTTTGAAAGTCCAATCACAGAAGATGTTCTGTACATAGAAAATGAAGATATTCAAATGACGCCAAATGATGGATGGTCAATCAGAACAAGGTATCTTGAATCAAGAGGGTATGCCGGTCTACATGGAAAAACAAGGCCAAATTATGAAGTCCTCCTAAAAATTACCGAATCGGTAACCATTACTCATCACTATCAAAATAATAACCCTGAAAGTTTTATAAACTTCAGCAAGTGTCATATTAATAAAGTTTTACTGCCAAGAGAGTGGGGAATAAACCCTAATGGAGACAAAGCCATCCGAATGGCAGAAGGTAAATATATCTACTTCAATTATTGGGATTATATCCAGGCTTTTTCAAAAGCGTTCTACTACCAGAACCCTAAGAATAAGCATTCTTGGTTTTTCACAATAAACCCAGAAATCCTTAATAAGCATATTCCAAATTGGTTTTATGAGTGGTGGTCAAAATTTGGCCCTTCTTTGGAAATACTGCCAAAGGAAATTATGGATTTATATAATCCTTGGTGTGACAATAGTTCATTAGTCACCAAATTAAACTCAGACAGGTTGATTGTTGGACAATGTCCTTTCCTGTTTTTTACAAAATTCCAAATTCCTTGGATTTGGAGATGGACGATTTCAGTCTCTTCGAATAAACTAAATATACCCATGCTAAAAAGAAAATTTTTCTACAAATGGTGGACTAATATGGGAGAAGAAAATATAGAGAAAATGGCCTCAACTATCCAGTCAACAATTGTTGAAGATAAAAGAAAAGGAGAAAAAGAACAATGCTCCCAACAACTTTCACTGTCTAGCTTGAAAAATTTCTTTCAGAAAAAATATCCAAGGGAATCGGAGGAAGAAATAATGAAGAAAGTTTTAGATCACATGAAAAATCAATTCTTTGACACCTTCTCAACCGAGATAGCAAAAGACGGAGATGAATCAATGAAGTCAGCTTCGCCAAGAGGATCTATTGATTCCAACAGTTCCCTTAATTATTTTGCGGGTGAAGGACAAGAAGACGAACCTACACCAGCCGACGTCTGGGATGCCCTAATAGTGACATTAACACAGCAAGCTAAAGACTCTAAACGAGGCAAAGCCAAGTTGGGATAAGAATGCCCTAATCCAGTTTAATTAAGCTAAAAGCACTGATGCTTTCTCAGCAGCAGCACTCATTACAAGTGCTATCTTCGCAGAAGCACTCAAGGAATTAGTGTCACCTTTGTCAGATGCACTCAACCACTATACGTGGTTCTTAATAATTTGTAATTTTATATTTGTGTCTTTACATAGTGCATTATATGATGTGACGATGGGGCCCAAAGAGTACCCGACATCTATAATGGTAGCTTTGTAATAGTGGTCTGTAAAAGTCATGTGTATTGTCCGTAGTGTTTGAATTTGTTCTGTTTTAGAACCTTTGTATTTGATAAAAGAAGATTATCTTCCCCAGGAACTACAACTGTGGTTCAAACAAATTTATTAACCTCAAACATTGCCACCAACAGATTAATTAAGTGGAATGAAATAAATTTCCCAGAATCTTGGACCCTTCCGCAAGAGTTGGAACCAAAACCAAAAATAAACAATGAAATAGATCAAATAATAGAAACCTCCAAAGGAGACGTAGAGATAAAATTTGGTTCTGATAGAACAATAAGGTTACCCCGAACAACATCATCAAGATGTTCGACCATAAACGATTATTTTTGTACCCCTCACGAATCAGCTAGGGCAAGCACTTCTCAATTAAGAGAAGAGATTGACACAGTTGAAACAATAAGAATAAGTCAAAATAAAATTCCAGAAGGAATTTATACCCAAAGTAGAAAATCACCTACTCAATCAGAAATGAGTTTTCACGTTTAAATGATTGATTTATCCCCAGGAAGTAAGATGAGAGAAATTCTTAATGCAGAATTTCAGCAAGACAAGCATGAATTGTTTAGAAAATGGTATTTCAATAAATATTCTTCAAACAAGTTAAAAACATTTAAAGAAGAATATTACAATTATATTGAGAAAACTCAAGATTACCTTTCTTTCGTTACTTGGTTTATTAAGAATTATATAAATAATACCAATCTCTCACTGGTATATATATATATATATATATATATATATATATATATATATATATATATATATATATTATATTATATTATATTATATTATATTATATTATATGCAGAGTAAGCATATGAAAGCCGCCCAAAAGTGATGTACAATTAGATTGACTTAAGTTCACGGACGAAACAACTCAATTAGAGCACCATAATATAACTCAAAAATTATTTTTCATAAAAATTTGAGTTTTAAATATTTTAGTGTGCTGGTTGGAAATGGGTAAGAATGATCTAGCTAGCTAATTAGACAACTCTTTGACTGGTCCATTATAAACTAAACAAATACACAGTCACGGATGTATGTCTCTTAACTAAAACTCCCATATAAACGTAACAAACAGGTTTATAGCTAAAGTAAAAAAGTAGTTACAATGAAACAACCTCCTGCACTTGCTTATTTCTCCTTCTTCCTCGCAATATTCTTTCTTTCACACTGTGTAAGAAATGCAGCAGCTGCCCGTAGTAACGTCCATTTATTCATGGTTAGAAAATACGGTGAGGTCCATTCGAAAATGCTGTCAGAAACAGGGCTTCTTATTAACTTAAAGATCACAAGGCCATCGCCACCGCCTCCAAAGGTCAGTATGTCTGGTCAGCAACATGAAAAGTCTCCACCACCACCGATTCTTTAGGTCATATATGGTTAATGTTTAAAAGATTTTTTCTTGTAACGCATATTTTGTTCCCTTTGCATCAAAATATTTAATTATCGCCGAAAGACGAGTCAAATAATCTTTAAGTTACAACATCTAACAAGATTTAGTTTTATGTAGTGAAACTATATATTAATATTTTGATTGATCGGATGAACTTCTATTGCGATGTTTATTTATCTATCAATTGCATATGTAACATATATATGTAATACTCCACTTCGACACCAAATCGCGCCGTGAAATCTAATCGCTCACATCACAATTTAAGTATTGTCTTGTCTTCCTCCACACGCCCTGGATGACCTATGAAGATGAGACATTCAAAATTCTTCATAAATCATATCAGAGCAAATATGTTGGGTCTGCGCCACCACCACTCCGTCGCATTAGTATGATATTGTCCGCTTTGGACAAAGTCCTCACGGTTTTCACTTTGAAACTCCTTTCCAAAAGGTCTCATACTAATGGAGTGGTGGGTCTCTTTATTAACTAGGCAAACTTTCCTTCATTTTCCGATGTGGGATTGGTTTGTACTCAACAATCCTCCCCTCAAACTAAGGACCACATAGTTATCCTCCTCTTCTTGATAAGATTCGTTCATCTTGCACCGGCTGCTTGAACACCATATTTCAAACCAACGGGACTCGCTGCTTGAACACCATATTTCAAGAAGACTTTCGACACAAGGCACCAACAATTCACAATCGAGGTCACACTGAGGGCGTCCATCCACATCGAACCAGACGAACCAGGCTCTGATACCAATGTTGGGTCTGCCCGCCACCACCACTCCGTCGCATTAGTATGATATTGTCCGCTTTGGGCAAAGCCCTCACACCAATGTTGGGTCTGCCCGCCACCACCACTCCGTCGCATTAGTATGATATTGTCCGCTTTGGGCAAAGCCCTCACGGTTTTCACTTTGGAACTCCTTTCCAAAAGGGCTCATACTAATGAAGTGGTGAGTCTCTTTATTAATTAGGCAAACTTTCCTTCATTTTCCGATGTGGGATTGGTTTGTACTCAACAAAATATATGCGATTATTTTCTTCATGGTGTGAACCATCTGAGTATTTCACAATCGACCCTTCACAAACCAACATGGTTCATCAATCATTTGATTTGAAACACTCAATATACTTTAACAATGTCTTTTAATATGATCATTTTGATCCAACCTCAATATTGTATCAGACTAGGTCCTAGACAAGGATGTGTTCCAACCGATTAAATTTTTGACTTGCCTAAAAATGACAACCATAAGTTCACCACGAGTAGAGCCGATAAAACCAAATCTACTCGCGATGGGTTAATTTCAGTCAATCAAAGTGTGCACATGGACTAGGTCGCCAGAAAGCCCCAAATTAATTGCCACGTTCTCGATTTCAGGTCAATTTTAAATTTTCCGGCAAAATTGGATTAAATTGAATCGATTTGAAGAAGTCGTGTATGAAATTGAAATTTTGTGCCTTTGTGGTACATAATTTAATTATTGTTAAATTATTTATTTAACATGAATTAATCGATTAAAATATTATTTTTAAATTACATCAAAATTACCTATGCTACTATGATATTAGAGCTTTACGGAAAAAAAATTATATTACTTGCACTGTTGCACACTCCAATTAAAATATAAATTCACTTTTTTTAAATAAAAATAATCAAAAAATCACTCATTCAGCACTGATAATCTAATAGGAATCTTTTTTATAAATTGCACCAATTAATTAACCTCAATAGGTATTATATTGAAATATCACCTTAAATTTAAGGGAAAAATGGCAATAAGGCCATTTTTCAACATTTTTTGACCAATAAGGCCAATTTCTAATTTTCGTGTCAATTAGGCCTTTTTATTCCAATTAGGCCAAAAAATATATATTTATGGACGAAAATACCCTTCTCCCCCAAATTTTATTCCAATCTCAGAAAACGTACGATACATCTCGGTGAGATCGAGAGCGAGATACGAGCTCGTCATCTCGTTCACGTTCCCCGCCCCGCGCGCCTTCTTCGCCTCCCCCGCCTTCAACGACAAGCTCGAAATACAGTGCATCGCCTGCTTCGTCGCCGACAAGGCCAAGTACTCTGACGGCCGAATCTCCAGCGGCCCGATCGACCCGTCCGCAATCAGGTTCAGCGACTCCTCCATTGCAAAGCAGCACCTCTCCAGCCCTGCCGACCCCACCTCCCTCCGCTGCGAACTCAAGCGAAGCTTCGATCGGTGGCGTGCAACACCTCTATACTCTTTGTTCAATTTCTCTTTGCCGATAATGCCTTTTATTTTCCGTTTCAATTTGATTTGGCACTCGTATTAATTTTCTAGGTATTAATTGCTTCGCATTGTATTGAACTTCGTTTTACACTTCCTTGATTCCGAGATTGCACTTGAAAATGAAACTGGGGATATGATATTTGCAGGTGAAGAATGAATTCATGAACACGAATCGAAAAAGTAGAATCTAATTTACTTGTTTGTTGTTTATTTGATTTTGGTGTTTAGATCTAATGTTTATAAATTCGGGCGGCATTCGTTGTTTTTTGTATCCTCTCCAGATTTTATTGTTTGATACATTGTCTGGGAGAGCATGTCCTGTCCGGGCGGCGGGAGAGGTTCTGGAAGCAGTAGTCGTGGAGAGGGAGGTGGTTGGAGATGTGGATGGTGGGGAGCTTCGATACGAACACATGAGATTGATGCTGCGATTCCGACGAGCGAGGCAAAACAACGGACGCCGCCAGAGATGAGGTGTCAGGATTTTGAGTTTCCACCGAAGCTACAGACAACATTTTCGAGGAAACGAAAAATTTTATTCTCTTCTAAATATTTTTGGTGTGAGTATATAAACAGAGGAAATGGAAATGGCGAAGAGGGTGATTGAAGAAAATAAGGAAAAGGGAGTTTTTATGGGACATTCAGTGTGTTTTTATGACATTCAGTGTTAAAATAGGACATTCAGTGTTAAAATATGACATTCAGTGTGTTTGCTGGAGACATTCAGTGTAAAAATGGGACATTCAGTGTGTTTTTGTGACATTCAGTGTTAAAATATGACATTCAGTGTGTTAAAATATGACATTCAGTGTGTTCAGTGTTAAAATATGTCATTCAGTGTTAAAATATGACATTCAGTGTTAAAATATGACATTCAGTATGTTCAGTGTTAAAATATGTCATTCAGTGTTAAAATATGACATTAGTGTGTTAAAATATGACATTCCTTGTGTTTAGTATTAAAATATGACATTCAGTGTTAAAATATGACATTCAGTATGTTAAGTGTTAAAATATGTCATTCAGTATTAAAATATGACATTCAGTGTATTCAGTGCTAAAATATGACATTCATTGTTAAAATATATCATTCAGTGTATTTGAGTCATGTTCAGTGTATTTTAGTCCTATTTAGTGTATTTGAGTCGCAAACAGTGTATTTTTTAATCAAACAGTGTTTTTCATTCCTATTCAGTGTATTTGAGTCATGTTCAGTGTATTTTAGTCCTATTCAGTGTATTTGAGTCGCAAACAGTGTATTTTTTAATCAAACAGTGTATTCATGTGGCATTCAGTGTATTTGAGTCCTGTTCAGTGTATTTTAGTCCTATTCAGTGTATTTGAGTCATGTTCAGTCTATTTCAGTCCTATTCAATTCCTATTCAGTGTATTTGAGTCATGTTCAGTGTTTTTCATTCCTATTCAGTGTGTTTCAGTCCTGTTCAGTGTGTTTCAGTCCTATTCAGTGTGTTGTCTCTTATTAACTTGTTTCATGTTGAATGACCAAAACACTGAATGCCATAAAAAAAACACTGAACGTCATAAAAACACACTAAAAATAAAATAAATATTATTCCAAAAAATACAATGTATCAATGACAATTTCAATTACAATGTTGCTCACGAGCATAACTACATTTTTACATATACAATGTTGCTCACGAGCATAACCACATTTTTATAAATACAAGAACAAGTACAATACGAAACAACCTTCATCTCGGCCTTTCTCACCAAAACACAAAGCCTACCTATTCACAGATTGTAATTCCACTCCATTAGGTGTGACCCCAATCACCATCTAATCTAGTCTTCTTACGCCTGGAAATCAGTCAAAAGGTTCGCTTGCTTTATTACTCTGTTTATTTCTTTTCATATCCACGAAGATGGCAAACAACATGATCATAACTCTTCACGAGGACTGGAATCAGAAAATAGACAACAACCTCTGACCAAATAGGCGGATCGAAAGTCCCAAAACTATCTTCATTTCCTTCCACTTCTCCATTCACGTCTCCATCATGAGTAGCTACATTACGAAATTCCATTTCAGGAGGAATTACCTAAAAACACATTGTTGAAAATATAACACATTGTAGTAACTATCTTATTGCTATGAAGATAAGTAGAAGTAATTAATAAGTTACAACCATGCGTGGCATAAACCTTCCACGACAGCTGACATTGTGCGAGCTCGAAGTAAATTAAGGATTCAAATCGCACAATTTAGAGGTAAAGGATTCTAGTGCTCCATAAGCACAAGCTTCCCGAAGGGGATCCATAAGGTCTGCTATCAACTTAAGTTGAGTATTATTTATTACTTTGTCAGCAAGAATCTCTATGAATCTTTCCTGCATATACAAATTAACCGAGTTGAAATAAACGCCTATAGCTAGCACAACACAATCAAATTCGACAATGCAAACAGAAACGAAATACAATACATTGTTGAAGAATTCATCAAGGCGATTGCGATTATCCTCAGGCGCACAAAAACAAGTCTTCGTTATTCATACACTCAGAGGCTTGTATTCTTTTTGTATCCGGGGTAGGGTCAGCCTTTCTCTTACAAATTCCATGGTCTGCCGGATGAAGAACCTGCAAATACAAGCATTCATTTTTATTTTTTTCTAAATAAATCAAAATTCACGCATTCAAAATTAAGAAAAAAAAATTGCAAACCATCATCAAAGTTATCAACCAGGTATAAGACAAGTGAATTTATACCAAATTCGATAAGGCACGCTCAATCGAAGCGAGGGGCACTCGAGCGACGTCGCCGACGACGGCTTGCTCCTTGGGAGACCGATTCTCGACGAGGGAGGTGAACGTCTTCGCGGCCATGAAAATCAGATCTTCGTTCCAGGACGGGATCCGACCGCGCTGCGAGCCGTTGGAGGCGACTGAGAGATGGATGGCGGCGTGCGTCCAGGTGCAGTTCTTCGGTGCGGAGTAAGTGACGTTGGTCGGCGGGAGATCGATGGTGTTGGCGAATGTGTGGGAGAGGAAGGGGAACTGCCCTTCCGTGGAGGGTGGTTTATCCAGAATAAATCGGGCGTTGGCGTTGGCTGAATTTGGGGGAAAAGGGTAGTTTGGTCTTTACACATTTTAGGCGGCCTAATTGACACGCGTAATTTCTCGAAAGCCTTATTGATAAAAAAATGTTAAAAAATGGCCTTATTGCCATTTTTCCCAATATTTAAAACTGTCAATATTATTGTCCTAAAATATTGTCAAGTTAAAAAATTATTAATTTAGGGCCTTCTTGATTTTATACTTAATATTACTCATTACCTATCTATGGGTCTTTTAACTTATAAATAAAAAAAAATCCATGATATTACTAATTACTTATTTATGGGGTTTTAAACTTATAAAGTAAGGTACCGGTTTTTCCATAAACTATGATTACATTTAACTATTATTGTAATTCTCTACCATAAATTAAAAATTATTTTTCTTTACTTTGTGATTTTTCTCTCGTTTACAGTTTGTGTGTTAATCTTGTGAAGTGCCGATTTTATGCTCATTTTTAGTACGTTTTTAGGGTTCGTTTGTATTCAATTTTGTGTATATATGTGTATGATTAATGAGGGGTTGCTTATTATTGTTTTGACGGAGCTTATGTGTGGTGTAGTCGAATTTTCATGTATAAATATAGGAAAAACGGAGCTAATTATAAAATGGGACGATGAACCGACCTGGAAATTGCAGCAACTTCATGTAGAAAATTGCTATCGCTCGGTCAGAACCGTGGTTCATGCCATACACGGTTGGAAAGATCTTGAAGTCGAGAATCCAGAGAATTTTAAATTGCGCCGATCGGAGTACTGAAGAGGCTAGACCGTAAACCGGGTGATTCGAGCACCTAAGCCTGAGGACCATGATCGAGAATGAGGCAGGAAGGATTTCCCACAGCGCATCCCGCGGATCAAGCACGCGGACTGCCTAGTCCGAGCAGAAAATCCCCGCGGACCACCCCGCATCAACTCCCGCATCACTCCCGCGTATCTCCCCTAGCAAATCCCGTAGCAACCCGCATCTGATTCGTAGCGGCTCGCGACTGCACTGCGCACCTTCGGGAGAAATACGATCCCGATTTCGATAACCGTTGGATCGAGCTGAAATTTGGATATGATGTAAAAGACTCGTAGAGCTACAATATCAACAGTGAGTTTTGTAATATAGGATCGGAGGAAGGATATATGAGTCGTCGAAGATGAGATGCAGACGAGAGAAGGCAAATGCGGATAGAATGAGTTGACCGCGAGAATTAGAGGCTTGACTTAGGGCAATTGCGTCATTTCACACCCAATTAATCCCAATTATTGAAGGGAAATGGATAGGAGTAGTTATTTCACATGGGAGTGTATAAGACTCGGAGAACACTCCATACAAATAAGTTTGATCATTACAAACACTTGGAGGACATTTCTAGAGAGAGAAAGTGAGAGGAGAAATGATTTCTAGAGATAAGATGTCATCTTCATCAAATCGATTCCATCCATTGACGCCGGATCGGAGCTCTATCGACGACACAAAGATATTCTCCTCCTACATTCATTTCCTAAGCTTTTCCTCATTTTATTTCTCTTTTAATCATTTGACTGTTTGTAATTTCTAGTGGATTGGATTTGGATTGTTGTTGATTTATGAAAGTTGACATGATTGTGTATGACTTGGATATGATCTACATGATTGTGATTATTTTCATTGATTTACTTGGCTAGATTTCCACTAGGAGATGATGTTAGGGTAATGACCATAAGGCGTTTGATGAAATGCTTGAGTGAATGAATTTTAGTTTAATTGTGGAATTTTGTGACTACGATCGAGCTAACCACCGCTGGGCGGAGTTAGCCTCGATCGGTGACTAAATTTGGATTGAGCACCATTGCGCGGAGTTTTCTTTTCGTTGTTCGAGTTTTCACAATTAAATTCAACAAACTAAGGAATGACATTTGACAACCATTGTACTCACTACCGTTTGGAGTGCTAAATTGGGGAATTAAATCGATCGATCACCGTTGTGCAGAGTATTTCCTTCCATAGTCGTTTCTTGAACTTAGATACTTAGAAATTCGACTCTAGGGACGAGAACTTTCGGAAATCACTCAAGTATTGAGTCATTCACTATATTGTTTGCTCTCTAACTATCATCTCCGCCTTTCTCTTATAGATACACGTTTATTACTTGTTGCTTTCTTTTATGCACTTAAATATGACTTTTGAACCTCACACTCTTATTGTAACGCCCCCGGCCCGTTGCGGGGTCGAAGTCCGACCCTAATGGGTCGGCTCGTTTACCAATAACTGCTTGCGGGAGTGATATCCTGGCCCCACTGTACCAACACGCACTATGGGAAAATGTCTCATAGACACCGGGCATTAACCGGTGTTAAAAAAAATTGGCTAGTGTCTTTGTGCGTGGTGTTAAAGATCAGCTATGTTTTAACACCAGTCATCGACCGGTGTTAAATATAATTTATAACATCGGGTTTTATAACCAGGACCGGTGTCTATCTTATTAAAGACACCGACCAATTCAATGAAAATTAGCAAAATCAACCGGTGTGAAAAGTAATAACACCGATTTTTTTTTATATATGGCCGGTGTCTATAATTATTTTTAACATCAGTTTCAAATTATAGGACCGGTGTCATTGATAATAATTAAAATAAAAAATATATATAATTTTATTAATTGCACATAATTAAAATTATATTAAATTCCTGGAATCCATACAATATTCAAATTACTCTAATTTCCAAATCCAAATACAATATTTAACATCCAAATTTCACTTCAAGATCCGACTCGCCAATCGACTTAGCTGCTTCTATCAGCTGCTCAAGGAAATCCTCCTGTCTCCATATTGCTCGGATCAAGCTAGAACAGGTGTTATTTCCATGATTTCGTTAAATTTAGATCCTATTGTCCACACATATACAACCTCCATTACATCCGTCTGAAGGAGCTCAACATCAATCTGTACCTGAAATTATTAAAAAATCAGAGTTGGAACATTTTTCAGGAGAAGAAAAAAGTGTTGCTCTGCCGAAATGTACACGATGAAATGTTAAAATCCGATAAGATTAATGATTCAGATTTCAAATCATTGATTCGATCCAACATAAACATTATCCCCAAAAACCTTAACGCGCAGGTTTCACAGAGTGTGAGGTAGAAATTCACAGAGTTCAGTTTCTAACTACAAGAACCCAACACTCGACCATTGTTTTACCATTAAAACTGCATGTTTCTCTCTAACTTTAAGCCAATGACACACAACCAAGAAGAGAAAAAGATGCGCACCTGTTTCACCATATGGAAAACATGTAGCTTTGGTACGTTGAAAAATTGCGAGTATTATTGGCTCCACAGTATTACGATATACCTAATAAGACGTGAGAAAGAATCTCAGTGACAACATATAAACACAGCAACTGTTAGAAAAAAAAAATTGTAGCCAATCCCTCAATCACCCTTTCTTTTTAATTGTACCTCTGAGGGATTAAGAACTTCAAAGAAACTGTAAAAACTCCAAAATTGAGAACTACCATGATGTGAAGAGGGCTATACATAAGTATATTACCTCATCATTCGTAACATGCGCATCCAGAACCGCATCAAAACAAACCTCATGTTTCTCCACATATGCAGACAGATCAACCTTTCATCATAATTTTCAAATATGAGTTCCTATAGTCGGAAAAATAGAGAAATGTGAGAAAAATGGAAATATGCACTAAACAACCTCAACAACATAGTAAGATACTTTTGGGAACGGAAAAGTAGAGATGAAATAAGAATAGGAAATCAGCACTAAACAATCTCAACATAGTAAGACAATGTTATACGTTGATAACGTTTCCAAACCTTTAGCTTGGGTTCGTAGACTGTTAGATAGGCATTATTATATACAAACACAATATCATCCTCTTTGTGAGAGAGCTCATTCTTGTTTAAAGGCTGCTTGCGTACCTAGAATCAGTTGAAAGATATACACATTTTAAATGTATTTTAATAATTAATACAACCACAACACCAAAATTTACTCATTTAATAATGAATCATAGAAAATGCATGCAGGAAAGCAATTGAAACAAAGCTCATTATCTTTCTCCTAGTGTGAAATTTAAAATGGAAAAGGACAGAAACCAAATAAACCAAGTCACTGGAAGTCGTTATCAAGCCAGGACCGATGGTTAAACAAACACTTATTTAGACTAAATGCCGTAGATACCAGATACACGAAATCTCCTCTAAATGCCTTAGATAATTTGTACGCAAAAACCAGAAATTCATAAAAGGCATATTACTAAATACCTGCATTCATATATTAGGGAGTATGTGATGATCCACGGCATTAGACGCCACTGGAGAGTCCAAATGCTGCAATCCGGATGAATGGAGCCACCGGGCCATGACAGCATCGCCCGCGTCTGCACCGGACCCCGCTGGGCCAGCTTTCTCATAGAAAGCGGTGGTCGCCGCCACCCTCTTTTGAGGAGCCTGCTTACAAGATCTACTTTTTCCACACTGAAAAAGAAGGAAAACAATATCACCAGCGATTGATAATCTCAAAATCCACGAATTCACACAATTTCATAACATCAAAAATGCAATCAAATTATCAAAACCTCTCTCAAATTCCTCAAATTATAACACTGTTGATCCCAGAATCATCCCCGAAAAAACGAAATCCAATCATAAACAACATGAATATCAAAGGGGTTGAACAGTAAACCTAATCGATGCATTTCGTACCTGAATCGAAATCAATTTAACATGAAATGCAGACAGATCTGAGAATGACCGAGGACGATAAAACCCTCTACAACTCCGGAAACAAAATCCCCACAGACTTTTGTTGAGATTGCTTGAGGGTGGAATGGGAGCGTCATAGACAGAAGAACAGCGAGCTCACCGGAGAAATTGGGGAGAAGAATCTGAAGAAGCAGCAAAAACCCTAATTTAACGAATAAGATTATTATATAAAGATATACAAGAACCCTAAAGTGGCCTGTGAATTTGAGGTACGAGAATAAAGCACATAACTGATGTTAATTAGCTTCGTTTTCAGGATTGATCGGAGCGCGACAGAGAAACCTATGCTCTGAGCAGAACGAGATAAGAAGAAGGGGAGAGGAAAAACGGGTGCGGGTTTAAAAAATAAAACATTACAAAAAACTATAATTAGTTGTATGTATAGTCTAATCTTATTTTCATATACTTTATAAATAAGCAAAAATTATTAATTTTTTAACATCGAATAGGACTGGTGTTAAAAAAACTTATAATTTTAGGGTAGCGTTATTTGCACCCCTAAATCCTCTAAGTAAACCTCTGTTTATTAATAATATAATTTATTTATTATTTTTAATTCATACACCACTTCATATTCTTTATTTACCCTGTACAATTAACACTTAATTCGCTTAAAAACAATTCTCAGGAAAAACGCCTAAGAAAAACCAAAGCAAAACCCGCCGATATTGAAATTACGTCTTCGACGTAGGATACCAACTTTTTGTGAAGTCGGTCTTAAACACTGTCACTTCAGCAACTTCGTTCGCACACACTCAGCTCTGCTTGCTATGTGTGTTGTTCGGTGTATGTGGTGTGTTCGAACTCAACAAGAGTAAAGTAAAGTGCTGAAGACAAGGTTGTATAATAGTTTCATTTCATTGATAAACAAAACTAACTATTACACTTGTGGAGAAAGGTAGACGGTATGATCAAGAGTCGTATCCCAAGTGACGCAGCACTCCAACGAACTAATGATCTAGTACTATATCACCTAGAGCTAAATCGCATAACTCTACTATCGGTGCACAGCACAAAACAACTACCAAAACTCTTAAAGCTATAAGCCGTAAACAACGAACGTTGATACTCA
Organism: Euphrasia confusa; assembly: GCA_954870475.1. Classification (NCBI taxonomy): domain Eukaryota; kingdom Viridiplantae; phylum Streptophyta; class Magnoliopsida; order Lamiales; family Orobanchaceae; genus Euphrasia; species Euphrasia confusa. The sequence continues at coordinate 39,146,141 of OX940951.1, read as the reverse complement.
GATATCGGATTTCGTTCTCTCAAAATCGTCAAAGGATGTCATCCAACTCCATGGGTATATATAGTAGTCTCGCACATGTGAAGCCTTGAGGTAGTGCAATCTGATTGGTCACATGCTTGGCCTACATCACAATTCCATGGATGACATCACTTTCGGAATCTTCGATTCTTGAATCTTGGAATCTTGAATCTTCGATTCTTGAATCTTCGAATCTTGAATCTTCGATTTCTTTAACTTCAGACTTCAACTCATCTTGACTCCGTCGATCTCAATACTTCATCTTCAACTTCATCGTGGTGAACACTCGTTGTTGAACATTCCATATTTCATCGTCTTCATTGCCGTCAATAGAGTTGAAGTAGTAAACAACACTTCATGCATCAGATGATACACGAAGTCAAAAGAGCATGGCATGGGACTCCAGTCGCGTGTGATGATGGAGCTCCATTTGCGACACCAGTCGCGAGCGACACAGTCGCACAAATAGGAGGAGTGAGATCAAGCGACAACGTCGCGTGAGATGGGAAAGGCAGAGTCACGCGACTCTGTCGCGCGCGACACTGTCGCGAGAGGAGAAGGGGCTGAGTCACGCGACTCTGTCGCGTGAGATGATGAGGTGCGGTGACACGCGACTCTGTCGCGTGTTATGGTGATGCCTTGTCGTGCGACTCCAGTCGCATGGACTTGAGGATGAACTTCATGTTGATTGTTTTGCATTCACTCAACCTACACCTGCAATCAAAGACAAATAACAACAAACACATACGTTGTTGCCAAAACTAACATCTACAATCTCCGCCTTTTTGGCACAACTCATGTGACCAACGGTTAGTAGCGAAGATGCATAAATCTCCCCCTCAAGCAAAGCATATCAAAAACAAACAAGTAAAAATAAATCTCAAACAAACATCCAACCACTAAGCATTATCAATGAATAGATATGAAAAACTCAATCACTTAGATAAGAATTCAATCAACAAACCAACAGAGTCAAAGTTCAACAAAACAGATATGAAAAACATGCATGATGGAAAATATTAATGTCAGATGCATGCAAGAGATAGATGAAACGAAATTGTTCAAACAAAAAAACAACAAGGAATGAAGACTTCAAGTCTTCGGAGATCCAGCAGGAGATGGTGAGCGCACTGGAGTAGTGTGTGGTGAAGCCTCACCAGTCTTCATATCATCATCATCATCATTTCCAGCTTCTTCACCTGCGTCTTCCTCAACTTCATCTCCATCAGACACGAAGTCTTCGTCACGAGTTCCATAGATTTCATACTGACCAAACTCATCCTCACCGAGTTTGATCCTCTCTTCATCATCATCATCGTCGTCATGACCAACACCTTCAAGATCAACATCTTCACTCTCATCCTTCAAACCGTCAGACGGCATCGCACGCGATGCCCCTGGATGTGTAGTATCCTCATCCTCATCATCAACCTTCTCTTTGCCCTTTCTCAACATTTCAAATACTTCACCCGCCATCATCTCGCGGACACCTTCATCACCTTCATCTTCACTCTCAACAACAACATGTTTTGATTTGGCTAAGTCAGCCATTGCTTCTTTGATACCATCCTTAATCAACTGGAAAATGAAAGTATCACTCAAGCCTTGACCAGATGAGCCAGCACGAGATATACCACCTAATCCTCCCCCTTGATGGGTCAGCTGGTGAAGATGAGTGAAAGCGGCCTTCTGATCTTTCTGAGCATCCAACATCTCAGCAAGGGCAATAGCATGAGCTGCTTGTTTACGCTCAAGTCTTTGAGTTGTGATATAGCATTGATGTATCGCAGCGGAGGGAACCACCGAACGATAATTGTGCATCGGGTGATAGGGGTTCTCCTTCGGCGGTAACCCAGACTGAGGGCCAAACTTCTGAGGCGCCACCTTTTCACGCTTCAACTCCTTCACATCAACATCCTTCTCTAACTCATCACCCTCATCAACATCTTCAATGGGAATCACCTCAGGCTTATGATGCTTAGAACCAGAGGGTTCAAGCTTGGCAGCTGCAGCAGAACGTTTCTTGGCCTTCACAGGTGACAGAGGTGGAGTGATAGGTTCCTTAACATCTTCCCTCTTCGCATACTTCGTCCACGGGAGATCAAAAACTCTATTCTTCAACCAAGTCGGAGTGATATTGACATGCGAGTTCTTCTTCACCTTTCTCTCCGTCTCCGTCATAGGAATGAACTTCTGTTCAGTCAACATCCCATAAATTAGACAAGGATGGGTTAAGTGCATACGACGTTCCTCTTCGACCTCTGACTGTTGAATGAGTAAGGAGTCAGACGCCGTGGCTATTCTACAAATATCAGCGAAGATGATTTCGCCGAGGTCGACCTGTTCTCCGCAGCCGAGACGGAATATGATATGCATCAGCTTTGGCGAAAGATAGTTCTCATCAGGATGAGCCGCCCAGTTGGTCACACCAAACCTATGGAGATTGCCGTAGAAGGCAGTTAACTTGCTGGGGTGTGGAAGAGGAGACTTAACTTTGCCATGAGTCAAGAAAGAACCAATCTTCGTCGCATTCATGCGATCATTATCAGAGGGTGTAGTCCAGGTACTATCAACCTCTATTCTCTTCAGGAATATATTGATGTTCAGAGGTCGGAGAGTATACAACTTATTTCTGAAAACAAAACGCCCATACATCGGGCTCGAGGGTTCAGCAAACTCGGGAGTAAGGTTGGCGTAGAATTTTTGTATGATGGGAACGGAGTAACGATAGGTAGCAGTGACTGACTCCAGCAACTTCATATCATCGAAGAATTTCGTGATACCTTGTTTTTCATAATCCGCAGGGCGGATGTGACGGTCATTCAGAATTGGCAAGTTCTCAATCAAACCAAGCCGACGCTCGGCCTTGGCATAGAAAAAGTCTGGTTTATAGTGCTTCCCGCACTCTTCGACAGTTTGATAATAGACTACTTCAGCAGTGGCTCCAGTTGAGCCAGAAGTAGTAGGAGCACGAGGTGGCTTCCTAGAGTCATGAGATAAAGACTTCTCTCCCTCACCGGAGCCAGAAGACTTCTTCTTTGAACCCCCAGCCGAGACAGTGGGAGTTGAGGAGATAACTCTCTTTGGTGTCATCTCAGCAGGAGAGAGAGAAGGGTTAACCTTCTTAGGATCAACAGTGGCAGAGATAGAGGGTTTCGATTTCCTAAGATCAACAGCACCAGTAGTAAGAGAGGATTTAGACTTCCTCTGATCAGCAGTGACGTCAGATGACGTCTTCTTCAACGTGGCACCATGGCCAGAAACAGTTTTCTTTTCACCCGTACCAACATCAGCAGGGGATAGAGGTTTAATGATCTTCTTTCCATCATCAGTCATAATACCATCTGCTACTAACTTCTGATATTCAGACGGCGACACAAGTCCCTTATAGCAGCGAAGAAAATTTGAAGGATACTTCTTTTGTTGTTGCTCAGGCTTCGCAGACTTACCTCCACTCTTCGACACTGAGTGGGCAGGGTGAGCAGGTTTTGTTAGATCCACAGATGGGGACTTACCACCGCGTGAATCCATCTTATCCATGTGCTTTTGAAGCGCATGTAAAGTCTTCTTCTTTGAGTTGGGAGAAGCATCTCTCCAAGCAGTCGTTAGTTCAGCGAGGACTTCCTTATCAATTTCATCAAACACGTTACCAGCAGATGAAGACATAGCTAGAAAGCGAGAGTTAGCAAGTTGAAGATCTAAGAGCCTAAGTGAGGAACGCTAGTGCCTGATGCACGAAGTAAGCGAAGAATCAGACGTCGATCGCCGGATGCGAGAAGCAAGAGAACGATGATACTTCAACCACGAGAGCAGGAAGGCGATGATACTTAGGAAATTCAGAGATGCAAGTAACCCTAATCCTTGATTTCAATGGCCTATATATAGAAAAATTTTGGGCCGGCTCGTCTTGGACAAAAAGACCTGCGGAAAAGCCCATTTAACAGTACAAAATTGGCCCATCAGTACAAAAATCGAATAAAATAGAATAAAATAATCAGGTGAAAATCATGAAAAAATTCTAAGTAAAAAAAAAAAAAATTTCAAAATTTTCAAAATTTTCGAAAATTTTCGTCGACGAGCAAGATGTAGCAATGACGTTCATCGTCGGATATCAGGTTGGCGGAGATGAGGTGTGTTGCTTCATAAGTGTTGAACAGCAGAGATGAAGAGAAAATGTGTAGCGCAAAGGAATAAGCCAAGCGACTGAGTCGCATGCGACTGGCGTCGCTAGTCCTGGCCACGCGAATCTGTCGCGTGCGACTGACATCGCAATATCTGGCCACGCGACTCTGTCGCGTGCGACTGTGTCGCACAGGTCCATCAAGCGTCCATCCACATACCCATCTCTGCATGAGGAGTTTTATGCATTGGAAGCTGCTACACTCATCTTCCGCCTTAAGGGTTGTACTCCACGAGATGCTGAACATGAGTTATAAGAATATCAAAACAACACATCCCGAGTTAGTATTCAAGCGTTCAACACACTGCAAAACATTCGAAAACATTTTAGTGGAGATTCAGTCGGTGATACCAGGCAGTGAAGAGCAAATATTTTCCCAAAAAAATTTTTCACTTTTCATCAATCTCCAAAACAAAAATATCACACAAGGTGAATAAAAACTTTGAGGTATAATGAAATATCTCTCGAAGTAAAAACCGGTGAAACGGACCGAAGTATGTTGAAATAAGTTTAACTTGTCCTTCGTCGCAATCACAAGGATGCAATCGTGTTTCATCGGAACATATATGGTGAGTTAACACCGCACAAGAGATTTTAATTCATGAGTGTAAGGTGAACTCTTAAGGCACTCCACTTGGGACAAGCGTTACTACAATCAGAGGGGAGCAAGGTTCGACCTGCGTCCTCCAGACGAGTTTTAGCTTTTAAAATGAAATGCAACAGATGCTCATTACAGCAATCAGAGGGGAGCAAGGTTCATCCTGCATCTCCGAAGTGTGATGGTTGAGCATCTTAAATTATAGCGTCTATGTGCTACCTTTCGAAGAGGGGAGCCGGCGGACAAAGTGATCCGGCGTCCTCCGTTACTCGGTATTATAGATCAATGCAAATGAGCTTATGGGAGTTATATGCCAAGTTCACATGTTTACACTCAGAGGAATAAATGCACTTGGGTCCGAAGACTAAAGCGGCCTCGATCCATGTTCATCTTATTAGATTAATCCACGACGATCCATAGTGCGTATTCAGATGTAAAGAAAACAATCTTTCAGACTTCAAAATTTTCGTGGACTCTTAGAGAGAACACAAGCAGAGAGAATTTCTTAATTTTTTAAATCTCTCAAAGTCAAGAGGTTTGGTGAAGATGTCAGCGATTTGTTTTTCTGTTGAAATATGCTGTAAACTGACTATATCACGATCAACCAAATGTCTAATGAAATGATGTCGAATGTCGATGTGTTTAGTGCGAGAATGCTGAACAGGATTTTCGCTGATTTTGATAGCACTTTGGTTATCACAGTACAGCACCAAGGGAGCACTCTCGATAAGATAATCATTCAACATCTGCTTTAGCCAAAGCAATTGAGTGCAGCAACTCCCAGCTGCAACATACTCAGACTCAGCGGTTGATAGAGCGATGCAATTTTGCTTCCGACTATGCCATGATACTATGTTATTGCCAAGGAAGCAGCAGCATCCAGAAGTGCTCTTTCGTTCATCATTATCACTCGACCAATCCGCATCGGAGAACCCGACAAGATTTGATGTAGTGTCACATGCATACCAAAGACCGAGATCCGAAGTTCCAGAAATGTAGCGGAGTATCCGTTTCACAGCTCGTAGATGGTCCTCCTTAGGATCAGCTTGGTACCTGGCACACATACAAACACTAAACATTATGTCAGGGCGAGTAGCAGTTAAATAAAGTAAACTCCCAATCATAGAACGATAGAGAGTTTGATCAACACTTCGACTCTTAGTCGACATAGATAGGCGGTCAGTTGTCGCCATGGGAGTGTTAGCTGGCTTGGCATGGTGCATCTCAAATTTCTCAACCATGTTCTTAGCATATTTGCTTTGAGATACGAAGATCCCATTCGGTCGCTGAGATACCTGGAGACCCAAAAATTGATGTAGCTCTCCTTCAAGACTCATCTGAAATGTTGAAAACATAGAGTCCGTGAAAGCTTTCACGAGCTTGGGGCACGTAGCACCAAATACAATATCATCAACATAAATCTGGGCAACCATCATGTGTTTGCCATCACGCTTCAGGAATAGAGTCTTGTCGACTGAGCCACGTACAAATCCAAACTTGAGTAGATATTCAGTCAGACAACCATACCACGCCCTCGGAGCTTGCTTCAACCCGTATAAAGCTTTGTGAAGCTTGTAAACATGATTTGGCTTCTTAGGGTCCTCGAAGCCTTTCGGTTGAGCAACATACACTTCTTCTTCTAGTACTCCATTTAGGAATGCAGCTTTGACATCCATTTGTCTAAGTTTGATGCCGAGATGGCATGCAATAGCAATCAGAAGACGAATAGACTCAATGCGAGCAACTGGAGCAAAAGTTTCATCAAAATCTATCCCTTCAACTTGGGCATAGCCTTGTGCAACGAGACGAGCTTTGTTTCGAACAACTTGGTTATGCTCATCCGTTTTGTTCTTAAAGATCCATTTGGTCCCAACAACATTGATGTTCGAAGTACGGGGAACCAAAGACCAAACATTGTTTCTCGTGAACTCGTTAAGTTCTTCTTGCATAGCCATTATCCAGAAGTCATCCTTCATAGCTTCCTTGTAGTTTTTCGGTTCCGTTTCAGATAGGAAGCAAGAGACTCCGATTTCATGGCACACAGCAGAAGTACAGATGTTATATAGTTCATCAGGAGAAGAAATTTGTTTCTTTGAGCGTGTAGTTCGCTCGTTCATGTTTCCAATCATCTGAGTCGGAGGGTGGCGTTTTTGAATGTACCCAGGTGCTTCTCTAGGAGCATCAGCTGGGTTGTCAACTTTTTCATTTTCTTCATCAGCAGACGATGAAGTATCATTGTTCCGCCGACTAGTCTCTCCAACTTCAGGTGTTGTGTTAGGAGTAGGAATATCTGGCATCTCAGTAGTGGGTGTAGATGGAAATGTACGATACTCCAGAATCCCTTCCTTAACCCAATCTTCGTTGGCATCCTTTCCGAGAAAGTCTTGTTCATCAAAGTTGATGTTAACAGTTTCAAGAACTTTCTTAGTTCGTAGGTTGTAGGCACGATAGGCATGACTATTCTGACTGTAGCCAACAAAGATACCACGATCGGCTTTGGCTTCAAACTTCTTCAGAGGATCACGATCCTTTAAGATATAACACGTACAGCCAAAGACGCGAAAGTGTGATACAGATGGCTTCTTGCCATTCACAAGCTCATAGGCGGTTGCCGTTGTGCCGGATCGAATGCTAATACGATTCAGAATATATCCAGCGGTAGAGACAGCTTCCGCCCAAAAAGTACGAGCAAGATTTTTCGAGATTAGCATGACACGAGCCATCTCTTGCAGCGTACGGTTCTTACGTTCGGCTATCCCATTCTGTTGTGGTGTTTTAGGAGCCGAGTATTCATGATGAACCCCCTTCATCAGACAATATTCATTGAAGCTAGAATTTTCGAATTCAGTCCCGTGATCACTCCTGATCCTCTTCACCTTAGCTTCATGATTCGTTCTAATCCATTTCACAATACCTTTGAAGGCATTGAAAGTCTCATCCTTAGTGGCAAGAAATCTCGTCCAAGTATAGCGAGAGAAGTCATCAACAACCACCAGCACGTACTCTTTCTTGGCAATACTCTTCACTTCCATTGGACCCATGAGATCCATGTGAAGTAGTTCAAAAGGAGCAGATGTGCTCATCAGTGTTGGTAGTGCAGGATGAGGAGTTCTCGTCAGCTTACCCTTCTGACAGTCACCACACACTCTTTTCTCAATTTTGGGGAGTTGAGAGATTCCTCGAACTATCTCCCCCTTAACCAGTTTGCTCAAGTTTCGAGTGCTAGTGTGTCAAAGGCGTTGATGCCACAAGTCGACTTCATCAGGAACGGTCACAGAGAAACAACTATACTCAGTTGTATAACAATTATTCTTCGCACGTGGACCTTCCATGATGCACTTCCCTTCAACATCAAAGACCTTGCAAGAGTCTCTATCAAAACTAACATTCAGCCCTTCGTCACACAGTTGGCTGATGCTGATGAGATTTGCCACGAGTCCCTTCACATGAACAACATTTCGGATGGGTGGCAATCCCTTGATATGCAGCGTTCCCTTACCCATGACGACGCCTTTAGCTCCCCCTCCAAACACTACGGGAGAGCCAGTCATAGGCTCATATTCTTTCAAGAATTTTTTAGTTCCAGTCATGTGTCGGGAACACCCGCTGTCAAAATACCAAATGCCTTTGTTTCCAGAGTCGGAGGCATTCAGTGCAACATTGCAAAAAATGAGCTCTCTAGGTCTCCATGCAGTTGAAGTGGCAGAGTTAAGTTTAACTTCACTCTTTTGGGACTTAGGCACCCACTTCTTTTTCACAACAAAATTTCGAGACTTAGTCTCTGTGGCTGGTTTCAAAGTTTTCTCAACTCTTGAGATAGGAGTAATGTGTTTCTTCATACTCTTAACAGCCTCAATCTTCTTCTTTTCAGTCACCAACTCCCGGTTTATGTCATCTCTCAGCTTAAAGCAGAAAGGTCTAATATGTCCAGGTTCATTGCAGTAGTGACACACATATTTTCTCTTATGACGAGCCTCGACCTTCTTCGAAGTCTTAACCATGTCAGGTTTTGAGCGAGAGAGTTTATCATTTAGTTTTACGTTCTGGGATTTACTCAACTTCTTCAGCAACGTCTTCTCGTATGGCAAGATACCACGAGGATGTTTCACAATGGACTTAGGAAATTGATATGTCTCCATCTTCAAGTTAGTAGTCGAGATCGACTTTTGAGTTTCAGTTTTCGGAGATGTAGCAACCTTCTTTCCTTCAGCAATTTCCTTTCGTTTCAAACTTTCTGAATCATCTATTTCCATACTCTCAGTAGAGTCAGTAGAAGCTTTGACAAAAGTCACTTCTTTCGTTTCAGGTGCAGTATAGATAGATTCAAAGACTTTCTGAAAACCAAGTCCAACACGACCTGGGTTCATGTACGATGCGGCATTGTCAAACACTGAAGAGTTAGTATTCATCTTTCTCAACAGTTCATCAGTCATCTGAAGCTTCTCCTTTAGAACATAACGTTCCTTGTCACACATAGCTAGATCAGTTTGAGCTTTCATCAAGGATGACTTCAGCTCATCATTCTCAGCGTCGGTGTTCTTGAAGAGAGTTTGGAGTTTCTTCACTTCTGATGTTTCCTTCTTCAGTGATGCCTTTAGTTTCGAGTTTTCAGAACTCGACTTCTCAAATGATTCTCTCAGTTCGACAACCTCTTTGTAGTATTTGTGTTTCTCTTCAAAGAGAGTATCAAATTTGTTTTTCAGTATTGTCAGAGAATTATTCAACCTCTTCTTCTCATCTTCCGTCTTCTCAACCGAGTTTCTCAAACCAACGACCTCATCACTCATCTTGTGTTTCTCATTCGAGAGTTCAGTAATAGATTCTGTCAGAACCTTCAAAGACACTTCGAGTGTGTTATTCTCAGTGATAGCTAAGTCATGTAGACTCATCAATTCAGCATGATTCTCTCTCAGAGTGAGTAGCTCATCACACACAACTTCAGCTTGACACACTCCAGGTGTCATCTCTATCTCTTCAGTTTCAGAATCAGATTCACCATCTGAGAAAATATCGTCATCACAAAAATTTCAATTTTCTGAGGCCAGACGGAAAATGTTATCTGCAGTAGCAGTATCCTTCAGAAAGGCATCAAGTTGAAAGTTTTCAACTTCAAAATTAGCAAGGTCAAAACCTTCATCAAACGTGACAACGAGAGCGTTGTCCTCATCTTCATCTGTGTTGTCATCATCAGACCCATCATTCTCAGAGATCACATCTTCATCATCAATCACCACGTAACTCACTGGTAGCTTCTTCTTTCGATGCAGGTTAGGACATTCATTCTTGACGTGTCCATATCCCTTGCACTCATAGCACTGCATTTTCGATACATCTTTGCTATTGGAAGTGTATGGTGATAGCTTTGTGCCTTTAAACTTCTTGTCAGACGAAGACCCCTGATTTCGATTGTCTGGAGTGTTCGGATATGAGTTAGAACTCTTCTGAAATTTTCGGAAATTTCGAGCTCGGTTCTTTCTCTTAAAATCTTGTTTCACAAGATACGTGACTATATCAGTCAAAACAGCAAGCTTGTCCGGGTTGTTAGAATTCATCAATCGTTCAATGTCCTCTGCTTCCTCATCATCAGACTCATTCAAATCAGCTGAAAGGCTACTTTCACACTTCTCATTTTTCAGACGAGATTGTTGAGGTTTTTTGCTTCTTGAACTCTTTCCCTTCTCAGATATCTTAAGAGCAGTCATCGGCTCATAAACAAGAGACATATCTGGGTTGCTTCGTACTTTGAGAGTCAAGTCATAGTTTCTCAAATCAGCCATCAGGTCAGCATAATCCCAGTTTTGATTACCATCGTTACGTGCTTCAATAGTTAGCACCTTGCTCTCGAATCTCGAGCTTACACTCGATAGAACCTTCTCGTATACCATGATGGCAGGAAAGACTTCTCCTAGTTCAAATGCCTCATTGACATATCTCATTACCTTGTCCAGGTAGTCATTTATGTCTTCATCTTCTCTCATACGAAGTTGATGAAATTGGGCAGTTATAGTTCGAATCTTTGAGCGCTTAACAGCGTGACTACCCTCACATGTTCTCTGCAGTGTCTCCCATGCATCTCTGGCAGATGTGCAATTTTTGACCAACTGATACATGCTGAGGTCCAGCCATTCACATATAAGTAGAAGAGCTTTGCTATTCGCAGTAGACAAGTCATGCTCTTCTCTGGTCCAACTACGCTCAAGTTTAGGGGTTCTAAGACCATCAGCATCTTTAGTGTAAGGACGCTCCCATCCTTCCAACACAGCCATCCAAGCTCTTGAGTCAAAGCCCTTGATTCTAGCAGATACTTTCGCTTTCCAGTTCGAGTAGTTTTGATGAGTAAGCATAATAGGTTTCTGAACAAACATAGACGACTCCATTGTAGCGGAAATATGGAGTCAAGAAACGGATCACGTCTTATACGTATGACGTCCCGCTCTGATACCAATTGAAATTACGTCTTCGACGTAGGATACCAACTTTTTGTGAAGTCGGTCTTAAACACTGTCACTTCAGCAACTTCGTTCGCACACACTCAGCTCTGCTTGCTATGTGTGTTGTTCGGTGTATGTGGTGTGTTCGAACTCAACAAGAGTAAAGTAAAGTGCTGAAGACAAGGTTGTATAATAGTTTCATTTCATTGATAAACAAAACTAACTATTACACTTGTGGAGAAAGGTAGACGGTATGATCAAGAGTCGTATCCCAAGTGACGCAGCACTCCAACGAACTAATGATCTAGTACTATATCACCTAGAGCTAAATCGCATAACTCTACTATCGGTGCACAGCACAAAACAACTACCAAAACTCTTAAAGCTATAAGCCGTAAACAACGAACGTTGATACTCAGATATCGGATTTCGTTCTCTCAAAATCGTCAAAGGATGTCATCCAACTCCATGGGTATATATAGTAGTCTTGCACATGTGAAGCCTTGAGGTAGTGCAATCTGATTGGTCACATGCTTGGCCTACATCACAATTCCATGGATGACATCACTTTCGGAATCTTCGATTCTTGAATCTTGGAATCTTGAATCTTTGATTCTTGAATCTTCGAATCTTGAATCTTCGATTTCTTTAACTTCAGACTTCAACTCATCTTGACTCCGTCGATCTCAATACTTCATCTTCAACTTCATCGTGGTGAACACTCGTTGTTGAACATTCCATATTTCATCGTCTTCATTGTCGTCAATAGAGTTGAAGTAGTAAACAACACTTCATGCATCAGATGATACACGAAGTCAAAAGAGCATGGCATGGGACTCCAGTCGCGTGTGATGATGGAGCTCCATTTGCGACACCAGTCGCGAGCGACACAGTCGCACAAATAGGAGGAGTGAGATCAAGCGACAACGTCGCGTGAGATGGGAAAGGCAGAGTCACGCGACTCTGTCGCGCGCGACACTGTCGCGAGAGGAGAAGGGGCTGAGTCACGCGACTCTGTCGCGTGAGATGATGAGGTGCGGTGACACGCGACTCTGTCGCGTGCGACTCTGTCGCGTGTTATGGTGATGCCTTGTCGTGCGACTCCAGTCGCATGGACTTGAGGATGAACTTCATGTTGATTGTTTTGCATTCACTCAACCTACACTTGCAATCAAAGACAAATAACAACAAACACATACGTTGTTGCCAAAACTAACATCTACAGATATGGATGCAGACGCAGTGGCAAAAGGCATTTGTTGAGCACTTCGGTCGAGCCGAGCTTGCGAATCGATCTGTAGAAAGTGTTGGGACTCGACTCGGCAGTGCTCATCGCCTTGCCGTTACAGCAGTGCAAGCATCACATAAGCACCGTCGATTGTCAGACGCGAGACAAGCAGCCGGCGTTCTCGTTTTCGTGTTCGGTAATCTCCCTATTTCTTCCGGTACAAAAAGGGCGTTGACGACAAGGTAGGTCGAAAAAGGTGAGATTTTTATTGATGATTAAATAGCATCTGTGATGTTTTTGTTGTTTGATAATAAAAATTACTAAAAATTATGTCTTTGGTTTCTTTGCATTTTATGAGGGGCAGCTTCTTGTGGGCGCGTTGTTGTCGTGTGTGTCCGAGCGAACGAGGTCCAAGAGAGGGGCGTTCGGTACGACCTCGCTTTACGAGCGGCTTCTTCTCCGAGGAGGAGGAAGGCAGCCCCCCTCGCATGTGAGCAAATGGGAGTCTGATGACAACGACAATAGTTACGGCCCGTACTTTACTCCTCTGAAGACTTGTGCGACTAGAGTCATTTATAATTGCCCGATCAAGAGGGAAATCAATTGTGGATGAATTCTTCTTTTTTTTTATATATATTATAAGGATAAATTAGGAATATTAAGTGATCTATTTAGTAAAAATAATAAACAATTTAAATTACAGTAGAAACTCTATATAGTAATACTCTATATAGGAATAAACTCCCTATAGTAATAAAAAATTCAGGTCCCGACTTGGGACCAGTTATAAATAGGAATAAACTCCACATTGTCATAAGTCATACATTTTTCAAGTCCCGTCTTAAGGATTTATACCTCTATATAGGAATAAATGATTAATATATAATAAAAATATTTATTAATAATATTTTTATTTATCAAAATTAACAATATGTTTAAAATGACTTACAATATTTATTAAAATCTATAAGATATAGTATATGATCAAGATTTATAATTCTTAGATTCATTAGTATTTTATTCAATATATACATTAAACACAATTTTTACATATGTATGGTCAAATATTTATAATCAACACTATTAAATTTGCTATGTGAACTGTAAGATAGATAAATACAATGCATTTTATTTTTATATTTATATTATTTTTTTATACGAAAAAATTATTTTTATTTTGTAAAACCCTATATAAGAATAACTCTCTATAGTAATATTTTTTCCCGGTCCCAACGATATGACTGTAGGGAGTTTCTACTGTAAAAAGAAATAGCGGTGTACTTATAATTTTTGGGGTGTAAATAGCAACTCCTATAATTTTATTAAAAAAATAAAAATACTATTAACATCGATGAAACGGAACATTTAACACCAGTTTGTACAAAATCCGGCGTTAAAAATAGTTTAACCTCCTTTTTTTTCGCGACAGGTGTTAAAAACATTTTTAACACCGTTCCCAAAGGCGCCCGGTGTCTATGAACTGGTGTCTATGTGACATTTTCCCACAGTGACGCGTCTTTTCCAGCGCACTTTGTCCTCACTCGTGCGCACCCGGGAAACTTCCCAGGGGGTCACCCATTCTAGAACTACTCCAGAGCCAGGACGCTTAACTTTGGAGTTTTTATAGAAGGATGCCCAGAAAAGAAGATGCATCTGTTGGTATGAGTAGTATATTCAATCTTTTTAAGCCTCTGAATTTTCTAGGGCGTTACAATCACCCAACCTTTTTATACGCAACGACTCGTTGTACGCCTTACTTGCCTTACTTGCCAGGACCTACCATCCGTGCAGGAATGCCCCGTGCGGGTACTCTCACCAACTTCTGGGTAGAGCACTTGGCCCCGCAAGACACTACTTAGTTCCCGCAATTTCGGTCGGCACCTGCTCTGATACCATTTGTAACGCCCCCGGTCCGTTGCGGGGTCGAAGCCCCACCCTAATGGGCCGGCTCGGTTACCAATGATTGCTTGCGGGAGTGATATCCTGACCCCACTGTACCAACACGTGTCTTTTCCAGCGCACATTGTCCTCACTCGTGTGCACCCGAGAAACTTCCCAGGGGGTCACCCATCCTAGAACTACTCCAGAGCCATATCCTGACCCCACTGTACCAATACGTGTCTTTTCCAGCGCACTTTGTCCTCACTCGTGCGCACCGAGAAACTTCCCAAAGGGTCACCCATCCTAGAACTACTCTAGAGCCAGCACACTTAACTTTGGAGTTCTTATAAGAGGATGCCCAGAAAATAAGATGCATCTGTTGGTATGAGTAGTATATTCAATTCTTTTAAGCCTCTGAATTTTCTGGAGCGTTACACTTATCCCTCTCTCGGATTGATAATCCGAGTGGTCGAGACTACAACACTCTTGGTTTTGAAGCGAGGTAACTAATCCGTTCACAGAAAAGCACGTTCTTCATCTTGTTTATTACGGAGTATATTATTTTTGTTGTTGTTGTGTATTTTTATATGTATAGGAGACAGAAATTGAAAAGCCTTGAGGCGTGTTGATTACTACCCGAAAAACAATATTTCCACTATGTAGAAATTTATTTACAGGATACAAAAAGGCACAAAATTCATTTGAGAAACAGGAGATTCTTTTTCTGCGTTTGTATGTACTGTACTCTCTTGTACTTCTCTGTTTTGACTATGTGTTACTTCTCTGTATGTGTTACTGACTCTTTTGTTTCTTAGCGCAAACATATATTTATACGCTGAAACATATATTTTCAAGGTATAAATATATGTTTGCGCTAAGAAACAAAAGAGTCAGTAACACATATAGAGAAGTAACACATAGTCAAAACAGAGAAGTAAAAGAGAGTACAGTACATACAAACGCAAAAAAAAGAATCTCCTGTTTCTCAAATGAATTTTGTGCTTTGTTGTATCCTGTAAATAAATTTCTATATAGTGGAAATATTGTTTTTTGGATAGTGATCAACACGCCTCAAGTCTTTTCAATTTCTGTTTTCTATACATATAAAAAAAAATACACAACAGTTGTTGCAGTGTGGTGAGCGACGAAGACACTAACAAAATCCAACTCCTTCCTATATATCCAATAGATAACATTTACTGTTATAAATATGTGTACAAAATTTGTCGAAAAACCAGAGCATGGATGCGGAGATGGAAGTTGTAGATGATGATGCATTTTCCTACCTCCGCGAGTTTTTAAGTAATTTTATTCCAAAGTTTTTGGATTTAGCATTTATTGTTGGTTGAATTCGTAATTTTTATTTTCAATTATTAGATTTTTAATTTTTGTGTGTTTAGATTTTTTGAAATTATTTACATCAACCGAATAAATATAGTACTAGTATGTTACTTAAAGATTCACCCCAACGTAAAAAATCACCATTTTCGGATAAAATGCGTACAAGTTGTTTGGGAATCAAGGAAGACAAACTTCTATGAGTTAATTATAGGAGTAATTATATTATATAGAATAAATGTTGTAATTAATTAATAGAATTCATATGATCAAGCAAAATATATAGGTTTATTGAGTACATGAAATTTGATACAAAGAGAACGAATTATTTGACAATAATCGCACTTTTGGAGGTGCAATTGAGCAATCTTAATGTCTAAAAAGATTGACCGGCCGGTTTCAAATTCAGAGTTAGGTATTTGGCTGTGGACGAGGCGGAAAACTGCCCTGTGGAGGTGGTGGCGGCGGCCTTTTGACGCTATTCTCAAGAAAAGACTTCCTTGTCTTCAGCCTGATTCCATGGCCACCGAGTTTTCGCACTATTATGAAATAGTTAGAACACTCTGCTTTTTCCACACAGATTGCAAACAATAATATTGCCAAGAAGAAGGAGAAATAAGCTACTGCTGGTTTCATTGTTTTCTTTTTGAATTATTCAACTAAGAGAATTAATGTGTTATTTTATATGCAAGTTTAAGCAGACAAACTTCCATGAGCCGCTAATTGTTTACTCGATTTATGACAAGCTACAATAATAATTGAGCAAGTATTAAAATAAGATTCAATTTGACTAAATAAAATTTCAATCAATTTGAAATATTTTATACTATGATGATGTGAATAATTCAAAATTATTAAAGCAGGTCAAACACACAAGATCGACTTGTAGGAGGACCGCACTTGAGATCTACTGCTCACATTGTCTTCGAACTCTCATCTCAATTTGTGACTGACTGTCACCTTTTGATCAAACCGAGATGATAGGTGGCAATCACTTTCCGACAACCATTGTCTTTGATCACAAAGATAGGTAAACTACCGAAGAGGAATAAGAGAATATATAGTGTCCTTTCTTTGATTTGATCTGGTGTCAACACAAAGCTAAGGACCTATGCAAGGTAGGATCGTAATCAATAATTATTTCTTCAATCAATAGGTGTTGCGATTTAAAACACAAATCGCGCACGGTGCTTGCGAATATAAACACGAGATGACACAAAGAAAAGAGATATGCGAGAAGAACGAACACAGAATTTACGTGTGTTAACGGCCGAAAAAATCTCATAATCTTTCAACCGAACCCATATATTGATTTCAAGGTTTGGACGATCAAGTATAGAAGAACACGACAATCAGACAGGCAAATATGATCCAAAGAATCAACAGAAAAGATTGAGTATATATGTTATTATTATTTCTTTCGTTTTTTTTAGGAATCCCCTCTTACGAATACCATTGTTACCCTATTTATAGAAAAGTGAAATTAGGGTTTCCATTTTGTACTGGGCCATCTCCTCATTGGGCTCAAGAACCAAAATTCCTCATGGGCTTATCTTGTGGGCCGGTTTATTGGGCCCTGGTAAAAATGAGGTACAACAACGTGGAAACCCAAAACACGGGAAAAACCACGAGAAGGAAGAAACAATTCACTATATCGATTAGGCTTACAATAACTCGTCTTGTCTAGTCTAATTTTCGTCTATCCGAGAACCTCAATTTATAAGTGTAGCAAACATATTAAATTGGTAACAATTAGAATTATAAATAAATCTTTTTCCTAATTTACGACTCCTAAATAATAAAGGAATAGAATTATAATTCATATAATTCTATATCCCTAATTTAATAAACCCACGCAAAAATCCCAGTACAAAAAGCCACGCAAAAAAACCCAGCGCTAACGCGCACAGAAAAATCCCGCAGGGACAAAATGGCGACCGCCATTTTCATTCGGCGGTCGCGGAACCCATTCGGCGGGCGCCAAAAACCTCGAAAATTCCCAGCCCCGATTTCGACCTTTTCGGCGGTCGCCGAAACCTCTCCGGCGCCCGCCGAAACCTCTTTCGGCGATTTTGACCTCTTTTGCGTTACGATTCGAGTCATAAACAACAAATCTCCACCTTGACGAGAATCCCCGCGACTCCAAGCCGCACCATCCTCCAACGATCATAGACCAATGTTTCTTCCTTCAACCCAGCCCTGTAGGGCTCACTCAAAGCATGAGCAACCTAAGTTTGAGCCACACCCAAACTTAGTACAAGAATCCGAAGTTACACCGATCACCCCTTGGATACCGCCAAGCTCCGTGACCATCACGCAATCTCCATTCTCAAGTCTCGCCTTCTCGCTACTATCAGCACCACCTGCATTCGCCATTGCTTCAGTGCTATCCATAGTACGCCTAGGCTCGATCTCCGATTTTTGAATACTATTCGGGTTAGTATTCCCGGTGTCCCGACACCATCACACATGCATAAATTTTCAACCAAAAGTGATCCCGACTCACTTTCCAGCGAATGACTTCCTTGGGTAGAGGCAGTTGCCCTCGTGGTAATTGTGTTGCCGCACAACTCATACAATCCACCGATCTTTCTCTCGCCTCGCAAAATAAGTCGTCTACCCCGACTTACTTTCAATACTCCACCTTTACAGAAATACCGGTACCCTTTCTGATCTAAGGTGTTAAGAGAGATAAGATTCCTCCTCAGGTCTGGAACGTACCTTACATCACCGAGGGTTCGAATATTTCCATCGACCATCTTGATTCTCACCGTTCCCGTGCCGCGTATCTCACACAATGAGTCATTACCCATGACCACCGTTCCACCGACACTCTCATCAAACGTGTCAAACTCATCCTTGTTGTGACACATGTGATATGAACATCCCGAATCCAAGATCCACCCCTCACTCGTTCCCAAATCGGATACAGCCAGGAGTTCACCATCGATGAAACCTCCTTCTCCGAAATCGATCACGTTCGATTCCTCTCTCCGATTTTTCAGGGCCTGACAGTCCCTCTTCATGTGGCCTTCTTTCTTGCAGTAGTGACAAATCCCCCTGAATCTCTTCTTCTTTGCCCCGCCCTGGACATTAAGACCTTCACCTGGATTTTCACCACTTACAACCTTTTTCATCGTCTCCTTTGATCTCAAAGCATCAACCAAGTCTCCAAGCTTTAGGGTCTTACTACTATATGTTGGGATATGTCCTTCGATCCTACATGTGCAATCGATAAAGTCATAAGGTCGTCTATGGATGTTAAATGATTAGTCGATAATATTAATTGTTGGGAACAATATAATATTGATCGATAATCAAACCTACAGGGTCACACACGGACTCGATATTGATATACGTTGCTTGATAAAAATATTGATTTAGAATCAATATTTACGTGGATTTTCACATGCATGGGATGCATGGCTTGCATGGAATGCATGTCACATAGTGTGACATGGCATGCCACACAAGCCAATGGGACCACATACGTGGGGGTTACATGTGAAGTAAAAGAGGTATAATGAGCATGAAAATCAGATTTTCATGTCTCATTCTAACACCATCATCATCAGCCACGAAATTCACACCAAAAGGAGAGAATAGAGAGTGTTCTTGGAGAACCACTTCAAGCAAGCAAGGTATTCATTATCCGGGTTTGTGTGCAACACGTAGAGGCCGGGCCATTTGTGCGGCTTAAACATCCGGACGATCCAAAGGCGTGACGAGGTCATTCACAAGGAGAGCATCTAATGGCTGATCCATTAAGGTGGTTCAATCGACTCAACACCACCTTAATCAACATCAACGAGGCACGCTACACCGGTTGTAAGTGTTCTCGTTAATCCTTATATATACATATATACATATATATTGGATGTATATATATATATATATATATATATATATATATATATATGTGTGTCTATACATATATATGTGTGCACTAGATCTTGTTGTTCGTGTTTACTCGTTTTACACGCTTCCGCACACACGAACGAGGTAATCATGCGATTGGATTGGCATCGAAAACCTTCACTATATAGAATAGTATCCCTAAACGAATCATACGAAGATGGCAACGAACAAAGCAAAATCAAAGCAAGATCCTCTGTATCATACTTTAACTCCATGGTCTCAAGATCGGACACGATCTCCATGAAGGTAGACAGATGCTCTTGCAGGCTTGTACCCTCCACCATACGATGCGCGTACAACCTTTGCTTCAGATGCAACTTTGTGGTCAAAGTCTTCGTCATACACAGATCCTCCAACTTCGACCACATCTCTGCTGCCGTCTTCTCCTTGATCACCTCTTCGAGTAAAGGACCAGAGACGTAGACCGAAATTATACCTCTTGCCTTTCTGTCCTTCCGAGCCTTCTCTTCTGGCTTCATCGTGCTTGCCATATTGTTCATGCCCAGCAACGCATCATCAAGGTCCATGTTGGTGAGAACCGACTCCACCTTGAACTGCCATGTAGAGAACCGCATGCTCCGATCTAACAACGGAATATCAAATTTCGCCGACATCTCTCCAAATATTCACGAGCACCACCGAACACGGAAAACCCAAGTCGCGACCTCAGGCTCTGATACCACTTGTTGCGATTTAAAGCACAAATCGCGCACGGTGCTTGCGAATATAAACACGAGATGACACAAAGAAAAGAGATATGCGAGAAGAACGAACACAGAATTTACGTGGAAACCCAAAACACGGGAAAAACCACAGGAAGGAAGAAACAATTCACTATATCGATGAGGCTTACAATAACTCGTCTTGTCTAGTCTAATTTTCGTCTACCGGAGAACCTCAATTTATAGGTGTAGCAAACCTATCAAATTGGTAACAATTAGAATTAGGAATAAATTCTTTTCCTAATTTACCACTCCTAAATAATTAAGGAATAGAATTATAATTCATATAATTCTATTTCCTTAATTAAATAAACCCACGCAAAAATCCCAGTACAAAAAGCCACGCAAAAAAGCCCAGCGCAAACGCGCACAGAAAAATCCCGTTGGGACTAAATGGCGACCGCCATTTTCATTCGGCGGTCGCGGAACCCATTCGGCGGGCGCCGAATCTCATTCGGAGGGCGCCAAAAACCCCGAAAATTCCCAGCCCCGATTTCGACCTTTTCGGCGGTCGCCGAAACCTCTCCGGCGCCCGCCGAAACCTCTTTCGGCGATTTTGACCTCTTTTGCGTTCCGATTCGAGTCATAAACAACAATAGGGATTTGAGAAAGCAAAATTATTGATGATTACAAAATCAATCACAAAGATGGATATATTAATCACTAAAACTCATCCAAGCAATCTTTAGGGCTTCGATTATAGTTTTCACAAAAGAGTTCTTGTATCATTCAAGAGTATTCAACCTGTACAATTTCATTCAACTATAAAAGCATTAGGAACATCCGTTCACAAAAGACTTCTTGTATCATTCAAGCGTATTCAACCAATAAAATTATTTTTTAAAATTACAGTACATGTTAAATGTTATTGGAGAATATATTTGACCCATTAATATAAATGGAAGAAGTCCAACTTCTCTAACAGTTAGCGCTATTGGAGCTATTAGATGATGCCATATCTAACATGACAATAGAGCCTTGGGATACTTTGAGATCTTGGGTTCGACTCCCGCCAGTGCGACTCCACTCGAGTTAACTATATATATTGTTCATCAATATCTAATAAATGTTAATAACTTAATATTTAATATTCATAAAAATGAATTTTAAGTTATGAATATTAAGTTATTTTCGTTTATATATTTTTTATTCATATGGAGTTTACTTATCTATTGTTAATTTGACTTTTAGTATGATTAAATGTTTTGTGCAACACTTTAGTGTTAAATTTTATATGGATAAATTGATATCATTGAAGTTAGATGATGTTTTATTTTATTATTATATATTTTTATTATAATTGACTCATTTTTGGTGTTTTAAACACATAAAATTCATTTTTATTCAAAAAATTTATTGAAGTATGTTCGGTTTAATAGTTATTTGTGTATTGGGGTCACTTTATAATTTATAAGAGTTACTCCACACTTCTTAGTTATTTCAGTTTAGTCCTTAGTATTATTATTAGAGTTTTTTGTTTTAGGTTTTGTGTCATGCTTATAAATACGCATGATATTAAGAGTTGTAATTTGATGAGTTTTACCCACAATTAATAAAAGTCTCCAAGTTAAGCATTCTGGTTTTATTTATTGGTTTAGGTTTTTTCTCGTTTGTTGGGAAAAACTCGTTTATTACTTATTTATTTCTACAAATCTCGCTGCTAGAAAATCTCAATACAGTAGAAACTTTATATAATGATACTCTATATAGAAATAAACTCTCTATAATAATAAAAAATTCAAGTCCCAACTTAAGACCAGTTATAAATAGGAATAAACTCCACATTGTCATAAGTCATAAATTTTTTAAATCTCGTTTAAGGATTTATACCTCTATATAATAATAAATGATTAATATATAATATAAATATTTATTAATAATATTTTTATTTATCAAAATCAATAGCATGCTAAATGACTTAAACCCTAAACCCTAATTCCATAAGGAATAGAATTATATTGAATATAATTTTAATTGTATAAATGATAGTTTGAAAACAAATATAAGTTGACAATAAGTATATAGTCAAAGTGTATAATCCTTAGATATATTAATATTTTATTCAATTAGTATTTGAAATACAATTTTTACACATATATAGTCAAATTTCATTATTTTTAAAATTATTAAATTGATTATGTATATTTAAAGATAGATAATATTCAATTTATATTATTTTTATATTTATATTATTTTTTATAAGAAAATATTATATTTATTTTTGTAAAACTCTTTATAAGAATAACTTTTTATAGTAATATTTTTTTCCGGTCCAACGATATAACTATATATAGTTTTTACTGTATAAGTATATCCTTATTAAACAAGAAAAGAATTCAAAAAACGCGTATCTCAATATAATCATATCCTTATTAAACAAGAAAAGAATTCCAAAAACGCGTTCATCTCAAAAATCTCGCTGCTAGAAAATCTCGCCATTTGTTTCTAACAAGTTCGTGCCAAGCTCTCTGAAGCTTTGGCTCGATTTCGTCGAACCAAGTAGCGATCGCCACGTTCTCCTGAATGGCATTATGCCTTCTTTTTCTTTGTTTCGAGATCGAATTCGAGTCTGTTGACGGTGAGAAAATCCGACCAGGAACTCCCCCTATCAACTCTAAGAGATTTCGAGGATTGAGAGAGCAAACAAGCAAAAATAAATAAAACCTTTATATTAATGTAATACCCTTTTTCTTGGGAATTGTACACGTCCTTCATGAATAAAAAAGATCAATTATTATAGTAGGTGAATTAAGATTTCTAACTAGGGAATTGGGCCTCACTTTCGTGGGCTTTTGGAGATCAAAAGTCTTTTAACTTTTGAGCGTTGAAATTTCTAGCCACACATGTAGGGAATGTACGTAGGGCTGGAAGTTCGGTTAACCAAAACCGAACCAAACCGAATGACCGGTTAACCGAACCGAAAAACGACGAAAATGACTAACCAAAACCGAACCGAATAATTTATTGGATAACCAATAACCGAACCGATTTTTTCGGTTCGGTTATCGGTTAACCAAAAAACCGATTAGAAAAACGTAAATTGATTTTAAAAGAAATATAGTAGAAAAAAAAGAAAAAAAATTAAAATATAAACAAATTTAAACCAAAATCCAACTTATTCAAACTAACATGCATAAATCCAACAAAATACCAAAAATTCGAAATAAGTAAGGGAGTGTTGTCATACAATCGTCCTTAAGGATATATATAATATGTAATATATGTAATATATTTCGGTTATTCGGTTTTTAACAATCGGTTATCGGGTTAACCGATAACCGAATATATAAATTTTTTCTTACCGAAAACCGAACCGAAAACCGAATTTCTTAAATTTGGTTAACCAAAAACCGAAATTTTCGGTTCGATTTCGGTTTTAACCGATAACCAAAACCGGAATTCCCACCCCTAAATGTACGACTTTGATCTCTAAACATCGCAATCCGGTTATAACCGACAACTCGCCTGGACCGTTGCCAAAATCTCATGGTTTGGTCGCTGGATCACTTCACCATATGCGAATAGAGATCGCCCTCTGGACAAGGATTGACGAACAAGTTTCCAACTATTTTCGAGCGGAAAACCCCCAAGCGCTTGTTCGGGTGAACGCGATCACCTTCTGTCCTCGTCTGGTTCGTCCCCTTGGGCCGCTAAGACGTGTTCTTATAAACATGGATATGGACCGGTCATGATGGGCCTGAGAAAATGGGGTACAACAAAGTCATCCTTCAGCATTTTTTCTATTTAAATTAAAATTTATTGTCAACTTATATTTTTGTTTTCAAACTATCTGTGAAGAATATCCATTTTCCAGCTATGGAATTTTGGAGGGAATAAGTTGTGTTTGAGTTGCTCTTTTATTTTCACGTTTTATCCTTTAGAAATAAGAAGTGCGCTTTTATTTAAATGGACCAGTATATGTAACCCATTTGTAAGACACTCATAAGCTGAATTGATAATTCCATTTTTGATTTTATAATATATTAAAAAGGGTTTTTCCCTTCTTCGTTTTTTCTCTGGTTTGGTACTGTTTTACTGGAGCTTTTAGCTCTGTTTTTACATGGTATCAGAGCACAAAATCTTCCACGTCATCTGATATTTTTCTCTTTGAATATTGTTTTTCTGTGTTTGTTCAATGGTGAAGGGAAACACCAGTCGCGAAGCTGTTCCGTTCATGGAGCATCATTCGAGCCCTTATTACATTCATCCAGGGGATAACTCGGGTGTAGTGCTTGTTTTACAGCCGCTGACTGGGTCTAATTACAACAACTGGAGTCGCTCCATGGTAACGTCTCTAATGGAGAAGAACAAACTTGGATTCATAGATGGTACGATCCGAAAACCAGATCCAGATGACCTGCTCTATGGATCTTGGATTCGCAGCAACAGCATGGTTGTATCATGGATTCGTAACACTGTAAGTCCAGAGATCTGCTCTTCTCTTATGTATCTTGATGATGCTTCTGCTACTTGGTTAGATTTGAAAGATAGGTTTTCTACTGGGGATATGGCAAGGTTCTATCAACTGAGACAGCAGTTTATGAGCCTAAACCAGGGTACCTCTGATGTAAATGCCTATGATACTCGTTTGAGAGTTGTGTGGGATGAGTTTAAGAATTTGCAGCCTGTTGGATGGTGTACTTGTAATGGTTGTAGATGTGATAGTGGCAGAATATGGTCTGACTATCAGCAGCAAGAGTGTGCTGTGCAGTTTCTGCTTGGTCTGAATAATTCTTATTCTCAGCTTAGATCACGTATTATGTCTATGGTGCCATTTCCTCCTCTTGCTAGGATTTTCTCCATGGTCATCCAAGAAGAGAGGCAGAGGCACCTTAATGGAGGATTACAGCAATCTTTTGGTCACTCATTCAGTGAGCAAGCCAGCCCTCTAGCTAATGCTGCTGTTTCTTACAACAAAAACAAGGAGAGGTTTCATTGTACCCATTGTGGTAAAATTGGCCACACAGTGGACAGATGCTATGAATTGTATGGGTATCCAGCTGCTTTTGGTAGAGGTAGAGGAAGGGGTGAAGTGAAACATCTCAGTTTGGAAATGTGCAAGGCAATGCTGCCATTGGTGAAGGTATGACCAGTGATACTTCCAGTCAGGGGAGTGACACTAGCTTTGTTCAACCATCTCCTATGATTAGTCCAGAGCAATGTATGCAGATGATTTCTTTTCTACAAGGGCAGATGAACCTTGGTTCCCCAACTCAACCTCCCTCAACTGCCTCAAGCTCTTCTTCAAGTGGTTCTCCAGCTAATGTGAACTCTACCACAGCAAATTTCAGTGGTACAGTTTCTCTATCTTTTTTTTTTTTCTGGGGCTGTAACATGTTCTCCTAGTCACTTGTTGCTTGATACAGGAGCAACACATCATGTTTGCTCTGACTTATCAGTGCTAATTGATCCTCAACCAGTAAATGGTGTCAATGTGAATCTTCCTAATGGTTCAGTGGTTGATGTTGGAGTTGTATACTTAATGTCTAGATTTAAGTGATATTAACACCCGATCCATTGCCATTAATTTATTTAATTAAATAAACAATTATTTGCGTTTAATTATTTATAATTAAATATATGCAAATTATAGTCCTAGATTATATATGTTGTAGTTAGTATGGTGTGCGACGTCACACGGAAGATCATACTATCGGTTACTCGTATATAATCGAACAGTTGCTCACGACCTAGATGGACACAGACCAATCCATCGGTATATTCGTTGTATGAGAGAGAAAATAATTTGTCTTAATTATTTTATCATACTTGTACACTTGGTGTATTGGGCGGATCGCTTGAGATTTATCGATTAGGATTGCCTTAGATAATCGATTTAAATCTC
This sequence comes from Euphrasia confusa, assembly GCA_954870475.1. Taxonomy (NCBI): domain Eukaryota; kingdom Viridiplantae; phylum Streptophyta; class Magnoliopsida; order Lamiales; family Orobanchaceae; genus Euphrasia; species Euphrasia confusa. The sequence continues at coordinate 39,119,982 of OX940951.1, read as the reverse complement.
AGTGTATTTTATTCTTAATCCCCGATATTATTGCGGGTGTGTATATTTAATATTAGTGACTTTGATTTTCCAAAGGAATTTACCGATTTGAATATTGGGTCAATTACCGGTAAAGTTGGGTCACGGTATTTTATATATGACACGCCGTGAATTCTTGAAGGGAAAGTGTATCCCGATAAGGGTTGATAATATCCCCGAGATGAGTTCATAAGGAATTATTATGTAAACCCTGCAGGTGGATTTGTTCCGCATAATAATTAAGGTTGAATGGTACTATTCTCGGATATAAGAGATGAATAAATTAATTAGCAATAAATTAATTTTATTCATGGATACTTATATCTTAAATACACGGAATAAATAATACTACCGGAGAGATAATATTATTTGATATAATATGGTATAATATTGGGAGTGCATTATATTTATATAGTGGAAAATAAATATAATTAATATTAATGGATTAATAGATTTGAGCTTGGGATCAATATAATCATTAATATTGGAAGCCCAATATTCCACCTCCTTAAGATCCCTTACGTGGCCTATAAAAGCACTACATGTCTTCTCTATTCTCATAACTTGAAGATCACAATTCTAGAGAGAGAAAGAAATTGTGGAGGGTCTTCTCTATTCGGATTTGAGGGTGGGGAGGGCGAGCTAGTGGAGCTGTTTGGCGTCGAAGAAGATTAGGGCGTGGAAGGGGCGGGGGTTGGGAGGGGGTTGGGAGGAAGAAGATTAGGGCGTGGAAGGAAAACGGATTCCTTCGAATGTGTGAACCTAAATACCATGCATTTCTTGAATCTAAATAAACCTCAAACAAATTCATATTAATAAACCAATCCACAACCACAACTTGGGAAATTTTTGTTGGGTAGTAATACAAAAACATTCACCAAAATAACTTCCGCTGATCAGCACAAACAATCATCTCAAATATTGAAATCACAAACACATTATTTGCATTTTATTATCGGATTGATTTCCATCTATATCAGGTCCTCCGCCGCCACGGCGTTGAACAACTTCACGTTCGGCCGCTCCAGCAGCCGGCTCAAAGCCCTCAGTGCATTGGACGAGGTGAAGAAAGTCCAATCTGAATTCACCTTGGCCTCGGTCGAGTCCGACGACACCATCGTCGACGCCTAAATATAGGTGGAAATCAATCCGATAATAAAATGTCAAAATGCAAATAATCTGTGTTTGTGATTTCAATATTTGAGAAGATTGTTTGTGCTGATCAGGGAAGTTATTTTGTTGAATGTTTTTGTATTACTGCCCAACAAAAATTTCCCAAGTTGTGGTTGTGGATTGGTTTATTAATATGAATTTGTTTGAGGTTTATTTAGATTCAAGAAATGCATGGTATTTAGGTTCACACATTCGAAGGAACCCGTTTTCCTTCTACGCCCTAATCTTCTTCCTCCCAACCCCCGCCCCTTCCACGCCCTAATCTTCTTCGACGCCAAACAGATCCACTAGCTCGCCCTCCCCACGCTCTGTTGGGTTTTGTATGAATCTCATCCATACCACAATAGATAGATTTACGTATTTTACAAGCATGAAAAAGTGCGGAAGAAAGAATCATGCATAAACACGTAAAACCCTAATCATGGATCTAGTGCGCACGTATGTAGTAAGAACAATTAGTGAGTTAGTTTAAGAATCGTGTACCTTGTGATTCTTCTTAATAATTGATGCCCGAACGTAATCAGCCGCGAAAATACCCGGCCTCAATTCGTTGCACGAACCCTCCTTGATCCTTGAAACGACGTGAACTTGGAATTGGAACGAACCCCGCTTGATTCTTCGATTCCTTCGGCCTCTCCACGAAATTCTCTCACAAATATATGATAATGTAGTAGTGAATTTTGTGGTCATAAGGTCCCTTTATATAGGAGTAATCCCTTAGGGTTTCCTAGTAGGCGTAGGAGTCCAAAAAGGAAGGAAATCCGAAAATTTCCAAAATTCCCGATTACACATGAAATTTCGTAAAGCGGCCCGCCTGGGGGGTCAAGCGGCCGCTTGGTCCACCGACTTACCCCAAGCGCCCGCTTGGGGGGCGTAGCGGCCGCCTGGCTGTCCAGAACTCGATTTCTCTCCGTTTTCTTCGTCGTTTCACCCCGGTTCCCAACCGAAGTTTGTATACTCCAAGTATACATGATCAATAGGGCCGTGTGACTCATTTGGCATGATCATCGAGTGTTAAGTTCGTGTTCTCGACAAGACACATAAAACCGACTAATCGATCCATCTACATAGGACGCACTATATAACTTATCTCGGTACAACACACGTGGAATGAAGGACACAAATCCAACAATCTCCCACTTGGACTTTATATCCAGTGTGTATCCACGTTTCCCTTATCACTTGATGTGTAAGTTCGAACTAGAGGTAAGACCAGTGTCACCCTCGTTCCGTTCAAACCTTTCTCGAATCTGATGAGCGGATTGCGAACCGGATGATCACCATGATACAGATCCGGGCATGGCCATGCAGTTTTGAAATCCCAACTCTCCGAGTGGCCTTTAAAACATTTAGTCCTACCTCGTAGGAGGATAATCCCATCTTGTCAATCTAAGTGCTCCCACTTGCTTCTTGAGGTATCCAACGACTATCTTTATAGCTCCGTTTTACCGAAAGCGTTTGACAGCGTCAAAACACAACATTCCACAATGTAGCTACTCTAGACTACTCAGGTCTGAGGAGACGTCCGAAAGCTATACGATTTGGTATTATGACACACTGCCTTATATACCATTCTTAGGCGAGTCACGTCCGACACCCAGCTCCCAACCGTTGTCTATACAATTGTACTCGACGTCCCACGTCTAGCCCATGAGGTGGAGCTATAGTACAACTTGCAATCTAATCTTTATATTGATCAATTGTGTCTGTTCATACACGGTGATCTAGATTAGGGACATTAAGTTGATTTTAATTTTAGCTCAATCACTGAGCCTCATTATGTGACATTATCACATAACTCAGATAAAATTTAAAATCTACATTTGAACAGTTCATATAATCCAAACCAATAAAATATGAATAAAATTGATTTAATAATCAAAATGAATGTTTACATTATAATCTCCGAAGTAAAATAAATTACAACATAAGAATTTAGTCCTCAAGACATTTAATTCCTATCGCATCACATAAGGTATTATGCCTTAACTGCGGGAGAGGTTTAGTAAATGGGTCAGCAACGTTCTCCTCGGTTGCTATCTTGCGCATTTCTATATCACCTCTTCCCACGAAATCGCGGATGACGTGATATTTTCTGAGTATGTGTTTGACTTTGTGGTGATCCCTTGGCTCTATTGCCTGAGCTATGGCTCCACTATTATCGCAATAGAGAACCATAGGTTTGGCAGCACTGGGGACGACACCAAGTTCCTGAAGGAACATTTTCATCCATACACCTTCCTTTCCAGCCTCCGAGGCTGCAATGTACTCAGACTCTGTAGTTGAGTCGGCGACAGAGGTTTGTTTGGAACTCTTCCAACTAACCGTGCCTCCGTTCAGACAGAAGACGTAACCAGACTGAGACTGCTGATCGTCTTTATCAGTCTGAAAACTCGCGTCCGTATAGCCCGTCATTTCTAACTCATCTTGTCCCCCATAGACAAGATAATTCTCCTTAGTCCGGTTAAGGTATCTGAGAATATTTTTGGCCGCAGTCCAATGCGCCTCACCCGGGTTCGACTGAAAACGACTCGTCATGCTCAAAGCATACGATACGTCTGGCCTCGTACATATCATGGCTTACATAATCGATCCTATTGCCGAAGCATAAGGAACATTATCCATCCTCTTTTGCTCAACAGGTCCTTGCGGGCACTGTTTAAGACAAAGAGGTTGGCCATGTGTCATGAGTAGAAGGCCCTTCTTAGAGTCCTTCATCTTGAACCTTTCAAGTATCTTGTCAATATATGACTCTTGATTTAGTCCAAGCATCCTTTTAGATCTATTCCGATAGATCTTGATGCCCAATATGTATTGTGCTTCTCCCAGATCCTTCATTGAGAAACACTTTCCTAGCCACTCCTTCACAGAGTTCAACATCGGAATGTCATTTCCAATAAGGAGTATGTCATCGACATACAGCACAAGAAAAACGATTGTGCTCCCACTGACCTTCTTGTATATACAAGAATCCTCTGGGTTACGTTCAAAGCCGAATTCCTTTACGGCTTCGTCGAAACGCAGATTCCAACTCCGAGATGCTTGCTTGAGTCCATAAATGGCTCTCTTAAGCTTGCATACCTTCTTAGCCCCTTCTGGATCGATAAAACCCTCAGGCTGTGTCATATACACATCCTCTTCAAGAATCCCATTCAAGAAGGCGGTTTTAACATCCATTTGCCATATCTCATAATCTTAATGAGCGGCAATTGCAAGAAGTATCCTGATAGACTTAAGCATCGCGACTGGTGAATAGGTCTCGTCGTAGTCCACCCCGTGGATTTGGCGAAATCCTTTTGCTACCAATCTAGCTTTGAAAACCTCGGGTTTTCCATTCATGTCGGTCTTGATCTTATAGATCCATTTACACTCAATAGGCCTAGCCTCTTGAGGTAAATCGATCAAGTCCCAGACTTGATTTTCAGACATGGAGTCCATTTCGGATTTCATGGCTCTCAGCCATTTCTCGGAATCCGGACTTGTCACGGCTTGACTATAGGTGGATGGTTCCTCATTCCTCAAGATATTAATATATCTAGCGGGACGAGTTATTGTCCTTCCCGACCTACGAAGATCAGTTACCACCTGCGAGGGTTCAGGAATCACCACGACCTCGTCGTTTGTTTCCTCGACAACTGGTTGTTCATCATGGACCTCGTCCAGAACAACTTTACTCCCACTATCTTTCTTAGAAAGGAATTCCTTTTCCAGAAAGATACCATCACGAGCAACAAAAACTTTGTTCTCTGATTGGTTGTAGAAATGATATCCCCGGGTTTCTTTTGGGTATCCCACAAAGAAAACCTTGTCAGATTTGGGTTCAAGCTTGCCAGAGATATTTCTCTTGACATAGGCTTCGCAACCCCAAATCTTGAGATAAGACAAATTCGGGACCCTCCCACTCTGATGCGACCCGAGTTCTGTTTAAAGCTAGAACGACGACGAAGACGGTAAAACGGAGGTCAAGAGTGTGCCGAGGACGCGCCGTGAAGTTCGGTCGAGTTTCTGGCTTGGTGTCGGCCGACACCAAGGCCTGTCGGCCGACATGAGTGCAGAAAATCGAGATTCTGACGATCCCGCGGCTCAACCCGAGGAAGAACCCGAGTTTGGGTTGGTGTCGACCGACACCCATATTCTGTCGGCCGACATCTTCAGAAAAGTAGCGCAGCGGCTGTTTAGCGTTAAGTTTATTTGCGTCAGTTTTAATTGTTTTATTTGCGTCAGTTTTAATTGTTTTAATTTTAATTATTTTATTTGCGTTAGTTTTTAAATTGTTTTGATTTTAATTGTTTTATTTGTTTAATTTTTTTGATTTTAATTGTTTTAAATCTTTTTATTTAATAATTAGGGCATTGCTTATATAAAGCTCCCCAACGCATTGTTTTAGTCAGAACATTATTGATGAATAAAATTACTTTTTTGTGAGTTTTACTAAAATTCTCTGTGGGGTTCGAATTCTACCCGACTATCCAAAGAATTCAACCGACGAATCAACGAAGCGATCCACCCTTCGTTCGTGTGTCTTCCTCATCCCCGAGTTGCTGCGTCGATCACGTGTTGGGGTCTAGGGTTTCGTCCTTAGATTATTTCACGAATCAATTTCAGAGGTTTTGGGACCTTCCACCGGTATCTTTTATCTTTTCGTTAATCGTTCATCTTCTATCTTTTTATTCCCGACGAGGTTCGTATCATTTGGTATCAGAGCCCAGGTTCGGGTTCAAATTTTTTATACGTAACCTCGTTTTCGTTTTTCTCTCTTTCTTTCGTGTCTTCTTTTTTATTCTTCGTTTCTTTCTTTTTTTCTTGATTAAAAAAAAAAATTATTTTTTTTATTTTCGAAAATTACTGTTCATGAACAGTAATTTTTATTAAAAAAAATTGAATTTGAGCTCTATTATTCTTTTTACTGCTGTTCATCGTTCGTTCAGCAATTTAAAGTCATTTCGTGAATTTTGTTGGGATTGAATTCGACTGGTAAGTTAGGAGAAATCGATTCTTGAAGAGAGAGAAAGTGAGAGGAATACGAGCGTGAGTGACTTACCATATTGAGTGATACACGAGAGTGGTGAAGATCTCTATTTTGTTTCTAACACTTTTGCAGGTTGACGAGATGGATCATACCCAAATTCAGTTCATCGAGGAGACCGTTTGTGTTGGGTGGAGGAAGTCTGTGGATCCTGTGTTGGACACTTTTTCTGCACGGTTAGAAAGGATGATTACATCGGAGATGAAGGTGGTGAATGCACGACTTACCGCCTTAGAGGAGAGTGCTCATCGTGAAGATGGATGGAATCGAAGAGGTGGCAGCGGATACCGAGAAGTTCAGAATGGCCATCATCGAGTCCGTGATCGTAGTCGGGAGTTTCGTGATGAGAGGAGGGCCAGAGCTGAGCGTTGGGACAAGTGTTGGAGCAATATTGAGCGTCAGTTAGAGGAGCTGGTACAAGCGTCAATGAAGCCTGAGAAAGTGGCGACTGATGACGAAGGCGAGAAACCAGAATCGAAGGCCTTGGTAGGATCCGAAGAAGAGTCGGTCTTGGTGTATTCCGAGGAGGATTCGACTTCGGTGGAGCTCGTTGAAGAGTACGACGAACCGACACCGTCGGTTTCGGTGGATTTGACGTCGCAGAGGAGTCGGTAGAATCCGAGGAGGAGGCTTCGGTAGAGTTCGAGGAGGAGGTTTCGGTGGAGTCTGGGGTGGATGATATTCTAACCATTGAGGAGCAGCCGACGTTGGTGATGAAGGAGATGATTACCACTAACGTTTTGTTTTCTCTACACTCTTCTACTCATTATGCTTTACAGGAAATTCATGATGTATTCCTTGACGATAAATCTCCTGGAGTCCCACTACATCGAGGGTGTGAGCTGCAGACTGACATTGTTCTGAACTTGTTCGTGAGAGTGGTGTTCGACCCTGGCATCGACGTGGATTTGAGGACAAATCCTCTTCAAGAGGAGGGGAATGATGCGACCCGAGTTCTGTTTAAAGCTAGAACGACGACGAAGACGGTAGAACGGAGGTCAAGAGTGTGCCGAGGACGCGCCGTGAAGTTCGGTCGAGTTTCTGGCTTGGTGTCGACCGACACCAAGGCCTGTCGGACGACACCAAGGCCTGTCGGCCGACATGAGTGCAGAAAATCGAGATTCTGACGATCCCGCGGCTCAACCCGAGGAAGAACCCGAGTTTGGGTTGGTGTCGGCCGACACCCATATTCTGTCGGCCGACATCTTCAGAAAAGTAGCGCAGCGGCTGTTTAGCGTTAAGTTTATTTGCGTCAGTTTTAATTGTTTTATTTGCGTCAGTTTTAATTGTTTTAATTTTAATTATTTTATTTGCGTTAGTTTTTAAATTTTTTTGATTTTAATTGTTTTATTTGCGTCAGTTTTTAATTGTTTTGATTTTAATTGTTTTAAATCTTTTTATTTAATAATTAGGGCATTGCTTATATAAAACTCCCCAACGCATTGTTTTAGTCAGAACATTATTGATGAATAAAATTACTTTTTTGTGAGTTTTACTAAAATTCTCTGTGGGGTTCGAATTCTACCCGACTATCCAAAGAATTCAACCGACGAATCAACGAAGCGATCCACCCTTCGTTCGTGTGTCTTCCTCATCCCCGAGTTGCTGCGTCGATCACGTGTTGGGGTCTAGGGTTTCGTCCTTAGATTATTTCACGAATCAGATTCAGAGGTTTTGGGACCTTCCACCGGTATCTTTTATCTTTTCGTTAATCGTTCATCTTCTATCTTTTTATTCCCGACGAGGTTCGTATCACACTCCATATCTCATATGGTGTCTTACTCACAGCCTTTGACGGTGTCCTGTTCAGTATTAGAGCAGCAGTAGAGAGTGCATGTCCCCAAAAGGATATAGGAAGTTTTGCTGAGCTCATCATAGATCGAACCATGTCCAACAGAGTTCGATTCCTTCTTTCAGACACTCCATTCAACCGAGGAGTTCCAGGAGGGGTGAGTTGAGATCTAATCCCACACTTCACTAGATGATCATCAAACTCATGACTCAGATATTCGCCTCCTCGATCCGATCGAAGGACTTTTATCGTCTTGCCAAGTTGATTTTCTACTTCATTTTGGAATTCTTTGAATCGCTCAAAAGATTCCGACTTATGCTTCATTAAATAGACATAACCATATCTACTTAAATCATCAGTAAAAGTTATGAAGTATACGTAACCACCTCGTGCCGGTGAACTCATTGGTCCACATGTTGGGATATGTCCTTCGATCCTACGTGTGCAATCGATAAAGTCATAAGGTCGTCTATGGATGTTAAATGATTATTCGATAATATTAATTGTTGGGAACAATATAATATTGATCGATAAAATCATACCTACAGGGTCACACACGAGCTGGAATTACGTTGCTTGCTATATTGATTTAGAATCAATACATATGGAATTTCACATGCATGGGATGCATGGCATGCATGGGATGCATGGCTTGCATGGATGCATGTCATATGGTATGACATGGCATGCCACACAAGCAAGGGGACCACATCCATGCCAATTGGCATGGTGATGTGGAAATGACCCTTTACCTCCCCATTAACCACCATTATTGGTGCATTATGATGCACATAATGGGGGGGTTACAAGGAGAGGTTAATTGTGGTGAATAAAGTGATGAAAACATGGTTTTCATATTACTTAATCATCAGCCACGAAATTCCACCCACAAGAGAGAAAAGAGTGAGAGAATCACTCAAGAACAAGCAAGCAAGTTCAATTCCGGGTTCGTGTGCAACACGTAGAGGCCGGGCCATTTGTGCGGCTTCAACATCCGGGCGATCTAGACAAGAGGAGTGACGAGGTCATTCTCAAGGAGATCATCTAGTGGCTGATCCATTAAGGTGGTTCAATCGACTCAACACCACCTTCATCAATATCAACGAGGCACGCTACACCGGTTGTAAGTGTTCTCATTAATCCCTATATATATATATATATATATTGGATGTATATATATATATATATAAATATGTGTCTATACATATATATGTGTGCACTAGATCTTGTTGTTCGTGTTCTATTGTTTTACACGCTTCCGCACACACGAACAAGGTAATCGAGCGATTGGATCGGCGTCGAAAACCATCAATTGGTATCAGAGCCTAGGGCTCGTGCACATGTTTTGTGTTGGACACAATATGTTTAAAATCAACATAATTGGCTTAATTGTTTTATGTGATTATGTGATTATATGTTTAGATATAAGGCCGGCCACCGTTAGTGGTCGGGTGAATGGAATTGTTGTTTTTTACGTACGATTGGCCATAGTTTTGGAGGGCTGCGTCCCTTGGAATCTTTTGTAATAGATAGGTTTTTTCTATTAAAAAAAAAATGTATTGTTCAATGTGTAAGCAATGGATTGAATCCATGGATCGACGTTTGATATTGGCTCTCCGGCGAAAACGAGAAGAAACGAAGCAAAACGAAGCGAAACGGGCGAAATCCGGGCTGCTGGAGCAAAACGGCGGGCGCCGTTTGTGCTCCGGCGGGCGCCGAATGGATTCGGCGGGCGCCGTTTTGGAAACGGCGACCGCAGAAAGGTTGTTTTTGGGTCAGCCCCGTTTTATACCCTTTTGGCGGGCGCCGTTTTGGTAACGGCGACCGCCGGTGGTGTTCGGCGACCGCCGTTTGTGAAACGGCGGGCGTCGTTCGTGGTTTTTGGGGTACGGACTAAGATTGACCTAAATCGGCGGGCACGGAACTGAAACGGCGGGCGTGGACCAGTCCAGAAGATGTTCAAGGCCTATTTTGTTGCTTTTAATCTTTTCGTTTGAGAGTTGTGAGGTTCTAGGGGCCTTTCGATTACGTATTTAATTGCTTTGCTAGTTATAGGTTGTTTTATGTTATAAATGTTCAACTTACATATAAACACCTATGCATGCAAGTTCCCAAAATAATGAGTATAATGTCTTGTCCAAAAACATCACACTCATGAAGCCCTCGATCATAAGTTGGTAGGTCCGCCTCAGCGGGGTACTACTTGTTATCTTGGGATAAGTGGGAGTAAAGGTTAGACCTTTACACGTGAGTTTGGTTTTCTCATCGATAGATCCACTGCAGGCGTGGCTATCGAGACATGAGATGAGAATGGGACTCTCATCGACAGAGAGTGACATTAGATGTCATTGACATGGGATGTCTACCTATCTTAGACTTCTTAAGTGCGGACTCAGTCGGCTTAAGAATTTGCAAGATGAGGGTCTTGGGATTGTTTTGTTCAAGGGAACAAAGATATTAGATATCGATTGAACAAAATGGAATAAATAAGTAGCTTGTTAGACAATCTTATTTGTTTACCGATTTGTGAATGTTTACATACTTTATTTATCTTTCTTTTGTAGTTTATCATGTTAATTTCAACTCGATTCAAGTTTGGTTCAATTCTTGATTATGAAAAATTGAACAACATAAATTTTCTTGATTCACAACGTAATTTGAGGATGGTCCTCAAATACGAAGACAATGAAAATGTGTTAAATAACCACATCCTAAGATATCATTGAACAACTCAATAGCATGTTCGGGGAATATGCTAAGATTGAGCGGTTCGGTATGACCAGGGTCATCGCTTCAGCTAGGCTGGAAAAATGGAAATCTATGGAATCACATGTGCAACAAATGATTGGATTATTTGCTTCAAGTGACCGCCTAGATTTTTCATATGATGATTATTTGGCAACCGATTTCATACTTCAATCTCATGATGGTTATAATGCCTTTAGGCTAAAATTTCCACATGAATGGTTTGAAGAAATCGCTTCGTGAGCTCCACGGGATGCTCAAGGCTGCTGAGCCGGCGATAGATAAGGACCCTAAGAGGGAAATTCTTATGATATGGGATAGGGTATTCAAAAGAGCATGGGCAAGAAGGCTACTAGGGTTCCTAGGGAATCTCAATGCGTCTACTGCAAAAGTGTTGGACACTACTTGCAAACATATAAAAATTCATATTTTATTCAATTTCAAAACAAATGCCTAATTTGTCTTTCATTTGATGGATTATAAGGTTAGGATTATTTACACCTCGGGGAGTGATTTAATCCAAAACACTTAAGTTCATCAATGACACAAATTAGAGACTTTCGAGCCATTGGATGGCGTGAAACGATTGTCTGGTTGGCTCCCTCATATTTTATGAGAGATAGGGCTTCAATTGCATGATAATATCGCTGGTTAGAAAACTTCGATTTTTCACTTACGTTATCACGTTTTGACATTGTATTAATTTTGAATGGGAAATTTGAATGAGACTCAATTATTGGGAATAATTGAATTTGCCCAAAGTTCAAAGAAGATGTGAAGAACGGGGTTGCTTCATCTTCAAATATTAATGATATAGACATTAAACTTCACAAATTCTACTTCTTGGGTATTGGATGCCAAATGTGGTTCTCACATTTTTATGTGGAGGAACTACATAGAAGTATAAGTTTTGTGAATAGAGATGTCGATCTACGAGCAAGAAATGGAGCGAAGGTCGCTGCATTAGCCGTATGATCATATGATGTTGTTTTGCCTTAGGGCCTTGTTTTAGTATTATAACTATGTAATTTCGTACCTTCAATAAACAATGAATATTGGTTCAGTATTAGATACTATTAGTTTTTTCACTATTAAATAGTTTGGTAACTATTTTAATTGTGAATTATTCTTTGTTTTGGTACGATTATTATATTGTTTATGTATACTTTAAACTCGACAAATCATATATATCATTAAGACCAAAGGCCAAATCGAATAAGTATCGATGAGACATGACTGAAACATTGTTGATTAGATCAAATCAAAATCTAAACATGTAACGAAGCTTCTTTTAGAAGGAATTTTAGAATCATTTGACTTGGAGTCATTTGATACATGTGAATGATGTGTGATTGAAAAGATAACAATGTCATCTTTCTTGGAGAAAGGAGAACATGTGAGTAATTAGGGATGATCCATACTGATGTATGTGGAACCTATTAGTTCACAAGCACATGAAGGTTATGTTTCGGAAAAGAGAAAACAAACTATATTAGATATAGTTCGACCATTCGATGAGAGGTCTAAATGAACTACTGGTCTCTTTTGGGAACACACAATTCTAGACTTCAACTTATACACTGAATAGGATGCTGTCAAAAGCTGTTGATAAGACACCATACTAAGTATGGAAAGGGAGGGTCCCTAAATTGTTTTCATCAAGATTTGAGGTTCTAAAAGCTTCTCTGACGAGATTTATCTCTATAGAGCTTGAACTCAAATGGGATAAAAGTTTCCTTATGGTATGTCCATAAGAAACTCGAGGGTACAACTTCTACGATCTATTTGAGAACAATATTTTGTTGCTCGAGATAGTGATTTTCTTGAAAAGAGTTATCTTTCCTAGAAATTCAGTGGGAGCTCGGTTGTCTTGAACGAGGTTCAAGTGAAACAACCAATGATGAATACTCAAGACTGGGTTGAGAGTATTCTTATGGTTTTGGAAACCACACCTAACCCTCGAAGGTCCGGAAGGATTAGATCTCAACCTGAAAGATACTTAGGTATTCTGACAAACGAGAGCTATGAAGTCATGATTTTAGAAAGCAATGAACCTTCGACCTATATCCAAGCTATGACGAGTCCAGATTCCGAGAAATGGCAGGGTTCCATGGAATCCGAAATGGAATCAATGTCTGAAAATCAAGTTTGGAACTTGGTCGATTTGCCTAAAGGGGCTAGGCCCATTGGATGCAAATGGATTTACAAAATAAAAACAAACATGAATGGAAAACCTAGTGTTTTCAAAGCAAGGTTGGTGGCAAAAGGATATAAACAAATTCACGGGGTGGATTATGATGAAACCTTTTCACCAGTTGCTATGATTAAATCCATTCGGATTCTCTTAGCCATTGCTGCTCATTATGATTATGAGATATGGCAAATGGACGTTAAAACCGCCTTCTTGAATGGGATTCTAATAGAGGAAGTGTTTATGACACAACCAGAGGGTTTTATCGATCATAATCAGGCTGAGAGAGTATGCAAGCTTAATAGATCCATTTATGGATTAAAGCAAGCATCTCGGAGCTGGAATCTTCGGTTCAATGAATCCATACAAGAGTTTGGATTTCAAAAGAACACAGAAGAATCTTGTTTTACAAGAAGATCAGTGGGAGTTATGTTGTTTGATTATCACCCAAAGTATCGTATGCTTTGAGCATGACAAATTGGTTTCGAGGAAAATCTGGTGAGGCACATTAGATGTGGCCAAAACAATTCTAAAGTGTCGTTTACGGACTAAAGAATATTATCTTGTCTTTGGAGGACAAGATGAGTTGATATTAACAATCTATTTGAATGCATACTTCAAAACAGACTAAGATAATTTCCGATTTTAATCTGGTTATATCTTTTGTCTGGTTAGAGGTGAAATTTGCTGGAATAGTTCCATGCAATGCAATATAGCTGATTAAACTACAGAAGCTGAGCACAATATTGCATTGGATGCAATAATGTTGGCAGTTAAGATTTGAAAGTTCTTGAATGAACTAGGTGGCGTAACTAGCTCAGCCCATCCGATAGTTCTCTATTTATAGTAGAGTTATCGCGCAAGCCAATGAGCTAGGAAGCACCGCAAGTCTAAAACTAGTGCTCAGGAAGTTCCACATTATCTGGGAGATAGTTTTGTGGACACATCGAGATAATAAAGTTGCAACTTTTTATAAGGTTGCAAACCCGCTTTCTAAACCTCTCCAGCAGTTTTAGCTTGAGGCTTTCACGACTGCAATAGAGATCAAACATCTTAGAGATGGGTTGTGATTTCTATTACTGTATTAGATACTTTTGGAGATTTGGTAAACATTCACTCATATATATAATACATATTTCTTCATATAAATATGGTTTAATTTATATGAATTGTCCAAATGATTAAGTGATATCAATTGGGTTATGAGGTCGACTTACCGCATAATGAAGTCCCAATGGTTGAACTGATATACTTGAATCATATAGTTGTTCCTGGTTCGTATAATCGAGTACGGACAAACCGATAATACAATGAACTAGATTGTAATGTGTACTATAGCTCCGCTTCATGGGCTAGTGATGTGGGACATCAAGTACAATTACATAGATATTAGCTGAGAGCTAATGATCGAACAGACCCGACTGGAATAGTATTTAAGATTTCGAGTCATAATACTATTTCATTGACTGTCGAGCAATTTCCTCTGACCTGAGTAGTCCAGAGTGATTCCATTGTGAAATGGTGTACTTTGATACAAGTAAACGCCTTTCGTAAAAGGAGGTTATAAAACTTGTTATTGGGTATATCAGGAAGCAAGTGGGAGAGCTTGGATTGACAAGATGGGATTGTCCTCCATTTTATAATGGGATACATGTCTTAACGGCCACTTGGAGAGTCGAGACTGTGGAAAATACGTGGCCACGTCCAGATTCGTATCATAGTGATAAATCTGGTTTTTCAGTCTGTCTCAAAGTCCAAGAAAGGTTTGAACCGATTGAGGATGACTCGAGTCTTGCCTCAAGTTCAAATTTAGACATAAAGTGACAACAGGAAATTGGCAGCACACTGGCTCTGAAGGCCAAGTGGGAGATTGTTGGGATATGTCCTTCGATCCTACGTGTGCAATCGATAAAGTCATAAGGTCGTCTATGGATGTTAAATGATTATTCGATAATATTAATTGTTGGGAACAATATAATATTGATCGATAAAATCATACCTACAGGGTCACACACGAGCTGGAATTACGTTGCTTGCTATATTGATTTAGAATCAATACATATGGAATTTCACATGCATGGGATGCATGACATGCATGGGATGCATGGCTTGCATGGATGCATGTCATATGGTATGACATGGCATGCCACACAAGCAAGGGGACCACATCCATGCCAATTGGCATGGTGATGTGGAAATGACCCTTTACCTCCCCATTAACCACCATTATTGGTGTATTATGATGCACATAATGGGGGGGTTACAAGGAGAGGTTAATTGTGGTGAATAAAGTGATGAAAACATGGTTTTCATATTACTTAATCATCAGCCACGAAATTCCACCCACAAGAGAGAAAAGAGTGAGAGAATCACTCAAGAACAAGCAAGCAAGTTCAATTCCGGGTTCGTGTGCAACACGTAGAGGCCGGGCCATTTGTGCGGCTTCAACATCCGGGCGATCTAGACAAGAGGAGTGACGAGGTCATTCTCAAGGAGATCATCTAGTGGCTGATCCATTAAGGTGGTTCAATCGACTCAACACCACCTTCATCAATATCAACGAGGCACGCTACACCGGTTGTAAGTGTTCTCATTAATCCCTATATATATATATATATATTGGATGTATATATATATATATATATATATATATATATATATATATATATATATATATATATATATATATATATATATAAATATGTGTCTATACATATATATGTGTGCACTAGATCTTGTTGTTCGTGTTCTATTGTTTTACACGCTTCCGCACACACGAATAAGGTAATCGAGCGATTGGATCGGCGTCGAAAACCATCACCACACACATCAGTGTGTATAAGGCCCAATAGATCACTAACTCGCTCACCAGTTCCCAGAAATGGTGATTTCGTCATTTTGCCTAATAGACACCCATCGCATGTATCAAATGATTCCAAATCAAATGATTTGAGAACACCCTCCTTGAGGAGTCTCTCAACACGCTTAGTGTTTATATGGCCTAAACGACAGTGCCAGAGGTATGTTTCGTTAGTCTCGTTTGATTTAGCTCGTTTGGTATTTATATTGTAGATTTGTTTATCTAAATCGAGCACGTATAAGCCACGCTCAAGACGTGCTAAACCATAAAATACATCACAATTAAACAACGAAAAAATTCCATTAATAATCGTAAAATTAAATCCTTCAGCATCCAATGCAGAAATAGAAATAATATTCATGGTTATACTAGGAACAAAATAAACATTATTGAGTTCTAGTACGAGCCCAGAGGGCAAAGATAAACTATAAGTTCCTACGGCTAATGCAGCGACCCTCGCTCCATTCCCCACGCGCAGATGGACTTCACCTCTCTCTAACTTCTTACTTCTTTGCAGTCCCTGCACATTTCGAACAATGTGAGTTCCACAACCGGTATCCAATACCCATGAAGTAGTGTCAGAGAAATGTATATCTACAACGAAAATACCTGAAGACGATGGGGCGACCCCATTCTTCACATCTTCCTTGTATTTGGAACAGTCCCTCTTGTAATGGCCCTTGCCATTGCAGTAGAAGCATATCGGTCCCACCGCATTCTTCTTCTTGTCTTTGGCCTTGGGAGCAGCAACAGCTTTTCCCTTGCCTTTGACTTTGGACTTGTTCTTCCTTTTGGAAATTCCTCCTTCCTTTATCATAAGAACATCTCTCCCAGAGTTGCTCTTAATCGAGGGTTCTACAGTATCAACGATTTCTGAACTCCGTTCACATGATAGTTCGTCCTAAAGGAGTCATAACCATCATGCAACGAGTGCAGAACGATATCTACTGCCAATGCCTCTTCATATGGGAATCCTAGGCGCTCACTCGTCGCAAAAAGACCCATCATCTTTTGCACGTGTGGCCCAATAGGTTTCCCTTTTTGAAGCTTTGTATCCATTATGTCACGAAGGACATTGAACCTCTCAATCCTCGCTTGTTCCCCGAACATGCTCTTGAGTTGTTCAATGATGCTATAGGCATCCATGTGTTCGAACTGCCTTTGAAAGGCGGGTTCCATGGCCCCTAGCATGATGCAGGTCACCTCTCGCGAGGCTTCCTCAATCTTCTTAACATTGGTCTTTTCAGGACCAGTGGAATTTGGAGTAATTTTAGGAATAGGAGTTTCCAGCACAGTCTCTCGTTTCTCGTATTTGAGAGCAATTCTCAAATTTTGATGCCAATCGAGAAAATTAGTACCGTTCAATTTTTCCTTCTCAAGGATTGAACGCATGGTACTTGGGTTGATTGAGTTAGTTGACGACATATTAACTACAGAATGAAATAAACAAGTATTTAGTAAACATTCAATGTTTGACAACAAGTCGTTCCTAGAACACTTATATAGTTGTCTATTTCGTTCTCCAATGTCCAACATTGGTGTCTCTAGAACAAAATAATTCCAAGATCCTCATCTCGCAATTTCTCGAGCCAAGGAGAGCTTGACACTCGAAAAATCCAAGATAGGTAGACAATCTCATTGTCAATGTTATTTCAATAGTCTCACTATCGACAATAACACTCTTGGTTGATAAGAATCCCATTCTTATCTCCTCGCCTCGACTACCACGCCTCCAGTGGGTTCGTCGATGAGAAACCAAAAACACGTTGTAGAGGCCTCGTTGTTCCTCCACCCTCACCTTATCTCAAGATAAAAAATATAGCACCCCGCGGAGGCGGAACCTACTAATTGATGATCGAGAGCTTTAGGGGGTGTGTCTAATTGGACAAGGCGATAACTCATTTTATGAGACTATACATGCAGGTTTTGTTTTAATCGATTAAACATGATGAAAACGCATAATATAAACCTAAAGCATGCATACTACCGCAAAGCATAACATCGAGCAAGCACAAGAATTCTCAATTCCTAGCAGGCAAGATGCAACAATTAACTAAAAAATGCCTATTAATTTTTATTCTCAATAAAATTCAGATTTAATTGTTTCAACAACGATTATTCCCAATAATCGCCTTTTATTTGTATCCCCGTCATAATCATCCCAATAATCAAAACGCGATAAATCGTAAGTGAAAACTCGAGGTTTCTAACCAGCGATTTATCATGTAATTGCGCCCTATCTCCCATGTGACATGGGGGAGCCAACCAGACGATCGTACCATCCCATGGTTCGAAAGTCTCTAATTTGCGTCATCGACTAATTTAAGCACTCTGGTCTCATTTCCACTCCCCGGGGTGAGAAATAGATCGGCTTGAAATTAATCTTTGAAAAAACAAATTAGGCATTGTTTTGAAAATTTGATAAAACATGAATCTTCATGAAAAATACAAGAATTTTAAATTCTTTATTAATCTTAATTGAGAGATAAAATTGACAAAATATTATCCCAAATAATTCATCAATTTCGAATTTCACAATATGGCGATTTGATTTATGCATACAAATTTAACCAAATTAATTTTGCCAAAAATCAAGTATTATTTTTCCAAAAATATTCCATGAAAAATTCAAAAACAATTCATGGACACTTGATTCATACAAAATATAATCTCAATTAAATTAACATAATCAAATACTATTTTTCCCAAAAATAGTCCACGGAAAAATTCACAAATAAAATAAAAACAATTTTATAGGCACTTGTTCAACGTATACGAAAACGCACGACAAGGCTCTGATACCACTGTTGGGTTTTGTATGAATCTCATCCATACCCCAATAGATAGATTTACGTATTTTACAAGCATGAAAAAGTGCGGAAGAAAGAATCATGCATAAACACGTAAAACCCTAATCATGGATCTAGTATGCACGTATGTAGTAAGAACTATTAATGAGTTAGTTTAAGAATCGTGTACCTTGTGATTCTTCTTAATAATTGATGCCCGAACGTAGATAGATCAGCCGCGAAAATACCCGGCCTCAATTCGTTGCACGAACCCTCCTTGATCCTTAAAACGACGTGAACTTGGAATTGGAACGAACCCCTCTCGATTCCTCGATTCCTTCGTGTTGGAGTTGTGTACTTAATGTCTAGATTTAAGTATCGGTAAACTCCCGGTCATAGCATTTTACCTATTTAATTAATAAACAATTATTTGAATTTAATTATTATTAATTAATTATGCAAAATATAGTTCTGGATTTTATACGTTGTAGTTAGTATGGTGTGCATGGGCGCACAGAAGATCATACTATCGGTTACTCGTATTTAATCGAACAGTTGCTTACGACCTAGATGGACACGGACCAATCCATCGGTATAGTCGTTGTGTGAGAGAGAAAATAATTTATCTTAATTATTTTATCACACTTGTACACTTCGTGTATTGGGCGGATCGCTTGAGATTTATTGATTAGGATTGCCTTGGATAATCAATTTAAATCTCAGAGTATTTTATTCTTAATCCCCGATATTATTGCGGGTGTGTATATTTAATATTAGAGACTTTGATTTTCCAAAGGAATTAACCGATTTAATTATTGGGTTAATTACCGGTTAAATTGGGTCGCTATATTTTATATATGGCATGCCGTGAATACTTGACGGGAAAGTGTATCCCGGAAGGGTTGATAATATCCCCGAGATGAGTTCACAAGGAATTATTGTGTAAACCTCATGAGTGGATTCGTTCCGCACAATAATAAAGGTTGAACGGTACTAGTCTCGGATATAAGATATGAATATTATTTATTGAGCAATAAATAAATTTATTCATGGATATTTAAATCTTAAATACACGGAATAAATAATACTAATCGGAGAAATATTATTTGATATAATATGGATTAATATTGGGAGTGCAATTTTATTTATATAGTGGAAAATAAATAAAATTTAATATTGATAAGGATTAATGGATTTGGGTTGGACCCAATTTAATCTTCAATATTAAGAAGCCCAA
Source organism: Euphrasia confusa (assembly GCA_954870475.1). NCBI lineage: Eukaryota > Viridiplantae > Streptophyta > Magnoliopsida > Lamiales > Orobanchaceae > Euphrasia > Euphrasia confusa. Next base: position 39,100,151 of record OX940951.1, on the reverse strand, counting down.
TATTTAATCTCCTTATGATCCCCTACGTAGCCTATATAAGCACTACATGGTCTTCACTTTTCATAACACACAATATATTGACTTACGCCAATCATAAAGTCTTGGAGAGTGAAGGAGATCCATAGGAGTTCGATAGATCGTCGCCCACACGACGTTCGGACGAGGTGCGAGGAATACGTAGGAAGATCGCAAGGTCGTCAATTGGATTCGTTTCTCCGTACAACGAATCGAGTTAATATAATCGAGAACCCCTCTGTGATTATGTGCTTGTTTAATTGTGATATATACATGAACGCATGGTCCGGAAAAACGACGAACCTCGGGGACGGGGATTCGAGATCCCCGGCGAGAATCGAATGCGGCGGTCGAACCCTAGGGTTCGGACCGCCGGGACGCGCGGCGATGGGATGAACCATCGACCTAGGGTCGATCGTCCGGGATGCCGTGGGCTGGTGCCACGGCGGATCCCAGCCGCCATCGCCGGTGGCGCGTCGGAAGCAAAGCCCTCGGCCGAAGCCGAGGGGCGATCGAGCCCGTGAGCTCGATCGCGGGTCGCTGCGGGGATGACCCGCAGCTGCCTCGTGCGCGCTACGGGTGTTCCCGTAGCAGAGGCGCACGGGGCAGACCCCATGCGAGCAGCGAGTCCGCGACTCGCTGCGGGGCTGCTACGAGCAGCCCCGGGGATGCCTCGCGCATCCCAGCGATCGTCCGTAGACGATCGCGAGCCCCTTGCGGGGGCTCGGCTGGCGCACGCGGCCTTCGGGCCTCGCTGGGCGTTCGGTCGGGCCCCGGCTCGTGAGGTGGTTCGCGTTCGTGATTTCCGACTCGCGGGGGATTTCGGCTGGGGGCGGGCTGCGTGTCTTCGGGCGCGTAGTCTCCAAAGGCCGGACTCCTGCGGATGAGTCGGTATTCGTGTGATCTCCGGCGACGGGTTTTCGGTCGGGTTATCGGTTCCGCAATTTTTGATAGCCCGGGACATCGAATCCCAGCAACTGGTATCAGAGGTTTCGTGTTCATGTATATGTTCGATTATTGTTCTACCTTGCAGGATTTCCGGCAATCATGGTTGGATTTAATTATTGCTTAATTAATTATCATGATTATTTATTAAACTCTCGGACATGTCGAGATTCGTTTTTGTGTGGTTGAATGTTTGTAATAGCAAAAAATTCGGGGGTTGACCGAATTTAGGATTTATTATTACGTTCTTTATTTTCCGGAAAATGTATAGAATCGATACCGGAATTGTAATTTAAATTTTGTAATTTATTTACGTTGGTTCGATGATGAGACGATCGCCGGAAGACGAAGACGTGTGACGAAGGCGAAGAGGACGAAAAACCGGGGGGGTCGATCATCCCCATGATCGATCCCCATGAGGATCGATCGACCCCATCGAAGGGGCTGCCCGCTAGGGCTTCCGACCACGCCGGCCACCGGTGGTGGTGGCGCGTGGGCTGGGGGCGGCGGCGGTGGTGGTCCCGGGCGGTGGAGGTCGACGGTGGAGATGGCGTGGGATCTCCCAATCCCATGCTATTCCTACCAAGATATTGCTTTCCTAATTAATTCGGATTTTTCCTATTTGAGTGTTCTCCTTTTGGAAACTCTCATGGATTAGGAAAAGAATTAATTTGAATTAATTTTATTCCTATTGATTTATTTCCTTTATGGAGATATTCATGGATTAGGAATTTAATTAATTTAGTACTAATTTATTTCCTATTTGATTATTCCTATTATTGGGAATTTGTCATTAGATGGAAATTAATTAATAAATGAAAAGTAGTAGTCCTAATTTATTTTATTTCCTTGTTCTATTATAGATATCTTCTAGAATATTCCAAGTTTTACTTGGATAGATTATTCTAGAGATTTAATAGAATTAGATAGGAAAATAAATAAATAAAAATATTAGTAATATTTAATTTTATTTTTGTTATATTCAATTGACTTAATTTTCGAATTAAGTAACTTTTGGATTAATTGAAAATAAATAGATTTAAATATTGGAGATTAATATTCTCGTCACATGGAGCATTCAAGAAACGAAGACTGAAGACTAGAGGATGCATATGAAGATAAAACCATGATAGTCGGGAAAAATAATTTCTCTAGCATTATTTTGACTATGTGATCTATGTGCTTTATTGTTTACATGCATGCTATATGTGTTTATTTTATGCACTAGATAGCGTATCCCTTTATCGTAAAAAGCTAAGTGGGAGAGGGGATGGAAACATTCCCGTGGTCTCCATCACTGTTCTCTTGGTGACTTTTATGGACTTTCGAAGTTCATATAGACAAGTCATTGGAGGAGAATTCTTGTAATTCCTCTTACAATAAACATTGATCAAGTTTATCAAACAATGCCTAATTTGTCTTTCTGAAACTGACTTCAAGTCGACTCATTCTCACCCCGGGGAGTGGAATGGAGCCAGAGCCACTTGGTCATGTGGATGACACAAATTAGAGACCTTCGTACCATTCTTTGATAGGTGGGTCGATTGTCTGCTCGGCTCCCTCATTTATGAGAGATAGGGTCGCTCGCATGGTGAATCACTGGTTAGAAACTTCGAGTTTCACTTATGATTCTCCAAGTCTTGATCTACGAAATCGAATGGATCTTGTAATTGGGATTCAATTATAAAAGTCTCTTGGCGTAGTAAACGTCCACACCACGTGGCTTGCTATGCTAACGGATTTTGGATTAATTGATGGAGACAGTTATAAGTGATTGTGAAGAGTTGTGAAATTGTCGTAAACGTCCACACCACGTGGCTTGCGGTGACGTAGCAATTCCAAGCGATATACTTTAGTACTGAGTGATGGTTTACACTTAGATACGCGTTATAGTATTCTTCCCCACGAAGTTACGCTATGATTGATGTATGGCCAAAGAAAAATCTAATTGCTAAATCATTTGGGTAGGTAAACGTCCACACCACGTGGCTTGCCTTACCTGATGGGATTTAAGACGCAATTAGTAATTTAATGATATTATTTGAGGGAGATAATATCGGACATTAAATTGATTGTTTGTTTACATGTGCTTATAGGTTTAGAGAATAGCTATGAATCCACTTTCTATGATACTCAAGGAACAAAAACTCACTGGTCAAAACTACATTGATTGGAAGAGAAATTTGGACATTGTCCTGACTGCTGAAGAGTACAAGTTTGTACTCTATGAGCAATGCCCTGCTGAACCCACGGCCGCCTCAACTGATGAGGAAAAAGAAGCATATCGGAAGTGGAAAAAGGCGGATGAAATGGCTAGGTGCTATATTTTGGCTTCTATGTCAAATGTACTCCAAACCCAGCATCAGTCAATGAACACTGCCGAGGAAATATGTTATTTAACCTCAAGGAGATGTTTGGGCATCATGACCGTGCGGGAAGGGAAGAAGCCATGAGAGTCCTCATGTCGACTACTCAGTCTGAAGGAACGCCCGTTGAGGAGCACGTTCTCAAGATGATGAGTTTGTTGAATGAATTGGAGGTCCTAGGAGCTATGATTGATGGTGAGACGCAAGTCGACATCATACTCCAGTCTCTGACCCCTAGTTTTGAGCAGTTTCGTATGAGCTATAATATGGGTAAACTATCTTATACTCTTGCGCAACTCCTGACTGAACTGAAGGCGGCAGAGGGGATCTACAAGAAGGGCAAGTCTCAAGCGCTTGTGGCTACCAAGTCCAAAAGCTTGAAAGCTATTGGAGGTAGGGGCAAGAGAAGGAAGCAAGCCATGAAACCCAGTGGTGCCAAGAGGAATGGACCACGAGTGGGGGCTAGTAAGCCAAGGGGCAAGTGCTTCCGATGCAACAAGTCTGGACACTGGAAGTCTGAATGTCCTCTCAGAGGTACGAATTTTTCTTTAGTCGTAAAAACATAGTCAGCGGTATTATCTACCAAAATTCTGGTGTGTAGATATGGAACCACTGACGGTATGTGCATTATTTTAATGCAGGGGTTCCAGAAAACCCGGCGACTTAGAGAAGAAGAGTTCGAGTCTACATGGGCATAGCTGTTGGGGTAGCAGCGGTTGCAGTGGAAGACATTTATCTGTTTTAGGATTTCATTTTAAGTTATTGCTTTATGTACCCCTTTATTTTGAAAAGGAACTTTTGTTCTGGTTTTCTTTATTAATGAATGGATATTTATTTCTTTAATCATTGAATGATTTAGATAAGAAATAATAGCGTTATCTATTCTGGTACATTAGATAGCAATACATGAATCCTTAGTCTACCACGATGCAACGAACCGTTATGTATAACTTGTTTTACTTATTGAATGTATTTCTTTATCAATCATTATACTTGTGAATTCTTGAACTTGGTAGTATCTATTCAAAAGGGATTCAAAAGGTCGAAATTGAATTGATCAATTATAGTTGGAGGAATGGACCTCCCGACCTAAGAATCGATCTTGAAAGATGATACAACTGAGTTATCCTTTCTGGATAAAGGATGGAATTCGGACACGTATTGAAAATGATTTATGATTAATGCGGTGACATGTGAAATTAGAGAGGTACGAGTCGTTCTTTCAAGAATACTCGAAGATGGATTAGAACACTTGATGTGCCATATAAAGCGGAGTGTTCTTAACACAAAGCCATTATGGGGATCCTTCAAAGTATATCCATTAGAAGCCTGCGACTTGTTCGCGGAGACTATCACCTATCTGAATAATGTTGGAGTTGTGTACTTAATGTCTAGATTTAAGTACCGGTAAACTCCCTGTCATGGCATTTAACCTATTTAATTAATAAACAATTATTTGCATTTAATTAAATATGCAAAATATAGTCCTGGATTTTATACGTTGTAGTTAGTATGGTGGGGCATGGGCACACAGAAGATCATACTATCGGTTACTCGTATTTAATCGAACAGCTGCTCACGACCTAGATGGACACGGACCAATCCATCGGTATAGTCGTTGTGTGAGAGAGAAAATAATTTATCTTAATTATTTTATCACACTTGTACACTTGGTGTATTGGGCGGATCGCTTGAGATTTATTGATTAGGATTGCCTTAGATAATCAATTTAAATCTCAGAGTATTTTATTCTTAATCCCCGATATTATTGCGGGTGTGTATATTTAATATAAGTGACTTTGATTTGCCAAAGGAATTAACCGATTTAATTATTGGGTTAATTACCGGTTAAGTTGGGTCACTATATTTTATATACGACATGCCGTGAATACTTGACGGGAAAGTGTATCCCGTAAGGGTTGATAATATCCCCGAGATGAGTTCATAAGGAATTATTATGTAAACCCTGCAGGTGGATTTAATCCGCATAATAATTAAAGTTGAACGGTACTATTCTCGGATATAAGAAATGAATAATATTTATTGAGCAATAAATAAATTTATTCATGGATATTTAAATCTTAAATACACGGAATAAATAATACTAAGATGGAGAAATATTATTTGATATAATATGGAATAATATTGGGAGTGCAATTTTATTTATATAGTGGAAAATAAATAAAATTAATATTGATAAGAATTAATGGATTTGGGTTGGACCCAATTTAATTTTCAATATTGGAAGCCCAATATTTATTCTCCTTTTGATCCCCTACGTAGCCTATATAAGCACTACATGGTCTTCACTTTTCATAACTAAGAGAACCTAAGTTACGCCAACTTAAAAGTCTTGGAGAGTGAGGAAGATCCATAAGGTGTTCGATAGATCGTCGCCCACACGACGTTCGAACGGAGTGCAAGGAATACGCGGGAAGATCACAAGGTCGTCAACCGATTTCGTTTCTCCGTACAACGAATCGAAGGTATAATCGAGAAACCCCTTCTATGATTATTTGCGTTGATTGATTGTAGTATATACATGAACGCACGATCCGGGTAAACGTACGAACTTCGGGGACGGGGATTCGAGATCCCCGGCGAAGATCGAAGGACCCTCGGCTTGGAGCCGAGGGGGCGATCGAACCCTAGGGTTCGATCGCGGCGCGCGGACGAGGGAGCCCCGGCTGGAGCCGGGGCAAGCGATCGACCTTGAGTCGATCGCGGGGAGACCGCCGTGGGCTGGTGCCACGGCAGCTGGTCCCCCCAGCCACCTCGACCGGCGGACAGGCGCGACGGAGGATGTTGGAAATCGACTACCCGGGATATGTCCGTTCGACTACTCGAACATCCGGACAAGCCCAGTCGACCTCCAGCGTGCCTACTGTGTCCATGACGAAGGCCCTGACCCGTCTAACGCCCAGCCATCGCACCCGAGGCACGACCGCGCAAAACGAGAGGCTTCTGGCCTCTCTGTCGTCCGACACCAGAAGGTGTCGTCTGACAAGCCAATGTCGGCCGACAGCTATACATGTCGGCCGACAGTCGTCGCGAACAGCAGCGCGACGCTGCTGTTCCAGGCTCGTTTCCGGTTGGTTTTTCCGATTCCGACCACCGCTCTTGAAGTCAGCGACTCCACAGTGATCTAGGAACACCAACCACGATCCCGGAACTCGATCGGAGGTTCGTTGTATGATTACGTACGAAAAGAATCGAAATAATGCGGAAATAGGGTTTCGATTTCTTAAACCTTTGATGCGTGATTCGGAGAAGCCGAATAGGCGAACACCCTGAGATCTTCTAGTGTGTATCCTAGCCCTCGACGCCGGACGTTGTGTGGGCAACGATCCACCGGAGTCTTCTCTTCTTCTTCTCTCTCAAACCCTCTTTTTCACGTTTTAATTATTCTGTCTCCAGAAATATATTTGCGCTAGCAAATTAATTTCTACCGAATTAATTATTCTGTCTCCAGAAATATATTTGCGCTAGCAAATTAATTTCTACAGAAATAAAAACACTGCGCTAATCTAAATTAATTAAGCAGAGAAGAAAATAATTGCGCTAACAAAATAATTTCTCCACAGAATTAATTATAGCGGCGTTTCGTAGGTTAAGAGAAGAGAGATTGAGGGGTATATATAGGCCACACTAGGGACCTTAGGACAATTAATTAATTAGGCTAAATTGTAATTTAATTAAACCGGTGTCCTTAAAAGAAAACCTTTAATTAAATCCAATTTTAATTATAATTAATTCCACTATAAAATTATAATTGAATTCCCAATTAATTAATCTATATTATTTTACCAATAATATTTCCGCCGAAATTACATATACGACTTTCCCCGTGTTTAAGATATCGAACGTCCACGAATTTATTTAATTACTAACAATTAAATTAATTCGTTTCTTATTATCCGAGACTAGTACCACTCATCCTTATTATCATGTGGAACGAATCCACCTGCAGGGTTTACATGATAAACTTTATGAGCTCATCTCGGGGACGTCATCAACCCGATAAATGGGACACGGTTTCCTGTCTATAATCTATAGCATGCCGTGCGTACAATTACGATTCCCAATTTACCGAGAATCTCGACTAATCATTTAGTCTCACTCATTGGCAAGTCAAAGAACCGAGAATTGGACACACGCACCTATAATTATATAGGGATTAAGAATTCGTATATCCGTAATATCTGAGGTCTAGTTCGATTACTGCGATTAGTGTAAATCGAACGCCCTCCCGTGGTCCTGCTCAATACACCAAGTGTACGAGTGTAACATGATAGTCAAGACCGACTATCTACCAGTCACACTACGACGTACCGATGGATTGTCCCTGTCCATCTAAGTCGTGAGCTACTGTTCGATAGTATACGAGTAACCGACAGTATGATCTTCCGCGTGTCTCCTCACGCCATACTGTCTACAACGTATACATCAAGGACTATTGCATTAAATGCAATCATGTTTGAATCATATCTCGAACTAAGGTATAGATAAGGAGTTCCGTATTTGCACTAAACTAGACATTTAGAATACAACTCCATCAATCTCCCACTTATACTAAAAGTCTAGTTGCCCTCTCCCAAACATCAGATTCCCATAACCTCATCACGCCTACCCAACGCTTTCGCTGGAAGTGCCTCTGTGAACGGGTTTTACCAGGCAATCCTCTCGATGCTATCTAGGTGACAACTGCATCGTCTTACTAGACGATCTCTCGAATCAGGTGGTACTTGCGCTCTACATGTTATCTCCCACTGTGGACTCGTGGCATTTCAAGTTTTCCAATACCGCTATTCAAAATAGCTTTGGGTGAACTAGAAACCACATCTAAGTCCCTTAGGAAGTTCTGGAGCCATACTGACCTTTTAACTGCCTCACAGGCCGTTATCCTTTCAGTTTCCATGGTAGAGTCCGTAATGCATCGCTGCTTTACATTCTTCCATGTGACTGCTCCACTTCACAGTGAGAACACATAGCCTTACTTCGACTTTCGACTGTCCCTGTTTGATTTGGAAATCCAATTCTATGTAATCCAAAGGAAACAACTTGACTGCTTTGTAACTCAGAACATAATTCCTGGTCCTCTGCAGGAGCCTAATCATGTTCTTTACATCAGTCGAGTGATCCTTTCCAGGATTACTATGATATCTTACCACCATGCCCACGGCATAGTAGATATCAGTCTCATGCATAGCATTACATACATTAAGCTTCCCACCATTAAGGTGTAGGGAACTGCTTAATCTTCATCTATCTCCTTTATTGTGTCGGACACAAAATTTTAGATAGATGAATTCCATATCTAAAAGGTGAAGACCTTTCTTGGAATTCTGTATGCTGCAACGAGTAAGAATTGTATTTATGTATGAGACTCGAGATAAGTTCTATGTTCTTTTCTGGCGATCATTTGTAACTTTGATCCCAAGAACATTCTCGACTTCTCCTAAGTCTCTTACATTGAATTACTCGGACAACCATCCCTTTATGTCCGATAACATCCTTCATATTGTTGCCAATTTAGAGGGATGTCGTCTACATAAATAATGAGAAAACACCACATCTTTTCTGTCACATCTTTATTACACACAGGACCTAAACATGCCTTGAATGAATCCATGAAATGGATTTTCTCATAGGTCCGCATGTGTCCAAGATCTTGAAGCTTCCTTCAATCCTAAGATTGATTAAGCTTGCTTACCGAATGCTCTTGGCTCTTTTCGATGAATCCCTCTGGCTACAGGATCCCAGACATGATTTGAATCCAAAGATTCAATCTCATATTTCATCGTCTTTTACCAAGACTGAGCATCTTGATCTTTCAGCGTCTCGTCATAGATCTAGGGGTCGGCTTCATGTTCTCCAGGTAACAAGTCCGAAGACTCTCCTATAAACATGAACCTGTCGGGTTGTCTAACAACCCTCCCACTACGACGACGCTCCGGTGTGTCTTTAGTGAATAAGGATTACAGTAGTGAACTACTCAGTTAGGCTGGTTCTAAGTCTTGATCAGTCCCTCTAAGCACATTAAGTATTACCCTACTCTTGGGCTTGTGATATTGCATATATATAGTCTATGTCTAAGAACCGAACATTGATGCAATCAACGAACATCTGGTCCTTTGGACTATATTACATATCTCAATTCGTTTTCTTAGGGTATCTTATAAACAGCCGAATATCAGTACAAGTTTCCAAAGGAATCAAGTTCAGGATAAACGCCGCTGTTTCCAAGCCATATCCCAAAACGAATTAGGTAACTCCGAATAACTCATTGTCTACTTTCCCATATTTATAAGAGTCCTATTCCTTCTTTACAACACATTATTTTGCCGAGGCATAAATGGTGTAGTCTGTCGGGAGTTAATCCCATTTTCTGATAAGTATGCCTTACTCCTCAAAGAGGTCTGCATATATCAGAGCGAATCAACTCTAGTACTTTCTTGGATCTTTTCCCTTTAACCGTAAAGGGTTGCTTGGTCATTTAAACTTCCAAGTATGATTCGAAGGTTGGAAGGTCCTTTCCTTCAACCTAGCTGAGTAGTCCATCAGCTTTCACCCTTTGAATCGTACTCAAGTTAAAATGATCTATCCTAAGATTCCATAAGTACATTTGATTCATCCTAGAAGGATCTTTACTCTTATTGGGTTTTGACAATGTGTTATTAGCTCCGGTGTGTTGCATCGTGGAAGAACACGGATTTAGTATTAAATTGTCTATCAATGTAACAGAATAGATAATATCCCCGTTTCCTACTCTGATAGGTATGAAACCATCCAAAGAAACGGAATATCCATTCTAAGCCAATTTAGAAATCCGAAATGAAATTTCTTTCTAAATGCCGGCACATAAAGACAATTTGTTAGAACTAAAATCCTACCGTTAAAACATTTAACATCTCCCACTGCAACGGCTGTTACCTTAACAGTATTGCCCATGTAGGTTATAACTTCTTCCTTTCTAAGTCTCCGGGTTTCCTGGAACCCCCGCATTAAGTGCAGACATGATTAGTGGTTCCCGTATCCACACACCAGGTACTGGCAGATACTACCACTAAACATGTTTCGGTGACTAAGGAAGAGTCAACTTCTTGTTGCTTGAGAGGACAATTAAAACTCCCAGTATCCAGACTGCTTACAACGGAAGCACTTGCCCCTTGGGCTTGCTTGTCCCATTCCGTGGTCCAGATATATTAGGCCCACTGGGTTTTCGTATTTGCTTCTTCTTCCTTTTGCCGCCCGGAGGCCTAGGAAGAGCCAATTTCTCAACCACAAGTGCTTGAGAGCCCTTAGAGATTCCCTCAGCCGCTTGAAGTTCAATCAGGAGTTCCGCCAATGAGTAAGACCCCTTATTCATGTTATAGTTCAGGCGGAACTGCTCAAAACTTCTCGGCAGAGACTGGAGCACAATATCGACTTGGGTTACCCCATCGATAACTGATCCTAGAATCTCTATCTCATTCAGATAGCACATCATCCTAAGAACGTGATCCCTCACGGGTGTTCCTTCGGATGCGATGGCCGTCATGAGTTGCCTCATTGCATTTTGCCCGGCTGTCCTGTCCTGATAACCAAAAAACTTCTTGAGGTTTAAGCATCATATCATAGGTAATGGTCATGGCTTGATCCCGATGTTGCAGTACATTTGACATGAAAGTCATAATGTAGCTCCGCGTCATCTCAGAGCCTTGATCCATTTCCATGAGCTTCCTTTCCTCAGGAGTGGAAGCATCATTTGGTTCAGCAGGTCAATTGACTTGGAGTACATAATTGTACTCCTCTGCAGTTAGGACAATGTCCAAGTTTCTTCTTTAATCCATACAAAATAGGTTCAGTGAGTTTGTTGACTTTTAATGGGAATAATACCATATAAAACAAACAATGAGTTTAATTCGATATCATTTCCCTCAAATAATATCATTAAACTACCAATCATTTCCAAAATCCCATCAGACTAGCATGCCACGTTCTTGTGGACGTATACTAATCCAAACGATTTTATAATTGGATTTTTACTTCGGTCGTACATCATTATAGCAGTGACTCCGATGGGGAGGATACTATAAAGCGTACCTAAGTGTATACCATTTCTCAGTACTAAGTCCACCGCTCGGGAACTACATGCCCACCGCAAGCCACGTTCATGTGGACGTTTACGTTGACATGCGGTCCTCCACGACTTTCTATAACTGTCGAGCCTCAATTAATCCTAAAGTTCCGTTTCCATTTAGCAAGCCACGTTAGTGTGGACGTTTACTAAAACAAACAACTTTATTAATTGAATCCCATTTATTTAAATGTCATAGAGTCTCAATTAACCCAAAGTACCGTTTCCATTTAGCAAGCCACGATAGTGTGGACGTTTACTAAAACAAACAACTTTGTTAATTGACTCTTACATTTATTAAATACCACAATTTTATTATTCAAAGCTTGATATCTCGTAAGTGAAACTCGAAGTTTCTAACCAGCGATCAATCATGCAATTGAGCCCTATCTCTCACTAGGTGAGGGAGCCAACCAGACAATCGATCTAGTCATCGAATGACTCGAATGTCTCTAATCTGTGTCATCGACATAAGCAAGCGCTTTGGCTCCATTCCACTCCCCGGGGTGAGAATGAGTCGAGTTGAACTTAGTCTTTGAAAAACAAATTAGGCACTTGCTTTTGAAAAATATAATTGTTCGATTTTTATAAGTGGAATTGAATTCGAATTTTGATCCAGTGATATCCGTGTATCGACTTTATCCGATAGGGAGGATGACACTAAAGCCAACTCGTAAGTCAATACACATCACATTCAAAACAGAGAATGGAGACCGCGGGATTGTTTCCAATCCCTCTCCCACTTAGTATTTTACGATTGAGGGATAACATGCATAAAATAATTAAGCATAATAAAAGGCACGTAAATCACATAAAAAGCAATTAACGTGGCCCCGATTATTATGGCCTTAAGTATTCTCCAATGCACGTCTCTTGGAACTTCATCTCGTTGCTCGTCTCGATCTCGGTCCACCACCGACTCGCTCGAGGGTCAAGAGACGAACTCCTCCCACTGGAGCCTCCTCTCGAGCCTCGTTGAGTCGTCCGTGGGGTCGAACGAACCCCAGCCCCGCTGCTGCCCGTCGCGAACACGGGGTGTGTTCGATGGCTGCCCGTTGCCGGTTCGCCCTCCTCGATCCTCGTTTTTCCGGGTTTTGGTCTCGTCTCGATCCACCAAAATTAGTAAGAAAAATTACAAGAATAAATCTACTAAATCCGGCATCGATCCTATACAAGGTGATCGACCCTATACATGCCCGGAAACGACGAAATAAATAAATAAACCTAACGACTCAACCCGTCGTTTTTATCTATTACAAACAAGCAACGTTATTCCAAAAACAAAACAATCTCGACAAGCCCGAGAGTTTAATCAAACCACAAAATTAAAGCACAACATCCATCACAACATTGGCCATAATAATCGGGTTCATCCTGCATCACAAAACGTACGAACAATACAACAAACCGATAAACCGGCTCTGATACCAATTGTTGGAAATCGACTACCCGGGATATGTCCGTTCGACTACTCGAACATCCGGACAAGCCCAGTCGACCTCCAGCGTGCCTACTGTGTCCATGACGAAGGCCCTGACCCGTCTAACGCCCAGCCATCGCACCCGAGGCACGACCGCGCAAAACGAGAGGCTTCTGGCCTCTCTGTCGTCCGACACCAGAAGGTGTCGTCTGACAAGCCAATGTCGGCCGACAGCTATACATGTCGGCCGACAGTCGTCGCGAACAGCAGCGCGACGCTGCTGTTCCAGGCTCGTTTCCGGTTGGTTTTTCCGATTCCGACCACCGCTCTTGAAGTCAGCGACTCCACAGTGATCTAGGAACACCAACCACGATCCCGGAACTCGATCGGAGGTTCGTTGTATGATTACGTACGAAAAGAATCGAAATAATGCGGAAATAGGGTTTCGATTTCTTATACCTTTGATGCGTGATTCGGAGAAGCCGAATAGGCGAACACCCTGAGATCTTCTAGTGTGTATCCTAGCCCTCGACGCCGGACGTTGTGTGGGCAACGATCCACCGGAGTCTTCTCTTCTTCTTCTCTCTCAAACCCTCTTTTTCACGTTTTAATTATTCTGTCTCCAGAAATATATTTGCGCTAGCAAATTAATTTCTACAGAATTAATTATTCTGTCTCCAGAAATATATTTGCGCTAGCAAATTAATTTCTACAGAAATAAAAACACTGCGCTAATCTAAATTAATTAAGCAGAGAAGAAAATAATTGCGCTAACAAAATAATTTCTCCACAGAATTAATTATAGCGGCGTTTCGTAGGTTAAGAGAAGAGAGATTGAGGGGTATATATAGGCCACACTAGGGACCTTAGGACAATTAATTAATTAGGCTAAATTGTAATTTAATTAAACCGGTGTCCTTAAAAGAAAACCTTTAATTAAATCCAATTTTAATTATAATTAATTCCACTATAAAATTATAATTGAATTCCCAATTAATTAATCTATATTATTTTACCAATAATATTTCCGCCGAAATTACATATACGACTTTCCCCGTGTTTAAGATATCGAACGTCCACGAATTTATTTAATTACTAACAATTAAATTAATTCGTTTCTTATTATCCGAGACTAGTACCACTCATCCTTATTATCATGTGGAACGAATCCACCTGCAGGGTTTACATGATAAACTTTATGAGCTCATCTCGGGGTCGTCATCAACCCGATAAATGGGACATGGTTTCCTGTCTATAATCTATAGCATGCCGTGCGTACAATTACGATTCCCAATTTACCGAGAATCTCGACTAATCATTTAGTCTCACTCATTGGCAAGTCAAAGAACCGAGAATTGGACACACGCACCTATAATTATATAGGGATTAAGAATTCGTATATCCGTAATATCTGAGGTCTAGTTCGATTACTGCGATTAGTGTAAATCGAACGCCCTCCCGTGGTCCTGCTCAATACACCAAGTGTACGAGTGTAACATGATAGTCAAGACCGACTATCTACCAGTCACACTACGACGTACCGATGGATTGTCCCTGTCCATCTAAGTCGTGAGCTACTGTTCGATAGTATACGAGTAACCGACAGTATGATCTTCCGCGTGTCTCCTCACGCCATACTGTCTACAACGTATACATCAAGGACTATTGCATTAAATGCAATCATGTTTGAATCATATCTCGAACTAAGGTATAGATAAGGAGTTCCGTATTTGCACTAAACTAGACATTTAGAATACAACTCCATCAGAGGAGCCCCGGCTGGAGCCGGGGCATGCGATCGACCGTGAGGTCGATCGCAGGGAAAGCCGCGGCTGGAGCCGCGGCGGGTCAGCTGGGGGCTGACCGCCCCTCCTCCGGCGATGGTGGTGAGTCGCCGGACTCACCACCGGGGGCTGCTGGGCAGTCCCGGCGATTGCGGCGTGCGATCGCGAGCCCCCTCGCGGCGGGGGGCTCGGCTAGGGTTTTCTAGCCGCGGGGTTTCATCCCGCGGCGGTGATGCTCAAGTCGAGCTCCGTCGACGTGAGATGGTTCGCGTTCATGGATTCGGCTCGCGGGAGAAAATCGGCTGGGGGCGGGCTGCGTGTCTTCGGGCGCGTAGTCTCCAAAGTTCGGACTCCTGCGGATGAGTCGGGAATCCAATCTCCGGCGATGAAGGATTTCGGTCGGGCTATCGGTTCCGCATAAATTTTAATAGCCCGGGACATCGAATCCCAACAATTGGTATCAGAGCGTTTGGTTTCGTGTTCATGTATATGCTCGATTATTGTTCTACCTTGCAGGATTTCCGGCTATCATGGTTGAATTTAATTAATTATTGTTTATTAATTAATTATCATGATTATTAAACTCTCGGACATGTCGAGATTCGTTTTGTGTGGATGAATGTTTGTAATAGTAAAAATTCGGGGGTTGACCGAATTTAGGATTTATTATTACGCACTTTATTTTCCGGAAAATGTATAGGGTCGATTTCATGTATAGAATCGATACCGGAATTGTAATTTAAATTATTGTAATTTATTTACGTTGGTTCGATGTTGAGACGATCGCCGGAAGACGAAGAAGGTGTGACGAAGAAGACAATGGACGAAGGGGCCGATCATCCCCATGATCGACCCCATGGATCGATCGCCCACATGGGGGCTGTCCGTGGGAGCCTCCGGCCACGCCGGCCACCGGTGGTGGTGGCGCGTGGGCTGGGGGCGGCGGCGGTGCTCCTCCCGGGCGGCGGTCGACGGTGGGGGTGGTACGGGGACTCCCAACCCGTGCTACTCCTACCATAATCCAACTTTCCTAATTAATTCGTTTTTCCTATTTGAGTACTTTCCTTTTAGGAAACTCTCATGGATTAGGAAAAGAATTAATTTAAATTAATTTTATTTCTATTGATTTATTTCCTTCATGGAATTATTCATAGATTAGAAATTTAATTAATTTAGTACTAAATTTATTTATTTTTCCTATTTGATTATTCCTACTCATGGGAATATTCATGGATTAGGAATAAAAATAAATTTGGAAAGTAGTGAGTCCTAATTTATTTATTTCCTTATTCTATTATAGGAGTCTTCTAGAATATTCCGAGTTTAACTTGGATAGATTATTCTAGAGATTTAATAGAATTAGATAGGAAAATAAATAAATAAAAATATTAATAATATTTAATTTTATTTTTGATATATTCAATTGACTTAATTTTTGAATTAAGTAACTTTTGGATTAATTGAAAATAAATAGATTTAAATATTGGAAATTAATATTCTCGTCACATGGAGCATTCAAGAAACGAAGACTGAAGACTAGAGGATGCATATGAAGATAAAGCCATGATAGTCGGGAAAATAATTTCTCTAGCATTATTTTAACTATGTGATCTATGTGCTTTATTGCTTTCATGCATGCTATATGTGTTTATTTTATGCACTAGATAGCGTATCCCTTTGTTATAAAAAGCTAAGTGGGAGAGGGGATGGAAACATTCCCATGGTCTCCATTACTGTTCTCTTGGTGACTCTTATGGACTTTCGAAGTTCGTATAGACGAGTCATTGGAGGAGAATTCTTGTAATTCCTTTTACAAGAAACATTAATCGAGTTTATCAAACAATGCCTAATTTGTCTTTCTGAAACTGACTTCAAGTCGACTCATTCTCACCCCGGGGAGTGGAATGGAGCCAGAGCCACTTAGTCATGTGGATGACACAAATTAGAGACTTTCGTGCCATTCTTTTATAGGTGGGTCGTTTGTCTGCTCGGCTCCCTCATTTATGAGAGATAGGGTCGCTCGCATGGCGAATCACTGGTTAGAAACTTCGAGTTTCACTTATGATTCTCCGAGTCTTGATTTACAAAATCTAATGGATCTTGTAATTGGGAGTCAATTATAAAAGTCTCTTAGTGTAGTAAACGTCCACACCACGTGGCTTGCTGTGCTAACGGATTTTGGATTAATTGATGTAGACAGTTATAAGTGATTGTGAAGAGTTGTAAAGTTGTCGTAAACGTCCACACCACGTGGCTTGCGGTGATGTAGCAATTCCAAGCGATTTACTTTAGTGCTGAGTAATGGTTTACACTTAGATACGCGTTATAGTATTCTTCCCCACGAAGTTACGCTATAATTGATGTATGGCCAAAGAAAATCTAATTACTAAATCATTTGGGTGGGTAAACGTCCACACCACGTGGCTTGCCTTACCTGATGGGATTTTAGATGTGATTAGTGATTTAATGATGTTATTCCAGGGAGATAACATCGGATATTAAATTAATTGTTTGTTTAAATGTGCTCATAGGTTTAGAAAATGTCTATGAATCCACTTGAGATGATACTTGAGGAATTTGACGCACTGGTTCCACACTGTGTTGAATGGAAAGAAGAGTTAGACATTGCTCAGACTGCAAAAGAGTACAAAGATGTAGTCAGTGAAACTTGTCCTCCTGGACTCACCATTAACTCAACTGAGGATGAGATTTTTGACTTTGAAAAATGGGAGAGTGCTCGTTCACTAGCCATTAATCATGATGTCATGCTCAAACTCAAGTTGCTGTTTGGACATTATGGGGAGGCTAGAAAAGAGGCGATGAGGATACTCGTAAAGATCTGTTACTTCGATGAAACACTTGATCATGTTTTTGAGATGATGGATCTTTTGGACGAGTTGAAACAATCGCAAGCTCTTATAGCCAAAGCCAAGGGTTTCGGACCTAAAGGCAAAGGAAAGGAGAAGAAGACAAGGGGGTCCGGTGGTCCTAAGGGACTTGGACCAAAAGGTGGGATAAAGAAGCCTTCTGGCAAATATCCCCAAGGGAAGCAGTCTGAGTACTGGGGGTCTACATCTTGTCCTCTCAAAGGTACGAATTTTTCTTTAGTCGTAAAACATAGTCAGCGGTATTATCTACCAGAATTCTGGTGTGTAGATATGGAACCACTGACGGTATGTGCATTCTAAATGCAGGGGTTCCAGAAAACCCGGCGACTTAGATAAGAAGAGTTCGAGTCCTCATGGGCAGAGCTGTTGAGGAAGCAGCGGTTGCAGTGGAAGACGTTTATATTTTTTTTTAGGATTTCATTTCAAGATTATTGCTTTGTACCTTTCATTTTAGAAAGAACTTTTGTTCTGGATTTCTATTATTAATGGATATTTTATTTCTTTAATCATTTGATGGTTTAGATAAGAAATAATGGCGATATCTATTCTGGTACATTAGATAGCAATATATGAATGATGAATCCTTAGTCTACCACGATGCAACAAACCGTTATATATGAACTTGTTTTACTTATTAGATGTATTTCTTTATCAATCATTATACTTGTGAATTCTTTAACTTGGTAGTATCTATTCAAAAGGGATTCAAAAGGTCGAAATTGATTCGATCAATTATAGTTGGAGGAATGGACCTCCCGACCTAAGAATCGATCTTGAAAGATGATACAACTAAGTCCACCTTTCTGGATAAAGGATGGAATTCGGACAAGTATTAAGAATGATCAAAGATGATATATGCAGACATATGTGTAATTAGAGAAGTACGAGTCGTTCTTTAAAGAATACTCGAAGATGGATTAGAATACTTGATGTGCCATAAAAGCGGAGTGTTTTCAACACAAAGCCATTATGGGGAACCTTCAAAGTATATCCATTAGAAGCCTGCGACTCGTTCGCGGAGGCTGTCACTTATCTAAAAACAAAACACATAGCATAAATCAAGGATTGAGATTAAGTCTCAAACGACTGCACCATACACTGATGTGTAGACATGGTGCGTCAGGAATAAGAAATGGAATTCTAATAGTAAAAGGACAAGTTTGATCGGAACTACCTATGTTCTATGGATTTTTCTGGATACAACGACATATTGAATGTAGTTGTGGAAAATCCTAGAAGAACGAGAAATTGTATGTTCAATAGTACTACGAACCAGAAGGGCGTTTTCGCCCGGTTCTTAGAGGAAGACTATTAGATGAACTACAGTGCCCTAACTGACAAAGTACTTTAGAAGGAGAAGTGAGAAGACTAAGAACCAGCCTAACCGAGTGGAAGTACACCACTAACTGCACCTAATGTTATTACTGTTATACACCGGAACGCCATTGCAGTGGGAGGTTGTTAAGCAACCGGAGATGTTCATAAGACTGGAGGAGTTTTAAACTCTGGATCTAGTAGACATGAAATCGATCCCTAGTTCTGCATAAGGGGCAGTACTAATCTAAATGTGCCTACTTGGACAGCAATAATGTATTATTGTTAAGAGGCAAGACCATTTAGAAGTACAAGCTTAGTAAATCCATTTATGGATTATCACAAAGCTGAAACTTGTGGAACTTGCAAATTGATGAGATAGTCCATTGTATGGGTTCATCAAGAAGCATAGACAAGATTGGTGTATTGGAGACGTAATGGAAACAAAGTGATGTTTCTCGGAATTTTGTGTAGATAACACTTCATCATTGGCAACAATGTAAAAGCGTTGTCAGACATAAAATAGAGGTTGTCTAAATAAATCGAGATATAAGATTAAGATGAAGTTGGATCATGTTCTTAGAAATCTTTCGATCTCTAGATAAGAACATTTGTACTTCTCTTTAGATATCTTATACGATTATGGTTTGTTTTAAACATGCACAATTCTGAGAAAGGTTATTGCCTTTCGAGATTAGAATCATCTATCTAAGGTATGTGTCTTGAACACATGAAGGAGATAGATATAGACAAAGCAGATTCTTACACTTCGAGTGTAAAGAGCTTTGTAAATGCGGTGTTATAAAACAAGAACCTGATATCAACTATGCGGTTAGCGTAGTGGGAGGATATCAAAGTAATCTGGATAAGAGATATTCGAATGCTGTAAGAGTACTTGGAAGTACAGGATTACTGGCAAAACGAAGTCTTCTTAGATTACAGTTTCTCAGATCCAAAGATCAGAGAAGGACCAGTGTAAGTCGATATCAGGCTATGTGTTCACTTTTAAAAGAGGTGGAACCTAAGGATGAAAGAGTGATAAGCGTGATGCTTTTCGGACTCTATCATAAACCGAATAGCAGCCTCAGAGGCAGCGGAAGTTTTGGTTAGGTTCCGGAATGACCTCTGAACTTGGATATGACTCTTGGTTCACCAAAGGCTATGTATGTAGCGGTGCATGGAGAACTGGAAGAAGTCATAAGTTCGAAAGGTGATGATAACACATAGAGCCAGTACCACCTGATACGAGTCATCGTCAGGGAGACGACGCAGTAGTCACCAAGATAACTTCAGATCGGCAACCTAGATTGCTCACTCACATAATACTTCTGGGAAGTATAACTTAAGCACGTGATGAGTATGGGAGTCGGGAGTTTGGAGGAAATGACTAGACCTTAGTACAAGTGGGAGATTGTTGGAGTTGTGTACTTAATGTCTAGATTTAAGTACCGGTAAACTCCCTGTCATGGCATTTAACCTATTTAATTAATAAACAATTATTTGCATTTAATTAAATATGCAAAATATAGTCCTGGATTTTATACGTTGTAGTTAGTATGGTGGGGCATGGGCACACAGAAGATCATACTATCGGTTACTCGTATTTAATCGAACAGCTGCTCACGACCTAGATGGACACGGACCAATCCATCGGTATAGTCGTTGTGTGAGAGAGAAAATAATTTATCTTAATTATTTTATCACACTTGTACACTTGGTGTATTGGGCGGATCGCTTGAGATTTATTGATTAGGATTGCCTTAGATAATCAATTTAAATCTCAGAGTATTTTATTCTTAATCCCCGATATTATTGCGGGTGTGTATATTTAATATAAGTGACTTTGATTTGCCAAAGGAATTAACCGATTTAATTATTGGGTTAATTACCGGTTAAGTTGGGTCACTATATTTTATATACGACATGCCGTGAATACTTGACGGGAAAGTGTATCCCGTAAGGGTTGATAATATCCCCGAGATGAGTTCATAAGGAATTATTATGTAAACCCTGCAGGTGGATTTAATCCGCATAATAATTAAAATTGAACGGTACTATTCTCGGATATAAGAAATGAATAATATTTATTGAGCAATAAATAAATTTATTCATGGATATTTAAATCTTAAATACACGGAATAAATAATACTAAGATGGAGAAATATTATTTGATATAATATGGAATAATATTGGGAGTGCAATTTTATTTATATAGTGGAAAATAAATAAAATTAATATTGATAAGAATTAATGGATTTGGGTTGGACCCAATTTAATTTTCAATATTGGAAGCCCAATATTTATTCTCCTTTTGATCCCCTACGTAGCCTATATAAGCACTACATGGTCTTCACTTTTCATAACTAAGAGAACCTAAGTTACGCCAACTTAAAAGTCTTGGAGAGTGAGGAAGATCCATAAGGTGTTCGATAGATCGTCGCCCACACGACGTTCGAACGGAGTGCAAGGAATACGCGGGAAGATCACAAGGTCGTCAACCGATTTCGTTTCTCCGTACAACGAATCGAAGGTATAATCGAGAAACCCCTTCTATGATTATTTGCGTTGATTGATTGTAGTATATACATGAACGCACGATCCGGGTAAACGTACGAACTTCGGGGACGGGGGTTCGAGATCCCCGGCGAAGATCGAAGGACCCTCGGCTTGGAGCCGAGGGGGCGATCGAACCCTAGGGTTCGATCGCGGCGCGCGGACGAGGGAGCCCCGGCTGGAGCCGGGGCAAGCGATCGACCTTGAGTCGATCGCGGGGAGACCGCCGTGGGCTGGTGCCACGGCAGCTGGTCCCCCCAGCCACCTCGACCGGCGGACAGGCGCGACGGAGGAGCCCCGGTTGGAGCCGGGGCATGCGATCGACCGTGAGGTCGATCGCGGGGAAAGCCGCGGCTGGAGCCGCGGCGGGTCAGCTGGGGGCTGACCGCCCCTCCTCCGGCGATGGTGGTGAGTCGCCGGACTCACCACCGGGGGCTGCTGGGCAGTCCCGGCGATCGCGGCGTGCGATCGCGAGCCCCCTCGCGGCGGGGGGCTCGGCTAGGGTTTTCTAGCCGCGGGGTTTCATCCCGCGGCGGTGATGCTCAAGTCGAGCTCCGTCGACGTGAGATGGTTCGCGTTCATGGATTCGGCTCGCGGGAGAAAATCGGCTGGGGGCGGGCTGCGTGTCTTCGGGCGCGTAGTCTCCAAAGGTCGGACTCCTGCGGATGAGTCGGGAATCCAATCTCCGGCGATGAAGGATTTCGGTCGGGCTATCGGTTCCGCATAAATTTTAATAGCCCGGGACATCGAATCCCAACAAATAACACATAGCATAAATCAACGATTGAGATTAAGTCTCAAAAGACTACACCATACACTGATGTGTAGACATGGTGTGTCAAGTATAAGAAATAGAATTCTAATAGTAAAAGAACGAGTTTGTTCGGAACTACCTATGTTCTATGGATATTTCTGGATACAACGGCACATTCTGTGTAGTTGTAGAATATCCTAGAAGAACAAGTAATTGTATGTTCAATAGTGCTACGAACCAGATGGGTGTCCTCGCCCGGTTCTTAGAGGAAGACTATTAGATGAACTACAATGCCCTAACTGACAAAGTACTTTAAAATGAGGAAAGGGAAAGACTGAGAACCAGCCTGACCGAGTAGTAGTACACCACTAACTGCACCTAATGTTATTACTGTTATACACCGGAACGCCATTGCAGTGGGAGGTTGTTAAGCAACCAGAGATGTTCATAAGACTGGAGGAGTTTTGAACTCTGGATCTAGTAGACATGAAATCGATCCCTAGTTCTGCATAGGAACTTGCGAATTGATGAGATAGTCCATTCTATGGATTCATCAAAAGACAAGGAGAGGTGTGTTAGAGACGTAATGGAAACAAGGGTGGTGTTTCTCGGAATTTTGTGTAGATAACACTTCATCGTTATCAACAATATAAAAGTGTTGTCAGACATAAAATAGAGGTTGTCTAAATAAATCGAGATATAAGATTAAGATGAAATTGGATCATGTTCTTAGAAATCTTTTGATCTCTAGATAAGAACATTTGTACTTCTCTTAAAATATCTTATACGATTATGGTTTGTTTTAAACATGCACAATTCTGAGAAAGGTTATCGCCTTTCGGGAACAGAATGCATCTATCTAAAGGTATGTGTTTCGAACGCATAAAGGAGATAGATATAGACAAAGCAGTTTCCTACACTTCAAGTGTAGAGAGCTTTGTAGATGCAACGTTGAAAAACAAGAACCTGATATCAACTATGTGGTTAGCGTAGTGGGAGGATATCAAAGTAATCTGGATAAGAAATGTTCGAATGCTGTAAAAGTACTTGGAAGTACTGGATTACTAGCAAAACGAAATCTTCTTAGATTACAGTTTCTCAGATCCAAAAATCAGAGAAAGACCAGTGTAAGTCGATATCAGGCTATGTGTTCACCTTTAGGAGAGGTGGAACCTAAGGATGAAAGAGTGATAAGCGTGATGCTTCTCGGACTCTATCATAAACCGAATAGCAGCCTCAGAGGCAGCGGATGTTTTGGTTAGGTTCCGGAATGACCTCTGAACTTGGATATGATTCTTGGTTCACCAAAGGCTATGTACATAGCGCTGCATGGAGAACTGGAAGAAGTCATAAGTTCAAAAGGTGATGATAACACATAGAGCCAGTACCACCTGATACGAGTCATCGTCAGGGAGACGACGCAGTAGTCACCAAGATAACTTCAGAGCGACAACCTAGATTACTCATTCACATAATACTTCTGGAAAGTATAACTTAAGCACGTGATGAGTATGGGAGTCGGGAGTTTGGAGGAAATGACTAGACCTTAGTACAAGTGGGAGATTGTTGGAGTTGTGTACTTAATGTCTAGATTTAAGTATCGGTAAACTCCCGGTCATAGCATTTTACCTATTTAATTAATAAACAATTATTTGCATTTAATTATTATTAATTAATTATGCAAAATATAGTCCTGGATTTTATACGTTGTAGTTAGTATGGTGTGCATGGCCGCACAGAAGATCATACTATCGGTTACTCGTATTTAATCGAACAATTGCTCACGACCTAGATGGACACGGACCAATCCATCGGTATAGTCGTTGTGTGAGAGAGAAAATAATTTATCTTAATTATTTTATCACACTTGTACACTTGGTGTATTGGGCGGATCGCTTGAGATTTATTGATTAGGATTGCCTTGGATAATCAATTTAAATCTCAGAGTATTTTATTCTTAATCCCCGATATTATTGCGGGTGTGTATATTTAATATTAGAGACTTTGATTTTCCAAAGGAATTAACCGATTTAATTATTGGGTTAATTACCGGTTAAATTGGGTCGCTATATTTTATATATGGCATGCCGTGAATACTTGACGGGAAAGTGTATCCCGGAAGGGTTGATAATATCCCCGAGATGAGTTCACAAGGAATTATTGTGTAAACCTCATGAGTGGATTCGTTCCGCACAATAATAAAGGTTGAACGGTACTAGTCTCGGATATAAGATATGAATATTATTTATTGAGCAATAAATAAATTTATTCATGGATATTTAAATCTTAAATACACGGAATAAATAATACTAATCGGAGAAATATTATTTGATATAATATGGATTAATATTGGGAGTGCAATTTTATTTATATAGTGGAAAATAAATAAAATTTAATATTGATAAGGATTAATGGATTTGGGTTGGACCCAATTTAATCTTCAATATTAAGAAGCCCAATATTTAATCTCCTTATGATCCCCTACGTAGCCTATATAAGCACTACATGGTCTTCACTTTTCATAACACACAATATATTGACTTACGCCAATCATAAAGTCTTGGAGAGTGAAGGAGATCCATAGGAGTTCGATAGATCGTCGCCCACACGACGTTCGGACGAGGTGCGAGGAATACGTAGGAAGATCGCAAGGTCGTCAATTGGATTCGTTTCTCCGTACAACGAATCGAGGTAATATAATCGAGAACCCCTCTGTGATTATGTGCTTGTTTAATTGTGATATATACATGAACGCATGATCCGAAAAACGACGAACCTCGGGGACGGGGATTCGAGATCCCCGGCGAGGATCGAATGCGGCGGTCGAACTCTAGGGTTCGGACCGCCGGGACGCGCGGCGATGGGATGAACCATCGACCTAGGGTCGATCGTCCGGGATGCCGTGGGCTGTTGCCACGGCGGATCCCAGCCGCCATCGCCGGTGGCGCGTCGGAAGCAAATTGTAAATGTTGATTTTGGCGACAACGCTTTTTTCCTTGTGTTTTTAGTTTTTGTTGATTTTCAGGGTTACAGGTTAAAAATCCGAAGTCAACTATCTTGCGCATGGAAATGGAGACTTGAGTCTCCACTTTTGAAATGCTATGGAAACGGCGACCAGAGTCGCCGCTTGGGATGCAAGGACAAGGAAACGGCGACCAGAGTCGCCGCTTTAGATGTTGCAAGGAAATGGCGACTCCAGTCGCCGGTTTTGATGCAAAGGAGTTTGGCGTGGAAACGGCGACACGGGTCGCCGGTTTTTGGTTTTTGTGGCATGGAACAATTCCAGCGACAAGAGTCGCTGTTTTGGTGTGTTGGAGAAACGGCGACTCCAGTCGCCGTTTTTGGTGCATGTGAAATTTCCAGCGACTGGAGTCGCTGGTTTTGTGGGCGTACATGGATCCGGCGACAGGAGTCGCCGGTTTTGGTTCCGTGTGATGTTTTTCAATAACTCTTGTTTTTTTTTGTGTTTTGATTTTAAGACTAAGTGCTTACAACGTGATTTCTTTCACCAGGTACACAGTTCAAGGAAATGAAGAATTGTTCCAAGTTTGCAACTTCAACAATATCGACGACCGTGAAGACGATAAAATTCGAAGCTTCAACACTTAGAGAATTTCACAAGAAATTGAAGATGAAGAATTGAGATCGATGGAGTCAAGATTGAAATTGAAGTTTGATTTTGAAATTGAAGATTCAAGATTCAAAGATTCAAGAATCGAAGATTCAAGATTCCAAGATTCAAGAATCCAAGTTCTACAATAATGATGTCATCCATCGAAATGTGACATAGGCCAAGCATGCGACGAATGAGAACGTGCCACGTCATCACTCTCACATGTGCGGCTCTACTATAAATACCCATGGATTTGATTTTCATCATTTGACGATTTTGAGAGAAAGAAATCTGATTTTTAGAATCGTAGTCGAGCTTCGAGTTTGTGTAGTAGCTTTTGCGCCGTGTGCCAAGATTAGAGCTAGGAGATATAGCTTTAGGTACTCGTGTGCTAGTTTGCAAGTTAGTGGGAGTTGTTGCGACACTCGGGAAACATCTTGTAAACGTTTTGCCTACCATACTCTACAAGTGTAATAGTTTAAGTTTTGTGATCAATGAAATGGAAACTATTACATAACTTTGTCTTCACTTTTTATTCTACAAATTGTGTGAGTGTTTTTACTTTGACGGGAGCTGCTGTCTGTGAGTTCAAGACCAATTTCACGAAAAATTGGTATCCTACGCTGAAGGCGTAATTTCAATTGGTATCAGAGAGGGACGTCATACGTATAAGACGTGATCCGTTACTTGACTTCATATTTCCGCTAAAATGGAGTCGCCAATGTTTGTTCAGAAACCGATTATGCTTACTCATCAGAACTACTCTAACTGGAAAGCTAAAGTTTCTGCTAGAATTAAAGGCCATGACTCTCGTGCATGGATGGCTGTCTTGGAAGGTTGGGTGTGTCCGTATACTGAAGATGCCGATGGAGTAAGAACTCCCAAACCTGAACGTAACTGGACTAGAGAAGAGCATGATTTGTCAACTGCGAATAGCAAGGCTCTTCTTCTTATTTGTGAATGGTTGGAACTAAGTATGTACCAACTGGTGAAAAATTGCACTTCAGCGAAAGACGCATGGGAGACTCTTCAGAGAACATGCGAAGGAAGTAAGGCCGTAAAGCGCTCTAAAATTCGAACTATCACTGCTCAGTTCCATCAACTCCGTATGAGAGAAGATGAAGACATAAATGAGTACTTAGACAAAATCATGAGATATGTGAACGAAGTTCATGAACTTGGAGAAACTTTTCCTGCCGTCATGATTTATGAGAAAACTCTTCATAGTCTAAGTTCTCGGTTCGAAAGTAAAGTGTTAACTCTTGAAGCACGAGAAGAAAAAGATCAAAAATGGGACTATGCAGATCTGATGGCTTATTTGAGAAACTACGACTTAACTCTAAAAGTACGTAGCAACCCGGATATGTCACTTGTTTATGAGCCGATGACTGCTCTGAAAATTTCTGAGAAGGGTAAGAGCTCAAGAAGTTCGAAACCGCAGAAAACTCCTTCGAGAAATGAGAAATCTGAATGTAGTTTCTCAGCTGATGTAGATGAATCTGATGACGATGAAGCAGAGGACATTGAACGTTTGATGAACTCGAATAATCCTGATAAACTTGCTGCACTGACTGAAATTGTCACGTATCTTGTGAAGCAAGAATTTAAGAGAAAGAATCGTGCCCGAAATTTTCGAAAGTTTCAGAAAAATTCTAACTCTTTTCAGAGAAACTCAGACAACCGAAATCAAACTTCATTCACTGACAAAAAATTTAAGGAGACAAAACTATCTCCATATTCTTCAACTAGCAAGGATGTTTCTAAAATGCAGTGCTTCGAATGTAAGGGATTTTGACATGTCAAAAATGAGTGTCCCAACTTGCATCGCAAAAAGAAACTGCCAGTGAGCTATGTTGTTATTGATGATGAAAATGTAATCTCAGAAAGTGAGGAATCTGAGAATGAAAATTCTGACAATGATGAGGACAACGCTATAGTTGTCACTTTTGGTGAAAATTTCGACCTTGAAAATGTGGAGGTTGAAAACTTTGTTTTTGATGGTTTTTTGAAATGATACTGCAACTGCTGACAATATCTTTCGTGTTGCTTCAGTAAACCGAAACTTCTGTGACGATGATATTTTCTCGGATGTTGAGTCCGTGTCTGAGACTGATGAGATTGTAATGACATCTGAAGTGTCTCATACTGAAGATGTATGTGTTGAGTTACTCACTCTAAGAGAGAGTCTTTCTGAACTCAAAACTTTACATGACACTGCTATCACTGAGAATAGCACTCTGGAAGTGTCTTTGAAAGTTGTTACAGAATCTTGTAACGAACTCTCGACTGCTAACCGAAAATTGTATGATGAAGTTGTTGAGTTGAAAAACTCAGTTGAGAAGACAACGGACGAGAAAAAGAGGTTGAACAACTCTCTAACTATACTTAGAAGCAAGTTTGATGACCTCTTCGAAGAAAAACATAAACACTACAAAGAAGTTGTCGAACTGAGAAAAGTGTGTGAGAGGTTGAGTTCTGAAAACTCAAAACTAAAGACTTCATTGAAGAAGGAAACGTCCGAAGTTAAGAAACTTCAAATTCTTTTCAAAAACTCTGACTCTGAGAACGATGATCTGAAATCATCACTTTTGAAGACTCAAACTGATCTTGCTATGACAGATAAAGAGTGTTATGTTTTGAAAGAAAAACTTCAGATGACTGATGAGCTGTTGAAAAAGATGAACACAAATTCTTCGGTGTTTAACAATGCTGCTTCGTACATGAATCCTAATCGCTATGGACTTGGATTTCAAAAAGTGTTTGAATCTATTTACTCTACACCTGAAAAGAAAGATGTGACCTTCGTAAAAGCATCAAGTGATCAACCAGAGGATGAACTTAAAGCTGAGTCTGAAATATTGAAACGAAAAGAGATTGCTGAAGGGAAAAAGATTGTTAAGTCTCCTGAATCTAAACCTCAAAAGTCATTCTTGACTTCGAACTCTAAATCTGAGACGTATCAATTTCCAAGGAATATCGTGAAACATCCTCGTGGTATTCTGCCATATGAGAAAACTTTGTTGAAAAAGTTGAACAAAACTCAGAGTGTTAAGCCGAATGTAGGACACTCGCAATCTAAATCTGTTTTTGTCAAGACACCTGTGAAAGTTGAAACTCGTCAACGACGAGAATATGTCTGTCACTACTGCAATGTGCTTGGACACATAAGACCTTTTTGCTACAAACTTAAAGCTGACATGAACTGTGAATTGATGACAAAGAGTGAAAAGTCACGAAATTCTCAAAAGCTGAGTGTTGAGGAAAATATGAACACGATGGTTCAAACAAAGTCACAAAATTTTTATAAGAAGAAAGTTGAGGTTGCTAAGGACATAAAAAAACCCATTTCTAAAATTCTGAAGACTGTGGCTGAGAGAAATGTCCAAATTGTGAATGACAAAAAGATATGGGTGCCTAAGTCTCAAAAGAGTAAAGTTGAACTTAACTCTAACTCCAAAAATTGTTGGCAACCAAGAGAACTCATTTTCTGCAATGTCGCACTTAACGCATCTGAGACTGGAACCAAAGGAATTTGGTACTTTGATAGTGGCTGTTCCCGCCATATGACTGGCACGAAAAAGTTTCTAAAAAATTACGAGCCTATGACTGGAGCTCCCGTAGTGTTTGGAGGGGGAGCAAAAGGAGTCGTAAAGGGAAAGGGGAATCTACAAATCAAAGGATTACCTCCTATCAGAAATGTAGTCCATGTAAAAGGACTTGTTGCTAACCTGATTTCCATCAGTCAACTGTGTGATGAAGGACTGAACGTGAGTTTTGATAAGGAATCGTGCAGAGTTTTTGATGATGAAGGAAAGTGTATAATGGAAGGTCCACGAGCCAAAAATAATTGCTATACAACTGAGTATAGTTGTTTTTCTGTGACCGTTCCTGATGAAGTTGATTTGTGGCATCAACGACTTGGCCACACCAGCACTCGAAATTTGAGCAAATTGGTTAAGGGGGAGATAGTTCGAGGAATCTCTCAACTCCCCAAAATCGAGAAAAGAGTGTGTGGTGACTGTCAGAAGGGTAAGCTGACAAGAACTCCTCATCCAGCACTGCCAATGCTCATGAGTACTTCAGCTCCCTTCGAACTGTTACATATGGACTTGATGGGTCCAATGGAGGTTAAAAGTATAGCAAAGAAAGAATATGTGTTGGTTGTCGTTGATGATTTTTCTCGCTATACTTGGACAAGATTTTTGGATACCAAAGATGAAACTTTTGATGCCTTCAAGGGCATTGTGAAATGGATCAAAACGAATCATGAGGCTAAAGTAAAAAGGATCAGAAGTGATCATGGAACTGAATTTCAAAATGCTAGCTTCAACGAATTCTGTATGATGAAAGGAATTCATCATGAATACTCGGCCCCAAAAACTCCTCAACAAAATGGGATTGCCGAACGAAAGAATCGAACGCTGCAAGAAATGGCACGTGTAATGCTTATCTCGAAAAATCTTGCACGAACTTTTTGGGCAGAAGCTGTCTCCACTGCTGGATATATTTTGAATCGGATAAGTATTCGATCTGGGACGACCGCAACTGCCTATGAACTGGTAAATGGCAAGAAACCTTCAGTTGCACACTTTCGTGTCTTTGGCTGTACTTGCTATATTTTGAAGGATCGTGATCCTCTGAAGAAATTTGAAGCCAAAGCTGATCGTGGTATTTTTGTTGGTTATAGCCAAAATAGCCATGCTTATCGTGCCTACAATCTTCGAACTAAGAAAGTCATCGAAACTGTTAACATAAATTTTGATGAACAAGACTTTCTTGGAAAAGATACTGAGGAAAACTGGGTTAAAGAAGGAATTTTGGATTATCAAAATTTTCCACCAACACCCACAACTGCTGCTCCTGAGAATGTGTCTCCAGGAAATTTTACTCCAAACACTTCACCTGAAGTTGGAGATTCCAGCAATCAGGACAATGATACTTCATCGTCTGAAGATGAAGAAACTGAGCTAAACATTGAAAACCCAGCTACTGCTACTAGAGAGGCACCTCGACTCGTTCAAAAGAAACATCCTCCGACCCAAATGATTGGGAACTTAAATGAGCGAACTACGCGCTCAAAGAAACCGACAAATTCTCCGAATGAACTCTACAACATCTGCACTTCTGCAATCTATAACGAAATTAGCATTTCTTGCTTTCTTTCGGAAAATGAGCCGAAAAATTACAAGGAAGCCATGCAAGATGATTTTTGGATCATGGCCATGCAAGAAGAATTGAATGAGTTCACACGGAATAATGTTTGGTCCTTAGTTCCCCGAACTTCAAACATCAATGTTGTTGGAACTAAATGGATTTTCAAGAATAAAACAGATGAGCACAACCAAGTCGTCAGAAACAAAGCTCGTCTTGTTGCCCAAGGATATGCCCAAGTGGAAGGCATAGATTTTGATGAAACCTTTGCTCCGGTCGCACGTATTGAGTCCATCAGACTCTTGATTGCTATTGCATGCCATCTAGGCATCAAACTTCGACAGATGGACGTCAAAGCTGCTTTCTTAAACGGTGTGCTGGAAGAAGAAGTCTACGTTGCTCAACCTAAGGGTTTTGAGGATCCGAAAAAGCCAAATCATGTCTACAAGCTTCACAAAGCTCTATATGGCTTGAAACAAGCGCCTCGCGCCTGGTATGGATGTCTCACGGATTTTCTTCTAAAGTTCGGCTT
The DNA here is from genome assembly GCA_954870475.1 of Euphrasia confusa. Taxonomy (NCBI): domain Eukaryota; kingdom Viridiplantae; phylum Streptophyta; class Magnoliopsida; order Lamiales; family Orobanchaceae; genus Euphrasia; species Euphrasia confusa. Next base: position 39,068,697 of record OX940951.1, on the reverse strand, counting down.
TGAGCGTGGATCGGTGGACAAAACTCTGTTCATCAAGCGAGAAGGCAAACACATGATTGTTGCCCAAATTTACGTTGACGACATTGTCTTCGGAGCTACTTGTTCTAAACTAGTGACTTCATTCACAGAAGCTATGTCCTCAACCTTTCAGATGAGCCTTGAGGGAGAGTTGCATCAATTTCTTGGTCTTCAGATTTCTCAACGCCCAAATGGGATATTTGTATCTCAAAGTAAGTATGCTAAGAACATGGTTGAGAGGTTTGAGATGCATCATGCCAAACCAGCTAACACTCCTATGGCAACTACCGAACGCTTGTCTACGTCAACGAGAAGCCGGAGTGTAAACCAAACTCTTTATCGTTCTATGATTGGAAGTTTACTTTATTTAACTGCCACTCGTCCTGACATTATGTTTAGTGTTTGTATGTGTGCCAGGTATCAAGCTGATCCAAAAGAAGACCATCTACGAGCTGTGAAACGGATCCTCCGATACATCTCCGGGACTTCTCAGCTAGGCCTTTGGTATGCGCGCGACACTTCATCCAACCTTGTCGGCTTTTCTGATGCTGACTGGGCGACGGACACGGACGAACGAAAGAGTTATCGACTTACCCTGGCATGGACTCTTTGATAGGAATGCACTTCCGGAAATCTTAACTCCGCCCCCAACTCCTAAGTCTTCACGAAAGCGCAAGCCTAAAACTCCTCAAACTAAGTCCCCAGCTGCTAAGCGCCAGAAACCACAGCCGACTGCTGCTGTCGCAGAACCTGAAGCTGAGGGTGCTAAGTCTCCGAGAGTTGTTCCTCGAGGTTTCGGTCCGACTTCCAATATTCCTTCATATCTGAATCCTCATCATCCGATCCATAGTCACCGCGCTGTGGTTCCTTCGGCTTTGGTTCAGGAATTTTACGTCGACTCCTTAGCTCTTGAAAAGCGTCAAGCCGAACATGTTGATGCTTACAACAGAATGATAGAGGCGCAGGAAAAGCAGAAAAAATCTTTCCGGAAACTGCAACGGGAGATCCAACAAGGGGGAGGACTTGGAGATGTTGGAGCCCCAGATGCCAGTTTGAAAGATACATTTATTTTGAAGATGGTGCGGGACGCGATTCAGGAAGCTCATACGCAGCTGTCCAAAAGAAATCTAATCGAGGTTGTGAGTGATGATGGAGAGAAAACCGATGAAGATATTTTTGAAGGGATTTTGAATTCACGTGACAAAGGGAAAGGGAAGATGGATGATACTACAAATCCAGGGGCGTCGTTCGCGATGCCGTCTGATGGTCTGAGGGACGAAGATGATGTCAACGTTGAGGACGTTGACGAAGCTGCAGGTGATGGTTTGGGTGAGCATGATATTTTCGGGGATCCGGAAACCGACTCTGATGAAAGTGACGACTCTAGCTCTGACGATGGCTTCAGTTATGAAGATGATGAAGAAGAGTTGATTGAAAGTCCGGAACGTGATCCTTCTCCAACAGCCGTGCCTCAAGACTGAAGTTCAAGTTCTTGATCAAGTTTTCAATTTCTGTTTTTGTTTAACTCTGGAACTCGTTTTTCTTGTTTTGATTTTGCATGCATACAACTTTGAACCTATTCGTCCATGCATGTTTTTCATATTTGCTTAACTCTGGAATTCGTGTTTTGATACAATGGTTTATCCTTGGTTTGAATTTTTCTAAGTGCTTATCATTTGGTTTGAAATTTTTGGCTAAGTCTTTTTATGGTTTTTCATTGATTGTATGATTGATGTTTTTCCATCTTTTTACTTAGTTATTTTTTTTGGTTTGTTTGGTTGAAGGGGAGATACTTGTATCTCGTTTTTACTTAACCTTGTTTCTATGAGTTGTGCCAAAAAGGGGGAGATTGTAAATGTTGATTTTGGCGACAACGCTTTTTTCCTTGTGTTTTTAGTTTTTGTTGATTTTCAGGGTTACAGGTTAAAAATCCGAAGTCAACTATCTTGCGCATGGAAATGGAGACTTGAGTCTCCACTTTTGAAATGCTATGGAAACGGCGACCAGAGTCGCCGCTTGGGATGCAAGGACAAGGAAACGGCGACCAGAGTCTCCGCTTTAGATGTTGCAAGGAAATGGCGACTCCAGTCGCCGGTTTTGATGCAAAGGAGTTTGGCGTGGAAACGGCGACACGGGTCGCCGGTTTTTGGTTTTTGTGGCATGGAACAATTCCAGCGACAAGAGTCGCTGTTTTGGTGTGTTGGAGAAACGGCGACTCCAGTCGCCGTTTTTGGTGCATGTGAAATTTCCAGCGACTGGAGTCGCTGGTTTTGTGGGCGTACATGGATCCGGCGACAGGAGTCGCCGGTTTTGGTTCCGTGTGATGTTTTTCAATAACTCTTGTTTTTTTTTGTGTTTTGATTTTAAGACTAAGTGCTTACAACGTGATTTCTTTCACCAGGTACACAGTTCAAGGAAATGAAGAATTGTTCCAAGTTTGCAACTTCAACAATATCGACGACCGTGAAGACGATAAAATTCGAAGCTTCAACACTTAGAGAATTTCACAAGAAATTGAAGATGAAGAATTGAGATCGATGGAGTCAAGATTGAAATTGAAGTTTGATTTTGAAATTGAAGATTCAAGATTCAAAGATTCAAGAATCGAAGATTCAAGATTCCAAGATTCAAGAATCCAAGTTCTACAATAATGATGTCATCCATGGAAATGTGACATAGGCCAAGCATGCGACGAATGAGAACGTGCCACGTCATCACTCTCACATGTGCGGCTCTACTATAAATACCCATGGATTTGATTTTCATCATTTGACGATTTTGAGAGAACGAAATCTGATTTTTAGAATCGTAGTCGAGCTTCGAGTTTGTGTAGTAGCTTTTGCGCCGTGTGCCAAGATTAGAGCTAGGAGATATAGCTTTAGGTACTCGTGTGCTAGTTTGCAAGTTAGTGGGAGTTGTTGCGACACTCGGGAAACTTCTTGTATACGTTTTGCCTACCATACTCTACAAGTGTAATAGTTTAAGTTTTGTGATCAATGAAATGGAAACTATTACATAACTTTGTCTTCACTTTTTATTCTACAAATTGTGTGAGTGTTTTTACTTTGACGGGAGCTGTTGTCTGTGAGTTCAAGACCAATTTCACGAAAAATTGGTATCCTACGCTGAAGGCGTAATTTCACAAAGCCCTCGCCCGAAGCCGAGGGGCGATCGAGCCCGTGAGCTCGATCGCGGGTCGCTGCGGGGATGACCCGCAGCTGCCTCGTGCGCGCTACGGGTGTTCCCGTAGCAGAGGCACACGGGGCTGACCCCATGCGAGCAGCGAATCCGCGACTCGCTGCGGGGCTGCTACGAGCAGCCCCGGGGATGCCTCGCGCATCCCAGCGATCGTCCGTAGACGATCGCGAGCCCCTTGCGGGGGCTCGGCTGGCGCACGCGGCCTTCGGGCCTCGCTGGGCGTTCGGTCGGGCCCCGGCTCGTGAGGTGGTTCGCGTTCGTGATTTCCGACTCGCGGGGGATTTCGGCTGGGGGCGGGCTGCGTGTCTTCGGGCGCGTAGTCTCCAAAGGCCGGACTCCTGCGGATGAGTCGGTATTCGTGCGATCTCCGGCGACAGGTTTTTGGTCGGGTTATCGGTTCCGCAATTTTTGATAGCCCGGGACATCGAATCCCAGCACAGCGGCTGAACCTCCACTTGGCAGCTGTCGACTTCCGGCGACCACCACGGACGGTGGTTGATGCCGTCGACTCCAGCCACCATACAGCCCGTCCACCAGGACAGCCCGCACAGCAGCAGCCCGTTCCGAGCCTAGAAGCCCGTGCAAAAAGGTTTCGTCCGTGTTGCGCCAACGCGACTGCCGAGCGTAGCCTCCGGCTGCCAGCGAACCACCACCACTGGTGGCACACGCCGGCAAGCCCAGCCATGCCCTTGCTCACGTACAGCAACACACGCAGCCCCTTTCCGAGCCCACGGTCGATCGATCCGATTCGATTATTCCGAAAATCCTCGATTTTTAATAATTAATTTTTTCGACAAACACAATTCATACGAGAGATAAAACAAGTACGTAGAACAATATAGCACAATAATTTAACGCAATTAAATTAATCTATGGCTATAAACAACGACAATCGATTATCGAAACAATTAACGAAAAACGTAACCATACGCTCTGATACCAATTGTTGGAATTCGATATCCCGGGTTATTTAAATTTGCGGAAACCAATAACCCGATCAAACCCTTCGCCGGAGATCATATGAACGCCGACTCATCCGCCGGAGTCCAGCCTTTGGAGACCCGAAGGCACGCGGCCCGCCCCCAGCCGAACCCCCGCGTCGCGGGGTTCACGCGATCGAGGATCGCGTTCGATCTTCGCGATCGATGGGGCTGCCCAGCAGCCCCCGCGGCGAGTCCGGCGACTCGCCGCCGCCTGGAGGAGCCCCGCCTTCACGGCGGGTGGGGTGCGGCACCAGCCCGCGCCCCCGGCGATCGATCCCCGTGATCGATCGCGAGCCCTCGGCCCAGCCGAGGGTTCCTTTCCTCCGCGCGCCTCCAAACCCTAGCGGGCGATCCCGCGGTCCGGTGGCTTCGCCACCACCGCGTGATCGTTCGTCTAATCCGGGTTCGACTCTTGGATCTTGTTTTTTCGATAATTGATTTCAATATACATGAATTAAATAGCGAAATATTTAATTAACCTTTCGATTCGTTGTGCGGAGAAACGAGATCTTATGATGACCTTGAGATCTTCCCACGTATTCCTTGCACTTGTTCGAACGTCGGGTGGGCGACGATCCTCCGAACACTATGGATCTCCTTCTCTCCTTTCTCTCTCTAGAATTGTGATCTTCAAGTTATGAGAATAGAGAAGACCATGTAGTGCTTTTATAGGCTACGTAGGGGATCTTAAGGAGGTGGAATATTGGGCTTCCAATATTAATGATTAAATTGAGCCCAAGCCCAAATCTATTAATCTATTAATATTAATTAATTCTATTTTCCACTATATAAAATTAATTGCACTCCCAATATTAAACCATATTATATCAAATAATATTTCTCCCGGTAGTATTATTTATTCCGTGTATTTATAAATATCCATGAATAAAATTAATTTATTGCTAATTAATTTATTCATCTCTTATATTCGGGACTAGTACCATTCAACCTTAATTATTATGCGGATCAAATCCACCTGCAGGGTTTACATAATAATTCCTTATGAACTCATCTCGGGGATATCATCAACCCTTCCGGGATACACTTTCCCGTCAAGTATTCACGGCATGTCATATATAAAATATAGTGACCCAACTTAACCGGTAATTGACCCAGTAATTAAACCGGTCAATTCCTTTGGAAAATCAAAGTCACTTATATTAAATATACACACCCGCAATAGTATCGGGGATTAAGAATAAAATACTCTGAGATTTAAATCGATTATCCAAGGCAATCCTAATCGATAAATCTCAAGCGATCCGCCCAATACACCAAGTGTACAAGTGTGATAAAATAATTAAGATAAATTATTTTCTCTCTCACACAACGACTATACCGATGGATTGGTCCGTGTCCATCTAGGTCGTGAGCAACTGTTCGATTAAATACGAGTAACCGATAGTATGATCTTCTGTGTGCCCATGCACACCATACTAACTACAACGTATGAAATCCAGGACTATAATTTGCATATATTTAATTATAAATAATTAAACGCAAATAATTGTTTATTTAATTAAATAGATTAATGGCAATGGATCGGGAGTTTCTGTTACTTAAATCTAGACATTAAGTACACAACTCCAACAGTTAGGCAGGCGTGGCCTAGGGGCCTCAGCGTCGTGCTCGAATAAGAAATCATTTTCAAAAACTGGTTGGATGTTATTTTGTTGACTTTGTGTTTGTTCTGTATGGTTCCTGTGTAACGTTGGACTTTGAACTCTTTGTTTATCATTTCGTGTTTTCGTTTCTTTATCGTTCTCGATCGTTAGCATTAATGTGTTGACGCCGTATGGCTTCTAAATCGAATAATTGAGCAGAGTTAACCTAAGACGGCAATCCTTGGCTCATGAATTATCGTACTTTTTGGGTTTATCAACCGAGGACTTTTCGGGGCAGAGCCGTGGTGAATGCCCAGTCCTAATCAACTCTCCGCCCGGGTGATCGAGCAGGGCGTGCCTTGCTCGGCCTGGCGGAACCTCGGAGGAGGTTTTCCTCGACTCCGGAACTTCCGATATCTGATTTATCGAATCGGGGACTTTAGGGGAAGAGCCGTGGCGAATGCCCCAGTCCTAATCAACTCTCCGCCCGGGTGATCGAGCAGGACGTGCCTTGCTCGGCCCGGCGGAACCTCGGAGGAGGCTGTCCTCGACTCCGGAACTATTGTATTTTTGGAAGTCATACATAATCAGATTTGGAAAATCTCTTTATTAAAATTGTTCGGAGAATCTACTGACAATATTTCTTAAGATGTACGGCATTCTAAAGGTATTGATCAGGGGTCCCGTCAATTTGTTCGAGCTCGTACGCTCCGTTTTGTAGGCATCCTTTCACCCTCAAAGGTCCTTCCCAGTTCGGGCCAAGGGCTCCCGTGCTCGGACCGAGTATCCGGTTGAGTACCAGTTCTCCCACTCGGAATTTCCGGAGCTTTACTTTGCCGTTGAAGTACCTCTCCGCGTTGTGTTTCATCGTCGCATTCCGGTGTGCCGACGTCAGTCTCTTTTCCTCCAAGAAATCGAGCTTGAGGTGTAGAGCTTTATCGTTCTCGAGAGTAAGCTCCTGTGAGGTTCTGTGACTCGGGATTGCCACTTCGGACGGGATCACTGCCTCGCATCCGAAGGCTAGAGCGAAAGGAGTTTCGCCTGTGGCGTTTTTGCTTGTCGTTCTATACGACCAAAGGATGTCCGGCAACTCAGCAGCCCAACGGCCTTGTCGCTCCTCAATTTTAGCTTTGATGGTGTGCTTCAGTATTTTGTTGATAGCTTTTACTTGCCCGTTCGTCTGTGGATGATACGGCGTGGAGAAAGCCTTCTTGATCTTCCACTTCTCGAAGAATTCTAGGATCTGCGACCCTTCGAATTGCTTTCCGTTGTCCGACGTCACTGTGTGCGGTATGCCGTACCTGCATATGATGTTCTTCCACACAAACCTTATTATTTGTGGCTGGTCGATTTTGTTCAGGGGTTCGGCTTCTGCCCACTTGGTGAAATAGTCCACCGCGACTATAACATATTTCACGCCTCCGGGGCCTGTCGACAAAGGACCTATGAGATCTATCCCCCAGGTTGCAAAGGGCCAGAGGCTATATATTGAGTTCAGGTATTCTGGTGCTGCTCGTATGATCGGCGCGGTCACCTGGCAGCGGTGGCATGCTTTGGCATATTGAATGGCATCCTTCCGTAGGGTTGGCCAATAATACCCTTGCCGGATCGTTTTATGGGCTAAAGACTGTCCGCCCGCGTGGTTCCCGCAAACTCCATCGTGAATCTCACTGAACACTCGTCGTCCTTCGAGCGGGGTTATGCATTTTAATAATGGCAGGTATAGGCTTCTCCGATAAAGTGCGTCGCCGATCAACGTATACCTTGCCGATCTTATTCGTATCTGGCGAGCCTCAACCTTATCCTCGGGTAGTTCACCCGAGCGCAAGTACGTTGTGATCGGATTCATCCAGTCCGGCCCTCGGTTGACCACCGCCACTGTCCTTGCTGACGCCGTGGTCGGTTTGGCTAGGCTCGTAAGGATGACATTCGTCATATCCGCAGTCCCTTCTGATGATGCCAGCCTGGAAAGCGCGTCAGCCTGAGAATTTTGCTCTCGTGGGATCTGCTCGATCAGCACCTTGGGAAATTTTTTGCACAACGCCATTGCGTGTTCGTAGTATCCGGACATCCTCTCGCATTTGGTTTCGTACTCCCCCTTCATCTGTTTCACCACCAGCAGCGAATCCATGAATACGTGTAAACATTCTGCGCCTACGGCCAGTGCCAGCTCTAGCCCTGCTATCAAGGCCTCGTACTCAGCCTCATTGTTTGTTGCCTGAAATTCGAATTTAACCGCGTGAGTGAAAGACTGGCCGTCTGGGCCTATCAACACTATTCCAGCCCCTGCGTGGGAGGAGGTGGACGAGCCGTCTGCGTACAACTTCCACGGAGGGATACCCGGCACAGGGGTAGTCTTTGGGAACGTTAGTTCAACGATAAAGTCGGCCAGGGCCTGGCCCTTTATCGCCGCCCTCGGAGTGTATGTGATATCATATTGGCCTATCTCTAAGCTCCATTTCAAAAGTCTACCGTTCGTGTCCGGTCGTTGCAAAATTTGCCTCAGTGGCATCGTCGTCAGGACTTCCACAGGGTGCTCGAAGAAATAAGGCCTCAGCTTCCGAACGCTCATCACTAAGGCCTACTCCAGTTTTTCTAAAGGCGTGTATCGGGTTTCAGCGTCGTGGAGGGCTTGACTCACGAAATAGATTGGTTGGTGTTGCTGTCCTTCCGCTCTGACCAAGACTGCACTGATCGCATGCTCGGACGACGCCAAATACAGGTACAACCTTTTGCCAGGTTGGGCTTTTACCAAGACCTGTGGGTCTTGGAGGTGCTCCTTCAGCCTCGCGAAAGCGTCTTGGCTATCCTTCCCCCATTTGAATTTCTGTTTTTTAATCGCGGCAAAAAATGGCCTACTTTTATCTCCTAGGCGGGGGATGAAACAACTCAAAGCGGCTAGGCATCCGGTAAGCCGCTGCACGTCCTTTAGACACCTCAGCTCTTCCAAATCGAGGATCGCCTTAATCTTGTTGGGGTTAGCCTCAATTCCCCGCATGCTAACTATGTGTCCGAGGAACTTCACCTCCCGCATCCCGAACTGACACTTCTTGGGATTCAAGCGCATGTTGTATTTTCTCAGGATGTCGAAGGTCACCGCTAAATCGCGGACATGGTCCTCGGCCTTCTTGCTCTTGATGATGAGGTCATCTACATAGACCTCCATCGTCTTTCCGATCTGGTCGACAAACATTCCGTTCACCAGCCTTTGGTAGGTTGCGCCCGCGTTCTTCAGACCAAAGGGCATTCTCTTCTAGCTCATTATCTCTCGCTCTGCATAAAAGGAAGTGTGCTCGACATCTTCCTCGGCCATCAGGATCTGATGGTAGTCGGCGTAACCGTCGCAACAGGATAATAGCTCGTACCCCGAAGTATTGTCGACGAGATGATCGAGGTGCGGCAACGAGAAATGGTCTTTCGGGCAAGTCTTGTTCAAATCCTTGAAATCGACGCATAAGCGCCAGGTGTTATTTGCCTTTTTGACCAAAACCGCGTTCGCTATCCACTGGGGCTCCCCGTCCGCCTTTTCGATCAGCTTGTTGTCTAAGAATTTCTTTACTTCGACTGCCAAAGCCTCGTAATTCTCCGGGCCTAACTTTCTACGTTTCTGTGCAACAGGCTTTATATTCGGGTCTATCTTCAGACGATGACAAGCGTGGTGGGGGCTGATGCCGACCATATCCTTGTGCGACCACGCGAAAACGTCTACGTTCTCCTTCAGGAAGGTTATTAGCTCCTCCCTAATATCGTCCGGTATTCTCCTACCGATCAGAACTTCCAGTTCTGGCCTCCCCGCGTCGAGTGTGACGCGCTCCAACTCGTCGACGAAAGTGGTTTGACCTGGTCCCCTTGGGTCCGGTATTTCGGGTTCGAAACCCAAACGTGGTTCCAAATCGTTGTCCCTAGCAGTAATTCCAACCGGGTCACTCCCGGACACCAACTGATTCACAGGGCAAACCGTCAGAACTTCATCCAACAGTATGCCGAGCACATCGAATTCCTCGGCAAGATTATCGTAGGATTATCGTATGGCTCGTCTCTCCCCACCGGGGAGCATGTTCGGCCTCTGCTCGAGCCTCTAGCCCGGGGCCCTGGTCCTCCAAAATCATACCCGAGGCCGAACATGTAGTGTCTTCCCGACTTACCGAGTCGCACACTTGCATAGGTTCAGGTCTTCTGATAGGATCCGCAATCGAAAAAACGGGATAATCAAAAAATTTCTTTGCCATATACTGATCTCCCTTCACGGTCCCAACGGATCCACTCGGGGAGGGAAACTTGATACAATAATAGTGCGTCGAGGCCACTGCCTCGAACGCATCCAAAAAAGGACTACCTAAGAACACATTATAAGCATTCTCCTGATCAACGATTACAAACTCCAACACCCTCATGTTACTCACAGTTTGGTCCTTCCAGTCGACCAACTCGACCGCCATGCTGATCTTACCGTAGGGGGCCACCACCACGTTTCCAAATCCTGCCAGCACACCGTCGTAAGGCTTTATATATTCCGCCATGTTTCCCAGGCGATCCAATGTAGGATTGAAAATCAGGTTACAGTACGCCCCGTTGTCTATCAAGATCCGCGCGACCTCCATCCCTAAGATCTTGGTCGTGATGACCAGAGCGTCGACCTTGGGATATCTTACCTCTTCTCGGTCAGAGTCCGAGAAAGAAATGGTCGTACCTTTGGAGATGCTTGGTTCATGGAACGGAACGACGACGTTAACGCTTTCCTACATCCGTAATTCTGCTTTCTTCTGTCGTTTCGACCGGTGCATGACCGGCACTAGCCCGCCGATCATGTTTATCCGCCCGCCTTCTCTCAACGGAGGTGCCTGCGGGGCTCGAACCTCATCCGCGACGGTCGGTGGCGGTGGGAGCCTCGGGTGGTCGGCAGGCGGCGGCAAAGGAGGACGAGCACCGTCTTGAGGTGGGCGGCGTTCATCCCGCCTGTTCCGGTTCCTCCCTTGGCGGCTCCGGTCGGGCCCTCTCAACATTCCTCCAAGTTTTCCCTCGTTGTAGAGCTGCTGTAACTGGGCTATCAAATCTCTGCACACTCGTCGGTGGCGTGACCCTTCTCCCTATGGAATGAACACCATTTGAATTGGTTCCGTTTCTCGGGAGGGGTGTGCATCGGAGGTGGCGGCGTCAATACGTTGATGTGGTGTGTCCGGAGGATTTCCAAAATCCTTCCCGCGGATCGCCCTAGGAACACCCCGTTTACTGCTGCGGTGGCTGGAGGATCTGTCTTGCGAACCTGACTAAATGGCCTTGTTAGGCCTGGTCTCTTCACCCACTCTTTCTTTTCAACCGCCGTCCGCTCGGGCTTTTCTTGCCACTCCATCTCTTTTAAACGTTGGGCATATAAGCGTTGCTGGTTTATTTCCGCTCCTGCTCGCCTCCGAAACTCTGAGTACGACCTGGGGTATTCCTTCATCATGACCTTGAAAAGCTCGGAGGTCGGCCTGATCCTGCCGACCACCGCGTGCACAATCACCTCGTCCTTGATCGACTCCCCCTTCAGGGCTATCCCTTCCGCCCGGTCGATGTAAGCTTCGTCGGACTCGTCTTTTCCTTGCTTGATCCCCATGAGCCTCTGTTGGCTCTCAGGTTGCCGGATTTTTGATGCAAAAAAGGATCCGAACAAAGTCCCTAGATCTTCGAAATTCTCAACCGATCTAGACGGGAGACCGGTGTTGTTGGAAATCGATATCCCGGAATTAATAAATTAATTAAAATTAATTATCCAATTAATTCCGACCGAAATCCTTTGGAGATCGAATATCCGGATTGTCTAAAAATTGCGGAACCGACAACCCAATCGAAATCCCGATCGCCGGAGAAAACCATGAACACCGACTCATCCGCAGAAGTCCGACCTTTGGAGACTACGCGCCCGAAGACACGCAGCCCGCCCCCAGCCGAAGTCCCCCGCGAGTCGGAAACCACGAACACACCACGTGACCCGGGGCGCGACCGAACAGCCCGCCGTGGGAGAACCCACGGCTGCCCAGCCGAGCCCCCGCGTGGGGTTCGCGGATTGCTCGTAGCAATCCCTGGGGCTGCTCGTAGCAGCCCCGCAGCGAGTCCATGACTCGCTGCCCGTGAAGGGTGGCTCGCTCACGCGAGCCGCTACGGGAATCCCCGCAGCAACGCGCGAGCGGCTGCGGGTCGAGCCCGCAGCACCCCGCGATCGAACCCTAGGTTCGATCGCATCCCCGGCTCCCAGCCGGGGCTTCTCACATCCGCGATCCCCAACGGGGTTCCTCGACCGCCGCGGTCCGGTGGTCTTCGACCACCACCGCCGGTCGACCCTCGTTTCGGGGTTCATCCCTTGGATCTTGGTTCGCGGTATTTTCACGATAATTAACATGTAAAATCATCGAGGGGGTTTTCACGATTTTACCTTTGTTCTCGTTGTACGGAGAAACGAGATCTATGAAGACCTTGAGACCTTCCCACGTATTCCTTGCACTAGCTCGAACGTCGGGTGGGCGACGATCTTCCGAACTCCATGGATCTTCCTCTCTACTTTCTCTCTCTAGAATTGTGATCTTCAAGTTATGAGAATAGAGAAGACCATGTAGTGCTTTTATAGGCTACGTAGGGGATCTTAAGGAGGTGGAATATTGGGCTTCCAATATTAATGATTAAATTGAGCCCAAGCCCAAATCTATTAATCCATTAATATTAATTAATTCTATTTTCCACTATATAAAATTAATTGCACTCCCAATATTAAACCATATTATACCAAATAATATTTCTCCGGTAGTATTATTTATTCCGTGTATTTAAGATATAAATATCCATGAATAAAATTAATTTATTGCTAATTAATTTATTCATCTCTTATATCCGAGACTAGTACCATTCAACCTTAATTATTATGCGGAACGAATCCACCTGCAGGGTTTACATAATAATTCCTTATGAACTCATCTCGGGGATATTATCAACCCTTCCGGGATACACTGTCCGGTCAATTATTCACGGCATGTCATATATGAAATATAGTGACCCAACTTAACCGGTAATCAACCCAATAATTAAATCGGTTAATTCCTTTGGTAAATCAAAGTCACTTATATTAAATATACACACCCGCAATAATATCGGGGATTAAGAATAAAATACACTGAGACTCGAATCGATTATCGCTGGCAATCCTAATCGATGAATCTCAACGATCCGCTCAATACACCAAGTGTACAAGTGTGATAAAATAATTAAGATAAATTATTTTCTCTCTCACACAACGACTATACCGATGGATTGGTCCGTGTCCATCTAGGTCGTGAGCTACTGTTCGATTAAATACGAGTAACCGATAGTATGATCTTCTGTGCGCCCATGCTTGCACCATACTAACTACAACGTATAAAATCCAGGACTATGATTTGCATATATTTAATTATAAATAATTAAATGCAAATAATTGTTTATTTAATTAAATAGATTAATGGCAATGGATCGTGAGTTTGCGTTACTTAAATCTAGACATTAAGTACACAATTCCAACAATCTCCCACTTGTACTAAGGTCTAGTCATTTCCTCCAAACTCCCGACTCACATACTCATCACGTGCTTAAGTTGTACTTCCAAGAAGTACTATGTGAATGAGCACTCTAGGTTGCCGCTCTGAAGTTATCTTTGTGACTACAGCGTCGTCTCCCTTGACGATGACTCGTATCAGGTGGTACTTGCACTATGTGTTATCTTACACTTATGGACTAGTGATTTCTTACCATTTGCCATTGCACCGCTATTTACATAGCCTTTGACAAATTAAGAATCACATCTAAGTCCCAGAGATTATCCCGGAGTTATACCAAAACTTCCGCTGCCTCTGAGGCCGCTTTTTGGTTACCAATGGCAGAGTCCGAAAAGCATCGTGCTTATCACTCTTCCATGTTAAAACTCCTCCTTCAATAGTGAAACACATAGCCTGATATCGACTTACACCGGTCCTCATTCGATTAGAAATCTAAGAGAATGTAATCCAAAGGAAAAACTCGTCTGCTTCGTAGTCTAGAACAGTACTTCGAAAGTACTTTTACGGCAATCGAATATTCCTTTCCAGGATTACCTTGATATCCTCCCACTATGCTAACCGCATAGCTGATATCAGGTTCTTGTTTTCAACAATGCATTTATTAAGCTTTCCACACTCAAAGTGTAGGAAACTGCTTTTATTGCTTCTATCTCCTTTTGTGTTCCAAAACACATATCCTTAGATAGATGCATTCCGTCTCTGAAAGGTAAAGAACCTTTCTCGGAATCTTGCATGTTAAAACGAACCATAATCATATATATGTAAGATTTCCAGGAGAAGTACAATGTTCTTTTCTTGAGATCCTAGATCTTAAGAACATGCTCTAACTTCTTCTTCATCTCATATATCGATTCTTCTAGACAACCATCATTTTATGTCTGACAACATCTTTACATTGTTACCAATGATAAAATGTCATCTACACAAAACCTCCGAGAAACACCACCTTGTTTCCATCACGTTTTCCATACACACGATTCGTCTATGCTTTTGATGAATCCATAAAATGGACTATCTCATCAATTTGCAAGTACCACGAACTCAATGCTTTGTCTCAATCCATAAATGGATCAACTAAGCTTGTACTCTAAATGATCTTGCCTCTTAGCAATAATCCTTATTGCTCTCCAAGAAGGCACATTTAGATCTAGTACGGCCTTTATGTAGATCCAGGGATCGATCTCATGTATACTAGGTCCAGAGTTCGAAACTCTCCTAGTCTTATGAATATCTCCGGTTGTCAAACAACCTCCCACTACAACGGCATTCCGGTGTATAAACAGTGATAACAGTAGGTGCAGTTAGTGGTGTACCGCTACTCGGTTCGGCTGGTTCTAAGTCTTAATCTTTCTCTCTCATTTCAAAGTATTACGTCACTTTGGGCTTGTGGTTCATCTAATAGTCTTCCTCTAAGAATCGGGCGTTAGAACTTATAACGTCCTTCTGGTTCATAGAACTATTGAACACACATCTTTTGTTCTTCTAGGATATTCTACAACCGCATTTGAATGCGCCGTTGTTTCCAGACATATCCATAGAACACAGGTAGTTCCGTATAACTCATGCTTTTACTATTTCTATAAGAGTTCCACTTCTTATTACCGACACACCATTTCTACACAAGAGTGTATGGTGTAGTCATTTGGGATCAAATCCCAATCTCTGATCAGTATGCCATGCATTCCTCAGACAGGCACTTGCCTCCGCGATTAGATCGCAGGCTTTCAATGGATATACCATGATGGTTCCCCACAATAGCTTTGTGTCCACTGACTTGTCAAAACACTTGCTTTTGTGGCACATCAGGTATTCTAACCCATTTCTCGAGTAATCATCAAATGAAGTACTCGTACCTTATTGTCTGAGTAGACATAGGTCTGCATACATCAGAGTCAATCAATTCTTATACTTGTCCGGATCTTACATCTTATATCCATAAAGGATTGCTTAGTCATATTATCTTCCAAATTAGATTCTTAGGTCGGAAGGTCCACTCCTTCAACTTAATTGATCAAAATATCAATTTTCGACCCTTGAACTTCTTATTTGAATAAACATGACTCAGCATAAGAATCCACAAGTATAATTGATAAAGAAATCTCTTATTAGTAAAACGAGTTTCATACTACGGTTCGTTGCATCGTGGTGGACTCAGGATTCATCATTTATATATTGCTAGCCAATGTACCAAAATAGATAATATCATTATTTCTTCTTATAACCATCAAATGATTAAAAGAAATAAAATATCCATTTATTAGAAATCCAGAACAAAGTTCTTTCTAATTTGAAAGGTACATAAAAGCAATAACTCAAAATGAAATCCTATAAAATGTCCTCCACTGCAATTGCTGCCTCCTTACAGCATTGCCCATGTAGACTACGATCTTTTCTTCTCTAAGTCGTCGGGTTTCCTGGAACCCTTGCATTAAAAAAAATGCACATACCGTCAGTGGTTCCATATCTACACACCAGGTTCCGGTAGATAATACCACTGACTATGTTTTACGACTAAAGAAAATTTCGTACTTTCTTTGAGAGGATAATCAGACCTCCAGTACCCAGACTGTTTGCATCGAGAATACTTGCCTCATGGCTTTCTCGTCCCATCTCGTGGTCTAAGCAACTTAGGACCACTGGGTTTCTTTGCTTGCTTTTCCTATCCCCCGGTTTTGCCCTTAGGTTCGAAACCTTTGGCATTGGCTACAAGAGCTTGCGATTTCCGTCTCAACTCGTCCAAAAGGTCAATCATCTCAAAAACGTGTTTAAGCGTTTCCTCGAATCGACTGGCCTTTATGAGTATCCTCATCGCCTCTTGTCTAGCCTCTACACCATGTCTAAACATCTCCTTGAGTTTGAACATGATATCAAAATCAGTCCTTTCCTCATCAGTTAAGACATTTGTAGGCTCGGGAGGACAAAGCTCACTGAGTACAAACTTGTACTCTTCAACAGTTTGGGTAATGTCTAGATCTCTATTCCAATCATTACATCCAGGGACCAATGAGTTTAAAATCCTTACGTATCACATAAAGTGGGTTCAAAGCCATATCCTAATCTATGAGCACATATAACAACAAACAATCGATTTAATCTCCGATATTATCTCCCTCAAATAATATCATTAAACCACTAATCGCATCTAAAATCCCATCAGATATGGCAAGCCACGATAGTGTGGACGTTTACCTATCCAAATGATTTAGCAATTAGATTTCCTTCGTTCGTACATCATCATTAGCGTTACTTCGATGGGAAGAATACTAAGAAGCGTACCTAAGTGTAAACCATTACTCAGTATCTAAGAAGATTGTTTGGGACACGCATATTTACCGCAAGCCACGATAGTGTGGACGTTTACGTTAACATACGCTCCTTTACTCCCTTCTATAACTGTCTACATCAATCGTTCCAAAATCCCATTCAATGCAGCAAGCCACGATAGTGTGGACGTTTACTACACCAAAAGACTTTTACAATTGACTCCCAATTACATGAATCATTTAATCTTGTAAATCAAGACGCGGAGAATCATAAGTGAAACTCGAAGTTTCTAACCAGTGATTCACCATGCGAACAACCCTATCTCTCATTAGATGAGGGAGCCGAGCAGACAATCGATCCATCTATAAAAGAATGGTACGAAGGTCTCTAATTTGTGTCCTCTACATGACCAAGTGGCTTTGGCTCCATTCCACTCCCCGGGGTGAGAATGAGTCGACTTGAAATCAGCTTTGGAAAGACAAATTAGGCATTGTTTGATAAACTTAATCAATGTTTCTCGTAAGAGGAATTACAAGAATTCTCCTCCAATGACTTGTCTATACGAACTTCAAAAGTCCATAAAAGTCACCAAGAGAACAGCAATGGAGACCATGGATATGTTTCCATACCCTCTCCCACTTAGCTTTTTACAATAAAGGGATACGCTATCTAATGCATAATTAAATACACATAAGCATGCATACATGTAATAAAGCACATAGAATATTGTCACATAGTCAAAATAATACTAAAATATTATTTTCCGACTATTATGGCTTTATCGCATCCCCGTACGCATCTTCTAGTCTTCAGTCTTCGTTCTTGAATGCTCCGTGTGACGAGAATATTAATCCCAATATTTAAATCTATTTATTTTCAATTAATCCAAAAGTTACTTAATTCGAAAATTAAGTCAATCGAATATATCAAAAATAAAATTAAATATTATTAATATTTTTATTTATTTTTATTTTCCTATCTAATTCTATTAAATCTTTAGAATCCTATCCAAGTAAAACTTGGAACATTCTAGAAGACTCCTATAATAGAATAAGGAAATAAAATAAATTAGGACTCCTAATCCTTCCAAATTAATTCTTTTCCTAATCTATTAAAAATTCCATAAATGAATAATTAAATAGGAAAAATTAATTAAGGACTTTAAAACTTTCCAAAATTAATTATTTTCCTAATCCATTTAAAATTCCATAAAGGAATAATAAAATAGGAAAAATAAATTAATTCCAAATTTATTCCTTTTCCTAATCTATGAAAATTCCCAAGAATAGGTATAATCAATAAGGAAAAATAAATTTATTCTAAATTTATTCTTTTCCTATTCCATGAGAATTCCCAAAAATAGGAATACTCAAAATAGGAAAACCGAATAATTTAGGAAAGTGAATCTTGGCCGAGATGAACGCGGGTTGGGGATCCCCACGCTCACCATGATCGACCACCCACCTAGAGGAGTCGAACTCCTCATGGTGGTCGATCGAGCCTCAAGAGATCGGCCATGGGGATGGCCGATCGAGCCCTCCCTCTATTCGTTTCCTCCGTCACACGTCTTCTTCCGGCGGTCGTTTCGGCATCGATCCAACGTAAAATAAATTACATAATTTAATTACAATTATCCGGTATCGATTCTATACATGAAATCGACCCTATACATTTTCCGGAAAAAGTAGAACGTAATAATAAATCCTAAATTCGGTCAACCCCCGAATTTTTACTATTACAAGCATTCACCACACATAAAACGAATCTCGACATGTCCGAGAGTTTAATAAAAAATTATGACAATAATTAACGAAGAATTATATCTAGCCATAATAGTCGGAAACCCTGCAAGGTAGAACAATTTATCGAAAAATACCGTGAACGAAAACCAACGCTCTGATACCAATTGTTGGAAATCGATATCCCGGAATTAATAAATTAATTAAAATTAATTATCCAATTAATTCCGACCGAAATCCTTTGGAGATCGAATATCCGGATTGTCTAAAAATTGCGGAACCGACAACCCAATCGAAATCCCGATCGCCGGAGAAAACCATGAACACCGACTCATCCGCAGAAGTCCGACCTTTGGAGACTACGCGCCCGAAAACACGCAGCCCGCCCCCAGCCGAAGTCCCCCGCGAGTCGGAAACCACGAACACACCACGTGACCCGGGGCGCGACCGAACAGCCCGCCGTGGGAGAACCCACGGCTGCCCAGCCGAGCCCCCGCGTGGGGTTCGCGGATTGCTCGTAGCAATCCCTGGGGCTGCTCGTAGCAGCCCCGCAGCGAGTCCATGACTCGCTGCCCGTGAAGGGTGGCTCGCTCACGCGAGCCGCTACGGGAATCCCCGCAGCAACGCGCGAGCGGCTGCGGGTCGAGCCCGCAGCACCCCGCGATCGAACCCTAGGTTCGATCGCATCCCCGGCTCCCAGCCGGGGCTTCTCACATCCGCGATCCCCAACGGGGTTCCTCGACCGCCGCGGTACGGTGGTCTTCGACCACCACCGCCGGTCGACCCTCGTTTCGGGGTTCATCCCTTGGATCTTGGTTCGCGGTATTTTCACGATAATTAACATGTAAAATCATCGAGGGGGTTTTCACGATTTTACCTTTGTTCTCGTTGTACGGAGAAACGAGATCTATGAAGACCTTGAGACCTTCCCACGTATTCCTTGCACTAGCTCGAACGTCGGGTGGGCGACGATCTTCCGAACTCCATGGATCTTCCTCTCTACTTTCTCTCTCTAGAATTGTGATCTTCAAGTTATGAGAATAGAGAAGACCATGTAGTGCTTTTATAGGCTACGTAGGGGATCTTAAGGAGGTGGAATATTGGGCTTCCAATATTAATGATTAAATTGAGCCCAAGCCCAAATCTATTAATCCATTAATATTAATTAATTCTACTTTCCACTATATAAAATTAATTGCACTCCCAATATTAAACCATATTATATCAAATAATATTTCTCCGGTAGTATTATTTATTCCGTGTATTTAAGATATAAATATCCATGAATAAAATTAATTTATTGCTAATTAATTTATTCATCTCTTATATCCGAGACTAGTACCATTCAACCTTAATTATTATGCGGAACGAATCCACCTGCAGGGTTTACATAATAATTCCTTATGAACTCATCTCGGGGATATTATCAACCCTTCCGGGATACACTGTCCGGTCAATTATTCACGGCATGTCATATATGAAATATAGTGACCCAACTTAACCGGTAATCAACCCAATAATTAAATCGGTTAATTCCTTTGGTAAATCAAAGTCACTTATATTAAATATACACACCCGCAATAATATCGGGGATTAAGAATAAAATACACTGAGACTCGAATCGATTATCGCTGGCAATCCTAATCGATGAATCTCAACGATCCGCTCAATACACCAAGTGTACAAGTGTGATAAAATAATTAAGATAAATTATTTTCTCTCTCACACAACGACTATACCGATGGATTGGTCCGTGTCCATCTAGGTCGTGAGCTACTGTTCGATTAAATACGAGTAACCGATAGTATGATCTTCTGTGCGCCCATGCTTGCACCATACTAACTACAACGTATAAAATCCAGGACTATGATTTGCATATATTTAATTATAAATAATTAAATGCAAATAATTGTTTATTTAATTAAATAGATTAATGGCAATGGATCGTGAGTTTGCGTTACTTAAATCTAGACATTAAGTACACAATTCCAACAGGTGTACCACTTGTGGGCCGCATCCCCAAGAGTTAGAGGAAATAGGCAACATTTCGTCGCGTCCGTGGAGCCTCTCCCCACCATATAGATATGGTACTTGCTCAGGTGTACCTCGGGATCCATCCTCCCGTCGTAGATGAGGGTTAAAACTGGTGCAGCATCCGGCTGAGTGGGCGCCCTCTCTATGTGTCGGGCCAAAGGCTCGTTCAACGCGATTCAATGGGAGTGATCACCCCCTGCCCCGTTCAGCCTCTTTTCCATTTCCTCCAGCCTCCTCTGGAGTAGGGCCACCACAGGATCCGTGGAAGCTTCAACCATCTGGGTGGTCCGCCGTCTCTTCGTCTCCATGGCTCTCCGCATTGGTCGGCCCCTCGTCTGGACCTGCTCGGAGCACTCCAACGTGCCCACACGTTGCTCGTCTTCGGAGGCGCTGCTGTCCTCCGTGGGTTCCCAATCGGGGTCGCTAGACCCTCCATCATAACCACTCGCGGATATTGAATTCCCTACCGGGCGGCGGCCATTGGTGGCCATTCCGCTTCGACCTCCACTAACCTTCGCAACTTCCGCACTCACTGGGGTCTGTTCGAACTCCGTTTCTAACCTTCTCGGTCCGGGCATGCCCCGAGCATTACTCTTTGCTCGAGCTGGCAGGCTCGTTGTCCGTTGTAGCTTGTGTACGGTACGTTTTACCTCCTCGGGGGACAAGAGCTGACTGTCGGCGGCATCCCCCAGACCATGTTCTTCCAGATGAACTCTCTTTTCTACTCCAGCGATTTGATCTTGTAGGACTCGTTGCTGCTCGGCCAACTCTCTCTCCTGAGCCCTCAACATTTTGATGAGAGCCCACTGAGCTTGCTCCTCGTTCGAGAGGGAGCTCGGGCGAACCCCTTCAGCGGACTCTGGCAAGGCCGAAGTCTTCCCTTTATCACTCGCAGTCGCATGCTCTTCGGGACGTACCTCCGAGCTCGGCACCTCATCGATCGACCTCATGGTACTGCTAGCTTACTCTCCAACGCCGGAGGATCACCCCTCCTTCTAGCGCAAAATGTTGATGTGGAAAAATTTGGTCTCCGACCACCGAACAGAAATACGAGATTTTGGGGATTGGAAGAGTACAATGCGAGCAGCTTTTGAGTGTGGGACGAGCTGCCAAACGGATTTCGTACCCTCAATTAATAATCTCGAAAAACGTGTCCTTGCTACAGTACAACTTCCGTATTTATAGAAAATATTAGGGCGGACCCTACTTTCTTGGGAAATGGGTCTTTCCTCTTTTAGATTTGGTTTTGGGCTTCTTAATGGACCGGCCAAAAAGGGTACATTCGTACATTCCTCATTGGGAAGGGGAACCCATCGCTCGAGCTGGCGATCCTGTTCGTCACCTCTGCTCTTCGCGCTCTCTGGAGGCGCTCGTCCAGCCCTTGTTGACGAGTTACGGTTTTTGCGTGTTCTGGTCGGCTGGTGTGTTCGGCACACACCGGTTTTAGGTCGTCTCCATGAGGTTTATTTGTTCGGACAATGATATTAGTTTGGTCGATCATGAGTTCGACCTAGTCGACTCGGGAGTTCGATTTCCTTGCGTCTGCCCAGAGGTCTGTCCGCTCTGGTCGGCCATGACCGACCAGGTCCCGGGGTTTGGGCCTTGTTGCGCTGGACTGTCTTGATAATGTTTGGTGGGCTTGCTCTTGGGCTAGCCTAGCATTTGGGCCGAGAATGGGCCGACCCAGATGTCCGAAAAATGCCACACAACACTTTGATTTAGGTATCTTCGATTATAATGATTATAATGCGTTAAGGATAAATATATAGATATATTTTATGTATAGATATATGTATATTGCAGCGGAAAGTAAAACGATAATAAATCACGATAACGAATTAAACACAACGCAACACAACACAACTCAACGCACACACACGATAAACACTATAAACACACTCACTCGACTGAAAAGTAAATGAGACAAGTATTTAAATCATGTATGGAAATATCGAAAGATATTCCATACAAAACGTGCCTTACGACTAAAATATTATTAAAGAGACGAGTCTTTACAAACGGGTATGATCTAGGATTTACAAGAGATCGAGCATCAGGAGATATAACTCGTATATTCCTTATGTCTTCGGATCGAAAGACCATGAACAATCAACACAATAAAACAAGCTACAACCTATCACTATGATCTATCTATCAAATATGTAGTGTAGCTAAACATATTGATCCACAAAGGGATTCTGTACGGAAATATGGAAAATATAGTGTTGAAGAGTTGGTGAAATAGCCTGGAGACATATAGTATTTATAGGCCAAGAAATCAACCGAAATCCCTAGTTTCACTAGGTCATAAGTTAGTTGCGATATTTTAGGATCGCAGAGTTGACCACTTGCCGCAAGACGTTGCGCTGGACCAACTTGCTATAAAATGCTTGTCGGTGATGGATTGTATTCTAAATGTCTAGTTTAGTGCAAATACGGAACTCCTTATCTATACCTTAATTTGAGATATGATTCAAGCATGATTGCATTTAATGCAATAGTCCTTGATGTAAACGTTGTAGACAGTATGGCGTGAGGAGACACGCGGAAGATCATACTGTCGGTTACTCGTATACTATCGAACAGTAGCTCACGACTTAGATGGACAGGGACAATCCATCGGTACGTCGTAGTGTGACTGGTAGATAGTCGGTCTTGACTATCATGTTACACTCGTACACTTGGTGTATTGAGCAGGACCATGGGAGGGCGTTCGATTTATACTAATCGCAGTAATCGAACTAGACCTCAGATATTACGGATATACGAATTCCTAATCCCTATATAATTATAGGTGCGTGTGTCCAGTTCTCGGTTCTTTGACTTACTAGTGAGTGAGACTAATTGATTAGTCAATATTCTCGGTAAATTGGGAATCGGAATTGTACACACGGCATGCTATAGATTATAGACAGGAAACCGTGTCCCATTTATTGGGTTGATGATGTCCCCGAGATGAGCTCATAAAGTTTATCATGTAAACCCTGCAGGTGGATTCGTTCCACATGATAATAAGGATGAGTGGTACTAGTCTCGGATAACAAGAAACGAGTTAATTTAATTATTAGTAATTAAAGTTAATTCGTGGACATACGATATCTTAAACACGGGGAAAGTCGTATATGTAATTCGGCGGAATTATTATTGTTGAAATAATATAAATTAATTATTGGGAATTCAATTATAATTTTATAGTGGAATTAATTATAATTAAAATTGTGGAATTTAATTAAGGTTTGCCTTTTAGGACGCCAAGTTAATTAAATTGCAATTTAGCCTAATAATTAATTTCCATAAGGTCCCTGGTGTAGCTCTATAAATACCTCACCCTCTCTTTCTCTAAACCTAAGAAACGCCGCTATTTTTCTGTAAAAATAAATAGATTAGCGCTGTTATTATTTTCTGAAGAAATTGATTGCTAGCGCAATTATATTTCTGAGACAGAAGATCAAAACCTTACTTACGCCGCTATAATTAATTCTGTAGAGAAAATAAAAGCTTGCGCAATTAATTTTCCTCTGCTTAATTAATTCAGATTAGCGCAGTAATATTTCTGTAGAAATAATTTTGCTTGCGCAAATATATTTCTGAGACAGAGGATATTATTCCTACGGTGGGTTCAAGAGAGAAAGGAGAAGAGGAAGGTTCAGCGGATCGTTGCCCACTCAACGGCTGAACGTCGGGGATAGAGACATACACCGGAAGGCTTCGTGGTCTCAACAATTCGGCTTCTCCGAATCACGCGACAAAGGTATAAGAAATCGAAACCCTTATTCCGCATACGTTTCGTTTTCTATTTCGTTAAAAATACATCGGATCTAAGATCGGGTTCCGGGCGTCGTGGATCATGTTCCTCGACTACTGGGGGTCAAGGACCTCCGGATCGGTAGTCGGAAGAGGAAAATCGACCCGGAAACGCGCTCGGAACAGCAGGTCTCGCTGCTGTTCGCGGACAAACGGCGGTCGCCGGAGGGCAAACGGCGGTCGCCGTTTCGCTGTTTTTCGGGCAGCCAGCTCTGGTTCGCGCGGTTGTCCTTCGGGGCAATGGCTGGGCGTGAATCGGGACACGGGCTGGCACGTGAACGGAGTAACGGACCTGGAGGTCGACTGGGATCGTTCGGATGTTCGAGTGATCGAACGAACGCATCCCGGGTAGTCGATTTCCAGCAATTGGTATCAGAGACGGTTTTGTCGATTCGTTGTATTTTTGCGAGATTTGTTTTGCAGGTTCGAACCCGGTTATTATGGCCAACATTGTGATTGTATGTTGTGCTTTAATTTGTGGTTTTGATTAAACTCTCGGGCTTGTCGAGATTGTTTTTGTTTTGGAAAAACGATGCTTGTTTGTAATAGATAAAAACGACGGGTTGAGTCGTTAGGTTTATTTATTTTTCGTTGTATCCGGGACATGTATAGGGTCGATCACCTTGTATAGGATCGATGCCGGATTTAGTAAGTTTATTCTTGTAATTTTTCTTACTAATTTTGGTGGATCGAGACGAGATCAAAACCCGGAGAAACGAGGATCGAGGAGAGCGAACCGGCAACGGGCAGCCATCGAACACACCCCGTGTTCGCGACGGGCAGCAGCGGGTCTGCGGTTCGTTCGACCCCACGGACGACTCAACGAGGCTCGAGACGAGGCTCCAGTGGGAGGAGTTCGTCTCTTGACCCTCGAGCGAGTCGGTGGTGGACCGAGATCGAGACGAGCAACGAGATGAAGTTCCAAGAGACGTGCATTGGAAAATATTTAAGGCCATAATAATCGGGGCCACGTTAATTGCTTTTTATGTGATTTACGTGTTTATTATTATGCTTAAATTATTTATGTATGTTATCCCTTATCGTAAAATACTAAGTGGGAGAGGGATTGGAAACAATCCCGCGGTCTCCATTCTCTGTTTTGAATGTGATGTGTATTGACTTACGAGTTGGCTTTAGTGTCATCCTCCCTATCGGATAAAGTCGATACACGGATATCACTGGATCAAAATTCGAATTTAAAATCCACTTATAAAATTGAACAATTATATTTCTCAAAAGCAATGCCTAATCTGTCATTCAAAGACTAATTTCAACTCGACTCATTCTCACCCCGGGGAGTGGAATGGAGCCAAAGCGCTTGGTTATGTCGATGACACAGATTAGAGACTTTCGAGTCATTCGATGACTAGATCGATTGTCTGATTGGCTCCCTCACTTTGTGAGAGATAGGGCTCAATTGCATGATTGATCGCTGGTTAGAAACTTCGAGTTTCACTTACGAGATATCAAGCTTTGATTAATAAAATTGTGAAATTTAATAAATGTAAGAGTCAATTAACAAAGTTGTTTGTTTTAGTAAACGTCCACACTATCGTGGCTTGCTAAATGGAAACGGTACTTTGGGTTAATTAAGATTCTATGAAATTTAAATAAGTGAGATTCAATTAATAAAGTTGTTTGTTTTAGTAAACGTCCACAAGAACGTGGCTTGCTAAATGGAAACGGAACTTTGGGATTAATTGAGGCTCGACAGTTATAGAAAGTCGTGGAGGACCGCATGTCAACGTTAACGTCCACAAGAACGTGGCTTGCGGTGGACATGTAGTTCCCGAGCGGTGGACTTAGTACTGAGAAATGGTATACACTTAGGTACGCTTTATAGTATCCTCCCCATCGGAGTCACTGCTATGATGATGTACGATCGAAGTGAAATCCAATCATAAAATCATTTGGACTGGTAAACGTCCACAAGAACGTGGCTTGCTATGTCTGATGGGATTTTGGAAATGATTGGTAGTTTAATGATATCACTTGAGGGAAATGATATCGAATTAAACTCATTGTTTGTTTTATATGGTATTATGCCCATTAAAAGTCAACAAACTCACTGAACCTGATTTTATAGATTTGAAAAGAAACTTGGACATTGTCCTAACTGCAGAGGAGTACAAATATGTACTCCAAGTCAATTGACCTGCTGAACCAAATGATGCTTCCACTACTGAGGAAAGGAAGCTCATTGGAAATGGATCAAGGCTATGAGATGACGCGGAGCAACATTATGACTTTCATGTCAAATGTGCTGCGACATCAGGATCATGCCATGACTATTACCTATGATATGATGCTTAACCTCAAGAAGTTTTTGGTTATCAGGACAGGACAGCCAGACAAAGTGAAATGAGGCAACTCATGACGGCCATCATGTCGGAAAGAACGCCCGTGAGGGATCACGTTCTTAGAATGATGGGCTATCTTAATGAGATAGAGATTCTAGGAACAATTATCAATGGGGTAACCCAGGTTGATTTTGTGCTCCAGTCTCTGCCGAGAAGTTTTGAGCAGTTCCGCTTAAAATATAACATGGATAAGAGGTCTTATTCAATGGCGGAGCTCCTGGTTGAACTTCAAGCGGCTGAGGGAATCTTTAATGGCTCTCAAAACACTTGTGGCTGAGAAATTGGCTCTTCCTAGGCCTTCGGGCGGCAAAAGGAAGAAGAAGAAGAAAATATGGAAACCCAGTGGGCCTAATATATCTGGACCACGGAATGGGAAAAGCAAGCCCAAGGGGTAAGTGCTTCCGTTGTAAGCAGTTTGGATACTGGGAGTTTTAATTTTCCTCTCAAGCAACAAGGAGTTGATTCTTCTTTAGTCACCGAAACATGCTTAGTGGTGTTATCCACCAGTACCTGGTGTGTGGATACGGGAACCACAAATCATGTCTGTACTTAAATGCGGGGGTTCCAGGAAACCCGGAGACTTAGAAAGGAAGAAGTAATAACCTACATGGGCAATAATGTTAAGGTAACAGCCGTTGCAGTGGGAGATAAATGGTTTTAAACCGTAGGATTTTAGTTCTAATAAATTGTCTTTATGTGCCGGCATTTAGAAAGAATTTTCATTTCGGATTTCTAAATTGGCTTAGAATGGATATTCCGTTTCTTCTGATAGTTTCATACTTTTCAGAGTAGGAAACGGGGATATTATCTATTCTGGTACATTGATAGACAATTTAATACTAAATCTGTGTTCTTCCACGATGCAACTCACCGGAGAAAATAACACATTGTCGAATCCCAATAAGAGTAAAGATCCTTCTAGGATAAAGAAGGAATAGGACTCTTATAGATATGGAAAGTAGACAATGAGTTATTCGGAGTTACCTAATTCATTTTTGGGATATGACTTGGAAACAGCGGCGTTTATCCTGAACTTGTTTTCTTTGGAAACTTGTACAGATATTCGGCTGTTTATAGGATACCCTAAGAAAACGAATTGAGATATGTAATATAGTCCAAAGGACCAGATGTTCATTGATTGCATCAATGTTCGATTCTTACACATGGACTATATATATGCAAGATCACAAGCCCAAGAGTAGAGTAATACTTAATGTGCTTAGAGGGACTGATCAAGACTTAGAACCAGCCTAACTGAGTAGTTCACTACTATAATCTTTAGTCACTAAAGATACACCGGAGCGTCGTCGTAGTGGGAGGGTTGTTAGACAACCCAACAGGTTCATGTTTATAGGTGAGTCTTCGGACTTGTTACCTGGAGAACATGAAGCTGAACCCTGGATCTATGACGAGACGCTGAAAGATCAAGATGCTCAGTCTTGGCAAAAGTCGATCAGGATTCTTTTGTCTTCACATGGAAGATGGAAGTCAAGACAGATTTCCTAAATCGAAGTCTTGACGGGGCCATCTGTGTGGGACAGCCAGAGAGATTCATCGAAAAGAGCCAAGAGCATTCGGTAAGCAAGCTTAATCAATCTTAGGATTGAAGGAAGCTTCAAGATCTTGGACACATGCGGACCTATGAGAAAATCCATTTCATGGATTCATTCAAGGGATGTTTAGGTCTTGAGTGTAATAAAGAAGTGACAGAAAAGATGTGGTGTTTTCTCATTCTTTATGTAGACGACATCCTTCTAAATTGGCAACAATATGAAAGATGTTATCGGACATAAAGGGATGGTTGTCCGAGTAATTCAATGTAAGAGACTTAGGAGAAGTCGGGAATGTTCTTGGGATCAAAGTAATAAATGATCGCTAGAAAAGAACATAGAACTTATCTCGAGCCTCATACATAAATACAATTCTTACTCGTTGCAGCATACAGAATTCCAAGAAAGGTCTTCACCTTTTAAATGTGGAATTCGTCTATCTAAAGTTTTGTGTCCGACACAATAAAGGAGATAGATGAAGAGTAAGCAGTTCCCTGCACCTTAATGGTGGGAAGCTTAATGTATGTAATGCTATGCACGAGACTGATATCTACTATGCCGTGGGCATGGTGGTGAAATATCATAGTAATCCTGGAAAGGATCACTCGACTGATGTAAAGAACATGTTTAGGTTCCTGCAGAGGACCAGGAATTATGTTCTGAGTTACAAAGCAGTCAAGTTGTTTCTTTTGGATTACATAGAATTGGATTTCCAAATCAAACATGGACAGTCGAAAGTCGAAGTCAGGCTATGTGTTCTCACTGTGAAGTGGAGCAGTCACATGGAAGAATGTAAAGCAGCGATGCATTACGGACTCTACCATGGAAACTGAAAGGATAACGGCCTCTGAGGCAGTTAAAAGGTCAGTGTGGCTCCAGAACTTCCTAAGGGACTTAGATGTGGTTTCTAGTTTACCCAAAGCTATTTTGAATAGCGGTATTGGCAAACTTGAAATGCCACGAGTCCACAGTGGGAGATAACACGTAGAGCGCAAGTACCACCTGATTCGAGAGATCGTCTAGTAAGACGATGCAGTTGTCACCTAGATAGCATCGAGAGGATTGCCTGGTAAACCCGTTCACAGAGGCACTTCCAGCGAAAGCGTTGGGTAGGCGTGATGAGGTTATGGGAATCTGATGTTTGGGAGAGGGCGACTAGACTTTTAGTATAAGTGGGAGATTGATGGATTGTATTCTAAATGTCTAGTTTAGTGCAAATACGGAACTCCTTATCTATACCTTAATTCGAGATATGATTCAAGCATGATTGCATTTAATGCAATAGTCCTTGATGTAAACGTTGTAGACAGTATGGCGTGAGGAGACACGCGGAAGATCATACTGTCGGTTACTCGTATACTATCGAACAGTAGCTCACGACTTAGATGGACAGGGACAATCCATCGGTACGTCGTAGTGTGACTGGTAGATAGTCGGTCTTGACTATCATGTTACACTCGTACACTTGGTGTATTGAGCAGGACCACGGGAGGGCGTTCGATTTATACTAATCGCAGTAATCGAACTAGACCTCAGATATTACGGATATACGAATTCCTAATCCCTATATAATTATAGGTGCGTGTGTCCAGTTCTCGGTTCTTTGACTTACTAGTGAGTGAGACTAATTGATTAGTCAATATTCTCGGTAAATTGGGAATCGGAATTGTACACACGGCATGCTATAGATTATAGACAGGAAACCGTGTCCCATTTATTGGGTTGATGATGTCCCCGAGATGAGCTCATAAAGTTTATCATGTAAACCCTGCAGGTGGATTCGTTCCACATGATAATAAGGATGAGTGGTACTAGTCTCGGATAACAAGAAACGAGTTAATTTAATTATTAGTAATTAAAGTTAATTCGTGGACATACGATATCTTAAACACGGGGAAAGTCGTATATGTAATTCGGCGGAATTATTATTGTTGAAATAATATAAATTAATTATTGGGAATTCAATTATAATTTTATAGTGGAATTAATTATAATTAAAATTATGGAATTTAATTAAGGTTTGCCTTTTAGGACGCCGAGTTAATTAAATTGCAATTTAGCCTAATAATTAATTTCCATAAGGTCCCTGGTGTAGCTCTATAAATACCTCACCCTCTCTTTCTCTAAACCTAAGAAACGCCGCTATTTTATTTTTGCGGAGAAAAATAAATTGTTGCGCAATTATTTTTCTGTAAAAATAAATAGATTAGCGTTGTTATTATTTTCTGAAGAAATTGATTGCTAGCGCAATTATATTTCTGAGACAGAAGATCAAAACCTTACTTACGCTATAATTAATTCTGTAGAGAAAATAAAAGCTTGCGCAATTAATTTTCCTCTGCTTAATTAATTCAGATTAGCGCAGTAATAATTCTGTAGAAATAATTTTGCTTGCGCAAATATATTTCTGAGACAGAGGATATTATTTCTACGGTGGGTTCAAGAGAGAAAGGAGAAGAGGAAGGTTCAGCGGATCGTTGCCCACTCAACGGCTGAACGTCGGGGATAGAGACATACACCGGAAGGCTTCGTGGTCTCAACAATTCGGCTTCTCCGAATCACGCGACAAAGGTATAAGAAATCGAAACCCTTATTCCGCATACGTTTCGTTTTCTATTTCGTTAAAAATACATCGGATCTAAGATCGGGTTCCGGGCGTCGTGGATCATGTTCCTCGACTACTGGGGGTCAAGGACCTCCGGATCGGTAGTCGGAAGAGGAAAATCGACCCGGAAACGCGCTCGGAACAGCAGGTCTCGCTGCTGTTCGCGGACAAACGGCGGTCGCCGGAGGGCAAACGGCGGTCGCCGTTTCGCTGTTTTTCGGGCAGCCAGCTCTGGTTCGCGCAGTTGTCCTTCGGGGCAATGGCTGGGCGTGAATCGGGACACGGGCTGGCACGTGAACGGAGTAACGGACCTGGAGGTCGACTGAGATCGTTCGGATGTTCGAGTGATCGAACGAACGCATCCCGAGTAGTCGATTTCCAACAGTCGGAACTATCTACCTTTAAATACTTGAGTCTCTAGTCTTCGATCTTCATATCTTCAAGTCTTCAAGTCTTCAAGTCTTCACATAGCAGCTTGCTGCGGTATGAGTAATCCTCATAGTCGCATCAAGGTCTTCAATGCTTGACTTCCAATGTTTTGATTGTTATTATGCGCACGTACCATGAGTGTTACATGCTAAAACAAATCACACATAATATGTATAATATACAATAATACAAGTTGTGAAGGAAGAGAAAAACCGTATAAGTGTATTGTGGCAAAACATTGCACAGTACACATAATACTAATAAACTCCCCCTTTTTAACTTTTTTCACAAAACTCAAGGGATGAGCAGTGAGACTAACTCCCCCTTAATCAAAACTCTCTAAGTTTTAGAAGCATATAATAAGATCATAGCAAGATGAATTAAGGAAAAATAAAAGCACTCCCCCTTAATCCATTACTTCCAATATTAGAGAACAAAGATCCAACATGGATCAGAATAAGAGAGTAATCTAATCAAGAAATTATCACACCATTTTTAGATAAAAGACAAATATAAGAAATTGTTCAAACATACCAAAGCTTCAGAACATTGTTCAAAATACATGACCATCAAAGCAAGGTAAATTGTTCAGAACAAAAAGACATAAAAGGAAATTATTCAGAGGTACAGAAAACATCATTAAAACAAACAAACCCGATAAGTCAGGGCCTTCTCAATCAGTGTCTGGATCACCATCAGTGGTTTCATAATTGTCCACAAGGACATTTACATCATGTTCATCCAAGTCATCATCTTCATGTTCTCCTTCAGCTTCAGTTGTTCCAGCATCATCACCACTGTGCTCCTTGCTCATGCTCATTCCTTCCATTGATCCTCCCATGGATATGGATCCTCCCCCTTTTTGTGTAGAATGTTTTTCAAGAATGGACACACCAGATTGTCAGATAGCAAAGGAGAGAGAGAAGTAGCAATGGACTTAGCTAGGGTGTCAGCAATTTTCTTTGTCAAAAGCTGGACATCATCTTGCAGAGAAGGTGAGATGTCAGATCCAGATGAACCTGAAGCATTTGGATCAACAAAGCTTCCTGTATCATGTTCAAGCAACCGAAACATCCTTCACAGCGCGAACTTCTTCTTGAACCGCCATCATGTTCTTCAAAGCAACAACAACTTCGATTGGGGGTGAGATTATCTCTCGTGGCATCGGGGCGAAGCTTTCGAGCACACTCCAAAAAGAGTGGGTCGTCCATATATTCATCAAACATGGATTTTGGATTTGAGGAAGATGTCATGGTGAAAGAGAGAAATCGATAGCAAAGGTGAAAAGCTGATTAGGGTTTTCAGACTTTTGGAAAGAAGAGGGAGAGACTTGTGGAGAGAAATTAAAATAGGGATTGATTACTGGTTTTGAATAGGAATTGAATTTTTTGGGAAAACTGTAATCATAAAATCTCGGGGAAAGGGTTTTTGCAGGTGTGTATCAGTCTCCTTTTTGAAATTGAGTTGATGGTTGGCAGGTGAAAATATTAAGGGTTTTGCAACGTTCAAATGGATATGATCGAAGCGTTTGCAGCAAGGTGTTCCGGCTATAGTCTCCTTTTTGAAATTGAGTTGATGGTCGGCAGGTGAAAATATTAAGGGTTTTGCAACGTTCAAATGGATATGATCGAAGCGTTTGCAGCAAGGTGTTCCGGCTATTTTTTACTGGACTTCTGACGTGTCATCCTACGTGGCATCCTCCTCTCCGATCATATGTTACGTCAGCATGACACGTCATCTTCTATAAATCAAAATTATTATGGATATGATCGAAGCGTTTGCAGCAAGGTGTTCCGACTATTTTTGACTGGAGCAGCAAGGTGTTCCGGCTATTTTTGACTGGACTTCTGACGTGTCATCTGAATGGGCCCGCTATAGCCACATAGGTTGGGGGTAAGGTTTGAACCTTTGACCTCAAAGGCAGAAAGAGAGGCTATTGCCACTCGACCAAAGTATCCTAATTGTTAAATCTCAATATTTAGGCTATATATAAGTATACGTAATTTTATTTAATTTTACTATTAAATTTTTTATTCTTTTATTAAATTTGTTAAATTAAAATATAATATTACTGTTATTATTATATTTTTTTAACAAAATTATATTATTAATAAAAATTATTTATAAAATATATTTTTTTTCATTATGATTTTTATTATAATATTAAAAACATTTTATTTAGTTATTAATTAATCGTGTTAAAAATTTATAAAATATATTAAATGAGAGTTAAAATTATGTTAACTAACTAAAATTTTGAAAAATAAATTTAGTACATATAGTATAATATTAAATTATATTTAAAATTTGAATTTATAATAATTTTTTTATTTAATATTAAATTGTATTTAAAATTAATTGTATTTAAAATTTGAATTTATAATGAAATTTTTTATTTAATATTAAATTGTATTTAAAATTTAACTAAATATAATCTTGTTAATATTATAATAGAAATTATAATGAAAAAAATATATTTTATAAATTATTTTTATTAATAATATAATTTTGTTAAAAAAATATAATAATAACAGTAATTATTTATGCAATATATTTATTTCAAATAATATATTTGAATTTAACAAATTTAATAAAATAATAAAAAATTTAATAGTAAAATTAAATAAAATTTCGTATACTTAGATATAACATAAATATTTAGGTTTGGCCATTACTATACTTTGGTCGAGTGGAAATAATTTCTCTTTTTGCCCTTGAGGTCAAGGGTTCAATCCCTACCTCAACCATTAAAAATAATTTTTGATTTATAGAAGATGATGTGGCATGGTGACGTGGCTATAGCGGGCCCATTCAGATGACGTGTCATGCTGATGTAACATATGACCGGAGAGGAGGATGCCACGTAGGATGACACGTCAAATTTTCGGTCAAAAATAGTCGAAAAGGACTGAACGTGATTTTTTCAAAAACTACATGAATGAATGTGGATTACTTAGGACTGTTTTTGATAGTACCCCTAATAATGATTTTCACCCTTTTTTTTTGTCTTGCACATGTATTTTTATTATATATTTATACTAATTTTAATATATATTTATGACAAATAATTATTTCTCAAAATTATTTAAATAATTATAG
Source organism: Euphrasia confusa (assembly GCA_954870475.1). Taxonomy (NCBI): domain Eukaryota; kingdom Viridiplantae; phylum Streptophyta; class Magnoliopsida; order Lamiales; family Orobanchaceae; genus Euphrasia; species Euphrasia confusa. The sequence goes on along the minus strand of OX940951.1, from coordinate 39,034,448 downwards.
ATATAATTATATACATATTTTTAAAATATACTAACATTTACATTATTTAAAAATATAATGTTAGTATATTTTTAGTTGGTAGTTCAAAATAATAGAAAAATATCACAGTGTGTTCAATTTACACACCACTATCTATTTTTGAAGTAATATTATATTTTTTGAAAATGTACGTATTGAACTTATCGTATTAAAAAGATTATTAAAATATATCGTATTAAAAAAATTATTAAAATATAGATTGTGATGTAAATTTTAAACCATGAGTACATTTTTTTTTTAAATAAAATCATTTTTTATGTAAAATACACCTAGCTAATATGAAAAATAAATAATTAAATTGAAGTACAATAATATGAATTTTATATATTGCTTCCCTCTTTCAAAATTGATTTATTTACTGTTAAGTATGATATTTATATTTTAATAAATACAATGGTATTCACATTTTCATTTTGAAACATCCCACAATAGTATTCATACTCTAAAAAATAAAATAATTAATTAATTTTTTAATTGTAAAATAAAATTTAGTTCTACTTTTAACATTTTTTTTTTAAATTTTACTCATAATTGTTATAATTTTTAACTTAAAAATATATTTTTTATCTCTTATTTTTTTGGTTAAAAATTTAAAAGTAGTAATGTTTTTAATTTTTATGAGTTGGCAACAACAAAACCCCCCTTATCCCTCTATTCGAGATTCATAAAGGTTTTGTATAGTGGGTTATATACCTGTTATATATGTACCCAACATAAAAAGAGGTGGTTAATTATTCTATTTTAATCATAGAATGATTAATCGATCTTTTTCTTCTTTGTATCATAATTCAATCAAAAATTTTCGAGTTTCTAGAATCTGTAACTTCAATGAAATAATGAAATCGGACATTCGAACATAATATAAATACTAAGTGAACGAAAGAAATAATAGGCCCATCCTGAAATATAATTTTGGGTCAGCCCCTGAGTACGTCCAACCCGAGAGTTTACCCAGAGCGCACTATTCGTATAGCGATCGAGAGTTTACCCAGAGCGCAGGGCTTGCCTAGTGTGGTTTACTTGGTTGGCGTAGTTTGCAGGCTAATACGTCCAACCCGAGAGTTTACCCAGAGCGCACTCTTTGTGTAGCGGTTGCGAGTTCTCCCGTTATAAAAAAAAAAGAATAAAGATTAAAAATAAAGATAAAGATAGTATTCCTCCGTCGGCTGCGGGTTCCCCCATTATATATATAAAAATAAGAATAAAGAATAAAGAATAAAAATAAAGATAAAGATAGTACTCCCTCCGTCCCCCGGTTAATGGAGTTTACCCAGAGCGCACTTTTCGAGTAGTGGTTGCGGTTCCCCCGTTAAAAAAAAAAAGAATAAATAATAAAGAATAAAGATAAAGATAAAGATAGTATTTCTATATTAGTCGAATAAAAATTAAGTAAAATATAAAATAATTATACATATGCAATTAAATGACATGTCATGTGACACATCAATAATAATTTGTACTTATTAATTTATACCACAACATCTCAATGGGTTGGGTTACAATTATTTACCTTTATAAATGTGGGACCCACAAAATGAAACACACCTGATATCAAATAATTGATACTCAATTTTTTCTCTTTTAATTTGTATCTATGTCCCAATGGTTTACCGAGCTATAATTTTTTGTCATATGTGATTTGTATTTAGGATGCTAAGAATTTTTTCAAATAATAAAATTAATATATACAATTTGGGCTAAGTTCAATTTCAGCCCCAAACCTATTATAAATAGGGTTAGGATATTTACACCTCCACAATTAATTTGTACACCTCATTTTTTTTTAATTTAAATTAAATTGTAAAATATCTTAATTTCCCCTCTCCCCTTAGTCCCTACTCTCTACACCCCCTTCCATCAAATTAATAAAATAAAGTTAAAAAATAAAATAAAAAAAATTGGCCATCATGCGATCGTGCTGATGTAGAATCAGATGTGGTCGCCGCCGTTTGGCTGCTGAACATGGTGTCGATCACCATCATGACGGAGGAGCACTTCGCGGCTGCCGCGACGGACGAGGAGGATGAAGATATTTTTTTTTTTTTTTTTTTTTAATTTTTAATTTTTTTTTTGTGCTGAAAAGTTGGGTTTTCGCGTCGGCGATGTCGTCTCGGAAGGAGGTGCTAAGGTGCCCGTGCTTCTAAGGATGACGGCGGGGTCGAGGCGGTGTGAGCTTGGTGGATGTAGGGGAAAAAGAAATGATCCAGGGCGTTGATCTTCGTCATCGATTAACGAATCAAGACTCATTGTCCGTTATCCCTGAGCATCCCTCCGATGATACTCCGGTAACCTCTAGTTTCCGTTGTGAAGTCCTAGGCCACCCTCCCTCGACCCACTGCCAAGCCCCGAAGACAGCCCACACCGTCACCTCGTCTTCTCTGTCGGATAATGTAGTCGCCTCCCTTCCATCCAATTTTCATAGAGATCTCGATTGAGGCGCAAGAGAATATCCTATTAGAAGTCGCTGCTCCGCCCACCTCCATGAATCACCGCAGGTCGAAGATCAGAGCATGGTCATCGGTCTATCGAAGATGCACATTGAGGAGGCCGAGAGTGTCTTTTATTTTATTTTATTTTATTTTATTTTATTTTATTTATTTATTTTGATGGAATGAATAATAATAATATTTCAAAGAGGATCATTTAAGTATTTTACTAATTTATATGATTAAATAAAATAAAATAAAGGTGCGTAAATCAAAATTGGAAGTGTAAATATCTTTACCTTTTATAATATAAGTCGAGTTTGGGCTTAAAATTTTTAAAATAAAAATTCAAGGCCCGAAGCTCAAACCCATTAAAATTACATGAGCCGACTAGGGTAATTCAAAGCACGGCCTATTCAGCCCAATCGAGTCCTACGCATAACCCTAGTTTATAAACTCCGACTCAAAATACGAGAAATCAAATCACACCATCAATGGCAGCCATGGCTTCAACCCTCACGACATCACTCTCCAAATCCACCTTGTACGGCGCCCAGATCCCCTCACGCGCCACCGGTCACCCGATCAGATCTGCACAACCGCGGAATCTCTCCGTCACTATGTCTTCCTCGCCGCCGCCGTACGACCTCAACAGCTTCACCTTCCGGCCGATCAAGGAGTCCATCGTCTCCCGGGAGATGACGCGCCGCTACATGACGGACATGATAACCTACGCCGACACTGACGTGGTGGTCGTCGGCGCCGGATTTGCCGGGCTCTCCTGCGCCTACGAGCTGAGCAAGAACCCCGACATCAACGTCGCCATCATCGAGCAGTCCGTTAGCCCCGGCGGCGGCGCGTGGCTCGGCGGCCAGCTCTTCTCCGCCATGGTGGTCCGCAAGCCGGCGCACAGGTTCCTCGACGAGCTCGAGATCGAGTACGACGATAAGGACGACTACGTGGTCATCAAGCACGCGGCGCTGTTCACGTCGACCATCATGAGCCGGCTGCTGGAGCGGCCGAACGTGAAGCTGTTCAACGCCGTGGCGGCGGAGGACCTGATCGTGAAGGAAGGGCGCGTGGCCGGGGTTGTCACGAATTGGGCACTGGTGTCGATTGTATGGATCCGAACGTGATGGAAGCCAAGGTGGTGGTGAGCTCGTGCGGCCACGACGGGCCCTTTGGGGCCACGGGCGTGAAGAGGCTGAGGAGCATCGGGATGATCGAGAGCGTGCCGGGGATGAAGGCCCTCGACATGAACACCGCCGAGGACGCCATCGTTAAGCTCACCAGGGAGATTGTTCCCGGAATGATAGTTACCGGAATGGAGGTTGCTGAGATCGATGGCTCCCCTAGAATGGTATGTATTTATTTTAAATAGTTACTCGATGATTTTTATTAAGAAAGCATAACAACATTGCAATCTCTCTCAGGGGCCGACGTTTGGGGCGATGATGATATCGGGCCAGAAAGCGGCCCATTTGGCATTGAGGGCTTTGGGCCTACCAAATGCATTGGACGAGGTGAAGAAAGTCCAATCTGAATTCACCTTGGCCTCGGTCGAGTCCATCGTCGACGCCTAAATATAGGTGGAAATCAATCCTATAATAAAATGCAAAAATGTGTGTTTGTGATTTCAATATTTGAGATGATTGTTTGTGCTGATCAGCGGAAGTTATTTTGTTGAATGTTTTTGTATTACTGCCCAACAAAAATTTCCCAAGTTGTGGTTGTGGATTGGTTTATTAATATGAATTTGTTTGAGGTTTATTTAGATTCAAGAAATGCATGGTATTTAGGTTCACACATTCGAAGGAACCCGTTTTCCTTCCACGCCTTAATCTTCTTCCTCCCAACCCCCGCCCCTTCCACGCCCTAATCTTCTTCGACGCCAAACAGCTCCACTAGCTCGCCCTCCCCACCCTCAAATCCTAGCGCTCGCACGGATGCGAGTGCACGCCTCGATCGGGCAACAGCGGTTCGATCTGTTGCTAGGGCTCGATTGGGCTGATCCGCGAGGGTTCGAGCATGCCCAGCGGGATGCCAAGGGCAGCCCTAGGCGGATGCCGTGTACATCCGCGAGCCCCATGCGGGGGCTCGACCGGACAGCCGCGGGTTCTCCCCGCGGCAGCTTGTTTGGTTGAGTCCGGCTTCGTGGTGGTTCGTGGCGGGACGTTCCGGCAACCAGGAGTTGATTGGAGTTGTTGTTCCGCAACTTTGACAACTCGGATATTCAATCTCCAAAGGATTTCGTTCGAAATTAATTAGATAATTTATTTAATTAATTTTATTCAAATTTATTAATTATGGGATATCGATTTCCAACAGTTGAGGTTACACATATTGGCTCTGTTTTTCTTTCAGAAAAGATTTTGTTGCATTCAGTTCTTTATGTGCCCTCTTTTTCCTATAATCTATTGTCTATCAGCGCTCTTACCCTCACATCTCACTGTACAGTACAATTCTCTCATGATTGTTGTGTACTTCAGGAGATTTCAAAGGGTCATCAGATTGGGATAGGTAAAAAAATTGGCAACCTCTATGTGATGGAAGCAAGGAGTTCCAGTAGCTCTTCTGCAATTGTGGTTTGTTCTGTTGTCTCTTATAATGTCTGGCATTCTAGATTGGATCATGTATCTCATTCTAAGCTACATATTTTATCTAAAAATCTGTAAGTTACTTTTAATAAAGATTTTGTTTGAGATGTTTGCCTTTTGGCCAAACAAAAGAAGTTGAAGTTTGATATTTTTGTGTCTCATGCTATTGATATTTTTGATCTGATTCACTGTGATGTGTGGGGTCCCTTTTCAACCCACACGGTAGATGGCTTTCAGTATTTTCTAACAATAGTTGATGTGTTGTGGATCGTGCATTTATAGGAAAACAAAATTTTTATGAAAAACCGTTTTTCAACATTTTACATTATATTGTATTTTATTTATTGAAAATCATATTTTCAATATTACATGCATTAGTTGATTTAATTCAAATCTATTAGAATAAATAATCCACCATTTAATTTAATTATCAAATAATTAAATATTTAATTCATGCAATCCCATACTACATAAATTAAATCTAGCGCAATTAAATTTATCAAATAAATTAATTACTTCTAGACCAATTATATTTATGATATAAATTAATTACTTCTAGGCAATTATATTATCATATAAATTGCGCAATTATATTAATCATATTAATATATTACACTAAACAATTAATTATGTAAACATGCACACATAATAAATTTGCATCAAATTGACAATTATTATTTAATTCTAAACATAATTAAGTTGCGTCAAATTGACAATTAACATAATCATATTATTTAATTCTAATCAACTTGAATTGTGCAATTTAAATTAATCAAATTAATTAATTACACATATATAATTAATTACGTGCACATAATCAGTTTGTGTCAAAATGACAATTAAGATTATCATATTATTTAATTGAATCAATTTGAATTTAATTGACAGTTAAATTAATCTCAATTAATTTCATTTAACGCAAACAATTAAATCTGAATTTAATCGTAAGTACCTCAGGGATTCATCGGACGAAACTAGGTTCGTCGGAAGTCGCGCGGATGCGACGCGGGGACGGCACGGGTCGTGTGCGCGAAGAGCCGAGCGAGTGGCGGGGCTCTCGGCTGGACTCGTGTGTCACGGTTGGAGCGCACGGGCGCGGCTCGGGCTGTGCTCGGGCGTTCATTCGGAGTCTTTCGTCTAATCAGGTTTCACCTCGTATAGGTAATCCAACTTACGTATTGCACTAGAAACACGTAAGGGAGAATACGACAGGAAAAACGGGCCGGAAAAATGGGCCGGAAAAACGGTGCAAGAATCGGATTCCGGCGAGGGGAGGTGACTGCCGGCGGCGGCACTAGGCGGCGGCGGGCGGCTGTTGGAATTCGATATCCCGGGTTATTTAAATTTGCGGAAACCAATAACCCGATCAAACCCTTCGCCGGAGATCACATGAACGCCGACTCATCCGCCGGAGTCCGGCCTTTGGAGACCACGCACCCGAAGGCACGCAGCCCGCCCCCAGCCGAACCCCCGCGAGACGGGGTTCACGATCGATGGATCGATTGCGCCGTGCGATCGATCAGCTGGGGCTGCAACGGCAGCCCCGCGGTGAGTCCGGCGACTCACCGCCGTCGGGGAGGGGGGCAGCTCGCCCAGCGAGCCGCGGCGGCACCAGCCGCCACCCCGCGATCGAACCTAGGGTTCGATCGCACCCCGGCGTCCAGCCGGGGTTCTCCTCGATCGCGCATCCCCGGCGTCCAGCCGGGGTGTTCTTGGTTCGATCCCCACGAGGTCCTCGAGCCGCGGCGGTCCGGTGGCTTCGCCACCACCGCCCGGTTCGACCTCGTTCCGGGGTTCGTCCTCGGATCTTGGTTCTACGGTATTTTCAATAAATAATCGAATAAAATCATCAAGGGTGTTTAACGATTTTACCTTCGATTCGTTGTTCGGAGAAACGAGATCAATCGATGACCTTTGAATCTTCCCACGTATTCCTTGCACTAGCTTGAACGTCGGGTGGGCGACGATCCTCCAAGCTTATGGATCTCCTTCACGAACTCTCTAGACTAATCAAGTATGATTATCTTGTCTTGTCAAATTGTGAAGACCATGTAGTGCTTTTATAGGCTACGTAGGGGATCTAAAGGAGGTGGAATATTGGGCTTCCAATATTGATGATTAAATTGAGCCCAAGCCCAAATCTATTAATCCCATCAATATTAATTAATTTATTTTCCACTATATAAATTAATTGCACTCCCAATATTAAACCATATTATATCAAATAATATTTCTCCGGTAGTATTATTTATTCCGTGTATTTAAGATATAAATATCCATGAATAAAATTAATTTATTGCTAATTAATTTATTCATCTCTTGTATCCGAGACTAGTACCATTCAACCTTAATTATTATGCGGAACAAATCCACCTGCAGGGTTTACATAATAATTCCTTATGAACTCATCTCGGGGATATTATCAACCCTTACGGGATACACTTTCCCGTCAAGTATTCACGGCATGCCATATATAAAATATAGTGACCCAACTTAACCGGTAATTGACCCAGTAATTAAACCGGTCAATTCCTTTGGAAAATCAAAGTCACTTATATTAAATATACACACCCGCAATAGTATCGGGGATTAAGAATAAAATACACTGAGACTTAAATCGATTATCGCCGGCAATCCTAATCGATAAATCTCAAACGATCCGCTCAATACACCAAGTGTACAAGTGTGATAAAATAATCAAGACAGATCATTTTCTCTCTCACACAACGACTATACCGATGGATTGGTCCGTGTCCATCTAGGTCGTGAGCAACTGTTCGATTAAATACGAGTAACCGATAGTATGATCTTCTGTGTGGGCCCGACACACCATACTAACTACAACGTATAGAATCCAGGACTATAATTTGCATATATTTAATTATAAATAATTAAACGCAAATAATTGTTTATTTAATTAAATAGATTAATGGCAATAGATCAGGAGTTTCCGTTACTTAAATCTAGACATTAAGTACACAACTCCAACAATCTCCCACTTGTACTAAGGTCTAGTCATTTCCTCCAAACTCCCGACTCCCATACTCATCACGTGCTTAATTTGTACTTCCAAGAAGTACTATGTGAATGAGCACTCTAGGTTGCCGCTCTGAAGTTATCTTGGTGACTACAGCGTCGTCTCCCTCGACGATGACTCGTATCAGGTGGTACTTGCTCTATGTGTTATCTTACACTTATGGACTTGTGATTTCTTACCATTTGCCATCGCACCGCTATTCACATAGCCTTTGGCAAATTAAGAATCACCTCTAAGTCCCAGAGATTCCCGGAGCTATACCAAAACTTCCGCTGCCTCTGAGGCCGCTATTTGGTTACCCATGGCAGAGTCCGAAAAGCATCGTGCTTATCACTCTTCCATGTTAAAAAACTCCTTCTCCTTCAATAGTGAAACACATAGCCTGATATCGACTTACACTGGTCCTCATTCGATTAGAAATCTAAGAGAATGTAATCCAAAGGAAAAACTTGTCTGCTCCGTAATCCAGAACATAGTTTCCAGTACTTTGAAAGTACTTAAAATGTTCATTACAGCAGTCGAGTATTCCTTTCCAGGATTACCTTGATATCCTCCCACTATACTAACCGCATAGCAGATATCAGGTTCTCGTTTTTCAACATCGCATTTATCAAGCTTTCCACACTCGAAGTGTAGGAAACCGCTTTTATTGCTTCTATCTCCTTTTGTGTTCCAAAACACATATCCTTAGATAGATGCATTCCGTATCTGAAAGGTAACATACCTCTCTCGGAATCTTGCATGTTAAAATGAACCATAATCGTATAAGATATCTAGAGAAGTACAATGTTCTTTTCTTGAGATCCTAGATCTTAAGAACATGTTCTAACTTCTTCTTTATCTCATATATCGATTTTTCTAGACAACCATCATTTTATATCTGACAACATCTTTACATTGTTACCAATGATAAAATGTTATCTACATAAAACTTCCGAGAAACACCACCTTGTTTCCATCACGTTTCCTATACACACGATTCGTCAATGCCTTTTGATGAATCCATCAAATGGACTTTCTCATCAATGCGCAAGTTCCACGAACTTAATGCTTTGTTCCAATCCATAGATGGATCAACTAAGCTTGTACTCTAAATGATCTTGCCTCTTAGCAATAATCCTTATTGCTTTCCAAGAAGGCACATTTAGATCTAGTACTGCCTTCATGTAGATCCAGGGATCGATTTCATGTATACTAGGTCCAGAGTCCGAAAACTCTCCTAGTCTTATGAATATCTCCAGTTGATCACAACCTCCCACTACAATGGCATTCCGGTGTATAAACAGTAATAACAGTAGGTGCAGTTAGTGGTGTACCGCTACTCGGTTCGGCTGGTTCTAAGTCTTAATCTTTCTCTCTCATTTCAAAGTATTACGTCACTTTGGGCTTGTGGTTCATCTAATAGTCTTCCTCTAAGAACCGGGCGTTAGAACTTATAACGTCCTTCTGGTTCATAGTAATATTGAACACACATCTTTTGTTCTTCTAGGATATTCTACAACCGCACTTGAATGCGCCGTTGTTTCCAGACATATCCATAGAACACAGGTAGTTCCGTATAACTCATGCTTTTACTATTTCTATAAGAGTTCCATTTCTTATTTCCGACACACCATTTCTACACAAGAGTGTATGGTGTAGTCATTTGGGATCAAATCCCAATCTCTGATCAGTATGCCATGCATTCCTCAGACAGGCACTTGCCTCCGCGATTAGATCGCAGGCTTTCAATGGATATACCATGATGGTTCCCCACAATAGCTTTGTGTCCATTGACTTGTCAAAACACTTTGCTTTTGTGGCAAATCAGGTATGCTAATCCATTCTTTCGAGTAATCATAAAATGAAGTACTCGTACCTTATTGTCTGAGTAAACAAAGGTCTGCACACATCAGAGTCAATCAATTCTTATACTTGTCCGGATCTTATATCTTATATCCATAAAGGATTGCTTAGTCATGTTATCTTCCAAATTAGATTCTTAGGTCGGAAGGTCCACTCCTTCAACTTAATTGATCAAATATCAATTTTCGACCTTTGAACTTCTTATTTGAATAAACATGATTTAGCATAAGAATCCACAAGTATAATCGATTTAATGAAGAAATCTCTTATTAGTAAAACGAGTTTTGTACTACGGTTCGTTGCACCGTGATGGACTCAGGATTCATCATTTATATATTGCTAGCTAATGTACCAGAATAGATACTATCTTTATTTCTTCTTATAACCATCAGATGATTAAAAGAAATAAAATATCCATTCATTAGAAATCCAGAACAAAGTTCTTTCTAAAGGTACATAAAAGCAATAGCTCAAAATGAAATCCTATAATTGTCCTCCACTGCAACAGCTGCCTCCTCAACAGCATTGCCCATGTAGACTACGATTTATTCTTTTCCAAGTCGTCGGGTTTCCTGGAACCCTCGCATTTAGAATGCGCATACCGTCAATGGTTCCATATCTACACACCAGGTTCCGGTAGATAATACCACTGACTATGTTTTACGACTAAAGAAGATTTCGTACTTTCTTTGAGAGGATAATCAGACTTCCAGTACCTAGACTGTTTGCATCGAGAACACTAGCCTATTGGCTTTCTCGCCCCATCTCGTGATCCAAGAAACTTAGGACCACTGGGTTTCTTTGCTTGCTTTTCCTATCCCCCGGTTTTGCCCTTAGGTTCGAAACCTTTGGCATTGGCTACAAGAGCTTGCGATTTCCGTCTCAACTCGTCTAAAAGGTCAATCATCTCAAAAACGTGTTTAAGCGTTTCCTCGAAGCGACTGGCCTTTATGAGTATCCTCATCGCTTCTTGTCTAGCCGCCTATGTCATGTCTAAACATCTCCTTGAGTTTGAACATGATAAAATCAGTTCTTTCCTCAACAGTCGAGACATTAGTAGGTTCGGGAGAACAAAGCTCACTGAGTACAAACTTGTACTCTTTAACAGTCTAGGCAATGTCTAGATCTCTATTCCAATCAATACATTTAGGGACCAGTGAGTTAAATTCCTCAAGTATCACATAAAGTGGGTTCAAAGCCATCCATAATCTATGAGCACATATAACAACAAACAATCGATTTAATCTCCGATATTATCTCCCTTAAATAATATCATTAAACCACTAATCACATCTAAAATCCCATCAGGTAAGGCAAGCCACGTTCGTGTGGACGTTTACCCACCCAAATGATTTAGCAATTAGATTTGCTTCGGTCGTACATCATTATAGCGTTACTTCGTTGGGAAGAATACTATAAAGCGTACCTCAGTGTAAACCATTACTCAGTATCTAAGAAGATTGTTTGGGACACGCATATTCACCGCAAGCCACGTTAGTGTGGACGTTTACGTTAACATACGCTCCTTTACTCTCCTCTATAACTGTCTACATCACTTAATCCAAAATCCCATTCAGTATAGCAAGCCACGTTCGTGTGGACGTTTACTACACTAAAAGATTTTTATAAGTGACTCCCAATTACTAGATCCATTCGATTTTCGTAAATCAAGACTCGGAGAATCATAAGTGAAACTCGAAGTTTCTAACCAGTGATTCACCATGCGAACAACCCTATCTCTCATAATTGAGGGAGCCGAGCAGACAATCGATCCATCTATAAAAGAATGGTACGAAGGTCTCTAATTTGTGTCCTCTACATGACCAAGTGGCTTTGGCTCCATTGCACTCCCCGGGGTGAGAATGAGTCGACTTGAAATCAGCTTTGGAAAGACAAATTAGGCATTGTTTGATAAACTTAATCAATGTTTCTCGTAAGAGGAATTACAAGAACTCTCCTCCAATGACTTATCTATACAAACTTTAAAAGTTTATAAAAGTCACCAAGAGAGCAGCAATGGAGACCATGGGTATGTTTCCATACCCTCTCCCACTTAGCTTTTTACAATAAAGGGATACGCTATCTAATGCATAATTAAATACACATAAGCATGCATACATGAAATAAAGCACATAAACATTATCACATAGTCAAAATAATAGTAGAATATTATTTTCCGACTATTATGGCTTTATCGCATCCCCGTACGCATCTTCTAGTCTTCAGTCTTCGTTCTTGAATGCTCCATGTGACGAGAATATTAATCCCAATATTTAAATCTATTTATTTTCAATTAATCCAAAAGTTACTTAATTCGAAAATTAAGTCAATCGAATATATCAAAAATAAAATTAAATATTATTAATATTTTTATTTATTTTTCCCTTCCTTTCTAATTCTATTAAATCTTTAGAATCCTATCCAAGTCAAACTTGGAACATTCTAGAAGACTTCTATAATAGAATAAGGAAATAAAATAAATTAGGACTCCTAATCCTTCCAAATTAATTCCTTTCCTAATCTATTAAAAATTCCATAAAGGAATAATTAAATAGGAAAAATTAATTTAAGGACTTTCAAAACTTTCCAAATTAATTATTTTCCTAATCCATTAAAAATTCCATAAAGGAATAATTAAATAGAAAAATAAATTAATTCCAAATTAATTGTTTTCCTAATCCATGAATATTCCAAAAAGAATAATCAATTAGGAAGACCAAATTAATTCTAAATTTATTTTTTCCTTATCTATGAAAATTCCCATACTAGGAATAATCAATAAGGAAATAAATTTATTCTAAATTTATTCTTTTCCTATTACATGAGATTTCCCAAAAAATAGGAATACTCAAAATAGGAAAAACGAAAAAATTTAGGAAAGTTGAATCTCGGCGGGAGAGCACGAGATCACGAGGACCCCGCGCCACCCACCATCGATCGCCGGCCGAGAGGAGCGCCGCCGCCACCCCAGCCCACGCGCCACCTCCATTGGTGGCCGGCGTGGCCGAGGAGTCCCGCGGGCAGCCCCCACCTCGCGGTCGATCTCCATGGGATCGATCTCCATGATCGATCCCGAGTCCCTTCGTCTTCTTCGTCACATCTTCTTCTTCTTCTCCGGCGGTCGTTTCGGCATCGATCCAACATAGAATAAATTACAAAATAAATTCTATACTATCCGGTATCGATTCTATACATGAAATCGACCCTATACAATTTCCGGAAAAAAGTAGAACGTAATAATAAATCCTAAATTCGGTCAACCCCCGAATTTTTACTATTACAAGCATTCACCACACATAAAACGAATCTCGACATGTCCGAGAGTTTAATAATCAAGAACAATATTATGACAATAATTAACGAACAATTATATCTAGCCATAATAGTCAGAAACCCTGCAAGGTAGAACAATTTATCGAAAAATACCGTGAACTAAAACCAACGCTCTGATACCAATTGTTGGAATTCGATATCCCGGGTTATTTAAATTTGCGGAAACCAATAACCCGATCAAACCCTTCGCCGGAGATCACATGAACGCCGACTCATCCGCCGGAGTCCGGCCTTTGGAGACCACGCACCCGAAGGCACGCAGCCCGCCCCCAGCCGAACCCCCGCGAGACGGGGTTCACGATCGATGGATCGATTGCGCCGTGCGATCGATCAGCTGGGGCTGCAACGGCAGCCCCGCGGTGAGTCCGGCGACTCACCGCCGTCGGGGAGGGGGGCAGCTCGCCCAGCGAGCCGCGGCGGCACCAGCCGCCACCCCGCGATCGAACCTAGGGTTCGATCGCACCCCGGCGTCCAGCCGGGGTTCTCCTCGATCGCGCATCCCCGGCGTCCAGCCGGGGTGTTCTTGGTTCGATCCCCACGAGGTCCTCGAGCCGCGGCGGTCTGGTGGCTTCGCCACCACCGCCCGGTTTGACCTCGTTCCGGGGTTCGTCCTCGGATCTTGGTTCTACGGTATTTTCAATAAATAATCGAATAAAATCATCAAGGGTGTTTAACGATTTTACCTTCGATTCGTTGTTCGGAGAAACGAGATCAATCGATGACCTTTGAATCTTCCCACGTATTCCTTGCACTAGCTTGAACGTCGGGTGGGCGACGATCCTCCAAGCTTATGGATCTCCTTCACGAACTCTCTAGACTAATCAAGTATGATTATCTTGTCTTGTCAAATTGTGAAGACCATGTAGTGCTTTTATAGGCTACGTAGGGGATCTAAAGGAGGTGGAATATTGGGCTTCCAATATTGATGATTAAATTGAGCCCAAGCCCAAATCTATTAATCCCATCAATATTAATTAATTTATTTTCCACTATATAAATTAATTGCACTCCCAATATTAAACCATATTATATCAAATAATATTTCTCCGGTAGTATTATTTATTCCGTGTATTTAAGATATAAATATGCATGAATAAAATTAATTTATTGCTAATTAATTTATTCATCTCTTGTATCCGAGACTAGTACCATTCAACCTTAATTATTATGCGGAACAAATCCACCTGCAGGGTTTACATAATAATTCCTTATGAACTCATCTCGGGGATATTATCAACCCTTACGGGATACACTTTCCCGTCAAGTATTCACGGCATGCCATATATAAAATATAGTGACCCAACTTAACCGGTAATTGACCCAGTAATTAAACCGGTCAATTCCTTTGGAAAATCAAAGTCACTTATATTAAATATACACACCCGCAATAGTATCGGAGATTAGGAATAAAATACACTGAGACTTAAATCGATTATCGCCGGCAATCCTAATCGATAAATCTCAAATGATCCGCTCAATACACCAAGTGTACAAGTGTGATAAAATAATCAAGACAGATCATTTTCTCTCTCACACAACGACTATACCGATGGATTGGTCCGTGTCCATCTAGGTCGTGAGCAACTGTTCGATTAAATATGAGTAACCGATAGTATGATCTTCTGTGTGGGCCCGACACACCATACTAACTACAACGTATAAAATCCAGGACTATAATTTGCATATATTTAATTATAAATAATTAAACGCAAATAATTGTTTATTTAATTAAATAGATTAATGGCAATGGATCGGGAGTTTCCGTTACTTAAATCTAGACATTAAGTACACAACTCCAACAGCGGCGGCTCCGAGGGAGGAGCCGAGGGGGCGGACGAGAGGGAGAAGGAGAGGAGAGAAAGTGAGGCTAGGGTTTTGAGCTCTTCACTTTGGTGTGTCTTTCCTCTAGCCAAGAGGCTCCTTTTATAGGTGAGGAAAAGACCTTGTTGGGCTCAAACCCTAATGGATCGGATCCATTAACCCTAACCGGCCCAATTCATTAGCCGTCATTACGTTTCTCCAAAATTGACAATCAATTTGATCTCCGAAAAATATAACAATTATATTTTCGTTCTCATTTTAATTTTCTCATCAATATAAGATAATAATAAAAATTACCAATTTCACAAAATCGGAAAGCCCATTTCAGGGGTACTGCTAAATCGGGAAATTTCCCAAAATAGAAAGTGTACACCACCGTATCCGTTTTCTTTAGCTCAGTATTATTTCCAACTCATAATCACAATTATAAATCTCGGATTCAATCATATTGACCTCCGACTATATGTACTTAATTAACAATTAATTAATACATGATCGTATTCAAGGATCGGTTTACACGAGAATGTGACCCTCAATGGTTCAGGTGTATAACTAGTTGTGGGCTCACAACATATTGTTCTTATTTCAACTACCCAAGAGTTTTAGATTAATAATCATATTATTTAATCTCCGAACAAGTCGGTGCCCAACGAATCAGTGACGAGCGTCTAGCAGCCACGCTTCACTAATTCCCTAGATACAAATGAAGTGCCTGCAAGAACCTTGCAATATAGTTAGCGTACAGTACGATCCCTCCGATACATATGTCCCGATCAAACTAGAGATATTGGTTAATCGAGATCTCTTGTTGAGTTTGATAACTGTGCGTACGTTCTAGGTTTCGTAAAATCCAGTCATGATTGATTCAGAGAAACACATTTCTCTAATCACCTCACTATTCAACTCTGGCCAGAGATTCCGGGACTACGAACCATTAGAACACACAGGACATCCATGATCTATATCAAGCGATCAGATCCCCTACTACCATGCACAGACTTCACATCAGATTTCGAACTGCACGAACATTGTCTCCTTTTTCGACTTACTCCCTTTCCAGGGAATCAGAGACATGTCACGATACAGCTAGTCCTCTGATGAAGTCACGGTGATGTCTGGGTCTTAAGGATTAATTGTGTACAACTATATTATGGAATTCTCTACTCGATCAGTGAGGACCCACTCAAGTATGTCGATGTCCCAACACCGAGGCTCGAGATTAGCCCACATACACTAAGTGCTAGTCTCAAGGGGGAAAGGCCGGGTATCCTTGTTATTGGCGTAACCCATCGACTAGGAACTGAGTTTGACCATTTACGTTGCGTTAACAGAATTATCTCTCGGTTTCCACAAAACCGAATTCATACAACATGTGTAACTGTACAGGACTATATCTAGATTCAACATTGGGAGTAAATATAGTATATGCCATTAATATAAGTTTCATTAATTAACGAAATAAACCGTTATATAACAGAATACGGTTAACTGCTCGGCCAACCGTTGGCTCGCCGGTCACCTATTCCAACAATCTCCCACTTGACCTAGAGCCAACTATCCATGAATCTTTTTCCCATCGACTCTCGATGTTTCTCGCGGAAATATTCAGATAAAGGCCTGATACAGGGATCAACAAAGTTATCTTCCGAAGTGACACTCTCGACTCAGACGTCACCTCTGTCATTGATCTCTTGGATCACATGATATTCTCTCAAGTACATGTTTGGACTTCTGATGAGATCTCGGTTCCTTAGCATTCGCTACAGGACACCGTATAATCACAGTACAAGTTACTTGATTATTTGTGTCTGGAATTATAACCAACATTTGGATAAAGTTCCGTGTCCAAACAGTCTCTTTTACAGCTTTAGATGCTGCAACATATTCAGGTTCTCGTGGTAGAATCATTAGTCGTTTGCAGGAACCATTCCCGCATACGACACCACCTCTAAGCTCGAATATGAATCCCGATATCGACTTTTAGTCATCCACATCCGATTGAAAACTAGAGTTCGTAAGTACCTCTAAATTAAACTCGGACCTCCCACGGACTAAGAACAACTCCTTAATGCTTTTGATTGCTAGTGCTCAAGGATTTCGTCCTTCACGACTTCAAATAAGCCGATCTTGGGTTCGACTGATATTCACTTGTGACACTCACAACATTTATAATATCACGTCTAGTACACAGCATGCCATACATAATGCTCCCTAGTGCGGAGATATATGTGTTGTCCATTTCATCTCCTCGAATTCCATCAACATTACAGTCACACGAATTACGAGAGATGAACCCCATGGGACATTGGCAAGAATCTCTTCAGGATTCTTCCTTGCTAAACCATTTCAGAAACAGTTTCTATGTAATTGAGAAGATTGTGCATCCTTCTAGATCCATATCTAGATTGACGTATCACAATACGTAGGATGCCTGACAAGACGTTGTAGTGCGTCAAAAATCAAATAAAAATAACCGAACTTATTGCCAAAGTAATTCGCCCGAGTCGATCTCACGAGGAACACTACTATCGGCCCGTAAAAATGTTTTTATGTTTGCAACGAGGGAAAGTAAAGAAATATAGCATAATGCATTTTGGTTGGTTTTGTTTTAAACTAAATTAACTAAGAATTAAGAAGCTGAAATTAAAAAAGAAGCAATTAATACGATTTAATGAAAATAGAGAAAGACTAGGGTTTCGGGTTCAACAAACATAAATTTCGGGACGTCAATTTGCGAGAAATCATTATACTAAAATGTCCGTCTCCGGTTGATTTTAGAGAGTTCGATTAACCTAGGTCATGTAATTGCTCCTAAGCCTCATACAATCATTAAAAATCAAGTTGGCATTTAATCGAACACCTAAGTTGCACTCGTAAATCTCTAACCCCTGATTAAAATTTGGATTCCCCTAACCCTAGGAAGATGATTAGTTACTCATAACTCGGTTTACGAAATAATTTATGTTGTATGAATTCATAATAATGAAGAAGAATTAATCAAAAAGAAAAAGTAATCAAACAAGAAGAAAATAGCAACAAGCAATAAGAACTGAAAATAAACTAAGGATGAAAAGGAAAATTACTTACTAAATTAATCGTTCAAAATCAAAACAAGGATCGGTGCTAACCCCGATTTTTGTCCGAGAGTCAAAAGCAATAAAAAGGGATATGAAAACCTACATGATCGAGTCTCCAAGTCTCTCCAAACGTGTCGAAAAATAAAAGTGAAAAAGCGTAGTGTTTTGAATAGGCCAAAGCCCTATTCTTATACAAGAAATTTCGTGGGTCAACAAAAGTCAAATCTGGATGCAAAGTCGGGCGGGCTCCTGGAACGCATCGCGAGCAATCGCCTGGTGGGCAAACGAGCGCTTGGATGTCTGGGCCGTGTAGAGGACTCCAAGGGCTTTCCGTAGAGGTATAGATCGTCGCTGTAGGTGGTCGGAGTTGGGAGAATCAAGCTCTCCAAGTTCGCTGCACATACACTCAAGGCAGCTGCCTGCTGGGATGGAAACTCATTAAATACGGCCATATGACGGGGAACCATGACAGGAAACAAGTAGGGCCGTGTAGACAATTTCAAGGGCTTTCCGACAATGTATGGATCATGTTTGTAGGTGATCAGAGTTGGGAGAACCGAGGTGGCCAAGTTTGCAGCGCAATCTCGAAAGTTTGTCGACCAAATTGCTTTTACCGTTTTTTAACTCGTTTCTCGCTCTTCTCACACTAATCACGTCAACTAGCCTGAACACTCAACAAAACATCAAACCTACCACAAATCATGAGGAAGACACACAAAAGCGACTAGAAATGACACAACTCACACACAACAAAACAAAGAAAAATGACACAAAAACATATAAATCAACTCCCCCACACTTAGCATTTTGCTTGTCCTCAAGCAAACAATCATGAAAGCAAGAAGTACGTCCAACACACATGCATGCCAATCATATACTCAATTCCTCAAAACTACAAATAAACTCTCGGTGCGTACGGAAAAAGTAACATGAATAAACTTCGAACCACAATGAATTAGAGCAATAAAAATCACACAAGAATCATTACCTGCCACAATCTCAAATTCCCTCACTAGGGTCACTCTTTCTTCTTTATCTCTCGAAAAGGGGTTCCACTCAAAGTATGCACAAGTGAATTATAAATCAAGGGAAAAAAACTTGTGCACTCAAGAAAGAAAAGCATGAAAGGAACAAAGACGAGCTTCAAATAACATCAAATGCACCTAAGGACATCAACTAAACACATACTCAAGTTGTACTCTCCACTAATCAAAGTCTACCATTTTAAGAATCATGGGCGATCGATAATTCGGGTGTAGCGAGGCTCGGCTAATGGTATTCGGGAATATTTGGGAAAAAGTGGACTATACTCGTACAAGCACATATCTCCAACACAACCCAACATCCGTCTAAATCATGACAACCCCTTCCACTCCAAACACTACAACTGAGCTCATCAAAGCCATATAAATCATCCGAGAAATCAAATAACATTATTCGATTTTTTTTTTGGAGACTAATAACATGTCTAGACTCTTTTCTCTTTTTTTTGGAGACTTATAACAAGTCTCATTTTTGTTTTCCTCTATTTTTTTTTTTGGAGATGTATAACACGTCTCTTATTATTACAAAATACAATCAACGTATCAACACCTTATATCCCCAAATACAAACCTCACTTCTCTCCTCCACGGAACATAGGACAAGAAGAAAAAGGCTAAACGTAGGCTCAAAGGGGCTACTAGGGTGTCCCACGACGGGCTCGGGGTCAAAATTCAAAAAGCGGCTAAAATGGCTATCCTAGTCGATCATATCTCAATCATTTTCAAAATCAAGTAATTTATGACGTACAAGTCTCAAGTAACAACCTAAACATGTTTTAGCTATCTCTAGTCCATACGGGCACAATTGATGTAGAACAATAAAAATAAGAAGCTCGAGAAGAAACAACGAGATATATCACAAAGAAGAAAGCTAAACATGGCTCAAATTCTCACAAGGTTATTTGGAAAGTGAAACGGTGACATGCAATTATCTCAAGGTCACTTTACGGCATCTAAACACGAAGTCAAAAGTTGTTCACATATACCGACCTCTAGCATCAAAAATCTATCGCACCTCAAGTATCGAAGTAAAGCAACTAGCATGCATGGGGAACACAACAACTACACTCTCATGATAATCATATCTCAACACGGGGAAGCTATCACACACTAACACCAAACAAGTAAAAGAAAAACAAACAAGCCACGACAAACAAAAACACAAAGAAGAAATAGAAAAGAAAGGGAGGAAAGAAAGCAAACTCCCCCACACTTGGGCTAATCCATGTCCTCATGGATGAACGATCCTCCACAGAGAGCGAACGTCCCATAAAAGTCGACCTCGAGGAGTAGTCCAATAGCGACGGGGAAACAACCTACACACACAAACTAGAACAAACCACAAAAAGCAAAAAAAATCGAAGAAACAAAAAGCAAGAACAAGAACACGACACAAAAAAGAAAAAGACACTATTTACATACCGCGACCATACGAAAGTACGGTCGATCCTCATGGCTCTGTATGACACTTGGTTGGATGCAGCCACAACGGGTGCAGCGACTTCTCGGTGGATGTTCCCTCCTCGGTGCATGATTTTATTAATTTATTTATTTTTTGGTCAGAGGTGCTCGTTTCTTGCTTCGAGTGTTCACCATAGTGAAGGAAGGCAAGGGGTGTCGAAGATCACGAGATTGACTATCAGGACTGCCGAGAGTCAGAGGGCGAGCGGGGCTGTCGAACATCGAGAAACGAGGGCCGAGAATAATAATCGAGACAAGGCACGAGACGGGCTGTGATGGCTCGATTCGGGACTGAGCCGAAAGCTTCCAGGGACGGTCACGGGGCTGCCGTGAATGCCGGAGAAGACGAAGAAGTCGAGGGCTGGACTCGCTGCTCGCTGGGTGGAATCGGGTCTGGGTGCGGTAGACTCGAACGGCGGAGATGCAGTGGGGGAACGGTCAGACTTGAGTCGGTGGTCGTCGACGGAAGATGCAGCGGCGGAGTGGAATCAGTGAGATGGACGGAGGTGTACCGGATCAGGTAGCCGCGGTGGCTGTGCGACGGTGAAGGAGGCGGGGCTGTTCGTGGTGATAGAGAGAGAGAGATGTTACGGTAGGTGCTTACCGGAGTCGGGAAAAGATGTCCTCGACCACGGCCGGAAATCGGAAGCAGCGGTTCGCGGTGGTGCAGTCGGAGTGGTCCTCGTTGGAGGTGATGTTGAGGGCGGTCGGAGCAGGTGGGTTGTGGCCGGAGACGACGATGGACGGCCGGAGCAATGATCTGTAGAGAAAAAAAATAAATGAGAGGAAGGTGGAAGTGTAGAATTAGGGTTTGAATCCCTCCTGATATTTCAATCCCGAATTTTGAAAAAAATATTAATTAATAATTTTTAATTTTTTTTATTATTATTATTATATTTTTTTTAATAAAAGAGATGTGCGGGTTGAGCAAGGGAAACGTGAGGCAACTGCGGACTGAGCCTCGTGTTCCTCTGAATATTTTCTCAAATCATGGTGCCCGGATCGCCCAAACGCGACCCGATCCTCGCAGTCTCCTCTCTCGTGCGCAGCTTCTCGATTCTCTTCATATCTTTTTCGTTCGAACTCCGATTGCTTTGATTCAAAATTCTATGGAATCTAGACTTCAAGATCTTCGTGTCCATATACCTCACATTCTATGATTCTTAGGGAGCAAGAACAGTTTTTAACGTGAATTTGATGCACGTTTCCGGTTTGAATCGTCATCTCGTTTTAACTCGTCGCTCCTTTATTCCTCGTTTCTCCTCATTTATTCTCGCACCATGGCTGAAACATGCTCATTTTACGTCGTGAGCTTGAAAATTCGTGGATAGGCCCCCACGCGGCGCTCATTTTGGAAAACGAAAGAGCAATACGGCTCTTGGACTAATCTCCATGCGATGCTCGTTTATCGTCTCGAGCTTGACTCATCTTTCAACAATAAGGATCCTCAATGAGGGTCATCATCTCAAGTGTCATCTCATCTATATAAACATATTTCCATTGTTTAGACAACCCCTTCATCTCTAATTTTGGTGGAGATGATTCTATATCTTCATCGCTCTCGATTACCTCAATCATCCCCGTACTATCTTTTAAATTCATGACTTGCTTGGATTCAATGTTGGGATATAAAAATATCGAGCTAATTTTCTGCAAAAAACATTATCTCGGCCAAGAGATCAATAACATAGAGGTAAAAATAATTTATAGCACATGAAGCAAAATTATTAATCTCTACCTCACAAATCATCCCAGTTGCTCTTCTTACATTCGAACTCAAAGCACAATTAAACTTTAAAATACCTGGATCATGCGGCTTGTGTGGGTGATGAGCACGTATCACATTTGAATCATCATCGACCATAAGATCGATCATGCCAAGTGAGCAATGAGGGTGTCCAAAATTCTTCTCCACCAAATCACTCAGAGATGAAGAATGTGATTCGATCATACATGCATACACAGGAAAAATATCCTCAACCTCCTTGCCCTTGTCTCTCGTGTCATCGGTAATTGAGATTTCAGACTCAAGAGAGATATCTAGCATCGATGACTCCTCTTCTTGGAAATTCACCCCCTCTTGATTGTCAACTACTATATTAATACTCCATGTCTCTTGCTCTAGTTCTCTAGGGGATGGAATGAATGACTTGTATGGGTATTCGTCTCGATGCGACACTTTAGGTGTAATCTCCTCCAACACCATACTCTCAATCGTCTCTTTTTCATCATCTTCCTCCAAATGTAATTCATCGAGGTACACATGCTCCACTGTGAACTCGACCTCATTCGGTTCTACATCCTCATCTTCGTAGTCATCTTGGAGAATCGCGAGGGACTGGACTTCCGTCAGATGGCGCGTATGATTTTCTTCATCTTGTTCCCACTCGCGCATTGGGGTAGATAACATACATATCTCATCATCGAAAACAATTGACATTTTCTCTGCTTCTTCCCTTTTTGTCATTGCCTCTTCATTTGCTTTCATTATCTGTTCGGTCGATTTCATGAAATCATGAAAAATTTCATCAAAAGATGGATTGCACGGCGGCTCCGGTTGCATCGAATATGGTGGAGGGTAGGCCAAATTTTCTTCAACATTTCTGGCCATCGCCACTTCATTCGCTCTCATCGCCGCTTCATTTGATTTTATTATCTGGTTGGTCGTCTTCATGAAATCCTGAAAAACGTCATCCAATGAGGGCTTGTATGGCGGCTCTGGTTGCATTGAATATTGTGGAGGGTACACCATGTTCTGAGGAGTCCATTGTTGTTGAGGCCATTGTTGGTGAGGTGGATCAAAATGATAGCTCGATTGAGTATCCCACTCTGGATTGTATACTTGAGACTGAGAGCCAAAATGTGTTGTCGCGTCATATTGGGAAGGCTCGTAGTAAGTGCTCGTTTGAGGCCTTGTGAACTCCCACGGATAGTTGTTATATGTATTCATCACTGCTAACACAAACACTTGACAAAAACATTAAACGCACCGGTGGGAAAAATAATACTTATATAAAAAATAAAAAAAAATAATAATAATAAAAAAAAAAGTTGCAAACACTCAAACACTAATACTAGTGCCTAAAGTCTTCCCCGGCAACGGCGCCAATTTGACAAGACGTTGTAGTGCGTCAAAAATCAAATAAAAATAACCGAACTTATTGCCAAAGCAATTCGCCCGAGTCGATCTCACGAGGACCACTACTATCAGCTCGTAAAAATGTTTTTATGTTTGCAACGAGGGAAAGTAAAGAAATATAGCATAACGTATTTTTGTGGTTTTGTTTTAAACTAAATTAACTAAGAATTAAGAAGCTGAAATTAAAAAAGAAGCAATTAATACGATTTAATGAAAATAGAGAAAGACTAGGGTTTTGGGTTCAACAAACATAAATTTCGGGACGTCGATTTGCGAGAAACAATTATACTAAAATGTCCGTCTCCAGTTGATTTTAGAGAGTTCGATTAACCTAGGTCATGTAATTGCTCCTAAGCCTCATACAATCATTAAAAATCAAGTTGGCATTTAATCGAACACCTAAGTTGCACTCGTAAATCTCTAACCCCTGATTAAAATTTGGATTCCCCTAACCCTAGGAAGATGATTAGCTACTCATAACTCGGTTTACGAAATAATTTATGTTGTATGAATTCATAATAATGAAGAAGAATTAATCAAAAAGAACAAGTAATCAAACAAGAAGAAAATAGCAACAAGCAATAAGAACTGAAAATAAACTAAGGATGAAAAGGAAAATTACTTACTAAATTAATCGTTCAAAATCAAAACAAGGATCGGTGCTAACCCCGATTTTTGTCCGAGAGTCAAAAGCAATAAAAAGTGATATGAAAACCTACATGATCGAGTCTCCAAGTCTCTCCAAACGTGTCGAAAAATAAAAGTGAAAAAGCGTAGTGTTTTGAATAGGCCAAAGCCCTATTCTTATACAAGAAATTTCGTGGGTCAACAATAGTCAAATCTGGACGCAAAGTCGGGCGGGCTCCTGGAACGCATCGCGAGCAAGCGCCTGGTGGGCAAACGAGCGCTTGGATGGCTGAGCCATTTAGAGGACTCCAAGGGCTTTCCGTAGAGGTATAGATCGTCGCTGTAGGTGGTCGGAGTTGGGAGAACCAAGCTCTCCAAGTTCGCTGCACATACACTCAAGGCAGCTGCCTGCTGGGATGGAAACTCATTAAATACGGCCATATGACGGGGAACCATGACAGGAAACAAGTAGGGCCGTGTAGAAAATTTCAAGGGCTTTCCGACAATGTATGGATCATGTTTGTAGGTGATCGGAGATGGGAGAACCGAGGTAGCCAAGTTTGCAGCGCAATCTCGAAAGTTTGTCGACCAAATTGCTTTTACCGTTTTTCAACTCGTTTCTCGCTCTTCTCACACTAATCACGTCAACTACCTGAACACTCAACAAAACATCAAACCTACCACAAATCATGAGGAAGACACACAAAAGCGACTAGAAATGACACAACTCACACACAACGAAACAAAGAAAAATGACACAAAAACATATAAATCAATGCCTCTCCTCAAATCCTTTATTCGAGAAACGTGTGGATAACGGTGCTTTCGTTGACTGCAACATCACTCAATCATCCCTATGATTAGTATGTCATCAACGTACAACACTTAAATTTCACTGCGCTCCCACTAACCTTCTTGAATACAAGGTTCCTCCAAGTTTTATACCAAGTCAACGCTTTGACTATTGTATTTAAAACACATGTTCCATTTTAGGGATGCTCGTTTCAATCCATAAATGGATCGCTGGAGTATGCAAACCTTTTGCTCCTTTCCAGAAAATATGAAGCCTTCCGGCGGCTGCGCTACAACTCTTTTATAATATCACATTCAAGGAAAGTAGACTTCATATCTATTTTCCATATCTCATAGTCGTACTATGCAGAAACGACCAGCAAAATTGTAATGGACTTAAGCATAGCGACTGATGGAAAGATTACCTCATAAACAACACATTGTCTTTGAGTAACTTCTTTCGCCATCATCCTTGCTTTTAAGGTCACACCTTTCTATATATATACTCCAACGTCATAATTAATAGATCAATATGCAGCCTTTGGGAACGATTCCCTTTGGTGGATCTACCAAGGTCAAACCTTGTTGGAGTACATACAGTCCATTATGAATTTCATGGAAATAAGCCAATGTCCCATATTCGTATCCAATACGAATCAGTTGATGTTTATTGGATCATATCCATCGTCAACTTTAACTTGATCATTATCAAGATGGAACCGTCTACCAGGTACCTTCCGAACATTTTCGGATTTACGAACCGATAGATGAGGAGGTATATTAGTAATTGTTGAATTGGTTCATCTCCAAGTACTTGTGTTTGAACTTCATAGTGTGGTTCATATTCTCGAACTATTTCGAGATTTACTATATTGCCTTTTCTATCGAATAGAAATTTCTTCTCTAAGAAGGCAACATTCCTTTAAACAAACATTTTGTTTTAGAAATATAGTAGAATAGGTATCCTTGTGAATGTTCAGGATACCCCACAAAATGGCATAAGCCGGATCTACTATCCTACTTATCTCCCACTAGCCGCTTCACGCAAACAGGATACGGGAGTGCCCAAGTTCATATGGTGTGGTTTTAACTGCTTTGGTGGTAACACTATTCAGCAAATCGACGACTGTCAAAAGTGCAGGACTTTTACAGTTTCGTCGGCAATTTGGTGAACCCCTTTGTGGATCGAACCATGTCCAACAATGTTTGATTCCAACATTCGGACACTCAATACAATAAAGAGTTCCAGACGGAGTCCATTGCCAGAGAATCATATTCTCTTTTAGATAGTCAATAAACTTGGTGCTTAAATATTTATTACCACGATCATATCGTAATTTCTAAATATAGCAACCAAGTTGGTTTCCTACTTTGATGTCTAAATTTATTGAACATTTCAAAATTAAAGACGTGTACTTCATAAGTACATTATGTAGTTGAAAACCACCCCCACCACTAACACATTAGTGGATCACACATCTCTGTTTGGATCAAATCCAATAGACCTTCAACATACTCAATTAGCGTGCTAAAGTTGTGCGGGATTTTGACTTTTATCTATTGCTGATATTTGGGGTTAGTTCATTCTTGTATATTTGTTAATTGTCTTTAGCAAATCATATTTGCTTTCTTTTGTATAATGGAAATCGGATTTCCAAAAACAAAATTAAAACCTTTATCGTCTATATCAAATATATAAGTAAGATCTAATAATAGAACATTTCTATTAATAGTAGGTTTCTAAAATTAGACGAAACAAATAATCAATTGTTCAAAACAATAGAATAACTATAACCCAATACGAACCTTTGTCAGAACGTTTCTTCCCAAGGTATTTTAGCAGTTATGGCCCTATGGCCTTTATTCACACAACGATGACAAGCGTCATCAACTCATTTGTTGACCTTGTTCTTAGTCGCCCTTCTAGTATCACCTTTATCCATCTTTATGCTTAGAACGGAAACCATTTCCGTCATTTTCTTCAAGAAACGAGAACAAATTCTTTCATGAAGAAGCAATAACAAGAACAAATTTCTCGTATTGATGGTTGACTCGTTGATCAACATCTTGAACTACTTATCCATTTAAGGATCGAGCTTATTCATGTTGCAGTTCATAATGAACGATTCATAAGAACTAGGAATTCACTTCTCATAAGTGGAAGTCCTCAGCAGTCAAAGGTTGAGTGAGATTATCAAATAATCTATTCTCAAGTACATAGTGACACTCATTATTTTAAATCACAAGATTGAGATTCCAATTCATATGGTTTGGGCCAGTGAGTTTTGATTTGGATTGGTCGAGTATCGATGTTACGGTATATTTTAGAGATTATTACTGAGAGATATTAAGAAGATTAACATTGAGATAATTCGTTATTAATGATTACAATTAAATGTTTGGTCTTTATTATCTAATTGCCTCCCACTAAATTTTTCGAATTCCGCTGTCCTCTAGCAGACAGACGGGAAAACTTATTTTTCCTTAGTTGGGCTTTAGGTCCAATAGCGTGAATATAACCCGTAGTTAATCTAGCCCGATCATATTAACCTAATGGTAGAAACATTTTCAATCACATCTCTATTTGACCTTAAAGATTACTTTTCCTCACCATGACAATGAACTACGTTAATCGTACCTTTCAAAGTCAACCATGTGTCAAGACCGACCTACCGATGCGAGAAGTGAAAGTTGGACTCCAGTAAACATGTGTAAGCCCATAGTTAATCTATCCGACCACACATATTTAAAAGAATCGTAGCTAACACCTCTCCATCTTATGTCAATAAATTACAGCTTAACTCACAAGCAGTACTCCCCGCTAACACGGCATACCATACTACTTGTAAGTGGCTTTCACATAATTTATTGTCGGTAGAATGAAAGGAGAAAGAACGACACATCGGTTCTCCTTTAAGGCTTGATATACATTCTCGGGAGAGAATGGAGGAGTATATGATTGGTTATCTCATCAGAATAATCGTTATACATTCTCAGGAGAGAATGAAGTGAGTGATCGATTGTTGATTCTTAACAACTATGTCCTCTATAGGTCATCCTAACGAGCACATACGATCATCACAATATATATATCTCACATGATTCACATAGCATTTAATCACAATTAAAACGAGGTATGCAAATTAAATGGTGCTCTATTAATTAACTTGATTTAACAATTAAATCACCTTGTTGATCGAATATTTAAATCAATTATTTAATTGGTCAATAAATAATTTCACTAAATTAAATATTGATACTTCCTTTCTATTTCAATTTATTAATATCTTAATAATCAAAACGTGATGTCTCGTAAGTGAAACTCGAAGTTTCTAACCAGCGATTCATCATGCAAGCGACCATATCTCCCATAAATGGGGGAGCCGAGCAGACCATCGAATCATGCCATCATATGGCTCGATGTCTCTAATTTGTTTTAACAAAAACAAGTCTAGATGAATCACTCCCCGATGTGCATTCATGTTCGACATTAAATTGTTACTTGATAACAAATCAGTCGACATTGAATTGTTACTTGATAACAAATTAGGCATTGTTTCGATCTATTAGATAAAAATAAATATCTTAACAGAAACAACTAAGTCCAATTAAACAACATTAAATCAATCAATTCAACAAACAGCATGCTTTAGGTGATTATAATCATAGACAATTAATCAATTTTAGAACCTACGCTCTGATACCACTATTGGGATCGTGCATTTATACGCAGTGGATAACAAAATTTTTATGAAAAACCGTTTTTCATTAATGTAAACATTTTACATTATATTGTATTTTATTTATTGAAAATCATATTTTCAATATTACATGCATTAATTGATTTAATTCAAATATATTAGAATAAATAATCCACCATTTAATTTAATTATCAAATAATTAAATATTTAATTCATGCATCCCATACTACATAAATTAAATCTAGCGCAATTAAATTTATCAAATAAATTAATTACTTTTAGTGCAATTATATTAATCATATTAATATATTACACTAAACAATTAATTATGTAAACATGTGCACATAATAAATTTGCATGTGACAATTAACATAATCGTATTATTTAATTCTAATCAATTAGTTTAAGTAAACATAATTAAGTTGCGTCAAATTGACAATTAACATAATCATATTATTTAATTCTAATCAACTTGAATCGTGCAATTTAAATTAATCAAATTAATTAATGACACATATATAATTAATTACGTGCACATAATCAATTTGTGTGAAAATGATAATTAAGATAATCATATTATTTAATTGAATCAATTTGAATTTAATTGACAATTAAATTAATCTCAATTAATTTTTTTTATCAATTAAAAATCCCATTACATAGCGCAAACATTTAACGCAAACAATTAAATCTGAATTTAATCGTAAGTACCTCAGGGATTCATCGGAGGAAACTAGGTTTGTCGGAAGTCGCGCGGATGCGACGCGGGGACAGCACGGGTCGTGTGCGGGAAGAGCCGAGCGAGTGGCGGGGCTCTCGGCTGGACTCGTGTGTCACGGTTGGAGCGCACGGGCGCGGCTCGGGCTGTGCTCGGGCGTTCCTTCGGCGTCTTTCGTCTAATCAGGTTTCACCTCGTATAGGTAATCCAACTTACGTATTGCACTAGAAACACGTAAGGGAGAATACGACGGAAAAAACGGGCCAGAAAAACGGTGCCGGAATCGGATTCCAGCGAGGGGAGGTGGCTGCCGGCGGCGGCACTAGGCGGCGGCGGGCGGCAGCTCCGGTGGTCGGCGGTCCTCCGAGGGAGGAGCCGAGGGGGCGGACGAGAGGGAGAAGGAGAGGAGAGAAAGTGAGGCTAGGGTTTTGAGCTCTTCACTTTGGTGTGTCTTTCCTCTAGCTAAGAGGCTCCTTTTATAGGTGAGGAAAAGACCTTGTTGGGCTCAAACCCTAATGGATCGGATCCATTAACCCTAGCCGACCCAATTCATTAGCCGTCATTACGTTTCTCCAAAATTGACAATCAATTTGATCTTCGAAAAATATAACAATTATATTTTCGTTCTCGTTTTAATTTTCTCATCAATATGAGATAATAATAAAAATTTCCAATTTCACAAAATCGGAAAGCCCATTTCAGGGGTACTGCTAAATCGGGAAATTTCCCAAAATAGAAAGTGTACATCGTGTCCGTTTTCTTTAGCTCAGTATTATTTCCAACTCATAATCACAATTATGAATCTCGGATTCAATCATATTGACCTCCGACTATATGTACTTAATTAACAGTTAATTAATACATGATCGTATTCAATGATCGGTTTACACGAGAATGTGACCCTCAATGGTTCAGGTGTATAACTAGCCGTGGGCTCACAACATATTGTGATTCGAACAACATATTGTTCTTATTTCAATTACTCCCAAGAGTTTTAGATTAATAATCATATTATTTAATCTCCGAACAAGTCGGTGCCCAACGAATCAGTGACGAGCGTCTAGCAGCCACGCTTCACTAATTCCCTAGATACAAATGAAGTGCCTGCAAGAACCTTGTAATATAGTTAGCGTACAGTACGACCCCTCCGATACATATGTCCCGATCAAACTAGAGATATTGGTTAATCGAGATCTCTTGTTGAGTTTGATAACTGTGCGTACGTTCTAGGTTTCGTAAAATCCAGTCGTGATTGATTCAGAGAAACACATTTCTCTAATCACCTCACTATTCAACTCTGGCCAGAGATTCCGGGACTACGAACCATCAGAACACACAGGACATCCATGATCTATATCAAGCGATCAGATCCCCTACTACCATGCACAGACTTCACATCAGATTTCGAACTGCACGAACATTGTCTCCTTTTTCGACTTACTCCCTTTCCAGGGAATCAGAGACATGTCACGATACAGCTAGTCCTCTGATGAAGTCACGGTGATGTCTGGGTCTTAAGGATTAATTGTGTACAACTATATTATGGAATTCTCTACTCGATCAGTGATAACCACTTAGAGATTCCAGGGAGAGGGAGTTCAGTGAACTCATCAATAGTGAGCACCCACTTAAGTATGTCGATGTCCCAACACCGAGGCTCGAGATTAGCCCACATACACTAAGTGCTAGTCTCAAGGGGGAAAGGCCGGGTATCCTTGTTATTGGCGTAACCCATCGACTAGGAACTAAGTTTGACTAGTTACGTTGCGTTAACAGAATTATCTCTCGGTTTCCACAAAACCGAATTCATACAACATGTGTAACTGTACAGGACTATATCTATGATTCAAAATTGGGAGTAGATATATTATATGCCATTAATATAGGTTTCATTAATTAACGAAATAAACCGTTATATAACGGAATACGGTTAACCGCTCGGCCAACCGTTGGCTCGCCGGTCACCTATTCCAACATGATGATCATAGTAGATTTGTATGGACTTTTCTTTTAAAAGCAAAGTCAGATGTTCAACCTGTTCTCACACAGTTCTTTGCAACTGTTGAGACTCAATTTGGGAGGAAGATAAAGTCTATCAGGTGTGATAATGGTTCTGAGTTCTCTTTGAGTCATTTATATGCTATGTTTGGAACCATTGTTCAACATTCATGTGTTGAAACACCACAGCAGAATGCAAGAGTTGAGAGAAAGCATCAACACTTGCTCAATGTGGCCAGAAGTCTATTATTTCAGTCACACCTCCCATTGGAGAATTGGGGAGAGTGCATTTTGACTGCCTCATACCTTATAAATAGGATTTCTTCCTTTGTATTTCCTGCAGGTGATACTCCATTTTCTATCCTTTTTCAGAAGCCACCTTCATACACACATCTCAAGGTGTTTGGTTGCCTCTGTTTTGCCTCCACTTTGGAGAGACAGAGGTCCAAATTCTCACCAAGGGCAGTTAAATGTGTGTTTATGGGTTATCCATATGGTGTGAAAGGGTATAAGCTTCTTAATCTGGATACACATAGCATTTTTGTTTCCACAAATGTTACTTTCCATGAAACCATTTTTCCTTTTTCTGACCTTGAACCTCAAATTTTTCCTTCTCCAGATTTCCAAAATACCATTTCCCTTTCCCCACAACATCCATCACCACCATCTGTTTCCACACCTTCACCTATTCCCATTCCAAACTGTCCTCAACCTATGATCCCCACACACTCTTCTGGTAGAACAATCAGAAAACCTTCTTACCTTAATGACT
The DNA here is from genome assembly GCA_954870475.1 of Euphrasia confusa. Lineage (NCBI taxonomy): Eukaryota > Viridiplantae > Streptophyta > Magnoliopsida > Lamiales > Orobanchaceae > Euphrasia > Euphrasia confusa. The sequence continues at coordinate 39,002,022 of OX940951.1, read as the reverse complement.
ATTTATGTCATTCCACTTATACCACCTCTACATGTCCTTATCCCATCTCATCTTACCTATCCACTAATAAACTTTTCAGCTCCTATTCTCATTTCATTGCCTCAATCACTACAGTTCCTGAACCTCATCATTATTCCCATGCTGCTCAATACCATGAATGGTGCAGTGCCATGAAGGAAGAACTCATGGCCTTAGAGAAAAATCACACATGGGAAGTCACCACCTTACCACCTGGTAAGGTGCCCATTGGCTGGAAATGGATCTTTAAGGTCAAATTCAATGCAGATGGTACTGTAGTAAGGTACAAGGCAAGGGTTGTTTCCAAGGGTTATACTCAGCAACCTGGCCTTGATTTCCTTAACACTTTTTCCCATGTTTCCAAGCTCACCACTGTCAAACTCTTGCTTGTTGTTGCTTCTGTAAAACAATGGCAGTTGTGTCGTCTTGACATCAACAATGCTTTTCTACATGGTGTGCTCACATAGGAGATTTTCATGGCACTACCACCTGGTTTGCTCAATCAGGGGGTGGAATATCCCAAAGGCTCTGTTTGCAGGCTCATCAAATCCATCTATGACCTAAAACAGGCCTCAAGGCAATGGTACATTACCTTCTCTGCTACTCTATCCAAATTTGGCCTTGTGCAATCCCCATATGGTCACTCCTTTTTTACCAGAAAGGCAGGTGACTCTTTTCTCTGTCTAATTATATATGTGGATGATACTTTATTGGCTTGTAATTGCACTGCTACTATATCTGCTTTCAAGAACTTTCTAGCTTCTCACTTCAAACACAAGGATCTTGGATTTCCTAAATATTTTCTTGGATTAGAAATTGCTCAAAATCCCACAGGAACTTTTCTGTGCCAAAGAAAGTATGCTCTTGATCTTATTAAAGATGTTGGTCTCACTGGATGCAGACCTTCATCTTCTCCCATGAATTCTGTAAAACATTTAAGTATCACTGATGGAGAGTTACTACCTGACATCACTGTTTATAAGAGACTCATTGGCAGGTTACTTTATCTTTGCATAACCAGAGTGACATCACTTTTGCTGTAAACAAACTGAGCCAATTCTTACAATCTCCTACTGACTTGCATTTGAGGGCTGCTGAAAAGATTATGAAATATGTCAAAGGTACACTGGGACATGGTCTGTTTTTTCCTAGCAAAAATGAGCTCTGTTTGAAGGTTTACACAGATGCTGACTGGGCAACTTGCCCTGATACTAGGAGATCAGTATCTGGCTTTTGTGTACTACTTGGATCCTCACTGGTGTCATGGAAGTCAAAGAAGCAACACACTATTTCTAGATCATCCACTGAAGCTGAGTATAGGGTATGCCACAAGCCTGTTGTGAATTGGTATGGGTTAAGGGGTTGCTAGAGGAATTTGGGATTGAGCAAAACAGGGTTGTGCCTTTGTATTGTGATAATGAGTCAGCTCTCCACTTAACTTCTAATGCCATGTTCCATGAAAGGACTAAGCATATAGAAATTGACTGTCATACTATTAGAGAGAAGTATCAGGCTGGGATAGTAAAACCTCTGCATGTTCACAGTCATTTACAGCTTGCTGATGTCTTGACAAAGGCACTGGGAGCAACTGATTTGCAGGAGATTCTGTCCAAGATGGAGTTTAAGAGCATCCACACTCCATCTTGAGGGGGTGTGTGAATAATATCCATTTTCCAGCTATGGAATTTTGGAGGGAATAAGTTGTGTTTGAGTTACTCTTTTATTTTCACGTTTTATCCTTTAGAAATAAGAAGTGCGTTTTTATTTAAATGGACCAGTATATGTAGCCCATTTGTAAGACACTCATAAGCTGAACTGATAAATCCATTTTTGATTTTATAATATATTAAAAAGGGTTTTTAACTTCTTCGTTGTTTCTCTGGTTTGGTACTATTTTACTGGAGCTTTTAGCTCTGTTTTTACACTATCACTAATTTAATTTCGGGCTGGTCAAAGTGAATTTGGTTCTTTTGTCCAATAATTTCTATGATATATATTTTTTTCTATTTGAATTAAAATTTATTGACAATTTATATTTGTTTTCAAACTATCACTTGTAATTTAATTTGGGTATTGTTCAAAGTGAATTTGGCCCTTTTGTCCAACAATTTCGATTGATATATTATTCATACCACAATATTATTCTTTATATATATTCCACGGAATTAATTATTCATAGTTACCTGTCGACCGTGACCAGACTATTACAACATTTGACTTACAAAAGTAATCCATAAATTTTAGAGGCCGAAGATTCCAGAAATTAATATCTAGACATACTTAATTAATTCACATGATTTTAGATTTATTTATTATAAATTGGGAATCTTATTTTTATTTTGTTTAATTTTTTGAACTATTTGACCGCGTCTTGTGACAAATATTAAATTCAAATTGTTTGTTGACATTTGTAGCAAGTGCGTGGTAATTGCCTAATTAAAGACAGAACGATGAGCATATAAACACATGATCAAAAACATAAGGGACTCGGCATTATAATTTCAAATCTCCCAACCAAAACCAAAGCCAACCAAAACCAAAGGAAAATGAAAGCAAAAGATTTAGTGTATTATCTGTTGTTCGCACTAATTGTCACGCAATGTGCATTGAAGCCCTCCTTCGTCATAGTAGCAGCTAGGAGTGTACAAGTTTCCCGTAACAAGTCGTACGTCGTCTCTACACAGATGCTCGCAAGAAAATTCAGCTTGGGACGAGACAGGTTCTCGCGATTACCACCACCACCTCCAACTGTCAGTAGAAATCCTTAGGTGCATGTTGTTATCAAATTATGTGATTCTTCATATGTTACTGTGTACTAGCGGTGTGCTTTATTTCACTCTCTTTGTCTATCAATTGACTTCTTTTTGAGGTCGAGTTTCCTTCTTATAGTAACTCAAAATTAAATATGAGGATTTGTTATTACAACATAACAATAACTAGATGTTGTTCTATATATTTGATCCACTAATATAAATGTTAATTTGTTCAATTTTAATAAAAAGTTCGAGCTTTTAGATAATGCGGGTTCTAATATGGTATCAGAGCGTTACGCTAACGGCGAGGTTCTGAGTTCGACTCCCGCCAAAAGCGAATTCACCCGAATTAATTATTCACTTGTTGAACCTCCCCACAGAAATTGAAATTAAATTCTCACACAAGTGAGGTAGAGAATTAAATATATTTGACCTACTAATATAAATGTCAAATTATTAAACTTCTTTAAAAATTTAAAATTTTAAATAATATGACTTTTAAAATTACGTGTTTCTCTTTAGATGAAATCGACGTACGCCTTATGTTCTTTTGCAGATTCTAAAAATGGTTTCGCTCAATAAAACGGCGACGTCTAAATTTTAACAAGACACCAGCATCGTTAATTAATATTCTAATTAGAGATGATTGTTGAGTATTCGAACAAGATCAATACACAATCGTAACCCTAGCTACAAAAACTTTACAAAATCGAGCTCCACAAGCACCAACAATGACGAATATCGATTTGAACGTCCAACTTCGAATTATTTGATCCTTGAACTAAACCTAAACTCTAATGAAAATGACACAATTATTGAAATCACAAAAAATGAACAAAGATTTTACATGCACGAGAGAGAAATGATGATCATATATTATTCACGCTCTTCAAGTGATCGAAGAAACTACAACACATTACATTTTTGCTCAAAATTAAAGAAACTCACTGGTATTCATTTGTCTTTTTAATATTTTAACAATTATTAAAAAATAAATTATTTACTTAATTAAACCTTATTTAATGATATTAATTTACTATTATTTATTTGGCTTTTATCCCTAAAATCTAAATCTTCTCATTCTTTTTTTTAATTTATATAATATAAATATATAATTAATTAATTATAATCAATGAGATAACTATTAATGAGGGTATAAATAAAATGTTGATTTTGCATAAAAAGGAAGTTTTTAAAGTTTTGTTAAAATTAAATAACTCAGTTTTATAATTATAATTTTAAACTACTTTAATTAATAAAGAATCTAAAAAAATGAAATTAACATTAAATTGTAAGGGTAATTGTTAAAATATGACTCAAATTCGTAGGAACTTTGTTTCCTTATTTAGGAAAATTAGAATTATATTGAATATAATTATATTCCTTATGGATTTAGGAGTCATATATTAGGAAAAAAGTTTATTTTTAATTCTAATTGTTTTCAATTTGATAGGTTTTCTACAATTATAAATAGGGATCTTCATAAACACAATTAGTCGTGTGTAACACGAGTTAACACCATCAATTATAGTGGATATCAATCTTTGTAATCGTAAGCAATATTATAGTGAAAGTTCTCGTCGTTCCTCATGTGGTTTTTTTCTCCATTTGAGTTTTCACGTAAATTTCTTGTCTTTTTACTTGTCCCCTTCTCTTTTATTGTTGAGTTATTTTCGGGGTTCCGCATTATTATTCGTACTATACATCGTCGATCTCCAACAAGTAGTATCTAGTGGCACCGGTCTTGATCGTGTGGCGTTCAGAGATTTGTCATAAAAGCTAACAAGTGGTATCAGAGCCAGACAACGATCACGTGACCTATCAGAGCCATACTACGATCCTACGACCTTCCAGAGCAAGGTTTCGTTGGCGAGCGTGAGGTACGATCTACCGATGTAAGATCTCAACGGGGTGGTTTCTGCTTTATCCACACGACATGGAGGAGTCCATGAGGATTGAACTCGACTGGAACGTAATTTCTATTTACCTTCATATATCGAACTCAATGACCGAGGAAATCATGATAATAAGGTCCGCAAAGGAGTTGCGAGAATTATTTGAAGAGTTGTGGCAACTTTTCGAGATAAAATTCTATGTAGCCGTGTTATTGGCGCTATTTGCGGGGGAGAATGTGAAGAGAATTGGTGTAGGTGTCTCCGATGTGGCATCGCGTGATGGACTTGACGTCCAAAGTAAGTAACGTGAAAAAGGGAGAGGCTCGGCGAGTGGATCTCAGACGAAGTCGCGACACGAGAATAAGGTATGTCATTATAGCTCGGTGAAAGGAGAAGTAACCGGAGTTATTTTTAGCTACACCTGTGAAGTTGGAGTTTTTGAGGCTACCGAAGAGGCTTTGGTAGTGTTGGGAGGAGACGACAAGGCGAGGCGACCTTATGTCCTCCAAGAAGGCGCGGTGAAGGAAGTAACCGGGCCGAACCTCGACTCTTGGTAGAAGAGTCTATCTAGCTTAAAGGCATGCAAACAAGTAAGCCCGGAGTGACCAAGTTGAATGAAGAAGAAACGGTGAACGAAGTAACCGTGGGAAAAACTAGACTATCGGATGAAGAGTCTACTCGACCAGACCATGTGCGGCTTGGGCATGTGAGAAGTCGACAAGAAGAATCGAGTGTATATCGATCGATGGAGTGTTTCTAAATCTGGTGAGCATTGTGCGTATGGAAATCCGTCGAGAGGGTATATCTCGAATTGGGCTCACAACTTGAAGAAGACACTCGGGTATGTACGTTCCGATTCATGAGGACCTTTGAAGGTCCAAACTTCTAGGAACTAGGCCCGCTGGGCGATGTGATTTCGCTTTATGGTGTTATATGTGATGTGATTTCACATGAGCGATGGGATTTTGCGGTTTCTCGTCAGATCAATACTCGACGCCTAAGATGTTTGCAACGAGTTCCACGTACGAGCACGCTTGGGAGAAAACCCTCTCGGAGAAATCACTCTCAGAGAAAACACTCTCACAGAATCACACTCTCAGAGAACCACACTCTCAGAGAATTACGCTCTCAGAGGAAACACTCTCACAGAACCACACCCTCAGAGAATTACACTCTCAAAGAAAATGCTCAAATTACAATCTTGAAATCTTGAGGAGCAAACTTGAATTGAGACAGGAGTTATGTAATATATTACATTTCATAGAGAATAAAACGAAACTATTACAAAGTAGAGAACGGTAGGAAAAACGATCAAAGGATGCAGACCAAGTGACGCAGAACTCTAGCACTCCAAGGATCCACCGCTTTGCGCCTAGAGCTAAATCACATAACTCTATAGATTGACGCTCAGCGAAAAGCTACTACACGAAAACTCTATCACGGAAAGCGCAACAAGCGCAAATCCTAAAACTCCTAAAAACAAACTAAGTAAAAAACCTATTTTGAAAGTGAGAGTACAAGAAGTCAATTTCCCAATCGGGATCAAGGGTATTTATAGGAGTGTCGCACGTTATAACGCCGGAAGAAAATGATCCTCATTGGCTACACGTTCGGCTGACGTCAATCGGAAATTCTTGACGTCACACTACCAGAATCTTCACACTTTGTATCGTCGAATCTTGAATCTTCGAATCTTGAAACTTGAGATACTCTGATTCTGGGCGCGCTTCATCTAAGCTCAAATGCTCGTCAACGCTTCAACTTCACTTTGACATGAAAATCTTCTAAGTGTTGAAGTTGAGAGCGTCGTCATCTTCATTGCATTGATGATTGTTGAATCACCGCAACTTCAATCCGGGGCGCTTAATTCTTTATGTGCGCGCATGCGAATTCTCAGAGAAACCGAAGGCGCTGATTCTCAGAGAACAGAAGGTGCCGATTATCATAGAATTGAAGGCACCGGCTTTCCTTATTTCAATCCAAGGTGTGCCGCTCATGTTTCTTCGGAGAATGGAGCCTTGCTCATGATGCGCCCAAATACAAGAGAATACAACAAGTTGTCGCCAAAACATACATTTACAAGAACGTCATTTAAAAAAAAATCATAAAAAACACATAACCTAAAATAACAAAATAGGTGCATATCAAAGATTGTTTTGGAGACTCTTATAGGAGACATGTAATCATTGTCGAAGGAAGAGAAAGCAATATTTAGTTTCGTTCTTGGCTTCTTGGGTCGATCCGATGAAGAGAGCGTGAGAATAAAAAAAATTGTGAGCGAAAAGATTAGATGTGGAAGGTAAAGGAATATTGTCCTCCGTTTTCATTAATCATCAAACAAATATATATACAACTCTCATCCGCAATGAAAGGGATTTAACTTATTCTCCTACCATAACTAGAATATTAATCTACCTAATATACATAAATTCACATATTTACACAAATATAGATGATCACATAAATCTCTACGACTCTATGTTCTATCAGCCCCCCACAGTCGAAGCGGGAGGAGGACAGATGCTGAGACTGTCCCGAAAATCTTCAAAAAGTACGCGCGGAAGCCCTTTAGTGAATATATCAGCTAACTGATAACGGGACGGTACATGGAGAACCCGAACTTCTCCCTTTGTCACCTTTTCTCGGACGAACAGAATATCCAACTCTATATGCTTCGTACGTTGGTGTTGAACTGGATTGCCGGACAAGTAAATAGCACTTATATTATCACAATATACCAAAGTAGCTTTAGAAAGTGGGACATGAAGCTCAAGTAAAAGGTTACGAATCCAACAAGATTCAGCCACGGCATTAGCGACACCTCGATACTCCGCTTCAGCACTTGAACGAGATAGAGTGGGTTGTCGCTTTGAAGACCAAGAAATCAAATTAGACCCCAAAAATAAACAATAACCAGAGGTTGAACGACGGGTGTCGGGGCATCCACCCCAAACCGCATCGGTGTAAGCTGTGAGAGAGTTACAAGAGGATCTCGAGAGATGCAAACCGAGATCAAGGGTGCCGCGAATGTACCTTAAAATGCGTTTTAGAGCAGCCATATGCTCTTGGCGGGGATCATGCATATGATGGAGTTGTATTCTAAATGTCTAGTTTAGTGCAAATACGAAACTCCTTATCTATACCTTAATTCGAGATATGATTCAAACATGATTGCATTTAATGCAATAGTCCTTGATGTATACGTTGTAGACAGTATGGCGTGAGGAGACACGCGGAAGATCATACTGTCGGTTACTCGTATACTATCGAACAGTAGCTCACGACTTAGATGGACAGGGACAATCCATCGGTACGTCGTAGTGTGACTGGTAAATAGTCGGTCTTGACTATCATGTTACACTCGTACACTTGGTGTATTGAGCAGGACCACGGGAGGGCGTTCGATTTATACTAATCGCAGTAATCGAACTAGACCTCAGATATTACGGATATACGAATTCTTAATCCCTATATAATTATAGGTGCGTGTGTCCAATTCTCGGTTCTTTGACTTGCCAATGAGTGAGACTAATTGATTAGTCGAGATTCTCGGTAAATTGGGAATCGGAATTGTACACACGGCATGCTATAGATTATAGACAGGAATCCGTGTCCCATTTATTGGGTTGATGATGTCCCCGAGATGAGCTCATAAAGTTTATCATGTAAACCCTGCAGGTGGATTCGTTCCACATGATAATAAGGATGAGTGGTACTAGTCTCGGATAATAAGAAACGAATTAATTTAATTATTAGTAATTAAAGTTAATTCGTGGACATACGATATCTTAAACATGGGGAAAGTCGTATATGTAATTTCGGCGGAAATATTATTGGTAAAATAATATAGATTAATTAATTGGGAATTCAATTATAATTTTATAGTGGAATTAATTATAATTAAAATTGGATTTAATTAAAGGTTTTCTTTTAAGGACACCGGTTTAATTAAATTACAATTTAGCCTAATTAATTAATTGTCCTAAGGTCCCTAGTGTGGCCTATATATACCCCTCAATCTCTCTTCTCCTAACCTAAGTTTCGCCGCAATAATTAATTTTGTGGAGAGAAAATAATTGTTAACGCAATTAATTTTTTTTTTCTCTACTTAATTAATTGAGTTAGCGCAATAACTTATTCTGTAGAAATAAATTTTGCTAGCGCAAATATATTTCTAGAGACAGAATAAAATTCTCATCGTGGGTTCAAGAGAGAAAGGAGAAGAAGAAGAGAAGATTCCGGTAGATCGTTGCCCACACAACGTCCGGTGTCGAGGGCTAGGATACACACTAGAAGATCTCAGGGTGTTCGCCTATTTGGCTTCTCCGAATCACGCATCAAAGGTAGAGAATCGAAAACCCTTTTCCGCATTATTTCGATTCTTCTCGTACGTAATAATACAACGGACCATCGATTGGCAATCGAGGGTCAAGGTATATTTTCTCCGGCTTCTGGGCGGTTGAGGACCGCCGGATCGGTGGCCGGACGGAGAAAAACGGATCGGAAACAGCCCGGAACAGCAGCATCGCGCTGCTGTTCGGACCAGGCAAGCGCCCGCCTGGGTGGCAGGCGCCCGCTCGCGCTGGGTCGCTAGCGACCGCTCGGGCAGCAAGCGCCCGCCTGGGCGGCAGGCGGCCGCCTGCTCCGGGCAGATTATGAGCCGCGGCCTTGGCTGCGGCGGACGCGCGATCTGATGGGCGGGTGGCCATGGCTGATCGGAGGTGACCTCCAGAAGTTGATTGGGGACGTCCGGATGTTCGAGGGTTCGAACGGACGTGTCCCGGATAGTCGATTTCCAACAATTGGTATCAGAGCCGGTTTATCGGTTTATTGTATTGTTCGTACGTTTTGTGATGCAGGATGAACCCGATTATTATGGCTAACATTATGGGATGTTGTATGATAATTTTGTTGTGGTTTGTTAAACTCTCGGGCTTGTCGAGATTGTTTGATTTTGGAAAACGTTGCTTGTTTGTAATAGATAAAAACGACGGGTTGAGTCGTTAGGTTTATTTATTTTTCGTTGTATCCGGGACATGTATAGGGTCGATCCCTTGTATAGGATCGATGCCGGTTTTAGTAAGTTTATTCTTGTAATTTTTCTTACTAATTTTTGTGGATCGAGACGAGACCAAAACCCGGAGAAACGAGGATCGAGGAGGGCGAACCGGCAACGGGCAGCCATCGAACACACCCCGTGTTCGCAACAGGCAGCAGCGGGGCTGGGGTTCGTTCGACCCCACGGACGACTCAACGAGGCTCCAGTGGGAGGAGTTCGTCTCTTGACCCTCGAGCGAGTCGGTGGTGGACCGAGATCGAGACGAGAAACGAGATGAAGTTCCAAGAGACGTGCATTGGAGAATACTTAAGGCCATAATAATCGGGGCCACGTCAATTGCCTTTTATGTGATTTACGTGCTTTTTATTATGCTTAATTATTTTATGCAAGTTATCCCTTATCGTAAAATACTAAGTGGGAGAGGGATTGGAAACAATCCCGCTGTCTCCATTTTCTGTTTTGATAGTGATGTGTGTCACTTACGAGTTGGCTTTAGTGTCATCCTCCCTATCGGATAAAGTCGACACACGGATATCACTAGATCAAAATTCGAATTAAATTCCACTTATAATAATCGAACAATTATATTTTTCAAAAGCAAGTGCCTAATCTGTTTTTCAAAGACTAAGTTCAACTCGACTCATTCTCACCCCGGGGAGTGGAATGGAGCCAAAGCGCTTGCTTATGTCGATGACACATATTAGAGACATTCGAGTCATTCGATGACTAGATCAATTGTCTGGTTGGCTCCCTCACCTAGTGAGAGATAGGGCTCAATTTCATGATTGATCGCTGGTTAGAAACTTCGAGTTTCACTTACGAGATATCAAGCTTTGAATAATAAAATTGTGAAATTTAATAAATGTAAGAGTCAATTAACAAAGTTGTTTGTTTTAGTAAACGTCCACACTATCGTGGCTTGCTAAATGGAAACGGTACTTTGGGTTAATTGAGACTCTATGACATTTAAATAAATGGGATTCAATTAATAAAGTTGTTTGTTTTAGTAAACGTCCACACTAACGTGGCTTGCTAGATGGGAACGGAACTTTAGGATTAATTGAGGCTCGACAGTTATAGAAAGTCGTGGAGGACCGCATGTCAACGTAAACGTCCACATGAACGTGGCTTGCGCTGGGCATGTAGTTCCCGAGCGGTGGACTTAGTACTGAGAAATGGTATACACTTAGGTACGCTTTATAGTATCCTCCCCATCGGAGTCACTGCTATGATGATGTACGACCGAAGTGAAATCCAATCATAAAATCATTTAGAATGGTAAACGTCCACAAGAACGTGGCTTGCTATGTCTGATGGGATTTTGGAAATGATTGGTAGTTTAATGATATCACTTGAGGGAAATGATATCGAATTAAACTCATTGTTTGTTTTATATGGTATTATTCCCATTAAAAGTCAATAAACTCACTGAACCTGATTGTATGGATAAGAGAGGTAACTTGGACATTGTCCTAACTGCAGAGGAGTACAAATATGTACTCCAAGTCAATTGACCTGCTGAACCAAATGATGCTTCCACTACTGAGGAAAGGAAGCTCATTGGAAATGGATCAAGGCTAATGAGATGACGCGGAGCAACATTATGACTTTCATGTCAAAAGTGCTGCGACATCAGGATCATGCCATGACCATTACCTATGATATGATGCTTAACCTCAAGAAGTTTTTGGTTATCAGGACAGGACAGCCGGGCAAAGTGAAATGAGGCAACTCATAACGGCCATCGTGTCGGAAAGAACGCCCGTGAGGGATCACGTTTTTAGAATGATGGGCTATCTTAATGAGATAGAGATTCTGGGAATAATTATCAATGGGGTAACCCAGGTTGATTTTGTGCTCCAGTCTCTGCCGAGAAGTTTTGAGCAGTTCCGCCTAAACTATAACATGGATAAGAGGTCTTATTCATTGGCGGAGCTACTGGTTGAACTTCAAGCGGCTGAGAGAATCCTTAAGGGCTCTCAAAACACTTGTGGCTGAGAAATTGGCTCTTCCTAGGCCTTCGGGCGGCAAAAGGAAGAAGAAGCAAATACGGAAACCCAGTGGGCCTAATATATCTGGACCACGGAATGGGACAAGCAAGCCCAAGGGGCAAGTGCTTCCGTTGTAAGCAGTTTGGATACTGGGAGTTTTGATTGTCCTCTCAAGCAACAAGAAGTTGACTTTTCCTTAGTCACCGAAACATGCTCAGTGGTGTTATCCACCAGTACCTGGTATGTGGATACGGAAGCCACTAATCATGTCTGCACCTAAATGCGGGGGTTCGAGAAAACCCGGAGACTTAGAAAGGAAGAAGTTATAACCTACATGGGCAATACAGTTAAGGTAACAGCCGTTGCAGTGGGAGATGTTAAATGTTTTTAACGGTAGGACTTTAGTTTAAATAAATTGTCTTTATGTGCCGGCATTTAGAAAGAAATTTCATTTCGAATTTCTAAATTGGCTTAGAATGGATATTCCGTTTCTTTGGACAGTTTCGTACTTTTCAAGGTAGGAAACGGGGATATTATCTATTCTGGTACATTGATAGACAATTTAATACTAAATCCGTGTTCTTCCACGATGCAACACACCGGAGCTAATAACACATTTTCGAACCCCAATAAGAGTAAAGATCCTTCTAGGATGAATCAAATGTACTTATGGAATCTTAGGATAGATTATTTTAACTTGAATACGATTCAAAGGGTGAAAGCTGATGGACTACTCAGCTAGGTTGAAGGAAAGGACCTTCCAACCTTCGAATCATACTTGGAAGTTTAAATGACCAAGCAACCCTTTACGGTTAAAGGGAAAAGATCCAAGAAAGTACTAGAGTTGATTCGCTCTGATATATGCAGACCTCTTTGAGGAATAAGGCATACTTATCAGAAAATGGGATTAACTCCCGACAGACTACACCATTTATGCCTCGGCAAAATAATGTGTTGTAAAGAAGGAATAGGACTCTTATAGATATGGGAAAGTAGACAATGAGTTATTCGGAGTTACCTAATTCATTTTGGGATATGGCTTGGAAACAGCGCCGTTTATCCTGAACTTGGATCCTTCGGAAACTTGTACAGATATTCGGCTGTTTATAGGATACCCTAAGAAAACGAATTGAGATATGTAATATAGTCCAAAGGACCAGATGTTCGTTGATTGCATCAACGTTCGGTTCTTAGACATGGACTATATATGCAAGATCACAAGCCCAAGAGTAGAGTAATACTTAATGTGCTTAGAGGGACTTATCAAGACTTAGAACCAGCCTAACTGAGTAGTTCACTACTGTAATCTTTAGTCACTAAAGATACACCGGAGCGTCGTCGTAGTGGGAGGGTTGTTAGACAACCCGACATATTCATATTTATAGGAGAGTCTTCGGACTTGTCACCTAGAGAATATGATGCCGACCCCTGGATCTATGACGAGACGCTGAAAGATCAAGATGCTCAGTCTTGGTAAAAGACGATGAAATATGAGATTGAATCTTTGGATTCAAATCATGTCTGGGATCTTGTAGCACCGCCCAAAGGTGTAAAAGCCATTGGTTGCAAGTGCGTGTACAAGAGGAAAAGAGGATCTGACGGGAAGGTGGAAACCTTCAAGGCTAGGCTTGTTGCGAAAGGGTACACTCAGAAAGAGGAGGATCGATTATGAGGAAACCTTTTCGCCGGTAGCTATGCTAAAGTCGATCCGGATTCTTTTGTCTTCACATGGAAGATGGAAGTCAAGACAGATTTCCTAAATCGAAGTCTTGACGGGACCATCTGTGTGGGACAGCCAGAGGGATTCATCGAAAAGAGCCAAGAGCATATAGTAAGCAAGCTTAATCGATCTTTGGATTGAAGGAAGCTTCAAAGATCTTGGACACATGCGGATCTATGAGAAAATCCATTTTATGGATTCTTTCAAGGCATGTTTGGGTCCTGTGTGTAATAAAGAAGTGACGGAAAAGATGTGGTGTTTTCTCATTCTTTATGTAGACGACATCCTTCTAAATTGGCAACAATATGAAAGATGTTATCGGACATAAAGGGATGGTTGTCCGAGTAATTCAATGTAAGAGACTTAGGAGAAGTCAGGAATGTTCTTGGGATCAAAGTATTAAATGATCGCCAGAAAAGAACATAGAACTTATCTCGAGCCTCACACATAAATACAATTCTTACTCGTTGCAGCATACAGAATTCCAAGAAAGGTCTTCACCTTTTAGATGTGGAATTCATCTATCTAAAGTTTTGTGTCCGACACAATAAAGGAGATAGATGAAGATTAAGCAGTTCCCTGCACCTTAATGGTGGGAAGCTTAATGTATGTAATGTTATGCACGAGACTGATATCTACTATGCCATGGGCATGGTGGTGAGATATCATAGTAATCCTGGAAAGGATCACTCGATTGATGTAAAGAACATGTTTAGGCTCCTGCAGAGGACCAGGAATTATGTTCTGAGTTACAAAGCAGTCAAGTTGTTTCCTTTGGATTACATAGAATTGGATTTCCAAATCAAACAGGGACAGTCGAAAGTCGAAGTCAGGCTATGTGTTCTCACTGTGAAGTGGAGCAGTCACATGGAAGAATGTAAAGCAGCGATGCATTACGGACTATACCATGGAAACTGAAAGGATAACGGCCTCTGAGGTAGTTAAAAGGTCAGTGTGGCTCCAGAACTTCCTAAGGGACTTAGATGTGGTTTCTAGTTCACCCAAAGCTATTTTGAATAGCGGTATTGGCAAACTTGAAATGCCACGAGTCCACAGTGGGAGATAACACGTAGAGCGCAAGTACCACCTGATTCGAGAGATCGTCTAATAAGACGATGCAGTTGTCACCTAGATAGCATCGAGAGGATTGCCTTGCAAAACCCGTTCACAGAGGCTCTTCCAGCGAAAGCGTTGGGTAGGCGTGATGAGGTTATGGGAATCTGATGTTTGGGAGAGGGCGACTAGACTTTTAGTATAAGTGGGAGATTGATGGAGTTGTATTCTAAATGTCTAGTTTAGTGCAAATACAAAACTCCTTATCTATACCTTAATTCGAGATATGATTCAAACATGATTGCATTTAATGCAATAGTCCTTGATGTATACGTTGTAGACAGTATGGCGTGAGGAGACACGCGGAAGATCATACTGTCGGTTACTCGTATACTATCGAACAGTAGCTCACGACTTAGATGGACAGGGACAATCCATCGGTACGTCGTAGTGTGACTGGTAGATAGTCGGTCTTGACTATCATGTTACACTCGTACACTTGGTGTATTGAGCAGGACCACGGGAGGGCGTTCGATTTATACTAATCGCAGTAATCGAACTAGACCTCAGATATTACGGATATACGAATTCTTAATCCCTATATAATTATAGGTGCGTGTGTCCAATTCTTGGTTCTTTGACTTGCCAATGAGTGAGACTAATTGATTAGTCGAGATTCTCGGTAAATTGGGAATCGGAATTGTACACACGGCATGCTATAGATTATAGACAGGAATCCGTGTCCCATTTATTGGGTTGATGATGTCCCCGAGATGAGCTCATAAAGTTTATCATGTAAACCCTGCAGGTGGATTCGTTCCACATGATAATAAGGATGAGTGGTACTAGTCTCGGATAATAAGAAACGAATTAATTTAATTATTAGTAATTAAAGTTAATTCGTGGACATACGATATCTTAAACACGGGGAAAGTCGTATATGTAATTTCGGCGGAAATATTATTGGTAAAATAATATAGATTAATTAATTGGGAATTCAATTATAATTTTATAGTGGAATTAATTATAATTAAAATTGGATTTAATTAAAAGTTTTCTTTTAAGGACACCGGTTTAATTAAATTACAATTTAGCCTAATTAATTAATTGTCCTAAGGTCCCTAGTGTGGCCTATATATACCCCTCAATCTCTCTTCTCCTAACCTAAGTTTCGCCGCAATAATTAATTCTGTGGAGAGAAAATAATTGTTAGCGCAATTAATTTTTTTTCTCTACTTAATTAATTGAGTTAGCGCAATAACTTATTCTGTAGAAATAAATTTTGCTAGCGCAAATATATTTCTAGAGACAGAATAAAATTCTCACCGTGGGTTCAAGAGAGAAAGGAGAAGAAGAAGAGAAGATTCCGGTAGATCGTTGCCCACACAACGTCCGGTGTCGAGGGCTAGGATACACACTAGAAGATCTCAGGGTGTTCGCCTATTCGGCTTCTCCGAATCACGCATCAAAGGTAAAGAATCGAAAACTCTTTTCCGCATTATTTCGATTCATCTCGTACGTAATAATACAACGGACCATCGATTGGTAATCGGGGGTCAAGGTATATTTTCTCCGGCTTCTGGGCGGTTGAGGACCGCCGGATCGGTGGCCGGACGGAGAAAAACGGATCGGAAACAGCCCGGAACAGCAGCATCGCGCTGCTGTTCGGACCAGGCAAGCGCCCGCCTGGGTGGCAGGCGCCCGCTCGCGCTGGGTCGCGAGCGACCGCTCGGGCAGCAAGCGCCCGCCTGGGCGGCAGGCGGCCGCCTGCTCCGGGCAGATTGTGAGCCGCGGCCTTGGCTGCGGCGGACGCGCGATCTGATGGGCGGGTGGCCATGGCTGATCGGAGGTGACCTCCAGAAGTTGATTGGGGACGTCCGGATGTTCGAGGGTTCGAACGGACGTGTCCCGGATAGTCGATTTCCAACAGCATATGGAGGCAAACCTGCTGAACCGCATAACTAATGTCGGGCCGTGTGAAAGTGAGATATTGCAATGCTCCGGCTAAACGTCGATAAAACGTAGGATCTTCATACGGTGAACCAGTCGAGCCTCCCAGTTTAGCATTAGTGTCCACTGGGGTGATTGAGGGTTTGCAAGAAGACATACCGGCACGCTCTAGTATCTTCTCGGCATACTTGCGTTGACATAAGAAAAGTCCCCCAGAAATATGGGTCACAGCAATACCCAAAAAATAATTTAATTGTCCAAGATCCTTCATTGCAAACTCAGAAGCGAGAGTCTCCATGATAGACGATCGAAGCGGAGCAGACGATGCGGTAAGAATTATGTCATCGACATAGAGCAATAAATATGCACGATCTCGACCTTTAGAATAAACAAATAGGGAGTGATCGGAACGACTGTGGGTGAACCCCATTGAAGCCACAAAGTCGGCAAAACGCTTGTACCATGCCCGCGGAGCTTGCTTTAGACCATAAAGAGATTTCTTTAAGAGGCAAACATAGTCCGGATGATTCTGATCTCGAAAACCCATAGGTTGGTGCATATAAACAGTCTCCTGTAATGCACCGTGTAAGAATGCATTTTTAACGTCCAACTTATGTATGGGCCACGAGTTAGAAAGTGCCAAGCTGAGAACAATACGAATGGTCGCTGGTTTCACTACCGGACTGAATGTCTCCGAACAATCCACGCCCACTTGTTGCGACCTGCCATCACCTACAAGACGAGCCTTATACCTTGCAAAAGAACCATCAACATTCTTTTTATGAGAAAATATCCACATGCAACGTATAACATTCACATTAGAGGGACGGGGCACTAGTACCCACGTCTTATTTTTAATTAGAGCATCAAATTCATCAACCATCGCGGACTTCCAATTAGGGTCAGACAACGCAAGTTTAGGATTGGATGGCACAGGAGAAGGGGTATCTGAAGAAAAAAGATTAAATTGATGTTTAGGTTTGGTGATACCACGCATACTCCGCGTAGTCATAGACCGAGGAGGCGGAAGTGGGGCTGAAGTTGGTAAACTTTCAGCATTAGAACTGGCGTGGTCGAGTGAGGTAGGTGGATGAATAGGCGACTCGGAGATGGCCGAAGGACCAGCGGCCAAAAC
This sequence comes from Euphrasia confusa, assembly GCA_954870475.1. Lineage (NCBI taxonomy): Eukaryota > Viridiplantae > Streptophyta > Magnoliopsida > Lamiales > Orobanchaceae > Euphrasia > Euphrasia confusa. The sequence goes on along the minus strand of OX940951.1, from coordinate 38,984,448 downwards.
ATGAGGTGCAGCATGTGTTGGAGCTATATCTGGTGGGATAAGTTGGGATCCAGAAGAGGAGATAGGTACAAATGATGGAGAAGCATCTGGAGGAGTTTGAGGATCACACCATCCATGAACTAATGGATTAAATTGTTGGTCCAAAAAAGAATAATCACGATTTTCAGTAGGTAAATGGTGACTCGATGCGAAAGGAAAAACTTTTTCCTCAAACACCACATGTCGAGAGAAAATAATTTTGTGAGTGGTGAGATCATAACATTTAAAACCTCGATGATTTTGTGGGTATCCAAGAAAAACACACGGATTCGAACGATTTTGGAGCTTGTGGATATTAGTAGCAGGAATTAAGGGGAAACACAAACAACCAAAAACCCGAAGATGAGTGTATGTGGGATTTCGTCTGTAGAGAATTTGCGTGGGGGAAAAATTCCTAAGACCTTTGATGGGGAGAATATTTAAAAGGTATGTAGCCATTGCTAATGCATGATGCCAAAATGAAGATGGTAGTGAAGAGTGAGCAAGAAGGGTACGAACTAAATTATTGATCGTGCGAATCTTACGCTCTGCTTTTCCATTTTGAGAAGAAGTGTGAGGACATGAAAATCGAAAGCTCATACCCTTAGACCGAAAGTACGACTTAAATTGATTATTGTCGAATTCCCGCCCATTGTCACATTGAAAACTCTTAATTACCCGTTCAAACTGAGTGGAAATATAGGTGCTAAATGCAAAAAATAATTCTGGGACTTGAGATTTATTTCCAATGGGAAATGTCCACAAAAAATTACTATAATCATCTAAACACAACAGGTAATATTTGTGACCGGAAGAGCTCAAAATGGGGGAGGTCCACAAGTCACTATGCACAATATCAAATGGTAAAATTTTAGTAGAAGTAGATGGAAGAAAGGGAAACTTGACATGTTTACCAAAAACACATGAAACGCAAATACCATCCAGATTTGGGTTCTTATAAGGAATAAAAATTTTATTGCATAAGGAGCGAAAAACAGGAGCTCCCGAGGATGACCCAACCTATAGAGTGGGTTCTCACCTTTTCTTTGATTGACCCTTCTCGCGGGAGTGCTTGCGGAGACTGAAAGGTGGAGGTGGGATTTATTTGACCACGTGGTAGGTGGCATAGTGCTGTTTTACGGGCTTCTAGTCGATGGCGCGAGAAGCACTTGATATCTTGTGGGTATCGTGGACTTCTCGCTGCTCTGATCTACCTTATTTGGATCAAGAGGAACACGAGGATTCATGAGGCTCGTTCGGTGTCTCCTAGAGTGGTGACCTCTCAGGCGATTTCTATCATACAGTAGAGAATCCGCTCGTTACGACTTCCAGGCTCACTTCAGGCACGTGCACTCAAGAGGGTATGTCATATAGCCTTGTGATTATGTTTGTATATTCTTTGGCGCAATATGTTTAGTTTGGTTGGTTGGAAAGTTATATATAGTCTGTTAGCTCGGTGATGCGGTGGCCGGGGGTTTCATCCCCTATGCGATGTTCTGTATCATACATTTTTTATTTTTTAAGTGATTGAACTTTACCTAAAAAAAACACAATTCAGTATGTAAACCATAGAATTTTTTAGTAGTAGTTATTTAATGCATTAATACGTAATTTCTAAAGACATTGGAATCACAAATACACATATTGTGCGCGATTTCATCCGAGGAGCCTTGATTCATACCAGTGCCTTCAATTTTTCTTCAGAACCATAATCCCTAATTCATTTTTTCAAGGCCTTAAGCTCATATATGAATGTATAATTTTCCCAATTTTAAAATGTAGATGAATTATGGAACATTATTGTTTCATGTGCATTGTTTTGTAGCAGCTGGTAATTAAAACATTAATAACATAGTCAATGTTTCAAAGCCTTGTGTGCATTGTAGCTGGTCATTATAAAACCTAAATAATATAAATAAGAGTCACGGATTTAATTATATATGTGCCTCTTAATTAAACATAGCAATTTATAATATATAAAGTAATTAAGAATCAACTCTCTTAATTAGCTCAATCAAAATCTCTTATTATAGAAATCTAAAACAATGAAATCAGCAGTTGCATGTTTCTCCTTGTTGGCAATACTCTTGCTTGCTCAATGCGAGGCCGAATCCAGCTACTATTTCTGGATGCCAACAAAAATTGGTTATCTTGGAATGGCAGAAAACGGATCTTATGAAGTGAATAGGAATGCCAGGCCATCACCACCACCTCCAAGGGGCAGTACGCCGCCTCGAAAAGAGCAACCACCAACGAGTCTTTAAATCTATTTTGAATCGATAAATACTTTAGTTATTAAAAAATACGTGTTATGTATATATATTTTTTAATTTGATGGTTAATTATTCATGTGTGAGAGATAGAAACAAAATATTTCAGAGAATAGTAATTTTAAGGTAATTAGATCGATAAATGAACACTAAAATATATATTATTTATAATGATTGATTTACGTACTCTCAATCAACATATAGTCAATATCTTGAGGGGCAGTGCGGCGTTGAAAGCAGACAAATTCTTTATGTTAGCTTAGAGACTATTTGACTCGTCCTTGGCATGGGAGAATAGAAAGAAAAACGACGAGGAGGTGCGATAATGAAATACTAATTGATACAAAGAGAACAAAAATCTTACACTGATCCTGCTTGAAAGGGGACATTAAAACAAGGAATATATATAATCGGATATCCTGCTTGGTGCAATATTAAAAAAAAAAAAATGAATGACTAAATAAGCGGTGGTGGTGGAGACATTTCCTGTTGCAGACCAGGCGTACTGACCTTTGGAGGCGGTGGCGATTTCCTTCCCGTCTTTAAGTCACTTTCTGACAACAATATTTTCGAATGGATACCATATTTCCTAACCATCGTTAAATATTCGTTACTATGGCCAGCTGCATTTCTTACACAGCAGTGTGCAAGCAACAATATTGTGAAGCAGAAATACGCTACGGCTGCAGCTTGTTTCATTGTTCTTTTTGATTTAATGTTGCTAACAGAATGGCCTAGCTGTTTGTTATTTTATATGCAAGCTTTAGGGACATGCATGGATCCGTGATGCCTAGCTAGTTGTGTACTGTATTTGTTTAGTTTTAATGGACCAGTCAACGCACAAGATCGATCGACATTGAATCTTTTTTTAGTTGCAGAGATTCACGAGTAATTAGTTAGTCGCACATATATGATTTTCATTTTTCAGTTGAGATTTTCGTCCAATTCCGTCGCTGCAAGAAACAAATACAAATATAAAAATTGTACAAGAAAATAAATGACACAAAGAATTATAGTGTGGTTCACCCGTTAACAAATGCTACGTCCACTCGCCCCGTTGCAGATCTCACTAGAATAATTAATAAATAATTTCGGAGAGTTTACAAACGCAATCGCGTATCTCAGTATACTCACGCTCTCATTTATTCTAGCACTCTAGTATTCTCTCGATGATGTAGAAGATACAATTAAATTGTTGGAGACTCCCTTTTATAGGCCTAGACATATGAAAAACCCTAATCTCATATAAGATAGGAGTTCACGCCGAAAAAGGACTTAACTTCGCGCAAAAAACCCCACTGGCCAAAAACTGCGAGTAGCGACCGCTATCCCGGCGCTAGTACCCCCAGCATTGCACGGTCGCTACCCTGCCTCTGTACAACCTCTTTCGATTTTCTTCATGGGTAGCGGCCGCTACTCTGCCCAGCGTCGATTTTCACCTCTTTTTGTCCTTAATTTGCCTCCATGTCTCAACAATCTCCCACTTGGAGGCAAATCCGATCACTTTCCACTGCAGCGGCGACCTCGGTCCTTACCAACATCGTCTAGTCGAAGTTTTCACAAATTTCGACGCATCACGACTCCTCAGGACCTTCTAACCTTTCTTCACATTGTCATCCTTGTTAACCTTCTCATCACCTCTCAACTCACTTTCAGACCTCTGAAATCTTAACATTGAAACCAAGCTTCTCAAAGCTCCCAAACGTCGCCTCCCCGAATTGCTTGTGAACTGGCTAACTCACACTGAATGAACAACGTCAGCATTCGCATGCCAATCGTCTATCACCGACGACTCTTTTCGAGAACTACCAACATTCTCACCGTTAGCTTCACGATTCCTTTGCATACTTCTCTTCGTTTTAAGAATCCTCATCACCAGACTCTCTCCAAAAAGATCCCTAGAGTTGCACTCGAATCGTCTAACAACTCCCACCGCATGGGAATGTCGGACTTCTTAACAATGCTATTTAAATTATTCATTAGTCTTCCTCCAGCAGAGTCGCAAGGAAACTTACCTGAATGCATTACCTCGTCTTTTAACAACGAGTCACATCGCGACAATAACGAGCTCGTCTCGTTTCTCATTGTCCTATTGCCTAGCATTTTCAGCCAACACTGCTACGCCATCTCGCCTTGAAAGCATATGATTGAACATCAAGACCTCATTCGGTTGGTCTATATGGGCCACATCTACCGTAACATCACCGAAATCATATCTCATCTCTCCATCTTTCGATTCTCTCTCGGCTACCGAGAATAGTACTCTTCTCTACTTCTCGATACAAGGACTCCGAATATCCATATGAGGCTCACCTGAACTCTCCTTTGGTTGCAACCGTCTTTCGCTCATAGGACCCAATTTGCAATGCTCGGGCACATTGGTGTCGTCATCCATACCAATATCACAACCACAAGTCGTAGTGTAAATGGTACCAGTCTTTCGAACACGAGCAATAACCATTGCACCCTTTGACACCTTTCAAGACCCATCACCGAATGTAACATTGTGTCCGCCCCTCTCAAGCTGACTAACCGAGATCAAGTTTCCCCACAGCTCCAGTACATACCTTACATTCGATAGCTGCAACGTCTACCCAAACGACGTCTTCAACTTCACGTTACCAACACTCACGACATCAGAGGTTTTTCCACCCGTTAGATGAACCTTACCGTGATCTCCGGCAAAAAATCCCTCCATGCCGTCGTTTCTTGTCGTTTTATGAAACGATCCTCCTGAGTCAAGTACCCAAGAGTTTCCGATAGGCTTAGATGATGTTTGCAAGACATATCCACTTTCGCCTTTTTCCGTCACCGCATTGTTACCGCTTCTAATCCCCGAAAGCTCTCCACAATGCTTCTTTAAGTGACCAATATTTGAAACCGATATAATTTATGTTATTTATGTAAAATAACATATACAAATTGCTAACAATCAATCGAAAAACAATATTTCTATAATGGAGACAAATTTATCGACAAGAAAGTGCAATTCCAGGAGAAGAATTTCATCAAACTCCATTGTTTCGATAGCACAAACTATCCAAGGGTGGCAATATAAAATGATGTGGCTCCTACTTTCTTTGATACGTTGTATAGCTGATTATAATGTTACTAGTTCTAATAAATCCAAGTTAGGACCAAGGGGCATTAAAAGTATTTTTTTGGTTATGCTAAAAATTTTAAAGCATACAGATGGTTGGACTTACAAACTATTATAATAGTGGAATCAATTTAAGTGGAATTTTGGAAGATAGATTTTTAAATAATATCGTTGAGCCTATCATAGAAGATAAAAGGCAAGATCAATTTAAATGATGAATGATAACACAAATGCACAAATAATCATGGTAAACAGAAAAAACCATGAGAACGATCCAAGTGTAAATCCACGAATAAGTCAACGAGTAAGAAAAGAAAATAACTTTGGTCCGGATTTTATTTCAATGGATTTAATCACTTTTCTAGAAGAGGCTACTAGAGAAAAGGTTAAAAATATTTCATTTATGATGTCGACGTTTACATCGAAACCTACCATAGATCATTGGAAAGTAATTACAAGGATTCTTGGTTATCTTAAAAAGACAAGGATGATAATTTCATTTATAATAAATTTCCAAATTTGGTAGAAGGTTATTGTCATGCAAGTTGGATGTCCAGTACTAATGAGGGAATATCTACCTCTAGATAGATAGATGAGGGGCTATAAGTTGGTCGTCCAAAAAACAAACTTGCATAACACATTCCACAATGGACTGAGCTCTCCTTGATCAACAAGTACTCGGAATTATCCGATTGACGTCGTCGGAGAACATTGCTATGAAGGTGATGAAAGAGAAGACAACCATAGGGATGATGAAAATTATATCCGACTTGTACGAGAAACCATCGGTGACGATTAAATCGGCCTTGTTGCAGAGGTTGTTCCATTTGAAGATGAAAGACGATGGTGTGGTTGAAACTTATGTGAATGAGTTCAACTCGATTGTCAAAGAAGTGACTTTGTTTGTGTTGAGGATTCGCGCAACAAGGTCTAGAATAACCGAATAAATCAGATTAAACTAAACTTTCATAAACCACACGAATATGAATAATCCAAAACCGCACGAATACAACTTGACTCTCAAGCTCACAATCTCTCACGTATATAAACTCACAAGAACACGAAAGCAAATAAAAACGAAAGCAGAAGACAAGATTTATGAGCTTCGGTATCGTGCTGCGCAGCAGCAGAAACCTACGTGCTCGGGGAGAGGGTGTTTCTTCTTTATTATATGAAAAACGAGATTACAACTGTTCCTAGTAACCCTAGAACCAAACTCGGTGTAAGCAATTACAAGTTTAATCTCTAAAGAAGACGTGTTCCTTTTCTCTCTTGCTCTCCACGCTCCTCCCACTCGATGCATCTGATCGAGCGTCCTTTTATAGAGGACCTGGACGTCGATATATGGTAGGAATAGGTTCCTTGTGCTCCAAGGGTTCGGTAGTCTTTTGAATCACCTCAATCGGATAAGTATGGAAAGAGATATTCAATTTTTGGTTTATTACCAAAAATAGGAGATGCTGCATCCTGCCAGGAAACCGCCAGCTGCGCAACGCCCCCTGCGCAACGCCCTGCTGCGCAACGCCCTGCTGCAGCGTCCTGCCTTAGAATTTCGAACATATTTCCACAAATCTCCACCTTGTTCAAACTTCTAAACCCATGTCTACCATCTTGCTGCTGGAATTCGATATCCCGGGGTATCAAAATTGCGGAACCGATAACCCCGAACGAAATCCCGTCGCCGGAAACCGATCACGGATACCGACTCATCCGCAGGAGTCCGACCTTTGGAGACTACGCGCCCGAAGACACGCAGCCCACCCCCAGTCGAAGTCTCCCGCGAGTCGAAATCACCAACGCGAACCACCAAACGGAGTCGGGCTCAACCCGAGCATCGCCGCGGGATGAACCCGCGGCTAAACCCTAGCCGAGCCCCCGTCGGGGATCGCGATCGATTGATCGCGTGGGGCTGCCCAGCAGCCCCCGGCGGTGAGTCCGGCGACTCACCGCCACCGCCGAGGAGGGCGGTGCGCCCAGCGCACCAGCCGCGGCTCGCCCGGCGATCGACCGCGCGGTCGATCGCATGCCCCGGCTCCAGCCGGGGCGTCCTCGTGTGGGCCCCGCGATCGACGCCCCTAGGGCTCGATCGCACCCCTCGGCTCCCAGCCGAGGGTTCTTCGAACGTTCGCCGGGGATCTCGAATCCCCGTCCCCGAAGTTCGTCGTTTTCCCGGATCGTGTGTTCATGCATGTATCACAATTAAATCACATAAATTCACACGAAGGAGTTTATGATTGTACCTTTGATTCGTTGTGCGGAGAAACGAAATCAAGTTGAAGACCTTTTGGATCTTCCCACGTATTCCTTGCACTTCGTTCGAACGTCGGGTGGGCGACGATCTATCGAACTCCTATGGATCTCCTTCAACTCTCTAGAATATCAAGTATGATAATCTTGTCTTATATTTTATGAAGGCCATGTAGTGCTTTTATAGGCTACGTAGGGGATCTAAAGGAGGTGGAATATTGGGCTTCCAATATTGAAGATTAAATTGAGCCCACTGCCCAAGTCCATTAATCCTTATCAATATTAATTAATTTATTTTCCACTATATAAATTAATTGCACTCCCAATATTAAACCATATTATATCAAATAATATTTCTCCGGTAGTATTTATTTATTCCGTGTATTTAAGATTTAAATATCCATGAATAAAATTAATTTATTGCTAATTAATTTATTCATCTCTTTAATCCGACACTAGTACCATTCAACCTTAATTATTGTGCGGAACGAATCCACTCATGAGGTTTACACAATAATTCCTTATGAACTCATCTCGGGGATATTATCAACCCTTACGGGATACACTGTCCGGTCAATTATTCACGGCATGTCATATATAAAATATAGTGACCCAACTTAACCGGAATTTAACCCAATAATTAAATCGGTTAATTCCTTTGGTAAATCAAGATTACTTATATTAAATATACACACCCGCAATAATATCGGGGATTAAGAATAAAATACACTGAGACTCGAATCGATTATCGCCGGCAATCCTAATCGATGAATCTCAACGATCCGCTCAATACACCAAGTGTACAAGTGTGATAAAATAATTAAGATAAATTATTTTCTCTCTCACACAACGACTATACCGATGGATTGGTCCGTGTCCATCTAGGTCGTGAGCAACTGTTTGATTAAATACGAGTAACCGATAGTATGATCTTCTGTGCGCCCATGCTTGCACCATACTAACTACAACGTATAAAATCCAGGACTATTATTTGCATATTAAACGCAAAACAATTGTTCATTAATTTAATAGATTAAATGCTATGATCGGGAGTTTACCGTTACTTAAATCTAGACATTAAGTACACAACTCCAACAATCTCCCACTTGTACTAAGGTCTAGTCATTTCCTCCAAACTCCCGGTTCCCATACTCATCACGTGCTTAAGGTGTACTTCCGAGAAGTACTATGTGAATGAGTACTCTAGGTTGCCGCTCTGAAGTTATCTTGGTGACTACTACGTCGTCTCCCTGACGATGACTCGTATCAGGTGGTACTTGCACTATGTGTTATCATCACTTTTAGACTTATGACTTCTTCCAGTTTATCATGCACCGCTATAAAATAGCCTTTGATAAACTAAGAGTCATTTCCAAGTCTTAGAGGTTATCCCGGAACCTAACCAAAACTTCCGCTGCCTCTGAGGCTGCTATTCGGTTATGAGAGAGCCTGAGAAGCATCCTGCTTATCACTCTTTACATATTAAAGGTTCCACCTTTTCCAAAAGTGAACACAGAGCCTGATATCGACTTACACTGGTCCTTCTCTGATTTGAAATCTGAGAATATGTAATCTAAGAAAATTTCGTCTTGAATATTTCTTATCCAGATTACTTTGATATCCTCCCACTACGCTAACCGCATAGTTGATATCAGGTTCTTGTTTTCTAACATTGCATTTAAGCTTTCCACATGAGATGTAGGAAACTGCTTAGTATCATCTATCTCCTTAATGTGTTCAAAACACATAACCTTAGATAGATATACATATTCTGTCTCTGAAGGGTAACGACCTTTCTCAGAATTATGCATGTTAAAACAAACCATAATCGTATAAGATATCCAGGAGAAGTACAATGTTCTTATCCCTAGATCATAAGATCTCAAGAACATGCTCTAACTTCTACTTAATCTTATATCCCGATTCATTTAGACAACCATTATTTTATGCCTGATAATATCTTTACATTGTTGCCAATGATAAAATATTATCTACATAAAATTCCGAGAAACACCACCTTGTTTCCATTACGTCTCCAATACACCTATCGTCTCTGCCTTTTTGATGAATCCATTGAATGGATTATCCCATCAATTCGCAAGTTCCACGATTCATAGCTTTGTAACCATCCATAAATGGATTTACCGAGCTCGTACTCTAAATGATCTAGCCTCTTAACAATAATCTTTATTGTTTTTCCAAGCAGGCTTATTTAGATCTAGTACTGCCCTTATGCAGAGCTAGGGATCGATTTCATGTTTACTAGATCCAGAGTCCGAACTCCTCTAGTCTTATGAATATCTCTGGTTGTTCAACAACCTCCCACTGCAATGGCGTCCCGGTGTATAACAGTAATAACAATAGGTGCAGTGTGTGGTGTACTTCTACTCGGTTTGACTGGTTCCCAGTCTTTTGTCCTTCTTCTCATTCCAAGGTATTAATTCAGTCCAGGCTTTGTGGTTCATCTAATAGTCTTCCTCTATGAACCGAACGAAAGTTCTTCTGGTTCATAGTACTATAGAACACACAATACTTCGTTCACCTAGGATATCCTACAATCACACAGAATGTGTTATTGTCTCCAGAATTATCCATAGAACATAGGTAGTTCCGAACAACTCGTTCTCTCTTACTTTTAGATTTCCATTTCTTATTTTCAACGCACCATCTCTACACGTGAGTGTATGGCGCGGCCTTTTGGGATTGAATCCCAATCTTTGATTATGCTATGTGTTATTTAGATAGGCGATGGCCTCCGCGACCGAGTCGCAGGCTTCTGATGGATCTACTTCAATGGTTCCCCATAATAGCTTTGCGTCCATTGACTAGTCAAAACACTTTGCTTTTATGGCACATTTAAGTACTCTAATCCATCATTGAGTATTCTTGAAAGAACTACTCGTGCCCTTCTAATTCACACATGTGTCTGCACATCTAATCATTTCCAATACTAGTCCGAATTCTATCCTTTATGAAGAAAGGTTTGCTTAGATGTATTATCCTCCAAATTCAATTCTCAGGTCGGAAGGTCCATTCCTTCAACTATAATTGATCAAATCAATTTCGACCTTTTGAATCTTATTTGAAAATACTACTAAGTACAAGAATTCACAAGTATAATGATTTAATAAAGAAATATATCTAATCAAGTAAAAAAAGTTATAGAACGGTTTATTGCATCGTGGTAGACTTAGGATCTATCATTCATATATTGCTATCTAATGTACCAGAATAGATAATGCCATCATTTCTTATCAAAATCATCCAATGATTAAAGAAATAAAATATCCATTCATAAAATAGAAATCCAGAACAAAACGTTCTTTCTAAAATAAAGGATACATAATGCAATAATCTTGAAATGAAATCCTATTTAACTACTAAAGCAGATAAATGTCTTCCACCGCAACAGCTGCCTCCTCTACAGCTTTTGCCCGTGTAGACTCGAACTCTCTTTCTCTAAGTCGCCGGGTTTTCTGGAACCCCTGCATTCAAAATGCACATACCGTCAGTGGTTCCATATCTACACACCAGATTTCTGGTAGATAATACCGCTGACTATGTTTTTACGACTAAAGAAAAATTCGTACCTCTGAGAGGACATTCAGACTTCCAGTGTCCAGACTTGATGCATCGGAAGCACTTGCCCCTTGGCTTTGCAGCCCCCACTCGTGGTATAGTCCTCTTGACACCACTGGGTTTCCCGGCTTGCTTCCTTCTCTTGCCCCTACCTCCACCAGGCTTAAAGCCTTTGGACTTGGTAGCTACAAGCGCTTGAGAATTTCCCTTCTTGTAGATCCCCTCTGCCGCCTTCAGTTCAGTCAGGAGTTGCGCAAGAGTATAAGATAGTTTACCCATATTATAGCTCATACGAAACTGCTCAAAACTAGGGGTCAGAGACTGGAGTATGATGTCGACTTGCGTCTCCCCATCAATAGAAGCTCCTAGGATCTCAAGCTCATTCAACAGACTAATCATCTTAAGAACGTGCTCCCCAACGGGCGTTCCTTCAGACTGAGTAGTTGTCATGAGGACTCTCATGGCTTCTTGCCTTGCCGCACGATCTTGCTCCCCAAACATCTCCTTGAGGTTAAACATCATATCATAGGCAGTGTCCATTGACTCATGTTGGGTTTGGAGTACATTTGACATGGAAGCCAAAATATAACACCTAGCCATTTCATCAGCCTTTTTCCACTTCCGATATTCCAGTTTTTCCTCATCAGTTGAGGCAGCCGTGGGCTCAGCAGGGCATACTTCATGGAGTACAAACTTGTACTCCTCCGAAGTCAGGACAATGTCTAAATTTCTCTTCCAATCAATATAGTTGGTGCCAGTGAGCTTATGCTCCTTGAGTATCATAGAAAGTGGGTTCATAACTATTCTCTAAACCTATAAGCACATTTAAACAAACAATTAATTTAATATCCGATATTATCTCCCTTTAATAACATCATTAAATCACTAATCACATCTAAAATCCCATCAGATAAGGCAAGCCACGATAGTGTGGACGTTTACCTATCCAAATGATTTAGCAATTAGATTTGCTTCAGTCGTACATCACTATAGCGTTACTTCGATGGGAAGAATACTATAGAGCGTACCTAAGTGTAAACCATTACTCAGTATCTAAGAGGATTGTTTGGGACTCGCATATCACGCAAGCCACGATAGTGTGGACGTTTACGTTAACACACGATCCTTCACTTTCTTCTATAACTGTCTACATCAATCGTTCCAAAATCCCATTCAATGCAGCAAGCCACGATAGTGTGGACGTTTACTACACCAAAAGATTTTTACAATTGACATCCAATTACTTGAAGCATTCGATTTCGTAAATCAAGACGCGGGGAATCATAAGTGAAACTCGAAGTTTCTAACCAGTGATTCACCATGCGAACAACCCTATCTCTCATTAGATGAGGGAGCCGAGCAAACAATCGATCCACCTTAAAAGGATGGTACGAATTGTAGGAAATCGATATCCCGGAATTAATAAATTTAAATAAATAAATTATCTAATTAATTCCGACCGAAATCCTTCGAATATCCGGATTATCTAAGTTGCGGAATCGACAACCCAATCGAAATTCTTTCGCCGGAAAACAACCACGAACCACCACGCGAACCGGGCCCGACCGAACAACCACCGCCGCGGGATAAACCCGCGGCATGTCCAGCCGAGCCCCGCGAGGGGCTCGCGATCGAACACGATCGCCGGGGATGCACGCGCATCCCCGCGGGCTGCCCGAAGCAGCCCCCGACGGTGAGTCCGGCGACTCACCGCCACCGTCGTGGAGGAGGGGCGTCCGCCCAGCGGACAGCCGCGGCACCAGCCCGCGGCGCCCCAGCGATCGACCACCGTTGTCGATCGCACGCCCCGGCGTCCAGCCGGGGCTCCTCCCCTTGCGCGATCGGCGATCGTGCCCTAGGGCCGATCGCCACCCTCGGCGTCCAGCCGAGGGGTTTTTCGTGTGATCCCGGCGGGGATCTCCCGACCTCCCGCGGTCCGGTGATCTTCGATCACCACCGCGAGGTCGATCCCCATCCCCGGGTTCATCCCTCGGATCTTGGTTCATGATATTTCTACGATAATTAAAACGATAAAATCATAAAGAGGGTTTTACGATTTACCTCGTTCTCGTTGTTCGGAAAAACGTAGAACTCAATTTGATGACCTTTGAGATCTTCCCACGTATTCCTTGCACTAGCCCGGACGTCGTGTGGGCGACGATCTACCGAACTCCATGGATCTCCTTCACGAACTCTCTAGACTAATCAAGTATGATTATCTTGTCTCTTCTAATTGTGAAGACCATGTAGTGCTTTTATAGGCTACGTAGGGGATCTTAAGGAGGTGGAATATTGGGCTTCCAATATTGAAGATTAAATTGAGCCCAATGCTCAAGTCCATTAATTCTTATCAATATTAATTAATTCTATTTTCCACTATATAAAATTAATTGCACTCCCAATATTAAACCATATTATGTCAAATAATATTTCTCCGGTAGTATTATTTATTCCGTGTATTTAAGATATAAATATCCATGAATAAAATTAATTTATTGCTAATTAATTTATTCATCTCTTATATCCGAGACTAGTACCATTCAACCTTAATTATTATGCGGAACGAATCCACCTGCAGGGTTTACATAATAATTCCTTATGAACTCATCTCGGGGATATTATCAACCCTCACGGGATACACTTTCCCGTCAAGTATTCACGACATGTCATATATAAAATATAGTGACCCAACTTAACCGGTAATTCACCCAATAATTAAATCGGTTAATTCCTTTGGTAAATCAAAGTCACTTATATTAAATATACACACCCGCAATAGTATCGGGGATTAAGAATAAAATACACTGAGACTTAAATCGATTATCGCCGGCAATCCTAATCGATAAATCTCAAGCAGATCCGCTCAATACACCAAGTGTACAAGTGTGATAAAATAATTAAGATAAATTATTTTCTCTCTCACACAACGACTATACCGATGGATTGGTCCATTTCCATCTAGGTCGTGAGCAACTGTTCGATTAAATACGAGTAACCGATAGTATGATCTTCAGTGCGCCCATGCTTGCACCATACTAACTACAACGTATAAAATCCAGGACTATGATTTGCATACATTTAATTATAAATAATTAAACGCAAATAATTGTTTATTTAATTAAATAGATTAATGGCAATGGATCGTGAGTTTGCGTTACTTAAATCTAGACATTAAGTACACAACTCCAACAATCTCCCACTTGTACTAAGGTCTAGTCATTTCCTCCAAACTCCCGACTCCCATACTCATCACGTGCTTAAGTTGTACTTCCAGGAAGTACTATGTGAATGAGCACTCTAGGTTGCCGCTCTGAAGTTATCTTGGTGACTACAGCGTCGTCTCCCTCGACGATGACTCGTATCAGGTGGTACTTGCACTATGTGTTATCTTACACTTATGGACTCGTGATTTCTTACCATTTGCCATCGCACCGCTATTTACATAGCCTTTGGCAAATTAAGAATCACATCTAAGTCCCAGAGATTATCCCGGAGTTATACCAAAACTTCCGCTGCTTCTGAGGCCGCTATTTGGTTACCCATGGCAGAGTCCGAAAAGCATCGTGCTTATCACTCTTCCATGATAAAACTCCTTCTCCTTCAATAGTGAAACACATAGCCTGATATCGACTTACACCGGTCCTCATTCGATTAGAAATCTAAGAGAATGTAATCCAAAGGAAAAACTCGTCTGCTTCGTAGTCTAGAACAGTACTTCGAAAGTACTTTTACGGCAGTCGAATATTCCTTTCCAGGATTACCTTGATATCCTCCCACTATGCTAACCGCATAGCCGATACCAGGTTCTTGTTTTCAACAATGCATTTATTAAGCTTTCCACACTCAAAGTGTAGGAAACTGCTTTCATTGCTTCTATCTCCTTTTGTGTTCCAAAACACATATCCTTAGATAGATGCATTCCGTCTCTGAAAGGTAACGAACCTTTCTCGAAATCTTGCATGTTAAAACGAACCATAATCATATATACGTAAGATGTCTATGAGAAGTACAATGTTCTTTTCTTGAGATCCTAGATCTTAAGAACATGTTCTAACTTCTTCTTCATCTCATATATCGATTTTTCTAGACAACCATCATTTTATGTCTGACAACATCTTTACATTGTTACCAATGATAAAATGTCATCTACATAAAACCTCCGAGAAACACCACCTTGTTTCCATCACGTTTCCCATACACTCGATTCGTCTATGCTTTGATGAATCCATAAAATAGACTATCTCATCAATTTGCAAGTACCACGAACTCAATGCTTTGTTCCAATCCATAAATGGATCAACTAAGCTTGTACTCTAAATGATCTTGCCTCTTAGCAATAATCTTTATTGCTCTCCAAGAAGGCACATTTAGATCTAGTACGGCCTTCATGTAGATCCAGGGATCAATTTCATGTATACTAGGTCCAGAGTCCGAAGACTCTCCTAGTCTTATGAATATCTCCGGTTGTCCCACAACCTCCCACTACAATGGCGTTCCGGTGTATAAACAGTGATAACAGTAGGTGCAGTTAGTGGTGTACCGCTACTCGGTTCGGCTGGTTCTAAGTCTTAATCTTTCTCTTCTCATTTCAAAATATTACGTCACTTTGGGCTTGTGGTTCATCTAATAGTCTTCCTCTAAGAACCGGGCGTTAGAACTTATAACGTCCTTCTGGTTCATAGTACTATTGAACACACATCTTTTGTTCTTCTAGGATATTCTACAACCGCATTTGAATGCGCCGTTGTTTCCAGACATATCCATAGAACATAGGTAGTTCCGTATAACTCATGCTTTTACTATTTCTATAAGAGTTCCATTTCTTGTTTACGACACACCATTTCTGCACAACAGTGCATGGTGTAGTCATATGGGATTAAATCCCAATCTCTGATTAGTATGCCATGCATTCCTCAGATAGGTACTTGCCTCCGCGATCAAATCGCAGGCTACATATGGATATACTTTGATGGTCCTCCACAATTGCTTAGTGTCCATTGACTTGTCAAAACACTTGCTTTTGTGGCACATCAGGTATTCTAATCCATTTGCCGAGTAATCATCAAATGAAGTACTCGTACCTTATTGTCTGAGTAGACATAGGTCTGCATACATCAGAGTCAATCAATTCTTATACTTGTCCAGATCTTACATCTTATATCCATAAAGGATTGCTTAGTCATTTTATCTTCCATATTAGATTCTTAGGTCGGAAGGTCCACTCCTTCAACTTAATTGATCAAAATATCAATTTTCGACCCTTGAACTTCTTATTTGAATAAACATGACTCAGCATAAGAATCCACAAGTATAATTGATAAAGAAATCTCTTATTAGTAAAACGAGTTTCATACTACGGTTCGTTGCATCATGGTGGACTCAGGATTCATCATTTATATATTGCTAGCTAATGTACCAAAATGGATAATATCATTATTTCTTCTTATAACCATCAAATGATTAAAAGAAATAAAATATCTATTTATTAGAAATCCAGAACAAAGTTCTTTCTAATTTTAAAGGTACATAAAAGCAATAACTCAAAATGAAATCCTATAAAATGTCCTCCACTGCAACAGCTGCCTCCTCTACAGTATTGCCCATGTAGACTACGATTTCTTCTTTTCTAAGTCGTTAGGTTTCCTGGAACCCTTGCATTTAAAATGCACATACCGTCAGTGGTTCCATATCTACACACCAGGTTCCGGTAGATAATACCATTGACTATGTTTTGCGACTAAAGAAAAATCTCGTACTTTCTTTGAGAGGATAATCAGACTTCCAGTACCTAGACTGTTTGCATCGAGAACACTAGCCTATTGGCTTTCTCGCCCCATCTCGTGATCCAAGAAACTTAGGACCACTGGGTTTCTTTGCTCGCTTTTCCTATCCCCCGGTTTTGCCCTTAGGTTCGAAACCTTTGGCATTGGCTACAAGAGCTTGCGATTTCCGTCTCAACTCGTCCAAAAGGTCCATCATCTCAAAAACGTGTTTAAGCGTTTCTTTGAATCGGCTGGCCTTTATGAGTATCCTCATCGCCTCTTGTCTAGCCTCTACATCATGTCTAAACATCTTCTTGAGTTTGAACATGATATAATCGGTGGTTATTGCATAAGCATTTTCCCACTTCTTAAAATCAGTCCTTTCCTCATCAGTTAAGACATTGGTAGGCTCGGGAGGACAAAGCTCGTTGAGTACAAACTTGCACTCTTTAACAGTCCGGGCAATGTCTAGATCTCTATTCCAATCATTACATTCAGGGACCAGTGAGTTTAAAATCCTCATGTATCACATAAAGTGGGTTCAAAGCCATATCCTAATCTATGAGCACATATAACAACAAACAATCGATTTAATCTCCGATATTATCTCCCTCAAATAATATCATTAAACCACTAATCACATCTAAAATCCCATCAGGTAAAGCAAGCCACGTTCGTGTGGACGTTTACCCACCCAAATGATTTAGCAATTAGATTTGCTTCAGTCGTACATCATTATAGCGTTACTTCGTTGGGAAGAATACTATAAAGCGCACCTAAGTGTAAACCATTACTCAGTACTAAGGTGAATCGTTTAGAATTGTTACGTCACCGCAAGCCACGTTCGTGTGGACGTTTACGATAACTCGCAATCCTTCACAATTCCCTATAACTGTCTACATCAATTATTCTAAAATCCCATTCAGTATAGCAAGCCACGTTCGTGTGGACGTTTACTATACCAAAAGATTTATATAATTGAAATCCAATTACTTGATCCATTCGATCTTGTAAATCAAGACGTGGAGAATCATAAGTGAAACTCAAAGTTTCTAACCAGTGATTCACCATGCGAACAACCCTATCTCTCATTAGATGAGGGAGCCGAGCAGACAATCGATCCATCTACAAAAGGATGGTACGAAGGTCTCTAATTTGTGTCCTCGACATGACCAAGTGGCTTTGGCTCCATTCCACTCCCCGGGGTGAGAATGAGTCGACTTGAAATCAGTTTCAGAAAGACAAATTAGGCATTGTTTGATAAACTTAATCAATGTTTCTCGTAAAAGGAATTACAAGAATTCTCCTCCAATGACTTGTCTATACGAACTTCAAAAGTCCATAAAAGTCACCAAGAGAACAGCAATGGAGACCATGGATATGTTTCCATACCCTCTCCCACTTAGCTTTTTACAATAAAGGGATACGCTATCTAATGCATAATTAAATACACATAAGCATGCATACATGAAATAAAGCACATAGAATATTATCACATAGTCAAAATAATACTAGAATATTATTTTCCGACTATTATGGCTTTATCGCATCCCCGTACGCATCTTCTAGTCTTCAGTCTTCGTTCTTGAATGCTCCGTGTGACGAGAATATTAATCCCAATATTTAAATCTATTTATTTTCAATTAATCCAAAAGTTACTTAATTCGAAAATTAAGTCAATCGAATATATCAAAAATAAAATTTAATATTATTAATATTTTTATTTTTTTTTTTTCTTTTCTACTCCATTAAATCTCTAGAATCCTATCCAAGACCCACTTGGAATATTCTAGGAGATTTCTATAATGAAATAAGGAAATAAAATAAATTAGGACTCCTAATCCTTCCAAATTAATTCCTTTCCTAATCTATTAAAAAATTCCATAAAAGAATAATTAAATAGGAAAAATTAATTAAGGATTCTTAAAACTTTCCGAATTAATTAATTTCCTAATCCATTTAAAACTCCATAAAGGAATAATAAAATAGGAAAAATAAATTAATTCTAAATTAATTTCTTTTCCTAATCCATGAATATTCCAAAAGAAATAATCAATTAGGAAGACCAAATTAATTTTAAATTTATTCCTTCTTCTTTTCCTATTCCATGAGAGTTCCCAAAAAAATTGAGAATACTCAAAATAGGAAAACCGAATAATTTAGGAAAGTTCGATCTTGGCGGGAGAGCACGGGTTGGGAGTCCCCGCACCCTACCACCACCATCGATCACCCCAAGGAGCACCGCCGCCGCCGCCCCCAGCCGGCCAGCCACCGTCGCCGGCGACTCCATGGCCGAGAGGGCCGCGGGCAGCCCCATCAAGGGTCGATCGATCCTATGGGATCGGCCAAGGGGATGGCCGGTCCGAGTCCTTCCTCTCTTTCGTCTCCTTCGTCACACGTCTCTTCCGGCGGTCGTTTCGGCATCGATCCAACGTATAATAAATTACATAATTTAAATACAATTATCCGGTATCGATTCTATACATGAAATCGACCCTATACATTTTCCGGAAAAGTAGAACATAATAATAAACCTAAATTCGGTCAACCCCCGAATTTTTACTATTACAAGCATTCACCACACATAAAACGAATCTCGACATGTCCGAGAGTTTAATAATCAAGAACAATATTATGACAATAATTAAGAACAATTATATCTAGCCATAATAGTCGGAAACCCTGCAAGGTAGAACAATTTATCGAAAAATATCATGAACTAAAACCTCGCTCTGATACCAATTGTAGGAAATCGATATCCCGGAATTAATAAATTTAAATAAATAAATTATCTAATTAATTCCGACCGAAATCCTTCGAATATCCGGATTATCTAAGTTGCGGAACCGACAACCCAATCGAAATTCTTTCGCCGGAAAACAACCACGAACCACCACGCGAACCGGGCCCGACCGAACAACCACCGCCGCGGGATAAACCCGCGGCATGTCCAGCCGAGCCCCGCGAGGGGCTCGCGATCGAACACGATCGCCGGGGATGCACGCGCATCCCCGCGGGCTGCCCGTAGCAGCCCCCGGCGGTGAGTCCGGCGACTCACCGCCACCGTCGTGGAGGAGGGGCGTCCGCCCAGCGGACAGCCGCGGCACCAGCCCGCGGCGCCCCAACGATCGACCACCGTGGTCGATCGCACGCCCCGGCGTCCAGCCGGGGCTCCTCCCCTTGCGCGATCGGCGATCGTGCCCTAGGGCCGATCGCCACCCTCGGCGTCCAGCCGAGGGGTTTTTCGTGTGATCCCGGCGGGGATCTCCCGACCTCCCGCGGTCCGGTGATCTTCGATCACCACCGCGAGGTCGATCCCCATCCCCGGGTTCATCCCTCGGATCTTGGTTCATGATATTTCTACGATAATTAAAACGATAAAATCATAAAGAGGGTTTTACGATTTACCTCGTTCTCGTTGTTCGGAAAAACGTAGAACTCAATTTGATGACCTTTGAGATCTTCCCACGTATTCCTTGCACTAGCCCGGACGTCGTGTGGGCGACGATCTACCGAACTCCATGGATCTCCTTCACGAACTCTCTAGACTAATCAAGTATGATTATCTTGTCTCTTCTAATTGTGAAGACCATGTAGTGCTTTTATAGGCTACGTAGGGGATCTTAAGGAGGTGGAATATTGGGCTTCCAATATTGAAGATTAAATTGAGCCCAATGCTCAAGTCCATTAATCCTTATCAATATTAATTAATTCTATTTTCCACTATATAAAATTAATTGCACTCCCAATATTAAACCATATTATGTCAAATAATATTTCTCCGGTAGTATTATTTATTCCGTGTATTTAAGATATAAATATCCATGAATAAAATTAATTTATTGCTAATTAATTTATTCATCTCTTATATCCGAGACTAGTACCATTCAACCTTAATTATTATGCGGAACGAATCCACCTGCAGGGTTTACATAATAATTCCTTATGAACTCATCTCGGGGATATTATCAACCCTCACGGGATACACTTTCCCGTCAAGTATTCACGGCATGTCATATATAAAATATAGTGACCCAACTTAACCGGTAATTCACCCAATAATTAAATCGGTTAATTCCTTTGGTAAATCAAAGTCACTTATATTAAATATACACACCCGCAATAGTATCGGGGATTAAGAATAAAATACACTGAGACTTAAATCGATTATCGCCGGCAATCCTAATCGATAAATCTCAAGCAGATCCGCTCAATACACCAAGTGTACAAGTGTGATAAAATAATTAAGATAAATTATTTTCTCTCTCACACAACGACTATACCGATGGATTGGTCCGTTTCCATCTAGGTCGTGAGCAACTGTTCGATTAAATACGAGTAACCGATAGTATGATCTTCAGTGCGCCCATGCTTGCACCATGTTGTACCCGAGAAAATAGTCACCGACACGTGTCACGAATCAAAGGGCCACGTCATCAAGAGAGAAAGTCAACCGGTATAGTCAACGAGACCTTAAAAAACAGATCTAAGAAGAAGATAAGGGCATTGGACAGTAGAGATTGCACGGTAGAATCAGAGTCCCCTCTCAGGGGAATCGCCTGGGGAGGCTCCTGGGATGACAGTCAACGAGCTGGGACTTCACGGGGAAAGAGACAGATTAAGCACTAAGGGAAATTAGTGGGTATTTAATGCTTCATATTAGTGGAGTAGAGGTCCAATAAGAGGCCAAAATGTGGGCATTAGGTGGCATGATTAAGCCATGCATAGAGTATTATAAATAGAGGGAGTGAGATAGTGGAAAAACACATGCAAACCTTGATTTTAACTATGTACTCTAAGTATGAATATATGAATGAAGAGGTGCCTTGAGCATCCATGTTCTACTTATGATTTCTGCATTTAACTTAATCCTCTTGCTTTCTTACCTATAACATATTGATATTTTGTGTTGTTTACCAAAACCCTCAATTACCAGCAAATACTACCGACAAGTACAAAAACAACCAAAACATTTGGCGCTAGAAGGAGCGAGCATCAGGTATTGAAGTTGCAGAAAAGCTCGATTAAAATCAAAAATGGTGAATGAAAATGAAGACACCACGGTGTCAGGTACGTCCGGCACAAGCGGCAGGTGGCGGGCTGTGATGGGTAAGGCTGTGATGGTGGAACCCGAGGTTCCATCTCCACCTAAAAACCCAGAACCTGAGAATAAGGAACAGCCGCCGCCTACCCAGATCAGCTCCGATGAGCACAATAGCAAGCGTGCAGAGGCCGATGAGCCTACGGACAGTCAGGCAGATCAACGACGGCGCCGACTTCGGTCGCGACGTCGGAATCGCCGTCTCCATCCTTACGATATCGGAGGGCCGTCGACGCCCATGGTTCCACCTCCGATCAGATTCGCAAGTCTTGATACTCCGCAGAAAATTGATGAAGCAGTAGCAGAATTGATGTCTCTGAAATATGTGATGACAACCCCTGTGATCCCGGTGCGGGGCATGCATGCACCCGCCGGGGAAGATCCAGGGAAGGGCCCTGAGCGAGCTAGACGCGCTCCCCGGGGAAACCGCAGAGCCCGTCGGGCTTTAGATCTAAATAAAAGAGCCGAATCAGTGGCTACTTCTACTGATCCTTATCGACAGGCAAGTAAAAGTGACATGCACGGGCAACGTGTAAACTTTTCACCGGCGAGGGCCCACAGAGCCCCCGGTGCTGATCTTGAACTGGCCGATTTAAGGCAGAAATATTCTGAACTAGAAAGGCGATTGAATGAAAATCAAATTCTCGCCGCCCCGGCAGGTCGTCATAACGATCCCTTGGCTCCCGAGGTTGAACAAGCTCCCATGCAACTGGAAATTCAGCCCATGCAAACCACTTTGTATAACGGCAAAACTGATCCAGAAGCGCATTTGAGCAGATTCAGGACATATATGTCCGGCCGGGGAGCCACAGATGCTACCCGGTGCAAATTGTTCCCACTCACCCTGGGCGATACTCCTCACCAATGGTACGTCAGCTTACCTACACATTCTATTAAGTGTTTTGACGACTTGGTACAAAGGTTTGTGTCGTATTTTGCATCCAAAGCTTCCTATATGGAGTATAGTCAGAAGCTGCTTGGAGTCAAACAGGGTGAGAACGAAACTGACGAATCTTATGTGGATCGCGTGGGGGAATTAATGTTGGCGGGCGGAGAAGAGATTCCCGATAGCCTCAAACTTCACACCGTGTTGGGAGGTATGAGAAGAAACTCTAAGTTGTTTAAATCTGCAATGCTAAACTATCCCCGATCGTATGAGGATTTTAAAAGGAAAGCTGGGGCCCAAGTGGCGTACCAGCGTCTTATTGCTAGTGGGGCACACTCCCCCGAGCAAAAGAGAAAACTTCCTTTTTCCTCCGATCGAAGGCCAAACTATATGTTGGAGTTGTGTACTTAATGTCTAGATTTAAGTACCGGTAAACTCCCGGTCATAGCATTTAACCTATTTAATTAATAAACAATTATTTGCAATTAATTATTATTAATTATTTACGCAAAATATAGTCCTGGATTTTATACGTTATAGTTAGTATGGTGCGCATGGGCGTACAGAAGATCATACTATCGGTTGCTCGTATTTAATCGAACAGTTGCTCACGACCTAGATGGACACGGACCAATCCATCGGTATAGTCGTTGTGTGAGAGACAAAATAATTTATCTTAATTATTTTATCACACTTGTACACTTGGTGTATTGGGCGGATCAGCTTGAGATTTATTGATTAGGATTGCCTTGGATAATCAATTTAAATCTCGGAGTATTTTATTCTTAATCCCCGATATTATTGCGGGTGTGTATATTTAATACTAGAGGCTTTGATTTTCCAAAGGAATTAACCGATTTAATTATTGGGTTAATTACCGGTAAAGTTGGGTCGCTATATTTTATATATGACATGCCGTGAATACTTGACGGGAAAGTGTATCCCGGAAGGGTTGATAATATCCCCGAGATGAGTTCATAAGGAATTAATGTGTAAACCTCATGAGTGGATTCGTTCCGCACAATAATAAAGGTTGAACGGTACTAGTCTCGGATATAAGATATGAATATTATTTATTGAGCAATAAATAAATTTATTCATGGATATTTAAATCTTAAATACACGGAATAAATAATACTACTTGGAGAAATATTATTTGATATAATATGGAATAATATTGGGAGTGCAATTTTATTTATATAGTGGAAAATAAATAAAATTAATATTGATAAGAATTAATGGATTTGGGTTGGACCCAATTTAATTTTCAATATTGAAGCCCAATATTCATTCTCCTTATGATCCCCTACGTAGCCTATATAAGCACTACATGGTCTTCACTTTCAAGAGAGAATTAATTGACCTACACCAATCATAAAATCTTGAGAGTGAGGAGGATCCATAGAGTTCGATAGATCGTCGCCCACACGACGTTCGGACGAGGTGCAAGGAATACGCGGGAAGGTCACAAGGTCATCAACCGAATTCGTTTCTCCGTACAACGATTCGAGGTAATAATCATAAACCCCCTTTTATGATTTGTGATTGTTTTAATCGTGATGTGTACATGAACAAGACGATCCGGGAACGTCGAGACCGAGATACGGGGATCTCGCGATCCCCGTCGGGATCGAAAGAGGGGCGGTCGAACCCTAGGGTTTCGACCGCCGGTGTACCGCGCGAGGAAGCCCCGGCTGGACGCCGGGGCGTGTGATCGACCTAGGGTCGATCGCCGGGGATGCCACGGGCTGGTGCCGTGGCGGATCCCCGCCGCCTCCACGGCGGCGTGCGCGAAGAGGCGCCTCGGCTGGGCCGAGGCGGGCGATCGATCATGCGATCGATCGCCGGGGGTGAACCGCGGCTGTTGCCGCGGTGGTCAGCTGGGCTGACCGCCCCTCCTGGTGGCGACGGCGGTGAAGTCGCCGGACTCACCGCCACCCGGGGCTGCCGGAGCAGCCCGGCGATCGCCATGCACGGCGATCGCGAACCCCGCGATGGGGTTCGGCTAGGGTTTAGCCGCGGGTTCATCCCGCGGCGATGCTCTCGTCGAGCCCGGTTCTTCGCGTGGTGTTCGCGTTCGTAATTTCCGACTCGCGGGAGAAAATCGGCTGGGGGCGGGCTGCGTGTCTTCGGGCGCGTAGTCTCCAAAGGTCGGACTCCTGCGGATGAGTTGGTGTTCGTGCGAACTCCGGCGACGGGTTTTTCGGTCAGGTTATCGGTTCCGCAATTTTGATAACCCGGGACATCGAATCCCAGCAATTGGTATCAGAGCGTTTGGTTTCGTGTTCATGTACATATTCGATTATTGTTCTACCTTGCAGGATTTCCGGCTATCATGGTTGGATTTAATTAATTGTTTTTTAATTAATTATCATGATTATTAAACTCTCGGACATGTCGAGATTCGTTTTTGTGTGGTTGAATGTTTGTAATAGTAAAAATTCGGGGGTTGACCGAATTTAGGATTTATTATTACGCACTTTATTTTCCGGAAAATGTATAGGGTCGATTTCATGTATAGAATCGATACCGGAATTGTAATTTAATTTTTGTAAAATTATTTGCGTTGGTTCGATGATGAGACGATCGCCGGAAGACGAAGACGTGTGACGAAGACGAAGAGGACGTAAAATCCGGGGAATCGATCATCCCCATGATCGATCCCCATGAGGATCGATCGACCCCATCGAAGGGGCTGCCCGCTAGGGCTTCCGGCCACGCCGGCCACCGGTGGTGGTGGCGCGTGAGCTGGGGGCGGCGGCGGTGGTGGTCCCGGGCGATGGAGGTCGACGGTGGGGATGGCGTGGGATCTCCCAATCTCATGCTATTCCTACCAAGATCGACTTTCCCAATTAATTCGGGTTTCCTATTTGAGTACTTTCCTTTTAGGAAAAATACTCATGGATTAGGAAAAGAATTAATTTAAATTAATTTTATTTCTATTGATTTATTTCCTTCATGGAATTAATCATAGATTAGAAATTTAATTAATTTAGTACTAAATTTATTTTTCCTATTTGATTATTCCTACTCATGGGAATATTCATGGATTAGGAATAAAAATAAATTTGGAAAGTAGTGAATCCTAATTTATTTTATTTCCTTGTTCTATTATAGATGTCTTCTAGAATATTCCAAATTTTATTTGGATAGATTATTCTAAAGATTTAATGAGAACTAGAGAGGAAAATAAATAAATAAAAATATTAATAATATTTAATTTTATTTTTGATATATTCAATTGACTTAATTTTCGAATTAAGTAACTTTTGGATTAATTGAAAATAAATAGATTTAAATATTGGAAATTAATAT
This sequence comes from Euphrasia confusa, assembly GCA_954870475.1. Taxonomy (NCBI): domain Eukaryota; kingdom Viridiplantae; phylum Streptophyta; class Magnoliopsida; order Lamiales; family Orobanchaceae; genus Euphrasia; species Euphrasia confusa. Next base: position 38,958,170 of record OX940951.1, on the reverse strand, counting down.
TCTCGTCACATGGAGCATTCAAGAAACGAAGACTGAAGACTAGAAGATGCATATGAAGATAAAGCCATGATAGTCGGGAAAATAATTCTCTAGCATTATTTTGACTATGTGACCTATGTGCTTTATTGCTTTCATGCATGCTATATGTGTTTATTTTATGCACTAGATAGCGTATCCCTTTATCGTAAAAAGCTAAGTGGGAGAGGGGATGGAAACATTCCCATGGTCTCCATCACTGTTCTCTTGGTGACTTTTATGGACTTTCGAAGTTCATATAGACAAGTCATTGGAGGAGAATTCTTGTAATTCCTCTTACAAGAAACATTGATCAAGTTTATCAAACAATGCCTAATTTGTCTTTCTGAAACTGACTTCAAGTCGACTCATTCTCACCCCGGGGAGTGGAATGGAGCCAGAGCCACTTGGTCATGTGGATGACACAAATTAGAGACTTTCGTGCCATTCTTTGATAGGTGGGTCGTTTGTCTGCTCGGCTCCCTCATTTATGAGAGATAGGGTCGCTCGCATGGTGAATCACTGGTTAGAAACTTCGAGTTTCACTTATGATCCTCCAAGTCTTGATTTACGAAATCGAATGGTTCTTGTAATTGGGAGTCAATTATAAAGATCTCTTGGTGTAGTAAACGTCCACACCACGTGGCTTGCTATGCCGACGGATTTTGGATTAATTGATGTAGACAGTTATAAGTAATTGTGAAGAGTTGTGAAATTGTCGTAAACGTCCACACCACGTGGCTTGCGGTGACGTAGCAATTCCAAGCGATGTACTTTAGTGCTGAGTGATGGTTTACACTTAGATACGCGTCATAGTATTCTTCCCCACGAAGTTACGCTATGATTGATGTATGACCGAAGAAAAACTAATTGCTAAATCATTTGGGTGGGTAAACGTCCACACCACGTGGCTTGCTTTACCTGATGGGATTTTAGATGCAATTAGTAATTTAATGATATTATTTAAGGGAGATAATATCGGACATTAAATTGATTGTTTGTTTACATGTGCTTATAGGTTTAGAGAATAGCTATGAATCCACTTTCTGTGATACTCAAGGAACATAAACTCACTGGTCCCAATTACATTGATTGGAAGAGAAATTTGGACATTGTCCTGACTGCTGAAGAGTACAAGTTTGTACTCTCTGATAAATGCCCTGCTGAGCCCACGGCTGCCTCAACTGATGAGGAAAAAGAAGCATTTCGGAAGTGGAAAAAGGCTGATGAAATGGCTAGGTGCTATATTTTGGCTTCTATGTCAAATGTGCTCCAAACCCAGCATCAGTCAATGGACACTGCCGAGGATATGTTATTTAACCTCAAGGAGATGTTTGGGCATCATGACCGTGCGGCTAGGCAAGATGCCATGAGAGTCCTCATGTCAACTACTCAGTCTGAAGGAACGCCTGTCGAGGAGCACGTTCTCAAGATGATGAGTCTGTTGAATGAATTGGAGGTCCTAGGAGCTATGATTGATGGTGAGACACAAGTCGACATCATACTCCAGTCTCTGACCCCTAGTTTTGAGCAGTTTCGTATGAGCTATAATATGGGTAAACTATCTTATACTCTTGCGCAACTCCTGACTGAACTGAAGGCGGCAGAGGGGATCTACAAGAAGGGCAAGTCTCAAGCGCTTGTAACTACCAGGCCCAAAAGCTTGAAAGCTATTGGAGGTAGGGGCAAGAAAAGGAAGCAAGCCATGAAACCCAGTGGTGCCAAAAGGAATGGACCACGAGTGGGGGCTAGTAAGCCAAAGGGCTTGTGCTTCCGATGCAAGAAGTCTGGACACTGGAAGTCTGAATGTCCTCTCAGAGGTACGAATTTTTCTTTAGTCGTAAAAACATAGTCAGCGGTATTATCTACCAGAATTCTGGTGTGTAGATATGGAACCACTGACGGTATGTGCATTTCTTTAAATGCAGGGGTTCCAGAAAACCCGGCGACTTAGAGAAGAAGAGTTCGAGTCTACATGGGCGAAGCTGTTGGGGTAGCAGCGGTTGCAGTGGAAGACATTTATCTGTTTTAAGTTTTCATTTCAGTTATTGCTTATGTACCCCTTTATTTTGAAAAAGAACTTCGTTCTGGTTTTCTTTATTATTAATGGATATTTTATTTCTTTAATCATTTGATGGTTTGGATAAGAAATAATGGTGATATCTATTATGGTACATTAGATAGCAATATGTGAATGATGAATCCTTAGTCTACCACGATGCAACAAACCGTAGTGTATAACTTGTTTTACTTATTAGATGTATTTCTCTTATTAATCATTATACTTGTGAATTCTTGTACTTGGTAGTATCTATTCAAAAGGGATTCAAAAGGTCGAAATTGATTCGATCAATTATAGTTGGAGGAATGGACCTCCCGACCTAAGAATCGATCTTGATAGATGATACAACTGAGTTAACCTGTCTGGATAAAGGATGGAATTCGGACAAGTATAGAAAATGATTAATGATTGATGCGGTATGTGTAATTAGAGAAGGTACGAGTCGTTCTTCCAAGAATACTCGAAGATGGATTAGACTACTTGTTGTGCCATAAAAGCGGAGTGTTTTAACACAAAGTCATTATGGGGAACCTTCAAAGTATATCCATTGAAAGCCTGCGACTTGTTCGCGGAAGCTATCACCTATCCGAATAACACATAGCATAAATCAAAGATTGAGATTAAGTCTCAAGCGACTACACCATACACTGTTGTGTAGACATGGTGTGTCAAAAACGAGAAATGATATTCTAATAGTAAAAGAACAAGTTTGTTCGGAATTACCTATGTTCTATGGATATTTCTGGATACAACGGCACATTCTATGTGGTTGTAGAATAATCCTAGAAGAACAAGTAATTGTAAGTTCAATAGTACTACGAACCAGATGGGTATCCTCACCCGGTTCTTAGAGGAAGACTATTAGATGAACTACAATGCCCTAACTGACAAAGTACTTTAAAATGAGGAAAGGAAAGACTGAGAACCAGCCTGACCGAGTAGCGGTACACCACTAACTGCACCTAATGTTATCACTGTTATGCACCGGAACGCCATTGCAGTGGGAGGTTGTTAAGCAACCGGAGATGTTCATAAGACTGGAGGAGTTTTGAACTCTGGATCTAGTATACATGAAATCGATCCCTAGATCTGCATAGATTTGCGAGAAAGGTGTGTTAGAGACGTAATGGAAACAAGGTGGTGTTTCTCGGAATTTTATGTAGATAACACTTCATCGTTGGCGACAATGTAAAAGTGTTGTCAGACATAAAATAGAGGTTGTCTAAATGAATCAAGATATAAGATTAAGATGAAGTTGGATCATGTTCTTAGAAATCTTTCGATCTCTGGATAAGAACATTTGTACTTCTCTTAAGATATCTTATACGATTATGGTTTGTTTTAAACATGCACAATTCTGAGAAAGGTTATTGCCTTTCTAGAACAGAATACATCTATCTAAGGGTATGTGTTTCGAACACATTAAGGAGATGGATATGGACAAAGCAGTAACCTACACTTTGAGTGTGGAGAGCTTTGTAGATGCAATGTTAAAGAACAAGAACCTGATATCAACTATGCGGTTAGCGTAGTGGGAGGATATCAAGGTAATCTGGATAAGAAATATTCGAATGCTGTAAAGTACTTGGAAGTACGTGATTACTGGCAAAACGAAATCTTCTTAGATTACAGTTTCTCAGATCAAAGAATCGGAGAAAGACCAGTGTAAGTCGATATCAGGCTATGTGTTCACTTTTAGAAGAGGTGGAACCTAAGGATGAAAGAGTGATGAGCGTGATGCTTCTCGGACTCTATCATAAACCGAATAGCAGCCTAAGAGGCAGCGGAAGTTTTGGTTAGGTTCCGGAATGACCTCTGAACTTGGATATGATTCTTGGTTCACCAAAAGGCTATGTACATAGCGGTGCATGGAGAACTGGAAGAAGTCATAAGTTCGAAAAGTGATGATAACACATAGAGCCAGTACCACCTGATACGAGTCATCGTCAGAGGGACGACGCTGTAGTCACCAAGATAACTTCAGAGCGGCAACCTAGATTGCTCATTCACATAATACTTCTGGAAAGTATAACTTAAGCACGTGATGAGTATGGGAGTCGGGAGTTTGGAGGAAATGACTAGACCTTAGTACAAGTGGGAGATTGTTGGAGTTGTGTACTTAATGTCTAGATTTAAGTACCGGTAAACTCCCGGTCATAGCATTTAACCTATTTAATTAATAAACAATTATTTGCAATTAATTATTATTAATTATTTACGCAAAATATAGTCCTGGATTTTATACGTTATAGTTAGTATGGTGCGCATGGGCGTACAGAAGATCATACTATCGGTTGCTCGTATTTAATCGAACAGTTGCTCACGACCTAGATGGACACGGACCAATCCATCGGTATAGTCGTTGTGTGAGAGACAAAATAATTTATCTTAATTATTTTATCACACTTGTACACTTGGTGTATTGGGCGGATCAGCTTGAGATTTATTGATTAGGATTGCCTTGGATAATCAATTTAAATCTCGGAGTATTTTATTCTTAATCCCCGATATTATTGCGGGTGTGTATATTTAATACTAGAGGCTTTGATTTTCCAAAGGAATTAACCGATTTAATTATTGGGTTAATTACCGGTAAAGTTGGGTCGCTATATTTTATATATGACATGCCGTGAATACTTGACGGGAAAGTGTATCCCGGAAGGGTTGATAATATCCCCGAGATGAGTTCATAAGGAATTATTGTGTAAACCTCATAAGTGGATTCGTTCCGCACAATAATAAAGGTTGAACGGTACTAGTCTCGGATATAAGATATGAATATTATTTATTGAGCAATAAATAAATTTATTCATGGATATTTAAATCTTAAATACACGGAATAAATAATACTACTTGGAGAAATATTATTTGATATAATATGGAATAATATTGGGAGTGCAATTTTATTTATATAGTGGAAAATAAATAAAATTAATATTGATAAGAATTAATGGATTTGGGTTGGACCCAATTTAATTTTCAATATTGAAGCCCAATATTCATTCTCCTTATGATCCCCTACGTAGCCTATATAAGCACTACATGGTCTTCACTTTCAAGAGAGAATTAATTGACCTACGCCAATCATAAAATCTTGAGAGTGAGGAGGATCCATAGAGTTCGATAGATCGTCGCCCACACGACGTTCGGACGAGGTGCAAGGAATACGCGGGAAGGTCACAAGGTCATCAACCGAATTCGTTTCTCCGTACAACGATTCGAGGTAATAATCATAAACCCCCTTTTATGATTTGTGATTGTTTTAATCGTGATGTGTACATGAACAAGACGATCCGGGAACGTCGAGACCGGGATACGGGGATCTCGCGATCCCCGTCGGGATCGAAAGAGGGGCGGTCGAACCCTAGGGTTTCGACCGCCGGTGTACCGCGCGAGGAAGCCCCGGCTGGACGCCGGGGCGTGCGATCGACCTAGGGTCGATCGCCGGGGATGCCACGGGCTGGTGCCGTGGCGGATCCCCGCCGCCTCCACGGCGGCGTGCGCGAAGAGGCGCCTCGGCTGGGCCGAGGCGGGCGATCGATCATGCGATCGATCGCCGGGGGTGAACCGCGGCTGTTGCCGCGGTGGTCAGCTGGGCTGACCGCCCCTCCTGGTGGCGACGGCGGTGAAGTCGCCGGACTCACCGCCACCCGGGGCTGCCGGAGCAGCCCGGCGATCGCCATGCACGGCGATCGCGAACCCCGCGATGGGGTTCGGCTAGGGTTTAGCCGCGGGTTCATCCCGCGGCGATGCTCTCGTCGAGCCCGGTTCTTCGCGTGGTGTTCGCGTTCGTAATTTCCGACTCGCGGGAGAAAATCGGCTGGGGGCGGGCTGCGTGTCTTCGGGCGCGTAGTCTCCAAAGGTCGGACTCCTGCGGATGAGTTGGTGTTCGTGCGAACTCCGGCGACGGGTTTTTCGGTCGGGTTATCGGTTCCGCAATTTTGATAACCCGGGACATCGAATCCCAGCACTATATTGGCAAGAAACCAGGCCCTAGGCCAAGTGATCCACGTGTGGATGAAATTCGTGAGTTGGAAGGAAAACTCACTGCTCAGACTGGTCATACACCAGCAGATATTTTGAATATCATGGTCATGCAAAAAACTGATCTGTTGGTAAAACCACCACCAATCCTAACTCCCCCGGACAAGTTGGATCCCAGCAAATGGTGTGCCTTTCATGAAAAGATTGGTCACAACACCAGCCAGTGTAGGCAACTGGTAAAACTGTTGTGGAAACTTTTTCAGGATGGGAAGCTATGGCAGTTCTTGCCCAGGCCAGGTGCTGGGGGAAATCCGCAGGGGCCTCCTCCCCGGGAAGTTCCCGCACTAGCTCCACCACCGCCTCCTGTAGCTCCAGACCCACCTAGAGTGGGCCAGATCATGATGATCGGCGGTTTGAGGCCAGTGAATGAGGAAAGCCACCGGAAGAGGAAAAGAGACTTCCAGATGTGGGAAGTTTGGTATGAAACCGCCCCGTCAAAAGAAGCAACAATCAGTGAAACGGCGGTGATAACTTTCACCCCGGAAGATCGAGCCGAGACAAAGTTCCCGAAGGATGTGCCTTTAGTGATAAAAGCAAGAATCCTCGGTCTGGACGTGTCTCGCACGCTGGTAGACAATGGCGCACATCTCAATATTCTGTACAAGAAGACCCTAGATCTGATGGGGAAGCTAGCGCGCTATGTCAACCCGTGCGAAATGGTGTTAAAAGGTTTTGGTGACGATGTAGTCATTCCCTACGGAGAAATCATTCTCCCGGTAGAAATGATGGACGCAAAGAATCCTGAAGTCATGATGGTTAGGAATCTTAAGTTTGTAATAGTAGATAAGGTTAGTGGCTATAATGCTTTGTTAGGCAGGCCCTTTCTGGACGCTTTTGAAGCAGTCGCCTCGTCCTATTACTACTGTATCAAGTTTCCAACACCCTCCGGTGCAGTTGGCACCGTCAGGGGGGACCTAGTAATGGCTAAGAAGACATTGATGTATTTTCGCGATCTCGATAAAACTAAAATCAGAGAAAAAGCTAACATTCCCCAAATCAATTTGGAGGAAAGCAACGTAAAACAAATTGATCACATTAAAGATATTATTAAAATACCCGAGGAAGGAATGAGCTCCCCCAGGAAAAACCCGCGCGGGGAAGTTCTTCAGATCCCCTCGGAAGACATGAATAAACCCCCCGAAGAAGAACCCAGAAAGGACTTAGCATCTCCTGGGGAAAAACAGCCTAAACCCAAAGCGAACTTAGAGGATTGGGGCTCGCGGGGAGGATATCAATGCAAAAAAGCACCCGTTGTAGAAATGGTTGAAACCCTGGACTCTATAATTATAGACCCAGAGCAAACCGAAAAACAAATACTTGTAGGGTCTCATATGGAATCCACTGTCATAAACGATCTGATAAAATTCCTAAAAGAGAATATCTCCACTTTCTCATGGTCCAGTGCGGATTTAGGAAAGATAGATCCTAAACATGCCTGCCATCGGTTGAAAATAGATCCCTGCAAAAGGCCTATTGCGCAGAAACGTAGAAAAATGGGCCCCGAGAAGTGCCAGGCACTCGCCGGGGAAGTAGATAAACTAATTGAAAATAAACTGGTCAGGAAAGCTTCGAGTGATGTCACTTGGCTGTCCAATGCGGTAATGGTGACAAAAACTGCTGGGGCATGGCGTTTGTGTATAGATTTCACAGACCTAAATAATGCTTGCCCGAAAGATCTTTTTCCCATGCCGCATATCGACCATGTGGTTGATAACTTGACAGGTCACGCAATATTCTCAACACTGGACGCCAAGGCTGGATACCACCAAATTCCTATGCATCCGGATGACGTTGAACATACGGCTTTCTACTCAGAGAAAGGGATCTATTGCTGGGAAAGAATGCCGTTCGGCCTGAAGAATGCTGGGGCCACCTATCAAAGGTTGGTAAATCAAATGTTTTCTGAATTAATTGGTAGAACCATGGAAGTATACATTGATGATATTATTGTAAAAAGTAAAAACGAATCAGATCATGTCAAAGACCTCGAAGAAGTTTTCAAAATTCTGGGGCATTATAATATGAAATTGAACCCCAAGAAATGTAATTTCGGAATTAAAAAAGGGATGATCCTGGGGCATGTGGTTAGCGAAGAAGGCATTGAGCCCAACCCTACCAAAGTCCAAGCTATCTTGGACATGCAAGAGCCCCGGGACGTAAAAGGCGTACAACGACTCACGGGTCGACTCGCCGCCCTGAACAGATACATTTCTTGCCTGGGAGATAAAACTCGACCGTTCTTTGCTTCCATCAAAGGACAGGAATTTCACTGGAAAAAAGAGGCCCAACAAGCTTTTGTACGGATAAAGGAATACTTATCCCATCCGAAAGTAGTTGTGGCACCTAAACCAGGAGAAAAATTGTATTTATACCTGGCCGCCTCAGAGCATGCCATCAGTGCAGTCTTGGCAAGAGCGGAAGGAATCCAACACTTTCCGATTTATTTCGTGAGTCAAGTATTACATGAGGCAGAAATTAAATACACTCCACTGGAAAAATTAACATTTGCTTTAATAGTATCAATAAGAAAACTCCGGGCGTACTTATTCGAGCACCCCGTCGAAGTTTTGACTACTATGCCTTTAAGGCAAGTATTGCACCGGTCAGATATCTCCGGGAGACTCCTGCGTTGGGCGTTAGAAATTAGTCGGTATGACATAACTTTCGCCCCGAGGACAGCAATTAAAGCACAAGCCCTGACAGATTTTATTGTGGAATTAACTTTCCCTGAGAAATCCCAGAATCAAGCACGCGCCTGGCAGTTGTTCGTAGATGGATCATCTACCACCGCGTGCTCGGGGGCAGGGGTGGTATTACTCAGTCCCGATGGGAACTCAGTAACCCATGCGGTAAAGTTTGAATTCCCCACATCGAACAATGAAGCAGAGTACGAAGCTCTCATTTCTGGGTTGGAATTAGCTATAGCCGTTGGGGCCAGGAAACTCCATGTGTTTATGGACTCTCAGCTAGTAGTAAACCATGTAAGTGGGGACTACGAGGCCAGAGGGGAACAAATGATAAAATACCTAAAATTGGTATGGGAACTTTGTGAAAAAATCCCTGAAGTTCTAATCGAACAAATCCCACGGGAACACAATTCACAAGCAGACGCCCTGTCAAAATTAGCATCAGCTGAGGGATCAGCAGACTTCTCAAACATTGTGTTGACAAAATTAATGTCCCCGTCAATAGAACAAAGAGAAATGCAAATGCAAATACTCACTGGGGCCGGGGAAGACTGGCGGATTCCCATTCAACGGTACATAGATACCGGGGAAGTACCAGCAGATAAAACCGAAGCAAAACAACTTCGCTCCCGAGCGGCAAAGTATACTTTAATAGATACACAACTATACCGAAGAAGTTATTCCCTTCCATTACTAAAATGTGTGTCGAAGGAAGAAGGATTTAAAATCCTGGAAGAAATACACGAGGGTGTGTGTGGAAACCATGCGGGGGGAAGATCCCTAGCACACAAAACCATGGGGCAAGGATTTTATTGGCCAAGCCTGAGAAAGGACGCAGTCGGATATGCACGTAAATGTGTTAAATGCCAGACGCATGGACCTAACATTCGTATTTCCCCAGAAGCCCTGAAATCCATTTACAGCCCGTGGCCATTTGCTCGGTGGGGTATCGATTTGATCGGACCACTGGCAATCGCACGGGGCGGAGTAAAATATGCGATTGTAGCAGTCGACTATTTTACTAAGTGGGTCGAAGCAGAACCATTGAACAAAATTGATCAACCGCAGGTTATCAAGTTCATATGGAAAAACATTATATGTCGATTTGGTTTGCCCGAGACAATCATTTCCGACAACGGAAAACAATTTGATGGGGCTGAGGTGGAAGAATTCTGTGAAAAATGGAAAATTAGAAGGCTATTCTCTACTCCTTACCACCCCCAGACGAATGGTCAGGTTGAAGCAGTGAATAAAATATTAAAACATACCATCAAATCTAAATTGGAAAGTCGCAAAGGAAAGTGGGCGGATGAACTTCCAGAGGTTCTGTGGTCATATCGTACCACAGCTAGAAATGCCACTGGAGAAACCCCCTACTCTTTGGCTTTTGGAACGGAAGCGGTAATCCCAGCGGAAATAACGGTGTTATCACACCGGACCGCTCAGGAAATTTCCCCGGAAAATGAACTAACCATCCGAAAAGAGTTGGATCTTCTTGAAGAAAGAAGGTTAGCTTCCGATTCTCTAAATGCTATGAACAAACAAAGAATTGCAAAATTATTTAATTCAAAAGTAAAGGCGCGAGAATTCCAAGAAGGAGACTTGGTGCTGAAGAAAATCTTAGGAACGCACCAGGGAGCACTGGGGCCGAACTGGGAGGGACCGTTTAGAGTAAGCCACTGCCTCCAGAACGGAGCGTACGAGTTAGAGCTTCTCGACGGGACCAAAGATCAGTATCGGTGGAATGCGTTGCACCTAAAGAAATTTTATCATTAAAAGGTTAATCTTTGGCTTTTTGTAAAGATATTATTTTTGTAAAACCCTTTTATCACTTTTATAATGTTTCTCAGTATTTACCAAAAATACTTGTATGGGTTCTAAAAAGTTATATTTTGGCTGTTACAAAAGAAAAATATTACCCCGGGAAAGAAATAAATTTCCCGGTAAAACATAAATATTGAGTATTCACAGAAGAATACTAAGGTTCGGTAAAGACCCAAAAATCTGTAGATTATGGGGCCGAACACTTCTTTCTGCGTACGGATTCAACAGAGTAAAAGAAACTCAAGAATCGCGCGGGGAGAAGATATAGGTCCGAAGAAAATCCTAAGAGGTATTCATAAAGAACAAACCACAGGATCGGTCAGTCTTTGTAAAAGGAGAGATGGAGGAGAAAAATGTTACCTAGAATCAGAGAGAATTCCAAGAGGTAACTAAAATCCAAAAATCACTTTTGCAAGACAAAGAACTCACAAAGAGTCCCAACAAAGTTTTTAAAAGTAAAATTTGGGTGTGAGCCAAAAGTTATCTATTTACAAAGAATTACGATTCACCAAACAAGCTAAAGTTGACTTGTCAAAATTATAGATAATTATGGTAAAAAGAAACCTTAACAAAACGGTGGAAGGGCCATGAGTAAGACCCAAAGGATAATATCCAAAAATAACTTACTAAGTTATTACACACCAGCAAAATATTTAAATTTGTCCCAGGCAAAAACTGCCTCTAAAATCCAAACAGAAATAGCAAATATTGTCTTATGGCCTAAGGCCCAAATAAGAAATAAAACATTAAAACCCCTGAGCTTTTTACACTCAGGGTAGGATTCATTTTAGCAGACTCCTAAGTTATAAAACTCAGGAGGTGGAATTACCATCACCAGGGGTTACCAGAGGATCTTTTGGCTTGCCATCAGGCCCAACACCAAGTAGATCCATACCCTCATCATCGAATTCATCATCATCAACAGGAGCATCATCAGCCAACTTTGCAGGTTCACCAGGCATAGAGAGAAGACTATATGATGGCCACCACTTCATGTCAATTCCATGGACAACTTCCAGATCCATAAAAGGTTGAGGAACTCTGGAATCCAGAGTGCATCCCTTCATGTGATCCTTCAGGAGTTTGAGCCCATATTCTTTGGCCACATCATTCTTCTCCTTTGCTGCAGACCTAATGAGATCAGCATATGCAGTTACATAAAGGAGGTCAGTCAATACCCTGGGATTGTGAGCAGGTGATTCCAGTAGAGTTTCAAGCTCCACAACTCTTTCCATGGATTGTGCAAAGCTATCCTGGACCTGCTTCAGTTCTTTGGTGACTTTGACCACCTCATCCTGTAGCTCTTTCTTTTCCCTGACAAAGCTGTCCTGGGCATCTTCAATCTGCTCTTCTTTTTCCTTGATGGTTTTCAAGGCTTCCTGCATCTCTGATTTCAGCTTCCCTATCTCTGCCCGTGCAGTATCTGCAACCTTCTTCCATTTATCCCTGTCCCCTGCTGCGGCTATGTAGGCTGCATTGAGCTCCTTCACTTGTGTTTCTTGACCAATGTTGGTGATGCGTAGTTTGGAAACCTCAGCTCTAAGCTTCTCAGCCATAGTTTGAGCACCAGAGATGGCAACTGCACTTTGACTGGCCAGTTTCACGGCCAGGGAAAAGGCATGTTCCTCATGGTCCATCAGGTCATTGAGCTCTGAGGTCCAGCACCTCCCAACTGCATCAATTGAATCACCAACAGGGTTGCCCAGGGTAGTGACAGGGTCAATGGGGCCTTTGCCAGAGAAGAAGGGAAGGAGCACTGATGGAAGTTTTTCCTGGGAAAACCTGACCGAGAAATAAAGTGTAAAGATTGAATAGTTTATAAAGATAAAGAAAGAATATAAAACAAATAAAAACTTACTTATCAGAGAGGACATTCTCAACTCCAAAAACAGACTGACTTATGTCAGCACGGGGAGGTGATTCAGTCACATCAATTACACCCCCATCAAATTTCTTCCTTTTCTTATCACCTTCAAGCTTGATTTGTAGAAGTGTGGATGACCCGGAGGGAGGCAAACCCTGACTGGGAACAACATCAGTCATCACCGCATCAGAAGAGGCCGGGGGTTCTTTGTAGGAGTCCACCACCCCCATGACCCCCAAAGAATCTGTCTCACCGCCCTGGGCGGAGACAGTTCGGGATCTGGTCCGGGAAGCTGGGGCACCTACTGTTCCACCCCGAGTCTTTGCAGATCCTCGGCCACCTATGCTGGTTGAACTGGTTTTTGATTTACGGGCTTTCCCCGTCTGGGATGCATCCACAAGTCCAAGTCTCGCAAACAATTTGTTATCCGCCATATCAGGAGGTTTCACTTCAAACACAGTAGAGAAAAATTCTGCACCGGGAAAAGTAAAAATATTACACCCAACAAAAATTGATGATCTTTCCCTGGGGGATATGTCCCCAGGAAATAAGACAAAACAAAAACTGTAAAAGAAAATACAAGACTTTACCAAAACAAGGTTGGTCTTCGACAAACGGAGGACAGAAGAGGCCTGCTGCGTCACGAATACTGTCGTCGTTGAGATACGTCGAGTCCCTCTCGGTAGCAGGAATGCACTGAGCCAAAAGATTCGCTGTAGCCAAATCCCACGGGATGCTATAGTCAGTTTTGGAGATCCGGGCACCTGCAAATATAAAAACAATTTTAGATCAGTCAAAACTGTAAAAAACTTAAAAGTATAACTTACTTTCATCTTTAACGCCATAAGTTAGGGGAATTTCAATTTCTCCCTCTCGGGTCTGAGTCCTCCATCTCCCCGAGACATAAAACCATCGATCCCAACAGGTAGGATCTTTAATTTCTGGTTCCTTTATCTTCACCATATTTTTCCTGCATCGCACTGTGTAATCACCCAACAACCCTTTCTGGAAATTGACCGGGCTAAAGAACAAATGGAATTCATCCCCCGTAAGGGGTCGAGAAAATCCCACTTGTCCTAGAACCGTCAAAACCCCATACAACTGAGCCCACCCGTTCGGATGAATCTGATGAGGAGCCACACCCCACCGGTTCAACAGGCCTGAGATTGAAGGATGCAGGGGGAACCGCAGGCCTTGATCCATCGCGTCGACGCCGATAGCCACCATGCCTGGAGGTGGACAGCAAGCGGATTCTCCCTCTTCTGGCGCATGCAAATGCACGTTGAAGGGAATCCGCCAGTCGTCCCTCCAGTCGGTGAGTTCTTCCGCTGTCACCGTGCTATCTCGGCCATGCGCGCCCCAATCCTGGTGGTTTGGATCTGTTTGAACCGCTGTGATGGTCCTCACAGCAGGAACGTAAGGGTGGGCCGCGTCTAGTTCGTCCAGTCGGAATCCCGGTAAGGCTGGTGCCGCCGTGTCCATAAATTCCTTGTACTGACGAGCGAGCAGGACGTGAGGCTCTTCAGGTACTTTGGGGTGAACGACTTTCGTGTATTTTGGCATGGTGATGGGGTTGTAGAAGGAAATTTACACTACGAATTCAACAAAATTACACAGGAAAAATTACTGAGAGAAAAACTTTTTACCGATTTCTAGATCTGAAAATCGAAGGGAGTTGTGAAATTTGAAATTTGAAATGGGTTAATATGTTTTGAAAATTAACCCTGCCTCACAAATTGATCGAACGGCTGAGATCAAGGAAGGGGAAAAGAGGGCAGTTACCAATGAAAAAACGTACTCAAGTGTCCCCCCACTACCCCGTAAAACCTAAAATACTTGGTCAGGATAACGCCACGTGGCAAATATTTACTGACAAAAGACAGGTTGAGAAGAAAGTCTTTTTCCTTATTCTTTTATTATTTATTTAACTATCAAATTCTTGATTGGTTAAGAAGATAAGTTTTCTGATACTTATCACAATTTACAAATAAAAAGAGTCTTCCGAAAAACAACAACTTTTATTCATTTCACCGGGAAATCGAACCGGGAAAACACGATTTAACAAAGAAAAAACAAAATTCTTATATTATGGATAAATCTCACGGGGAAGAAAATCCCCAGTCATCTTTTACAGGAAGATTTTCAGGTTCAGTATCGATCAAGCTATCTTCGGAATCAGTTCCTAGATCAATGATCTCCTCTCCATCCCTCCCAAAAACTCCAATATTAAAAGACTTCTGCCCACGCGACTCCAGAAAGATGGTAGCGCCCACCGAAGCAAGACGGCGCTCACAGAACTTGTTCCAGCCCTCGCTTAGAGCAAGGCGTCGACCATCCTTCTCCACTTTAACTGTCCAGACCCGTTCAAAAGCATCTACCAAAGCAATATCCTGTCCATCAAGCTCCGGAAACTTCTGAGAAAAAGACAAAGAAAGAGGCAGCTTAGTTTTCATCGACCGATTCCTAATCCGAGAAGAAAAGCTGGTTATTTGATTCGGGTACACATCTCTGTTCCAAATAAAAGCCATAATATGACGTCAACTTCAGTTCAGAAGAGCCTTTAAAGGCGTAAAATTCAGAATTAAATGAAGTCTCAACCACCAACAGAAAGTCAGAATGCTATTTCCAAGACAAGTCAACCGAGAAAGACCACCATAAACTTCAGGGAAATCAAAGTTGAAAACTCTAATTTTCCTGGGGGCCTATGTTGTACCCGAGAAAATAGTCACCGAGACGTGTCACGAATCAAAGGGCCACGTCATCAAGAGAGAAAGTCAACCGGTATAGTCAACGAGACCTTAAAAAACAGATCTAAGAAGAAGATAAGGGCATTGGACAGTAGAGATTGCACGGTAGAATCAGATTCCCCTCTCAGGGGAATCGCCTGGGGAGGCTCCTGGGATGACAGTCAATGAGCTGGGACTTCACGGGGAAAGAGACAGATTAAGCACTAAGGGAAATTAGTGGGTATTTAATGCTTCATATTAGTGGAGTAGAGGTCCAATAAGAGGCCAAAATGTGGGCATTAGGTGGCATGATTAAGCCATGCATAGAGTATTATAAATAGAGGAGTGAGATAGTGGAAAAACACATGCAAACCTTGATTTTAACTATGTACTCTAAGTATGAATATATGAATGAAGAGGTGCCTTGAGCATCCATGTTCTACTTATGATTTCTGCATTTAACTTAATCCTCTTGCTTTCTTACCTATAACATATTGATATTTTGTGTTGTTTACCAAAACCCTCAATTACCAGCAAATACTACCGACAAGTACAAAAACAACCAAAACACACCATACTAACTACAACGTATAAAATCCAGGACTATGATTTGCATATATTTAATTATAAATAATTAAACGCAAATAATTGTTTATTTAATTAAATAGATTAATGGCAATGGATCGTGAGTTTGCGTTACTTAAATCTAGACATTAAGTACACAACTCCAACACGAATGTCTCTAATTTGTGTCATCCACATGACCAAGTGGCTCTGGCTCCATTCCACTCCCCGAGGTGAGAATGAGTCGACTTGAAGTCAGTTTCAGAAAGACAAATTAGGCATTGTTTGATCAACTTAATCAATGTTTCTTGTAAAAGGAATTACAAGAATTCTCCTACAATGACACATCTATACGAACTTCAAAAGTCCATAAGAGTCACCAAGAGAACAGTAATGGAGACCATGGGAATGTTTCCATCCCCTCTCCCACTTAGGTTTTTATAACAAAGGGATACGCTATCTAATGCATAATTAAACACATAAGCATGCATACAAGTAATAAAGCACATAGTATCACATAATCAAAATAATACTAGAATATTATTTTCCGACTATTATGGCTTTATTCCATCTCCGTATGCTTCTTCTAGTCTCCAGTCTTCGTTCTTGAATGCTCCATGTGACGAGAATATTAATCCCAATATTTAAATCTATTTATTTTTAATAAATCCAAAAGATACTCAATTCGAAAATTAAGTCAATCGAATAAATTAAAAATAAAATTAAATATCATTAATATTTTTTATTTATTTATTTTCTCATCTAATTCTATTAAATCTCTAGAATAATCTATCCAAGTCAAACTTGGAATATTCTAGAAGACTTCTATAATAGAACAAGGAAATAAAATAAATTAGGACTCTTCTACTTTCCAAGATTAATTAATTTCCATTACTATGAAAATTCCCATAAAATAGGAATAATCAATTAGGAAATAAATCAATCCTAAATTAATTATTATTCCTTTCTAATTCTATTAAATCTCTAGGATCCTATTCCAAGTAGAACTCGGAATACTCTAGAAGACTTCCATAATAGAATAATGAATAAAATTAATTCCAATTAATTCTTTTCCTAATCCATGAGAATTCCCAAAAATAGGAAAAACTCAAATAGGAAAACCGAATCAATTAGGAAAGTGAATCTTTGGTAGGAGTAGCACGAGATCACGAGGACCCCGCGCCCCCCACCTCGATCGCCGGCCGGGAGCACCACCGCCGCCACCTCAGCCCACGCGCCACCTCCTCCGGTGGCCGGCGTGGCCAAGGAGCATCGCGGACAGCCCCCGCGATCGATCTCCATGGGATCGATCTCATGATCGATCCCGAGCCCTTCCTCTCATCATCTCCTTCGTCACACGCGTTTTTCGGCGGTCGTCTCGGCATCGATCCAACGTAAATAAATTACAAGAAATAAATTTACAATTCCGGTATCGATTCTATACATGAAATCGACCCTATACACTTTCCGGAAAACATAGAACAATATTAATAAATCTAAATTCGGTCAACCCCCGAATTTTTACTATTACAAGCATTCATCCACACAAAACGAATCTCGACATGTCCGAGAGTTTAATAAACGAACAATCATGGTAAATTAAATAGCAATTAATTAAACGAATAATTAACAATTAATTAAACCATGATAGTCGGAATCCCTGCAAGGTAGAACACAATTGAATACATACATGAACACGGAACCAAACGCTCTGATACCAATTCCTGGAATTCGATATCCCGGGGTATCAAAATTGCGGAACCGATAACCCCGAACGAAATCCCGTCGCCGGAAACCGATCACGGATACCGACTCATCCGCAGGAGTCCGACCTTTGGAGACTACGCGCCCGAAGACACGCAGCCCGCCCCCAGTCGAAGTCTCCCGCGAGTCGAAATCACCAACGCGAACCACCAAACGGAGCCGGGCTCAACCCGAGCATCGCCGCGGGATGAACCCGCGGCTAAACCCTAGCCGAGCCCCCGTCGGGGCTCGCGATCGATTGATCGCGTGGGGCTGCCCAGCAGCCCCCGGCGGTGAGTCCGGCGACTCACCGCCACCGCCGAGGAGGGCGGTGCGCCCAGCGCACCAGCCGCGGCTCGCCCGGCGATCGACCGCGCGGTCGATCGCATGCCCCGGCTCCAGCCGGGGCATCCTCGTGTGGGCCCCGCGATCGACGCCCCTAGGGCTCGATCGCACCCCTCGGCTCCCAGCCGAGGGTTCTTCGAACGTTCGCCGGGGATCTCGAATCCCCGTCCCCGAAGTTCGTCGTTTTCCCGGATCGTGTGTTCATGCATGTATCACAATTAAATCACATAAATTCACACGAAGGAGTTTATGATTGTACCTTTGATTCGTTGTGCGGAGAAACGAAATCAAGTTGAAGACCTTTTGGATCTTCCCACGTATTCCTTGCACTTCGTTCGAACGTCGGGTGGGCGACGATCTATCGAACTCCTATGGATCTCCTTCAACTCTCTAGAATATCAAGTATGATAATCTTGTCTTATATTTTATGAAGGCCATGTAGTGCTTTTATAGGCTACGTAGGGGATCTAAAGGAGGTGGAATATTGGGCTTCCAATATTGAAGATTAAATTGAGCCCACTGCCCAAGTCCATTAATCCTTATCAATATTAATTAATTTATTTTCCACTATATAAATTAATTGCACTCCCAATATTAAACCATATTATATCAAATAATATTTCTCCGATAGTATTTATTTATTCCGTGTATTTAAGATTTAAATATCCATGAATAAAATTAATTTATTGCTAATTAATTTATTCATCTCTTTAATCCGAGACTAGTACCATTCAACCTTAATTATTGTGCGGAACGAATCCACTCATGAGGTTTACACAATAATTCATTATGAACTCATCTCGGGGATATTATCAACCCTTACGGGATACACTGTCCGGTCAATTATTCACGGCATGTCATATATAAAATATAGTGACCCAACTTAACCGGAATTTAACCCAATAATTAAATCGGTTAATTCCTTTGGTAAATCAAGGTTACTTATATTAAATATACACACCCGCAATAATATCGGGGATTAAGAATAAAATACACTGAGACTCGAATCGATTATCGCCGGCAATCCTAATCGATGAATCTCAACGATCCGCTCAATACACCAAGTGTACAAGTGTGATAAAATAATTAAGATAAATTATTTTCTCTCTCACACAACGACTATACCGATGGATTGGTCCGTGTCCATCTAGGTCGTGAGCAACTGTTTGATTAAATACGAGTAACCGATAGTATGATCTTCTGTGCGCCCATGCTTGCACCATACTAACTACAACGTATAAAATCCAGGACTATTATTTGCATATTAAACGCAAAACAATTGTTCATTAATTTAATAGATTAAATGCTATGATCGGGAGTTTACCGTTACTTAAATCTAGACATTAAGTACACAACTCCAACACTTGCAGTAGTGATCAAGTACTGCTCAACCCAGACAAGCCAAAATCCAAACATCTCCTTTTGCTACGACACCTTATTCACCATGCCATGATCAAAACCGATCATTCAACTCCAGTCCAGTATGATTTCGAATCACACTGCTCCCATATGATCATACCCGATCATATTTCTCCTAGTATTGACATTAGACAGAACATACCATGCCCAATACTACCGCAACACCTGCCATAGGTATTGCATTCCCAAATTCTTCAACACCACCATGCGGCATCAAGAACCTGTACATGACATATGTTATATTCCGAAAGTAGATGTCACTCCACCTTCCCGCACCTCCAGAAACCTCCAGAGACGACTTCATCAAGTTAGCAACTCACACCACTGCATGCAGCAGTCTGAATCTCGCTGCCTAACTTGCCCCCCCTGCAGCAGCATGATGCCTGCCACAGCCCTGCGGCAGTCTGCCTGCCGCAGCTCCTGCGCAATTTCAGCATTGCGAGATGTCCAGCAGCGATACGAGCTGCTGGCATAGACTGAATTTCTTCCCCGGAAGCAACTTAGTGAAGCTATCGGCTGGATTGATTTCGCTAGCAATCTTCTCCACCTTGACAACTCTTTTATCCACCAAGTCTCTAACAAAATGTAGCTTCACGTCAATATGCTTGGTCCGCTCATGGAATACTTGATGCTTCGCCAAGTGCACGGCACTTTGACTATCACAATTAACCGAGATTACCTCTTGTGATACCCCAAGCTCTTGAACTATACCCTTCAGCCACACTGCCTCCTTTATTGCCTCAGTCAAGGCAATGTATTCGCTCTCTGTAGTTGACAACGCAACCACTGCCTGCTGGTTTGCCTTCCAAACCACTTTCGAGCCAAACAAGGTAAACACATACCCCGTTACAGATTTTCTAGTATCAAGATTACTAGCAAAATCCGCATCCACATATCCAATTAGAGCATCACCATTGACCTCCATCTTCTTGAATATGATTCCCTTGCTCACGCTGCCTTTAAGATATCGCAACAACCACTTCACTGCCTCCCAATGACTCCTACCAGGATTGCTCATAAAGCGTGATACTACGCTCATAGCATAGGCAATGTCCGGCCTGCTGCATACCATTGCATACATGAGACTGCCTACCGCACTTGCATAAGGCACTGCAGCCATTGCTGATGTGGCAGGCCCTGCTGCAGGGCAGTCCGAAATAGAAAACTTCATATGCTGCCCAAGGGGAGTTGCAAGACTCTTAGCTTCATACATGTTGAACTTTTGCAGCACCTTCACAATGTAATCTTGCTGAGATAAAACTAGGGAACCCTCATTTCTATTCCTAACAATATCCATGCCAAGAATCCTCTTTGCTTCACCTAAGTCCTTCATCTCAAACTCTGCATTTAGTAGTCTCTTCAATGCCTCCACCTCGACCTTTGATTGTGCAGCAGTGAGCATGTCATCCACGTCCGAATAGCATGAAGGTTCATAGCTATTCGTTTCCTCTGCCACCATAAGAGCGTAAGAAACAACATCGACTTGTGCATACATCTTTGGTGGGTGAATGACTCTCCTCTTTCTATCCCTTGCCAACTGATATTCTCCCAAATCAGTTTCATGTTGATCAACATCAACAGAGTAGTCGTTGCTACGATTTTCTTCATGACAGTCGCTGCTGCAGCTGCTGCCTTCAGAACCACTGTCACTGCTGCAGCTGCTGCATTTAGTGTTGCCTCCACCTTCAGCGATGTATTGATCATCCTGAAGCCTTTTTATCCGGTAATCGCTGCTGCGATTCACCCCACGACATTCGCTGCCGCAATCAATAGCAATGCCATTTCTGCTGCCCCTGTCGTTGCCATTGACGATGCATTGGCCATTGTCTCCACCTTCAACGATGTTTCCTTCATCTTGAGGTTTGGTAATATGGTTGTCGATGATGCGATCTACCCCAGCGCAGTTGATGCCGCAGTCAATGCCACTGCCCCTGCCGCTGCCTTTGACAATGCACGCCGCTGCCTCGAGCGACACCTTCGTCGGTGCCTCCACCCTCAGCGGTGTTTTGATCATCCTGAGGTCTTGGAATCATGGTAGTCTCAGCTTCCGCAGTCTCTACCGCAGTCCTTAAGCCATTCCTGCTATCACTACCTTCCTGGTAGTTTCTGCTGCCGCAGTGTCTACCCCAGCAGCTATGCCTGCTGCTGCCTTTGCCAATGATGGACAAGAAGTACTTTCCACCATCTTTCGTCTTCGTTCTAGATGGACCCCAGAGATCGGAATGAATGTAATCAAGGCAACCCTTGGTTGTGTGCCTCCCGGTGCCAAAGCTTGCCCTTGCAGCCTTGCCTAGAGCACAACGATCACAAAATTTGAGCTTGCGCATCTTATCACCTGAGAATTCCCTTTGCTTTGCCAGCTTCAGCAGCCCTTTCTCTCCAAGATGTCCAAGTCTTTTGTGCCATCGCAAGATCTTGTCACGTAATGTGACTGCAGACCCTGCTGCAGCCCCTGCAACAGTCCCTGCCGCAGGTGCTGCGTTAATTCCTGTAGCTGCTGCATCGCCTGCTGCTGCCACCGCAGTGCTGCCTACAACAGCCACTGCCCTGCCTCTCAAATAATACAAGTCATTCCTTTTCTCTCCTTCTAGCACTACCGTGCTGCCTCTCTTCACTTGGAGGCATCCTCCACTAGAACAAAAATTATATCCCGAGCTATCAAATTGACCAAGAGAAATAAGATTCCTCTTGAGCTCCGGGATATATCTCACCTTGGTTAGAAGCTTCACCGAGCCATCAACCAACTTCAGACGAATAGAGCCAATGCCCTCAACTTTGCAAGCTAGGTTATTGCCAAGAATGACCGAACCTCCATCAATCTCCTCAAAACCTTCAAACCACTGCCGCATGGAGCTCATGTGGAATGTGCAGCTAGAATCTAGAATCCACTCCGTCTCTTTCTTAGAAGTGACATTTAGGACTTCGACATCGATTGCCCCTGCCCTTGCCTCCGCAACATCAGCATGATTGTTGCCCTGATTCTGCTGTTGCTTTAAGAGGCGACAATCCCTCTTAAAGTGACTGGTTTTGTTACAATGATAACACCTTGCGTCATCACTGGATGATGCTTTGTTCTCACTCTTTTGGCTCTTCTTCTGATTCTTCTTCTTTGTAAAATTCTTGTTCACCGTTACCAATCCTTCAGCTGTAGCATGATGATCCCTTTTGGACTCTTCCTTTTGCTGCTCCTTTGTCTTTAAGGCAACTTGTACCTCCTCCAAAGTTAGAGCATGCTGCCTGCCAAGAATCATGGAATCTTTAAATTGATCGAGTGATGAAGGCATTGATCCTAACAAGAGCAATGCTTGATCTTCCTCCTTCAACTTCTCATCAATGTTCTCCAGGTCATCAAGAGTCTTCACAAAGTCATCCATCTGATCCACGATGGATTTGTCCGAGACCATCTTGAAGGCATACAACTTCTGCTTCAAGTACAATCGATTTGCCAAGGATTTAGTAAGATACAAACTCTCCAACTTCTGCCATAGGTCATATGCAGTAGCCTCGTTTTTCACTTCCCTTAAAACCCTGTCTCCTAGATTCAGAAATATCACAGCCCGTGCCATGTCTGAAATCTCACCGATGTCACCTGCTGCAACCCCTGCACCAGCCTTCTCGGTAGTTTCCCCTGCCGCATCCTTCTTGATCTCTGGACCTTTTCCCTTGTCTTTTCCAACACCTATAGTGTTGTCCGATGGCAGTAGCGCTGCCGCCAATCCTTGCTGCGTTAGTATTGCCCTAATCTTGATCCTCGAAAGACCAAAATTGTTCTTGCCCGTGAACTTCTCAACTTCATACTTCGACGATCCAAACTTCATCTTCTCCTCGTGATTTACCTTCACACAGACGGCGCCACTTGTTGAGGATTCGCGCAACAAGGTCTAGAATAACCGAATAAATCCGATTAAACTAAACTTTCGTAAACCACACGAATATGAATAATCCAAAACCGTACGAATACGACTTGACTCTCAAGCTCACGATCTCTCACGTATATGAACTCACAAGAACACGAAAGCAAATAAAAACGAAAGCAAAAGACAAGATTTACGAGCTTCGATTTCGTGCTGTGCAGCAGCAGAAACCTACGTGCTCGGGGGGAGGGTGTTTCTTCTTTATTATATGAAAAACGAGATTACAACTGTTCCTAGTAACCCTAGAACCAAACTCGGTGTAAGCGATTACAAGTTTAATCTCTAAAGAAGACGTGTTCCTTTTCTCTCTTGCTCTCCACGCTCCTCCCACTCGATGTATCTGATCGAGCGTCCTTTTATAGAGGACCTGGACGTCAATATATGGTAGGAATAGGTTCCTTGTGCTCCAAGGATTTCGTAGCCTTTTGAATCACCTCAATCGGATAAGTATGGAAAGAGATATTCAATTTTTGATTTATTACCAAAAATAGGAGATGTTGCATCCTGCCAGGAAACCGCCAGCTGCGCAACGCCCCCTGCTGCGCAACGCCATGCTGCAGCGTCCTGCCTTAGAATTTCGAACATATTTCCACAGTTTGAGATCGAGGTTGATGATGAAGTTCTGGCCCTAACTTTATTGACATCGCTACCGAATAGAAGGGAACCAATAAGAGAGGCGTTGGGTAATTCCATGAGAGGTGAGAAGTTGAAGCTTGAAGATGTGCGGGATCGCGTCCTTGTTTTTCACGATCTTAGAACCCAAACAATATTTTTCTGTTTGTTTATTTCATTTGTTCTTTGCTTTCTCTATACTGCGTATCCATGCGTTAACCGCGGCGTGTTAACTTCTGTATTTGTATATTAAATTATACAAATAACTGCACAATTAATTGCAATTTTTTTTACTTGAGTTTTGGATATATATTTATAATTAATATACTCCCTCCAACCTTAAAAAATGGTCATACTTGGTCAAGCCATCGAGGCCACTGGGACGAGTCGAGTATTGTTCTAGCAGCCGACGAGCTCTTTAGATGATACAATGGCTATCTGGTCAAAGAGTTATGAGGTCCTCAGCCGACGAGCAGTCAAAGAGTCAGGAGGTCTTCGTCGTCGACCTCCCACCCTTCCAAGTCCGCTGCTCTGGCCGAGGAAACAGGTTTGCTGTCGCCTCTCTCCTCCAAATCCAGTATAGCATGTCGTGAGACTTACCGTGTCTTTTTCTTCTTCTTCGGCTGGTGCCGTCCAAGAATATTCGTTTCGCCATCTCTCAATCTCTTGTTCGATCCATAAAAAAAGTAAATTAGGGTTCTCTATGAGATGTATTGAATTGTTGAAAAATAATTTTTTTTTTTTTTTTTTTTTTTTTTGCAAATGTTTTATTAATTGTATTATAATTTTAATCTAATTATGGATTTGTTTAATTTTGTTGTTCTTGAAAATTGTTCTTGCAATTAAGATGATGACGGTGAAAGTTAATGTACATACATTTTTTTATCTGTAATATTAATTTGTTTTTTCAATGTACATACATTTTTTTATCTGTAATATTAATTTGTTTTTTAAAAATTTTGATTTCTTTTTAATTTTTTTATAGTTTACTAAATTAGACAGGGGCAATTTAGTAAAAAAAATCAAATTGTAAATGAATTGACAAATAAACCTAAAAACTAAATATTTTACAGAATATTCAATTGTGTCGCCTAAACAAGTACTACTAATTTGTAAAACGGAGAAAACACAAGGTAAGTAATTGTAAGATTTTCGATTTAAGTAAAAATGTCCAAATTTTTGTAAATTTGTGTAATACGGAGTATTCCCTTTAGCCTACATACTACTCACCAGGAGGAGGGCCTATACCCTGGTTAATGGTACCATACTGTTCATATGGTACCGGCCCATGAACAAAACCAAATTAGGCCCAAAATCATAATCCATACCCACAACTCTCTCTCTCTCCTGTCAACCCCCCTTACGCACAACTCCCAAACGTTTCAGCTTCTACGAAATCGTTCTTCCCCAAATCACCCTATTCGCGACGACAGTTTAGCCAGCAAAATCACCCGATTCGCGACGAAAGTTCAGCCGCGACGACTCTTCATCCGCGACCACCAGAGCACTGGCCGAACCACTGTTCGTGATTCCCGCAGCAAAACTTCCCGCCGCCAAGCACCTTCCACCACTTCCGGCGAGAAAACCACTGTACGCGATTTCAACGAAGTTGCCAACCCTAAAATCGTACTAAACTTGAACAAGGTATGTAGAAACCCTATTTTCAATGATTTCAATTTCTACTGAAATTGCATGTCTAAATAGGAACAATATTTGGTATAATTGTTACCTTCAGAAACCCTAGATTCGAAAAAGAGGCTTAGAAACCATATTTTTTTCCGATTCCAATTTCTACTCTAATTGCATGCTAAAATTGAAACACTATTTGGTATATTTGTTTGATCAAAGAGCAGATGTTGTGTTTCTGTATGTGTGTTTGTTCAGTAGAATGTAAAACTGTGAAATCAAAGTTTGATTAATCTCAGTTATATGCTCTATTCTACTGTATTTTGTGAACATTTCTGCTATATTTGGTATTGTTGGTTCATCTAATTACAGTTTTCTGTGCAAGGATCACAATCCAGTGATTTGTGTGTAATTGTTCTCTGTTTGAACAGTTTTTTTTCCAGATTTTTAAACCAAAATTTGATTCATCTCAATCATATGCTATATTATACTGTCTTTTGTAACCAATTCTGCTAAATTTGGTCTGTTGTATTGGATATTGATCATTAGTATGCCTCTTAGTTCTATACAAGAATCTACTCTAAATTGTGTACAATTCCCCTCTGATTTGCATGTTGTTTTGGAACATTTTGACTGTCATGAAATCAGAATTTGATTCAACTCAGTCATATGCTATATTCTACTGTCTTTTGTAACCAATTCTGCTATATTTGGTCTGTTGTATTGGATATTGATCATTAGTATGCATCTCATTCATATGCATTTGCTATAGAAATGTATTATCAACTAAGTTCTATGCAAGAATCTACTCTAAATTGTGAACAAGTCTCCTCTGATTTCCATGTTGTTTTGTAACATTTTGACTGTCATGAAATCAAAATTTGATTCATCTCAGTCATATGCTATATTCTACTGTCTTTTGTTACCAATTCTGCTATATTTTCTGTTATTATCACATTATGTTGATTTATGTTAATTTGAGTGGGAAATGTAATTATCACAATTAGTTATTACGGAATAGTAACATAAAGAAAAAAAATATTAACAAAATTTACTTATTAAAGACAGAATATGGGAAAAACACCATCAGTTCGTGCAATAATCAATGGTCAACTGGTGAAGTTGGGTATTGGAAGAAAGACACATGGGAAGGT
This sequence comes from Euphrasia confusa, assembly GCA_954870475.1. Classification (NCBI taxonomy): domain Eukaryota; kingdom Viridiplantae; phylum Streptophyta; class Magnoliopsida; order Lamiales; family Orobanchaceae; genus Euphrasia; species Euphrasia confusa. Next base: position 38,931,571 of record OX940951.1, on the reverse strand, counting down.
CAACCTTGAATTAAAATTAAGAGGGGGGGAAGGATTAACTATGTACAAAAACTCATTATATTTTCTTTATGCTTTTTAGGAAATGGCATCCAAAAAACAGACCAAGAAACAACAAGTGAATTCTGCGGATATCACAAGAAGGCTAAGTCCAAGGAGACTGAGTCCAGCCATCCCAGAAGCTGAACCAGTTGTATTCCAAATTCCTGTGGTTGAACCAACACCAACACATGATGTCTTCCAGACTCCAGTAAGTTTGTTCTACTATCTTTATTAGTATATTGTACTGAATTGATTAATGAATTCTACTCCCTTTATTACTGTATTCTAAATCCCAAAATCCTAAAACACTAATACATAATCCTTTTTCCAATCATAATGAACAGAAGAAGAAAAAGAAACACTCTAAAAATGTTCACATAGTAAGAAGGAGCCCCAGAAGGGAGCCTCTCATCCCAGAGAATGAAGAATCTGTTTTCCAGACTCCACTGGTTGAACCAATTCAACCAACTGCTGCTGCTGTAAGATTCTCCTTACTATATTAATTAATTCTTCTTGAATTCTTCTTACTAATCTATTCATCTACAATTTATGATAATGAACAGAAGAAGCAAAAAAAACAAAATCAACATGAGCCTCCCCAGATAGTGAGAAGGAGCCCTAGAAGGGAGGCAACAATCCCAGAGAGCCTGAGAAAGGAGACTGAAAAACCTACAAAAACGGTATACTCATCCTTAATTATTTCATTGCCCTATCTTCTGTAAATTTCTTAATTGAAAACAAAACATTAAACTAACAATTGTATTATAAAGGCTGATGCAATTCTGCAAGCTGTGAAAGCTCCACGGAAGAGAAAGGCTGACTCAAAAGAATTGGAGCCTCCTCAGAAAAAGGTAACTGAACACCTTTTACACTCACTAGTAATATGATTCTGCTATCTTTGATATGTTCATTTGTGACTAGTAATTTGTTGGTTTTACTTGCAGCAGAAAGAGAAGGAGAAGAAAAAAGAGGAGGAGAAAGAGGATGAAAAGAAGAAAGAGGAGGAGAAAGAGAAAGCTCCTAAAAGAACTTCTGATGAGAAGAAAGAAAAGAAAAAGAAGAAGAAGTGTTCTAATGTTGCAACTCGCATGGCACCGATCCATGTATCTAATGTTGTTGATGTTGGAATTCGCTATCCCGGGTTATCAAAATTGCGGAACCGATAACCCGAACGAACCCTTCGCCGGAGATCACACGAACACGACAACCATGCCGGGATACGACCGAAGCGCACAGCGAGGCCCGAAGGCCGCGCACGCCCCAGCCGCACCCCCACGGGTGCGCGCTCGCGCGATCAAGGATCGATCGCGCACGGCGATCGATCGGGGTGGGCTGCCCAGCAGCCCCCCGCGGCGGGTCCGGCGACCCGCCGCCACCAGGAGGCCCCCGCCTTCACGGCGGGGTAGGGCACGGCACCAGCCCGTGCCCTAGCGATCGATCCCGTCGGGTCGATCGCACACCCTCGGCCCAGCCGAGGGTTCGGCCCCCATCGCCCCACGCCGAAACCCTAGGCGGGCGTGCGCCGCGGTCCGGTGGCTTTGCCACCACCGCGCGTTCGTCCGTCTACTCCGGGCTTCGATCTTCGGATCTTCGTCCTACGGTATTCTCGATAAAAACAAATCGAACAATAATCAAGTTAGTTGAGAATTGTACCTACGATTCGTTGTTCGGAGAAACGAAATCGATGACCTCGTGACCTTCCCGCGTATTCCTTGCACTCCGTTCGAACGTCGGGTGGGCGACGAGCTATCGAACTTATGGATCCTCTTCACTCTCAGAACTTTTTAGTTGGCGTAACTTAGGTTAGTAAAAGTGAAGACCATGTAGTGCTTTTATAGGCTACGAAGGGGATCAAAAGGAGAATAAATATTGGGCTTTAATATTGAAAATTAAATTGGGTCCAACCCAAATCCATTAATTCTTATCAATATTAATTTTATTTATTTTCCACTATATAAATAAAATTGAACTCCCAATATTATTCCATATTATACCAAATAATATTTCTCCAACTTAGTATTATTTATTCCGTGTATTTAAGATTTAAATATCCATGAATAAAATTTATTTATTGCTTAATAAATTTATTCATCTCTTATATCCGAGAATAGTACCACTCAACCTTATTTATTATGCGGAACAAATCCACTCGCGAGGTTTACATAATAAATCCTTATGAGCTCATCTCGGGGATATTATCAACCCTTACGGGATACACTGCCCCTTCAAGAATTCACGGCATGTCATATATAAAATATAGTGACCCAACTTAGCCGGTAATTAACCCAATAATTAAACCGGTTAATTCCTTTGGTAAATCAAAGTCACTTATATTAAATATACACACCCGCAATTGTTTCAGGGATTAAGAATAAAATACTCCGAGTCTCAAATCAATTATCGCCGAGCAATCCTAATTGATGAGTCTCAATCGATCCGCTCAATACACCAAGTGTACAAGTGTGATAAAATAATTAAGATAAATTATTTTCTCTCTCACACAACGACTATACCGATGGATTGGTCCGTGTCCATCTAGGTCGTGAGCAACTGTTCGATTAAATACGATTAACCGATAGTATGATCTTCTGTGTGCCCATGCAACACCATACTAACTACAACGTATAAAATCCAGGACTATAATTTGCATATATTTAATTAACAATAATTAAAAGCAAATGAATGTCTGTAATAGATAGATAAATGAAAGTGCATACAGAGTTCAGAATACTCAAATCTAGACATTAAGTATACTACTCCATCAGTTGATTCTCTGAATGAACAACAAAGACAATCTGTCCGAGACATAGGTTTCGGAGGATTACTGAATCTGAACATTAAATTGAACAAGAATGAATTAACAACATTTTTGATTGAGAAGTTTGATATTTGTACATGTTCAGTCATTCTCCAAAGTGGAGATTTAGATATAAATGAAGATGATGTCGTCTCAGTCTTTGATCTGCCAAAGGGCCATCTCCCAGTGGTAGAATCAACAGGTAAACAAATGAACTTTGATTTTAATTTCTATAATTTTTTCTTCTGGAATCCATAATATGTATACACTGATTATATAACAATGTTCATTGATGAAGGTTTGAAAAAATCAGACGATGATGATGGATTTGCAGAATTCCTGAAAGATTGGAGACGTACATGGGGTGGAAGAGGAGGTATGTAAATTATTACACTCATTAGTTTGATTCATAAGCATGTGGATAATGAATTCTACTTATGTTTTCATTACACAGCGGGACCCTCTACACTAGCCATGGCAAACGAGCTGAGGGGTCGAAATGATAGTGGAGACCGGTTCAAACAAGATTTTGTAGTATTAGTTGTCAGCACCTTGTTAAAAGGTAAGCAAGACAACTATGCATACTACAATGTCTTGTACTCTCTGAGAAATGTAAATCAAATTCGACAATTGGACTGGTGCAACTTCACTATCAAGTCACTGGTCAGAGCAGCAGAGTTATGGAGATCAGGGAAGCGTTCAACATTCACCGGACCTGTCACCCTCCTGTTGGTAAGAAATCTTGAAAATATTATTACTCTATAATATTCCTCTAGCATTTATAAATAACTACTAACTTTAACAATAAAATCTTCTTCGCAGCTATGCTACCTGGACAGGCTAGTCTTCAAAGCCAGAACAATATCAAGGCAATTCCCAGTATGCTCCAATTGGGATTTTGAGAAAATTACCGAGAGAATCAAAGCTGAGAAAGATAATGCCAAAGACCTTGAAACTAAGTTTGGTATTGGGAAGATTTGGCCGAGGTTACCTAAGCCAGCTGAAGGTCAACAAGGTGCCCAACAAGATTCTCCCCAAGAGAACCATGTTCATGCCCCACAAGGTGCCCCACATGTTGCTGATGAAGAACAAGATGATCGTGCCCAAGAAAATCCAGCTGATGATGTGGATATCCCCCAAGAAAATTCATCTGCTGCTGCTGATGCTGAAGTAAACAAGGGATATACAGCAGATCTGTCAATCGGTCTTGGTCGGATCGCGGATGGAGTTGTGGAGTGCATAACGGCACTGAAAAAGATCGGTAAAGAAGAGCTAATGGTTGGCATTCTTAAAAATGCCCTAGTGAAGATTCTGATGAATGAGGAACAACAAGAAGAAGGGGAAGGGAAACAGCAGCTGGAGACAGCTATGGAGGAACCGGGTAGTTTAGATGCCACCCAGAAGGATCCAGTTCAGCCAACACAAAACAAAACGTTCACTGTGGCTGCAAACCCACTGGATGATGATGAATTCACTTCTGAGATGCTCGAGGCCATGGACAAAATGGTGGAGGATGTCCTAAATGCCAGGAAAAAGAAGAAAAGGGATCCAAGCTTCCCCAGCTTCAACCTTGGGATTTCTGATATTGATTCAGAAGAATCTGAAGAAGATACAATTGTGGAGGATACAATCTATATGGTATCTGTTGAAGATTCACAGCCTGCTGAAAAGGTCGCAATGACCACAAGAAAATTGGATGAGCATGAATTCAGAGAGTAAGTTCTAATACTGTTTTTTGCAAAAGTAGTATAATATAATTAAACAAGATACATTGATTTTGTTCTTGAAACAGGTTGTTGAATGAGTCGGAAGATGAAACTGAAGATGTTATGATTCGGAAAACAAAAACTCGCAAATTCAGAAATCTTCCAATCAACCTCAGATCACCTTTCTTGAAAGAAGCTAACACAGATGTCAATGTTGTCAGCAAGAAGGAGCAGCTCATTGCCGATTACGCTTTCCTCCCGACAACTGCCAACAGCGAAGGGTAAAATTTCTGTATAAGCTTTTTTTGGGAGTTTCAACTCTGTTTTTAAATGAATTCTACTCAGTTCTATGGTTTATGTAACTGAAATTAATATTAAAAATTAACTGAATTCTACAGAGAGTGCTTATTTAGAGAGAGAGATATGTTTGGTTTCAAAACAGATTTTGAAACACTCCTTCCAAAAACATGGGTTGTGAGCAATATAATTGACATATGGTGCCGGAAGCTCAACTACGACAACATGAGAAGAGCACCTGGCAAACCAAAAAGGATTTTCTTTTCAGTTCTATTAACAGTAAGTACTAAACTTTTCATCAGAAAGTAATAAAAAAATCAAAAACTAAATGTGTTTAAAAATTACAGAGATTGCTTGTCGATTCAAAGGAAGAAAAATATTTAGTTCGAGGAATTGATTCAGAGCTTCTCCACTTGGACATTGAAGACGTTGATCTGGTAATGAAGGCCACTTTTTGAGAATATTATGTGAACATTTATCCAATAATATACTAACAGTTTGGGGGTGGAAATGTAGGTATTCTTCCCTATTTTTGATAATAACCATTATTGGGTGATATGCTTCAATTTCAAAAATGGGTTGATGGAGGTGATGGACAACAGAACTCTAATACCGGGATTCTCAGCTATTGATAAGTATGGAGCAATTTCAGACAATGTGGTAAGTATCAAAACTAATTAACGAATTACTATATTTATAGTTTGTTTACCTAGATTAATAGCAATTTCTCATGTGTGTGTATCTGTGTATATATGTATTATTACATTGTATAAAACAGAAGTTGAAGTTTGTTCAGTATTTAAAGAAGAAAAACCTGAAAAAGAAGAATGACGTAGCCAGCTTCAAGCTTAAAATGCTGAAAATGAAATGGCGCAACAGTAAGAACAATACTGACTGCGGCATTTACTGCATGAGGCATATGGAAACGTATCAAGGTGAAGGAGATGATTGGACCAGTGGATTTTTGAAGGAGAAGGTAATTGTGTTAACTATTTCTTACAATGACAGTGAATTCACTCTTGTTTTGGTTCTAAATCATTATTCACTCTTCAATAGGATGATGACTTCATGAAGGTGCTTCGTATAAAATATTGTTCAGCAATTCTGATGATGAGGGAGAATGAGGTCAAGAGAGAAGTAGAAAGAAAGGCCAGAGAAAATGCACTTGTGAATTGTGAATTGTTAAAAGTTGGTTTTGCTCATTGAAAAACACTCTTGCTGAATTAGGTTTATGAAATTGTGAATTGTTAATTGTGAATTCTAAAATGTAGTGTGAATTGTGAATTGTGAATTGTTGAATATCTACTCCAGTTATTTGTAAATTCTACTGAATTCGTTAGTGAATTTTACTCTCTTTATTATTATATTATACTAAATTCTACTAAATTTATTAGTGGATTCTACTAAATTAGTTAGGTAATTCAAAAAGCTTAAATTTTAAAACCCTAAACCCTAAATTCTAAAACCCTAAACATAAACCCTTAACCCTAAACCCTAAAATAATACGTCAACAAGTAAATTCTACTTAAATAGAAGATTCTACTGAATTAGTTTCGGAATTCTACTCTATAGAGTAATATATTCTACTGCATTATTAACTAAACCCTAAACCCTAAATTCTAAAACCCTAACCCCTATATTCTAAAACCCTAAATTCTAAAACCCTAAACCCTAAAACCGTAAATTCTACAACCCTAAACCCTAAAACCTACATTCTAAAACCCTAAATTCTAAAACCCTAAACCCTAAACCCTAAAACCCTAAAACCCTAAAACCCTAAACCCTAAACCCTAACCCCTAGATTCTAAAACCCTAAATTCTAAAACCCTAAACCCTAAAACCCTAAATTCTACAACCCTAAACCCTAAACCCTAAATTCTAAAACCCTAAACCCTAAACCCTAAAACACTAAAACCATAAACCCTAAACCCTAGATTCTAAAACCCTAAATTCTAAAACCCTAAACCCTAAACACTAAACCCTAAAACCCTAAATTCTACAACCCTAAACCCTAAAACCTACATTCTAAAACCCTAAATTCTAAAACCCTAAACCCTAAAACCCTAAACCCTAAACCCTAAAACCCTAAATTCTACAACCCTAAACCCTAAAACCCTAAACCCTAAATTCTAAAACCCTAAACCCTAAATTCTAAAATCCTAAACCCTAAACCCTAAACCCTAAAACCCTAAAACCCTAAACCCTAAATTCTAAAACCTAAACCCTAAACCCTAAACCCTAAAACCCTAAATTCTACAACCCTAAACCCTAAACCCTACATTCTAAAACCCTAAATTCTAAAACCTTAAACCCTAAACCCTAAACCCTAAAACACTAAAACCATAAACCCTAACCCTTAGATTCTAAAACCCTAAATTCTAGAAACCCTAAACCCTAAACCCTAATCCCTAAAACCCTAAATTCTAAAACCCTAAACCCTAAACCCTACATTCTAAAACCCTAAATTCTAAAACCCTAAACCCTAAACCCTAAAACCCAAAAACCATAAACCCTAAAACCCTAAATTCTACAACCCTAAACCCTAAAACCCTAAACCCTAAATTCTAAAACCCTAAACCCTAAATTCTAAAACCCTAAACCCTAAACCCTAAAACCCTGAAACCCTAAACCCTAAATTATAAATCCTTAAATTCTACAACCCTAAACCCTAAAACCCTAAATTTTACAACCCTAAACCCTACATTCTAAAACCCTAAATTCTAAAACCCTAAACCCTAGATTCAAAAACCCTAAATTCTAAAACCCTAAACCCTAAATTCTAAAACCCTAAACATAAACCCTAAACCCTAAACCCTAAAATAATAGGTCAACAAGTAAATTCTACTTAAATAGAAGATTCTACTGAATTAGTTTCGGAATTTTACTCTATAGAGTAATATATTCTACTGCATTATTAACTAAACCCTAAACCATAAATTCTAAAACCCTAACCCCTATATTCTAAAACCATAAATTCTAAAATCCTAAACCCTAAACCCTAAACCATAAACCCTAAAACCGTAAATTCTACAACCCTAAACCCTAAAACCTACATTCTAAAACCCTAAATTCTAAAACCCTAAACCCTAAACCCTAAAACCCTAAAACCCTAAACCCTAACCCCTAGATTCTAAAACCCTAAATTCTAAAACCCTAAACCCTAAACCCTAAACCCTAAAACCCTAACTTCTACAACCCTAAACCCTAAACCCTACATTCTAAAACCCTAAATTCTAAAACCCTAAACCCTAAATCCTAAAACACTAAAACCATAAACCTTAAACCCTAGATTCTAAAACCCTAAATTCTAAAACCCTAAACCCTAAACACTAAACCCTAAAACCCTAAATTCTACAACCCTAAACCCTAAACCCTACATTCTAAAACCCTAAATTCTAAAACCCTAAACCCTAAAACCCTAAATTCTACAACCCTAAACCCTAAAACCCTAAACCCTAAATTCTAAAACCCTAAACCCTAAACCCTAAAACCCTAAAACCCTAAACCCTAAATTATAAATCCTTAAATTCTACAACCCTAAACCCTAAAACCCTAAATTTTACAACCCTAAACCCTAAACCCTAAACCCTAAAACCCTAAAACCCTAAAACCCTAAACCCTAAATTCTAAAACCCTAAATTCTACAACCCTAAACCCTAAAACCCTAAAACCTAGATTCCCAAACCCTAAACCCTATATTATAAAACCATAAACCTAAACCCTAAACCCTATACCCTAAAATAATACGTCAACAACTAAATTCTACTTAAATAGAAGATTCTACTGAATTAGGTTAGGAATTCTACTCTATTGAGTAATATATTCTACTGCATTATTAATTAAACCCTAAATTCTAAAACCCTAAACCCTAGATTCTAAAACCCTAAATTCTAAAACCCTAAACCCTAGATTCTAAAACCCTAAATTCTAAAACCCTATACCCTAAAATAATGCGTCAACAACTAAATTCTACTTAAATAGAATATTCTACTGAATTAGTTTCGTAATTCTACTGAATTAGTTTCGTAATTCTAAAACCCTAAATTCTACTACACTAAACGCTAATGAGTTCCACTGCTTGTATTAGTGCATTCTGCTCTGTTTATGTGCACATTCTACTCAAGTCATTCATGAATTCTAATGCATTAATAAAAACATACCAATACATAATTCTCAATGATATAATAAATGTAATCTCGACATAATAAAAATTCTGGTCATTTCAAAATAAAAATAAAAAACAAGCACAGAATATCATCAACACAGCATTGTCAACAATAAAAACACAAATGTCATCAACACAATCACGCAACAGAATCATATAACACTGCAGGAAATCTGGAACTTGTATTCGGAGATATAACTTCTAAACTTTGACCTCCAGAAACAGGGTGAACAACGTAACCACCCTCGTCACCCTAAAAAAAATACATTAGAAAGGTATTAGAAACAGATCAGAATTAAAAACAATAAAACAAAAAATACAAAACTTTGTTACCTCTAAGTTCCGAACAGCCATTCTGTTTTTTAACTCCTCAGTTTTCGATGTCTTCTTTCTGCCTCTAACTTTATTCCATATCTTCTCCACTGTAGGCTTCTCCCTGGTTCGTCGCTTATACTTCAAGCTCGTACTCTTGGGATTTTGAACAACATCACTTCTTGAAGATGTTTCATCCAAACACCTAACATCGTCTCCTGACCGAACAGCAAGAATTACATCTTTCTTGATACCCTCAAAACCTGTGTCCAAAATCAACCGAGCATCCTTATTGTTTTCACAAGTTGCAATGAAATCCACAGCCTTCCTACTTGCTTGTGTTCTCCACAAAGATGCTGCCATAGAATCTTCATCTGCAGAGGTCAAGAAAGGCACCACATTCTGAATTTCCCGACCTTTAACAACATATTTACGCCACCTCTTCAATATGTAGAACTCAGGAATGGCAGACACACAATGTATGTTCATAACTCTCAGAGAATGCGAGCACAGGATACCAACTTCAGAGAACAAATTGCAAGTGCAACTCACACAATTATGAGAAAACTTAAAAGACACAGTGTGCTTCAGTTTTTCACGACCTGCTCGCCATACATGGTATGTAGTAGTGACAGAATTCATCTTCGAAAATTCATCTTCTGAAAAGAAGAAGAACCTTTCCGGAATTCATCTTCGAAAATGTCGTAAGCCTTCAGTGTATAAACATCTCTAGCATGCAAAAGCATTGGAGCCTCATCTAGAGACAATGTTCGCTTACCAATAAGGCAAGCCACATCTTGGGCTTTCTCATTGCTCCTCCAATCTGCAACCACAGCCCCAAAACAATGATAAAAGTCACAGAGGTCAGAAGTCTTCGAAAGTTTGTTAGAGAGTGCTTGATTAGTGCTTTCACTTCTTTGGGAAGACAATGCACCACCAGAGAAATGATTCTTATTGAAGGCAGGACACCATTTCTCTCTAAGCCCATACAGCCTCAACAACCATTTATTTCTTGCACAACCATATTTGGACATCACCCTAAAAAACAAACAGAATATTGTAACTACAGTTTAGGATGGCATGTAACAGACAGAAGTATGGACAGTGAAATAGAGAAGAATGACTTATAACACACAGTAGAATGTCACAGTACAGCAGAATCCCATGTAATAATAATAATGAAAAGGAAAATTACATAGTGAAAATAAAAAAAAACTTACTCAACCCATTTTTCTTCAAACTCGGCAATCGTATCACACACTTCAACAAGTAGTTGAAGTCGTCCATGAATCCTTTCATGCGCCGAAGTGCACCTATGCGATTCTTTGAATTCTCCCCAATATGCCATATGCAAAGGCGATGACGAGAAAGTGGAAACACCTCAGAAATAGCAGCAGCCATGGCAGCACTTTGATCGGTCATGATAGTATCAGGATGTCTATTGTCCATAGATCTCAAAAAGGTATTGAACAACCACTCAAACGACTCGGTTGTCTCATTCATCAAAAAACCACACCCAAACATCACATTATGTCCGTGGTGATTCATACCGACAAACGGACCACAAATCATATCATACTTGTTTGTCCGGTAAGTGGTGTCATGTACCACCAAGTCACCAAAGAGAATGTAATCATCCTTCATTCGTTTATCCCTCCAAAAAAGACTACACAACCGGGACTCACTATCAATCTGAAAATCAAAGAAAAAGTCGTCTTCAGTGGCCTTCCTTTTCTTAAAAATATCTATTAACCTGTTGGAGTCCGTCCCATCAAGAGTCTTAGGGTTCTTCAATGCATTATAAGCATCTCTATCTGTAAACCCTAACATCGGTGATCCACCGGACTGATGCTTCAACACACGAACAGCAGTAGCAACCCCGACTCCACTTTTCTTTAAATCTTCCAAGTACAAAACATGATTTCGGTTAAGCCTTCTATGAGATCTCAAAAGGTGGCTAGAAGATGGGCAGAGCTCATGGTTATGTTCTTTCACATGTTTCGAAACAACCCATACACCACCTCTGTCAACAAGGAATTGTACTCGAGCTTCACAACCAGATCTGACATCAAGCTTAGAATAGGATGGATCGGGGTTGGTATTATTCTCCTTCCAACCAGCCTGAGAGCACACATACAGTTTCATTGATACAGAGCCATCTACTCTACATCTTCCCCTTGACCTCCGAACACTAAAACCAATCTTAAAAGCATAATCATTATACATATCATAAGCCTCCTGTTCAGAATGAAAAACTGCACCAACCAAATCTTTGTCAAAGGTTCCTGCTGCAGTTTGAATACAAACAAAAGAAATACAGTAAGAAGAGAAGAAAAAGTATAACTGAATATAATATAGAGTAGAAAGCACTATACAACAGAGTAGAAAATCATAGAACAACAGAGTAGAAATCACAATGGAACAGAGTAGAACTAAGAAAGCAGGATGGACGTTAAGTAAATTGTTACCTTTTTCAGCATCATCATTAGTAATGACTTCAGAAATTGGGAGATCAACACCAATATCTTTGGAAACATCAATTGGAACTACAACAACAAGTGTAAAAAACATGATAAAAGTATAAATGGAACAAAAACACAGATTTTAAATTAAGATAAAAGTAAAAAGGACGACAAAAAATGATAGTTACATTCTTCAAGATCATCTGTAATAATGACTTCAGCAGCATCACCAGTATATTTGGAAAGATCACTTGGAACTACAACAAAGTGTAATGGATTACAAAGAGTCAACATGTAATGAACACAGAACAAAACAAAGTGTAGATAAGGAAATTTTTTTTCAAACCATCAATGTTGTCTTCTCCAGAATCAATAGGGATTACTTCTACATCATCATTAAAATCAACTGAAAAAATGAATTTAAAACACATAAACACAGAGAAGAATGAATTGAATCAGATAATTATAATAAAATAACATCTATACCATCAAAAGTATAAGCATCCAAATCAATGTCATCCATCCTTTGCGAAACACCAAGTCAGAATGAACAGATCGTTTGAAACCTGCTTGATGCAATTCATATGATATGTTAATATGAAAAACTACTGGATTATGAACAAATGAATTCCTAAATTCATATCAATCAGAGGAAGCTACTGGATTATGAATAAGCTACTGGATTATCAAAATACTACTTGAGAACAGAAATTGAATTCAAAACCTAATCTGGAAAACGAAATAGAAACAACCATTGAGAACCGAGATTGAATTCAAAAACCTAATCTGGAAAACGAAATTGAAATCGAAATTGCAATTGCAATCTGGAAAACGAAATTGAAATGGAAACTGAACCTACGTCATTGAAATCGAAATTGCACAGAAGTACGTACCTCACAGCTACTAGAACGAAGGATATTTCGCCGTCGAAATCCGTAGTCGCCGGTTGTGCGCGGTCGAATTGGCCGTCGCCGGTTCGTAAGACTATCTCCAACCGAGAGTCAAGTTAAGGAGATCGCCGCCTACGCCACCTTCGATCAGGATATCGACTCCGCCGTCTCCCGTCGATTAATCGCCGACGAACACCGCAAATCGTATGAGAGAATTCTGTTTCTGTATCTATGTACGGTTGCAGCTGAGCGGAGAGAAAAATGGAAAAGAAAAGGGGAAAAAAAAAGGAAAAAAAGTAGGGTTTGAAAAATGAAATGTTTAAATAGTAAAATGTGGTACCATGTTGTTTGGTATGGTACTAGTACCAGGGTATAATTTGCCCACCAGGAGTACTAAGTTGTGTACGGTACATGAAGGGTATAAGTGTCATTGAACCCAGTATACAAATTACACATTTTGTTTTTTCTTTTTCAGTAGTGTTCTTCGATCAAATGCTGTGAAGCGCTTTCTGTTGCTCTCTCGCTCGCGCAAAGATCTGCTGTAGAAAAAGGCTTCAAGGTTTTTTTTTTTAAATAATTCTAGCCGATTGAATTTCTAATTTCTGCGCGGCACCGATTTTCATTGATCGCAATTTATTTAATTATTATTAATTTTTTGGGTTTAGTCATACATATGTTCTCATGCTCATAGTAAATCCGAGATTTGTATTGAGATCTTTCAGTATGTAGTTCATTGTGGGTTGCCTGTTTTTTTGTGAAATTTCGACCAATCTTGTGATTTTGAGTCATTTCCTACAACAACAAAAATTGCGTTTGAACTTGTTAATGTTTCAATATTTTTCATATTAATTTGAAATGCTTTTGCTTAGTGAATTATGCTAAAAAGGGTACTAATGATTTTGGTCTTGGTTATAAGATATGAAGAGTTTCTTGGTTAATTATGCTCTATGTTTTACGGTGCATACGAGTTATTCAGGCAATCGTGCAGGCATTTTTGGTTCGGGTTTAAAATCTATAGTCACAGTTCGTGTAATTTACAAAAGAAGTGTGACTATAAGTTTGGGACAGAGGGAGTATAAAATCATTTCTATGCTCGATTTTGGTGTTTGCCTTGCCAAGAGCTCTGAAAATTTTATATGTTTCTGTCCTTGATTACCTATTGATTATATTTGGGATTTATTGTTCCGTAGACTTGTGTGGGGGGAATATGTCAGGCACCGAGGAATCCAGGGAGCAAACAGAAGTTCTAATTGAGGATGCCGACAAGCCATCGCCATCAGCGCAGCAGGAAGTTGTGTTTTGATCAAGTGCTTTATTGGATAATCTTAATTGTATGCATCACTATTCGCAAGAGATTGAATGCATCATTTTTTGCAGGAGGAAGTTATAAAGAAAAAATATGGTGGAATAGTGCCTAAGAAACCACCATTGATTTCTAAGGTAATTTTATAAGCTTCCTACTTTCATCGAATATCTCAATGATTCGTTTTGAGAACTCTAATTTAATGTCAGGATCATGAACGTGCCTTCTTTGACTCTGCTGACTGGGCTCTGGGAAAGGTATTCGTTTTTCTATATGCACCCGTCTTTTTGCAAATTTGAAGCTGGTAGTAGTCGGAACCGTGCTCTTTAGTTTTGGGTTTATATTTTATCCACTTTATGGCTGCAGCAAGGAGTGGATAAGCCAAAAGGACCTCTGGAGGCTCTCCGACCAAAGCTGCAGGTAGCTATTAATAAGTTTATAAATATATTTTAGTTGCAACTTGCAATAGGAAGTCATATGGATATATCATACTATAAGATTACAACCTTCACCCCAATATTTTTATCGTAGTGCCAATATTTTTGTGGATGTTCATGTAATATGTAAAACACTATATGTGCTCTTGGGACGAGTTTAAGGTGCTATTTTAGCTGTTGGCTGTTTTTTGTTGCATGCTTTATCCTACCTGAGAGTGAAACCAGTCTTTGTTGAACTTTGAACTTTTCTATATTACCTTCTCGTGTTTGAGGTCTCAAAAACTCGTTCATATAATTAATCCTGAACTCTTTCCAATCCACACCTTTTGGGACATCCAAAATAAAGTACCAATTTTCCGAGTGTTTCTATATCATTTAACACTCACTACTCACATTTTAATATTGAGGGAATACTTGCAATTTCTTTGTTAGATTAGAAGTTTTACTAGAGATGGAGGATGAATTATTTTGAACTTTCATGAAGAAATTCGTTGCAAATGAGTTAAGATCTCTGTTAGGACTTATGCGTGGTTTTACTTTCCCCCCTTTTCATTCCCAATTTATTCTACACAAAGTGGTTGCTTATGTTCTTAAATCACGTATTAAAGGTGTTTTGCATAATTAACTGTCTAAGAACAGGTTCATTTAAGTGATTAAGTCGTCCATAATTTATGATTCAATACTGAAACCTGGTTTGGCTCAATGGTGTTAGATGCCTTTGTATTTCCTGTGAAAATCAGCACTTGAGCTTTTACATGGATGGATGCATTCATGTTCTTCTTTGAGCTTTTTGATGACATATTCATTGTCTTGTTTCCTTTGTTTTAGCCAACTAATCAGCAAACACGTTACCGCAAATCTCCTTATGCTCCATCAGAAGGTGAAGGTATGCACAAACTTTCAATAACTGCAGATAGTTTCTTAATTTACGGGTCTGGAATTGCATTAGTTTTTCCCAGTCGTTTATATAATCATGGTTTGCTCGGGAAAATTGGCGTTTTTCTTCAAGGGATACTTACAAAATCTACCCCAGGGTTTAATCTAGGATGATCGAACAAGGATTTAAAGCTATATCAAATAGCAAGCTATGTTCCAAAATTTCAATTCTGAATTTGGTGTACAATGCATTTTCTTTTCCTTTTCCTTTGCTCTTAATGAAGCTACTCTTTCTCTTTATTAGGTTGATCAGAAACAGTACCATTTGTCATCTTTTAAGAAATCCAGAGGGTTTTTGTTACTTGTACAACTTTTTTTTTACGGGACTTGATGCATTACAAAACCAATTAACTACACTTTTCATATTTGTGTAGATGGAAATACTGCCCAACCAGAAGATATAACTACCAATGAATGAGAAGCATATGTCAACCCTTTGATCGTGTGGAAATTACCAGAATTAGCATTAGCATGCATCGGGGTTTGTTGGTGATGTAGAGGTCTTCCTGGCTTTTTATTCCTGAATTCCTGTTGTAAACTATTTTCATGCTGTTGCTACAAATGGTTTCAAAATGGAGGGTTTCCAACATAAATTTTTGGGATCCAAAGATTATTTTTCTTATATTTATAAGGAATAATAAAGTATTCTGAAATTTTACCCCCTCTTCTCTGAAGTATAAAGATTCAGGTCCACACAAATTTATGGAAACTATTGCATTATTCACGATTCTCATACCTAGGTTTTTCTATATTGAAGCAGTGCATGTTGAATTGAACAAAAGTTACATAGGAGTTCAAACACACTTATTGATCGTTAACCAGACAATTACTTGTGTAGCCAAATTTAACCAACTCAGCATTTACGTAAGCTCGAATACATTTACCTTTTACCGTATCAAAGAGCTGGTTAACTACTCAGGGGTGGGGGAGCCGCCCTTTGCCCTTGATGAGAATTCCTACTTGTCAACGGAGCTGGTGGATAAGTTCCTCCCATCCTTTTCTCATTGTCAAATCTTGTACCTCCTTTTTCCCCCATCGAAAACCAGTAGTAGTAACTACTACCAGCTGCCTTTTCTTCCGCTTTCACACAGTTTTGCGCGACCAGGATTAATATTGCCAAGGAGGAATATGTATATGCTACTCCTACTGCAGCTTTCATTGATTAATTGGTTTTATTTTGCAAGGTCCATATATATCGTGTATATATATCCAAAATAATTGTGGAGCTCCTATTGCCGGCTGTCGTAATTCTTAATTCCTTGTCCACTTGTAGCTAACCGACGTACTTATTACATACCCTGTCCCCCTTTACTAAAGTGTGTCACTATTTTTTTTAGTATTTATAATTTGTGAAAGATGGAGTACTTTGGAATGAAAAAAAAATAAGAGATGTGCTACATACTACATCCCTTTAACACAATTATTGGGAAAATTACGTGTAATATTAAAGAAAAATGATTTTTTCTGTATTTAATAATATAAATTAGAGGTATAATAAGTATTTGATATATATAAATAATAAAATAATTAATTGAAAAATAGTGTTATAAGAGTAAATAAATTGTGTATTGAAAAGATAAAGTTATGAAAATACATTTCATTTATGTAAGTTATACTTGCGTTGAGAAGATTAAGTTATAAAAGTAAATAAATGTGCATTGGTCTGGAACACCTTGTCTCCTGCAAATGTCTTCCATACTTCTTTGACTTCAGGTTTTTTCTTGCGTCATGGTCTCTACGTTCAACTTGCATTCTTGAATACTCAACACTTTTTTGTTTGTTTAGGTCAATTACAATGTCTCGGGTTCGAACTTAGGATCTCACTGTCTTTAATTCAAGTGCTCAACCAACTGAGCTAAAAGCCCTCAACACTTTGTCGTCCTGCGGCATGCGTTGTCTCTTCGTCTTGCCGCAAGGTCTTGTTCAGTCATCCAAAGTATTGATTGTTTGTATAAGCACGATCCATGTGATACATTATGCTAACTTACATCACACAATAAGTAAAATACAACAATATACAACTGTGAAAAAAAAAATTATAAATATGCTAAGACATTGCTTTGCCAAGTTTCTCTACCCGGCATTGCACAAAGGGCGGATCTATTAAGGGGCTGGGCCAGGCTTTAGCTCACCCCTGATATATTATTTTATGGTAATTTTGTTAATTTGGTTTTTGTAGTTCTAAAGATCGACCCTTCACAAATTTTTGTTTGACTTAATTCTTTTTCTACAAGTTTTTCTTTTACGTTTGTTTGCATTATTTTCAATTTTCATTTCATTTCGTTTGCCTCATTTTTTTTTATTTTCTTTTCTTTTCCAATTATGTAAACAATTAATTTTGTGGGAGCTACTGGTAATCCTTATGACTATTGTCACTTGGATCCAACCCCATCCCTGTCTAATCCCTACTAAGCTGTCACACTTATTGTTTTTTTCTTAATAATTTTTCACCTTTCTAATTATTTACGTATTTAAAAAAAAAATATATATATAACTTCTAAAAGATTCGTCCGATTTTTGAATAATTGTCTGAACGCACGTGTAAATAATTTTTTGAACGCAAATTAAAAGAAAAATATTGCGGTACAAGTGACTCTGAAAACACAAAATCATGAGTTTGCATAAATATTTATAATTTATTCCAATAAAAAGTGAGGAAATCAACCCTTACATTTGTCAACCAATTTAGAGAAATGAATTAAGATCTTGAACTACAAGGAGGATTTGAAGTGCAAGTTAACTCCTCATGAGCGGTGAGGCGATGGTGGTGGAGACTTTAGCTTTGGATGAGGACGGTGAGGTGACGGTGGTGGAGGCTTTAGCTTTGGATGAGGACTACAACTTATCAATGGAGCTGGTGGTGGTGGAGCTCTGATCCTTTTTTCGACATGAAATCTTGTATCCTCTGGCTTTCGACGGCAACCGCCTTTTCCCCCCATATCTGTGTTTTCAGCTTCATGACACACTGCCCTTTGCGCGAGCAAGATTAATATGGCCATGGAGAAATATGCTACTGCGGGTTTCATTGGTTCTGAGATGTATATTATTATATATTGGTGCTTGTGGTTGTTCCTTATATATATTCACAATCACTACTGTTGGAATTATGACTCGAATCGGGAAGTGAGAGATGTTTTGACTTGGTGTCGGCCGATATGAGAGGCTGTCGGCCGACAGCCAAGCCAAAAGTGAGGAGAGGCAGTGCGTTATACATGTCGGATGACAGAAAATGATGTTGGCCACACCAAGATTTTTCGGTCGCAATTTCAGCAGATTTTTATTTGTGTGGGTTTTTTATTTAATTAGGGAATTAGAATATAAGGTAGAAATTCTATATAGTAATACTTTATATAGGAATAAACTCCCTATAATAATAAAAAATTTCAGTCTCGATTCGTGAGCAGTTATAAATAGGAATAAACTCCACATTGTCATAAGTCATAAATTTTTTAAATCCCACCTTAAAATTTATACCTCTAAATGAAATAAATGATTAATATACAATAAAAATATTTATTAATAATATTTTTATTTATCAAAATCAATAATATGTTTAAAGTAACTTAAAATATTTATCAAAATCATATGATTAAAGTTTATAGTTATTAAATTTATTAATATTTTATTTAATATATATGTTAAACATAATTTATATATATATGGTCAAATAAATATACTTAGTCAAAATTATTAAATTGGTTAAGTTTAATGTATGTTATTTTTATATTTATATTATTTTTTATACGAAAAAAATTATTTTTATTTTGTAAACTCTATATAAGCATAACTTTTTATAATAATACTTTTTTCCGGTCCAAACTACTGAAGTTTCTACTGTAGTTCTATTCGTTATGAATTTAGAGTCATATATTTTGAAAATGATTTATTCTTAATCATAATTGTTTACAATTTGATAGATTTTCTACACCTATAAATTGAGGTTTTCCAGTAAACGAAAATTAAAGATTAGACGATATAAATTATTGTAAGTCTCAACGATATAATGAATTGTTTCTTCATTCCCGTGGTATTTACCCGCAGGGTTTGTCTGTATATGTTCTGTGGGATCGAAATAATATACAGACAACCCCTATAGAAACGTAGGGGCATAAGTAAATCTAAATACGGCGCCGTATGGCTCTACGGGGATTACTGTAGGGGACCTCCAATTCATTGGAGGGAAACACTCTCGCCTCGGCCCCTACGACAAATTTGGCGTAGAGGAGATAGACCGACATCCCCTACGGTGTGGTTGTAGGGATCTCCGTAGTTCTTTTTGGAGGGAATCCAAAAGCGGAAAGACTTCTACGGCTACCTCTAAGGGATTCTCCCCTACGCACGGTGTAGTAGGAGATGTCGTAGAGGATGTCATTAAATATTTCTCCGTAGGGGAACCTCTAAGGGAGGCGGACCGTAGGGAATCCCCGTAGGAGTTTCTTGGTTTTTTTTAATGACATTTAATCTTTTTAATTTTTTTCTGGTTTTTTTTAGTGACATTTAATCTTTTTAATTTATATTTAACGACTGTTAGTGGAATTTTGAAAAGAAATCACGTAAGCATTAGGTACAATGAATTTCACTAAAAAAACGTCAAATTAATAGGACTAAATTAGATTTTTTTTATAAATTTAAAGTAATAAATGTGAAATCAAATCATGTTACAATATGTTTTTTGATATTATCTCTTCATAAAAAGAATAATCTAGTAAAGTTTTCAAGGGATGAGAAAAGTGAAATCTTTGTTTACCGAAAGAGAATATTCCAGAATAAATAGTGTGAATATTGTTGTTTTTCAAGTGATTTGTAATTTTATATTATACTATTATTGTAATTTTTTTATTTCAATTTTATTTTTTTTCTTAATTTAATTTATTAGTTATGATTGTAGAAATTATTGTCGTGTAATATCGATATTAATGGTTCTTTTTAAATAAAAGCAACTATTAATAAATACAATATTTTATCCAAACGGATGTACAAAGCATGCAAAGCAACATTTTATTTAATATTTCAGATATGCTATTCTTTAATTTCTAAATTACTGATTTACAAAAAAATATAAATTAAAGGTTCATATCATGAAACAAAACTCCAAATCTCATGAATCACACCATGATGAAATATTTCTTACTACTTACTTTTCTTTCATCTAACGTTGTCCACATGATGGCCTCCGAGTCTGAAACAGCCCCCGGTAACTGCGTTGTTGTCCACAAATTTACGGTTCACATTGTAAACAATCTTCCTTCCAACTCCCCGCCTTTGACCCTGCATTGTGCATCCAAAAACGATGATCTAGGTGATCACAATCTTACTACGGGTCAAGATTTTCACTTTTCATTTTGCGACAACCCGTTCAGCACTTTGTTCTTTTGTCGATTCCAATGGAACGGCAAAGATACAAGGTTCGATGTCTACAGCGCTGGATGGAAGGATATCAAATGTAAATACGGCGTGTGTTGTTATGTTGTGAAAACGGATGGGTTTTACTTTTCGGTGGTCTACCCGCCCCAAAACCTTACCAAATACTGGGGTTGGTAAGAGCTCACATTATGATATGATGTACAACTATATAGAATATAATTGTTCTTAATAAAAATATTGTGAGTTTTTTTCTATATACTTAGTAAAAAAATTATTTAACGGTACTCGGTATACCATCTCATTTGGTGATTTGTTGGTCCCAACAAATAAGGGTGCGACATGTGGCAACCAAAATGTGAGATATCAAGTCCTCTTATTTTCTCATTCTCTGTTTGCGTCCGTCTTCCTACCGTTAAGAAAAAAAAAAGATAAAATAATATAAAATAAATTAAAAACCTAAAAAAACACTCAAACTCAAAACATACATCACGTAATTCTCATTCAAAAAACCCAAAAATCCTTGTCGAACAACCAATCCACAAATCCAACGAAAAACATCAAAATTCCAAGTCGTCCATGGCTCTCTTTTACTTTTACGGCTATGTTTATTTTGACTTAAATGCTCGACTTTTATTTTTAAGTATTCTATTTTGAAAGACTAATTTATTTTGGGAAATGTTACTCTGATTTTTAAAAATCATTCTATTTTACGTAATCCGGCATTTGATTAAATGTTATTTTTAAATAAATCATTTTAGTTTAAAGGTTTCTGTTTTATTTTACATTATAAAAATCGAGGCGTTACAAATAATATCATAAAAATATACATTTTACAAGAGATATACTGTATAATATCATAAAACATCATTTAAAATAGGTGTTTTATATTTAGTCTTTTAAGTTAATGTAAATCAAATATCGTTTTATTTAACAATTTTTAGTGAATTTCTTAACGTTAGTCGAAAGTGTACTTAGCTCACTACTTTAGCATTTTGTTTTATTTGATGTCAATTAATTCAATTGTGTGAATGGTACAAAAGCACGACTTTCAAAAATAATTTTTTTTTTATATATTTGTGTGAAATTTGCTTAGTTTAATAAGCACTACTATTAAATAAGAAAAAAAATACCATAGTAAAAAAGTCATGTAGGCTTTGTGTACTATTAAAGTGCAAAATTTTACTAAAAATCGTCAAATATGACGAAATATGATTTTTTATAAACTTAAAATACTATACGTTGAATCGAACTATATTAAATGACATTTTTTGAAATTATTTTTAATTTATAATGTATTTATATATTTTTACTAAAAACGAAACCAATATTTAGTTTTAGTGACGTCACTAATTCAAATTATAAGTATCTCACCGATCATCATTTTTCAAACTCTCTAAAATATTAGTAGTATAACTTAGATTTATATTTTTATTAATTATTTAAAAATTGAATATATTTATAATAATTAAATAAAAATAAAATGAGAGAATCAAATTGGATTGCAGTCTTCTGAATTGTTGATTAAGTATGAAAAAATAAAAAGTTAAATTTTATAGTAAATTGATAAGAGGGATGATAGTAAATTAAAATTACTCATATTTTTGTATTAAAATATGAAATCAAAGTTTGAATAATATGTACTCCCTTTGTCCCAGAGCTATAGTCACAGGTGGTCAACGCTCACTTTTTTTACCGTTCAATACGTATGATAAACGGTATACAAAAATTATGAAAAAATAACTAAAATAAAATTTAACTATTGAATTTTATTTTACATAATAACAACCCTTGTTGCTATGCTTTGTCGTCATATAAACTACACTAGCTAGTAACTTAATTCTGTGGGATATATAAAATGATGAATGAGAAAAACTTGAAGTCTAAATAATATACTGTATTTGTCTACACAAAACATTAATAAAATATATATATATATATATATATATATATATATATATATATATATATATATATATATATATATGTATATATATATATGTATATATATATTCAGATTACAATTGCAATATGTTTAATCTTGAAGTACTTAAGGAGAATTGAATAGCATCATTACTAAGTGCATGCATACAGTAGGTATTTAACATACTAATTAACTACTCAATGGTGCACATGAGAATCTGTACTGCCCTCTGGAGCTGGTGGCGATGGCTCTCCAGCCCTTTTCTCATCCTGAAACTTCGTATCTGGATTTCCACTTCCACCCCCATTTCTCGCGGTCGACAAATATTGACTACCAGCTTCGTTGACCGCATAACGACACTCTGCATTTGTCACACACTGTGCAAGCAAGTATACTGCCAACAATGCTACTGATATTGGTCTCATTTCTTTTGGTACAAATTATTTTAATAGCATGTTTTGTGTATATATATATATGCGTTTGTGTGTGTGTGTGAACGCATGCACGAGATTTGGAAGTCTTGTTCCGCAGTTGAATAGTTTGTGGTACTGCTATTGCATGCCGAGTCTAAGGTATTAATTTTTCAATCAACATAATTTGAACGAGTCTTCCCTCATTTATTACGTATAACGTCCTTTTACGAAGTATATTGGCTAATAAATACTCTCTCCCTCCCTTCCCTGTCAAACCATGTGACGAGCGCGAATACTTGTCGTGGAGCAAACACACTGTCAAAATGATATTTATATTTAGCCAGTACTCTT